>JAUMJM010000012.1:7617500-10017500 GCA_033558235.1 Neomorphus geoffroyi
CTTCCGAGAAAAAGCTTGGCCATCCTTCCCCAGACATTGCTGTGACCTAACAGCCCAGCGGCAGAGTGTGCCTGGCTCCCTCAGTGTGCCCGGGCTCACAGCGTATGGACAGTGTGGCTGCGGCTGTCCCAACGGGCAGTCCCCAGGGGTATCAGCAGGGCTGCTCGGTGGCAGCAGCAGAGTTACACGACAGCAGCTCCGAGAGGAGAGAGCACCCAGCCTCTCCATTAAATACCCACCACCCCTTCCCTCTGCGCTGAGCCCTGTGCTCCTCACTCGGAAGGACGGGGTGAGACACCACACGGCCCTAACCCTCCGCAGCTCCTGCACTCAGTCAGCAGCACCGCTCAAAAGGCAGCAATTAACAGCATGCAAAATTATTCCTGCTTCCAATAAGTCAGTAACTGTATTCAGTCAGGTTCTGATATAAACCAGAATTCATCGTTTTCTGTGTACAGCTGCCTATGAAACTCCAAGCTGCAGTTTCAGCTCTTTGCTTGCGTGTAGTAGAGTAGAACCCAGCAAGGTTTTTCTCAAAGAAACCAGTATTCTGTGCACTTACAAAAACCTCACCTCGTAATAAGCGAAAGATTTGGGGGGGAGAACCGTCCATCTGGAGATAATAATAAATCTGATGAGCCTGAAATTCTAGGATCAAAGGCAGAACTTCATTATATTAGGAAAAATGACTAATTAACTCATGAGAAAAAGCTCAAGAGTCACACACCCTAATGGAGTTTGAGAGTTCAGCCTTCCCCATCAGTGTCACCAAATCATTGTCCCCTCAAAACCCACGGCTCATCCCCTGCTCTGTAGATCAGAAAGTGTGATAGATTAATGAGGTATTTAAACAATAATCTTGAGGAGGAATTTTTTATTTTTACATGCCCCAGTAGGCTATTTTCAGAAATACTAAAGGAAAATCTTTTGAAGTCAGTAACACTTCTTTGGGATTAAATGTAGATCTGACAAGAGTGAGCTTTTATTTATTCCTAATGAGACAAGTTTGCAGGTCCTCATGCTCTGAACAGTGAGAAACTCCTCCTCTTACCTTTTGCTAATGCAGAGATTAGCGATTACGCAGGGGTGAGGCAGAATGAGTTTTCCTTGCCTGTGATTTGAGCTACAGCTTCCTGAGGCAGAGCCTCCTTGCGTTCCATATTTTTATAGCACAGTGAGGGCCTGTTTGATGAACCAGGACACAAAAGCTACAACATTTCAAAATAATAAGATATGTGAAACCTGCAGTGTTTATTATGTATTAAAAAACCCAGACAAGACAGGTCTTTTTGTTTCTTTTTTTTTTTTGTAAAGCTAGAAGCTCCACAGAGAGGGGAAACAACAGAATTCTTAAATAGATGAGAAAAACACTGCTCCGACGTCAGTGTTTTAATAAACAAGCTTCCCTGCAATTCTTTATTACCACATGCTACCATTTTAACAACATGAAGCGCCTTAAGAAATACAATAGGCAGAATAATTTAGCTTTATCCTCAGACTACTCATATCTCAATGGAAACCACCTGATGTGGCTGAGTTTGATGTGCCTGCAGTTATCAAGGTGGCAGGGAGATCAAGAGAGAGTGAGAAGTCGTGGCAATTAATCAAGACAACTTTTCCATTTGTTTTATTCCACACTGAAACCTGTATCGAGCTGCTTTCACGTACTCCACAGGAGAAAAGTCAAGAATTCACGTGTAAGAAACGGCCCTTGGTAACAATGACTGGATAGTGTGCTGCCCCTTCCTCGTACAAAGCGAAGGAAGAGTACTGGGTACCCCATATTTCTTGGCAGGAGCAAGGAAGAATCCACCCTTATCCCAGCCTTGCTCTCCAGAAAGCAGTACCCATTTTTTGGATTTATTCAGAGCATGGAAGAGTCTCTGTACTTCTCTATAAAGCCACAAAAGAAAGGCAGGTTAATGATCTCACTGCAGTTATTAAAGCTACAGCTTAACAGACATATTTGCAAGCTGCTCAAAGTCAAGTTCCACCCTGGAGCCTTCTGCACAAGCCGTGACCCAGGAAACTGTGGTTTGACACCAGGGTGAGGAGGTGGCAGCGCACGCGTTGGGTTTCGATGGTGATGCCTTTGCTGCCAGAGCAGGACATCTTTAGGTTCCATCCTTTCCTTAGAAAGGATGATGTTTTGGTGACCACCAGCGTGTCTGTCTTTATTCTCTTCGGTGCATCCTCTCCAATCTTCATCCTTGAGCTTTTCCAATGTTACAGCATCGTTTCAGTCACAACAACTTCTGCTTCAATTATTAAAGCTGATACGTGAGTGAATATAGGGAAATACAGAAAGCATCAGACATCTTAGAGGCGAAACCACTAGTTCTTCCTATAAGGCATCCATGCTAAATGAAAAACAGGTATCACACCTGCATGAGAAGAGAGGCTGAGTGGAAAACATTAGGAACACCTTGAAACCAGAGTTTGGACAGGGAAAAACACACTTAAGCACTTTTAACATGCAAAAGGCAGCTCCAGACTGCCTGAGAAGTGAATGACAGAGGAAAGGGCTGCTGTAAGGAACGTATCACTTCCCACCTACCTACATATCACCCCGCCCCACCTGGCCATCAGAAAAAAGGACCAGAAGAGGTATCTGCTGCCTCACACCCTCCCATGGCCAGTTACTGTGGGCTTGGGCTAATCCAGATCTGATACCTTTAGAAAGAACGAGGAAGAAAGACAAAGCAATTTTTTTCCACAGAAAAGCCACAGGGAGGGGGTTGGAACACAGCCAACAACACACCGACAAAAATGTCAGTTAATGAGATTCTCAAACAGAGAGAAAACAAAAAAGTGAAATATGCTGATGCGGTTGGTAATTCTAGTCCTGCCACAGATGTTACAGGCACTGTGAATTATGAGTGCTTCTATTTCATATAGTTCTTTTCCCTTGTCAAGATGACTAAAATACACACAAAGCCAAGAAGGGGCTTTAAAGGAGAAAGCCCCTAACAAGCAGCTGTTACCAAACAGCAGATCACTTGATGAGGGGACCGTAAACCATGAGAGCAGAAAGATTTATTTATTGCTGTAACTGTTCCTCCCAATGTGCCATCCCCTGATATATGGTTTGATTTTCTTGTGAAAGTCCTTAAATGTACATACAAACAAGCAAAGCTTATGGTTTTAATGAACTGTAAGTATTTCTTAACTTTAAGCATTACTGAAGAACAAAAATGAAGTAAAGAAGTCCAAACTACAGCTTCAGGCACAGGTCTCGTCTCATTTGCACCTGGAATGAATGATCGGTTTACAGACATTATTTACTCTAACAGCCAAGGAGTACAAAAGCCAAACATTCCAGAAAAATAAAGTACTTCTATAGAAGGGAGAATTGTCTCCAGATCTATTAGGGAATGAGATGAACAGCATCCACTCGGCTAACAGCCACTGCTCCCATGCCATGGTTATCAAGACCCAAGTTCTCCAACCTGGGAGCAAAGCCTCCTTCAACTACCCCAGATCCCAGCAGCAACCTTTGATAGTTGCAGTAAGGCCAATGATTTGATCATGTGTTAATCTGGTAAAATTTAATAGCCTACAAAAATTTGTGGCTAATTAGCATCAGTTTATAAATTCTCAGTTGGCATAAAAATACTATATGTTAAGGACAATAAAGAAAACATGATCAGTAGAAACATGTACTGATGGGGGCTGTTACAGTATGCAAAACATCTGAGCACTCACTAATTTGGCTGCAAGCTCTTTTTCAGGAAACAATGTCTGGCAACAATAACACGATCCCAAAGAAAGAGCTTGACAGGAAAGTTATTTACTCTTTCACTAAGGCCGTATGATTTATACACGTTGTCACTGCCTATGCCTGAAGATTGATGACTGATTACCTCGTATTCATTTCCGTATCAGGTATCCAGCCTGAATTAGCTGGATTAGGCCACACGGAATTTCTTTGCTATCTACAGCACAACTCAGTACAACATGTAGTTTAAGGCAGCAGAAAGAAGGACCTTTCAAGCTGAATCCAACAAGAACTAGAATATATTAAAACAGCACAAATTAAAAGTTTATTATTTATCACTATTCCTCATTAATTACACAAACATCTGGAATCCATAACCACAGACAGGAATGATATTATTACCCGGGAGAGCAAAATAAACACATAACACAGTTTGTTAGACATCTGTAAAACACTGCTATTGCTCATCCATTGCTCCTGGAGGACAGGAATTCAACTTTTCCCTTGTGTTGCTGGCTGGAAAAGCATTAAAAGTTTGGATCTCTCAGTTCTGCAGCTCCCTGTGCAAGGGCTGCAAGATCCCTGCTTGAGGTATTCGAAGTCCTCCATCACTCGGGACAAACCTGTGCAGCAGGACCAAGGAGCAGTAAAACTAAAGTAGACACATGAAATCACTCAGATTTGTTTTTTTTAAAAAGAGGCTTTTGAGAAGAGCAACATCAAAGAGAGAAATGAATCAAATCATGTTGGGAAAAGAATCTCCAAGACCTAAGAAACGGTACCACTCACCAAAGCACCTGAATATGCTATAGTATGGTCTGATTAATATTAATAGAGACTGATGATTTGATTCATTTCAGGCTTACAGATAACACCTGCACAATATGCACATGTACGGTTTCTTTTCCAAGCCACTTACTCCCCAGATCAATTAAAGCGTGCAGGGCCTCGCTCATGAAGCCTTCCTCACTCGGCATCCGACTGCTTCAACAGATCCGCAGCAGCGGTCTATTAAATACTGCTCAATTCATGAATATTTCATTAACCACCTCTTTTAATTTGAAGTTTATGAAATAATAACTACAGCAAAGCTCAAACTGCTTTACTGTTAAGCCTACAATATATTTTTTGTTTGAGTATATGGATGAAGGTGTCTCAGTTTCCCCTGCAACAGAGGGGTTGAGCTGATGTGCCCACACCAGTCATGAACATTTCCAGCTGCAGAATGCCCAGAATTTTTTTTTATCTGTATATAAATTTATTTCCATCTCTACAGTAAGCACCACTGAGGTACTGCATCACAGTGTTCTGAACTGCAATGCACTCCTCTCCTAATCTCTGCCCACTTATTAAAAAACAAAGAAGCAAGCAGCCATTGCTAGACACACATTAATTATGGAAGGATCTCCAGCCTCTCCAACCCTGCTCTCTGTCAGAGGCCGCTCAGCATTATGCGGACCCACACAAAAATCCCTAACAAGGAAAAAGAAGGAACCTAAACCACCCAGAGATCAATCAATGTGGAAAACCTTTGGCATGCCAGTGTTAAAGCAGACTTGCTCTGCCTTTCCTTGTCCTGGAGACAGCGGCAAAAAAGATGTTATTAAAGGGTTAAGGTAACTCCACGGAAACAAAACACAACTCTCTGACAGGAGCTCAGCACCACCTCCTCCAGCGTGGTACTGTCAGGATTAGCTTTTCTTCTGCTCAGGAAGAGCCGGCTGTCACCTGGGGCAGCAGAGCAGCCAGGGGCTGCTCATGGTTAGGGCAACAGCAGCGTGTGAGGGAAGGCACTTCTCAAAGAACCTGTGGCTTCACATCCCCCAGAGCCAGTGCTGGGTAGTGCCAGGTGACCAGATAGACCAGGAACATCCTGGACTCAAACATAAGGAAACCGAACAATCAGCAGCCTGACCAAGGTTCCATCGAGAGGAAAAAAACATCTGAAGGCTCTCCTCTCATTTATTAATTTCCCTGCCTCTTTTAACCCTCCTCCAGCATCCTTCAACTCCTTTCCCCTTTCCACACCAGTAGAAGCAGCTCTCCTTCCATATGCTTGCTAACTCTCCTCCCTCCTTTTCCTGGAGGCTTCTAGTATGGAACAAGAGGAAGAATCATGTGAAAGATGATGCAGTAAGACCATGTGCCAATGGAAGGATTTTGCCTGCACAGACTTTGTGTGAGAGCATGGTTCAGGCTTTTGGGAAAGGAAGGTAAAGGAGGAGAAAACTAGTGCTCCCAAAGCACAGGACTGCATCCAGCAGACTCAGCTATGTCCGTATCCAGGTTGTTGCATCCTCTAATGAAGGCTGCTGCTTTCTAAAACTCCAAAATGAGTCTTACAGAGTTTATTTGCCGGCATCTTTGGTATCACTTTGAGTGTGGTTCCTGCTCCAGCAGCTATGGCATTTCGGGGGGAGACTGTGATGGGCGGTTGAACCTGGTGGCTCCCTCAAAGGGCCATCATCCCATGGCTGCAGCGAGCGGCTGAGCCAGAAGAGCAGAATGTGATGGCTCCTTCCCTCTGCAGCAGGCTCACAGCACAGCCTGACATGAGGGACTGGCAGCATCTGTGCCTTCGTTTCCCCTGGAGGCACTTCAGGCACCATGAGGAACACCATGGTGACACGAATTGGTGCAGCCTTGCATTCAGGCTCCTTTGTGCATTCTCCTTGGCTGGGACTCCAGGAACTGGAGTGGGATCACTTTCGAAGGTAGAAGAGGAAACCCATCCATGCGCTCAGCTGGGAAGGCTCCTCCTGCTATCCTGAACAGATCTGTCTCCATATGTAATAATGATTGCTTACAGTAACGTGTATCCTTGCGTGCTCCAGTTGTGTAAATCAAAAGAAGGAGTACTTTGTGACTGGAAAGCCAGAACCCACCGGCAGGAGATCAGTCGAGAAGAAGGGGCGTGTTGCACAACATCACCTTAACCACACGTGCTCAACAGGCCAGTTCGTCAGAAGGCTATTTAGAAGCCCACCTGAATCCCAACCAGAGAATGCCTACTGCTAAGAACGTCAAGCGTAATGAGCATGCCATTATTAAGATGAGTTCTGAGAAAGAGTGCGAATATGTAAAGCCTTTCCAAGAAATAAGAAACATATGCACAGCATGAGAGGACAAACAGCTCCAGTACCAGCATCTGGGTGTGCGTGTCTTAGGAGGAGCTGGTCCTCCGTGCACGCAGTGCTGGATCAAAGAACAACTTCCTAAAACTCCAAAAACAGTCTTAAGAGAGTTTTATTTTGACTGACATTTACGGTAACAGAGGCACCATGAGGAACCCTGCAGTGCCATGAAATCGGCACAACCTTGCCTTTCGGCTCCTTCATGCATTGCACCTGGCTGGGCCTGCAGGAACTGGAGTGGGATCACTTTCACAGGTAGAAAAGAAAAACCACCTGAGCAGGAAGGTTCCTAAGCTGCCTCCAGTGCCACCAGTACGTGTGGTGGAAGGAGTGAGTGTAACGATGCTCGGGTACAATAACAGTGCCATTATCCACCACACTTGTGTAAACATCTCCCTGTTCTCCCTTTGGATATACTGGAAAGCACTCATACCATCGTTTTCTTATTCCCTAACTTACTGTATCAAACTCTGGCACGCAGCTTATTCCAGTTCCGTAACATTTTCACAAATCACATTTGCTAAAAGTACTTTTGAAGCAAAAGATTTATGTTAATTACTCTGTAATATTTGGTATAACAGTCACCATTTATGGCCCGCAAATCTGCTCATTGCTGTGAAAAAGCAAACTAAGAGGACTGTATAGTATTAAAGATAATTAATTTTTAAAAGATGATTGCTTTTGGGAGGTTGAAGGACTTTTTGTGACGCTGGCTCAAATGTAACAATAGCAATAAACAGGCTGCAGTTTCTGCTTGAATATTTCTGTGTTGGGATCCTGGTTTTTTAGCAGAAAAGAAATAGTCTCCATCAACTCCACTGGCAGCTTTCTCTCTCTGTAATACAGGAAGGCAAGACATAGCACACTGAAACAGCATCCCAAGGCCAACGCAATGACAACACACACGACAGATGCTCAGTTTTAGGGTTTATTTCATCTGCTAACATTCATTCTTCATCTAGACAAAACAATTAGATGATTTTTTTTTTAATCCAATTTTTCTTGTGGAAGGAAAGAGAAAACATTTTAACACTTTTTGTAAGATGCTATAAATAAATATATAAAGCTTTAAGTGTTACTTGGCTCAAGTTAAACAGTTGTCTTTTATTTTTTGTTGGTTTTAAGTTCCTGAAAAAAAAGTGCAAACCATACACATTCAGCTCAATGGAATGACTCCAGCCACAATCACTTTCAGAGAAGCTGAATCTGTTTGATCTACAGTACGGAGGATGGAAGTTGGGGGGGGGGGGGAACAGTTGGATTTTTTTACCCTCAGTCACACAAATCCTAGAAGATAAGAACTGAGTTCCTTGGTAAGTAAAGCACACAAGAAAGGGGAGAGGAAGGAAGTCCTGCCTGCATTATCCTTTCCCTTCCCTGTGCAGGTTGTGCAGCAGAAAGGGAAGAACAGACAGTATAAGCACAGCCTCAGACAAAAACAAAAGGCAGTGAAAAATAAAATCAGATAGCAGTAGGGCTGGTGAGAAATCCCGTGGCTGTTGCGTGTTTGCCTGGCAGATTACACACAAACACAGAGGAACTTCACATTGAGAGAGGGTGGGGATTTTTGTCTTCTCCTTATGAAAAAAAGATGAAAAGGGGCAATAAAAATAAGTTAAATCATATTCCAATATGTACAAAACAAATCATGCTCAGTAAACCATTTGAATATAAAATTATTCATTATAGTACAACTCTCTCAATCCAGTCTGCAGAATCAACACCTGGGGGAAAACAGGGAGGGGGAATCATGGGGCTTTGGAGGATGAGACTGACTTATTTGCAAATCTTCGTGTTTTTTCAGCTTGCATGGCTAAATATTACAGAGAACCCCACCTGCAGTTGGGATGATACAGGCTTTGATAGCCGCGTGCTTATCAGGACCGCAGTCACCTTGGCAGAGCTCCTGCAGATGGGGCAAAGCAAACAGCCGCAGAGAGCTCGGTCGGTGCGCACAGACATGAGCCCTGCTGCTTGCTGGTTTCCCTCAACTGCTGCCAACTGACCTGTGCTTTAAAGGATCAACTCTACTGCTCGTCAGGAATGGACCCCGCATTCACTGCTTGCCACTGGAACATGATCTGCCAATATCAGTGAAAACAACACAAAGATAATGCAGCCAGCCCTGTGATTCGAATCCAGTAGACAGCAAGTTGCAGTCCGAGCTACAACCCTGGAAACACAATGTATCGCATAGTCGGTGTTGAGAATTCCTGTAGTGCTACTCATTTTTGTGACATTAGGAGAATTCCATGGGCTAGGAGGAGGTCTGAATAAATCTAAATGCCAGGAGGAGGCTTAGAGAGGCTTTTAACCCCAGGATACAAATCTCGGTCAGGCCTGGTTCTGTAATGTCAGTCGTCACCTTCTGTCGCTGTCCTGTGGTCTCTGTGCAGTGATCTGAAGGCTCAGAGTGAAAATTTCCTAACTGACCTGTGTCCGTACTGTCGCTGCGCCCCCCATTTATTCCAGCGGGTTGGGCGTGAAGGGAGGAACTCAAGACAAGCCAGAAATTCGCACTGATGCTTTGTTGAGTGGTTTTTGTTGATGACTTTAAACCCAAAGCCAGCCTGGGTCTGCAGCCTCACCAGCCAATCCTGCATTTTGTGATGGGGGTATGGTACAAGGTGGCCTCTGACTGTCTGGAAACTCGGGGGCAGGAGGCAAACTCCTTCAACAGAGCTAACTAGGATGAGACAAATAAGCAATAAAAAGTTGTCTTCAGCGACAACACCCACCAAGCAGTGAAGTTAACACTGTTCAGATGACTGAAAGCAAAAGACATCTTCTTAGCACTGCGGTGTGTCTTGGCTTTTCCACCTTCCCAAAGCAGCGATGGAGTCTGCTGGGAAACCCCCACTGAGAGCACCACCCTCTGCTGCAGATATGCGAGGGTCAGCACAGTGTAAGATGGCAAAGAGCCATCAGCTTTGCGCTGGTACCACACAAATGCCTGTCCAAACCACTCGCTCGCACCAATAGTGCTGACTGTACGAACCTTTAGAAATACCTAACCCAGCCCTAGATTTTGTAGAGACTTTTCATGAGATGCCCCTGGAACCACTGCAGAAACACTGTGTGTTGGACAAGCCTCCCACCAGGAAACACCTGAATTTAAGGGGAACTGTCTCATCAGTTCCAGTAGGAGACTGGTCACAATCTGCCACCTGTCCGCACTGTACTCTGCACTCACCTACCCTGACCAGGCTCGTGATGCATTGATGGGCCCCGGGAAGAAACACTTCACGTAGTGAAGAAGGTCTCAGTGAGGCTGGAAGTCACCAGAAAAACATTTTGGAAGAAAGGGGCGGATATTGAAAAAGAACCTGGCTGCTACTTCTGGCAGAGTGCCTTAAGGTCGTTCTCCACTCATTTTAAAACTACACATACATTTTTTATGTTATTGTAGCATCAAATAATGTCCTAAAAATAAAAAAAAAATGTACCACGTCAAACGGTAGTACATATAAATCGCAAAACTACATTCACATTATGTTAAAGAAGTTCCCTTGAACCCACTAAAGGAAGAAAATATTGCCAGGTACGTCCTGCATCCCATGCTCTGGCACACAGCCCTTACGATCAGTCGAAGCATGGCACGCAGCCATAGCAGACGAGCACAGCAGCCATGGTGAGCGATGGCTTTTGGGTCATTCTCTTAATTTTCAATACTTAGGATCTCTTTCAAAGTGCCCTATGCTTCTCCTGCCTTGGAGTATCTCTTCAGTGTGCACAAATTTGTTATTCCCAATGTACAGGTGGAGAAACAGGCATTTGCCAGGCGCAGGAATTGAACCTAAGAAGCTCATAGAATCACAGAGTGGTCTGGATTGGAAGGGGCCGTCAAGGTCATCCAGTCCAGCCGCCCTGCAGTGAGCAGGGGCATCTTCAACTCAGTCAGGTTGCTCAGAGCCCCATCCAAACTGACCTTGAATGTTTCCAGGGATGGGGCTGCCACCACTTCTCTGGGCAACCTGGGCCAGTGTTTCACCACCATTTCTGCCTCAGTGCTACGCTGAGATCAGACCTCCTTTTGTGGGTTGAAGTGGAACCGGTAACACGACAGTTTCAAGATAATTTCATCTCTTTTGCTTGTTACTGTAATATATTACAAAGAAAATGTTTGAACAGGTCTTCTACTGACATGCTTCAGGGTCAAAGGCTGCCCTCGATTTAGAGAACCCTGCAGACAGGGTTAAAATCCAGTTGGTTACTTGGAGCTCATAACACAGGAATAACTCGGGCCCAATAATGTTACTGGTCCTAATCATACACAGCCCCGTTTACTGTCACCCTTTGGGGGATGAGAGCAGAATCTGCCCTTTGGGACAGAATGGCTCACAGAAGCCAGCGCTGGCATGTGCAGACCTGCCGGGGCAGTCGCCGCACGGCCCTGCCGGAGCTGTGCCGATGCACATCTCGACCACAATTGGCTCAGTACCCACTGGTGCGTTATGGATCCATAACACAGAATGCACAGAATGCCTTGGGGGAAAGCTGGAAACTCTGCATATAAAACAGGTGCTTTTTATATCCTTTGTGTTGGTTTTGTGAATAAACAGCCTGTAAAATTGCATTTTTAAAATATAAATGTTTTCTTTAGCTACAACAACACATAAACGTGCTGGGAACAGGCAGACATGGCTCCTCCCAGTCTTGGAATTCAGAGATGAGCAAATGGGTTTGTAATACCTTCTGCCCCCAAGCTAACAACTGAATATTGCTTCACTTGCTTCCCACTTTTCAGCTAGGAAGAAATACTTGTGGCCAGGCTATCCAACCCCGGGAAGAAGGGTTTGTGGCAGAAGAACTGACTGAATCTTATGGGCAGGAGCAGCGTTAGCAAACACCGAATGCACAGGTAACCATTTCCTTCTGTGCATGTGTGCCTGGGCACTCGGAAGCACCGGTATGCAGACCGGATCAAAACCCATCTGAAATCAATAGGAAAGACAGGCTTTGACTTCGGTGGGCTTTGCATCGGGGCTGTATTTGAGCCCAAAGTGCTGGCTGTATTTCCTGTTCTTAAGTTTTTAGTCATGTTCACTCTTCTGGAGAAGAACAACCTCCAAAAGCAAGGTGTATCCCCCAGGGTGTACGCAGAAAAGAAACGGCAGTCCTTCCTTTGCAAAACTCAGTGTGAACTTGAAACTCTTGGGAACAACGTACAGAGACAGAGAGAGAATTAAAATACAAACCAAGCAGCACTTCAGTGGATCCGCGTGATGGGAAAGGGACACTGTAAAAATGACAAACTGAAGTCGAACGCCTCAGCTCTCTGCTTCTTCTCCAGTGACGTCAATGCCATATTTTATGTGCAGTTAACAGAGCCTTTGAAAATCACATCATATTCCATTTGGTTCATAGTTTACACTAAACAATAGCTGGTTCAGGTCTTAAAGTAATAGCAGGGAGAGACATCAAACAGGCAGAAACTGCTTCAATTCCATGCTTCCAGCCAAACAAAGAAGTGCTTGCAACAGCAAGAAAATAAGCCATACTTTAATTTGGTGAGTGGGAAGAGGAATTAGAGAAGTCATTGTTGTTCTGTGACTCAAAAGTCAGTAAGCAGAACCTGGTTAGACTGTCACCACACTGGAGGATTAAACTTACATGAGCCCCTAAAAACCAGCATCGAAAGAGAAAGAGTTCTGCTTTGAAAGTGGTCTGAGACTAAAAAAACATTATCCATGATTCTCCTTTCCAGTTTTATGAACACAGCTTGTTCATTTAAAGGAAGAGCTGCAGAACAGGCACTCTGCCAAAAGACAATGTGCACTGTCTCATAATTAATTCAGACCCATAGTCAGAAATTTTCACAGCTCTGGAAGAGAGCCCCATCCTCTTCCCACTTACATCAGTTCTAGTGACTTCACTGGAAGCAGGCTGATGCCCATTATCTCTGGATGAAAGCAAGTAAAAATAACAAAAAAAATACAGATGCGGGTATGTCTGTACGGTTGTTCTAGTTCAGTATTTCACATAGCAACAAACAAAACAAAATCATCCTCTCATCATGTTTGCATTAATGACTGGGTATTTGCAGGGCCTTCCCTGGAACTCGTCGTGCAGATTTACAAGGGAGTATTGCTATTTAAAGTCTTCTTCCCTTATTTTTAGTATGGAGGACAGGGTTTCCTTGTGCTGTTAACACATAATACCAGTGACAGCATGAGCGGCAGTTGTGTGGGGTGACAGGATGGGATGTGAGTGCATGTTTGAGCCTATGTGAACATGGTTGGTTCTTAACCTGTTTTGGGACTTTCCTGTGAAACAAATCTGGGAGCTCTGTGCATGAATTCCCTACGATGTTTGTGATGAAGTTGCGTATGCGTGTGTGATACCAGTGCAATGTACCAGAACCACTGTGCTAAGTACATATCCTCGGCCAGAGTCAATTGGCTTTAATGTTTCTCATCCTCTTATGCTTTTATTCTTCCTTTGTTTTGATGGTGCTCTACTTTCTGGCAATGGCTGCTGGCTGAAACGAAGCAACCACCCTTGTGCTCGGATCCCCTCCTGACAGAACAGTGCATCTTCAACTTAGTCACTGTTATCATTTACTTACAAGTGATGCAATTCCCTTCCCACCTCCAACAACACCCACAGAAGAAACCCTCCATTTCCTTATTTCCCTGCCTTTTAATTACTTATCTTTGTATCATTATTGCCCAGGGGATAAACAGGTTGTAAAAATCCTATGTCTGCCATTTGTGTTTAAATTGCGAGGATAAGAAACATTCTTTTGTATTTGGCCTTAAGAGTGGGCAACTGCATTTGTGCATTTTTTACCTCTGCATTATAATTTTGACCCTTTTTTAATTTTTATGTATTTATTTATTTTTTTTAAGAATCTCATTGGTCTTGTAAGAAACAGTAAAAAGACCCTATGCTTAAGGAAGCAACCTATCTTCTGTTTTACAGACTTGCTTTTAAATAAAATATTTTCTGTTGTTTTTGTAATTTTACTTCCATGATCTTTTATATGGAAACCCTAGAACATCATTAATATAAAAGTCTGCCTAGGCTACCACTTTTCTATAATATGGCTCATGTAGTCCTCAGTGGGCAAGCGTCCTTGCTCTTCGGTCTCTTCCTTGGGAAGTGCTTCATTGGACCGGTGAAGAAGCCTCTCTTCCCGATTCTTTATCCTCTGCTCCATCCTCTCTAGCTGCCGTTTGTACTGGTAGCGCTGTTGGAAGAGGTCCTTTGCATAGTCATAGAGCTGCATGTCCAAGTCATTGAGCTCCTCAATCCTCCGGATGGTGTCATTGTCCACCTCCACCCCTCCTGCCCTGGTACTGTTGTACTGCATGAAGGGCCGGATGAATTTCAGATTAAAAGTTCTCTCAAACAGGTACTGAGTCTTTCTCTGGAACTCTGTCAGGCCGAAGAAGGCCATGTCTTTGAGGTTCTTTTTTGCGCTCTCCAATAGGATCTGTGCTCGCTTGTTCTCTGGGATGAAAGACATGTTGTAGCAGCCAACTAAGCTCAAGTCAGCCAACATCCTCACTTGGCGGTTGTTGGCCAAATTATAAGGGCAATCCATGAACTCCTGCAGTGTGCAGCCTGACCAGTCTGTGCCTTCATAGCACGACGGCAGCTCTTCAGGAGTTGGTGTCCTGCCATCACACATGTGCAAGGAGGTCTTCCAAGTCGCTCCTCGTTGGACGTGGCGCCATTCGCTGAGGTAACGAGATACGGGGTCTCTCAGCAGTGTGATGTAGTAAAATTTTCTACAAGAAGAAGAGAAAATAAAGTAAATACTCTGTTAGTAACAAGAAAGATGCTTGGCAAACTGAGATCTAGCGCAGATATCAAAAAGACAGGAGTAAATCAACGTCACAGCATCCATTGCACTGTATTCTTGGATTATCTTCTTCTGGCAATATCTCATGCGCAGTAGTTTGAGCAACACTGGACCCCTGTTTGTCTTTTTCACTGCCCATCTTTTTTGCCTTGCCAAATAGTAATGCTTTCACTGGGACATCCTTTTCTAGCAACTGGACTGTTCCAGCAACTGTTCTTACTGCAATGTCAGAGCAAATCATCAGGACTCAACTGATCTACCAGCGAGAACAACTGTGACTTTAGAGACTGCCTGCCCTTTCACACGACCACGTGCCCTCTGAGTCCACCAGGGCTTGCTCTGCAGGACAGCCAAGCAACTGCTCAGTTTATGAACCAGGCCTATCAATTTCCCTTCGTGCAGATGCTGGCCAGGACACCTACTGCTTGATTGATCTGGCCGCCGAGCTGAAATGTGGGAGTCGGCACCGAGTAGCACGGTAACACCACAGGAACATAGGTGAAAAATAACGGGAAATCAGGAATGCTATAGGCTTTGTAGAAAGAGAAGATGTGAGTTGATAACCAGCAACAGCAGCAATAGTTCACTCTCATTTCAGCTAATCTGTTATCAGTTTGAACAAACTTGAGACACACTTCTATTACTTGAGACTGAAAAAGCCAGACAACCAGAAGGAACATGGGGCATTCTTCCTGCTCCAAGTATAATGAAATCCCCAACAATACAAGCTGTTCCTTGCACTGAAAACACAACAGTGGTCTTGTACAGAGAGATCCTCCAGCTTCAGCCCACCTGGAGCCTGGATGAAGTTTTGGGATTGACGATGGCAGTTTGCAACAGCTCTCTCTAGACAGAGGGAACCGGCCTTTTCCCCCCCCGCTTCCAGTAGTCCAGGACTATGTTGTCTCTGAGTGTTTCTAGAACAAGGAAATTCCTTCTCTAGCTGCTAAAGCCAGCAGGGAATCAAATCCACATGGGCTCGCACAAGCGGGAGCACCTGGCTTTGGCAGGGTAACACGTGCCTGCTACAGGAGATACTTCATACGGGGTGGTGGTGGACTCATTTCCCCACCAGAAATGCGTATTTGGAATGCTGCTGCGGCTCACTGCCCTGCTGGCCTGAACGAGGAGAGCTGAATGTGATGGCCACTATGGGCACTGCCCAGGTTTTTGAGGAAAAAAAATAACAGTTTAAAAAAAAAAAAAATCTGCTTTGGCTGATATTAGCACACTGACAAGAGTCCTTGCACCTTCAGGATGACCCTTTCTAGCAGTAACCTAAATTACTGCAATAAAAGTAACTTAATTGTAAGAAAATACATCAAACCCATTGACCATGAAGTTCTGATTTTAAGGAATGTTTGCTTTCCCAGTTTATTATTAACTTGCTGAAGGGTTCCAAAGCAGCAAATTTTGGAATTTCCCGCAATGGGTGTCCACTCAGGTTTCAACTCCTTTCCTGCTTTCTGCCTTCTGGATTAGCGTTGGTAAAAGTATTTGCTATTTTTGGAATTTTTTCCATCTCTCTCCATAGCAGGGGTACCACACTGCTTAGCAATACTGTCTAGTGCTGTCTGTGTACAGGGAGAGGGGAGAAAGAAAAGTGTGTAAGAAACCCTTCCCTTCAATCTGCCTTTTTTCCCCTCATTTACATGGCAGCATGTGATGGTTCGGCTACGCAGACTGAGATGCAGCCAGGATTTATACAGACAGTGCTAAGAAACCTCTAACAGATGGGGATAAAATATGACAGTGGAAGGAAAAGGAAAGTAGTGACGAATGCCAGATGTTCAAGCAACAGACAGTGATGCTAAACACTACCAACAT
Source organism: Neomorphus geoffroyi (assembly GCA_033558235.1). Taxonomy (NCBI): domain Eukaryota; kingdom Metazoa; phylum Chordata; class Aves; order Cuculiformes; family Neomorphidae; genus Neomorphus; species Neomorphus geoffroyi. The sequence goes on from JAUMJM010000012.1 coordinate 7,633,990, forward strand.
TTTTTGACTTGAGTGGACTTTTTATTTACACCAATGTAATCCAAAGGTTGCATTTTTCCTGAAGCAGGTTGAAGACAGTTATTATTACGTGGCTTACAGAAGCAACTACAAGTTTCACCTAAGATCAGTGAATAAAGAAGAATTAATATCTGCATTTTGTAAACAGGGGAACCACAAATATTAGGAGACCTTATTCTGGCCTTTTGGCTGATAAAAAAGATGGGGAAAAATTTTTTAGCAAAGCCTGTAGCAACAGGACAAGGGGTGATGGTTTTAAAGTAAAAGAGAAGACTTTCACACTAGACACTAGGAAGAAATTTTTCATGCTGAGGGTGGCAAAACAGTGGTCCAGGTTGCCCAGAGAGGTGGTGGATGCCCCATCCCTGGAAACATTCAAGGTTTGGATGGGGCCCTGAGCAACCTGATTGAGTTGAAGATGTCCCTGGTCTCCGCAGGGGGCTGGAGTAGATGGCCTTCATGGTCCCTTTCAACCCAAACCATTCGGTGATTCTATGATTAAACGATTTGCAGAAAGTCAAATGGGCCCTGGTGGCAGAGCTGGCATGAGTCTGACTCCTGTAAGCCTGAGTCCAGTTTGTCTTCCTTCTCTTGCGCTTTAAAGTTTAGGAGTCTATCAGTAAACCAGATGAATAAATATCATGCAAATCTTCTAGGGGCCATTGAAACAGAGTCAACATCAACATGACATGGATTGAGAAAAGGTTAAGTGTTTCTTTCTCCATACCTGCACTATAAGAGCTATTATCCTAGTTGAGGCCACACACTGGTAAATATTTTACAATGAGCAATCTCTCTCCAAGATTCATCTCAGTGAATAGAAAGCAGAGGAAAATAGGTTCCATTGTTTCAGAAATAAACTGAATTTGATGTGCTGCTTTCCAAGTCTACCACATAGAAAGTGCTTGAAGGAGGGAAGCTGCTCTCCTAACGTGGAAACAAGGTACCTCTTTGGGAACTGGAATACAGGCAGCAGAAGGTACTTTAGGTACTGGAATACAAGCCCCCGGAGGTACTTTAGGAAGCTGCCACCCAAAAGCATAAATTAAAAACTGTTTTAAAAACAGAACAGGGACTGCAATGCAAAAGAATGGTTTAAACCACCTGAGCTGAGATGCACCGCTGACATACTGAAAGACACACTTCCAAACCTGTTTTTATCTTACTAGAAGGATGTTGGTTTCAGAGGTGCAAATCCCCTCACCTCTCAGGAAAGTAAACTGCACACCTTTCGGAAGAGTGGAGCCTCAGGAACCAGAGAGGTGACCCACTCTGATCTGAGCAACCATGGAAGTATTCACACAAGGTACTTAAGATACTGAAATTTCCATTCTCAATCTGTAACTTAGGGATTGCCTTTAAGCTCAGGAAAAAGTTAAGTATCTCTCTAAAGCATCATCCATTAACAGCATCATTATTAACACTGCGAGCTAGAAAGGCAGGGGAACTTTGCGTCAGCACGGCCGAGAACACAGGCAGTGCTGCTCATCAGCAGTGGCTTGAAATTTATGAGGAATCACATGACTAGTAAGTTCTCTTTTGTCATCAGAGATAAAATAAACCCTAAAATACATGCAGCTGCGAGCGCCCTCCCTTTCAGCATGGTGCCCCAGACAGCTACTTAACTGAAGTATTCCTAAAGGCTCGTTTTAGAAATGTGGTCTTCTAGCCCAGACGGTTCCACTCAACGCTGCCTCATAAAAACCCAAACAGCCCCAGTCTGGTCATGCAACACCCAGTCTCACTGGCCTTCCTGCAGTGAATACGTTTGAGGAAGAAAAATGCACATTCTCCTTAGTAAACTATTTCTTTTCTTTTGCTTCCCCTGCGAAGCTGGGCAGCATCACCTCTGCATTACAGCATCACCTCTGCACTACAGCATTGCTACTCTTGCAGGCTCCCCTTCTGCATATCCAGGGAGTTGTGATCCCCAGGGGGACAAAGAAAAGCAGAAGCTGAAGTCACATCTCTGCTTTTCCTTCCGTTATTGTCCCTGGTGGTCCCCATGTGAAAATCCACCTGCAACTCCCTGGGGCACCTGCAACTTGAGCACTGTAACTGGGATATGTGTGCAAGCTGGGCAGTTTTGTCTGAGGGAAGAACCACTGCTGTGTTTATTAAACAGAGCAAAATGAAATATTGGTTTTGATAAACAACACTGTATTAGAACTGATGTTTCAGGGAGGAAAAAGTCCAATATTAGAAAGCAATGGCAATCTTGCAGTTGTAGTACACAAATTAATTCAGGAAACTCGAGCATTAGTGCCCTTTCTGTCAAAATTATCCTACGTGCCCCAGACAAATCTCTCCCTCTGCCTCCGTTTCCCATGTGCAAAGGGCTGACAATGGCTCCTTTGTCTATTTTGGCAATTCAAAACATAATATCTTTTGGAGCGGGAACCCTCTCCTCCAATGATTATGCAAAGCCTCTGTTTCAGCGTGGATTGAGGTCAGAGGACAATAGTTAACTGGAGGCATATTTTCATGACACAGGCATCAGGGGCACTGCTGCCCAACAGGATTCCCGCCTCGGACCTCTCCTTCCCATTCTCACACAGCAGCACAAAGCAGCCTTAGTTTTGCCAGCAGAGTTGGGTTTTTTTTCGCAGGGCCATGCTGCAAACAGAGTCCCTGAGCAGATCTGGGTTAAAAATAACGATTTCTTGCAGACATGAGGGAGTGGCTGAAGCCCCCTTTTAGTAATATTCTGCCTTAATTCCTGTCAGCAGGTTCCTTGGCTAATGAAGGGGAAATGAAACCCTTCTTCCTCTAAAAAACCAATTCCTTCACTTTTGCTATTAACCAGTCAACGTAATTCTGATGAAGTGACAGACTCTAAATATGATGCTATTATCTCCCTTCAGTTCATTTCCATTTATTCTTTCCTACACTCCTATTTGATGCACCCTTCTAACTTCCCACTGCTGGTCTCTCAAACCTGCCAAGAACTGCTTATTTGACTGTGCAATCCCCTATTCTTCCCTGTAATTAAATGCCTCCCTCCCACACAGCCAAAATATCTTATTTTTTATTTCTACAGGTTATTCACTGAGCTTTCAAGTATCCCTCACAGGAAAAGCAAAATCTATAACCAAGTCCTTCTTGACTACTGTGGTGGCCTTCCATCAGATAAAGTCCACCGTAACGATAGCCACTTCCAATCCTACATGATTCATCCCGCCTGCCAGGAGGGGGGAGGTGAAGGAAGCTGCATAGGTCAGCTTCAACCACATAACCCCAATCTGTCAGAGCAACATGCCCCCAGGCTGCAATTTTTCTACTGCTAAAGAAAAAAAATAATAAAAACATCTTTGTATGTCCTTGCAGAATTAGCTGAACAGGGTGCCTGCCAGCTTGCAGTAAAGAGAAACACTCTGTTTTGTTTAAAAGAAATAGTAATCTCAAATTCGTAGCTGATTTAAGGCATCTTCACAAGCCTGGCCCATGTATTATGCACTCCTCGGATGATTAGTGAGGCTCCTTATTCAACTCGGACTGGCTCTCACTGTAGTTTAGTACTAAAACAACCGCGGATTTTGCCTCTGGCCAGTGATGTGGAAACGTGCACCTACTCTGCCTGCAGGGACCAAGGAAAGAAGCAGAGCCATCAGCACCCTCATGCAGTCACCGAAACCCTCATCTCACAGAGACAAGTAAGGGGGTTATTAGTAATTGTTATCTCCACTGGAAATGGACAGCGTATCCCAAAGGAGCCGTTCCAGCAATGACTTACAGGGAAACAACAAGGTGAGTACCAAGTCTCTAATGATGGATGATCTGAGAAAGTTTATAAGGAATTTATATTCTCATTATAAAGTCGTGCTAAATGTCACCTACAAATACCAGACGTACCCCTCTGCACGGAGCCCCAAAACGACCCCCAAAATGACACCCTGGGGTGCAGAACACCCTCCAGCCGACCCCACCAGTTGCTCCAGTAAAAATTACCTCCTGCCTTGTCTCATAGAATCATATGGCAAAATGGTTTAGGTCGGAAGGGACCGTGAAGGTCATCCAGTCCAAGCTCTCTGCAGCGAGCAGAGACATCTTCAACTCAATCAGGTTGCTCAGAGCCCCAACCAACCTGGCCTTGAATGTTTCCAGGAATGGGGCAGCCACCACCTCTCTGGGCAACCTGGGCCAGTGTTTCAACACTCTCAAGTGTAAAAAAAATTCTTCCTAACATCTAGTCTAAACCTCTCCTCTTTTAGTTTAAAACTATCACCCATTACACACATACTGGTGTACCACCAGTACAGCAAAGTCCCGCTTACCACCCTTAAGGCCCAAACTTGGGGAGACTCCACATATTTCCCTTTTTGCTCTACAGTCAGATTTCTTGCATAATAAAAGCACACTCCTCCGTTAGAGATCGGAATTTAATATATGTACAATGATTACTTCCTTTGGTAGCAAATAGCTCTAATTTTCCTCAGTCTGTTTCCTCTCATCTGGTGTTCATTTAGACTCTTCCTGCATTTCACACACAATAAACTCTTCGACTCTGTAAAAGTCATAGAAAAATAAGGAAACCCCAAACAAACAAACAACTCACTTCTGTCTCCTATGTTTAACTAAAGTCTGCCAGTCCTCCAGTACTGAGGCTGTGCACACATCTACACTGCTGTTTTTATTTCCCAGTAAGAGAGGGGGTGTCTTTCCAGCAAGATAACGCTTGCTTTGGTAACGGGTTTGTTTTGCGCAGTTGTGTTTGTTTTGCCTAATGGGCTCTGCTCTTGGGACTCTGCTGCATTAAATGACAGGCTGCTTTGGACTGTAGCAACCACTGTGCAGGCTCTGCTCACCCTCCAGCTCGTCACCCAGGGACTTGTCCTAGGGTGTGATTTCCTGATGCAGTGACCCCGAGCCCGCCGAGAGCCAACCCCGACAACCAGCACTCAGGCTGCTTTGGGAGCTGCAGCAGAAGAGAATACTCTCAAACTACAGACAAACTGACAAGCTTTTCTTCCAAATGGAAGAATTCAACTCTCACAGACTCTCTTGGCTGGATGCAATCCAAAGTACAGGTTTCCAGATACACAAAGATGGGTTTCAGGAGGTGAAACTGTGTGTTTCGGGCCAGCCACTCCATCTTATAAAGCGAGCAGAGCTGTAGGGAAGCTGCACCCTTTCACAACTTGGCTGCATTTTTGAGAGAGTTTAAACAAAAAGCTGCTGTATGAATGCCTGCCTGTGTGGATGCTCCATAACCACTCGCCTGCTTCTCCTTATCTCAGGTACAGGGAAAGTGGAATCCCGCGTGACACACAGCTCCAACAACCACTAATAACTGACCTGCACCCCTGGCTCCTGTTAAACAGCGGGGAGTAGGAAGGGTTGTTCTTCCAGGATAGCTTAAGCAGTTTCATACAAACATACATCCCTCCATCACCCAGAAAGGTGTTTCAAAGCAGATTCCGGAGCCTGTGGAAGACCCTGGCCTTGCAACTTGGTGTCTGAGTGCCCGCTGGGTGATCAGAGCTTTGAATCCTCGCGGACTTGACATGTCTAACTCCCTCTGAAACACAGGATGGGCTGCGAGCACCTAAAAAAATAGAGCACCTCCATAACTGCCAGCGTTTATACGGCTTTGGGCTGCAGCCATACCTGCTGCCCTTCTTGTTCACTGTTACTTCCCAGGAGAACTGTACTGGGACCAGATGAATGTTGTAGGTCCCTTCCAACTGAACAACACTGTCCTGTCCTATTCTAAAAACCCCTTGGGGAAGAAGAGATTAAAAACGGAAATATAGAGTCAACTCTAATTCCAGCAGCTACAATACTGGCTGATGATGTAAACAAAGCTGTACTAGATTTCAGAGTGTAAATGAACCTTAGATTACTTAGGTCTAGTCTGTTGGATTTAAATAGCTGTACAGTCAGACTCTATTACATATTTCTATCTTTTATCAGGAATTAAAATGTGTTACATTAATTAAATATACACTTAAAAATACCAATACTATTTAACCCTGAATTAAAAAACCCATTTAATTGTGAGTAGTCATGAATGGGAAACACCCCTCTTTTTTCCCTCTGTATTTCATAAAAAGTGGGGGGGTTCTGAACGCTCCACAATCCTGGTGATGAAGTCTTTCATCATACCATGAATGGTTATGCCGTGGTGCCCACCAGGGAGCGTGAAGCCCATGTGTGTATCAAACATACCACTTCTTTCTCACAAAGGCAGAGAAAAGATATCACAAGCTGACAGTGAATAAGGAGACAAAAGAGCAAGCAGCAGCTCAGGCATTTCACAGAGGAACAACCATCCCTCCACCCTCCACTCAGAACAACTTTAAACAAAAGCTCCCCTTTTGGTGTTCGCAAGACACGCACAACTTTAAAAACACCGGACAGAGTCAAACACAATCACAAGGGCCTTCTCCAGCTGGTGGTGAAGAAACCCACAGGTGTGAAACCAAGGAAAAGATCAGTCTGTGTGCTCGATTCGGACACCCCGCAGCAACCCAGCCTTGATTTTGGAATCCGATGGGAGCGATGATGCTGGGTGCCTGCACGTGCCTCTGCACACAGTGGCTGCAGTACAGTGACAGCTCCGTGCGAGAGGTCTCTAAACTTGACTTACAAAGAAAGGTGGGTCTAGAAAACAACAGCTGGAATACTATTACAAATATATTCCTTTTATATAATACTTCTTCTAAATTATACTGGAGGTACAAAGGGCCTAAGTCAGCCCCAAGGGCAACTGGGTGAAAGCGTGGTTTGTTAGAAAGCTGGGAGGACACATGCAGCCTTGGCAGCTGGCTTGAAAGCAGCAGACTGTTCAATTCTGTTGAGATAGGTATGGTAATACAAGGGAGCATTTCATATCTGGAATCAAATGCAGCATCAAGATAGGTATGACTGGGTATTAGCTCCTCTGAAACAACCAGAGGACACTTGGGATTGCTGTTTTCAGAGATGAAATGAGGGTAGGTTTGCATCTTAGATTGCACTGTTGTGCAGTGCTGTGCTCGTATCACACTGTCACCCACTCGGCCCCAGTTCAGATTTGTTCGCAATGTACTACTAATAGGCTTTTACCCAGGAAACAAGTACAGTCCCATCACCCTTGTGTCTCATGACTGTTTTATATCCAATCAGTGGAACAGACACGGACTATGAGTTTTAACAACATCTCTGCTTTCCGAGAAAATTGAGCTGCTGTGTAAGCACAAGAATTTCCTGTTGCACTGTCTCTTGCAAACAAGTTAATCTAAAAAAAGAGACATGACATGTTATGAACCTTAGAAGTGAACCGCCAGTTCATTTTTCAAAATGACAGATGTGATGAAAATTGTCCAAAGGCTTGGAAAAAAGAAGTGGGGGTCAGGGTGAGGGGAGCAGATGGGAAGCAGAGGAACGCATTCCGGAGCCCTCTGGAGCCTTGGACTCCTCTAGGACCCATTAAAAGCTTATGTTACTTGCACAGTTTATAAACAAGTGCTTTCTTTTGCCATCATAGTCTTCCTCATACCAAGTGCTGAGCCAGTGCTGACTGCTGTCTTCTACTGAAGCAAGGCACCAAAAATGACAGCAAGTTACAAATCAAATACCTTTGATTTATTACCTTTCCCAAGTTTCAGAAGGTTTGCTGTGCTTCCTAAGTGACCTTAGTAAACCAACTAATCAATAGCACATCTGAATGCGGAGACTGCAATGGAAATTCTCACTGCCAGAAGGATTACATCAACGCTGGCAGAGGACAGATGGCAGAAATGCCGACTGCAACCCAGGCTTACTCTTTGCATTATTTTGCTTTTATTATTGCCCTTGCTATCATCAAGGTAGGAAATTTCAGGATTAACCCCCCCTTCCATTCTCCCTAAGGAATTTTTTCTCTCCCTTCACTTATTTGCTTTATAATGTAGGAACACATTATAGCCACATTTACTATAAAAGAGTTGTTACTAGGGTACTGTACCCACTAATCTTTTGAGTCTCTCCCTGTATGTTAGGCACATTAGAATCAAGCAAGAAACAAATCAGCCCCTTGAAGAGTAATGAGCCATTTGTAACGAGACACTGAACTTTTCATCTCCATGGCAGAGACCAGTTTGCAATGGATGGGTAGTGTAAGATAGCAGTTTTCACCCTATCACTAAATAGTTCAAGTGGAAAACGTGAGGGTGTCACTCGAGCTGCCGGAGGTAAGTGCTGTCCCCTAACAAATTGCCTTTGCAGGCTGTTGTGTTAGCAGGCAACCTGAATTTGAATTTCCCCCTTATCGTCAGGATAGAGATGCCCTGGTACTGCAGAGAAATCTGCACAGCTTCCTACTGTCTTTGCCCTGGAAAGAGAGAGAATGCCAGGGTTTCAGCCTCCCCAGGTGTCAAGATAGACACAATGAATAAAACAGGCGCATATTTTACCTAATAAAGCAGGATTTCTGCATTTGATTCCGGCACACTTCAGGATGCAGAAGAAAGAACAATCAGGATATTTCCACACAGAAAAAAGAAAACTAGAAGCAAGATGAAATACTGCAAAGACAAAGCAGAAGTAACATGCAATATGCAAAGCTACTTCATCTGAATCAGCTGCAAACACTGCAGATAGGCTGGAATTTGCATTTTCTTTTGAACCGTAAGCAAGCTTCTCTTGCGAATCACAGGAGCTCCACCGGCAGTGAGATGCAAGAAAGATTGAAGACAAGTGTAACAGCATGATAGACAGGAAGCGTGTCTCCTTGAAGAAGATTAAATTGTAAAGAAACCATACAGGAAGATTAAGGGAGGAAGAGTAGTCAGAGGAGCCAATATTGATTGCTTATGCAGGACAATTGAATTCCTTGGCAACTGTCTGCCTCAGCCAAAAGGGATGCAATATTTGTGTCAGGCAGCTGCAACTGTAACACAGACACCCCTGAGCTGCTCCTGGATCAGTCTCCTTCCAATCAAAAATTGATGGATGGCTACTTTTATTCATCAGAGAGAGAAGACTCAGGATACAGAATCAAGACGCACAGAATTCTGAAACTAGATTGACATGTCCCAGACATAGAAGTAAATGATGACTTCTAACCAGCCAGGCTACATCAAGAAACAAGACATCCAAGGAATAAAACCACAAAGAGCAGCGCAGCCCATTTCTGGAAGCAGCCACACTGCAAGCTGTTGGAAGGACTGGCTTCCAAAAAGCTGCTCCGCGTGCTGCCTGTGAGCAACATAAGCTGCTCCTAACAACAAACCAGTCCCTGTGAACTGGCCACTGCCGTACACCTCATGGCATGAGATAGGTGACTGGTCCTAATAGCGTTTACCCAGTTCCTTCTTAAAATTCCTGCTGGAAGGGGTTCCTACGCTGCTGCTTTTCTTGCAAATGGCCACATTAGTGGCTTACAAAGAGTACCAAAGCTCCCGCTTCTCAATTAACTGAGTCTCCCTTGCTCAGGAATAGCAGATGCTGTTAAGCAACAAATAGATAACACTCAAGGAAGCAGAGCTACTAATCAGTCACTTTTACATTTAATATCACTTGAAATTGCCACTGCCTTATACTGTTTTTCCAATTAATTGCAATGGAATGCACTTAAGCACGCCCCGGATCAAAGAATCAACTGCACAGATTGAAATAAATCCTATCTGTGTTGCTAATGCCTTGGAAATGGATGACTTGCTAAGCATTCAAAATCCTGGGCACCAGTGGTTTAAAAGTACAGATAGTGTGAGACACTTTCAAAGGAATAGATTTCAGAATAAAGAGGAAAAAGCTCCCTTAATTTGCTCCTTAAAGACAATTAAACAAAGGCAATTGTTTAATATATTGTGAAGTTTGTAGTAGATCTCTTAAGCTCCTTACTTTCCACTTTCCTACCATCAGAAATCACAGTGCAGCAGTGTCAATTTTCATTGCAGCAAAACTTTGTCATCATTACAGATTTCTTTTTTCATTCATTTTTATGAAGGGCTGAAATCTTTTCAAAATAATGATAAATAAAAATGACTGGGGATGGATGTGTTACCAGTTGGTGCAATAAATCACTGTCTCTTCCTGTATGAGTCTCTCTCCCATGGTTTAGAATATCATCAGAATGCCTTTGATTGATTTACAATTTAGTAATCCAGCCATCATCATCCATAATTCGACAATAAACCATGCCACTTAATGTAGCCGCTACAGATGTTCAAAATTTCATTCCGTGCCTTTTAAGAGGTGATATCTAGGCAGCAGCTGCAGACACCAGGATTAGCTGGGGAAGAAAAATCTGTCCCCAGCACAGGAAAACATCCCATTTGCCTATAACAGTCCCCTGTCTTTAAAGTGGAAAGACCTGCTGTCAACCTTGATACATCCAGGTTCAATTATTAAACACCAAATATCTATATTCATACAGGTACCGCCCTGGCCAGCTGGCAGGACTAACAAGATGCCTGGCTTTTGTCTAAAACACATTATTTCCTGGGAAATCAAGACATTACTAAATTCAGTATGGAACAAATCCATCAAAGGGTATGCAGCGGTTGAGTCAGGCATGAGCCGGCAGTGTGTGCCTGCAGCCTAGAAAGCCCAACCGTATCCTAGGTTGCATCAAAAGAAGCGTAAACAGCCGAGCGAGGGAGGGGACCCTGCCCCTCTGCTCCGCTCTGGTGATACCCCACCTGGAGTCCTGCTTCCAGCTCTGGAGCCCTCAGCACAGGAGGGACACGGAGCTGTTGGAGTGGGTCCAGAGGAGGCCACAAAACTGGTCAAAGGTCTGGAACACCTCCCCAGTGCAGAAAGGTTGAGAGAGCTGGGGTTGTTCACCTTGGAGAAGAGAAGAATCCGAGGAAACCTTATTGCAGCCTTTCAGTACTTGAAGGTGGTTGATAAGAAGGATGGGCAAAAACCTTTTAGCAGGGCCTGGAGCAATAGGAGAAGGGGTGGTGGTTTTAAACTAAAAGAACAGAGATTTAAACTGGATATCAGGAAGGAATTTTTTCTGCTGAGAGTGGTGAAACACTGGCCCAGGTTGCCCAGAGAGGTGGTGGATGCCCCATCCCTGGAAACATTCAAGGCCAGGTTGGACGGGGCTCTGAGCAAACTGATCCAGTTGAAGATGCCTTTGCTCGCTGCAGAGGGATTGGACTGGACCACCTTCATGGTCCCTTCTGACCCAGACCATTCTATGATCTCATGTGGGCCATGCCAGCATCAAGAACCCCATGTTGCAGCACATTCTGCATGTGGCACAGCATCCACAGTCAGCCTGAGGAAGAACTTGGAGCTTGCTCTTAGAAGCACTGCAGCAGGGGGCTGCAGCAGGCACAAGGGCTGCAGCCTGATGAAAGGGTGCTATTCATTACCCTGGGTCTGACACCAGCCCCTCCTGAAAGCACAACTAGAGGCTTCATGGACATCATCACTCATTTTTTCACAAGTTATTGATCTGAAAACAGTAGGTTAATTCTCGGTTTCGATTTCTTCTGCTTGAGCTGGCCTGCAATGAACACTTTTGTTAATATTGTTTCTTAAAGGGAAGGAAAATATGTAACACGCACCGTACACGGCGCAGATATTTTATTCCAAACAGCACTATTACTCTGCCAACCTTGGCAGCCACAGTTCATTTAAAGCAGGCATACAGAAATATCCAACAGAAACTGTCAAAGTGATGGTCTAGGTCACAGAAACAATTTCTTTCCTAAGTGAATCACCGTACTGAGGAAGCTAACGGAGACTGCAAAATTCATTAGCTGAGCAGTGCTGCCCCAAATCCATCAATGATCCATCTGGGCCAGCCAGCATCCTGTCTCTGACAGTGACCTGTCCCAGGCGCTGCTGAGAGAGCTGCAAGGAATAGCAAAGCTATTTCTGATTACAGGAACTCTCGGTTCCTCTTAGCTGCACTCACAGGAATCACAAATCAGACTCGTGGTTTGGCTCCTCAGAGGGACATCTGAGCCTTCAGCACTTCAACGGGATTTCTCTGATGGCTGATCCCTCACATCAATACATGATGAAGCTTAAGAGCTGGCAAATCTGAGTGGATTTAGGATCCCACGAAATACCAGGTGGGTATTTCACAGGGACAGCACGCCTGGCCTGTGAAGAACGGCTGTCATGCCCTTACAAGCCTTGGTTCTTCTGCTTCCAAGGTGGTAAATGCAGTCTCTTGCCCTGTGGCTAGCAGCACTTACAACCACCAGAAAAGCGGCCATGTGGTGAATGAGATTTTGAAAAGCAACTTTTTGATTAATAAATCCTTGAAAGACATTTTTTTTTTAAATACAGGCCAATGTTATTGCCTTGCCTTCCATTTGCAGGACTTCAGAGGTGTCCTAGTTGACTGAAAGGCTACCAAACTCCTCTGCAGCTCTATTGCAGATAAGGCTAATTATGTACTTAAAAAGTCACAGAATCACAGAATCACTAAGGTTGGAAAAGACCTCTCAGCTCATCCAGTCCAACCATCAGCCCAACCCCACCGTGCCTGCTAAACCATGTCCCGAAGTGCCACGGTCATGTGCTTTCGAACACCTCCAGGGATGGAGACTCTACCACTGCCCAGGGCAGCTGGTTCCCATACTTCACAACTCTCTCAGTTAAGAAATTTTTCCTGATATCCAACCTAAACCTGCCCTGGCACAACTTGAGGCCATTTCCTTTGGTCCTATCACTTGTTCCTTGGGAGAAGAGACTGGCACCCACCTCACCACAACCTCCTCTCAGGGAGCTGCAGAGCGATGAGGTTTCCCTTCAGTCTCCTCTTCTCCAGCTGCTCCTGACAATCCTTGTGCTCCAGACCCTTCCCCAGCTCCGTTGCCCTAAAGTGTACGTTGCGATTCCCCAAAGCACTGCTTTCAACACAGAAAAATCCTCTGCATGTCCGAAAACAAAGTGCACAGTGGGACCACCCTGCTTCTGCCTGGAAACACCCTGACGTCCCAGCGCAGAGAGGGCACCCAGCTCTCCCCCAGCCCCATTCCAGTGGCAGGGCTGGATAGGGCTCAGCTCCCACCCGATGCCACCTGCAGTGCAGCTCCACCTGTGAGGGGAAGCTACCCTGACAGTGATGTTTTTCTTCCCTTCTCATGGGATTTGCTAGGTTTTGCCTATTAAGGCCACAAGTGCAATTTCATTTAACTGGGACAAGAGGCAAGGATGCCCACAGGCCACCTGAGAGCAACCCACATTGCACTGAAAGCACTGCACAGCCTGGTGCCAGTCACAGCCTCTTGTGGTGGGGCACAGCCAAGCACAAACCAAGCACATTCCCCCAAGGCAATGCTCTGCACACATGACTTCCCTTCCAGAGGAGCTTACAGTACTTGCCACTGGTATTTACACTCCCAATTTAATATTCACTGCTTACATGACCAGCGCACATGAAGAGCCCCCGGGCCTGCAGGTGATGCTGCACACATAACCGCGATGCACCGCATCTTTGTGTTGAGAGATTACAATTCTTTATCTATAGAGTCTTTTGCTTGAGTCTCTGCCTCAGGCTTGACTACGAAACATCACCTCCAAAAAACTGACATAGGATTTTTCTTCTTCATAGGCTTAGGTTACGTGGAAAAGTTCTGCTGGCATAGCTGTATTGAGAGAAGTCAATAATAAAAGAACACTGTCAGCCAAACAGAAACGCCAGCAAAAAGCTGTGGGTAGCTATATATACAGTTGTGGGCACTGCTTATTCTGTCTAAGGAAATGGGTTAGATTATGGAGGCAGAGAAATGCTTGCCAGTGGGAGCTGTCTTCCAAGAGGAGTTCATCAGCAGAGCTCTACTGAAATAATCACATTTTGAATGCAGGCGTGTGCTCAGTCTTTCTGTCAAAACAATTATCACAGAGAAAAAGTTTCTTGTGTGGTAAATTTGGAAATAAGAATGTGGCAATCTACATCCCTGGAGCGCACTGTGATGCCTTGGCCCACTGGGATCTGCTGGGCTGAGGCCAGGAGTTCTTTCAGATACACTGGCAAACTCCTTAGTCACTGCCAACCTGGGACGGACGAGAGCTGGGAATTTCTGTTTATGTTCGGGTCGGACATGCATCTGTCCTTCAAGTCTTCCTCTCCGTGTGCTATGCCTAGGTTTGCTCTCCTCCAGCCTGGAAGGCTGAGCTCAGCGCCTCTGGATAACCACCTTCCTTCTCAACCAATCTGTTGCGTAGTTCTGGCAGCTGGAGCCTTCCCTGTCCTCTCCCTGTTACATAAGGCTCCGTGTCCCACAGCCTTGAGTCATTCAGTCCCCTGACTGCCTATGCACATAAGATTTTACGTTTTCTTTGACTATTTTGACAGTGGGGGCAGGGTCACATTTCCATTTCTTTGAATGCTCTCTGGGATCTCAGTTGGACTTGGTGATCTTAGAGGTCTTTTCCAATCTTCATCATTCTATGATTCTATGGTCTCAGCTTGGCGTATTTCATTGTTTCACCCCAAAGAGAGGGTTTGTACAAAAGCAAAAGATCTGGAAAGTGTTTAGCACCACAGGGACTGCCCGGCACTGCTTCCTTGGTTTGCTCCATTTAGCTAGATGATGGGTTTTTATTATCAATTAGCTCAAATAAAGGAAAGCTGCATCTCTCAATCAACTGTGGGATGCAGGTACTGTGGTTCAAATTCCCCTGTTAGTCTTTCTGAGAAGCTGGGCCAATGTTCCTTGTGCATCCTGTGGCAGAGCCAGCATGAAGGCCTGTACTGGAGACAGAGGAAAACATAGGCAAATTCCTCCCACTCCATGCCTGGGCTTGGTGTACCTGTTCCTGCATGTGTGTCCTCCTTATGCCAGACATAACAGAGGCAGCAGCAGCTGTAGAGAGGCACAGAAAGGGGATTGCTAATATGGAAAATTAATATTGAAAGAATCAGTACAGTAAGGATTCACAATGTTCACTCTGGGAAGACAAGGTCTTCCTACTGGAGAATTCCCTGAAGGGAGGACTGGTAGCAATAGATTTGAAAAAGAAAAAGAAGGAAAAAAAAGAAATCCAATCACATACTCTATATTTAAAAATTAAAAAGACTACCAGATGCAATTACATTCATGATTAAAAGATCTAACAGCAGCATATTTAAATTCATTAACTTAGTCCACACTTGAGTACCTCAGGAGACCAGCTGCTCCTGGAATACAGGGCAGCAAGATACAAACTACATCTTGCTTGTATTTGATCAAAACCTTTTGGAAGCTTCAATGATCTGGCTGTTAACATCTCTTAGGTGATAATTAGGCTCTTGGGGCAGCAAACATTGTTTGGGAGAGAAAATGCGCTGCGGAAACATAAGTAGTGGAGCCTTCTGCTTTGCGGAAGAGTCAGTTATTCTGCTATATAAAAAAGGCAGGCAAGGGCAAAATGAGGCCACGGCCAAACAGAGACTCATTTTGCCTGTGTGTATCAGCAGTTGGCAGATGCTCACCTCTGTCTAAACTGTACACTTTAGGTTTTGCTCATTTCTTACCACACACGTTTGAACTAAGAGATTTTAGCCCTTGTGTGCTGCAGCCCGTGAGCGTGGCTCTCTGGAAAACAGCCACTGCCTGGTTTTTCCATCCCTGTTTGACAGCTGTGTGGTAGCAGGTACTGGCTGTGCTGAGCAGACACTGCTCCCAGTCCCTGTCCTTCCAAGCAGGGTCCCTGATCCGCCCCAGCCTCCAGACAGGGCTGACCTCGCTGCTCTGGGGATGCTCCAGGGCCTCCTGGACATGGAAGATGAGGCTTCACGGCACATTTGGAGATGCTGGGAAGAGCCAGAACCTCTCTGTGGGATGCAGCCTGCTAGTGGGGTGGATGCACAACAATATTCTCTGCCTGTCCCAGAAGGGCACTAAATTAACAGCGGAGGTACTGGCTTACTTCCCTTCCATTATTGCCATGGGACCAATTTCCCCGTGACTGCACAGGAAGAGACTTAATTAATGATAAACTGGGAATTTCTGTTTATTTTTGGGTCCGACATATATCTGGCCTTCAATTCTTTCTCTCCATACGCTGCGCCTGGGATTGGTCTCCTCCACCCTGCAAGGCAAAGCTCACCTCTGGATAACAACCTTCCCCCTCAAGGGATCTGTTAAATAGTTCTGACAGTTGGAGTCTTTCCTGTCCTTCCTGCACAGTCACCCCCCGTCACACACCGGGACCACGCGAGGACGGAGCTGACCTCTCAGACAGACAGCTATGCCAGTGCCTGAACTGACAGGCACACATTATCAGGACCGAGTGCAGGATTGTGCTCCTGGTTGTTAGTTACGATCCGTGGCAGAGCACTCGGTGTTATGGAAACATCTGCTCTCCCTCCGTGCCCCTGGGAAGTTGCACCACTCCCGAAGAGCTACAATTCAGGTTGAAACCAGCAGATTTAGACTCCAGCTATGACAGCCACACGAACGTCATTTCCTGACAGTCTGCAAATGTGACCAAAGCGCCTGGTCTCTTCCTGCCCCGCTAAGGAAGCCCTGCTGTTACCTGCAGGAGCAGGGAGAGCCTCCTGCTGTCTGTGTGTCCTAACCATGCCAGCCTTGTTTGTTCAGATGAAGTCAGTGGAGCTGTAGCTACACCAATTGTCCGACTCAACATTATTTCTCCTTTAACACTGATGGCCTGGAGAGATTTATTTTATTTTGCTTTAAAAGCCATACAAGGCAGCTGACTTCCATTGACAAAAACTTGAAAGCTGAGAATAACTCAGGTATCAAAATCACAGTTTCAAAATGCTCCCTGTTTGAGTGCTAGTCTGGCAGAAACTCAGTCAAGGGGATGGGGGTGAGAGCTCCTGCAGGGGCTGGAGAAAGAGCTCTTCCATGACTCATCAGCCTTCCCTCCCGTGAACAAGGACATAGTGACAGGATTAGTCAGAAAAATTGTAACTGTAACAGAAAACAAGAAGAAAATAGAGGCAAGAATAAAGAAGAGGATGGGAAATTGCACGGGTCAGAAAACACTCAACACCAACTTCCAGTTATAAAACTATTTGCCAGTAACTCCACTGTAGATACTTAACTCTGGACACGCTTCCATCTCATAATCAGTTCCTCATTCTGATGTACAGCAGCTACATTTTTTCTTGTTATATATGAGAACACAGAATCATAGAATGGGCTGGGTTGGAAGCGACCTTAAATATCACCCAGTTCCAAACCCCCTGCCACGGGCAGGGACACCTCCCACTGGATCAGGGGGCTCAAAGCCCCATCCAACCTGGCCTTGAACACCTCCAGAAATCATTTATCCATGACTTCTCTGGGCAACCAGTGCCAGGGCCTCACCACACTCACTGGAAAACATTTCTTCCCAACATCGCATCTAAATCACCCCTCTTTCAGCTGAAAACCATTCCCCCTCTTCCTGTTCCTGCACTCCCTGATCAAGAGCCCCTTCCCAGTTTTCCTGGAGTCCCTTTCAGTACTGAGAGGCTGCTCTAAGGTGTCCCCAGACCCTTCTCTTCTCCAGACTGAACAAGCCCAACTCCTCAGCCTGTCAAATGCATCATGTATGATATATATTATACATATATATACACATATCATATATATCGTACAGTGTTTCAAACACACAGGAGGAGTCCCTTTATTGCCACATCTGTGACAATCCCTAATACTGCTCCACAGGTCAATAAAGTACATGTTTGTGTCCATTATAATACCAGATAGCTTTCCTGAATAGGACCGGGAATACAACTTGAGGTGAAACTTCAAACCTCAGTCATATTTCATGCGAAACCAAGTGATTTGGAAAATAACAGAATTATATTTTGTGCAGAATTTACATGAAATTGTGAGTGGGTCTTTCTAGAGTACTCAGTCTCAGAGAAACGGGAAATTAACTGCATCTAAGTGCAGAACACCCATTAATGCCATGAATAAAAGCCTATGGATGAGGCTTCTGATGGCACTTAAAGAAACTGAGTGCCAAAAGTCCCTTACAAAGAGAGATGTGCCTTCGATCATTCTCACCATCTACGAGTCCGTAAAGGCTGCTATGAGTCTTGAGACTGGGTACTGGAAGTGGTGATGGCAGATTTATGAATCACACTCCAATTTTTTAGCCCAAAGAACCTTCAATATCTTTTAGCACCCTCTCCTTTCACCAGAAAGTTACCAGTTATCCTTGACAACACACAGCTCCATCTGCACTTTTATTCATCCCCAGTGAATATACGGCTTTTCTTGAGACACAGCTTCTCATCTGTCTAAGCCTTAAGGAATACCATAATATCATGGGAGAAAAACTCGGAGTGATCCAGATGACAGGATAGGGAGGAAAAGGAAGGAAGACAAGAAAAGAAGACCTTGAGATGAGTTGTGATTAAATTTGTTAAGTATAATTTGATTAAATTTGTTAGATTAAATTTGCAAAATTACTTAGAGTATTAAACATATCAGCCTTGAGTTCACCATCAGGTCAGCCTGGGAGTAAAACAATGGGCTTCCCTTTTGAAGAGGTAAAATAAGAAATATTAGGTATTTTCTCTTTTAAAACCAGTTTGTACAAGAGGGGATGTTCTGGCTATAAACGATACGATTAATTATGGTTTGGGTGAATATTTGGGGTGAGGTTAGCTGCACATGTCATCATCCAAAGGGATTATTTTTAGACCCATATCTACTCTAATCCTAGCTTGTCTTTTTCTTTATGTGGATAAGATTTTCACAGGTCTTACTTTAAAAACTGCATTGATTCCAACATGGGTAACAGGAACATTTGAACTGATTATCACTAATACAGACGAATTACTAACAAACCTGGCCTTGATGTAGGCTGAAAGCTGAACACCTCAGAGGACAACTGTCACTTTCAATACGCTTTGTAGTCTGATGTAGAATGCTGCCGTTACAAACGTTTTTCTTGGCGCCAGGGCTGACCTCTCCCATTCTGCCTGCCTTCCCGTGCTTGGACTGTTGCACTCATCTAAAGTGTTCCAGCCACTGTTGCTTTGCTGAAATCATTCTGCCTTGCAACTACTCCATACGTTTTTCTGCCAGATTTTCATTCCATAATGGGACAATCCAAAGCTTACTGAACTCAAAGTAAAGATTTGCACTGGCTCCTAGGGATTTTGGAGTCATACTTCACTTGCCTCCCTGCCAAATGCCTCCCTTGAAGACAAAGCAAATGCTGTGCTTGAGATCCCTTACGTAAGAGCAACAACTGCGAGGGGAGGACACAGGAGGAAACATGGGGAGAAACTTAAGAAGACATGTCCGAAGAAGGCTATGTGTCCAGAGAAGGGCAACGGAGCTGGAGAAGGGTCTGGAGCACAAGCCTTATGAGGAGCGGTCGAGGGACCTAAGGTTCTTCAGCCTGGAGAAAATGAGGCTGAGGGGAGACCCTACTGTTCTCTGTAACTACCTGAAAGAAGGATGTAGCAATACAGGTGCTGGTCTCTTCTCCCAAGTAATAAGTGACAGGAGAAGAAGAAATGGCTTCAAGTTGTGCCAGGGGCGGTTTAGATTGGATATTACAGAAAATATCTTCACAGACAGGGTTGTCAAGCACCGGAATGCGCCACCACTGGGGAAGTGGTGGAATCACTATCCCTGGAGGCATTTAAAAGTTGAGTAGATGTGGTGCTTAGGGATATGGTTTAGTGATGGAGCTGGCAGTGTTAGGTTAACGGTTGGACTCAATAGTCTTAAGGGTCTTTTCCAACCTAAACAATTCCATGATTTTAAGGGGAGGGACAGACTGCTGAGGACACAGGGGTGGAGACATGCTCTTGGAAGGAGTGCCACCCTGAGGGACTGTGACCCATGGAGGAGCCACGCCAGGACGGGGACTTTCCTGCAGCCCGCTGGTGACCCATGCTGGAGCAGCAACAGTGAGAAAAGCAGAGTAGAAGAGAAAACCAATAACCACTGTGGAAGAATCACAGGCAAGTTCAGAAGGGGGGTAGACAGAAACCATTACACTGTTACACATTACAACAATCGCATACGATCCTGCCGTTTGTGCCCAAACCCTAATTTGGAAGAGTAATTTCCAGGTAAAGCAAGAACTTGTATCTCCATGTTGTTTCAATGCTGGGCCTTTCTCAGAAAGGAACACCTAGAACCCCAACGGTTGTATCACCTGCCTGCAAAAAGGGAAGATACATTTTATTGAGGACGTGTGGATTGTTACCAGTTCACGTTCAAAGAAAGAGCTTTTAAGAAGTATTAGCCGGAGCTCCATTGCTTTCTGTGCCCCTAGCAGTTCTCTCAGGCTGTGTCTATGCCGTATGATCCAGGAACTCTAATCCAGGTAGGATAACAAATTTGTCCTGACTTCCTGTCCCAGACAGCCCATGCTATGGTTTTAATGCACTGGGTAAGAGCTGTGGACTGCTCTGGGCAGGTACCTTGTTAGCATGACAGAGGGGTCACGGTATAAGGGACTGCCATAAAACACTTACATATTTCATACCTTACACAGCAGCAGAGTGACCCAAATCCTTTGGAAGGGCAATTTGTGAAATAAACTGATTGTCAAGCCTTGTTTAGGGAGCCAAGCGCTGTTTTCTCACCAGAATTATGTCTTCTCTGCCATTATCACAATATCAACCTTCTGCGCTCAGCTTGTCAGCAGGGACTCTGCTGAGCTCATTGCCTTCAGTAGAAGCACTGAGGACTCCCAAATGTTTGACAGCAGCCACGAAAACTAAATGTTTCTCCCTTGCTAATCCACTAGAAGCAAAAAGGTAGAAAATAAAAGCCTTAGTAGAAAGTTAAGGCTTCTCAGTTCAGTCCATTCCTGTGGCATCTACTGACCCGGAATTCCCTCCTGTCCACATGTACATGCAAAGTGGGTTTTATACTGTTTGTGGCTGATGGTTATAAAAGCCAGAAGATTTATGAATTGCCAGAAATGCATTCAGAAAATTTGACTCAAGCCTCTGGAAAACCATCGGACCAGCTGAAAAATTTCACCACATCAAGCTGACCTCATTCTGCTTAACTCCAAGGATTCTGGCAGTGGAGTCCAGGATCCTTCCAGCTCCAAGTCACTCGCTCTAGGAACTACACCAAAGCTGCAGGAGGTGTCTTCTGCCAAACCTCCTTCTCTCACAGCAGTGATGTCTGTGTTCATCTGCAAGCAGTCATGCTTTCTGCTAGCTGTGGTCCAGTTCTGGTCTATTTTAGGATTTCTAGAAGCTCTTAAAAACTAATATCCTCTCCCTCCCTCCTCCGAGAATCTCATTTATCACTCTGCCTCCTGCACAGTTACATTTCTCTCTCTCTTAGCTGGCAATTTCTTTCCTACCGTATAAATTCTGGATGACCCTAAGGGGTTGTAAGCACATGGGTGCAGTGGACCAGACTGCAACGTGACAGGGAAAGATTTACGCCATCGGGACTGTCAGGCAAGGGGGAATTGGGCTATTTAAAAGCAAAGGGAACAGTAAACAACCAGAGAGAAAACTGAAAGATCCTCAAGCAAGAGCACCACAGCAGTAGAGCAGCAACTTGTGATCTGTCCTGCTTACAGTGCAGTTCTCCCCTGAAACAGGGCTACGAAATGCATCAATTCAGTAAGAGATACGATTCTCTCACCAGGCGCATTCAGCATTGTGTCTGCTGATTTGAGGTATTTTTAGTACATCTTTACTAGAACATCTTCACAACTGCTTGCACTACAGTTGCTATAATTACAAGTAGGTCAACTTTGCCTTTTGTCTCATAAATACAACTATCATTAATCATGCTTGATGACGAAGTTGTGTCCAAATGGCACTGGGTTAGCCACATGGTGGTGCCAAGATCTAAACAGTGAACTTAAGAAAGTCTGCACACATGAAATCAGAGAAATATTTTGTCTTACAGAATCTGCATGATAAGGGATGATGCTTAAGACTGTGTGGCTTGATGATCAAATATCAGGCTGCATTTGTTGGGCCACCATAAGAAGTTCTACATGCAATCTCAGTGGACCCACGCATGACTGCTAATCTCATTTATAAGTATTTTAAAATACACAAATGCTAACTACAAATAAGATACGGAATTAAGAACAGGTGTGTGGAAAGAGAGGTAGTTCAGGAGGAAAGGAAAAACCATTGGACTGATTAGACTCATTGTTTCTAAGTGTTAACGGAAGTTACTGAACTCTTCCCATATGAACTGCTCAACTTTGCACTAACATTCCTGTTTACCTGTGTGCATGGGTACAAGTGTACGTGCACAGGAAGAACTCACAGGAGCCTCTTCCAGGACAGCTGCTTCTCGGGCTGGACTCTAGTGAAGTACATGAATCTCTCTCCTAATCTAACAAGGGCTCTTTCTCACAAGTGGCACCAGTCTTGACACAGACAACCCACTGGTTCAAAAAGTCAAGGAACACAATTGGTCCTGGGGCTGTTATTTGGTATAAGGCAGTTGTACACTGTGAAACACCAAACTGCCTCCAAGCACTATGGCACATACTCTGCTACAGTCAAGAGATGTGTAGTACAGGTCAAGAAAGAGCTAGAGGTAGTTGCCACATGCCACTGATTCCGAATCTGCCTTATGCCTAGTAGTAAATGGCAACAGTATAAAAGCTGGCTTAAGTTTACAGGCTGTCAGTGGCTCCTGAGGGCCAATAAAGCACCCGGGGATCAGTGGTAGCATGTAGAGAAATCCACTCGCATTCCCTCAAATGAACCCTGGGGAGCCGCACCGGAGACTGCCGGATGTGACAGGGTTCCCCTCTGCTGAGAGGATAATTCAGAGATCAATTGCACTGCTGCAAGTCCTGACCCAGTACCAAATGCAGATCAAAGTCAGCGCCACAAGACCTCTGCCTCCGCCTGGAAAGGCACTGGAAGGCAGACACACACTACGCAGTATCTATTTCACCTGATGCTGAAACACCCCATAATGTCTAACAGACTGATTACACCACCAAACATCACTGAGGATCCCATTTCATGCACAGCTCACTGTCTTGCTTTCAGACAATCAATATTCCCTCTGCTTTTTGTGCACATTTGCAGACAAAAAGCAAACAAACAGACAAAGCCAAATTTTCCCTGCTTCTCCTCTCATTACTGGAATTTTTCTTGCAGCTCACTAATTTTATTCTCTCACAGGTAGGAGCACTCCCAGCAGCAGGTTTCCAGCAGCAAATTAGGCAAGCGAAATTACTGGAAGTTTACCAAAGGAAAGGGAAATAAAGATCTCAAACACCTTGTGGACTTTTCTCTCCCTCAAATCAGTAGCTTGTTTATTCTAATAATAATAAAGCAGGCAGAAGGATGTAATTAATGTCAAGTACAATTCATTCCTGTTACTTTGAGGTGTAAAAATCAAAACCAGAAATCCTGACTTTGAAGCAACACACACGCAAAAATACAAGAAAACTTTTATAAGTACGATTTTCTAATTTAGGAATATCCATGTGCAATGTGAGCTGCTCAGCAAATTGAGCCAGGAAATACATTAACTGGAAGCTAATTTAGGGCAGAACTATTTTACCTCATGTTTGAAACCGTTCCACCAGGTTATTTCACTGCAGAAAGGCAGAACATTTTGGAGAGAATGAGCACGCTAAAAGAAGAGAGCAGGGAGGAGAGTTTGAATGGTGAGGTTTTGGCTAAAATGGAAAGGAAGCTATTTCTGGTGAAGCGGACTCTCCCCTAGACCCGATTAATGGATAAATTGTGTAAGAAAAATGTCTCCATCCCAAGGCAGATCCAATTATGTTCTGCATTAACTGAAACATATGGGAACATTTCAGTATAAACAAAAACTGCACTGTATGAGCTTTTTTTCTATGAGCTTTCCAGTTCATTTAACCCTTGCTATGGTGCACATTAAGTACAGCCTGAGATTACTGGCATAACACTCCACTGAGTATTTTTTGGCTCAGATAATGCAGCAGTAACTCCCAGCTTTTTGGTCGATAAACTCGAAGTCCACTTGCATTTCAGAACACTGTAGGCCCTCTTCTCTATGACAAATTCTTCAGCTGAAGAACATGTATGTTCCAGTGGGCTTCCTGAGAGCACCCAAGTTGAACAAAAGCCAATCTCTTGACCAGGACGATGGCAACACTTCAAAATCATCTTTAAGAAAGATGATCCTAAATGCTGTTCATGGGAGCTTAGGCTCCTGTGTTCCCTGGCTGCTTTTGAAAATGCTGCCACTGCGTAATCCCTGTTTTTTGCTTCTTCCTTTTCCTGGCTGTGCCCTTGTTCACCTCCACACTGGGATTCTAGTAGTACTTTTTCTTGGTTGCATGAGTGGACATGGTGAATCACCACAACTCAAACCTTTGGTGAAGTTCCTGCTCCTGCTGGATTCCAGCACAGCCCAACCTCACAAAGCAATGCAGCCAGGTAGTCGGGCCCTTTCATCTTTTTGCTGTCCTGGTTAAGATCTGCCCTGCCGAGATGACCAGCTGCACCATCACTCTTGTCAGGCAGATGCGAAGCTATCAAGATGTAGACAATTTTCTTATGTTAACTACTCTACTTATGTTTCAGCACTAACGCCTACTATGTCAACTAGTTTCCTCTTCTCTTTTGAGAGTACACTGACAGTAAACTCGTGAATGTACCTCTAAACTCTCACATCCTCCTGACTGCTAAACCAAGCAGACATCAGCAGCTTGGATGCCGCTGTAACAAAAAGCTTTATTTTGGTATTTTCATACTGTGTGGGTGGCAGGAAAGAAGCCTCACAAATCAAAGTGTAAGGTTCTTCTGCCACGGAAAGCATGGAGAGATGTCTTTCCAAGTCAATGCCATGGTATCAAGTGACAAGTTGCACACTGATTTTCATGTCCTGACTGAATTTCAGCGAAACCATGAATTTATTCACCTCACTGTCATTCATAGACAGAAAACCCAGAGAAGACTATTAAAATTTTGACTTCTGAATTACAGAGGTAATTTGGCTTCTGGGACTTAATTTTTCTTTCAATTCAGCATGAAGTCTTGAAATAACCTTATTTCAATTTAACAATTGTCTGCAATGCTCAACTTAGTAGAACCCAGTGAATTTTGTACTTGCTTCATATTTCTTTTGTCTACTAGTCTACTGCCAACTTGCTGTTCCCCTTACTGACTGCAAATCAACAGCCCTTTAAAACTAAGCTTGAACCCAACCGACTGTGTTCTGCATTTTTTCATCTTGAGGTCTTTATCTTTCATGCAGATTTTTAATAAATCCTCCCGTTTATTTGCTGTCTTCTCCAACTATGGGCAGCAGCACTGAGGAGGGTGAATGCCAGGCTCAAAGCTGCAGGATATACAAGCACTCTTGTGTCAGTGCATCTCACACAGGAGGATCCCAGCAGCAAATCCCAGTAACATCCCCTGGGCTGCTTCAGATGTTGTAGGATAAGCATCATGTTCCTGTGTTTGGGATACAAACAGTACTCATAAACTGATCCAGTGAGCAGATTGACTTTCTCAAAAAGAGTATAAATGAAGTCACCATAAAGATGACAACACTGAGAGGGATATTCTGGACAAATTTCACATTCCGTTACACTGAGAACCATGGACCTGAAATTGCACAGGACTGAAAATGAGATGTTACAGCATTTGGTTTCTGAATCAGGAGTTCAGCTCAGATGGAGGAGGGTAATGAACAGAACCTCATTATCATCTAGCAGCCGCTAATGAGTGTCAGTAGCTAGATGAACACAGGACTTTGCTGGCGGGCAGCGGCAACTCCTGTTCCAGTGAGAGCTGTCTTTGTAAGAAGGTCTGGAAAACAGAGCCAAAATTCTGAAATCCAATAATCCTGGGGTACAAAATGACTTGCAGGATGGCAAGTGAGGGGCACTGACTTTACTTTGAGGTCATATGCTTATAACCAGACTGGAAAAACAGTAATGGGAAGCAGTTAATATTTAGTAGCCTGTGTGTAAATCATTCACTTCTTCAGTCCAGAGGGTGAACCCCTAGGGCAACTTTCAGAATCAGCAGTTTCACCAAAGGCTTGATAAAGGGGTAGCAATGTCCACTTCTCCACACTGGAGTTAGCAGGGAGGCACAGCAGTGGTACCCGCTGAGGACACTGCTGGCACAGCTGCTGGCATTGCTCCAAGCCGCGAGGCCCAGAAGCCCAGAGGCATTTCAGGGTTTTGCAGCCATCAGCTTCGATGTTTTAATTTGGCTGGCCAGGAGGAAGGGAGGTCAGTATGCAGTTGTCCTCCAAGCAACAGCCTCATGAAGATAACAGTATTCTCACTTTTAAAGAGGGCCTTTATTCCATAAACAAATGTTTTTTTTCAAAGATCTTATACTTTTTCAAAGATCTGATACAAATGAGGGGATACTCCTTCTCCCTCCAAAAGCCTGGACTGCTTTGACTGTGCTGTGGCGCAGAGCGAGTCCCCTCTCCTCTCCCTACGTGTGCTCTTTCCTCACTGTTCAACTGCTCGAAAGGTTTTCACCTTTTTTCCCAAACGTGTTTTCCTCTTCGGCTATTTTTCCTTTCCTACATAAAGCACAAACCCTGTAATATCCAAGAAGATGACAACTGTCAGCCCCACAGCGTTCGAGTCAGCTGAAACGGCGATGGAATGATTTTACTCGCCCCTGATCTCCACTGCTGTCAGTTCTGATACTTTTCACACAGTTTGAGATTCACTTTCAAATGTGTCATCTCAGCTGAGGCAGGCTCTTTGGCCTCAGAACAACACCCAGGCACCTCAAATCCTTAAATCCCTGCACCTCAGAGCAAACTTGCTGCTACAGAAAAGCCTTGCTTGGTATGCAGAAAGAAAGACTGGCTGCCCTAATCCACCGAACCCTCACGAATCCCCTCTGACTGGAAGGGACTGTGCGTTTCCCTGCTCTGCCATGGCTGGCCCTTGGCAGCAGTGATAAACCAAGAAAAAGAGCAAAGGAACTTCCTGGGCAGAGGACTCCTGGCAGGAAGCCTGTGGGTGAGCCCCATTGCAGAATTTGCAGCAGAGGGTGGAAAGTGGAAGGGGAGTATGCACAGCCCGTGTAGCTCTGTTAGAGCACTGGGACAGGCTTAGGAAGAGAAACAGAACTTTTTCAAGGTTTTAAAAATGAGTAAGAATATTCTCATAACCATTTTTCCACCCTTCTTAGTTTAACTTTGCTGGATGACCTTCCCCACTCCTTGTAAGGCGTGGTGTAAATCACAGACATAAAATTATATGCAGTTCTGTGTGAGCAAGCATTTCTCCACTGTGAGTCCGACTCGCTCCCCAGGTAACTGGAGATATGAAGAAGTTAAATCCTTCAAACTACCGTTGCGAAGAGCAGCACTTGACATGGTGACCCGAGACTGGAATAATCTTGGACTCTGATCTAGTTAAACATCCTTGTCTAATAACTGCCTCAGGCTTTCAGGCTGCAAAACCGGGAAAATAAGGCAGCATCACAATATAAAAAATGTCTTACTTGTGCCATTCCTGGCTAAGAACCTGCTCATCTTGAGCTGCCAGGTCAAACGGGCAGACAGCAAGAGCTGGGGGTATTGATGCCCAGGCAGGAGGAGACAATTGAACTTTCAGGTAATTCTGACTTTGAGTCGGCTCTGAGTGAAACCAGTTACTTTTCCAATGCTCTCAGCACTTTTGTTTCAGCCTGGTACCTCTGCTCTGTAAATGTGCTTCACTGCTCAGTGAGGAGGGCTTTACGAATGGTGGGAGCTGGGCTCTTCATCTTGGGCCTGCCAGGCTTCACATCTATGCGCACTGCCTGGTTCTGAGAAGAATTTAAGTGCATTTTTCTGGAGTACACACGGGAAATCTCCAGATGGTGACACATGGAAATGGGGCTGGGAAAGCCTGTTATGTGCAGACCTAGGAGTGTCTAGCACTTCGTGGGAGCACCCAGTCCTTTGTGGGAGCACCCAGTGCTTTGTGGGAGCACTCAGCCCTTCGTGGGAGCACTCAGTCCTTCATGAGAGCACCCAGTCCTTCATGGGAGCACCCCGCCCTTTGTGGGGCACTCAGTCCTTTGTGGGTTCACCCAGTTCTTCGTGAGAGCACTCATCCCTCTGTGGGAGCACTCAGCCCTTCATGGGACTGCACAGCCCTTTAAGGGATCCGCACGTCGCCAGCACATTTGTGGAGAGAACTGCAGGATAAGCAAGAGCCTCCAAGCAAAGCGATGTTACCCATCAACTGATCCCTGGAGAGCATCAGAAAACTTAAGAGCAGCAGTTCTTAAATCAATAATAAAAAATAAGAAATCTGGAGTAAATGAGTAAATAAACTGCGGCCAAGCTCAAGGACGGAAAAAAAGTCATGACAACAGGCCATATTTCCTACTGCTGGAGGCCGTCTCTCCCAGATTCCTCTGCTGTTCAGGGCTGCAGCGTCTCTTCCTCTTTCAAATGCCATTTCATAGGATTAGCCCTTCGCTGGCCGCTCACAGCCCTGCCAGCATCGGTCAGCATCTACCGTGCTGTTGGAATGGGAAAGCAATGCTGAACCAGACACATGCCACCCTGATGAAGCCCTGAGCCCCTCTGAGGCTCCCAGATACCCCTTTGGCTCCCAGTCCTGCTCCCAGTCCAGTGCCACGTCAGCTACTGGGATAGGGTGGAAAACGTAGAACCTTTGTGGTTCCTTGGCGCATGACAGGTGCAATATTCTGAGTTGTTTAAGAGACCTTTCTTTTGCTTTTCAACAGTGGCAGCAGTTCAAAAAGACCCTTTTTGTGCACTGTCCTGAGAGCTGTAACCACACACCCGGCTCCTGGACAGGATCCAGAAGTGTCAGCAACAGCCTGAGGGTTAAGTCCCTTCCCTTCTTATTGAAAATAATAGTCTGAAGCTCACCACGAAACCCTTTGCTCCATATCCTCTACAATGAGGCCGAATGACACCCCGGGGCATCCCCCAGCAATAATGCAGCCTCATGTAACCTGCCTGAGGGTCTGAGAATTAACATATGCAGTGACGGGTAGGTAAAAAACTTTCTTCACAATCGATTTTTTGGCACCGCAACATCCACCAGAGCCTCAAGTATTCCTACGGTCGTCACGCATTGAGAAATGTTTATTATAGCCTTCTGCTTTTTGGTGAAGATCCAGGATATGATTCCTTCTACTTCTCTGTTTTTCTGGTCTTCTATCAATTAACTTTCTTATAGCTACCTATCCCGCTTCAAAGCACATTTTTAATGGAGGAAACCAAATATTCCTAACAAGTTTTTAGTCTATAATAGGCACAAACGGTCACCTTCTCAACAAAACCTGGGAACCTTAATGTAGTTGATTTAATTTCTTGTGACACACTTGCAGTTTCTGTAATTTTGCCTTTGGCGCTGGCATCCAGCCACAGTGGTGAGTCATTGACAATTCCATTTCAAGGGTTAAATCTGCATGTTTTACATAATGAGTACACACATTTTTCAGTTCCTACTAATTAAATTCATTGAGTCTTCTGTGACTTCACTGTCACTATGTAAATGGAGGCAACCTACCATTGTTGAGAGAGGCGCAAGGCGACCAGGTCCAACCCTTTCCATCAGTCACTCTCTGGAACGCAGCCAGGCCTTTGCAGGGCTGCAGAGATGACCCAGACACTACAGCACATATTTCTGGACCTCTGGGGTGGGGGGAAAGTATAAAGGCTGGACAAATAATAATATCTTCCAGATCTATCAGAGACCGGGACTGTGCAAGCTGGGAAGTGTCAGGACTTCACTATTTGCCACTTGCTGATTGCAGATAAAAGTACTCATTAAAATAAAATGTCTTACTTTAGTTTCTGTCCTTGTCTTCAGTGCGATTCTGCACTCAGAAATACACTGCCCATGCTCCCAACATCTGCACACTTCTAGATTCCTCCTGCAAAAGGTTCTCCTCCCTAAGTATCCCAGTTCCCGAGGACCAGAAGGTACTGCAAAGGCATATTTCACCTCAGACTTGGCACACTCCTGAGAGTGGCAGAAAAATGCAGTCCAAACCAAAGGCATCCACATAACAAAGCAACAGAAAGAAAACCCTGCAGGCTTTCAGGGAACAGACAATGTCTCTGTCTGTCTTTGTACAACTATCACTATATATTCTGATCTTGATTGGCATCCCATCTCTATATTGTAATTTAAACAAGCAGATCTATAAGTATTTTTAAATTCACTGAGCCTCCTCTCGACAGCTGAAATTCTCTGGAACTCCAGTGTGAAGGGAAACGTCAGGTGATCTTGTTTTCTCATTGCAGTCCGGGGCAGATTCTCTGCTCCAAGGCTGCTCCACTGCCCTGCTAACATTTCGCTTGCCTCTTGGTCGCATTCAGGGAAGTGCTGGCAGAGCTGGAGGTGGCAGGAGGGAGACAAAGCCCAGCTTGGCACAGTGGACAATGCACTGTCAGGGGTGTGCCCAGGAAAAACGGAGCCTTCTCTGCGGAGAGCATCCCTACCTGCAGCCAATGGTTAGTGAAGATAAAATACAAAATGTACTTCTTAACTCAACTTCTTGCACTCCAAATGGCCACTAATTATTTTGCTTCCTTACTAAACTCTTCCCCAGATGGCTTTCAAGTTGTATTTCTGTACCTCTGATACATGTATAATGCTGACTGAGGAAATAATGAGCTTACCTTTAAAGTAATGAAGGAGAATGGATCACACAGGGATATGAAAGCCACCAAAAGACAAATCCAGGTCAAATGAGAAGAAGAAAAGGAAATAAGAGAGAAAAAACATAGTTAGATTTGTATTTTGCTATGAGCATGCCAGATAAATAGGTAAAAGACATGTAAATTCAATTTAGTCGCTTTCTCAAAGCAAATGATAAAGTAAAACAACGGAGCAAATGAAGTAGAGACACAAAGTGCTTTTGTCAGTGGATAAAAATTCCAAAAGTGTATGCAAATAATTTTTCACCAGCATTCCTTCCTGACACTGATTTGCTGTCACCAAAGGAGTAACAGGAAGATCTTTTATGTACTATGGAATGTAAGACAGACACATAGCATTTCACTGCAGCACACTAAGAACAAGTAATGGATGCAGATGTAGAGAAAAGGTAGGGCCTGTATCAATATATCTGTCTTCAGCCACTTAGTGGTATTAACGCCTTGGCAAAACTCCAGTTGTCGGTGGTACCAGCCCAGCCCAATGCATTTGCCATGTTATCTCAAACCCCAGGCACAGTTTCAATACCCAGTCACTTTCCTCTACATTAGCACTATATTTCCAGCACTCAACCAAGGAAAATGCTTTGGACACCTGTTAATGCTAAAACAAAAATCCATAAACCAACAGAATCTTGGTGCAAAGAAGGGATAAAAAGGGGAGGGAAATAATGACTTGTGGGAAAAGAGACTGTTGTAAAGTCAGAAATTCTGCAAGCTTCCCGGGATTTTAACAGAGAGACTGAAAGGTTTCTACTCCTACTGAAGGGAGTGAGCAGGAGGCTCCAGTCCTTTAATTGTCTCTTCATTAGTGCTCCAACACTGGGGTACAAGGTTTGAAACAAGAGCCTGTGAATAAAGGAAAAAACTCAAGCAAAAGGGAAATTCTGTCTTATGGTGTCCCTGCCCCCAAATGCCGGCATGTGGGTTTCACAGACTTGGCATGGCATGTTTGAATGCTTTCCATTTGCACTGATGAAAAAACTACAACCAGCATTTTTTATGTAAGAGGAATCCTTTTCAGGAGTTGCAGAATCAGGTTTGCGTTTACATGAAAAACATTAACAAAATGGTGTCACAAGATATGTCTGGTTTTTATAGTCGTGCTCCAATGCTTGAGCCTAAATGGCCCACATATAAAGAGATGTTCTTCCAGAGAACCCATGATTTTAATGTAAGAAGAACTTCTTCACCCAGAGAGCCATATCCCTGGAGGTGTTCAAGGCCAGGTTGGATGGGGCTTTGACCAACCTGATCCTGTGGAAGGTGTCTCTGTCCATGGCAGAGGGTTGTAACTGGATGGGCTTTGAGGTCCCTTCTGCCCCAAACCATTCCATGATTCTATGATTCTAAGAAAGACTGCTGACAGATACAGGAAGCAACCGTGATGCCCTTGATGGCATACAACAAATGCATGTCTACCGTGCGGGGTGGAGGAAGACAGGCACCCACTCTCTCCATCGTGGAATACATGAACAGGACTCTTGGTCCGTTTCAGCTGGGACTGCTTGGTGCTGATAAGCCCTACTGATGGCTACAGGGTACTGCCCAGGCACCTCTGCGCTGCCTTCAGCTCACAGCATAGAAACACCCTGTGATAACAAGATGCTGGGGACCCCATCTCCTCCCCTAGGCCAGAGCAGGGAGCTGAGGAGGCATCTCTTGTGATAAATAAGGATTCAACTATAACACCTCTCACCACAAACACCTGTGGGGACAGGCAGCAGGCGAGTGTTAGCTAGAACATTCGCTCTCATTGTGAGGCTATGACGAAAACAAGGGCCTTCTGCCAAAGCAGTTCTGCCAGTGTACTCTTCCATCCACCTTCTTTTCTGTTTATGCAAAAAGACAGGGAGGAAATGAAGTCTTGGATAAAGTCACTCTGCTGAAGGACCCAACAGGGCGGAGAGACCTTAGAGCTAAGCAAATTCCAGTTATGATCTCACTCCTCAATAACTACTGAACAAAGACAAACGACAAATGAGTAAGCACACGTGTAAGGAAACATGTGTCACTGGGTTCATTTGGTCACAAGAGTAACTGGGAACATGAACTGTCTCTGTCTTTCACCCCACCACCTTTACAGGCTGTCTGTTCTTGCCTTGGTACTTGTCAACACATGGAATTCACTCAGTGAATTATTAGGAAGAGTATTTTCATGCTGAGGGTGAAGAAACACTGGCCCAGGTTGCCCAGAGAGGTGGTGACTGCCCCATCCCTGCAAACACTGAAAGTGAGGTTGGATGGGGCTCTGAGCAATCTGATTGAGTTGAAGATGTTCCTGCTCACTGCAGGGGGTTGGACTGGATGGCCTTCACGGTCCCTTCTGACCCAGACCATCCTATGATTCTATGAATGGAGGAAAGTGGTTCAAAAAATCATGGTATGTGGAACAGCAAGCTGTGTAAAGCAGCAGAACCCAAAGGATCTGGAGTTCGGGCAGAGTTGAGCTGAGATCTGGAGATTTCTCTGGGTTGAGGGGAGCTACTGGTTCAGCTGGTACTCCGAAAGCAACCGGGAGTTTTGCAAGAACTTCACCTACATCATTGTTTATCTTCTCTTCCGTCTCAACAAGGTCCTGTAGCTCTTTTTCCCCATGGAGAGCTGGAAGGAACCATAAAGCCCATGTCCTGCTTCTGCGGGGGACTGGCACACTGCGCAGAAATTAAGGAAATTTACTCTGTACTAAGATGCAATATTAAGGAGGTGCAAGCACACATGTTGAGGCTACTACACAATCAGCAGAAGAGAGTCCCGCACAAATACCTCCAGAAAAAGATACCATTTTCTAGGTGAATACATATTGCTTTATCAGTTTGGCTTTCAATTGTGGGGGCTACTGGAAGATTAACCTGAAAGAGAAAATGGAGCTACTAGCCCTTATTCCCCTACCAAATGCTAGATGAGCCGTGTGAATATATCTGTTTATAAAGGTAACAGTATAAGCCGCAACATCTCGACGCTTCTGCTGCAGGGGCTCACATGAACCTCACAAACATCAGTGAACAGAGCCCTGAGGCATCCCAGAGAAACTGGCAACAACTAGTCATTCCACTAGGCAGGAAAACTGCAGCACAGGATTTAATTAACAATTAATTAATTATCCATAATTAACAATACCTAGGAGGTGGGTGTCGTGCAGCTGTATTATGGGCAGTAATGCCCCTGGCCCCAGCCCTGGCTTCTGCCCAGCCCCTGGGGCTGGGGTTGGTGGGTGCTAATGCCATGTGCCAAGCAGGGAAGGGACAATCGGACTGCGGTGAGAGGCTCAGGAAGGAGGGAGGGATAAGACATGGTGGCAGGGAGACCTGCCGTAGTGCCAGCTGCCTGTGTCCCCACCACAGAGCTTCCCGGGGCTGCTGCCACCCTTGTGATAACAGCTAGAAGATGCCAGAGGAGACTAGGAGCATGCCGCTCTCCCAGTGTCCTCGCTGCTGTTCTGGACACCCTCTGACAAGTGATAAATGAGGAGCTGAGGGGTGGCCTCCATTGTGACGGAATTCAGCTCAGGCTATTTCAAGCATCACCCCTGGGTTTGTCTGGTCCTGCCACACAAGCTAGCGCAGGTATTTATACAGCCGCCTTGATCGCCAGAGGACTGTAGCATGGCTGAGGTATCAAAGGGACTTTTAACTTTTTTTCAGTCTTGAGTGGCACAATACTGATGGAAATATGTTTTGATCCTGGAGATGAACTGAAGATAACATTGTTTGTGTGGAATTGGACATGCACTCTGTCTTCAGCACTTGCTCTTAAAGCACTGCTCTCTGTCTGCTGCACTTTGTTCCCTGAGCCCAGGGCAGATTCCAGTCATTCCAAACCTAAACCAGTTTTAAGGGTCTAAGGTGCAAGCACATCAAAACTCACATTTCCTTTTAATTTATTTCCTTTTAGGCTGTGTCTCCTATCAGCAAAAATAAGAGCATCACCCAAAACAAGAGCATCAGCCAGTAAATCTCTTTCCAGGGGACAGCATGAGAGCACAGAACAATTGTCTAGGGAGAGTAAGATTATTTGCTTAATTCAAAACCACTTCTTTCACATTAGCTGTCAGAGAAAGGGAAGGGAGTAGAAAAATCAATAAATATAATAACTTGAATAATAATCACATAGGGAAAAGTTGAAATGAAGTTAAATAAATGAAGTTTAATAATGATTTTTAATTACAGGGGCTTTCATTTCACTTTTCAAATGGATCTTAAAAACCTCGCCCTTGGAAACCTCACTGTATTTATGAAATAATGAATAATTCAACACAGCTGCAGTTGACACTTTACACACCACTGATGGTAATAGCATTGCTGTGATCAATCTGCCTTTCTTTAAAGTTCCTACATCTGGCTGCTAACACAGCTCTGAATTACGCCTTCTGCGGTCCCTAATTTTGTGAAGAGATGCATGCAAGCAGAACTGAACGGCTTCCTAAGCTTCTGTGTGCCAGCTTACAAAGGCTGGATCGCTCCATGCGACAGACTTCAGGGCTGGGAGCATGGAAGAGTGGTCTTGGAAACTGCAGCGGGATGGTATCCCAGCTGCTAGCTTTGGGCAGGGAGAGGAGAACGCTCCAGAATGTGCCTGCAGGAGAAAAGCACTTAGATGTGCCCTGGCATGCCAGCTGAGCAAGTGAGAGTTTTGTCTCTCTGAGGACAATAATTTCTGGAATCTAACAAATGCCAAGTTGTTCTTAAGATCTGAACAGGAGAGTAAAGCAAGAGAGACTGCCTGAGCATTCACCATGAAGGAGGTCTGCCCCAGTCCTTTTTCCGGACTACCCTCCACCATGAACGCGCTGAAGCACTGTTTGTTTGCATTCAGACATAGTGCTGAAGCTGGTGGGACTGTCGGCAAAGTACCAGGGATGTACAAATCCATAAGCATAAAAGAAACGAAAAGACTACCATTAAAAACAACAACAACAACAAAGCAACCTTCAAAACCCAAACAACAAAGACATTCAAACTTCAGAAGGAATTTTTCCGGTGAGTGACAGAGCTGTCACTACATTTCATGACAATGAGACATAATACAGCTTTAAAGTTCTGCCTTAAGCAGAGCAAAGCGAGGACTTGAGAGAGCATCATCTGCACTTCATGCTATTGTTTTTAAGGAACTGCAAAAGAAAGGAATTATGTCATGTTATGTATTAACCCAGTTTTTCAGGTGGTGGACTCTGAACTCTGTGGGAATACATGGACAAACTCAAGCCACTTAAAACATTTAAGCACATCAATTTGTGGATATTTGAATCTGTGGGCATTTGGAAACTGAAATGCACACGTGATGCAGATGGTGCTCTGTAAACAGCCATGTGGTCGAGTAATTTCATTCACATGCTTCATTTCACTAGCAAGTTAATGTGCAAAATAGTCTCACTCATTTTTACTGGCAGGATTGGGGTGCCTTGACGTAGACATGGAGGGAAATAGGTGCGATTGCAGTTCCTGGGGTTCAGAAAATTACACACAGCTTATTAGCATAACCTGTATTTTTTCTTCTCATCCTCCTTTGAAATTATGCTTAACTCTAAAATGTTGCTTGCCATGCAGAAGTGCCAGAAGCTGTGCTGTCTGTACATACATCATTTTATGAGTCCCTTCCAAAACCACATCCCGCAACTACCAGGTGAGGAGGAGTTCAGATTCCCACCTGTGGGAAATCACACAAGACTTCAGTTCTGCTCAAATTCGATCACTCATTTCTTTCATCTCCCTTTCTTGACAACTAAACAGAAAAGCCCTTCAAAATAACTTCTACACTTAACTTTCAACCAAAATTTTAAGAAATATATAAAATATAATTTGGAAATATACAGACAGTAACAACCTTTGCATTTGGGGCTAATCCTAGGGAAAAGCCCAAGGCCCCCTAGGAGATGTCAGGTTTCATTAGTCATTTAGAAATCAAGACATTTTAATGTAATTCATGAAAAAAAAATAGGAAGCTTGTGCTCTCATTTACCAGCCAAACCCAAGAAAGAAACAGTATTAAAGCTTACCAGGCAGCAGAAAAAAATACCCTTAACAGCTACAGGAAAGAAATCTGTGACAGAGCTCTTAGGCACCCTGGACTCCAGCAGAAGGAGAGCAACTGCACTCCTAGTAAAGGTGTTGGATTTAACTGTTTCCGTTCCTGTTTGCAGTGTCACATGCTAGCAAAACATGACTGCTTCTGTTACAGGGCAGGAATACAATCACAGTCACAGTATCACAGAATCACATTTTGAAAAGCTTGGAAAGGACCTTTGAGATGATCGAGTCCAACCTATAACCCAACACCAACACCAACTCATCATCTAAACCATGGCACTAAGTCCTAACGTTCAGCACTTGAACCTAAAAAAAGGTTGGAAATGGTTTGTTTTCCTTTCAAAATAAAAAATAAAAAGGCCACAAACCCCAATAAAGTGAGATTTTAAAATTAATCCTGCTTTAGGTGTTAGACCTGCTATAGGCCTTCCTTATATGAAGCCATTGTTAAGCTTTAGGGAGATGCTTTCAAAGCATTAAAGAGTACATGCTAACTCATAACTCTGTCATTCATTAGAAATCTTATTGTTACAGTGTGGGTTTGCTATTTAGAAAATATCTTTGAAACCAATCTGAAATGCTAATAAGAGAAATAACTCCTCAGAATGCTTGCTGTGTTGAAGATATGGTATCAGCTCTCCTCAAGAGCCGGTACAAGAGTCTCTCTTTCAGCCAGGCTTTTCATCTTCGAACACACAGATGTGCCATTCCATTTGCTAAGTTATCCACCTGGTGATACAAAACCTGGGCACAGAGCTGACATCCTACTGCATTTAGACAGACCCATGTATTAAGTAAATCTTCATACCATGTCCCTGAAGCAGTGCAAAGCACTGAGGTCCTGTGAAAGCTGGAGTACTTTATCACTTACAAAGAAAACACTCGCTACGCAGGAGTGCAAATTGCTGTAAACCTGCCCATAGATGTAAGATGAGTACATGAAAACTCCTGCTTAGGAGGAAAGCTTTGGTTCTGCAGCATAATCTTCTCTGCAACCTGATTTTCCTTCACCAAAGAGAACAAAAAGCAGAAAATCTTGATTGAACGGATCTTGTTTTGTGTTTTTTTCTTGTCTCTTCATAAAAATTGCTGATGTCAAAAGATGTCAAAACACTATTAAGGAGGCCTTTCCTCTTCTTCTGTATGCTTTCTGGCAGTATTTAATCATTACCTTCCAAATTAGTTTCAGAATGATGGCAAATAAATCGAAAAAAAGGAAGTGCAACAAGGATACGGAGTTGACGGGGCCAGTTTTTAAGTTTGGGCCTGTGCCTCAGCTTCACTGATTTCAGCAGGTCTTGCATGCATACCTTGGCACTTTCCTGAGAGCTGACGGACTGCTCAGCTGAGATCTACTAAATTTTGGTATTTCTGTAGAGCTCATCATTATACAAGTTAAATGGACACCAATCCAATCTACAAATAGGAACCTAATCCTACAAACCCCTTATATTTTGAGAAATAGAAACAGCAGGAATCATAGAATGATAGAATGGTTTGGGTTGGAAGGGACCTTAAGTATCACCCAGTGCCACCCCCTGCCACAGGCAGGGACACCTCCCACTGGATCAGAGGGCTCAAAGTCCCACCCAGCCTGGCCTTAACACCTCCAGGGAGGGGGCATCCATGACTTCTCTGGGCAACTTGTTGCAGTGCCTCACCACCAAGAAGGACACTGTCTTTAAGAAAACTCTGCAGATTTCAGCCCAAAGGCAGCACCAGTGAAACCATCAAACCCCCAACCTAACCTATCGCAATGTCTAAGCTTTGATTACAAGGACGCTGACAAAAGCTACCGTCACAGGAAGATCTGCCATACAATGGAGTTTCCAGAAAAGCTAAAACAAGTAAGTAGGAAAGCACTGAGACGAATTTGGGGCTCGAACCAGCATGATGTGATTGACGTAGCTTTGCCCATGTGGAACAGAGTAAGAAACTCTATTTTAAAAAAAAATGACAGGGTGTTGAGAGCCACACAGTGCTCAGTTCTGGGTTCAGCAGCATCACTGAGTCAGGCAAAACCATACTGTGCATCAAGTCTCAGGCAGAGAAAAAGCTGGCTTTCGCCTCCTTGTCTTTCTCCCACCTGCAGGCAGAGGCTGCTGCAGAGAGTTGTGATGAGCCACTACTCGAGGGATGCATTCCTGGCAGACAGGAGTCCCTGATGGTGCTCGCTGCTTTCCAGTCATGCTTCTTTCCCCACCTGTAACAACCCCACAGTCCGGCCTCCGGGCTAGCAGAGCTTATCACATCTCATGTGTCTTGTTAGACTGCGCATTTGGAAGCAGGAATAGTGCTACATGGCTTGTAAAATACTTCGCAATACAGGGTGCCATATAAATCAAAACAATCACTTCATTTGTAACTTTTTCTTCTGTGGCTAAGTGAAAATGTCAGAGAGAAAATGTCGGGGAAGGAAGGTTGGGTGTTTTTAACACCACTGAAATTGCCTTGGTCTGCAGCATGGCACGGAGTGTACTCTTAGGGGTTGCTGAAATTGTTTTCTTCCATCCTATCCCTTTAGGGAGTCTTTATTCAACACTTGCAGCTCCATGCCTCACAAATGCATTAGCCACCTTCTGTGTCCCTGCCTCTGAAGTCCTCGTTAGAGGAGAGGGACCTCCCCAAAGGCACAGCAAAGTCTGCAGTTGAAGGGGAGTGAAGCAGAGGAGCATCCCTCCAAAGCTGCCTGCCCTGTTACCCTGTCAGCCTCAAAGAAAGCTGCGACGGAGCTAAGCCTGCAGTATGGGTGATGACAGTAACGCTGCTGATAATAGATTTGCTATTAAAGAGCTTTGTCACTTAGCTCTCAAAAACCACTTAATTTCACAGAGCGGGGAAAAGATAAAACCTGATCAGCTGGATAATGGGGCTCCTGCACACCACTGGGGACAGGAGTGCATGAGCAGTGAGTGGATTTTTATCCTTCATATTACTCTCCTGTATCGATTTCAATGAGAATTTAGGCAGATTAGATTCCCCTGCTTCTCTTCTTGCACACCAAGGCACAATAATGCCAGGTCACATACGGAACAAAGGAATGAATTAGGACCCTCCACCTCCAGATGTGCATGTGCATAGTCATAGCTTTTATTAAATAGTAAGCCCTGAATTTTAAAACTGCTTCTTCACTGTAGGAGGATTAAAAGGTGACAATGTAATTTCAGCAGCTGAGATGTAAGGACAAACACTACAGTGGTACTATTTAAAAAGCAATATTGCTATAAACACACATAGTATTTCCTGATTCTTGTGCATATTTCAACTATTCTGACTCAGTTTACTGAATTTCAACATGAAACTCTCTCTGTGTACAACATATAGCAATATAAACACTACTCCTCACACGTAAACTCAGTGTAGTGAATAATTACACAAATATACACATACTCATCTCCCACCTCCCTATTTGTTTTGTTTTGTTTTATGGATCTTTCACGGTGTCTTCTTCCTGAAAGACGAAAGCAGACAGAAGGAATACACTGGCTAGATAAGGTGACTGAGCTGTAAGTTGCAGTGACAGAGTTTCTCTGAGTTGGTTCTTCAATCAACTCAGCTGCAAATGCTGAAACACTCATTTCCCTCCAGAGGTAAATGCCTCTACTTCTTGCCATAAAAAAAAGGAAGAAGTTTCCTCAGTATTAAAAATCCATGTTTCTGAGTATTTCAGAGAAGGAAAGGCAGCTGGGTCACCAGGTCTACCTTTGCTAAACCCACTCTAAAGAAGAGTTATCTACCTGGCAATGCCCAGGGATGCAGACTCTGGCATGCAGCATCTTCCCAGCAGAAATCTCCTCTTTGGAGAGCGGGAAAGAGAAATACCAGCTCTGTCAGTCAGGCTGACTGAAGCCTGGCTCTTCCAAAAGTGGCATCTGACGTGGCTGCTGTGCGTAGCACGGGGTGTTTAACAAAGGTCAGGAGCCGGCTGTGTGTATCTGCTGACCGGATCGCAAAGATCACCACGTTTCTGAAGCGGGCAGGAGAAGCCATCTGGCTCCCCACGGAATGGGCTTTGATGTTCAGAGAGCAGGGCTTGTACACCAGCTGACAGCACTGCAAAAGACACCTCGGGATCCATTTTGAGATCCTTCATAGGACAGTTTGACAGTTTGACTTTTCAATTTCCAGATACAACTAAAGGGCAGGGAACAGACCGGCCTGCCGAGGCCACAAAACAAAGCCTGTGTCTTGACTGCATGCTTAGGAATGATAACTGATGAAGTGACAGACTGCTCAGGTGCAATTTCAGGAAACTCTGCATGGGTCAATTTTTTTGCCGTTTGATCACTAACTGGTCCCTGCAGAAAGATATAATAAAATAATTTTTTAGGGACAGAGAACACAGGAATTCTTCAGCTGCTGGATGGGACATTGAAATGCACTTAAACCACTGGGAGAATTCAGGAGTTTGGATCTATTTTCATGCTTTGTTCTGGGATGTGTAACTGCACTCTTCCACGGACAAATTATGGGCATATTATGCATCTCTTGTTTAAAATCCAAGACTCTTGCAGACAGAAAAGGCACAGAGAGTTCCCAGTTCCTCCACGGATTGTGGGGCAGTAAGCAAGCCCCAACATCTGGATGTTTAGACTCCACGGCTGGGGAACGAGGTGCAGCAGAAGTGGCCAGCACAGGTAAGAACAGGAGAGGGAGAACATCCCGAGGATTCTCCAAAGACATTTTGAGAGCATTTGGGACAAATACATATAGAAAAATAGATCAGATATCAGTGAGGTTCTGTTCTGAGCTCAAGCAGAGAGAGAGAGCAGAGAGAAGGTCAAAGCTTCCTTAAACTTCATGACCTCATTCCAAATAATATTTTCTTATGTACCAGAAAATATTGGTCCTGCGAGGCATTCACAAACCCACTTTCTTGAAAAACTTCTCATTTGTTTGCTAAAGGTCTTCACCTAATTTTGTAACTCTGCAATGGGCAAGGAGAGCAGATGAGCATATTGCATGATAGCTTTTTCTTTTCCTTAGAGAGACTTTTGGGGTTAGTGAATGATGACACTACAAAATATATGGAAAGGAAGAGTGATCTGCTGGCACCAAAGCATGAATTTTCTGGCAAGTTCCGATGAAAATTAATGAAAAATACATGAACTCATGGTCATATTAGCCAATATTGACTCTCTTGGACCAGTTACCAGATGAAATCATGCCCTGGAATGCAGTCTGCTTTGCCAGAAGCATTATTTCTTTCTGGAATTCAATTTTTCAGCCCAAGAAACAACCACGTTCTGTCTACACTGAAAATACCAGACAAGAGTGTCACATTTTAAGTGTGTACTGAAAGTGTGAGTAAAAAAGGAAAACAAACAGCCCTTCTGCCTCTTTACCTAGCTCTGTTACTTTATTCAAATATTCCTTTCAGAGCTGCAAAGAAAAAGACGAACACTTTTAGTGACTTGGCTGGCTTCCAGCGCTGTCAGAAGTCAAGAATGGCCTATTCTGCCACCACATCTCACTCAAAATGAAGGGTCTTCTGGCCTGGGACCAGCAGGGAAAACACTAAAAAGTGAATTTCTCTCAACCCTGATCCAGAGAAACACTTGAGTTGACCCCAGACCTATTCCCACTTGGGCTAGGAAGCCTTCAAGTGGATATTCAACTTCAGGCATGTGCTTACACCATTTGCTGTCCAAGGATGGCCAGCTGAACTGGGAGAAGGTGCCTAAGTGTATGCGCATGGGGTGGGGGACAGTGCCAGAGGTAATGTTTCAAAGTCGTGGCCCAAGGACTGGCACACACCTACAATGGCAGGTTTGGAAGTGGCAGCTCTCGGGCGTCCTGTATCAAACGCAGTGTGCACCAACCACTGTCATTTAGCTCAGCCCTTGGAGCATCTGGCCGCCAAGACATTCACAGGATATCTCCTAACGGTATAATGCAGTAGTTCATCTCGAAAACTTGTATGTTTGCACAGGGGACAACTGAATGGAGGCAGGTAAGAAATTCTAAGTGCAGAACCAGGAAAGAAGAGTGAAAGCTGGTGATGCTGGCCTTTTTTTTTTTGCATATTGCTGGTAAACTGCCTGTGAATCACACTGCAAACAACAGCAAGCTGCTTCTGGTCACCTAGTCAAGAA
Organism: Neomorphus geoffroyi; assembly: GCA_033558235.1. Taxonomy (NCBI): domain Eukaryota; kingdom Metazoa; phylum Chordata; class Aves; order Cuculiformes; family Neomorphidae; genus Neomorphus; species Neomorphus geoffroyi. The sequence continues at coordinate 7,676,590 of JAUMJM010000012.1, forward strand.
AATCAAAGCTCAAAGGTTTGCCAGGTTATTCTGCATCTATTTGCATGAGTGGGAACAAACTTACAGGTCGGAGAATGGGCAAGCTAAGGAGCAAAGCAGAGAGCAACCAGGCTGCTGAAGGGTGTGCTCAGCCACGCAGCAAGAGAATGCTCCCCTGCGCAAAAATGAACGTGCTGTATTTCCTGCCTTACATTCACAAATTTGTTGGCTTGTCCCCTACCAGAAAGAACATGAACAGGGCAGGGGCGTCTCTGAGATGGGCCCCACCTCTGCCTTCAGAACAGTATTTGCTGCCCTTGAATGTAGTTGCTGCATGCAAGGCAAACCAGGACTCTTTTCAGCAGGGACGCAGTATTCAGAGACTGCCAGGGGAAGGCTGAGAGCATTAGGCACACCTGTCTTAGTGTCTAAATGCTTGTTTGTGCTAAGTACAGGGATGTGAAGAGCAGCAGTGGTGCTGGGCTGTGGGGGGAAATGCACACCCCTGCAGGAGCTGCTCCTTGGAAGGATGAGCTGTGGGAGCCAGGGCGAGAGAATTTTGTGGGTTTCCACCAAGGTGGCTGGCACAGACTTGAGAACCCCAGAAAATCTGCAGCTTGAGGGTTGCTTGAAGTGAGGAAAAACAAGACAGGGACAGGAGAGCGTAACACGGGAAGTACTCTGCCCTAGCCCGATTCAGTTCTGGCATCACTTCATTCCGGGAGACTGAAGCCAGTACTGGATGTGACTTCATTTGTGGCTGTGCCTTAGGAGGGACGGGTCATCCTTTACATTTACCTCTCTGTATTACAATAAAGCACTATACAACGGCACTTCATCTTCACTGGGGCCAGCAGGAGCAGTTTGGCACTGATTGGTATGTCAGAAACGCGCTGCCTTTGATATTGAAAGGGCAGTGATTTCCTTGCAGCAAATATGCATATATGTCATGGAGGTGAATGTGTTCTGAATAGGGACACAGGAAAGAAGGAGAAAAAGGAGCCAGTAGCAATCTGCCTTATCTGTGCCTTACTGTGTTTGCAGTCCAGGAGAACTGATATCTGTATCACTGAGATACAGACTCACTCCTCTGCAGGCTGCAGCAACTATCTTCCCATGAAAAATAGCCAACAACATGCTACATATATAAAAGCTTGCCACAACCGATCCTCAACTGCTCCACTTGAAGACTATTAATCTAATTTCTTTATGATTATCTTTCCAGAAATTGGATCCAGCTGCTCAGTGATCTTCAGTGGGAAGTTAATGAATATTGCTGAGCTTGCAGAACAAAATATTGAGCTTCAAAAAACTTCTGGGTTCATTTTTAATGAAATGTTTTAAATTCTTGGCTTTTATCTATTTTGCAAGCTTCAGAAGTAGCCCTGGCACCCTTTTAACTTGCTTACTTGATATTTTTCATTAGAAGAAACTCAAAACACATGTATTAAAATGCATCACATTGTTGCCCTTTTAGCCCTAACAGTATGCAAAATTCAAAGCCTTCCTGTCTTTCTTCCATGAAAAATTGATATAGCTCCAATATTTCTTTGTAAATAAGTAAGACTGCACAAGAATCTACAAAAAGTCTTTTTTTTTTTTTTCCTGAACACACAAGGGAAAAAAAGATGGAATAAAACTACTCTTGGAGGCTGGGAGGGTGTTAGAGGCAGGTATCATACATGCCTGACATATTCATAGAATGGTCTGGGTTGGAAGGGACCATGAAGGTTATCTGGCCCACCCCCCTGCAATGAGCAGGGACATCTTCAACTCATAGAATTATAGAATCTTAGAATCACAGAATGACCTGAGTTAGAAGGAACCCACAAGGATCATTGAGTCCAACTCCTGTCCTTGCATAGGACAACCCAAAAATTCACACCTGTGTGTCTGAAGACATTGTCCAAATGCCTTGGCACCGTGACTGCTTCCCTGGGAGCTGTTTCAGTGCTCCACCACCCTCTGGGTGAAGAACCTGTGGCCTCACCAGTGCTGAGCACAGGGGCACAATCACTTCCCTGCTCCTGCTGGCCATACTGTGTCTGACACAGGCCCAGGTGCCACTGGCCCTCTTGGCCACCTGGGCCACTGCTGGCTCACGTTCAGCTGCTGCCAACCAACACCCCCAGGTCCTTCTCTGCCAGGCAGCTCTCCAGCCACTCCTCCCCAAGCCTGTAATGTTGCACGGGGTTGTTGTGTCCCAAGTGGAGGACTCTGCACTGGCCTTGTTGAACCTCATCCCGTTGGTCTCAGCCCATCGATCCAGCCTGTCCAGATCCCTCTGCAGAGCCTCCCTTCCTTCAAGCAGATCCACACTTCCACCCAGCTTGGTGTCATCCGCAAACCTGCTGAGGGTGCACTCGATGCCTTTATCGAGATGACTGATAAAGACGTTAAACAGGACTGCACCCAGCACTGAACCCTGGGGAACACCGCTCGTGACCGGTTTCCAACTGGATTTACTTCCATTTACCACAACCCTTTGGACCCGGCCATCCAGCCAGTTTTTAACCCAGCAGGATGTGCCTGTCCACGCCAACGGCAGCCAGTTTCTCCAGCAGGATATTGTGAGAAACGGTGTCAAAGGCTTTACTGAAGTCCAGGTACACCATTAAGCAACATCCATGGAAAACATTTGGTACTTGGCTTTGGCTCTGGCCTTCCTTGTTGGACTGCATTGTTGGCAGAGCCTTCCCTTATTAAAGCACTACCAAGAAAGGAGCATTAGATGCTTCATTATTGAGCCTCAATGTAGAATGCTTACTACATACACGGGCGCTTGCCAGGTCTGTGACTGATGGCTATTTTTATCTTTCACCACCACAATATACTTCTTCCCTTGGGAAAAAGAGAACACAGCAATGTAACCACCTCCTTGTGGAACATTTTGCTTCTTATCAACTGCATGCCTTCTTCATTGCCCAGGTGCTTCAGCTGAGGCACGAAGCAAACACACAGCAAAGGCAGTCTCTGGCTCAGAGAGCTTCTCACCTTAACACACAACATTACGCAGTAAGATATCTTCTGAAGATGTCAGAAACACTCTCAATACAGCTCTGTTTTAATTCTGTATTCTCCTTCTTATTTGCATCACTATTTCTGAAGCTAAGGTAAACTAAGGGTGGAGATAAACCTTTTACACAAGGAGCATAGCTCCCTTGCTCACCTCAGAGACCAGCTCCAGGCACAGCAACACAAATGGCTGTGCTGTCTGTTCTTTGCCCAGATGGATGGGCATGGAGATGGATGTCCCATCCCTGGAGGTATTCAAGACCAGGTTGGATGGGGTTTTGAGCAACGTGATCCAGTGGCAGATGTCCCTGTCCATGGCAGACAGGTTGGAACTGGATGATCTTTAAGGTCCCTTCCAACCCAAACCATCCTATGATTCTGTGATTCTCTCAGGTCAATTTTTCACATAGCGGTCTTGCCAGACTGACAAAACCATTTTGCCAAAGAAGTCGAGAACAGATCTAATCGATGCCTGTATGGATCATATTTGTATTTTCCAGCATTAGGGCATTTGCAGATGGCCCTTTGTGACAAGTTTGTTACTTTCCTTGTCCTAAGCACACGCCAGCAGGATAAGTGTGCTGTCTGCTGCATTCCCTGCCTGTCTACTTCTCACTGAAATAGTTTTGCAGGATCTGACTTCCATTGGGTCAGCTCCACAGCTCTCTCTGGCAAGCTGGCTCTCCTGTCTGTTTATCCCCTAACTAAACACTGGCAAATACAAAAATGACACATTACCTTTCTGTGGGAAGAACTAAACTGACCTTCAGTGTAGCTTTACCCTTTGCTGTATAAAATAATAAAAAGAGTAAGAAAAGATATGCACTTGGCGCACAATTCCAGTGACTTTACAGCAAAGCTTAAGCACAAGTGGACTCAGTTTATTACAACTCTGGCATTTTTACATTAGTTTACTATCAACAGGAAGCGAACTGTTTGAGAAATGCCAGACAAATGGCTTGGTGAAATCTTGCAGCCTCCTGACGTAATGCTTTTAAGCAGCTAAACTGGGGAAATCTCTCAGATGAAACTAAGCAACAGCTCACTGTCAGATGCACTGACAGGACCAAGCACTGTTTCAACCACAAGGAACTCCACCTTACCATCAAATTGAAAGATGCACTAGGCTAATCATGAATACGGATAATAATCCTGAGAGGAAGGGGGACAGACTGTTCCTTACAAGTTGTAAAATGCATTTATTCCATACAAAACTCCTCTTGCAGTTCTCTACGCACAGGGGCTGGAATTCAAGCAGCCTAATTTCCAGCTCAGGCACTGGGGCTGGTGTTTCTTTGCTGGTTTCCTCACCCTTAACTTGTACCCTGTCAAATCACTGCTTAGGAGCACATCTTTCATCGCCAACACCAAGACGAGAGTGGAAATTCAAGCTGTCCCAATAAAGGCCCAGTTCAAGAGCCAGCTCTACATAATTGCCTTTGAAAGATACCATACTCCCCATATTCAGACTCCTCATATTCAAGTCTGATGCTTTGCTGGGAATATGCTGTGTAACACCCTGATGAATCTCACATAGAGAGACGCAACATCCTTTTCAGAGACTGCAAAAGTCTCATTTCTGTAATCTCATTCCTCTTTGTCTTGGACTGTTGTATAGCAACCATGGAAAAGGGTGAGCTTTAAAATATTGCAAGGATTTGCAGTGGGAAGGTATCATAAACTTGCATTTCTTTCTTGTAAATTGAGAAATCCCATTCAAAATGCTCCTGTATGGAATACTCTCCTCCTTTGTGATATTCAGTGTAACAGGACTCGGCACTGCAAATTAATTATGGGTAGACTCCAACCTTTCGGTATAATTGCTGGATACTGTCGTATTATAAACATTGGCAAAGACAACACAGGCGGAAAAAGCCTCCCCATATATAAGGCTTAAAAAGATCTTACTCTAAATTGACATTTAACTCCATCATAATGCTAATAAAAATCTTCATGAGCAGTATGTATTTTAAGACCAGCTCTGATACTCAGGAGTAGGTGCACGCATTTAGAAAGATGTAATTTACACTTTGATTCTGAGCACATGCAACACTGACTGTATAAAAGAGTTAGCTTGTCCTCTATAAATATTTTTGAGGTAACTTCAAAGGCCAGCTGGAATCTCTTCTATGGAAAATACGCGAACTCCAGGATTACACACACGGGGAGGGAGACTCAGCTCAGGGGAAAGATAATGAACAGCTAGGCTCTCCTTCCAAGGTCACAGCCTCACGTCCAGCCTTGATAGATGTTTCTACCTAGAGACCGATCAGTGCTCAACATAAACTGGGGCTTTCCTAATCCATTTCCTAGGCAACAGATACCTATATTAAAAAACAAACCCTTGCACAACTTGGTGGACAGTAACTGGCAAGGCCAGGAGAGATGCAAAGGAAAGAGGACATGTGACCACATCGACCCACATGCATCTCCGTCACTGTAATAGCTCTGCTAATGTTCTTAAAAGGGCTTCTTAATGCCAAAGAGGAAACGCTCTGCTTGGGGACTGCAGGGAAAACTATTCTTCTTTTCATAATGAGTCTAAATGGTGAAGAGAAGAACCCGTGCCCCAGCGTTTTCAAGGCAGAACTTCTTGGCTGTGTTGCATTTAGGTGGAAGGATGATCTACACTCCTTTGGGCAGCAAGGTCAACTCAAGCAGCTCCCATCATCCCTCCCTGCCTTGCATGGCTCTTTTCCACCCCCAAAGCACTCACTTCAGTGGTGCCTGAACAACTGCTTCATGGGGCTGAATGCTGGGCTTGATCAAGCAACTGAGCCAAGCTAAAAACAACCCAGCAAAGAAAAGAGCCCTGACTGTTTTCCTGATCCAGTTCAGCGGGCAGCCCTGGAGCCAGCAGCCGTGGGAGGCAAGGGAGAAAGGAGGGGACAGCAAAGGAACTGTTAGCCAGCAAAGCCAGCAAAGCCACTGTCCTGTTCTTCCTAGTAGCTGGTCTAGAGCTGTGTTTTGGATTTAGACTGAGAATAATGCTGATATCATACTAATGGCTTAGTTATCGCTATGCGGGGCTCACACTAAGTCAAGGACTTTTTGGCTTCCCTTGCTCTGCCAGGGGAGGTGCACAAGAAGCCCTGAGGGGGCACAGCCAGGACTGCTGACCCAACTGGCCAAAGGGATGTTCCACCCCATGAGGCACCATACCCAGTGTATGAACAGGGGGAGTTGCCTGGGGGCAGCGATCACTGCTCGGGGACAGGCTGGGCATCGGCCGGTTGGTGGTGAACAGTTGTTTTTCATTTGTACCAATTGTCCCTCATGGGTTTTACATCTCATTTATTTTTTCCTTTTCATTATAATTTATTATTAACTGTTGTTATCTCAACTCACGAGTTTTTCTCTCACCTTTACTCTTCCAATTCTCAACGCACCCCATCGGAGCGAGCCAAGGGCTGAGTGAGCAGCTGTGAGGTGCTTAGCTGCTGGCTGGGGTTAAACCATGACAGCCATCAATAGACAAAAAAAAATCAGACTTCCAAATCATGCTCTAATTTGATCCTCACACCCTCCAGCCTCAATTTGCCTCATTTTATATATTAAGAGAAGAATGAGTTAGTGAAATACCCCAATGCCCTGCCTGCATTACTGGAGAACTGGGAGCTGACAGAGTGAATATCTCTTAACACCCTGCAGTGTCAAAGGTCCTGGAGGAGCAGAGAGATGGCGCCGGAGGGAACAGACCTAACAGCTGATCCTCAGCACCAGGCCCAGACACTGGAGAACAGCTCTGATGGGGTCATGCACTAGCAGTGAGCTAGGACCAGGAATAGGATGCTGCATGTCAGGCCCTACTCCACATGGCCTCAGCACCTTCCTGAGAGCCTCTGACCCTTCCTAACGTTGCCTCTTGAGCAAAAAACAGCCCCTGCCAGCTGCCTGCTACCTGAGGGCACTTTAAACAGATGATTTCTCCATAGGGGCTTCTTCAGTCTCTGATGGGCTGTATGGGGCATGCAGAACTGCCTCTACAGCCTAGACAGCACTCCTGCGGTGTGCAGTGCCATGGACTGGCTCCTGCCCCAGCAAGGGAGCACCTAGTGAAATACAAAATTAAATTCACCTTGTGTAGCTCCAACTTATTAACCAGAAGATAACTCCAAAAAGGTCATATGAAACTACAGCTTACTCCTTTTCATAATATTTTGGCTTTTTCCCAGGCAGACGAACTGTCTCTCTCTTTCTCACATCAGGGCCAGCTGAGAAACCCTGTACATGGGTTTCCCATGGGTCCAAACAAATTCATGCAACAATCACATTATAAACATTTACCAAGAAGATGCAGAACTTCTGGCAAACTCCACTGTTAGCCTAGTATTACATTCCCTTCTCTAGATTAAAAAAAACAGGCTCAGAATTGTTAGACAGTTACCCAAGTGACTCTTCTTAAGAAAAGAAGACTCAGAAATATCACAACACGGAGTATCACAGTCCATCTGAACACAGGAAGAGCCTACCAAACTTCCATGGCTCCACACCAAAACACAGGCATCCACCCGACCCACGCTCCAACTTTGCCCTGTATTTCTGAGGTTTGCTTTGGTTATGGAATCCTGTGCAGGGCAATGTAACGCAGGACAGTCCGTGGTGGGCAAACATCCAGGTAGCAGTGAAAGAGACCACCCACAGGACCTCGGGAATCTCCACTGGGAGGTTTTCAGAAGTTAGATAAATATCTGGCAAGAGCAGTTTAGTTGGAATTGATCCTGCCCGGGGGCAGTGGGATGCAGGAGATGACCTCTTGTCCTTTCTAGGTCGATGTTCTGCAATTCTGATGAAAGCAGAGGAAGCAGAAGCCTGATTCCACTCCTGTCTCTGGCAGTGACTTTTCATTCATCCTTGCAATTACCATTAGCTCCTCAGAGTGCTCTATTTGCCATAAAACAGGGATTAAAGCACTTTCTAATTCATATAAACATGAAAAGTGCACACACACAAACAGAAATACATACATGATGTACTTCCCTAGCTATATTTGTATCTATAACCATTTATCTACAAAACACACATACGCTGTTCCTATAAAACAAGAGTCATTCCAGATAATCATGAAAACAGTAGATGAGAATGGAAATGGAAAAGAAAAGCATTAAGGCTAAAGATACCATAACAATAATTCCAAAGCTGCTACTCACGACTGCTATTTTTAAAGCAGAGAGAGTTTACATGTCAGACCAGCCAAACTCTTCTTACAATACAAACAAGTGACTACAGCTCCCAAAGCCAGAACAAATAACCAACTGCCATGGTACGCCACAGCCATCGCCCTCCAAAGCATCATCCGCATCAGTAACACCTCCCTTCTGTGCCACTATGTGCCAAATGGAGTAAAATGTAAGCACTAAGACAGAGGATTATTCTCCAGCTCATGTCATACTCATAGAAGCTGTAGGAGAGGGACAGGCTTACATGACAAAACCTCTGCATGAAGGCCCCAGGAGGCAGAAGCAGCTCGTTGCATTTTAGCGGTTGCTTTTCAGTTAATGCCTGAGCAGAGTGGTGGTTTAAACCTCACACAACTACACCACTGAACAGAAAGCAAAACCAGAAAAACCTTTCTTGGCTTATCTGTTCAGCTATTGCTTCGATGTGCTCTGTGCCAGCAGCTGAACTGTAATATATGGTCTTGCATCTTACATGCAAAATATAGCTTACTAAAATATATTTTACAGGTAAGTAAGTGTAAGTATATAGGATTCGTATCCAACAATAAGCCTCCACTTGGGTACAGGGCAGCCAAACCTCATCACTGCTTGTTGAATCGCAGCTATTATATCTCAAAATACGGTTCTGCTCTTTGTAGAGGACGCACACACAGACATTGCAGAAACATTCATCAGGGCCAGCTGAGAAATCTGGTGTCCTGCGTGCATCTACATACATTATCTATGAGCACGCAATAGCTGAATATGTATAGACAAGTTTTAAACACTACATACCTATTACACACACACATTTCTGCAGAGATTAGATGTCTGTTCTCAAGAAATGACAGGAAACGACTGGGGAAAATTTATGAAAACTGAAATAATCACCATGCAAATCACCAAAGAGGGTTTGAGATGCAAAGGGATTTAATTCATCAATTTGCACAGATTAGGCAAAACTGAAATTCACTGCATTAAGAGCTCCTATTTATTTCTTAAAACCTTTCTTGGCTGGGAGCCATTAGGTACTTGTAAAAGATTAGAATTATTGCTGTTTGATGGGCTCTCCTAAAAGGAATGGAAGGGAGAAAATGGCAGATTTAAGTCATTAGGATCATCTTCTGTTAACTCCTGTATTTTACAAAAATATACTTTAAAAAGTATAAATAGATGACAAATTGCCTAACTACCACCTAGCATGATTCCCGGCCATTTCCATCCTCGGTATGCACGCTTCCAGGCAAACCGCCTGCACTTTGCAAGTCTTCCTCCTTACTCACGCTGACACATACCATAGGCTGAAAGATTCATTTTACAGACCGTTTTGTTCTGTCCTGCCACATGAACACTCAACAACTCTTCCATAACAGCAAAACAGCTATTACAGACCACTAAGCTGGCTCCCTTTTTCTTTTAAATAATGTAAGTGGGCTGACTTTATTGAAGATGAAGGACGAGCTCTCCTAACAGCAAGACACCATTTGTTAGGCTGTCTGCACATCTTCCTCGCGTAGCATCCATTAATGAATCTCCAAAGCAAGCACCAAATCCTCCCTGCTCTTCTTATCCCAGACCCACTGCTATCCTCCTCGACTTCCCTTGCTTGGATGAAGCTGCCTGTCCCAAACCCAGCGTGGTTTTGGTATGTGTCTGGGAAAGAACTACAACGATCTAGATTAGACATTAGGAAGAAATGTTTTCCTGTGAGGGTAGTGAGGCACTGGCCCAGAAAAGTAGTGGCTGCGCCATCCCTTGAGGTGTTCAAGGCCAGGCTGGATGGGGTTTTGATCACCCTGATGCAGTGGCAGGTGTCCCTGCCCATGGCAGGGGAGTGGAACTGGATAGGCTTTGAGGTCCTTTCTGACCCAAACCATTCTAGGATTCCAGTAACTTTGATTTACAAGCTAGGACTTAATCTCAGGTTTTTACTGGGCAAGAGATTAGCACTGTAATGCATTTCATTAACTGTGTATCAGCAGACCTGATTTGTTGATTGACTGAAGTGATTTGATTTGCAAGGTTTGTGGAAAGAAATGCTGATGCTGACCTTGTAGTCCAATAAAGAAGAAAACCAGGAATTTCTAAGACAGTTCTACAACACAAATATATGTCCAGAGTAGACAAAGTGGTAATTAGTGGGTTTAGAGGCAATTAAGTTTACAAAATTACATTTATACATACCTATTTTATATTGTATCTTAGAAAGTCCTTTGGTTTGCCTTCAGTACTGCTTCTGCACTAGAATAGTGTCAAATGGAATTCGAGAACTGCCAGAACTTGAAGGGTGCGATCCTGCAAAACCTAGTTTTGGTAGGTGAGATATCTACTTGACTTCAGCACACATGGGACCCTGTGTGAGACTGGGGTTACTACATATTCCAGAATAGTTGGCCCAAGCCTAGTTTCTTACTGTATTTTTCCTTCCCAATAATCTGTCAACCTGATAAATGATTTAGATTGTTGTTACGCCCACTTATATGATCCCTTTATTTTATCAGAATTTTGTAAAAGACTGAATCCTTGGTATGTCCAGACTGGGGTGGGAGCCAGCACATCCCAGTGGAATACATTGTAAAATTCGACTGCAAACAGGTTACAAGGCACTTGAAGATGTTAACTCCTCTAGAGTTCGCCCACCTATCTATGATGCATTGAAAATGCACTGCTTATCACAGCTCATATAAGCACTTAAGGAGAACTGGCTAAACATCTGCGCGAGACAAAACATATTGGTCAAGAGCACCGTCAGCCATAGACACGTTGCTGCATAACTGCAGTGTTCTGCAAAAATTGACTGTAGGTCATCCCTCTGTCCTTGTTTTAGAATTTATATCAGGTGCTATTAGTGACTATACTATAACTGCAATTTGTTTGGGTGTTTAAGGGATCGGATGAAACGTGGCGCATGAAGAGGAAATGTGGCAGCACTGCAGAGTGCACTGAGCAGTAATCAGCTAAGGACCAGTTCTGTGCAATTCGTTGTGCTGCTGGAGGCTCAAACCTGCAGCTCTCCTAGAGACTGACAAGATTTTCAGCCTTGTCATCCATGTACTTTTTATAAGATCGGTCAAGGCCACCGAGCACAAAGGAATCTTGCATGAATTAAAAAGGTGTTCCATTTCTTACCTTGAGAAGTGGCAAAGAAACCACAGGGAACTTCTACTTTGTAGAATGAATAAACAAAGCTTAAACTGTAGGAATTTCTGAGTTCTTGGTTTTGTTTTACTAAGCTTTCTTTCCTGCTTCTGATGTATAACACAGATTCACATCTTGTCTTACTCTGAAAGGCCATGTTAATGCCAAAAATTATGACAGCAAGAGAATCAAGAGAATGAAAGCTGTGTAACTGAGAAGATCTTTCAATTTAGGCTCCTTAAAAGCGCTAATATGTTGTTTAAGATTCCAACAGTTAACGAGCATTTTTCAGAAGGGATGTCCTTGTTAGCAATTCAATAGCTCTACTCTTTCAATTATCAAGTAGGGTCACACTCATGCTTGAATACCTGGGAGCAAAAATTGGTAGAAGCCTGGAGCACAAGAACATCCTTTGAAAAGGTCACTTCTAAAAGACATTCCAGAATGCAACACAGGGCACCTCCCCCAAGAACCTTGCATGTTTGCACTCTTTTTAAATAGAGCTCTGGGGGAAAAGAACAGGCCTCATTTGTCTCCTCAGCTTTGCAGAGGCCTGCACGTAGGACTTAGCTCTCAGTACCCAGGAACCCCTGTTTTAAGGCATGCACAGCATCCAGATTTTGACATTTATTCTACTTGTCTGTGTTGGGAAGACAGCCAGTCAAAGCAGGCAGACTCCCCGGGATGACACAAAGCATGTGAAACAGAAGCCTATCGCTTTGCTAACAATATAAAAAGCTTGAAGTTAGATGCTGCACTGTTATTCGAGCTGTGATGGTCTAAACTTGCAACTTAGCCCTGATTAAGAGTGAATTAGTATGAATATACATCACAATGTTTAAGCACCTTGTACCTCAAGGACATTTTGGAAAATGCTAGATAAAATTCAGTTATGATTTACAGTCTGTATGTTCTTATGCCTCCTGAGTGCAACTGAAGGTGCTGACGGGGACTTTACAAGGCACCATGGAGGAAAGGAACTGGGTAGCTGAGGGATCAGGTTGTTCTTCCAGCCCCTGTGCTGCAGGGCTGGGAGCAGCGCAGGGCTGTTGCACACCTCTGGCAGTCACTCTGCTTGGCAGTCTGCCGGAACCTCTGCCTCCTACTCAGCTCCAGAGTGGGATGCTATACATTTCTTTTTAAATCTGGCTTTGCATTTGCTCTTACCTTTTTGGTTTCTTCCTGACAAAACGTCAGTGGTGTTACTAACACTTGGCAGCCAGCAGGCATGGCTTGTGGGTTTCCCTCTCTTGCTCCCATCTAGTTCCCAGCCCTTGTAGAAAATATATATATTGTAATTATTGCTTAAATTCCCTTCCCAAACACCTGTTTACTCAGTGTGCTAACATTAAAAGTATTAACATCAGTAGTTCGAGGTAGAAGTTTGCTGTACAGAAGTTTGCTTGCCTCCACAACTATGGCAAAGGAAGAAAAGAAACACGTCTTTTGTCAGAGAGAGATGACAGCAAGGCTAGGAGACACAGGGTTTATTCATTTCAGCTATTGTCAGTATTTTGGAGTTTGCTCCTCTAAACTGTCACAACAGATAAAGTATGAGACACAGAGTTACAAATCACAGTATTTTGAAACTACAAAGCTTTAGGAAAAGCTACAGTCACAAAGATAACAACTGGTGAGCAGAGGACTTTGAAACCATGCTTCAAATCAGGACTAGAGGTCACACAGCTGCACAATCAACCACGGTTGCTTCCAGCCAGGTCCTCCTGAGAAGCTGCTCTTATTGCTGTGAGTGACAACAGGAGAGAAAAAAACAGATGCTGGGGAGGTGTGTGTCAGTTTATGCTGGGATAATGTATAGATTCAGTGTATAAGTCAGGTAAGGTTGTTTACACTCACCTTGGAATAGCTGAAAATAAGAATGAAAAATAAGCAAAGGTTTTCTGGATTAGAGAATCCTCATGAGTCTCTTTGCAAGCTCATTTGCTGCTTCCCACTCTGAAATATGGGATAAAATGATCTAATAAAAAAAAATAAACTAATGGAAAACAATGTGCAAAAGGAACAAAGCCAAAGGATGCTCCTTAGCCAAGTGGCTGCCATCCCCATCCCTCTCCCCCCCCCCCCCCCCCTTTATTATAATGCCATATTCCACACGGGAAACGCTTCTGGCGTCGCTGCTGCCCTGCACTGCAGAGCTGCGGCTGCGCGGGGCTCTTGTGGGGGCCCATGGGGTCCACGCCGAGTGAAACCCTGAGAAGGAGCTGCCAGATCTTCCATTCGCTTCAATTCAGGAAGAAGGAAACAAAGCACCACATTTATTTGTTGTTCTTTTGCCAAATTGTGACAGGCAAACAGGCACACTGGGGAAACGAGGCTGGCCAGAGAACTAGCGGTGGCTGCTCCTTTGCTGTAAGAGAAAGCATGTGCATTCGTGCATATGTGTCTGTGTGGACTTGGATGGAGAGAGAAGATGAAGTAATGATTTCCTACACCACCCCCCACAAGCCAATTAACATTCCCTTGGAGGTTTTTAATTAAAGCCAATGTCCAGCCAACAAAGAAGGCAAGTCTGGGAGCTTGACATCACACCTCCTCAAAAAACACACACAGCCACACCTCCCAGATAAAGGCTATTTATTATCTGCTCAAGAGACTTTCTGGGATTCATTCCCCTCTTTTGGCCTCACCATGGCCAAAGAGTCCCTTTCTTATCTGTCTGACAGGTCCATACAAAGCTTAATTGACTTGCCTGGGGTCTTGGGTTTCCTTTCTTTAGGGGAAGCAGGGCTTCAGGGTGGTGACAGAGAGAGATCCCTCCTTTTGGCTTTTAATGAAAAGACTCCCATAATAATGCCATCCATTTGCAACCATGACCCCTTAGAAGATACCATGGGGACAACTGTTTTCCTCGCACAGTTAGTGGGAGCTGAGAAAAACACCGTGCTGAATTCTCAACTACCTTGGCTTTTGTTTTCCTAATACTATAAAAAAAATACATCGTTCAAAAGACAGAAGGTCCCTTAGAAGGTTTGGGTTTCACAAACACCAAAAACTGTCTGTCTGTCTCAGATATAAGCCTGGCTGATGGCAAACACACCTGACAAATAAGAAAGTTTGAGAAAGGTCACCTATTGCAGTAAGCCCGTAGGAATCCTAAATAATGGTCTGAAGGTGGCTGAGATGAGTACTGAGTGTCCATAGCCCCGCAGGTAGGAATGCAAGAGCCCTTAGTTCTGAGTGGCAGGATCACTGCTGTTATTAATGACTAGGAGATACGCACCTTCCATCCACAGAGCTTGGCATTACCTACACTCTTCCCCAGCAGCACTGGATGGCAGCATGGACCCTGTGAACATGGTGCGATGTAGGGGCTGAGCTGCTTTACCAGGTGGCTGCTGCCAGCAGGAGCCATGCTGCTCTCCCCTCACCACCCCGGGACACACTTTGGCCCTGCTCTGGCACTCATCTGGTGTCTCCTGAAGCCAAGGCAGGACATCAAGCTTTTATGCCTAAAAGCACATCAAGCCAGTCCACAATTTGCACCCCTGCCTTTTTTTCCAGTACTATTTATTGCAAGTTTAAGTGAGGCGAATCCACTCACGGAGATGCCAATCATACCCCAAAGCCAGTGCAAAGGAAAAGCAGGCATGGAGCTGAGAAGGGAAGACAGACGACCGTGCCTGCCCCTTTAGCAGCTGTTGGTTGTTATTTCACCTCACACCTCCTGCCAATGCATCCCAAGCAGTGAAGGGTAGTGGGATGGGGCAGGGGATAGGATGTGAACACATGAAAGAGCACTGCAAGGTATCTTCCTTAGTGATCAAAGATCAATAAGCATTCCCAACCAGTCTACCCATCACAGTAGCCTCATCCAAAACTTTGCCATAAATCCAGTTTTAGTGGCTGCAGATGAGAACACACACTTATAAACTGATTGAGGCTGGCCTCAGGTGTCTGCACAGCAGGCAGTTGCTTGGAGTGACGGATGGTGCAGGCAGCCACGCAGCCCGGCTGACGCAAACCCAGGCCTGTGCTGTTCCCAGCTCCCCCTGCTCACCGATCCCTCCAGCACCGCCGGGCAGCAGCCCAGAGACACCACTATTGCTCCAAGCAGACCAACCTGCTGTTGAGCTTGCATCCCTGACCAGTCAGAGCGGGGAAGAAGCGAGGAGATGATGGTGTTTGCATTCATTGCCTTTTTTTGGCTGCTGCTGTAGCCCGAGCTTGGTGCACTGACTGCATTTGGTGAAATCTGGCTGCTAAAAACGTGTTCGTCTTTCCCAGTACGAGAAGGAGATGGCAAGCCCTGCTGGGTGGGAGGGAAGGGGGTGAGCAGCCCCCCTCAGTCACACATCCCAAGAAATGATTTGGTCTTTGATCCTGTGGTTACAAAATTCATTTTCTTCCAAAAGATCCTTACTGACGGATCTATGAGAGGATGTGGAAATGGTGCAGCAGGAGAACAGTAAATGAGC
The DNA here is from genome assembly GCA_033558235.1 of Neomorphus geoffroyi. Classification (NCBI taxonomy): domain Eukaryota; kingdom Metazoa; phylum Chordata; class Aves; order Cuculiformes; family Neomorphidae; genus Neomorphus; species Neomorphus geoffroyi. The sequence goes on from JAUMJM010000012.1 coordinate 7,692,317, forward strand.
AAGGAGGGAGAGCTCGAGGGACCCTTCTTCTTACCCCTCACAGCTTTAGGGCAGCGCTTTGGAGAGGCTGCTGACAGCACAGGGAATGAGCTGTGTGTTGCCACAGGGAAGGTGAGGGCAGAGCACTTGCCATCTGTGAACATCTGTGAGATTCATGGGCCTTTAATACACCCTTGGGCTGGGCGAGCCCTGTACACACTGCCAACCGAATAAAACGCAGGAAATTCTCAACAGAAAACCAGGAAAACTGGGATTCTTACAGCTACTTACAGCTCAGAGAACTGGCCCACCACCAGTAGTTTGTACTGGAGAGTAAGAAATAGCCCCTGTGACTCACGTTCAGTAAATACACTTAGTGCCTCTTGGTTGTATTAAAATCAATTTCCAGAATTAGATAACAAAAAAGAGAAAACTTCAAGAGACTGGAACTGCCTGAGTGTGTGCTATGGAAGCATCCAGATAATGCAATAAAACCAAAAGGAAATTTGCAATTAAGAACTAGGGCATTCCATAAACTGTTTCTCTAATTCGACAGCTTAATATCTCTTCTATCTTGCATTCGGAAATTAAAAGGCATTGGTTTTGCATCCCACCAGTGCTATTCTCACGCAGCAGTGTAATTCAATACCCTGGAACTCTGTCCCATGCTCACAGCTGTACACTGCGTGCATACGCTAAGCACTATGTTCCCAAGGTATTAAAATATAGCAGAGGTTTTCCAAAGGTCCCCATCCCTATTTTGCGCATACGTAGAGGCTGGCAAAATATACAGAGATCCTCAGGTGAAAGCATTCAAATGCAAAGAATAACAATTATAAACAGCATTAATGAACAAGTCCATTTCAAGAGACAAATGCATCATATATTCCATGTTTATATATTAATATATTATAATTAATTCCCTCTAGCACTAATGCCGGCTTGGCCTGGAACCAAAGCAGCTGTCTTGGGGGATTCTCTGCATGGTACTCCCTCTTAAATACACTAGAAGCAGACACTTATCCACTTTTCGGCCTTTTATAATGTTTGCATGGACAAAAACAGAGAAAGAGGCAAAGACGGGAGGCGTGGGGGGAAAAGAATAAAAACAAAAAAAGCAATGCAGCCTGGAAGTCAGGAAAAGCGAGTTTCCCGCAGCACAGCTCCGGGGGTGCTTTCTCAGTCTCTCAATAGCGATTCAGAGAGCCACCGCTTACTGGAGGAAACCAGGCTAAAGAGATTATCTGAGTTTGCAATTGTATATCGGTTTGGTTATTTTACATGCGGCTTCTGATGTCCATTTCTATTCCAAAGACAGAGCTAAAAAGCTCGGCTTTGTTTGCTACAGCTCAGAAAAGGGGATGTGGGGAGGCAGCTTTTATCAATGCTGCAATGCAAAGAAGTCCATAATCTCTCCCAAGTCCAATGTTATTTTTCTTTGTAACTTGGCCTTTGTCTGCTGGTATATCAAATCCACAAATTCCCAAAAGGTTTCCAATGTACTCATACACCTTAATGGGGCACTGTATTTCAGTGACCTACTGGGAGCTGACATTCTGCATTGGCAAAAAGTCCCATTATTTAACCTCCTCAGCTGCACCTTGGCCTGAGCAGAATCCTAGGAGATTGCAAGGATCCAGCCACAGTGAAAAGAAGTGCTTCGAGAGACAAAGTGTTCTTTGTAGAAAACAAAAGCAAAAGATACAGCAAATTATTCATGAATAATGTATTATTAACTTTGCATCAGATAATGTATGCAGCACTGTATTCATAAACCTTTCGGAACGGAAGGAATCTTAACACCAAAAATGTTGAAGTTCTGACACTTTAAGGGCATTAACAGATTGAACGGCCAGTTACAAATAATCATAACCTAAGGTTAAGGAAACATGTAGCTCAGGCAGAAAGAGTGTCATTACGGGTGGAGCTGAGAACCACCTGCAGCAAAAAGATTTCCATGCCAGGGAAGCATCCTCTCTTGCCATCTAAAGTCTAAGGTACATCTGCACCAAGTATAACAAAGGGACATTCCTGACTCTACCACTCTGTCTTCAGATGTATCAGTCCTGTCTTTAGTCTGATGTTGTGATTTTGTGGGTAATTTAACCTGCCTGATTGTGTATCCTGTGGTTAAACTAGTTTCTTCGGAGGTGAAGAGTTCACAGTTTCTAAAGCTTCTCACTTGTGACCATTTCCAGCTCTCCCTGACCCGCTTCTCCTGAAAGCCTCCATTTATGAAGTATAAAACTGACTTCCTTACAAAGCCTCCAAACCCCTCCTTGGGGTTGGCATTGCTGCAGAGCCCTGGCTTTTGTACTGGCCTTCCTTGCTCTGCAGGATGGGTCTGTGTCTCTCCATCCCTTTGTGTGCAGAAGGCCTGGCTTGTAGTGGAAAATACTACTTACTACTAGATGTTGATGTTATTTTTCATATCATTCAGGCTGTCAAAGTATTTTCATGTATGTAAAATAGCACTGCTGGGGCAAGGGATTTCATGAACTGTCCTGTCACATTGTTTTATATAAATGGATTAAATTAGTGCAAGCTGCCTCCGTCAATGCGATGTTAGTCTGCAAGCTGCATCCATATGTGTAACAGAGCCCAGGATGATAAAGAGAGATTAAGGTCACATTGAATAAACAAGAGTAAGCACAGAGTCCATAAACCTCTCTTTGTCTGTGGACAGCTATTTACAACACCGCAAATTGAAGCAGCCATGTAAGAACAACCTCATACTTGGAAAGTCAGGCACAGCCCCAAGTGCAACACGGACAGTGCCCAAAGGAGGCGAGGTGATGATTTCATCTTGGCAATTGGGGAAGATCAGGTGTCCCTGCATACGCCGCTAGTTCTAGTGCTGCCTCGAGACTGCTAACCACGCCATCCTCACAATTTCTCTTAAGGTCCGCAGCAAGGCGTTTTGTTTCTATTCCAGCACATTTCCCAAACTTGGCTTTGAATGGTTCTGAAGGAGAGCAGTGCCGACACCACTGGTTCCCCCTCACAGCGCTGAATCCAGCCAGGGCTTTGGAGTACTTTGTTCAACATTTGGAAAAAAATGGGGCATCGATGAGAACTACTTGGTTAAAACAGGATCGCGGACAGCAACCTGGCAGCAACAAAACCACAGCAAACTCAGCTACCAACCTTTCCTCTCACAGCATTCACCCTTTATCAGACAGCAGAGCTGTCACGCAGAGCTGCCGTTAACCCGAGACAGCAGCAGAGACCAGACAAGTCTATAGCAGCAGCAGTGGGGAGGGCATTTTTCTGTCAGACAGGAAGGCGCCTGCATGAGAGAGGCTTGTTCTGAATGCCCGTTTCAGGCAAAGCTTTCCAAATCTTGCCACACCAAAAAATCAATCCACAGGACGCAACTCTAAGAAACCAGGGTTCATCGGTTCTGCTGTTCACAAAGTGACTTCTGTCCAAAAGCACATAGTCTGGGACAGAATTTGCACTCACATAAACATCCCCTAATGCCACCACTGCTGAAAATGGCAGCGTTTCAGTGCATCTCCACCACACAGGAAAAAATACCAACTTCCACTGAAGTTGCTGTTCCTGGAATGGGAATTTCCTTAGCCTAGCACGCACTGCAGGTTAGGCAGAGCGACAGTATGGTGTGTCAAACTAACCCAAACTAACACAGCTCAATTATTTTTGGATCTTCTACTATAGCTGCAACTAAAAATAAATGTCAGCCAGTGACAAATCAAGCATGGATCAGAGTCTTCCCTTTTATATTTTAGGAGACCTTACAGTATCTAGTTTGTTTTTTCTTGTCAGGAAATTTCCAATCTGAAATCTTACATCTTCTACGGTTAATAAATCTCTTTGTGTCATCCTGCTCAGCTCCTTATTTCTCCTTTTCTCTCTGTGCTCATGCAAGTTCAGAGAGCGGTGTTGTTATTATTTATGACACTACCAACCCTCTTGCCTGTTCAGACACTTTTATGACTCGTGGCCGCATTCCAAAGCACAATATTAAAAGGCTTAATAGCTGTGACAGAAAACTTTTCAGATATCACATATGTGTCAGCTCAATATTTTAATCATTCTCTGCTTCAGGTACAAGGCTTTGCCCTCCAGGGTTTGCCAGGTTACAGCACACCCATATATGTTTCAACAACTCTTTGCCTCAGGAAGGCTTAATCAAAATTTATAGCAAGGCAGTGCATTCTGTACGAGGGCATGAGCAGGCATGAATCTTGCACCTTGATTTGCATCGTCTTCCCTGGCTTGCAGTTGACTTTTTTTTCATGGAAACAGTTAACACACCTGACCCAGCAGCTGTTTGTGAACTTGTTGCCACTCCCAGCGCCTCCTATTAGAGTGTACTTATGAATCTGTTGACAGCCCGTGTGTGACAGGGATGGGATGGTCCTCAAGCAGTGTGGGAATTCTTGTGTGTCTGCCTGTGCTGGGAGCATGTGGGTCGAGGGAAGAGGCAGCAGAGGGGTTACAGGGCAGAAGGCACATTGAAACCCGAGGCTCCTGGTGTGCCAGTAGAACTGGGTTTCCAAAACTTGTTTAGGTGATTCTGCATGTCTCTCCAGCACTTAATAAGACATAAAAATAGAAATAGACTAGGATTGAAACCCTGTCAGTTCAAATAGAAATACAGAACGCAGCCGGAGGGGGATGCCCTGGAGCCGCAAGCAAAGCCCCGACTTGACCCTTTCAGTGCCATCTGGCCATTTCTAATCACTGGTGCCACAGAGGTTTCAAAAAGTGCCTTTTACAAGGCAACCGAAACCGTGGAAAGCCTTGAGGCACAGATCCGTACCTCAGCTACTGCCCCTTCACAGAACTGAAGGCACGGCTCAAATTATACCAACTGTCTTTTTAGATGATGGGGGTTGCTCCCCAGAAGTAACCAAAATACCTCACATGCATTTTCACCCTGCCATCTGCCCAGCCTGCCACACTAAATAATTACGCTCTCTCCTCAAAAGTTGGCCTTGATTGTGCAGAGGTGAGGCATGAAAAGGAGGATTAAGTCTCCTGACTCGACAGCTTTGTAGGAAGGACTGATCCAAGGTCAGGCACACATGTCTCTTTCCCACAATGCCCAATGGAAAAAACTGAACTGCTGATGAAGAGAAACGGCCAAGGGAACTGCTGTTACCTTTTTTTCAATCATTTAAAAATAAATCCTGCACCAAAATTAAAATAGAAATATGCAAGCAGGATAAACATGCCTGTGGAGCTTCGGGAAGCATTTGAACATGTGCTTCAGCATCTAAACACAGACTAGCCTGAAGGAGCAGCTGGAGTATAAAACACACCCCAAGAGAGAAGACAAGCATGCTAAGACAGGCTGCGTTCGGAGAAGACCTTTCCAGAAACTAGTTCCTGGGGCTGCACTTAAACCAAATATGATGACAAAAACTTACACTCACAAAGATATTTTCTGCCTCAGGATGCAAACACACCTGCCTACATGTTCCCGTGACTACCAAAGCCCAAACCTGCTGCTTCTTCTTCTGTAGAGACCAGTGCAAATTCGCATTTCACAAGAGTATTTAAGAGACAAGCTCCTAAGTGAGAACTTAACATACCACTTGCTTCAAAACTGAACTAATAATGCCCTTCCATGCAAACTAAACAAAATCAAAAGGGCACTGGTTAAATATTAAAGAACAAAGAGGTCTCAGTTTAACTTGCCTTCTATGTTTAACACCCCTAAAATTAAACAATTACTACAAGAATATCATAATGACCACTACTGGCTCCTTGCGTCCGTGTATGCCAGTCTCCCTCTGCAACTGCAGATCTTACACTTAATTTTGAAACCTTGCAGGAGCAAAGATACTGGATGTCTTTCTGCCACGTTTGCCCAGCACCCAGCACAGCAAAGAGTCTCATTCTGCTACCTGGGCTCCTGTGCAGCACTGAAATGTGAATGCGAAACAGGACTAAAGCCAATGCGAACGCAATGCTGCTCATACCAGAACACATCTCAGTCTCTTCTTGACCTGGAACCTCTCACAGTGCAAAATGAATATAGCAAAAATAAATATAATGTACTGAGTTCTCTGCATTTGTGACATTAGGAAGCCACAATGAAGGCTCCAGACTGAACAAATATTCCTCAAAGGGAAAGAGGAGTTGGAGACAAGGTCTAGCAAAGGCTGAGACAGAAGGAAGCCACAAAACCAACACTCCCTGCTGGGTAACTGCTCGGCATGAAGACAGTGTTCAGCGTACCTTAAGTGCAACCACCACTCGGACTCAGAATGTGACAGAGAAAACCCTTCTGCTCTTCAAGGGGAAAACAGAGAAGCACCTCCAGCCTTGAAGGGACTGTTCCAGCTCTCAAAAGAACAGCGAAAATAGGCCATCAATCAGTGCTTCTCCCTGTAGTCACAGAATCATAGAATCATTTAGGTTGGAAAAGACCTCTAAATCATTGAGTCCAATCGTAAACCCAGCACTGCCAAGTCCACCACTAAATCCTGCCCCAGAGTGCCACATTACAAAAAACTCTGCAGGAAAAAAGACAGTAATTCTTGTAGCAGGAAGACATGAAATGCAGCGTTGCACAACCCGCCTCCCTTCCCTCCAGAGAGAAGCCCGCTGTTCTTAGTCTCATCTCACATATGCCCTTTCCCCCTGCTGCCTCTGAGACGAAATGCTTCTGCCACCATCGTCTTGATGCAGAGAAACTATCTCTGCCAACAAATTGACAGAGAATTTCAGTCTTAATAATCATCCTGCTCTGCACTTCAGCCTGATCCACATCCCAGAAGGAAGATTAATTCGCTAAGCTTCTCAGCTCCTAGAAACGATACTTAGAGGCAAACAACTATCCCCACTCATTCTCTTCCTCAGATGATAATCAGAAAAATGTCTGTATTTGGCTCACTATGACAAGCTGATTTTAAATCTCCTAAGGAACGCAAGCTTGTTGACTCTAGGGATAACCCTGCTCACCGCTCTGCTTTAGCCAAGCAGCCTGGGAAAGAACAAGGCAGGACACCTACAGAAGGGTTAATGCAAGCTGGTTCCGTGGGCAAATCCGGAACTGAGGGCAATGGCAGCGTGTCAGGCCTGCACAGGGACTGTACAGGCAGCTAGGGGAGAGGGCACCCAGTAATCCTTCAGCTCTTTTCTTCTTCCAGACAGTACGCTCGCAGGTGCTGTTCAACTTGACTTCAGTGTATTCATCACTATTAATGCATTCTTTTGATTTGCAAAACGACAAGTACGTACGGAGACATTATAGACATCTTGGCACCTCAGTGAACCAGAATCCATTTACAGTCAAGTTTGAAGCTAGATGGCTTGTTAGGAAGCCAGTTAAAGCTCTCCCTATAAAGAAATCAATATCTTTGAAGCTTCATCCTGCCACACCTTAGTTTAGAATAGGTATTTTGTAGAGTCTTTGCTAGGATGAGAAAAGCAGCGAAGACATGAAACAAAGCAGACACAGCATTTAAGAAAGAACTGGTAAAATTTTTTTTTTTTTTTTAAGCTTTCCATTTTGATGCAATTCTTTATAAATTATGCTTTATCTTCCAAACTTTATGCTTGTTTTTCTTGTTGAGATTGTAAACCATTTGAATGATGAACCTTAATTTTTTATGCTTTTATATTACAATTTGCAAAGATATTACAGCAACCGGAGATAGTAAATTATACATTTTTTCATACAGTTTCTGGCTGAAGACAATTGCCTGGAATTAAAAGGCACTAGAGGAAGACAGGACAGGCAATAAAATATATGCAACACAAACATCTTGTGATAGGCTATGGCTGCTTCACATCAAGAGGTTAATTGAAGCCTTAATACAAAGGAGGCAGCAATGGAAACCAAAAGTAGCCCTGTAGGGGGAAGAAATAACTTGCCTGGCCCTGCTAAGCACTAGCCCGGCGCCAGTGTAAGCAGAGAGGCTGCACAGGGTGGAACAGACGGCCAAGGAGTTAGGTCCTCTTAAGTCTTAGCAAATCTTCCTCTAGCTCTGGCCTCAAATGTGCAGGATAACAGGTCAAAATAAACACTGCATTTCTGGGAGGGAAGGTCAAGCTGAAATGGAGAGGTAGCTCAGGTCTTGCATGGAAAGGAATTTGGGTTGCTTAGCATCAGCTACGCCTATCACTGTAGATTACAGCCTATGTGCCGTTTCATTCCAGATTCAGAATTTGCCAAATGTTTGCCCAGTAGCGAAAGTTATCACTACACTGGCAGTTTTTTCTTGGATATTTAGCAAACATGACATGTACATGGAACCAAAACTTTGGGAGAAGCTGTGTCCTCCATTTGAAATGTGTTAAGGAAGCCCTAGGAAGAAATTGTAGGCACCTCATTGCAATGAAATGAAAAAGAAAGTGGATGTACATGAGAACAACAGGAGCAGAAAAGCAATTTATTGCTTAATGTTCAATTATTTGACAGCTAAGCGAGTTGGGAAAACTGCACAGATATAACAGGTCTTCACCAAGATGTCTGTGAAAAGAAGCACTTTTCTTTCAGCAGCCCCACATTTTGTTCTCACTTTTTGGGCAAAGTGCTTAAAATGTTTAGGGATGATAGATTGTCTGAAGGCCTCAGAGCATACAAGCTGGGCAGGTCATTCAAGCAAACTGTGAACTCACAATTTGCTCTAATTAATTCATTTCTTTGTAAATCACTCTGAGGAGCTTTGATTACTTCAACACCTTCCTAATCCTGCTCTCAGGCAGCTTTCGAAAACTCACACCTACATTTTGTGGTCTTAACAATGATCCATTCTACAGCGAGCTGGGTAGCTTCTAACACATTCTCCCACGCAAATTTGGCTCTTTTAAGGATAAGAAATCGAATCAAAGGGCTGTGCTGTAACTAATCCTTCTACCCTTCAAAAAATAAAAATCAACTCAGCAAGCTCAATAAAATGAATGGTAAAAACCCATAAGCCTGGAATAACTGAGTTAAACAGAAGATTTTATAACAAACCCTCAGCCCTCCAGTGTTGAAATTCAACTACACAGGAGGGCTCCTTTATTTCTCCTTGCTTTTCCGAAGGCTTGCTTGATAAAGTTCTGTGACAGGACTAATTCTGTGTAACCAAAGTGTGCTAATTGAAATGCAACCCATCATTTCCTTCTAGGTGATTTGTTCTTAATATCTGTTCTGCACTGGGGTTTTGATACGTAGATGCACCCACTGTGCCATTGGGAGGGAGGAAAAAACCCTATTAGCTGTAGCAGAGATGATGAAAAGCAGAGAAATCAAAGGGGAAAGGAGACAGAAGGCTTTCTCTCTTTAGCTAAGGCTGTGCCATATTCCCCATGACTCTCCGAAGCAGGGCCAGCGCAGAGTTGGCACTTGGTGCCCTGAAGGCAGGCTGGCAGTTTGGCATGAGGCTTTGAAAGACAGCCTGGGTTTGGATCCCATCCTTGCTCTCCAGCTGACACCTGACTTTGGACAGAGCTCAACAGGAAGCAAGGCATCTGGAAAAAAGCCTGCGATTCCTTATCTAGGGAACAATAAGAAGCTAATACAGCAGCCTAAATGAGACATGACTCAATTAATGAGAGCTGATGGGGCTAATGACTAAACAGATGGTATTCCTAAAAAAAGACAAGGGAGGGGAAATATAGCTGTGATAATCGACCTGCTGCAGCGTACATGGCAGCTCTAACGCTGTCTCTCGCAGAGCATCAAAACCACTGATAAAAAGAGTGCCGTTTGCCTCAAGTGCAATACAGAGCAAACTGCAGAAGGAAGCTGCCCTGCATGCCCAGACTAAGACATTGCATCCCTCCTTCCAGCAGGCAAAGATGATTGCTTTAAAAAAACTCCTCCTACAGTCACCAGTAGGCTGGCAGGAACGATGTTGCAGGAATGACCATGGCTTCTAATTCTACATACACCCCTTCTTCATTTCTGACAGACTACAGCAGGAACACTTTGCCCAAGTCTTTCAAAGCCAGAAGTACTTAGAGCTGAGATGTGGCTCCAACTGAAGGAGCTGCTAATTGCAGAATACCTCACAGCGCTGCTGTCAGCATGTTTGTGCAACATAGCCCCGGGACAGCCACACTGTCCCCTCTTGAGACACTCTGGTACATTCTTGGAGCAGCCCTGCGAAGGTTTGACTGGACTTGATCCCACTTAACTGTTGTAACTCTGTTGAGATTACAGGTCAAATGTTATGGGCCACTGGATTGTCAAGGAGAGTCAACATTAGGATAAAGAACAGCCTCTCTCCTTTTTTGATGATATGTCAACCACAATTATATTTGTGACATTTTATCACAGGCCTGAGAAACTGTAATGAGCACAAACCTACAAATCTGATGAAAATACAATGCATCCAGCTCCAACCAGGAGCCTCCTTCTAAGCGTTACCCATATGTTCATTCATCAGCTACTCTTCGATTAAGCTGCTGTGATCAATACACACAGTGTTGCTAAAGCTTCCTGTGGATTAAATACGCCACTGTAGCATGTCTATTCTGATAACAGGTTTTGCAACAATGGGCCCCTCTATGGTGTTTGCCAGCAGGAGGGAGGAGGGAAGGTTCATCTTGCTCAGTGATGCGTTATGACTGACAGCAGTGTCAACTCTGGGGTGAACTTTTGATTTCCTCCCTTCTATACCAAGAAAGCACACAGCTGTCTTCCCCTATGACAATCAGCCTAATGTGCAAGCATCAGAGGCAATCATGGCTCTTTGGATTTTTGACATTTGGAAACAGGCTAAAGGAAAAAAAACAAAACAAAAAAACCTAAAAAAATGAAATTTTCTATTCCTGAGCCTGTAAAAATACTTTCCTAAAAAGGGCAGTGCCCAAAGCATCCTTTTTCCAACTTACGGGCATCTCTGGATTTGACACTGTTGTGAATCACTCCTCGTACAGGTCTTGGTTCTGTCACCAGAAGACACCTTGCTGTAACACCCAGCAACCCACAGGAGCCCATCCATAAAATAATCACCACCACCACCAGCAAACCTTCTCATTACATCAAGTGTTTTTTCCAGAACAGGAAAGTGAGCAACAGTTAACCATTAAGTTCTAGCCAAAAAGTGCAGGGTATTTCTGTCTGTAATGGGGACTAGAATGTTTGTGAAGATTTACAGTTGAGCCGTATAATAACATTTTTTTCAAGGAATATTTGAACAGCTGCCATCCATCCCAATTTCTAAATGCAATCATCTTGATATGCCTCATGACTGAAGACAGCTTGTGTAGGGAAACTGTTTTGAACACAAATGGCCTCACTGATTACCAAGAATGTAGTGGACAGAGTAATAAGCATTTGTATGGTTAAGATGAGGAAAAGAGTTACTCCTCAGGGAAGATACTGGGATGACCTGCCAGGTGTATGAGATGCCAAGGAGACAGGGGTGAGGTTTTGCCCTCGCGGCTCTGCTCAGCTCTGACCTGCAGGATGAGGCCAACAGGGAGGCTACTGTGTGCTTTCTGCCCATCTCTGTAAGGTGCAGTGTGGACTCCAGCCTCCTCTTTCAGCTGGAGAAAATAAAGGAACAGCAGCCCAAGTATGGCTAGTCCTGAAGTTCTTCCTGACAAAAAAGCCATTAAAATATGCTTACTAAATTCAGAAAGATTCAGGGGCTGATGCAGATGATACAATTTAGGAAAGAACAAAACCAGTAAAATAACCAATAAACCAAAAAAACAATAAAATTCTCTACTTCTGCTTGATACCTGCTGCCGAATGAGTGCCCAATGCTGACAGAGGCTGACTTGCTCGAACCTTTCGGCTGACTCTGGCAGCAGGAAGCAGGGCTTGCCTGCCTCCCAATGAAAGAAGACATCTACAGAAAGTAAAAATGATTGTTTGTGGGCGAAGGAGGAGGAGAAGAAAGCTCTCATGTGATAGTCTGAAATTACAGATGATAATGCAGAATTTGTTATTGTTTCGGCCTCACTTACACTAAACAATTAGATTGAAATGCTGCTTTATTTAAAAAAAAAAAAGAGAGACAGAATATTTTCTCTGTTTCTTTGTCCCTGTTCAAACTATAGAAAAAGGTTCCTCCATCCCCACTTCCACAAAGCACACGGTAGCCTGGAGTACACCAAGACTATTTCAAATTAGCTTCAACAGTTCAAAGGAAGAAAGCATCCCGGTAAGGTAGGTAAACCATTTTCTTAAACTAACCCACAGATTCCTCTCAAACAGTGCTGTTCCTTGTACTGCAATGGAAAGAATGATTTACAAACACAGAAAATCTTAGGCAAAAGGCACAGAGGGGAGATTCTTACGCAGAAGCACAAGAGAATTAAACTGAACGTACTGGCACAGCATCAACAAATCTTTCAGAGAAAGGCTGACAGTCCTGCTCAATAAATCTGCTCCCTCTTCATTGCAAGCCTGTCTGTGTGAACATTCTCCACTAAAAGCATTGCTATAGCAAAGTTCTGTTTATAGCAATCCTCATGGCAATTCCCTGCTTCTCCCCCTTCCCATCCCTTTTCAACAATCAAAATGATTCTGTCTCCTGGATAGTACTAAAACAAGGGTGCAGCCTGTGTTTCCTAATTTTAAGAAATGGTACGTAGTATACGGAAGGACCACAGAGAAGCTACTAAAATAGTGCCATTCAGGTTTGAATAGTGTGAAGTCAGTTCATATGCAGACGATTTCTCTTGATTTTGCCTCCCTCTCCTCTTTAGACCATGTCCTTCCTGGAGCAGAACCAGCAAGAAGGCCGCTTATCGTGCTCTAGGGTGCAAGTACACGTCATCTTGTGTGTGTGCTTGCAGGTGAGTTCTAAGGCAGAGCCTTTTGAGGGACTCACAAGAAGTCCCTGATTGACTTTTGCAAAATCTGTGCTCCTCTCTTCCTGCAGGAACTGGTACAGCAAAGACAACAGCAGCACTGTTGTCTCCCCAACTCTACTTGAGCTGTTGAAAGCCTGGCCATTTTTTTCAGCTACATTAGTGAATCCAACACAACATACTAACTACAAATGCAATTCATCTTCCCCTCAAAGATCTGATCATTGTGGCCATAACATTACCACTGTTATGACTGATGCGGCAACATTAGCAATTGCATCACATCAAGGGAACGTGGTTTGTGTCCTTTATTTGTCCAGAGAGTGGCAGCTGTGAGAGTGGCAGGGGAGTTGCATCTAATTCCCACGTGTGTTACAAAACGGAGCACATCTTGATGACCGCCTTTTTAATGAGCAACGAATCATCCAGGAGTGAGGAAGTACAGGTGCAGCGAAATTCTCTGGGTCTCCTCTCTTTATTCTCCCTTTTTCAAAATTAAAGATTCTTTCTCACAGTCATATTCTCCATATGTGGTTTGAATTTCTGGGCCAGGACTACCTGCAGTTGAGGACTGCAAAGAAAAAACCGGGGTAGGGACACCATTCTTGTGGTTATGACCCTTATGCATGGGCTATTCAACTGCTGAGAGAGAAAACAGCGGAAACATTATTTTTGTTCCCAAGAATTTACACTTCTGAACAAAGATTCTGCTGACACACACAGGTTGCTAAGCTTTCCGTCTGCTGGGTGCAGCTCCAGTTTCAGTACTTCCAACAAAAGCAGCTGTGTCTAAACATCTCAAACACGAGCTGTTTTCCCCAAATTGCTCCACCCCAGACAAGTGCTGTCCCCACTAACCTGGCTTCCAAGGATGCTCAGGGACCTCAAAAGCCATCACAATCAGAAGCTAAAGGCAACCCCAAACCAACCCATGCAGTGTAGGAGCAGGATCCTGATTAGCCAAAGGGCAATCCAAAGACCAGAAGCCTTTGTGAGAGCAGGGATTTTAAAGGTATCTGAAGCATCGATACATTGAGTTGAAGAATGGAACAGCTGCACTATCTATGAATACAGATCCCTCCTGATTCCTGATTTTCACTATGCTATTTCAATTCAATTTGGATTTCCAAAATTCTCCCCATTAAATTAAAATGCAAACTATATCCTTTGTACACACTTACAACAAGCATTTCGGCTTTCTTCAGTCTGATATAGGTAGGTATCTGCTTTTATCTAAATGCTACATTTCCACTCTGACTCTTCCATTAGATAATTAAAACTGTAAACTATTTCAGTTGTCCTTTAACAGCAGAAATGAGGTGGTGACACTTCCCTCACCTCCCTCACTGACTCCAGCTGCAGTGTCAGTTTATTCTTAGGTAGGGATTAAAAAAAACCAACCAGGTGAGTGTGATATTAAAAGGAAAACAACCAAATGCCCAGTAGACCAGCTCTCCATGTCTTTTTCCATCTGTCTTTACTGTTCATTTACCTTGGATTTTATATTTTTCAAAAACTTTTGTAGTCTTATGAGTTTTCAATTATTAAAACAGAACTCAGGTTCACAGAAACAGACACATGATACTCACAATTAAACTCCAGCACCTTTTGAAGTGCGAACAATTTGCCTTGGGGAGTAATGCTGTATTGATAATGTGGATTTATTCCCCATTTATAAAGAAGAGTGAACAAATGTTTGCGCAAAATTTCTTCTTGTCATCATTTTTAATGGAAAACAAACTCTCATGCAGGAACGAGAGATCTCTGGGTACTGGTTATGCACAAAATGACATCCATTTGAGTTTGTTTTGCAGTTTGAATGAGAAATTATTTAACAATACCGATGTTTTTCAGCAACCCCCTGGCAAGCACTTTGAAATCTTATCTTACTTACAGTAAATGAGACTACTCAAAATTACCTGCTTGTTTTTTTACCAAATGACAGTATTTGGAACTACTGCTCACAGATGACAGAATTTGAAAAGAAATTTCTTCTACCTTCCCGACTCTTTAACGGAAAAGTGGTCTTTTGTGCTCGTACTCAGCATAGCATGCAGCGCTGGTCCAACTGCAACTGACACATGAGCCTCCAGCTGTGAATTTCTATATTACAAATTTTCACTTAGAGCTTCAAATGCTGAGTTTAACAATCACAGATTTAAAACACGATCATCTCAGAAAACAAAGAAACATACCCAAGAACAACAACATACAGGATTAAGGATTATAAAAATGCTCTTTCCCTGAATATTTTGTGATGCTCAGCAATGGCATAGTTGCAATCAGAAAGAATGGTGCTATGTATGATGTTACACCTTTATGTTTTGTATCTCCGGTATACGTATGTATTGGGCCTGACTGAGATGGATTTGGTTTTCCCCACAGCCCTGATGGTACTGTGCTGTGGACCGGTAGCCAGAAAGGTGCTGATAACACCCCAGTGTTTTGGCTTCTGATCATCAGCGCTCCACAGCATCAAGGTTTGTCTCTCCAACATGCCCCCTCACCAGGAGGCTGATCTCTGGAGGGAGCAGAGCCAGGACAGCTACCCCAAACTGACCAAAGAGGATATTGTATACCATATGATGTCTGCTCAGCAATAAAGGTTAAGAGAAAGGAGGAAGAGAGGGGGCATTCATTATTAAAATGTTTGTCTTCTGGAGCAACTGCTACATGTACTAAAGCCCTATTTCCTGGGAAGTAGCTGGACATCACCTCCTGATGGGAAGTAGAGAATAAACCTTTTGTTTTCCTTTGCTTCCACATGCAGGCTTTGCTTTGCATTTATTAAACTGCCTTTATCTTGATCCATGATGCTTTATTCACCTTATTTTCTCCCCGTCCCCATCCTGTTGAGGAGGGGAGTGACAGAGCGGCTTGGTGGGCACCTGATATCCAACCAAGGTCAACCCAACACAAGATAAGAAAGCATCATATTATTCTTCTTCACCCTTTTATTTCAAATACTATCATTTCCATTTAGGATCTCAATTCTCGAAAGGTTCTTGTATTATTTTCAGCAGAGAACCCCAATGCCCTATTTCTACTGCCAGCAATCACTGCAACAAGCTCTCCAGCCAAAGCTGGGGGATGTCAGTGTCAGGACAGCTGCCAAATCTGTCAGCCTCAAGTACTTGTGGTAGTTTCCTGAGCCCCAGCAGGTACTGCTCAGCCAGCTGCAGCGCTCAGTCCGCTCGCAGGAAAGGTGCCATAATCCAAATCATGCACAACTTGGGCAGATGTGAACGAAACTTTCTGAAGCATTAATTAAAAAAATAAGACTGGATTATATTTTAGTCTCTACAGTGCTTCAAAGCCTGGAAAAAAAAATCAGAATCCTAGACAGTAAAACCTGTTAAAGTAATGAAGGATTAAGATCACTAATGCAGTGAGGCTGCCCACAGCTACTTGGCACAGGACCTGATCTGCTGCTAAATGTCCCAACTCAATGGGGCAGCAGATGTGAAAAACAGCAGTGTTAACGATAAGGCCAGCTAATGTTGCTTCTCTCCCATAAAAATGCAGTATTTTTAACAGAGAAGGTTGACTTCTTGCATTCAATCTCTCGCCAATTTTATTTCCTGAAGAGTTCCTTTGAGAGAGGTGGTTAATAAGAAAGGCGCTATAGAAATAAAGAATACAGTTGATTGCATATGCAAATCTGTGTGAATTTTCTTTGGGGAGGGGGATTTGCAGCTGAATGGGTTAATGATAAAAGCGATTACTGTTTTTTTCCTTTTTTCTCCCCTCAATCTCCACAGCTGAACACGATGGGATGTAAGAGAGGGAAGGATGGTAAGGGACAGAGAGATTAAAAAGTGCAAAGTATTTTGATTGCTTAAATATTTCTGGCTAGCCTGATAGTGCTGGTGGCAGAGGAGACTTGTGGGACGACTCAGGCTTCAGATGTGACTCTGAGACAACCTTCTTCCCCAAAGTCTCCACTTTTTGTTATTTGGAAGCCAGACAAAGAGCAAGAGGAGAGCAAGCTAGAGGAGGGAGCAGCACGGTTAAGTCTCCTCTCAGGCAACCGCACGCTAACAGGAAGGATGCCTATGTATTGAAAGGCTGGAAAAGAATAAAGAAACAGAGAAATAAACAGAGAAATAAAAAGGCAGGAGCCTGAGCCCTCCAGAAGCAATAAACCTTCCCTTCTTTTCTTTACCACGATAACTTCGGAAGCTGCTGCTAAGGCACACTGAAAGGGGTTTTTGTCAGCCAGCAGCCCTCCCTGAAGATGTCTCCTGAGCCCCTCTGGAGGCATTTCAGCTCCTAATACAGCTGTCACTGTCCCCCCGCTGCTCTCACCGAAAAAATGCTGGACCTCATACTAATAAATTTCTGCCTAACAGCCGCGCTGCCCCTGCCAGCCACCCACCGGGACCGGGGCGGCACGGGATACCCCGCGGGCCCTCTGAGGGGCCCAGGCCTTGAAACCGCTTTCATGCCGCATTAGCACCCTGCCCGGCAGAGGCAGGAGGGCAGAACCCAGAATCCAGGGCTCTCTGATCCCCTATGCTACCGGGAGGTGCTGCTTTCTCTCACCCACCCTCCGGCCCCTCTCTGCGCAAGGGGAAGCGAACAAGACTTCGCTCTCGATGCAAATGCACCTTCCCTCGCCCTTTTCCCTCCCTCTCCTCCCCTTTGTGAGTTCAAGCAGATAATAGTGAAAGCCAAGGCCCATCTGTGGCTCCAGAGCAGACTCCGTCCGAGTTCCTCAGGCTCATCTCTAAGCCTGCTTTAGGCTCCCTGCAGTTTAAGAACTGCCATTCCATCGCTCCCTCGCTCTGCACCCTCCCTGCTCTCTCCTGCTCCTGTCCCGCCTGCTCCCAGCCTCCCTCTCCTCCAATTAATAATTCTTCACATTTGAATGAGTGTATTTTCACCGCTGCTTAGCCTGGAAATGGGCCCTCCCCTCTTGCTCCTTCGCATCAATCCTCCTGCTGAATAAAAACGGGGCTGGAGGAGGTCTTTTCACCTATTATTTATTGTAAAGCTCTCCCTTGCATTTCATCCCAAGCCGGTAGTGTCTCAGGCTGCCTTGGGACAGCCCCACGCTGCTTTCAAAACCACCTTCTTAAAATTTTCAATGCATTCGACCATCTCCAAAATCCAATTCTTCTGCCTTTATGTACTCACTTCATGCTGTACAGAAGGTAAGGATCAGTTAAGAAAGATGACAAAGTGTATTTTCTAGAGCATTGTTCACTTATTTTACTCCTCCCTCATGCTATTTGGAGAACAGTGAAGCCCTGATAATTTATCAAAAGCACCGAACACATGGAATTAATGAGAGCTGCTGGTTTGTGCTCAGCTCTTCTGAAAGGCAGATACAAGTTCAGCATGAAAACCCCTCTGAATTACCTTTACCTACACCCATTAATATTTATTTGTAGTAGGACAGCACTAAGACAGACACAAACCCTACTACAAACAGAATATGTAATACCCATCCCACTGGTCCCGGGTGGGGGCAGGGACAAAGCTTTTCCCATGGCTGAGGCCAGGCTTTTTCCTTTCTTCTGTCCCTTCCTGTAGCAGGAGACACAGCCCCCCTTTTCAGTGACCTAGACTTTTACTGGACAACCCTCTGCTTGTTCAAAGACCCAAACCACTGGTGATAGTTTGGGGTTTGCTCCTCGGAATCAGCAAGTGTTTGGCAGCCCATGGATGCGTGTATTGCAGAAGGAGCTGTTTTACAGACCCTTCTCTATTTAGTGTATGACTGCCTACAACTACAGCTGAAGAGGTCATTTCCAGTCTTAGGCTCCTAAACAGACAAAGCAGGAAGAGAATGGGAAGGAAAACAGCAGCCTAAGGATGTAAAGTGACTTGCTGAAAGGGCAGGGAATGGAAGTCCCAGTCCTGTTTTTGAAGATCTCCCCTCTGATCAGGATCATTTCAGTTTCAATGGAGGGAGGCCAGGAAGACTTGAGCACAAAGGCACCAGATCAAGGGCAAAAGCTCCACTATATGTGAAAAAGCCTTCTTTCTTGGAGCATTAGAAATCTGTGAAGGAAAAGGCCTCTCTGAGGCATGAAAGTCCTTTCAATTGTTACATGGTTGACAGTTCCACTTACATCTGAAAGCTGGAGAGCCAACTTCAGCCAACATCTGGCCACCACCTCTGACCTTCCCTCCCCTGCATGGAGTCAGACCTCTGATTTTATGCCCTGGTAAGCAACAGTGGCCTTCCCCCGAATCTGGCATGGAATTAAAGATGGTAGCACCTTTTCTAATTAAACATTGAAGGGTCCCTTCCAAAGTTGGGGAGCACAGTGGAGCAGAAACGTTGCTGAAAAACTATCTTTAGGATTTACCTTAGCTAACAAGTCACTCCAAGTAGAAGAAATGGAGCCATTCATCTCCCTCCCTCCTGCTGCCCACCCCCCTGCCTGACACTGATACAAAGCACCAGCGACTCTGACAAGTCCAAAGTAAACCCCAGAATGGATTTCACTACTTCCTCAACACAACGGTTTTGACAAACCTCCCATGACACTGGCAAGACATGACAATTGCAAGAAACCCCAGCGCAGCATATTTCTCTACACAAATGAAAAATGTAATACTCAGATCAGAGAGAACGACTCTGCACTGGCACAGCTTCCTCCGGATGGACTGACGATGCTGTTTTATGCACAGAATAAATCCTGCTGGAAATGCACTGGATTTGCTCATAGACCTAATGCTTAAGTCTTAAGACCTTTTTGTATTCAGGACAGCTATGAGCAAAAGGATACAATTCTTCTGGATATAAAGCCATTTATAACATTACTTGCACACAGAACAAGACTGAGAAAAAAGTGGAAAGATCCATAGCTGCTTTGAAAGAATTGGGAAAAATTTATTTTGTGAGGTGGAAGAGGGAACCTGTGTGATAGCCTGTATGCTCACTGTCAGAATATGAACAACAGCCATCTGTTTTCTTCATCCCATTTCTGGGTTGACTGAAAAGCAAGTAACTCCCTACAACAAATTACAAGCAGTGTTATGTCTGCCTCGAACACACGTGAAACCAGGCTGCTGTTTGTAATTCACACCTATTTTGTACTCCACGTACCAGATGACATATACTTGTGCTATAAAAGGAGAATCCACCCAAGGCTGCCCTTTCTTAACTGTGGCAGCATGACAGAGTCTCTGAACAGAGTTTTGGGGTTCTAATGCTTCATTACAAATGCTTTCCTTGATGAGCCCAGTCATGAAGCACCAGATCCTCACTGTGGTGTAAATGAGCTTGTCTCACTGCAATTTATGGCGTGGTGTTGATTCACATCAGCTCGTTCTGTCTGCAAACAATGCAACGAGGATTACCTACTCCTACGTGCAATCAGTCAATATCAATACAAGACTGTAGGCTGTGAATGAGGCTAAGAGCTACGACGCAGAATGAGACTCTCAAGAGCCCAAGTCACTACATTCACTCAGACACTTGTGAAAATTTCACCTACCGAGCTCTATACTCTCACATTGTCCCTGAGAACACGTACTGTGGAGGGAGGCAGGTGGGCAGTGCATTAAGAGGCAGGGTTTAATAGGTTTAGCAAGGATTAATAGACTGACATTAAGAGGCTGGGGTTCATGAACAGCACTGCGTCGCACTGTACTCCACATCGCAAGGGCTTTTACAAAAGACGATGAATAAACAAGCTCAGCTGAAATAAGGCCATATATACACCACAGGCTCCTGCTGGCACAGCGCTCTCTGAGAAGGGTGAGAAGAGGTGGGTCTTTGCGGGACAGCACTATGGCAGCAGAAGTCCCTCTGTGTAGACATGTTTATACTGGCAGCACATGCCTTGGGTTGGAAAGCTTATTTCTTGTGTGTGCACTCCAGGGAGAAGTGTTACTAAAACAGCACAAAGAACAGCTTTGCCAGTACAGCTGACTCCATAGCAAGAGCATTTTGTCAGTATGGTGCTTTTTCCCCTTGAAAAAAGCACTTCTAGAGTAGCTTTCTTCACAATTCTTAGGTTAATCTTAGTATTAACTCCAGCATTCACCCAGGACTCAGATAGAGCTTGAATTTGTAAAGCTAGAAAAAGCTTCTTTAAAATAAACCTCTTCAACCAATTCTGCCTTCAGGTAGAGCTCTGTTTGATGCGTTACATTGCTAGCTGACCTTCAGCAGCTATGTGATGTAATTAGTACTCGATGTTCAGACATACACAGTGACAAACTACAAACATAAAACTGTGAGTATCTGTACTATGGAAGTACCAAAGGCAAATAAATGAGGCACGGGATTTAGTTATGGCAAAGGAAGGACTGCTGTCAAGCCATTGAGCCTACTTTCCCGATCAGAATGCCTGGGCAAGTGTTCAATCAGACTGCTGTGCTGCCTTGTCCAATGCTCATTGTAATCATATTGTTAGTTCCCCATCCTGGCAACAAGCACTTTTGGGGGGTTTAAGCTGGATTGAAGTTGACACTAAAATGTAATTATTTTGCTGTTTAAACCCCAAATTTCCTCATAAACAAAATTGCAGGAACTCTAAATAATGTATTTCAGATGCTAACCCCTTGAAATGGGAGGCCCTTTGCAGTCCAGCCTCGTGAGGGAGAAAGAATGAACAGCTTCTGAAGAGAGGCTCTCTGTGGGCTACTGCAACCACTGTCCCTCTCCTGAATTGAGGAGAAAAATGCAATTGGCCATCAATTAGGAAGAGATCCCACTGAACATGCAGAAACTCAAATGCATTGTTAGCTCATTAAATGTGCTAACGTTTGTAAAGGTTCAAATGAGCTTTCCAGGTTTCAGCCCAGCAAGACATCTATTCATGTGGCTTGTTAGATAATTCTCAATTAATGAGTTTAAATGCTTTGTGGCAGTCTAAATGAGGAACTAACAGCTCTTCACAATCCAATAAAATCAGGTGAGATGAAGATAAATCGAAATGTTTTACACAGTATCCCAAATACATGACACTTGAGAAAGCACATGTGTATTGAAATGTATGATCTCAGAGTCTTTGCACGGGTGCATTTCATAGCTATAACCACCAAGAAAGTGTCCTATGAGATGGCATGCAACATTTCAAAGAGGCAGTGCATCAAGCAAGACTTTATAAACCTCTGGTAGCTCCTTAATCTTGTTCTAAAAGATTGTTTTAAAGACTTAGATTTATAGCCAAATCATTTACAAGTCAGCTCACACGCATGTTTCCCTATATTTTCATTTTCATAAAACATTCGTAACAAGAGGCATTTATTCAGAACTAGTCAGCACAGGTCTGAAAAGGCTGTCCTGTTCTCTCATTCAGTGATCACTGCCCCGACCTGCATTCACCTAAGGATCCAACATCAGGGCAGGAGTAGGACACACAGAAGAAGGGAAAGCAGACTACAGAGTTTATTCAGAAATAAGTATCTTCCCAACAAGAAGAAAGGTAAATATTTTGCCTGAGGTCCTGGCAGAATACACATAACTTCCCTGAGCACATCAAGGACTCAACTTCTACAGGAGAAAGGTGCTGTAGTTTAAGTGTGCATAATTACCATCCGTTCCATCACACTGCTCACCCTGACTGACAGCTCTCTGAAGGGGAGGCTGACTCCTTGCCTCCCCCTCCCTAACAGAGATCCCGACCATGTGAAGAGGGATGCATTCTGTACCTCCCCGACACTCTTCATGGTGAATTTACTACCTGGCAATCGAAAAGGAAAGGACTAAACAATGGGTGAAGCATAGTAAAAGAGGGAGAGATGGGAGAGAAGGAGGAGGAATATACTTGGGCTTCCTCTCCTTAAAAAAAGCGAGCTCTATTAGGTTTTAGATTTGTGACCATTCATAGGTAGTGTTAAAGAGCAGCATATTTCAGGATATGAATACAGACAAGCAAAAAAGCAGCTGCAGCACTCTAATAACTTAAAACCACCCCTACAAGTTGGTTTAGATGGTTTAGCTAGTAAAGATACAAGAAACTTCTGGGAAAAACTAGACTCTTATCTAAAGGTAAACTGAGATCTCAAACCAGGCTGCAAGGTTACCAGAAATTCAGTAGTGTCGCTCGTCTATGGTATCCCCGGTGCTCCTGCAGCATATTCCATATTTCACACCACTTGTAATTCAGAGAGAAAATGTAGCTTGAAGAGAAAAGCTGTCTCAGAAACCAGCCGTAAAACTGTCACTGGCCAAAGAGAACTAGAGACTAAGCTGCACTTCTGCCTAGGCACATGTGGGTAGAAATTCAGCTATCCTGTCCCTAAAGTTTTTAACCACAAGAGAGGAGACCATAGGACCCCCCTCCCCCCACCATTTCATGTAGTTAAGCTTCAAGACCACCAGTTAATGTTTCTGTTTGAAACATCCACAGGATGCCACATCAGCAGCATCACGGAGAGACGGGTTGGCAGGGAGGACAGGCAGCATTCCAAACTCTCACACAGTTTTTCCTGGTATCATCACCCTAGGCAGCTGCCTCTACCTAACACGAACAGGTCTGTGGTTGCCAGTTTTCAAATACTACTGTCCTCCAGGACCTAGGCCTATCTGTCACCTTAAGCAAATAACTGCATGTTCCAGCAGCCTCCCCTGCTGCAAATGCTGTAAAAAAGCCAGCTACCTGCCTGCTGAACTTGGAATGAAGATGTATGATTCGAATCCTGACAGCCAGTCAGGAGCTACAACAGCAGGCTCCAACGCTTTATTCTGGAAGCTAGAATCAGAAGATCTGGCATTTCCAAATCCTTTACTGACCTGCTACATGCAAAGCACAGTCCTTCAGACTCTCCAGCTCTTTATTTCTCCTCCTGCCTCCGGTCTGTTTTCCTGAGGGTTTGCACCGGAGGTTGGCTCTGCTGAGAATCACCTGTAGTGCGCCCATCCACCAGGAGCACCTCTAGTCTGGACTGCGGCTGTTACCGTTAGTCCTAGTGTAATGCTAGGAATAACACACAGAAAGTTTAGGATTATTGAGTATGGATTTCTGGAGCAAATTCCACATCTATCTTAGGCAGTAATGTATGTACCAGTTGACAAATGATAAGTTACTAACAAAATTCTCCAAGTAACAGGATAAAGGACTTTAGCACAGCTTGCAGCTCAGCAGTGGCAATAGGGGGGAATTAATTACTTGAGTTCATTTGATTTCTAGTGTTTAATACACAACAGCTCTTCCGTCTGGACTCTGCTTTCTGTCTACAGTATCTGAGATTGCCAAGCAGCCTCTCATCCCTGTTCTGGACCAGCCCACGACAGTTCAGTCTCCAGGATCAGCAGGTGCGCTGAGTGCACTCCAATCAGAACAGTTGTGGGTTATGCCCCCAAACCCACCTAAAGCTTTTGCTCTATCATGGGGCCTTTCACGCTGTATATTTTGCTTCCTTTCAGCCAGCTGCTACTATACACTATTACTGATATTATCAGCACTCAGCCCTTACTCTGCTGTGCACTTTACAAGCAGATCAATACAGCATTTTCCCACCCACCAGCGTCCCACGCTGCTTATCCATTGCCTCTAACACAGCAGCAGGGAAAACAGGGAAAAAAGCTCAGGGATCTGCCTAATGAAAATCAAGGCCAGGCTGGATGGACCTCTGAGCAACCTGATCGAGTTCCTGCTCACTGTATGGGGGGTTGGACTGGATGACCTTCATGGTCCCTTCCAACTGAAACCATTCTATGATTCTCAGATCACTCCTTAACTGGTACCATACCTCCCATACTCGTGCAAATGAAGAGTTGCAGTGAGCTACTAATTGTCTTTTTCTGTTTTCCTCTCATTAACACCTGTGAGCTTATTTCTCTGCAAGCAGGAGTGGGCCCACCAGGGCCACCAGCGACTGCCTTTGCACCGCAGCAGTGGGAGATGACAGTCAGCCACTACCAATGCCACAGCCGCACACAGCCTGCCCAGGTGACGCAGCACATTCACCGTTACGAATGGACACCCAATCGGCCCTGCCATCTGTTCTGAGGAAAAGGGGAATGTGCTTATCAAGGAAAATTCTTGATTTTAATGCTGGCCGAGTTGCTGACTGCTGTGACCTGAGACGAGCTGTGTGATTGATGCTGTTGACAAGGCTGTAAAACTGGCAAAAAGCCCATTGCAGAAATGGTTGCTGAGATAAGGCTATCAAGCCAACATGATTAAAAAATAAATAAATCAAGGAATCAGAAGCAATTCCACACACTTTCCCCTATCTGAGCACACATTGCTAAAAGCAAGGTTGACAGCTCACTTGGGGTGGGCACAGCAGAAGCACTGTGGTATTTTCAAGCCCCAGTGTGTTCATCTTTTGGCCCCAGCGGCAAATAAGCAATCCATGGCATAAGCCCCAAAGACCTTTTCTGCACACATCCAACATCCAACAGCGACTGCTCAGAGGAGACGGAAGTGCTGCAATCCCATGGTGTCCCCGTTGGTGTGGGACTGTTGGTCTGACTCTGCCACACTGAAATCACGCACGGCATCGCAAGGCTGGCCAGCAGGGCCAAACAACGCCCGACTGACCAAGGCCTGGGTTAGGGTATGTGACAAATGAACAGTATTTTGATGCACAAATAAACAGCAGTTTCTACTCTTCTCACTTGCAGAACAGCACCAGTCGCTGCAGTTCACCTACTTTGATAGAGAACATCCAGGGACTCCCCTGCACCTGCTGAGAAGGGCTTTGTTAGCAACAGATTAAAACAATTTACTTGGAAACTCTGAGCAGCATATCAATTTGTGTTGTCTTACAACATTTGCCTCACTCAAAACACTTCCCTTCTGGCTTTTTAGAGCAGGACTCGCAGGGAACACTGAATCTGACAGCAGTCTGAGGAGTGGGCATGGGAATTGTGGCCCGGGCATGGGAATTGTGGCCCATGTCAGTTCAAAGCAAAGCCCAAGAGTATGGCTGAGAAAACCCTTAAGTGAAATGCTTGCTCTCGAGTGCCCTGTATTCCTGCCTAAGCGACTTTTGAACCAACCAGCTGAAACCTGTGACTAGAAACTTGAATTTCCTTACTATACATGGAACCGATTATCTGTTTCTGCTAATGGTAATAAAGACTTTGGAGTACAGATACATCATTACCAGTATTTTAGATGTCAAAGCATATAATGTAACCTGAAACTAAACTGTGGATTTGTACTCAGATTTAACAGCTACAGCTAATTCCCAGCAGCCACCTTACACTACAAACAGTGGGGGGTGCCTCGCACTATGTACCATCGATTCTGTAACACACTCTTTCTCCTTTATATTTTTGGAGACATTTTTGGAGATACTGATGTGGAACCTTAGAGGGGATTTTCTCCTGCTATCAGCAGGCATGTCACAATCTTCCTAAAAGTGACTTGAATTAAGTACAATTCTGTTGCAGAAACTCCACAAAGGTAATTTTATATAGCCTTTGCAACAAAACCCCAACCAAATATTCTATGAGCTGCCTTTGTAATGGCCCTGCAGCAGGTAATTGCTGAGAGAAACAGATGAGGCTTAGACTTGTTTAGAGCATTTCTGTAATAGGCTTAAGTCAGGAGTCCCCTTGAAAAACTGAACCAGCCCTACACAAGAAACTATTTGACCTTATCAGGAAGGTTGACGGTTCAGTGAAAGACCACAAGAAATCTACATGTCTAATGGGTTCAGGCAAGGGCTTCTGCGCCCACATTAAAACCAGACTACACAAAAAACTCCCTGCTAAACAGGACCTACTGTCAATGCCACCAAATTCCAGCTTTCTTGAAGACTTGAAAATAAATTAACCCACTCCCTCTACATTTTGCTGATCAAGTTATTCTTCAAAAAACTAAACTGTAAAAAGGGAAGTCCAACAATTAATTTTCATGTTGGTCGATTATACCAGTAAATCATTATGTGAACAGAAGAGATCCCTGCAGCATCCAGATGTTCTGTAACTTTACTTCTTTCATCTTGAGAAGTTTACAATTCAAAGTAACTCATTAGGTGGCTTTACTAATTTTTTCTAATTTTCAGTGTTTATCTATGGATTTAAACATTGTAAAATTGAGCCAGCCTGAGTAATAAAGACTCAACTGTATTGTCAGCCACATTTGGTTTCACAATCCTTAAAAATATAAATATTTGCCAGTTTAGATCTGCTAATCACGTTCCTTTCTGCACTAAATTACTTATTCATATTAGATTAGAAAGATGAAACAGCACCCTGAGGCAGGAGAATACTTGTAAGGCACTTTACAGCAGTAGCAGGAAAAAAAACCCAAATCTGGGGCTGAAGCAATACAAATTGGGTCACATTCCTGTCAACTTCTGCTGTAAGAGCCTGGGAAAATTGCAGCAGCGCAGCTTGGTACTATTTTGCTGATAATGATGGCTGTAGTAGGAAAAGAAAAAGAGGTTTTACAGAGAACTGGGAAATAAAATTATTATAAAGGTTTATGTTGGTAAAATCAGATCTGTACACAAATTTTGAGAGTGGGTCAGTGCTTGACACGACAGTTCTCGAACCTTTTGACAGCCCTCCACCTTTACAATATACCAGGGGCAGAATGGTCTTTCATCTTCTGCCTGGTTTGGCATCTGCTCAGAAACACACTCTCTGGGGGGGGAGTATAAGGGTTAGAGATGCAGTATCAGAATAATTTAAGCCTTTGAGAATTGTAAGTAATGGGTGTGATTTTCTGTGAGTTAGTCCAGTTTATCTCAGCTGATGTCAAGGGAGTTACTCTGGTGAAAAGGGTTAAGATGCTGAGTCCACCGCTTTATTCTGATGGCTTGCATAGCTCCTCTGTTCTCTCTGCACATTTGAACTCCTGACATATCTAATTCAAAACTCTAGATTTTGGGTTGTTGTTCCTTCCCTTTCTTTTTTCATTGGATAGAGATGGATCCTTTCTTTGCTTGTCTGACTGATATCGCAGGAGGATGTGTGTTGGAATTAATAAACTCTGCATTTTCACATAACAGTTCTGCCTGGGAACACAGCTGCACTGGGGTAGCCTGTTCTCAATATGATCCTGCCAGCCATTGATATTCAGAAGGGAAAGCCATAAATACTTTTCTGAATGTAGTTCATGAAGTTCCTCTTTTTTTGTTGTTTTTTTTTCTAAAACCCACACTGATTGCCATGGTTTTGCCTGGGAAATTGCAACTTGCAAAAATGCATTCTAGAGGGACGTAGGAGGTTTAAGCAATGCCAGATGTAAATGTCTTGTTTTAGCCAGTGTACTGCCAGGCACTTCCCAATCTCAGTAATTATCTTCAGGACCACAAAACCCACAGGATAAGGAAAAAAATACATTACACATTTCTGTGAGACACACAAATGCAAACCAATGTCTGTGGCTCATTCATTCAAACAATTCTGAAGAGTTCTCATTTTCCTTCCTTTTAAAATCCTCTCTCCCTCCAGACCTGACGCCAGCTCAACTCTCTACAAAAATTAATTTTTTTAAAAAAAGAAATAATTTTGGAGTCTAGACAAAAATGGCAATGGAAGAAAGAGGTGAAACCATACCTCCATCTATTTTTAATTCACCAGAGTGTCTTTAAGAACTGAGAAACAATGTGATGAGATATGGCAAAACTGTTCATCATCCAGGCTTGGCCTCACTGAGACTTAACCTGGCTTTCAGGTTGCC
Source organism: Neomorphus geoffroyi (assembly GCA_033558235.1). Lineage (NCBI taxonomy): Eukaryota > Metazoa > Chordata > Aves > Cuculiformes > Neomorphidae > Neomorphus > Neomorphus geoffroyi. The sequence goes on from JAUMJM010000012.1 coordinate 7,720,591, forward strand.
CACTTGTGTAAGTGTACACCTCCAAACGAAGCAACTGTGACATCTGGGTGCCCTGTACCTTTCCCTTCAGCTGGATCCCTGGAGTACAAAACGTGCCCTGGTTGAACTTCCAAGGTTGTGTCTCATGTTACCTTTTCAGGAAAGTGGCAGGAGAAGCTGGCAAGGCAAGAGCAGAGACAAACAATGAAAGACCAATGTTGCCAACCCATAGCCTGGCAGTGTTCCTCCACTAGGACTTTCTCTAGGTTCCAAGCTTTCTGCAGTGAGGCTGGTGGGAAGAAAGCAGCCTTGCTTTGAAAAGGCAAGAGGCTTTCCTCTCTCTGTGACTTGGGGACACCCACCAGTCTCCAGAACAAGGGATGTGAGTGCAGCACTTTACAGAGACCACAGTCATTGAGCTGAAGCAGCAGCCTCTGAAATGGCAACTGGACCCAGAGCAGTAACTTTTACACGAAGATTATGATTTTCTTGTTTGTATCAATGCCGACCAGTACAGGGAAAACATCACCCACAACATAGGCCACTTGTCCACCACATTATCCATCAGCCACATGTTCAAGTATCCAGAGCGAAGAGGTCTTTGCAACTTCTCTCCCTCCCACCACAATGTCCATCATTAGGATAGAAGGACCAAAGCTTGGTAGCAAAAATCTCTTGCTCTACAAGCTGTAGAGGAAAGGTCGCTCACCATCGTACCTCGACACACACTGAGCCGCTCTGGTCTTCAGGGAAACAAGCTTAATGAGAAAGTCTGCTCTGTCTTTTAGGCATCTCTTCAACATACCATTCCTTTTCCCCTTTTCCCTGTATGACCACAAGCTTTACAAGCCCCTGTGCTTCCTTCTCCTGAGTGTTCTTTTATTTCTGCAGCCAAGTTAAATGGCAGAATAAAAGCTGGGAATAGAAAATACAGAGGTGATACAACACCATGAAGCCAGTCTACCCGTTCTTATCTTGTGATCAAAATCATAGCTCTCTATCTGTCTGCAACACTGCCATGAGAAACCAAGAAAACTGTGAGTAACTGCCAGGAAATTTTCGGACAACTTAATCTAAAAGATAAGGTGATTCAATTTATAGAAGTAAATTTTTTCAGTAATGTTTGTATTTTGAGTGCAAGGCCATAAACCAAAATATATTAAGGAAGCATTACTGTTGTATAATTAATGTTCCAAAGAAGAAAAATATTTATGCTGAGGAATGACGTTAACTGCATTCCCACTTGAGTGTGTGCTGTGGTACAATATTTAATTACATGTTTGTGTTTCTCAAATACCTATTACACCATATCTTCTGTTGGACATGATGCACATGTATTACTTGGCTGAACAGCATGACAGAAATTGCAAGAATTGTTTTCCAGTTCTCATAACAGAACATCAGTTCCCTTCCTCCACAGTCTTGTAAGCAAACTGATGAACCAAGGCAATCCCCCCTCCCACACAGGCCAGCTCTGAGCAGGAATACCTTAGCCTGAGACATTACATTCTCAGAATGTTACAACCAAAAAAAGGAAAATATCAGAACTACTAAGCAACCTTTAACAAGAGGCCTTCCTACTGATACAGCCATGTCATAGCTGCAATGCAGGCGGTGATTCTTATGCCACTCTAAGGTAAATAAATCAGAAGAAAATCCAGGGTCTTCTGTAATTGATATGTGCTTTCTCTTCACCCCTCATATCAATACCAGAAACTTAAACCAACTACACGTAATTCACCTGTGAATATGTGCAACATTTGGCTGAGCTTTCAGACATATTCAGGTTTAGTAAACCACAAATTCTGGTTGCATATTCCTATGGAAGGCTGTGAGATAGCTCTGCAAGGGTATTTCACATTTCTGAGAGCCCTCATACACACAGTTACATATGTGTATCGAAGTTTAGTGTCTAAACTAGCAAGTCCACTATTTTGCTTCAAAGAGGTGACCTTGTGCTACTCTCTCACTGGTAGTAATGCAGGCTAATACTTAGTGAAGTTACATACCAGACTGGGAAAGCTATAATTGCTTATAGCAAAAGAAACGAAGAGCTAAATACACATATGGGACAGAAGACACCTTTGATACATTTTCTCTCTTTTATGCTAAATTTCATTCAAATCTGCAGGATTCATACACGGTGGCTGCATGCTGCTGTAATCTGACTTGACTTTGTTCACCTTGAGATTTCTGTTTATCTCAGGATCTGCAGATCCTTACTAATAACTAAGACGGGAAAAGGTTGCTTCAGTTTGCTATGTTTCAATATAAAATGCATAATGACACCACAGACTGAAAAGTGCTAAGGAAATGAAAAAAAAGGAAGACAGGGAAAATGTCAAGGTCATTAAACTGAGAGCCCATGGATTTCTAGTGAGGCAAAATCAGAATATGGTTTGAGTTTTTATGGAAAAGTTGTTATAAACGGAGACTGTTCCTTCTAAAACTCCCAGTCACATCTGACAGCACCCTAAGGGCACAGTTTGCCCAAAATAGGATACTTCTGGAAATCTTCCACACATTAGACCTGGCTAAGTGAGAGTTCACATCTCATTCAACCCCCAGCAATGAAGTCTTACTCTGGCATCAACCAAAAGCTGATAAAAAGTTAAACCAGAGCTCTGTTCTTTTGAAATCTGTTACCTTTCTAATTTCTGTGCTTATAAATACATGTGCATTTTGTAAGAAGAACAATGGTACCAGCAGTAATACTGCTACTTGATCTTTCCTGCAGTTAAGTAATTCTTACCTTTACTGCTTCTCTGAAGAAGCCTTTACTGAGTGTTGTCTTTTCAAGAATACACCTCTCAACTACTATACTGGAAAGCCTAATTGTTCATTTTCAAGAAGAATTTGGAAAAAAACCAACAAAAAAATCTCCTGTATATAAACCCACAGATTTCTGTTGCAGTTGAGAAGCCTCCTGCAGGACAGTGCAGTTCCAGTGGTTTCATTTCCTCTTTTTCTACAATACTACAAGCCCATCCTGCTCCACTCCTCCAAAACGTGTCGCCTGCCTTCAGCTACATTTCAAAATGCCACATTTTGTAACCCAATGAACAACCAATTATTTCTGTAATAAGTCATTTCACAATGGTGACATTGTTTTTCTGCAAGGCAAGTAAGGGCCAGCTATCCATGCTGGCTATGGACTTGAGAACATCACCAGCACTGGAGGATTAAACTAGGGCACTCCATATCCCTTGTGCACTGGGAAACACAGCAGGTAGGTAGGTACTTCTAGGAGATTTACCTCTAATGCCCTGTAAGTCACTCACAGACACGAAGACTTTGGCATAGACACAGATTCCAACTGTTCAATGTAACTAAACAAACCTGGAAAGAATACTCATTGATGGCAAGACTGGAAGACAACACCTAAAAACAGGGAGAAGGAAAGCAATGACCTCTCACATAGCCTTTAACATCAGCAAGAGGAAAGCCTCCCTCTCCTCTAGACACAGAACTGCTTTGAATTTTCCAGCAATGACTACAATTTCATTTGATGACTATCATCTACACTGAGGTAATTTTAAAAGAGCTACATCAAAGGAACCTGTAAACTGGTGCCCATTATTTATTTACCCTTTGGGAAAACAGCAGTGAGTGACAAGTGTGGTGCTGGCAACTTTAAGGAATGGGGGACTTGGGGAAGAACATAATATGTTGCTGTTAGCAGTGTTTAAATCCTTAGCTCAGAAACTCCATATTCTGTGTCACATTTATCTAATAATTTCGATTTTTAATCTGAATGCCCTACATCCGGGATGCTGAGGAAGTCACTAAAGTGAAAATAATTGGAAGCTGGAGAACTAGTAGGAGGCAGGATCACCTATGCTTGCCCTCTTTACTCTTCCCTGGGCTATCAGACTAGATAGATGTTTTTCCTACACTAGGTACACCTGTTCTTATATTCCTTTTCCTTCAAAAGGGGTAACACCCCACGTTGACACAACCTAAGGTCAATATATGCTTGTGCAAGTGGATCAAGATTACATACGTGTGTGTGTGCATGGGCTTACATAGCTGGATCGCTTCAGACTCTGCTTTTATAGCCACAGTTCACATTTACAGCTCAGATATTTGTGTGCTCCATATGTGGTACATGCAATTTTTATGGCTTTTCGTTACATTTAAAATTTTAACACTGAAATACGCACGCAGCTTTTAAAACATGCAGTTTACACAAGTGCCTCTATACTTGTAATTACCCTTTGATTCGTAGTTCACTTATGCAGCAAACCAGCTTTTCAACCAATGGGAATTTCTAAGTGTTTTGGCTCTTGTATCATTTTGCAGTCCTGTATGAACCGAATGTTTTGAGAGTAAAAACATTTAAAACAAGATTTAACCCAACTCAGACAACAGTATGAGTGAGCAGTGGCCCAGTGACAGCTACTCTGTCTGTGTAACACACACATACTGTGTAACACAGGCAGAGCCACGGATTCCTAGGAGGGGACACGTGCAGAAAACACAAAGTTGAAAACAAACCTGAATTTTCAGCAGTTGCCTGGAAATTGCTATGAAAATAAATTGAATTACCAGTGAGAGCAGTAGTGTGGGAGATAGCTGCAACACTTTCCAAACAATGCAGTGATCGTTAGGGAGCTCCAGAGCAATCATAAAGCTTTGAGCAAGCGTGTAGCTCAGGTCACACACAGGAGGGGAGAAGCTCGGGACGAATCCTTTGCTACTGAACTCGGACGCAACAGCCCAGGCTTCAAACGCCTCTCTGAAAGCTCCAGTTTTAGATCTTACAGATCCTTCTGGCTCTCCAGACGTCTTCAAAGGTGGGAGAAGAGAAAAGTTTTCCAAGGCTCCAGAAATTAAATATTTCTTATTCCCTTTTATGTACTTGGTAATTAGAGGTGGGTCGGGAGAAAGGATCTGGGACAGATTTTGAATTACAATAGACTTACATATTACAGCAAACTTGTCAGCAAACACTTGGGGAAGTGTGCAAAGAGTTTTGAGCTCAAAACTATACTGATTGAATGTAAGGTAGTTTTTTCTTACACTGAAAATCCCACTCCCATTTTGAATTACACTTGGAAATTATTTGTGGATTCCTATGGAGGTCTGCCTCACTGAAGGGAAGTAAAGAGTCTCTTCCTATAGAGCTCTGATTTCCAATGTTTTTCATTACAACACCGGCACAAAGTGAGGGGGTAGCAATTTCATTGGCAGGAGACTTGTGTTGCCTTACTTCATGCTGTGTCTGGGTTAAATGGGAAACTTGGTTTTGGATTTTATTTTCTTTTTGTGACACAGCTTATTGTAGGGGAACATGTAGTTATAGAGCATATCTTCTCACTACTGTTTCTCCCTCTGTGCAACACACTCCTCAAAAGTCACTGGCAATACAGCAGACAACTGGGGAAAGGAAAAGAAGAAAGAAATATCGATAATGAATATTTGTAAAAAAACAACTTGACACTTACCTGTATGTTCCAGTTCATGATTGAAGAGAAGAGAAGAAAAGAAGATCCAAAAGCAGCAAAAACATGGAAAAGAAAAGGAAATGAAAAGGTATACTGTTAATTCAGAACAGGAATAATCAGTTATAGCAGCAGATTTATATAACACATCCAGCTTGGTCCTGCAGGAGCAGAGGCCTGAAGGTCTTGCTCCCTGTCTCTTCAGAAACTGGCCCTCAGAAGGTGTAAATTCGTGGCAGAATCCCCCCCTGCCCCTGCTGGTTGGACAGCGAGTTTATTTTATGTCTCAGGATACAATTCATTGAAATAGGCTTAAATTGTAGAGTATGGCAACTTCTTTGTTATATCACAATGAAACCCTGGCCAAAGTATTTACTTCCCCAAATATGCTTTAGGTCAGCAGTATCCTCGAGCTGATGAGATTTTTGGCATATTTTTTGTGTGTTCTAGTCATTTAAGAAAACAGCAGAAAAAAACACTTTGGCAGGAAAAAGCATCATTTTTCATCCCTGAAGAGGGCCGTTCCTTGTCTTTTCAAAGGTCTCCATGCTCAAAGAGCATTAACACTTCTTTACCATCAGAGCGCTTTCAAGGAGTTTGAAGTTCAGAGGATTTCTCCCCTTTCCACATGATGAATTTTAAAACCACTGGACAAAATTAGGCAGACAAGACTGTCTTCTTGAAAATCCTCTTCTCCCAGCTTCCATCCCGCCCTCTCGGCGTAACTGAGGAGAACGTGGAGATGAAAGGCTCCACTCTAACTAAGCCCTCTGTCTCCAGGACTGAGTTTCAGTTCCTGCACTGCACACAAAGAGAAGCTATTAGAAGCCTGAGGGTTAGGGAAAGGCACTGACAGGTTCCTTTTAATTAGGCTGAAAACTAACTTGGTGACAATAGCTTGTCGGTATCAATAGCTCTAATTGACTGCTCTGAAGACAGACAGAGCGAATAAAGCAGGGGGTAATTATTGTCTGTGACAATTTGATTGACAAGCTTGTCCCCTGGAGGAGAATGCGGAGAGGCTATTGTCTAGTGGAGGCCTTAAATAAAGCGCTCACTTTCAGAGGGCTCCATTAAAAATGCACTGGAGGGCTGGGAGATTCGGCATTGGCACTAATGGGCTAACAGGAACTCCAGAACAACCGGCTCAGGTGTGTTCTCTGGGGACACGAGAAGGAAGGGGCCGAGGAGCCAAGGTGTGTGTCTGCTCTGGGCAAGGGGAGAAAAATGACACAGGCGCTGCCTTGCCGTCCTTGCGATGCCCAGTGAGGCAGCCAAGCTTCAATTCAGCATCATGGCCTGTCTGCAAAGACAGCGCTGCTTGGGGTCAGCACAAAATTAATAGGAACCAATTGAAAGGGACAATGTTGTCCAATCTACTTATCAAACACAGAAGAGCTGCTACCCGTGTTTATTTCCTCTCCTTCAGCCCCTTTCGCTCATCTCCCAGCAGTCCTGGCTGACCGGGGCAGTGACCTGGGGGTGTTGGTTGGCAGCGGCTGAACATGAGCCAGCAGTGGCCCAGGTGGCCAAGAGGGTCAATGGCATCTTGGCCTGTGTCAGACACAGCGTGGCCAGCAAGAGCAGGGAGGGGATTGTGCCCCTGTGCTCAGCACTGGTGAGGCTGCACCTCGAGTGCTGGGGTCGGTTTTGGGCCCCTCACTCCAAGAAGGACATTGAGGGGCTGGAGCGCGTCCAGAGAAGGGCAACGTGGCTGGGGAGGGGCTGGAGAACAAGTCCTATGAGGAGCGGCTGAGGGAACTGGGGTTGTTTAGCTTGGAGAAGAGAAGGCTGAGGGGAGACGTCATCACTGTCTACAACTGCTTGAGAGGAGGTTGTGAAGGGGTGGGTGCTGGGCTCTTCTCACAAGTGACAGCGATAGGATGAGACAAAATGGCCGCAAGTTGCACCAGGGGAGGTTTAGACTGGACATTAGGAAGAATTTCTTCACTGAGAGAGTGGTCAGGGATTGGCACAGCTGCCCAGGGAGGTGGTGGAGTTGCCATCCCTGGAGGTGTTTAAAAGATGGGTAGATGAGTTTCTTAGGGACATGGTTTAGTAGGGAGGCAGGTATGGTTGGACTCGATCTCAGAGGTCTCTTCCAACCTTATGATTCATCAGGAGCTAAAAGCTCCCCAAAGCACGGTACTACCTCCCGGCATCCCACAGCAGAGGTCAGGGCTCCCCAAAGGCAAAGGAAAGTTGGCAGGACAGAAACCGGTGGGAGAAAGCCTAATTTAGAAACCAGATGGATGCTTAAGTTGGAAAGCCACTAATACAGACACCTCAGTGGTGCCCACTAGGTCATCCGCTTTCCATTTTCTTTTACATATAAAGAAACAATACTATGGAAAGTTCCTTTACCAACTGCTGGCCACGCTTTCTCCCCGTGAAGTCTGTCCAAATGTGTGTGCTTAGGGAACAACAATGAAACTGAAAAGTCAGTATTACTGGAGGTATGAATTTAATTGTGATTTGCTTAACTATTTAACTAATTAATCCCACTTTTCATGAAAACTTGGTTTTTTTCCTGTTTTATTTTTAATGACATATCTGTTTCATTGGAAGCCACTTTGGTAAGAATATTCTGGTTCACCACATAATTGAAAGAAATTATTAGGGCAGTTTTATTCAGGAATGAGCCTTCAGACCACCAGCTTGTTCTTTCACTCAGAATCACCGACCATGGGCAAGTCCTGTTCTGCAGGCAGGAATGATGCTCGGGCTTCTCAGGGTGCTAGGTTTCCAGGGATGGGGCATCCACCACCTCTCTGGGCAACCTGGGCCAGTGTTTCATCACCCTTAGCATGAAAAATTTCTTCCTAATGGCTAGTCTAAAACTCTTCTTTTTTTAGTTTAAAACCATTACCCCTAGTCCTGTTGCTACAGGCCCTGCTAAAAAGTTTTTCTCCATCTTTCTTATCAGCCCCCTTTAAGTATTGAAAGGCTGAAATAGCCTCTGGCACATGCAAACAAGGCTAACTTTATGCCAAACAGTCTGCCTACACACTGTCTTTAGAAAGAGTGTCACAGGTCAGCAGTTCCCAGACTCCCAGGACGTGGTCCCAGAAGAGTTAAGAATTCCTGAGTCATGAACAGGGGTCACTTTATTAAAGTTCAATCTGTTGCTCTGCCTGGAAGGTCAAAGATGTTACTTCAAGAGCTGGAACTGTGCTTAGAGGTCATTGCCCAAGCACAAATTGCAACAGCACAACCACAAAAACCACAAAATCTCAAGAGATGGAGCTGAAGAAGTCAAAGGGTGAGCGAGCATTGCAGCCTGGGCCTTGAGAAATACGTTGAGGCATCCTAGGTCTCAGTCAGAGAGTGTACTTAGTTGGCAGAGCATAGGCTGAACTCAAAGAAAACTTCAAGCTACACAAAGTAATGTTTCTGGAAGTCAGTGACCAAATCCATGCTGAAGATTCGTCATTGCTTATACTAAAACAATTTAATTTTCTGGATCTTAGACCCACACACTCTGGGAAAAAAAAAGAAATTCCTCTTTTATTTTTTGGCTGAAACTGTTTGCCAAATGTAACCAGAGTCTGTAAATAATATTGATTCCCCCCACCCTTAATCATATTTCTTGGCCAATTTACTGTTCATTGAATATTTTGCTGCTATCTGCATATGAACAATTTGAAAGTAGAAGCTCACCATACTGAGGATGCCAAAGTGAGAAAACACACCTCAAAATAAATGACAGACTGGAGTTCTAGAGGAAAAAAAGTCTGAGAAACAGCTTGAGCAATACAGTCAAGAGAAAAACCCAGCAGGTACTGTGGCAAAAGGCTTACAAGATACAGACCGGACTTACTGACCACTGCCATGAAAATATAAGTCATATCTAAACCCACAATTAGGCTCGCAGCAGCTTAAAAACGTAGCCAGGTCATTAAAGCCCAAGTCAGATGAGCCAGGCTACTAAATGACCTGGACTAAAGCCAAAACAAAACCACAGTTTTGAAGCTGTAAGAATATTAGACAAGAATCCCAAATGGACAGCAAATTAAGCGTTGACTTCTTCCTACCTTCCAGATGAGACACATGAAATTCCAACCCCTTCCAAACGGCATTTTTGAAACTACTGAGATGGAAGTGGAGTCCCATTTATAAACCCTCTTGTTGAGAGGTAACCTTGGTGTTGGGGCTAACTTGGCCAATAAGCTGAGTCTGGTTTTAGGCACTCAGGTGAAAGCAGTTAGCACTGTGAGCTACCACTCAGCCCAGGCAGGACTGAAGTCCAGGGTTTTCCATCCACACAGGGGAAGTGCCACCCATCACTCAATGTAAATATTCCCATCAAATCTGTTGTTCCAGAAGCACCTCAGGTTTTAAAGTGTTACTCAATATGCTAATTAACTCAGCAACCACAAGGTAACAGATGGAGCTGAGATATTTGTGTCCCAAGCCCTGGCTTTGGCTAAATATCTGCAGTTTGGTGTGATGGTGGATATTTTAGCTGATAAAACGCACTGAAGCAGCTGCTCCAGGAGCTGGGAGCCTTGCTTTTGTCTCCAGTTGGAGCTGAAGAGCCGGGCTCTGCAACCACCACCACCACAACAAAGCCTGCTGTCCCCTAGCAGGGGCACAGAAGGACACATCCAATCCACCCACTGCCTCGGCGAAGGATACTGGCATCTGTGTTGGAAGGCACTGATTACGCATCGAAAAGCTGCATCAAAACGGTGGCTGAGCCTCCATGCTGCAGTTTTTCCAGGGTGGGGAACAGATGGCTGGGCAAAGGACAAGCCTCCTGCTCTGGAGAAATGAAGGGATTTTTTCCAGAGTGGAGCAGGCAAACCTTAATCTATCCAAGAAAGGAAGTGAGCAGTGACTTACAAAGGCTGATTTCCCAAGGCTTGGAGTTTGATTATCCCATGTCTAACCAAAGTGGGAGCTCTGCTCTGAAGCGGAGGCATGTGTCCCATGTGGATTCATTAATGGCTAGTAATGCAGCTGAGCTTACCCCTAACCCTCCCCCTCAAAGGCAGAATTCATTTGTGTCTCTGCTTTGCCTGGCCACCTATTTTCCCTGAACTTTTCAGCTGAAATTGCCTAGTGGATTCAAAAGCTTTTAGAACAGGAGTGAGAAGCATGAAAACCGATGTTCCGATCAGATAAGCCTCGTTCCGTTAAGAAACCAGGCTAACAGTGGCTTAGGACCTTTTTTTTTTGTCACAAACTCCTGACGGCTGATCATTTCAGAATGAAGATTTTTATTTATTTATTTATTTTTACACAGTTACAGTAAGTAGGGATAATTAGGGGATCCGGGATTAAAACCTGGTGCACACACTGAACGCCTGAACTCGTGGGTGACCTGAGTAGAAAGCATTCCAAGTATGAAGGCTACGCTAATTGGAACCACGCTGCCCCAAGCAAAGAGAGGCATGGCAGCTCTTCCTCTTGCCACCACTGTCACCAGGAAACACTTTCTTCCTTAACTGTTTCTGAAAGTACACGCTACTAATGACTCCTGCTAATTTGTACTGTAAACATCCAGCCCTCAGACCTGGAAAAGTAGAGATGACTCTGCCCATAACTGGGAGCCAATTACCAAGGGCTTGTGCTGGGATGCAGGTTTCCAAGTGTGGCACAATGATTGACCCTATAAATAAAGAGTCACTACTGTCTTGCACGTGCGTCATGCTTTGAATTTATTTGCATTTTTTCGCTGCTGGCACCATTAAGGGAGATGCTGTTCTCAATTAAAACCAGCCCATTGCTTCCCTAGGCTTAATTAGGAGCAAGGCTGTACATTCTGGCACCAGCAGTATTTTCTTTTCAATTAATGGACTTAACAGGCAGCAGATGCCAGTGTCTTCCTTTCTCCTCTCTCCAGTAAGCACCCCACCCCTCTTTGAAAATCATTGACAGTGGTTTTTAAAGAGACAGCTAATTCAGATACTGCTTCTAGAATTGAGACCAGTTGTAAAAAAAAATAAAATAATGAAGAAATAATCCCATGTACTTCTCAATGCTGAGAGAGCCCACAGTAACCTTCCACCTTCTCTATACTATGGAACAGACAATAAAGACTGAATAAAAAGGAGAATGGTGAATTAAATAGCAGTACAAACCATAACAGTCTAGGACTAAACTTTGTGTGATTTACCATCAAGCCCGATGGTAAGGCTGGTAGAGAACGGGACGTGCAAAAAGGTTGCACTTACTGAAAGAATTCACACATTTCAACTTTCTTGCATTGTTTCTTTGAACATAAAATTCAAAGTTACTCCTACAACTGGACAACTGCAAAATTCCAATTAAAAGTACACCTACTGTATTTCAAACTTCTCTGAAAGTTCTCTGATATTAGGGTGTGAACCCATGGCTGCCACTTCAGCTAAACCTCAGTGCCCTAAGTGTGGCCTTTGAAATAGGATTTTTATTTGATTTATGTATGGGAGAGTGTAGAAGGCTGAAAATTAAAACCAAAGTAAGGATTTTTGTGGACAGGTTCAACCTCTAGGTGGATTTCTCACCCAGAAAACATCTTCAGCTGACTCTTTGTATAACCTTTTCTTGTATAGCCCTATCTTTAGGCAGTAATTTTAACCATTAGGCTAGCGAACATGACACTGTCTTTTCTGGTACCCTGGGAGTCAGGTACCACTACACAAGCCCAGGCTGGAGGATGCACCTCCTATTCATAAAGGGATGTAAACTAGGAGAATTCATGCCTGACCTGAGCAGATTAACACCAGAATACACACAGCCCTGGCCAACCTAGGGAGATGTGCGAAGTTTCAGATGCCTGCTCTTTCACTGGTATTGACACAAACAAATGAACTATATATTTAGGGGTTTCTTCTGTGGGAGAATAAAATTGGAACAGCTCCAAAAACGTAAGCACCTTCTGAACTCAGAATTAGTACAGAAACGAATGTCTTAAACCATAAATGCAGAGTGGCAGTTAAAAAGTGTCAAACAGGCAACCCTGAAGACTGAGCTCTCTGGTCAACTGTGTGAGAGCTTTCCTGAAGATAAAACGAGATCTTTCACAATCTTGTAACATCATGCTTCACAGTCTGAGACTCCCACTAAGATATGTCACCTCCATCTCTGCATTTCCTTCCAGTTCAGCTGGCATATTTGCTGCGAATAAAGTGCTGTCTATATCTTTATGATGGACCTGACCAGCAGCACAGTGGTTGGACTCCTCTACTCCAGGCATTGCAGGCAGCAGCGAGACAGTACCGACCTCTCAGACATTAACAGGAAATGACATTGGATGTCTACTTGCAAATCATCAGGTCTACCTACCCTTCTGGAACGACCTTCCTCTCTTTAAGATGATGACTCCTCTTTGGTTGGAATTTGCCAGACCTCTTTACCCAGATACTTTGCTGGGGGATTCAACGAAAATACAGCACGCTCACACAAACCTTGTTTGCTTCAAAGCTCAGTTAAATGCAGAGTGGGGGAAATTACTGACAGCCCAGGATGAGAAGCACTCTGCCCAGTCAATGGGGACTACAAGCAGGTTTCAGATACACCTGAGAAGAACACCGCCTTTTTGTTAGGCCTGGGCAGAAGCCACAGACAAATCCAACGTAAAATCCTGCCTATAGTCTATCAGATCCAACTTGCTTTTAAATCTCAAGGGCTAACAGTCAGGAGTTTAAAGGTTGTTTCCATAATACAATCTGAGAGCTAACCTGATCCTGTTTTTCCCTTTACTTATAAGGAAAGAGGAATATCTTGCCACAGCACAGAAGTGTCAAAATCTATGCATTAAACTGCAGTGCCGTAAATCAGGGCTTCCATTTTGTAACAGTGGGCTACCAAAGCAATCCTGAGCACATTTAATGCTCGAGAACATCTATCTGTCCCAAGTGCTGTGATTAATTTCATGATATGGAGAGCCTTCCTTTACTAAGACTTGTGAGCGCTCACCTCTCTCTAAACTGGCTATCACATTGCTCTTGGAGGGCAGCTCTCAGTTACTGTTCCCTACAGCCAACTTTACCTGGAAATAAATGGCAACATATGGCCGTATTCAACAGGCTGGCCTACTTTGTTCAGTGGTCTGAACGCCTCCATTCTACGAAATCTCACAGATTTCATTTTCGAGCACTATAGTACAAGAAGTCCAGTGTCACCTTTTTCCTGTCTCTACAAGCCCGGGCAATATCCACGTTCATTTCATGGCAGAGTGCCAGGAAGCAAGAGAAAAGGAATAGTTTGCTTTCCTCTAGTCTAACAAAACTAACTTGTCTTTCCATTAAGCAGATGGATCAGATCAGGTTTAAGAGAAACTATCCTTAATTAATTTGATAGATTGAATTTAGTTTAGAATAAGCATAGAAGCTGCCCAAGGGAAAATCTCCCTCTCTACTCCATAACCCAAACTGGTTCCAATTCTGTATTCTCTTCCATGGAAACTGTGAATATGAAAGATAGGGTCATGTGTAATATTTAAAAGGGAAATATAACATAATTGTTGCTGACAACAAAATCATTACTCTTATTCAAGGAAAGTTCCAAGCAACTGGGAAAAGGATAACTAAGGAGAAGGGGAGGGGGAAGGCAAATAGGGCAATTGTTCTTATGTGGATTCTTAAGTCAGCTTTTTAGAAATTGAAAGGAATCTGGGACAGTTTTGCAATCTAGAAGTATTGTTTGCATCAGAACTATGCCCTTCTAATGCTTTCTTATTTCTACATTTATTTTTTTTACTCAAAAGAAAGCAGAGTATGCAGTTATATCCCTGGATGTGCAAACAAAAAAATATATTTCTCATACAGAGAGAGAAAAGAGCCCAGAATTGTCCCATCCAACTTTCAGACATTTACCTACGATATCTCACTTGGAAACCTGCTTGATGCCTAAAATCTGAACTGTGCTCTGGGAGGTGCCATTCTGTTTCTGTGCACTATTTTCACAACCTATACAGTGAATCCTTCTTAACAAAAATATCCAAGAGAGATATCTCCAGTTAGCCTGGATGGATCTCAACTAAATGGACCGAAGGAGACACTGTATGGAGAGAATGACGCTGTACGGGGTCTCAAGGGTGACTTGAGAGTTGTTGCTGGTTTTCTCATCGAGCACGGAACTACTCTAACTATTTTACAACTGCCTGTATATTAGAAACTGGAATATATACATTCTCCCTGCTGTGACAATATTTGAAAAGTCTTTAAGCATGATTAGTTCTGATAGCAGATACAGAGAATATTTGATTTGCCTGTTTTCGCTTTATGTGCCTCATTATTCCGAGCGTTCTGAAATTCCTTTTCCAAGTTGGAAGACTAAGAAATGAATGGTGTTTGCAGTAAGCTTCCTAGCCCTCACACCAAGAATGAAATGAGGCAATATAGCTGAAAGAGTCTGCTTTGAGGGAGACAATAAAAGCTTCTTTGTGCAAGATTTAAGGGAACTGAGGAAGGAGAAGAGGAACCACTGTGACACCAGGGTGAAGAAGATGGATTCTGCCCAGGAACTCACACGACATCAGCTTATGGTAAGTGTGGCTCAGGCATCCTAACTCAAGAACTTTAATTTGAGGCAATCCATTTGACATACGCTGGTTTGATTTAGAAAACACAACTTTGTCTAGCTGAGATTTACTGATATTTTGCCTGACATCCCCTAAGAGCCCCTGTTTCAGAGCTGTCTAATGTGCACAGAGATGCTAGAAGAGATCCTGTGACTTATAGCCCAATTTCAAAGCCAGAGCCTTTAAATAAAAACCCCTCCAAGGCTTCTACTGCTATAAGCATGGGAGAAAGGTCTTGAGAAAGACCTTTTGGCAAAAATCCACTTCAGTAGGCCACAGTGACTTTTGTGTGAGCGAGACTGAAGGAAAGAGTTCACTAGCGCATTTTCAGTTTTGTTTGACGGGAATGAGATGGACCTTCCCTTCCACCACCACTGTTACCATAGACTGGGAATAAATAGGTCAGCAGTTCTCACCAACCTCTGTTTTTCGTCAACGCTGCTTTCATGGGCTTACACTGGCAAGCAGTCTTTCTCCCTTCGTTCTACGTCTACCCCACGCAATCAAGCAGAGATAGACAGAGATCCTATAGCTTTTGGGCATGGAGGGACATAAAACAACAGCGATGAGAAAAAACAAAGGGGTACCACAACAACGCAACCACACAGTGAAACTGTGTGTAGATTAAAACACCTGTTAAATAAAAACACCACGATACTATCCAAATTATTTAAAAACTTATAGTAACTCCTTTGGATTATTTATAAAAGAAAGATAAGGGACAAACCCCATGCATTCCTCCTGTCCTCACTGAAATTAATTTAAAGTCAAAGAGTGTAGAGGCCCAGCAGAAGACCAACATCCCAGCATTAGTTAGAGACTGGAGTTTGCATGGAGACTGGCTCATTACACACTTGTTAATGCTGGCTATTGTGTACCGACCAGCTTCTGGTTTTCACAGTCTGTCTATTTTGCTGTTGGTACAGATAGTTTACATGCCAGGGAAAAAGGTTTTAAGATAGGAAAACAAGAATAAATCCAGAAACACTAATAAAGAGAAACTCTGCAAGACTTGAGATAGACTGGTTCCAAGTGGCTTATGCTCCTTCAAAATATTGGTGTGAAGAATGAGGAGCTTGGGGATTTCAGTGAGGTTAGACTGTCCTACTCTGAGCCCTATTGTAATTCTCATCTCAGTGATAATAAGCCAACTCATTTTCCTAGCTTAAACACAACCTTCTGGGATCCAGTATTTATGTGCCATCTAAACATAGAAACCAGAAGAAAATGGATGTATATAGTGAAATACAGAAGTGCTTAAATATCTTAAATACAGAAATGCTTAAATATATACATATATTTATATATATATTTCAGAGTTCTCATACATTCAGTGTTGCTCCTAAGTGTAATTATATCTGAAAAGAAAAGGCACGTTACAAAATGCTGCTAATCATGCCATCATTTTATCAGATGCTAAACACTCCTGCCTGAGAGACAATGCCTCTTTTCTGCCACAGATCTAACAGTGGGGGCCCTCGTAATAATACAGAAATACAGCCCAAGTGAATTCCCTGTACAGGGATACACTATACATCCTGTTGCCACACTGGGGAAATGCATTTGGCAGCTGACTCGTACAACTTGCCATTAAAAGAAAGGCCAAACATTGGAGGGCAGGCAGGAGAGCTCTTCCTGGAGCGAGCAATTTCTTTCCCTACACACGATACCACTGTTACGTTGTTCTCATCAAGCCCATCCATCAGCCTGAAATGAGCACATCACTGCAGTACCCCAGCATGCGAAGGACTGCTGCATTTCAACTGCTTTCTCTAATAAGACTCCAAACCCACATACCGAAGCAATCTTTCACACCTCTCCCAAGCACACTTAGGGAGCCTGTTCCTAACATCCACCTTCTTCTTGTGGCAAAACCTGTAATCCTTCATTCCCACTGGCTGATTTAAACATACTTGAACAGCAGGATTTAAAGAACTACTGAATCATCGTGAAAATCTCAGAAAATGTGATCTCCACACTATACAGATAAGAGAATGTGCTTTGATATTTCAGCTGATTAAATAACTGCCATCAAAAGCTTGCCCTGCTTTCCCATGCGTATCAGGGTAGCAAAAGATATCATCTGTCTTTGAAACTCATATACCCTTAGACTTTTGACACTGCAAGAATGTTGCTATTTCCATATATTGTCTTCTAGTTGTCTAAAAAAAGGCATCTGAATGAATGCAGACTAATCTAACATGTCATTCGTCTGCTCCTCAGTTGTAGAAAAAATTGCCTGCAACATTAGCTTTAAAGTTGAGTAACCAAGTCCGCAGCTTGACTATTTATTGTGCCCAACTGAAGAGCAGGAGCTGAGTGAGTGCATGCTCTGAGCTCCTGGCAAACACAACACAGGCTCATTTAATTTTCAGAAAAGAGGTAACACCGAACTGCTTAGAACACAGAAACTGGGTGACTATATGGCTTTTTTAAAAAATAACACAAAACAAACCCCCTGAAAATTAAGTTTCCAAAATAAGTCAATACCCAAAAGCTCTTATACTTTTTCTGAAAGATGAGATTTTGTTTTTCTAATTAAATCTAAATGTTGTTCTAATACACTTTGCTTTTGATCTTGTTCTTTGTCCTCTTCCTTCTATACAAAAATGGACATTTGCCCTAAAAGAAGTATGGCAATTGATGTGAAGTTCATTCATCTCTTCTGTTTAATATAGATGTGGTTTAGATACAGAACTCAAACATGCATGCGATTATTAACTTACTGTTCCAGGTGACATCAAATGAAATACATTAACCTGAGGAAAATAAGTAACAAAAGCTAATATAACAAAGCTTGTGCTTTTGAAAAGCTTCTGTTACTAAAGAAAACAAACAGCAAACCCCCCAACAAAGCAGCACGGCAGTGCCACAGTGCTTTTTTGCATACCTATCTACATAGAAATCATAGATCTGCATTTTCAAAAGGTATATTAAAAAGTTTCACCCAGACTTTTCAACTGCAACTTCAGCAGTATCTTAATGGTTGGGTGTTCAGCTAGTTAAATACTACAGACTACTAGAAAAAACACCCTATTGCCTAACCAATAATGCAAACGCACCTCTCCCAGGGCATCCCATGGGGTGAAAGAAATGTGGACTTGCTTTTCAGTGTAGCCCTCGCAGCAGTGCTCTTGCTGTAACACAGAGAACCCCGAGGCATCTTAGCACCACACCTGGCCCAGGTTTGTAGAGAACGTAAGGTCTGGACTCGCCAGGTTCAACACTAGGCCAGGCAGCTGCTGAGGTTTGTTCCTTCTCAAAGTTTTGTAGCAGTTCCTTCTAAGATTTCTTCACGACTCTGGCCACGACTGGAGCATCATCTTGGATTAAAAATCTGCTTATTACTGCGTGTAACCACCCCGAGTCTTTCATTTTACTCTGCATATTGCGTAAACAGAGTAAAGCAGATGTCGTGTGTGAAAAGTGCCACCCCATCAAGTGAAGTGGGTGCTTGTTTTGTGAGGACTGGTGAAACAGGCTGTGATCAACAAACAGGGAAACAGCTCCTGGTTTTTTAGTCAGTAATTTGGCTCTCACAAGCGAATAGTTAGCCAGCAAAAATCTGGGGGAAAAAACACCCACCCGGTGCAAAACAGCAGTGATACATTAAACAGGCTACATCTGTTTAGACTGTTTGTGTATCCCCCATTATACTGTAGGAAGCACATTTGTAATAAGTATTATTTGTATCAGTTGAGCTTTATGCATCCATTGGGAGAACTATTACAAAATTAATTGATTTCACTGTCAGGCCATTTCCCTTCCTTCCCTGCGATATCCTCTCTAGGTTTCCTCTTCCTTGATTTCCTGTTCTAGTTCTATAAATCACCCTCCTTCATGTGTAATCTCACGTTTGCATTGAAAGTGCATTCTTCTCAGCCACTAATTTTGTAAATTAGCAAATGAAACAATAGGTTTTCTCTGGCAAGAGTTTCCCTACATAACTCTGGCTGCTGACTGTTTGCGGTTGTGCCGCTCATTAGGACTGCAGCGCTGGCAGTATGCGCACCACATTCACCTCTATGTGCTCTTTCCCTCAAAAACAGAGCAGCGCTGTCTTCCAGCTTCCTCAAGCCAAGCCAAAGCAAACCAAAAAATATATCCTTTATGTAAGGTGACTAACAGCAGCCAAAGCCTGTGGAGATATGCACAAAGAAATTTCACTAGAACAGCCCGCACTACCCAGGTGCAATATTCTTTTAATTGTTAACTACAATAGTTGAGTTTGAGTCCACCACAGGGTAGATATTCCTTAACTGAAAGAACATTTGAGCTTCGTTGTCACAGCCTGCCCTGTGACAAGCAGTAAACTGAAACTAATTTGTGAGCGAGAATTCTTCACAGAAGGTAGAGCTAATTAAAATAATAAAAGATATGACAAGATAAAGACCTACAGAAGGCAAGCAGATAGCAGATCTAGAACAAAGCCTGCTGGAGCCTGAAATCTGCTGGAGAGACATTCTGTCAACCACGGTCGTTCAGGACACTCTGACTTAGCAGGTGCTGAAACCCCACTTACCTCTACTCTGGATTCGATACAAACATGGAAGAGAAGCACTTCCACATTAGATTTGGCACTGCCACTATAAAATGAACTGCTCTGACAGTGGAGGTCACTGCAGGAGCTTATTTCTCGCCATTCCCCTTTAAGTATATCCCCTGAACAAGCAGGGAAAAATAAATGGTTCTTGATAGACATAGTTACTGTCAAAACCATTCTTTGGAGGAATCAGAAACTCAGCTTTATCCCATGGGAAGAAACGCATGCACATGTTTTATTAGCCACCCACAGGAGCACAAAGCAGACAGACTGAATTTCGTTTTCATTTTAAGCACTGTACTTTAAGCACTATTCTTCACGTTGTTTCAGCAGACCTCGACACTTTTACATGCACGATGGAGTTTAAGTAGAGTCTAAAGATAAAATCCTCTCTTTGGTTTCCTGTTCCTGTGACTCTTACAATCGGCGAGTACAGAGTATCGCTGCGGTAAAGTCTTACAAACAACCTGTGTGACAGTTTTTAGATAGTAAGCCAATATAAACGTGTACATCATAATCTGCCTCTATTTTATAGCTGCAATTCATACATATTCTTTGCGCTTAATACCACAACATTTTACTTTTAACAGTATTATCTGTATGGCACATAAATAAGCACAAGTGGATATAATTTACCTACACTTTCAATGAAAGTTTCATGAAGTACCTGGTAAGAGGCCATTAAAATAATACAGAACTCTGAATGGGAAGGTCTCGTCACAAACTAAGCAACAGGAGGCATAAAGAGAATACAAAGTCTCTTAAATACGCTTTCCACAGCACAGAAGGGAAACTGGGCTCAATCCCTGTATTCGTCTAAGTAACCAAATTCCCTCCGAGTTCAAGAACGTTTTGCCTGGCATTTGGTGATCTGGAAGTGAGGAGGAATAGGGTAGCATCGCTTTCCTTATGACCAGCTGACTCTGAAGGGCTCCCAAGGAAACACAAATGGGGAGCTTCAGAGAAACGGCAAGCTGACCAAATCAAACTCAACAAAATGCCACCTCTTGGAAACAAAGTACTAGCAGACAAGCAGCGGAACGCCCACAAGTGCCTCCTGGCTTATGCTGTGATGGATTCGCCTTCCAGAAACAAGATTTGGACACTGTGATTGGCAGTGCTGTGTTCAGTTTGCAGAGACAGAGGGAACACAACTAAAACTGATAGCAATGAAGTTGAAAAGTCTATACCAAGTAGGTCAGTGGCATGTCCTCTGCATGATTACTACTGTCTGATGAGATCTCATCTACACACCAAAAAAACCCTCGAAAAGTTCAATGAGAAAGACAAAGTTTATTTTAGTGAAGATCTGAAACATATATAAACAAATGTAGTCAATAATACAGGATATAATTAGTTAACCCATTCCAGGGCTGCCCAGGGTCTATAGCAACACAGCAGAGCAGGCTATGTCTTTCTTTCAGGTGCAGTCGCACAAGGAAAACTACATGAAAAGTCACAGCAGCGGCCAAGAGGAGGAAGACCTTACCAGACCCATATGCTATCTTTTCTCATCACACAGGCAGGGTAAGGGATCAACTCATCTGTGGAGTTATTGCCAAAAATAGGTACTAAAAAGATCTTTTTTAGAAGCTGCATTTATTTGAATTAATGAAAGGCACAGAGAAGAATAATTAATTTACTTTCTTACTATAAATGGACAGAGGAGACATCTCATTAATCAAGCAGTGCCACTTCTACAAAGAAGGAAAATCTAGATCAGAGAAGCCACAGGAGCCAGGACAGTCTTCTCTGAACTTTCTGCTGGAATGAACTACCACATAGAATCAAACAGGTTCATAAATGGATACTGCCTTCATAAAACCTCAGACGGGACTGTAACTTGACAAAGCAGTATTTTAACCTAATATTACATCCAATACACGGCAGTCTCTCCATGTGAAGGAGCAGAACTTGGCCTGCCTTGCTTGACAGCTGGGAGCTGGGATTGACTGCACAGGTGCAAGAGTTCAAGAATACCTTGCCCAAAGCTCACAACAAACTTCCCCTGTAGGCAGCCGGTGAAATCCAATAAAGAACAGGTAATGAGAGTCTTTTGATATATCCTTTAAAAAAAAAAACCAACCTACCTACCTGGAAGCAATTACCTGTGGCTCTCAAAGAAAGCAAACAGTGCATGTTTTCTTTCTGGCCATTTACCCATCTCATCTCTGTGCCCAGTATGCTCAGCTCTGCTTCTCCTTCTTAGATGAGGAAAGCAGTCCAGAATCTGTGCGAGATGAGAAGTTGTATGTTTAAACTGCCTAAAGGAATATTTGGAAGAACTGGCTGGAGCCTAAAAATATGTTGCACTAAAGGCAACGACTTTTCTTTTTTAAAGGAATATATAGCCTTCAGACAGTAGCTATTACTGGTCCCTGACAAGCAAGCACTGGCATCAGCAGTACCTTGCTCTACCATAGGATTCCCTCACAAAACCGTCATTTTCAGGGAGATGGACTACTTCACTCAACATTCAGTTATCTCAGATTTATAGCTCTATACGTTAGGAAAGCACCTGCAGCCAACATGCGATTCTCTGCAATTAAGAAAGAAGTCTCCTGTAAACAATCTGTGATGTCAACAGCAACATTGACTGCATAAATGTAGCCAAAGGATTAGTAAATAAGCTTCACGGAAGCACAAAACCCCACAAGATACTCTAGAACACAGCTTATCTCCTTATTTTAGAAGGACTCAGAAGCTGCCATGGTCTCTACCAGTCTTGCCCTCTCAAGGCTTTTTCAGCCAACAGCCCCGCTTCTGAGCACCACAAGTATGATCTTGCTGTGGAGTTCAGAACCCAGAGGGTAATAAAGGCTTGGAGGAAGGGGAAGTTGGTCCTTGGTACACAGTTATACAATGACTTACAGAAGGGATTCTTGGTCCGCAGACACTATGGGAACCATGCACTAAAGGGAAGTATGGTCACAGAATTATCAGCAGTGTGCCTCAGGGGGTGATACAGGGCATGTATCGTGTAAATCCTCAAGACTGTAGCCCTAAACTAAGATGTCCATAAGGAATTAGTTTTACTTAATGCTTATATTATAGGAAAAAATAAATATTGCACAAACGGTAGCACTCCAGCCTTGAACTTAAAAAGACCTTTTTGTCTTCAAAGATGAGCAGACTGATCCAGCTCTGAAACTTCCTCTCATTAGCCACTTTGACTTCCTATTTCTGTGAGTAATGTATTTCCCACAAAGATCAGATGTTTTTTCAGAGCAACGCTATTAACAGACATCCTTTGGGGTTTGGTTTTTTTATTTGGTGTGCTTTTCATTGTTACCCTTAACAGCAACAAAGCTAATTTCAAAGCATTAGGATGTGTTGTCTCCATAGCACAAAACTGACAGATGTTTGGTATGTTAAAAATAAACCTCATTGTTACTCTTGTGCTCCCCTCAATAGGGTTTTGCTTTTATTTTTCTTACTCTTGGAAGTTACATTGCTTATACAGAAATAGAACTGGGATAGGTAGATTTTTAACAAGGCATGGGAAAAACCCAGGTGGAGGTGCAGGTTGAGGATTCAGCAGACAGTTGCTGTTTCTCTTCTGCAGTCTATAAAGCCTCATCTGGCTGTGCTCTCCCTCATTTGGGACTGCTCCTAGTGCAGCGCATCAGCAAGTAATTGAAAAAGGAGCTGGACAGACATGTGCCATATGAAGTGACATCCCAAAGTGACACGAGAGAAAAGTATACCTGCTTCCTCTGAAGACTGAGCATACACGAGGCAAATAAACCCCCTGCACCTCTATGTCTGAAGGTAAGACTGCTGACGAGCAAGAATCAAAGCACCAGATTAAGCCATGCTTTGCCCCTTGTCGCACCTGGAATGGCTGTGGGTGAGCAAATATCACGAAGCTACAGACATCACCCAAATACTTCTTTGATGTTACATGCACTTTCAGGTTGTCACCTTTGACAGAACTTCAAGACAAGCTCTACATGTTTCCGAGAACATATGTGCGGAGCTCAGGCTCAGCTGCCCTATGCAGCACTTCCCCAGGACAGTGCATGATCGGCTCCATTTGAGTACAAGCCAACACGCTGCTCCATGGAGTGAGACCACCTGGTGCCCACAGATCCCATTTGCAGGAGACGGAAGCTGACAGCTTCCTCACCGCCAGCTGCTGGCCAGACACTTGAAGCTGAGGTGCTGACGATGAGGCAAGGAAAAGCACAGCTTGCATCCAGCCACAGGAACAGGAGCTGTTCAGCTGGAACAAATTCTCCTGCCATGATGGGTAACGCAGTGAGCAGGGCAAGGTACATTCTTCAGAAACTCAGGAAAAGCTTCAAAAGGAATCGCTTTCCCAAATTTGTCTCTAGGCAGCACACAAAACCTAAGGCTCAGGACACCACTTGCAGCAATTACACAAACATTAAGGAGAGATGGTACCAAAGGCGGCCAACCTAGTTTCACAAATTCTGTGCCATCCCATGCTCTAGTGTGGGTAATACTCACAAAATGGCCATCCCTACCTGGGTTTGCGGTTCTTCCCAAATAAGTCAATAAAGTAGGGACAAACCCTAAGACTCATGCTCCTGGGCAGAAACCAAGAACTGTCACCCTGCAATTTGTTAGCCTGCAGATCCTTCGGTTCAGCAGAAGCAGCTCAGAAACAGCTCGGTGAAAACCTCACTAAAACACTCACCTCTGGAACCAATGTGAATTTTGTTCCATGAAACTGAGAACATACAGTTTTTAAAGTTAAAAAACTCAGGGGGTTACCCCACATGAGAATCTAAACTCCAGTGTTGTTATTATTAAAGCAACAACAAAAATAGCAAAATCTATGAAAATTTACAGTGAATTTTCATTTACCCTGGCAAGACTGTGGCCCAGCTACATTTTGCAATGAAGTTTTGATGGGATTATTACTTGCCAACATGGAGCTTGACACCAACTGCTCATGCCAGTCTGTGCCCGTAATCTCTATCTGCATAAGCATCCTAATAATACTATTTCTACCATTAATAACGATAATAAGAATGCCTCCCCCATATCAGGCCCAGTGAGAAATCACAATCTGAAAGCATTTCAAATGCTGTCAACCATGAAAATCAATCAGTGCTGACAACCTCTGCTGAAACGGGGCTCGCTGAGGCTGTTTCCAGCGTCACTGGAGAGCTGCCAGCCTAATCCCCTTGCTGTAAATACAGCGCTGCAAGCGCCTCCTGACAAGGGAGAATGAGCAGATTACATGGGGAGGTAACAAGCTTGAACTGCACCACGTAACGAATGGAGGGGAGAGATCAGCCTCCCTCTGTACTCCCAAATTATTTGCTGTTGACCAGTTGTTATTCCAGCGAAGAGAAGTTCCCCGTGCGCATGCTACTGCAGCTTTACACTGAAAATAAGATGCCAGTCATAAGAAGTGAACTTTCTTGCCTGGCCAACCAGAAAACAAGCAATTTGCGAATTCTCAGCTTCTCTCAACATTACAACCCAAGCCTGATCTCCGCACCTGACAGCTACCAGAGGGCAGGTTCCCGGTGTGACTCCAGGCGTTGTCAGATGGAAGGCTACACCTGGGGTGTGCTTGTTCTGCCGCACCCTCTGATGAAGAGGAGGCTGTTCAGTGGTTGCACTGCAGCATCC
This sequence comes from Neomorphus geoffroyi, assembly GCA_033558235.1. Taxonomy (NCBI): domain Eukaryota; kingdom Metazoa; phylum Chordata; class Aves; order Cuculiformes; family Neomorphidae; genus Neomorphus; species Neomorphus geoffroyi. The sequence continues at coordinate 7,745,678 of JAUMJM010000012.1, forward strand.
TCTGGGCTTTCACTGCAGCTGTCCAGGAAATGGTATTTAAAGGGAGTAGATGGTGACTGAAATGGACACATAACCAAACTGACTACTCATCCACCTCTTTTGATATTCAAGGTGCTCTTAAAGGAGCCTGGCACTTCCAAGACCTTTTTGTTCATTTTTTCTTATTCTTGTGACGCATTTGAAATGACCCTCACTTGCTACAGCGAGAAACTAAACCCCGATCCAATAATGAAAATCCCATTGATGATTCACAGATTTGTATGGTACTTCAGTCCCACCCAGGAGTGCTTAAACATTTCTTGTTCCTTAGGCTTTGCCATCACTATGACCCAGTCAGTTTCTGCTCTCCCTCGCATGCCTGCAGCCTTTGGTCTGTGCATAGACGGCCCTTGGTCTCTGAGAACTACCCTGCCAGCTAAAAGCGGCCAACATACTTCAAAGCTTCCTCCTTGCTTTAAGTCACTAAAGGGAGTCTGCGCAGAGGTCTACGTGCTACTGAAATCAGCCGTGCATGTGCCCAGGCGTGCATGCTCCCACGGGTTATTGGCGACTGCTTCAAGTAAGTAGATGCCAACCCCCTCAAACACTCTGAGTTTTTGTCTTTGTTGTTGGACACCAGGGCTTTCTGATTTTAATGGCTGTATTTTTTGAAAACCTTCACGCTCTTGAACAAAGAGGTGAACCCTTCAAAGCCCCTTTACATGTTCTTCTCACCCAACAGCTGTCACAGATAATATTCATGCCTTATTATTATTCATGAACATGAAACCGAACAATTTTTTTTGACAAATGTTAGGGAAATGCCTGCTTTCTCCAGAGCTGAAAGGGTGTTTGTGCAGGAACAAGAATCCCCATTATTACTTTGATGTTCATTATTCTCAGTTGATGATTTCTTCCTTTAGAAATTTAAATCATACAAACAGAACAGAGAAACATCACCTAACTTTTAAACCCACTCACTCACTACCAATTCCGAAGCAAAAATAACTCAAATGAGCTATTTCTAAATAACTGTTTAGCCAAACCACTCTGTGAATTAATGTCATGTTTACTGAAATCAGGAGGAGTAAAAGGGTTTGGAAAAGTGTTCAGTTCTTAGTAAACACTGGCATTATTTTATAGCAATAAGCCACCCATCAGCCTTGCTCTGAACAGTTCTACAGAAGTAGCCAGCAGACATGTGGACAATGCAGAGGAAAACAAGATGATCAGAAACTCCTTGAGAAGTTTGATAAAATCTTGATACTTTTAGCTATAAATATTTCCTTTCTTACTGTACCTTTAATGAACATTCTCCATCTTAGGGATATTAAATTAAATTTAGTAGCATATTTTGATAGAAGCAGTTGGCATTCTCCAATCTGCTTACATGGTAAATGGATTTATGTGATGTATAAACAGCAGATGAAGTATAGGCAACCTGTAAAACATCAATAGGAGAAACGTATATGTATTTTTCACTTATTCTTCAAACTTGTTTTCATGTTGAATAAACTAAAGGCTTCTTGAGCTTCTTTACTATAGAGACCATCTGAGCAGCAAAGTTCATCCTTGCTCTGCCTGCACATCTTGAAACCACATCTGACAACTAATTCTGAAACTGAAAGAGAGGAGATTTAGATTATATATAAGGAAGAAATTCTTTATTGTGAGGGTGGTGAGGCAATAGCAAAAGTTACCCAGAGCAGTGGTGGCTGCCCCATCCCTGGAGGTGTTCAAGGCCAGGTTGGATGGGGCAGCTTTGAGCACCCTGATCCAGTGGGAGGTGTCCCTGCCCATAGCAGGGGTTGGAACTGGATGGGCTTTGAGGTCCCTTCCAACCCCAAACATACTACGTTTCTATGAATTCGTACAGTCTCCCTCACCTGTGTCATGGGGCATCTTGGTGTTTTCAAAGTGGAAACTTCAGATTCATATGAAAATCTACCTCAAAAAAAGAAGCGTCAGTGGGTATGTGGGATAACTGCTTTAAACACAGGTAAGAAGATAATAATAGTCATTTTTCTGAAGAGCACAAGGGCATACAGAAAACCACACAAGGATCTGTGCTGGGGTATCTCCTGGGCAACATACTCCTAGGCTGTATGAAAATTGGTGACCAATAACACAAAGTTCACAGGTACCAATATATCAATACTAATATATCTCTGACTCAAGGAACTCCTTGAGATTGGAACATCGCTAACATAATTATCATTATATCCTTGTCTGTTCTGGTGCTATTCTCCAGTCTAGTTGCTGTTGGATACAGGGGGCCAGGTGGACATTCATGGTCTGATAGATGTCTGCTCATAAAAAAACCCAACCTATGTACAGATCTGTTCTGTTGCACTTGGACACAGAAAAGATCTTACTTTCAGAATGAGAAAAATGCTCTTACATCAGGAAAGGTATAATCAAAACATAAGCCTAGAGAAAAATAAAACTATACATATTCCCCCCTCCCATCCTTTGAAAGAGCATTGCTGCAGGAAGCTGTATGAGTTGTTCAGCAGCTTTGGTTGGCTGGCTGAAAAAACAGGGATCTTTTTTTTAATACATGTAGGAGAGATGAAGCATAGTTTTACTGTTCTCAGCTGCTTGACCCTATGATCACCTTCTGTAAGTCATTATCGACCCATACCTTGCACTACCCCTTCATTAGCCATGTAATAACGGTACGTGCTTATTCTGGCTGAAAATTCTACTCACAAAACATACTTGTATTCTTCCTACAATAACCCGAACAATACTCTCAGCCACAATCAAACAAGAAGCTTGTACTGAAAGGATTTCCCAGGTCTGTAAGTGCTAATGGCAATGATAAAAAGGAAATTCAGAATGAAAAAGTCAACCCCTAGGACACTGATGGTAGAAATGACAAAGGAAACTGAGCACTAGAAAGGAGGAAAAGTATTTCTGTGATTCAGAGAAAATATATAATTAAAAAAAATTGGGAGAACCCCAAGCAATCAAGGCAGGAATCAATTGTGTGCGCATCAGGCAGCTTCTCAGTTCACAGGAGGATTCGAGCTGCCATTCATGTGCTGAAGGGATTTCCAAGAACCAATTAAACCCCACCAGAAAGAAAGGAGCAGAAAAAGGGAGAAAAGGAAAATGAATACCACAAAACTCTTCGATAGTTCTCACCTGCAGGCTACCGCCCATCAGCAAAGGCAGCTGTGCGAGGGCGCAGCGCAGGCTGGCCCAGAGTGCAGGCAAGGCAATGCTTGCAGCTCAGGCAGAGAACTGGGTGGCCGGAGAGTGGCAGCCTGGTTGAGTCCGCCAGCCGGAGCACGCTGCTCCCCATTAATCATCTGCTGCAAACCTGGGCTTCAGCAGTGGACCTGACAAGAGAGCCAGGATCTAATAAACCCCTGCCAGACTGAAAGCAAGACAGCCTCCTGCCTGTCACTCTCCTTCCCTTTGAAATGTGGGGTAAAGGTTGGGGGAAACAAAAAGACACTGATGATTGATAACAACTTAATATCTTTGTGCAGCTTTATCAGGCTTTTTAACTAATGACTGAGGCAACTCCACCTCTACAAAATCAATCATCATGTCATAAAAGTCTGAAACACCACAAAACTAAGTGCCTGCCCCGGGGATATAGAGCATGTGTCATGTTTAAAGTGAACTCGATCCCACTGGGGGTCCCTGGATGTTAGTTTTGACTTTGATTTCCCCTGGAGACATTCAGAGATGGGGAGAGACATGGCAAGAGAATGCAGAATTAGTGCCTTCCCTTAAAGAAAATATTCAAGTAACCCTTCAATTCACTTATCAGAAGTTAACTCAATGATCTAAATAATTTAACCACAAATACATCAGAGTGAACAACCCTGCAGCAGTTGAACAGGATCTGGAAACCATACATCTCGAGCCACCATCCTCAAATATATACAAGGGCAAGAGGGTGAAGACGAGCACGTGGAGTATTTGACATGTACAGTTTACCTGTTGAAGGAGAGAGGAGCAGAATCAAGCCTGTGCCACTCCAAGAGGGGCACGCAGGAACAGAGCACTCCTTGAACTTCACTGGGAAACTTTCACCCTCCCCATGAGGTTGCATTACATCATCGATAGTCTGTCAAGTTATTTTTGACATCAATATTACTCCTGGTTGACTAGTAAGATGACTTAGTCTTTGTCACTCGAAGATACAGCATTAGAAGATATTGAAACTCAATATCCATTTTTAAGAGGGAAATCATAGAAAGGTTTGTGTTGGAGGGACGTTAAAGATTGTCCAGTTCAAACCAAATAGCTAGGAAATCTTAGGAAGTGATCGGTGGAAGGAAAGAGAAAGGGTCAATTAAAGATAAATAAAGAAAAATGCTCATAAATGAATAGTTCCTAATTTAGGACTTGGCAGCTCTTTTCCTTGTTAGTACAGAAGAAAAAAATTATACTTTCTATCTGCTTCTCTGCACAGTAAAAAGAAACCCAAACTCCCCTCCCGCACTTTACCTCATGTTGGCAGAAGAGTCAAGTGAGGGCTACCAAGAGTGCACAGCCCTTTGTCTGATTGCTTGTACCGATGCATCTGCATCACCATTGCTCTCCTCCTGAACTTATTTCTACCTTTCCTTCCCCTGCCATTTAGTTAAAATCCCACATCCTGATCTTCTGGTTGCAAAAAACATTCTTCTAATTTGTTAAAAGGAAGATTTTACTCAAAGTGGGTCAGACACCTAAAAGCACAATCCTTAAGTGATTTAAATGCTTCAGGAAAAAAAATAACATCATATTCTAGTTAAAGCTTTTGTAATCCCTGGCTGGATATTTATGTGACAATAACTTAAATTGTCATTAACAACAGCTGCTGCACGGTGCCAGGTGAGATCATGAGAGCTCTGTCTATAGTCAGAAGAGAAGATGTCGGTACAGTGCCGGAGTTCTGCACTGTTTCTATTTGAATCCTGTTTGCAACCATGCTAACCTTTTAACAGGCAGGGCTCCTGCCAAGCCTGTATTACTTGCCAGGGTTATTTTTTTAAGCCCTAATTTGATACAAGCCTTAGGATTCTTTCCCCCCTTATATTTCAATCCCTCCCTATTCCTAAACCTTTCAAGAACTTTACTTAGACAAAAATCAAACCTGGCATATTTTTCATATAGTGCACGGGAATATTCCTAACTCCTTTTGCAAGCAGCTGAAGATGTGCTTATATTTTGCCACGAAGTCATGAAGTTTAATTTGCAACATCACAGTTGCTTCTATGGCAACAGATGGTGACATCAAACCCAGGATCATGACTTCACTACAGGATCAAGAAGGATTAGCTTTGCACTGGGGAAGTTAAGATCTAATACAAACAAATAGCTATAACAATTGCAAAGAGAATTTACAACAGGATAGTTTACTCCTTGTGTAAATGTTCTTCTTGTTTACTCCAGTATGAAAATCCCTTTAAATCAACCAGCTGTTTGTAAATTAAGCACAAATGGATTAGCTTTAAAACAAGCTCAAAGGTTTAAGCTAGGGTTTGCACACATACCCGGTTTATGATTACACTTGGGCCTCCGAGTTCCACCTGTACTAAGAAAGAAAAAAGGCCAGAATTACACTAGCATTCCCTCACCATAACCTCAAGGACTTCTACCTACCTTAAACCTTGCCCTACCTTAAGCAGGTTACAGTATGAGTGCAGCATACCTGCATCGAATTCTTTTTTTGAGGTGTCTGCTTTGAGCACTGCTTGTTATCCCCGAAAACCGTGCCGGGGCAGTTATTTAATTACATGCTGTATTCTCTTTCCTATGAGAATCCTTAAATGGATTAATTCCCTGACCTTTCACATTCATGTGACCTAACAGAGGGTCCCCAGCTCTAAAGGCCTCTCTAGAGACACCTCTTTATTATTAACGGTCTCCAGCCCGCAGCGGGACAGCACATGCAATCAAAGAGTCAGCTTCCCCTAAGGAGAAATATGGAGATGGGCTTTCCCAGGCCACAGCTGAGTCTGCTGGTGGGATATGGAAATCCACACTCTGCAGCTGTTCCAAGGACTCTTGCAGGTGGGAGAAGAGATGAAAGCCTTGTTAGCAGTAGCTGCACAAGAGGGAACTGCCCCTTGGGAACCACCTTTACAGAAAGCTCTGAACTAATTCTGCTCGTCTTTGTTGGGTTCCCAGGTGCAGGCGCTAAGTAGATTGATTCCACTACACCTGAGAACCTGGTTTGCTACAAACACACGCTGCCCTGTCCAACTGCTCAGTTCCTGATGTCACCACAGTGGATACCAAGTCCTTTCAACAATGACATTTAAGTTTCTGATGAGTATTCAAAGGAATTCTGCTGGACGACAGCATTTGCCGTGTCACAGAATCATAGAACCATTCGGTTGGAAAAGACTTTTGCAATCCTTGAGTCCAGCTGTACCTGTCCACTACTGAACCAGATCCCTGAGCACCTCATCTACCTGTCTGTAAAATCCCTCCAGGGATGGGGACTCCACCACCTCCCTGGGCAGCCTCTGCCAGTGCCTGAGAGCCCTTTCCGTGAAGAGATTTTCCCTGATATCCAATCTGAACCTGACCTGGTGCAACTTGAGGCCATTTCCTCTCATTCTGTCACTTGTTCCTTGGGAGAAGAGACCGGCACTCACTTTGCTACAACCTCCTCTCGGGCAGTTGCAGTCAGTGATGAGGTCTCCCCTCAGCCTTCTTTTCTCCAGGTTAAACAGCCCCAGGTCCCTCAGCTGCTCCTCATGAGACTTGTTCTCCAGCCCCTTTCCCAGCTCCGTTCCCTTCTCTGGACGCGCTCCAGCCCCTCAATGTCCTCCCTGTAGTGAGTGGCCCAAAACTGAACCCAGGATTCAAGGTGTCTCCACAGACAACTTTTATTTTGAAACTGTGCCAGCTTTGACAGCTTCTCTGCCTCCAGAAGCAGTAAGTTTGCCACTGTGAGTGTGCCCTGCTGTTGCAGGGCCATGCCCTGAGAGAACCACCATCACAGGGTATAAAGGTAATTCTGATTTCACGCCCAGTCAGTCTCATGCCTCTTTGCTGAGATGCCAACTAGGGTATGAATTTTGCTCCACTCTCAGAGCTTTCTTTTATATGGACACATCAATTAGACTACCAGTCCTGTTGCATAAAGCAGATTATGTTGATTAGCGCAGCCCCTGAGGAAGGGAAGACTTTGAGCAGTTCTCTCAAGAATTAAAGCCAGGGAATAGCTGAACCACACAGCAGGGAAGGAGAGGCGTTCAAAATCTCACAATCCATTGCCGCGGGTTTGTAAGTGCTCTCTACTCTTCCTGTTAAAGGACTCGTCAGATTTTCTAGGACTATCCTTATCAGTGTTGATAAATATTAACTTGTAATGAGTAAGAGACTCACATAGGTTATTAATTTATTTTGCATATGCACACGTAATATAACATCGAAGTATATCAGGAAAACAATAGCATGAGGGACGTCATGGATATTGATGTAGTGGGACTCTTCAGTTGCATTCACTTCCAGACACATTTAGTTGGAAGTGACAGATTCTTTGACCTTCTTCCACACATACTTACGTGAAAATGAGAAATCTTTCAGCCTATGTTGTCACCTCTACTTTTCTTTTCCTGTCGCTTCTCAATTCCAATCAGCTTCCCTGGTGTTCCTACCGAGCCCAGCACGTTATCCCAGTAACACTATTAGATACTGTTTCCTCCTCAAATACTTCTCAGAGAAAGCAAAAAGCTTTTCATTCCTAAAAACTTGTCAGCCAGAACTAAAAGCATTCCACCTCAAAACAATAATAGTTTAGTGAGAGAAAGGAGAAAACCCAAGCACCTCAACAGTGTAGATATTTGACAAGCCATTTCAATTCCATGCCTCAGTCCCAAGACACAAACCATGGTGATAACACACCCTCTCCCCTATTTCTTGCCGGTTGAGTTATTAAATAGAGCACTTGCTATGATCCGAGGGTTGGAGCACCTCCCACATGAGGACAGGCTGAGACAGTTGGAGTTGTTGAGCCTGCACAAGGCTCTGGGGAGACATTATAACAGTCTACCAGAACTGAAAGGGGCTACAGCAAAGCTGGGGAGGGGCTCTTGATCAGGGAGTGCAGGGAGAGGATGAGGGGGGGACCGGTTTTAAGCTGAAAGGGGAGAGATTTAGATTAGACATTAGGAAGAAATTCTTCATGATGAGGATGGTGAGGCCCTGGCACAGGTTGCCCAGAGGAGTGGAGGATGCTCCATCCCTGGAGGTGTTCAAGGCCAGGCTGGATGAGGCTCTGAGCACCCTGATCCAGTGGCAGAGGGCTGGGACTGGATGGGCTTTAAGGCTGCTTCCAACCCAACCTGTTCTATGATTATATGATTATACGCACAGACTGCTCTTGCCCAAAGAACGCAGTCATTCCTCTGCCAGCTACATACAGACACGCAAAGCAGAGTGGTGGCTCCATCTAACACTGCCTTGGAGACCAGAAATAGAGCTGAGGCTCCAGAAGCCTATGTGCTCCTCTGGTGCGAAGGAAGAAAAGATGAGGAGACACACATATCTGGATCTTTCAGCAAATGGCCCAGGCAACAGGGTTCCAAGGTACACAGTCAGCAGGTGCCGAAAGCTGCCTCCAGAAAGAGCCAACTCGCAGGAAAATATTTTGCAGTCAGTTGAACAGCTGTGAGACCCAGAACGGTTAAAACTAGCATGCACGTGTTCCCCAAATGGTGGGCAGGTTCTGCGGTGAGCCGTGTGCAGGTCTCTGGTCCAGTTTATCCCTAGGTCTGAAGAAAAGGAACACTAAAGGCAAAAGAGGAAAAAGGGCAGTTCTTGCAGAGAAAGCTAGGAGGGGTGAAGGACAGACTCTTCTGGGGGAGGTTAAAGAAACACTCTATTAACCTCTTCCTAATGGACAGCAGGACGGAGCTATTAGAGGAGAAAGCACAGTGTTTCATCTGCGAGGTGCTGCTGTTCATGAGTAATGGTCAGTAGCAGGGCTGCTTTGGCTGGGTTTAAACACATTCTCATAAAAATTATTAGGATGTTTTGTGGCCTTTGGTCTTACTAAATAGACATGTTTTACATCCAAGTTCTTCCTGCCTTCCTAAAAGGGCTCTTAAAACGGGTCACGCAGCCTGCATTTGACCCACTTCTACTCACTACTCCCAAAAGGCAACGCTTTCTCCGTGTCCTGACCAGCAGATGAACCCAGGGCTGAGGCTCACTTGGATCTACCTCATACAGTGCTGCCTAGTTGAGCATGACCTCCAGAGGCTCAAATTCCCATTCATATTTCATATTCCATGGATGCTTACCCCCCACTTTTGCTGCCTGTTTTTGACGCATCGCTGGGTCTCTGTACAACCCACATTTTAAATGTATCTTATTTTCTGTTGTAAGAAAGCAACAAGGTGAGAAGCAGAACCGCAAGGCCTGACAGTCCCAGTTTCCCACTGACATACTCCCTTGTTTATGTCAAAAACCAGGAGCGGTAAGTGACAAGGAGGCAGCAGAGAGCAGAGGCTACACAGCATCATCTAAAAGGCAGCAGTGACCCGACACCCTTCAAAAGGCCAGCGTTGACGTTTGTCAGGCCAGGAGGGTGGGACTGCATTAAGCTGTAACCATTATGAAAAAATAATACTCAGAAACTATTAAGGGGTCCCATGTGGCTGCTCCACCACGTTTAATTTAATGTCCTTCTTCCCCAGTGACCAATCCACCCCCTACTTCCTTACAAACGATGACTTGTGGGTCTTAACCTTACAAGCAAAGATACATTTGACCCATTAGTTACCCTCTTTAAAGGCTTTTGTTAACCTATAGCACAGAGCTTGAGCCATGGTTTTACACTGAGGGTCCTCACAGAAGCAGATGGTGTCATAGAAACCTACCTCCCCCTCCCCTATTTACTCAACTTCTGTTCTGTAATCAACATTCATTCTTTATGCACCGTTTTCTAGGCAACACGTTATCCCCACCGATCTAGAGCTGGAGCAGCGGTTATCTGCAATGCTGGTCAGGAGGAACGCCTCAGGCAGTGGACATGTTTGAAGCTGGTGTTTCTGGCCTATTTCTTTGGAAGAATACCCCAAACATCAAAACTCAGACTCCAAATGCAAAACCCTCCCTGAATATGTAAGGACCCCATTTGCATTTGTGGAATTAGAAATTAAATAAAGGGCAGGAACTATTTCATCTAAACTACAGCCTTGATGCTAACAGTGCCTTCTATGTCTGTTTTAATTTTTTAAGCTTCCTTTTTGCATTGCCCAGAACCAGTTTCTCTACCAAATGTATTTATTTTCTTCTTCCAGAAAGATCTGCGGGAAAGCTAATAAGCCCTGACTCTGTTGGCTACAGAAGAGGATTTCCCAGTAAGCAGCAGAGTTCACAACCTTCAAAATTCATCTCTTAGGAGACAGAGATGATTAAAAAATAAAGTATGCAGAATTAAGGAATGGAAAAAAAAATAACACCAAACACAAGCAAGTCTCTCTAACATTACCTTTGTGAAAGAAACTGGAAGCCTAAAGGAGAAAAAACCCAAATCTCAAGCACTCAGTACTGAGGAACTGTCAAGAAGAATCATACACGTGCATTAACAACTAATGAACGATCTGCTTAGATATCCAGTCTCATAGTCAATGAGTAAAATCCCTGCAGAAAAGATTCCCAGAGTCTGGTCAGTCGATTTTCAGAAGGAAAGGAGACAGATTAGTATTAGGACTTGATGGTAAAACATTTAAATTAGAAAGCGATGTTAATTCCATTGCTGCTTAGCACTGCAGAACATCACTCCTCCCTTTGTGCTGTGGGGCACTGGCCCCAACCCCAAGGAGCATGGTGGCTGGCTGATAACGGGCAAGAAACAAACTCCTTCCCACCAGAGCCTCCCTGGCTGAGCTCTAATACGATGACATGTACAGCAATGAGCTTTTATTGATTTTGCATTTGGACCTGGCTCAACCGCTCAGGCAGCTGCTCTACAGGAAAAAGAGATTATGTGAGAGTGTAGGAAGGACAAATCTGGTGCTAAAAGTAGCAGAAACTGAACAAATACTATATCAACTCTTCAAAATGAATTAGTTGTTTGTCTAAAAACAGGAAAAAAGCTATAAAAAAGTAAAATATACAGGAGAACTAAGAGAAAGCAGAAATACTGAAACACAGAGAAAGCTACTGAAAAAGGATATTGGCTCAAATTTTCAGATGAATCTTCTCCACTAAATTACTTCCCTTTGATCAACAACTTGTACCCATAGTCAGTTTCGCTGGCTGTGGGCACACATTTTCACCAGCTGCACCCTGCTTATTTCACACGGGAAAACCTAGCTCAGCCACCGCAGGAAGCCCATCCTGTGAGCATCCTTCCAAACTTCCCAGCACAGGCACGCCTTGGGGAAGAGTCAGCCAGGCCACCAAGTCCTTGCAAAGTGTCCTGCGGGAAGGGCAGTTCTGGGAACGACACTAACTTGCTGCTGTGACTCTCTCGAAATGGAGACTGGAGGGGACGCCTGCACTCCTTCAACGCTTGGATAACGTCTTCTGCAGAAACCCATGAAGTGTCATTGACAAAAGCCTCCACGGCCAGAGAGCCCAATGAACAGTCTACAGACAAACAGCAGGCAATGCTGTTGTCAGGAAGCTTTGTCAGGTTTACAAGATGCCCTTGGCTGCCTCCCACGTTGTGGAACAATCCACTCCACGGGGTCCATCAGCAATGGAGCCTCAGGGGCCGCTTGGCCCATAGGTACTGGCTGCTATGACCAAGCTGGTGCGACCACACAACTTCAAGTAAAGGAGATGTTCCTTCGCATCCAGACCAGACACCAGACTCAACACGCAAGTCCCAGATTGCCAGTGTAAGAGCCTTGCTCACAGTACAAAAATCCATGGAGATTGTCCTGGCTAAAAACCACAACAGCTCATCCTGGTAAAGCACTCCATGGAAACCAATTACTTTGGAGAATTACCAGGCAGCTAAGTGTCCACAGGTGGACAGACATTCACAGACCCTGTTCTTGCCGTGCCTGCCAGGAGCCCTGTATCCTCCTGCTCCCAGCATTTGGAAAGCCAGGCCTGGGTCCTGCAGACGCAGCGATGCAGCTACAGCTGAGGCAGGTGCAGAGTGATGGCACAGTGCTCACTGGGAAGGCTCCAAGCCAGCCAGAGATTAATGACCCACAACGACAGCGCAATCAGCGGCAGCTTCTCTCCTGCACACCGTTCATAAAAGCCAGGGCAAGGCATTTAACGGCATGTGGGCTCAAAGGGCCCTGACATCTGCAACGCAGCTGGAATGACATGCAATGCTACCTGAGGCTGGGTTTACACGATGGCTGCTGGCACCAGCCGGGCGAACCCAAATGCAGTGTGCACACTTCACATGACTGCTCAGGGAGAGGGAAGTACCAAAGCCTAAAACAGCATCTGTGTTTTTCAAGAGTCATTGTGATCTTGAGGTCAGATTTCACCTTTTCTAAAAAGTCAACCTTTCTCACCTTTTTTGCTATAATTTCTTTCAGTTCGTATGAACCTGTGAGAGGAAGCTCACTAATTTGTGAAGCAGTGATATAGAGAGAACACACTGCAGGCTACTAATAGGTTATTAATAGAGCAAAAAATGCTGCAGATTAAAGTACGCAAGCATCCTGCCTTAACTGCAAAGCAAAATGTATGTCACACTAAGCATGTGGCACTTGAAGTGAAATACGTGTCCTGAAATCTTGGTTTTCTTTGCTCCACTTATCATCTTGGTGAAGCCTCGTGGTAATCCACCCACAGAATCAGGTAACAGTGGGGACACTCAATGAGAGGGTTTTAAAGAAGAGGTAACACTAATAACATAATCCTGCTTCTATTCTGTCAGGTAATCTGGAGCCTCTAGAAATGTGTTTTATGTGAAGCAAATATTTGACATTCCCCCCCGACCTGCAAAATCAAAAGGAAGAGATGGATTTAGGTCACAACAGATGAATTTCACCAGAAGTGACCAATCTAGCAGAGGACTCTGCTCTGACTGCAGGGCTGGAGAGATCAGACCCTGTAGAAAGAGACTTTTTCCTGTCTCAGGACTGCATTTTGTCTTTTTGCACAAGCAGAAGTGGTTGGAGAAAAAGACTTCAGAAAGAGGACAGGAAGAGAGGATAAAGAGTGCTTAAAGAGACCCTGCTAACAGGACAGATCCAACTCTAACCAAAACATTTTTGATAGAACATTTGCTGAGCCAGTTCTTAAACTCTAAGCAAATTCCCCCCGAACCCCTCACAAAACCTATTCTAGGGTTTGCCTAAGCTGACATTTTTTTTCTACTATCTTAAGAAGCTCCCTGGCTGTAATGTAAGATGATTGAGTCTCAGGTCATGTTTCCCAAGAAACAGAACATGCAACATCAGCCCCTCACACTACCAGCAAAAGCTCAAAGCAGTTGCTGCTGCTCTCTGGGGACGGTCTACATGTCACCTCTCCTCCTTCATCCCAGCCCTTGCCTGTTTGTCTCAGCCTCAAATGAGATAAGTTTAAGCTGAGGCAGTCATTAATTACCCTGCTTGTTCTGAACCTTCCACAACACAGGAGCTAAAATAACCAAGTCTTTTCAGCACTACTGCAGCACAAATGACACACAGCCCACTTCAGAGCTGACCCCTGCCCAAATCTCCCTCCTCATTTTTCCTGCAACACAGAGCTCCTGAGCAGGGTTATGAGACTGCAGGAGAGATTTAAGCATGACTATGGCACTGGACAGTAAGGCTGATGGCCTCTTTATCCTGGTCCCTCACCAGACTGGTGCTCGGCTCCACGGAACTGCTCCCCACATGGGGGAGACAACAATAAGATGTTTCAGTTCTTTTAAAAGGGAGCATCTTTCATTCAATAACCTAAAGTATCTTCTGCTTTTCCTAATCACTCTGTTAACAGGAGCTACTTTCTCCCTGACAATGACTTCTGGAGTTGTTGACACAGCACAGATAGTCAAACCGGCTGCCGCAGAACGGGGAGTTTCAAATTCCAGAAGATGGCTGTGCTCAATCTCCCCTTCTCTCTATATGTTCTCAAGTAGCCAATCCACAGTTACTCAAAATTCTTCCCTGCATGGCAGCCCCTGAGACATGGGCTCCAAAGAGGCTCTAAAACTAGCATACAACAAGGGGTAATAAGTTGGGGCTGCCAAGAAAGTGTAAGTAATGAAATACTGTTTGTTTAATGCTACAAGAATATGTGGGAACAGAAATCCAACAAGCTATGTTAGCTTGGCTGTAGCTGGGGAATGCGGGACTGCGTGAGTTCTATAGCTGAGAAAACCAGGCAGTTTGCTGCTTGGGTAGAAAATGACATGATGGTGTGTGACATAGCATTTAGCTTCGCTGAAACACTATGGTCCCTGCAGAACTATCGTGTAAACGTGCGTGGTTAGCAATACATTTTTCCATGCATCAGTGTGATGTGCTGGGGCCCCACTGCCAAACCTTCTGCAGTGAAGACAAAGCCCTTCTGCTTTTGCTGTTTTTCCAAGCACAGTGAGACAGATGTGGTTAGTGCTACACTTTCTACAGAAAACTGTTTTTGGTGGGAACAAAGATCCCTGGGAAGAACCGAAGTGATGCTCACCGAGCTGCTGAAAGAGTCATTTGTTTCTCCGCAGGCAGCAGGTAGCCAGCTAATGTTTCGGTTCCCAGCTGAACCCCTACAGTGTAAGGCACAGCATCCCATCTGCCCCTTGCAGGAAGGCACGGGCAGGGCACACCTGCCTCTGCAGTGGAGCCCTCCTCCTCGCCCCTCCCTGCTGGCTGCCTTAGCTAGTGCCCACGTCGGCACACAGACACGCAGCATGCATGGAGACGTTAGCCAGGGCAGCCTAACCATCTGTGTGTGCGAGCAGCCACTCTGCTGATGGGCTGGGAGTTGTCAACCGGTCCGGCCTGGTTTGCCCATAAAGGTGATGCTTGCAGTCAGGAACCTGCCCCACTTGGGAGTATTTTCCTTTTCACTCCTGTTTTCCTCACCTGACAGACTCACTGAAGTGAGTAGGACAACCAGCTAGCTTTGCTGTGCACAGATCTCAAGTTCAATCCACAAGGTATCTGTTTCCTACATAGGTAATCTAACAAGCGGGCTGTCCTCGATACTTTCTCTTTTGTCAAGCATATGGGATCTCACATTATGCATGCAGACTTTCCATAACTTTATGTAAAGTGGTATTTCTCACACATAAATACTCATGAAGGAAAGACAGTTCATGCATCCTTATTCTGCAATTCAAATTATGCCTCATTTCTATCACTGGAAATTCACTGTGCCTCAGTGAAGCCAATAACTACTCTTATTACATCATGTAAGAGTAAAATCATCCCCTGTTATGCCAATACCTCTACAGTCTGTACAAAAAAAAAGGTTCCATTCAAAGGTTGCACATCGATCACAGTTAAGGTTGCGACCACCAGTCGATTATAGGTACCCAAGCCAGTTCCCCAACCACAGCAAATGCTTCACTTGCCTTAGTTATATTAACATTCTCAATAGATGCCAGCATATTCTCTATGTCTAGGTAGGTTCAAAACCTAAAAAGCAGCACTTTTGAATAGAAAAAATAATGGCTATGTATAATAATGTTGCAGAGTCATCATCAGACGGTAGCCCTACTGTTCAATGGGAAAATTATTTCTGTCTGCATTTATAGTGATACACATTTATCTCTCCAAAAGTACAAACGTTTCTTAAAAGGGTGAGATTTTCAAGAAGCCCTTCAAGGGGCTTCATGAACCATTCTTTATACTTAAGATTTAAGTTTCTGGAGAATTTTAAAGACTCTCCAGCTCTATTTAGCTTGCAAGTGGCGTAAACTCCGAATACACATGAAGGTCCCATACTAAACAATATACATTTTTGATTTGTAGACATAAAAAACCAAAGGGGAAAACGGATGACAAAACTGGAATTCTAGGTAAGAAAAGGTGGCTTTTACACAGGAATAACCCAGGTAACACTTAGGGAGCTGCTACCCACACTAGGGTTGCAGGCCTGATGATGGCATTGGTGTAACAAGCCTATGAGGTCAAATGCCTGCCCAAACCTGGAGCTGAAGGCACCCAGAGGGTGTCCCATTGCATGGAACAACAATGTAACAGATTGCAAATATTGCTTCCTAACCATGGGAGAAACAGTCAGAAAGTGCCGCATGAGGTACAAAGGGGGAGAGGAAGGGCATAAAAAATCCCACCACAAACCCACACTGTTTTAAGGCATGCACACTTACCTAAACCACAGGCAGTGGTGGAACAGGTTCAGGTTGGGGGACATCAAGGAAACATGAAAAAGAAAAAAAAGAGGGAGAATAAGTTAGTTACAAGATAGACAATTCCAGTTAGCTTGATGATAGGAGCTAAGAGCACCCCAAACAGATCAGACTCAGCCTTTATTTGGGTGAGCAACGTGTAACAAATGAATTCTACTCAAGTGCTGTCTTTTTGCTGTGTGTCAGTTTAGTAGCAGCATGACGCACGTAGATGAGTTGGTGCAAGAATCAGAGAAAGAAATCCAAATCCTTAGCACGCTGTGGACAGAACAAACCCCACCTACCAAGCCCACAGAGGCTGCCCACCCAACGCTGCTTCTACACAGACCCAACACAGGTGGCTTGGACACTCACAGGCCTGACTTGCCTTCAGATCTCATTGACTTCAGCTAAGCAGTTTATGGAATTGGATGGTTATTGAGCCTATGAAGTCTTAGTTGTGCTAAGCCTGGAGAAGCAAATTTTAAGAGCAGATAATCGTCAGGGAAAAAACTGCTTTAGGAGGAAAGGAAAAAAGACTGAAAAATTAGTAATCTTAAAAATACCTTTATTTTGCACTGGTTTTTTTTCTTAGTTAGGCTCCTGTTGCAATGATATTTCCTTAATACAATATGAACTTACTTTTTCATCCTATTGCATGGCGAAAAATCTTAATTCTTAACAAAGATTTTGTACAGGGAACAGCTGGCACTCAGTTCCGCTAGCTGCAGTAACTCACAAAAACCTACTTTTCTATTGCAACCATAAACTGGAAAAAGGATGTGATTTATTTACCTCAACTATGCACATTTTCGCTCCAGCCAAATCTACCTTTCTGCTTTCTTTCCCTAAACTGGAGATGGACATTTCCAACAACCACATTTCCAACAACCACATTGCTCCCCAATGTCTTCTCTTTCATAGTCTTTCATTTCAATCATCTTATTCCTACTGAATCTTATTATGGTTTTATCTTGAGTCTGGCCATTGCTTTCATAGAAAACTTCCTTGTAACCTCTCTGTTAGCTCAAATAAACAAACTAATCCTAGTCAAAAATGGCTACCAATTCCCACCACGTTCATCCAGACCTTCAGTGATCAGAGGAGGATCAGACGTTCTCCATCCTGCCCATTCTCAGAGCTGGGGCAGCAGAGGAAGAGATTGTGAACCAAATTCAAAATAAACAACAGGAAGTAAATCCTTTGTGCTGTGGGCAATATAGAAACACCAGCACCTCCAGAAGCACTGCCAAAGGACAGCCATACTAATGGCAGACTGGGCAAACCCAAGGAAGAAGTGTCCATTTAGAAGTAGTAGATACAGTAGAAATGCTATCCGGTTCAGCAAACATCCAGCTGAAATAATTGGAGACCAGGAGGGTTTACTCCGCGGAAGTAACACACCCCCTTGCCTTGTTTTAGTTATCTGTAGAGATTTCTTCTCTGGGCAGCACTGGAGACACTGTGTTAAAATGATGGGCTTTTAATCTGACCCAGGAGAGCTGTATCCTGGTGCTCAAGGGTTCAGGCCTGGCTGTTCTCCAGGAAGGCTCTCTATGGCTAGAAATCAGGGCAGGGGCTCACGAGGACAAAGGGTGCGGAGGAAAAGAAAAGAACAAAGATTAAGCAGGAAAGAAGAAGAGCTCCTCTTTTTCTGATTAATCTCAGGGTGTAAGTTAGGGAAAAAAAGGCCAAACAAGTAAATAAATAACATCCGCATGTTTGGTGTAATCATTAATGTTTGAATTATGAACCAGAGATAATCTGGAACCCAAAGTACGAGGCTTCCTTTAAGTAGCCACGACCACAAGACGGGAGCCAGAGATGAGGACGAGGCTCCTGCTGCCTGAACGACAGGGGCAGCAACAGCACGTCCGTCTCACAGCCCTCAAGCCTTGCCGAGGAAAAGCACTTGCTTCCTAATCTGCCTTTGGGACCATGTTCTCTGGGGCCAGAGGTTTAAAACCAACCAAGTAAATGATGGCCCTCTCCTCCCCAGTTTGAAGGGCTTCCTCCCCTCACCTTCAGCCCACATAATACACTGCCACTCTGAGCTGGCAAACCCAATATTTGCTTTGCTTTTTTCTTAATCTTAACATAATTTACCAACGAACACAAGCAACTCTTCAGGGCTGGCTGGAACACGGTAAAGTGCAGATGCTCCTGCAGTACCGCTTGCTCTTTATCAGCAATAACACTTCAGTCACTGTGTGGTTCTGCTGATATAACTCAGTACCGGTTCGCGGTTCCAGACCTGCTGTCTCATTAAGGAGGATAAATGTACCTTTATCTTTACAAGCGAGGACTTCTGCAGGATTAGAGCTGCAGAGGTATAAAGAAGATAGATGGTTGCTGGCCACCCTCTGCAGTGTATTAGAGAAACCTACAGACGATCCCAGAGCCAGCCAGTAATAGGCATTAAGCTTAGAGGTACGTGGCACTGCCAAGGAAATCATGCAAGCTCTCCAGGGCTCACAGATGCAGCAGGAGCAGTGAGAAAGCAAAAAGGAGAAGAAGGTAGCGGTATGACAAAGAGACAATGAAATTAAACAGCTACAATGAGAACTTTTTCCCAGCTTAGGTTCTAACTTTAAGAATTGCAACCTAACAGAGAAATAACAGAATACGATAGTCCATTTCAAACCCTCTCTTTTTGCATTTCTAACATCCTAATTCTCGCTGCTGAGCTCCAACAAAGCCTCACCCAGAACAGACAGTCAGCCAACTACACTATAAGGCAGCAAACCCCAGTTCTCCTTCTCCACAGCAAGAAATTTCCTATGGAAAAGAAAAAAACCAGCAAGCTTTTCTGCACACCTGGAGCTTGGCTGGTTGTGGCAAGCCAAGAGAGTTTCTTGGTTCAGCCTTTAAACATCATGTTAGCTCAAAGCCTTGGGCATGGAACAGCAGAGGAGTACAGTTCAAATATTATAATTTTGTAGCTCAGACTCCAATGGCATTAGCACTTGGCATTTATGCAGTGTCCCCTCAATCTCAAAAGACTTGTACAACAATACTGCCTCCCTCCTACGGGCAGGGAGGAATAAAGCAGAGTATGACATTATCCGGGCAAGATCGCAGCCAGCATCAGATGCAGATGCAGAAACCAGTGTAAGGCCAGCTGGCAGAGGGACCTGCTGAGACCTTATCCCAACAACCCTTGTGCAATCTGAAAAGAAGATGAAAACCAGTTCACTAAAAAAAAACCCTTTTCAAAAGCCTTGATGACTTTCACTGCTTCCAGAGTAAGCTAATATTTCATTGAAATAAAACCATATGGTAAATGCTATGGTTTTTTTCAGATTACTCATAAAAAGGTTTGTGTGGAATGAAAATACACTGATTGCTTTTAATTGTCAATAAAGACTTTTCATTTTCTGTTACTGTATGAAGTGGGCTCATTTTATATTGGCCATTGATGAAATGAGTTTCCTCCCTTTTGCACATCCAAAAAGCATTCAGTGTGACACTGTGGGAGCTACCATATTTAGTAAACTGAAAAACAATAATCAGGTGTCTCAAAAATGTCAGCTTTTCTGGCAATAAAGATGATCTTTTTTCATGGGCTTTCTTTTAAGCACAATAGTGGCATATTTAGTAATTACTAGATGTGAGAAAGTATTTTTTAGAACTGTGAAGAAAACCTATAGGCCCCATCACAACCCTGACCCATCGGCTGTTCCATTTGGGCTTTGAAACCAATGGGCACTTTTGGGGGACTGGAATTTTCTTCGTTTTCCTCAAACAAAGCAAGCACAGGCAGGAACCTGCTGTTACTGAAATCAGTAGTTTTGACATCGGTGGTCACAGAATTAGAACAACATTCCACACTTTTTAGAATCCCAGCCTGTGTTCAGTGCAGCTTGTTCTTGAGGAGCAGAGCAGAGAATACCTCTGAGAGAATTACTTCATTGCAAGGCTGTTTATTTTAGAAAAACAAAAATATTCAGTACTATTTTTACCAGCTTTTCTTGGTTTTCTGACTTTCAAGTATATATTAGGATTAAGAAAATAGTTCTGTTATGAGAAAGGGGACCAAAAGGTTTGCTTTGAATGAAAAAGAAGTGGTACAGCGGGGCAAATGCACTCCTGTCTAGCTGAGAGAGTACTGGATCGTGAAGCACAAGGTTTCCCACATCCTTGTCATGTCGCACCGCTATGGCAGCCCCAGCTCACCTTCCTGGGCCTGTTTTCCTCCCATCTTGTGTTGCAGGCATCTGAAAGTAGGAACTGTCTGCTACCATCAGCTTATATGATGCTCAGCAGAAAAGCACCCCCACATCTATGCCACTTCATTCCACCACATGACATTGACTTTGCCTGTTTCCCTTGGTACCTCTCCACAGACTCACCCTGACCACAGCAGCAGACTTGCTCTGGCACAGCCAGAGTCAACCAGCACTTCACAGAGCCAAAGTGCTGCCTCACTTCAGAGAATTTCTCACTGTCCATGAAATCAAAATCTTACTTCAAGGGCAAGTAAACCATGTCCTACAAACGCTCTCTCTGGTTTCAGAACGCTGTTGCTGATTAGCTGATGGCTGAAGCTGAGCTCTCAGCAGAGGTTCACAAGAAGACACCTCTGCTGCTGCTACTCACACCATCTCACTGCCTGCCATCACCAGTTCAAAACGTCACCATGTCCAGTGCTCAATGCCAGTCAAATGCCCTTCTCTTCCCTCTTGGCTGTCTGTGCCACTTCCAGACTTTGGTGCCAGACTTGCCAATGAAAGACAGAGACAAAACCCACTGTGGGACAGCAGCCCTATGGGGAAAACCTCAGCCAACCCGCTAAATAAAAGTCAATGTGAAGTCCACTTGCTCTTCCCTGCACCATGGTACTAATGACTTACACAAATGCATGCACAGGTGCATAACTGTCAGGGCTAGGAAATCAGCGCGGAGAACCTGCCTCCCTCATGGGCTTGTCCAGTTACTCAGAGCTCTCACTTGCCTTGTGGTTGCAAGGCAGCTTTAACACCAGCCTGGTTTCTCCACCAGCCCTATAAACTGCATTAAAATAAAGCTTCTGTTTTTTCTGTTTGTCAACTCCAAAAGAAAGAAAAGTCTTAATTAACAAAGGGATGTCAGCTCCTGGAAAGTATTTTCTCTGTGGATTCTGTGGTTACAAAATCCTTTCAAAGTCCTTCAAAAGCTCTGCCCGAGTTTTCCTTCCATCTGCTCAGTCTTCACTCTACAAAGCCTCTGGATGATCAAACCTGTATTCGGACACAGGCAGTCAGAGATAAAGTAGCACAAAAGGTTTAGAGGTCAATAGGTATGAAAATTTAAAGGGGCTGTAAACTTCCATGTCACGACACTTGCATCCAGCTCTAAAACTGAGAGAGAGAGAGAGGGAAGAGTCTTAATAGTGTCAGTACAGCACTTCAAGTCCACTGAGGTCTCTCTCTCACTCTTGTTTAGGATTCAGAGAAATACAAGATAGTTGCAAATCCTCCAACATATTATCAGAGTGAGAATCATGAACCCTATTGCTCACATTCAAAAAGCAGATAGAAACATTCCTCTCCCTTCTCCCATCGCTTCCCTCAATAAGCTACTCCAGACATGACACAGGAGGGGCCTTTGCCCAGCACACGCTTTCATGGTAAAATCGCCTCCGATGGGACTGCTGTAACATTATTATCCTGTTCACTCGCCCACGCAGCAGAGAAGGGTCTAGCGGTAACTACAACATCCCAAGACACAACATATCAAAGCAGATCACTGCTTCCCAGGTCTAAAACACCACCACAAATCTTCACTGCTATGACCGTGGTTGTCTCACTCCAGAAACTTCTTATGTCAGGAAAGGAGAAGAAGAAGGGAGTTAAAACCCAAAAATCCTCTTGAGAGTCACCTGACTCACAGGCAGCAGAGGAGACATCACTGCTGGTGGCATCAGGAGAAAATGGAAGCTTTGGGGACCAGTGATGTTCACGAGTCGCTGAAGGAAGCAGGGAGGACAGCTCAGTCAAAGCTGGTATCTAATGCTCCATAGAGACTGTCTGTAAAAATGACTGAAGTGTCATCTCTACGGAAGTTTTTTATTGAGACTGAGCCTAACCTGAACAAATTAAGTGTGTCTGTCAGCTCTCCCAATGGAGGAGGACAGTGGGCAGGGGCAGGAACACCCAGGGCCGTAGCAGGATACGGCACGGCTATGGTGAAATAGGAACCACAAACTCCCATCCCTTCATGAACCATCTGCAGGGACGTGCCTGCAGCAGCACGAATGTAAGAAAACAGACACACGGACACCTTGGAACAAGAGAAAACCTACCATTTCACTCAGGTGTATAGAGAGCAGTCTGGGCAGCCCCCAGACCTCCTGCGCATGGCCTCCTGACCAGGCAGCGGGAGCAGTGTTACATAAAGTACCCGCAGCTTTCAGATTCCAAACAATAGTTTTATGCCAACATGATTTATAGGCCTGCTACCGTCAGAAATTAACATGCTGCTCATGAAAATATTGTCCTGTACATCAACAACAAAAGGAATAAAACAATCTTGCAATAATTTCCCGAGGGCGGGGAAAAACCCCAGCTAACTGTTCTCCATACCATGGTAAACTCATTTTAAACACTCCATATTGACAGAGTGAAACATAACACGTCTGCAATTAAACTCAATACAAACTTGAGGGACATTGATCTTGTCCTTCAGCCAACAGTGACAAATAGGATATTTGAAGATCCACATATAAATCTCAGCCAAGTTAAAAAGAATACCACTGCTCCTCTTATTTCAGTAAGTTTTTGAGCAGAAGCCAGGCGTGGTTGTGGAGGCCCACCTTTGCCTGTTGAAGAGAAGTATAATTTTAACACCACCTAAAACTTAAGGAGACACCTCCACTAGCACATCTAAAACATCTGAAGCTCAGCTGCTCAGTACAGGAGCCTCCCAACTGTATGCAAAGGGTGGTACATCTTCAAACTACTCCCTAAACAAAGAGACATCAGTTTTTCTGAACGTTGGTGCGAGCCAGTAGATCCTATTTTGGTACAGCTCAAAGCAACAGCAAAATGACAGATGCCACCTTTGCTGTAAAAAAGCACTCCAAGAGAAAGATTTTGCATTGCTTCCAAGTGTAAAAGGTGTACCTGGACACCTATTTCCTTCTTGCAATCCATCCCTTTCAGATGCTGTTAGGATAAGCCCACCCTCCCCTACAGAAGCATAAAAGGATTTACATTTGGAGGTGAAGCTTGTTGCAAGATCAGACTGTAGGTAGAGACAGCTTTCTACAAAGAATAAATTTTCATAAACCTTCTCTTGGGGGTTTTGTTTGTTTTGTCAATCAGCCTGACATTTACTAGGTTTGAAAAGCTACGTGGCTTGTGATACAGGAGTACCAGTTGCACAAGAAGCTTCAATACACGTGCAACTCTTCGGCAACTGAAATGAGCAGAGACGTATTTCACCCCCTAGGATTTCATTTGCTGAATTTCAAGGTAGGAAGCTCTCATGTTTCCATCTTCCTTCCCAGCCCTTCAGGCTGCTGGCTGAGAACACCCTGGTCCGCAGCTGGAGGACAGCAGCATGTTTCCTAGCCCAGGCTGTCGCAGACTTTACCTCACACGCCCTCCATGTGCGACTGTAGCACACAATCTGGCAACATAGAGCTCTGGATCCCAGCACAGCCAAGAATTATCCGGAACTGGAGGCTACAGGTTAAACTTTTGCCCAGATATGGACATTCACCCCAGGGAACTTTTATTTTTACTTTTTATCCTTCTAGGAAGACCCTGAGACTGACACAAGGGAGCAGTGGAACGGCTGTAAAAATGGTAAAACAGATTTCAGCGCAGCAGGGTAAGGATGTGGTGATGCCTGGGCCGCGCACCATGCTCTGCTTTCAGCAGCGGGGCCTCGCAGAAAGCGCTTTACTTCTCCTATGAGGATTTCACAAGCTGCAACACATGCTATAGCTTCACTCTCTGGTTTTCTCTCCTGACCGGGCAGAAAGGTAGACATTTAATACCCAGCCCCATTACTCGTCCTAATGAAATGTCAGCAGCAAAGGCACAGGTGTTTAACCGCTGCTGGAACGCCTGCAGATGCCAGCAATCCCTCAGGCAGGGAAATCATCACAGTCAACAGCCTCAAAGAAAGCCACGAAGGCAGTGCAAGGTCATAAGAGACCTCTGACCTTTATCTGCCGCACTCGCGGAGCTTCAGCTCTCCCTCCCTTTGCTTTCCCAAGCCCCGAATACATTCCCTGCTCTCCCCAGGCCCTCTTTGGCAGTGCAGCCTCTCAAGGGTTCTGCTACCTTATTCAAAACAAGTGCAAATGTGTGACCTGAGGGAGACCTGACTGGGACTCAACAAAGGCGAGTTGCAAACAGCTCCACGGCTCCTGAATGAAGACACAGCTCTCCTCGTGCAGCGCAGTGTTCCCCAGCAGTCCCAGGGGAGGCTGAAACGTTAATCTGCATTACAAGCCCCGAGCTCACTGAAAGCATCCTTCTTCCCAGCGCACAGTGGTGGGTGTGATTTATTGCTGCACTCGGCCCTGGGTTGGGAGCCACAGCATTGGCTGGAGGCAATGAAACGGTACAGAAAGTAGTTGACAGGAATCCAAGGGGAAAGGATGTACAAAACCCAGGAATAGAACGAGGGCAAAGAAAGAGACCAATGGACTAATTTAGTCAGGTTCCTTCCACCTCTAGCGTAAAAATTAAACCACTTAAGAATGTCAAATCTCTCCTACCTGGCTTTCCCCTCCTGAAAGAGGGAATGGGGATGGGGGAAAGACTGAATTTTTGCACACATTTTTTGTTTTCTTCTACAAGCCACACAACAAAAAAAGCCTGGAGATATTTGGATAGCTAGAGGCTGCCATTGCAACTGTGAGACATTGTTAGAAAGCAAGACAAAAAGGGAGGAAAAATACAAAGCAACGTTTTCAATAAGGCAGCCAGAGCTGCTAGGTTTTTTTTTTTTTTTAGTTCTGGCATCCCTCGCAACCATACAAGTATTTGGCAAGTCCCATCCTGCTCCTTGGTTGCTGCAAAATCACACCACCTTTTGGCACAATGGGCTGCATCTGATCTGAGCTTGATTAGGAAGAAGGCAGGTCACAGAAAGAGCTGGTTAACCTGCACTTACCCAGCGTGGCTCAAGTCAGTTCCCTGTAAAATGAGGTTAAAATGTAACCTCTCCCTGGTGGTTTTGTTGGTTACTTCCATAACACCTGCACTATCTTGGGCTCTCAGAAAAAATGCTATATTTAAACATATGAATTCCAGTTTCTGCCCATTTATGCTTGCCTGAAAAATTCTCTAGTCTTATTAACAGTTTCTGTGCTTAGTCTCCCCCAAAAAGTGAGATAAGGAATGGCAGAGATTTATGGAATCAACTGACCTTTTTCCAAAGTCACAGAGACCAATATCTATAAAGTCTCAAAACTAGGCACAAAAATGAAGTACTCGTTTTGGAATAAACATGCAAAAAAACCTTAAGAAGAGAAGAATTAATAAAAAGATTGCGATACAAGGTATTTAAAAAACAAATATGTCAATGAAAAGACTTTCTGATTCTCGTGGGCTTGGGGTTTTTTGGGCAAGCTTTCGCTTGGTAGTGTTTTTACCTCATTCATGGTGCACTGTTAAGTAACTCACTCCTTTACAAACAAAAACATAACCTTTTTGGGTCTACTTCAGGATGTACTACACTTGGGGTTTCCCTTTACTTTGTCCTCTTCTCCTGCCACGTATCAAGTGTTTTCAGGTGTTGTGAAATCCCCACCAACACTTCCTACTTCTCCTTTCCCAAAGCTGGAAGAATATGCTGTGCTGCTGGTGGAGCTGCAGCTTTCCAGGACCTAAGTAAAAAGATCTTTGCTAAACCTGCTGGAAACAAAAGGTGAATGCTGAGAGGTTGGTCCAGCCACCCACTATTCAAGAACATCTGGGGTCCCCCAGTGCTCTGGAGAACAAACACTGCACCATGACTCTGCCCGTCTCACCCCAAAGCAGACCACGACGATCCTCTGGCATGAGGAGCAGCTCCGTGTCCTGGAATGACCAGAGATCAGGATCTCAAAAATCCATCTTTGTTTTGTACTCGCTGTTGTGCAGAGATAAGGAAACCCAAGAAACTCTCCCACAACGGGTGCCCCTGAGCTGCCCAGGTGTGAGCACGGACCTTGGCTCTGTTCCGCACTGGCTGCTCAGCACACACTGCGGAGCTGCAGGCTGTGAGTGGGCAGGCACAGCCATGGTGCAAGCTGGAATTTATACAAATAAATAGATGAAATATCACATGAATGCTCAAGTGTTTCCACAAATTGAAATCTATTTGGGCAACTGCTCAAAGAACAACTAAGGATTATACTAAAACCACTTCTGTAATGCCAGAGCTTTCACTCACATTCCCCCTATGACAGCTTAATTAAAAGTTTAGTTACGTGGGCCAGGTTGTTATATTCTCTTCACAAGAAATACATCAGGACCGAGCCGTATATACAGCTGCTGGACACAGGATTTTGCAAGTAAATGGGGCTGCCAGAACTGTTTAGAACTCTCCCCTCCTCCCCCATTAATCCTCTCTGCAACTCCTTTTCCCCCTTTAAATTTCACCATCTCAGTCATTCATCAGCAGGCAGAAAGTGGCCCAGTAAATTATTCTCAGCTCAAAACACTGAGCTTTCAAATGTGGGCAAATTCCACACCAGTCCTGAACTCCCTTGAGTTTATCAGAGGTCAGGGCAGCACCAGGCAAAGCAGGGAAGAAAAATGTTTAACCCCACATTCCTGGCTAAGAATACTCTCTCCCTTTCTTCTTACAGCCCCCAGCACTCACCCTGATAAACCTCTGTGTTTCAGGAGCAGAGATAATAGAATAATTAGAAGTTAAGCTGAACAGCAACAAGAACGGTGAGCTGTGCTCTGTAAAAATCCAGTCTAGCCCTTCCTACACCCCTTGGGAACACAAGATGACAAAACACAGTGAGTGCAAACACTGGGCAGGTAAGTTCACAGACTACACCGCACAGTCAATATCATCTCATATGCAAGCTAAGCAGCAGACATTATTTCACTTATTTAGTGGGCTGCGTTTGTTTTTTACTCTCGGTATGAAACAGCATAATGAATTACCTGTTCACTTTGCTTTTATTTCAGACTTTAGACGGTTCACCACACCATCTCTGTTACGAAACAGCAATTCATTTCTAGAGCGGAGAGCAGCAGGTGGTTGTGCTGAGATGTGCACACTTCTCAGATGGGCAAAGCTTACTCTCAAGATGTGAGGTTTCAAAGCAAGGGAAAAAAACAGGAAGCGGTTACCTGCCGCTAGCCGGAGCCTAGCAATGAGCTGGGAGGTGAAAAGGCTGCATTTCCCAATGTAAAGGTTTTCTCTTGGGACTGAATTTGTACTTTCTGTTGTCATACAGAAGCCATCACAATGAAGACTTTGTATAATGCAGATACTTGCAAGCTCTTAGAGGTCTAATTATCCTGTATTTGTTGCCATCACAGTTTACAGCATTATCTTGTCTTCACATGATTTAAATGGGCATCATGGGCAAGTGGAGAAAAGCAGACCTAAACCGTGCCTTTGACTGCCACTAACTTCTTCCATAGCATTGTACAAGCCAAATCACTTTTTATGCCCTTGCGTAATTTGGCAAGTCTGTAGGGCTTGGGCCACAGCTCACCATTTATACATCGAGTACTCAGCAAGACCCCACTGCCACAGGGAAGTCCCCATCAGTCTGAGAAATGAACTCCTCAAAAATTCAGCATATAAATCACTGCTTTACAATAGAGATCTTAAAATACTGCAGTTCCTGAGCCAACTGAGCGAGTGCTGTTGAGCGCAAGGGAGGGAAGCACGGGAGGACTCCTAGGCAACTCAACTTTTGCTCTCATTAAGATGCTGCTCCCTGGCCTGAGGCCACAAGAGAGGGTTCCCAGTCTCTAACAGAGACCTCCCCTCCCATCTCTCTTTCTGTGGGTATATGAAATCACACTTGCTAAAAGCAACCTCATGGTTAGCCTCATAAAAATGCTTCTCAGTCACATTGTCTCTCTTTGCCATGTACCAGACTGCATCACTTTCCAAGGGTATCTTTTCCCAATACTTTAAGTGTCCGCAGCCAGGCTAAACCCAGTTCTCTCACAAAATGTCCACATGGTGCCTCATGTAAATCCCAGCTGGACGCTGGCCGGCACTACATCATTTCATTCTACATATTTATTATTACTTTGATAGATAAAACTAATTTTCTCAGAAATCCACAACACACTGGCCCAGAGAGGTGGTGGATGCCCCATCCCTGGAAACATTCAAGGTCAGGTTGGATGGGGCTTCGAGTAACCTGACTGAGTTGAAAATGTCTCTGCCCATGGCAGGGGCTTGGACTGGATGGGCTTTAAAGGTCCCTTCCAGCCCAAACCAGTCTGTGATACAACTTAAAAAGCACAAACGCAGTGGGGGAATTGCAGGGGAAGCACTTCGTTCATCATTGTTCTCTCTCTTAAGCATGTACTAAGTGATTCATATTGGCATTTCTCTGAAAACACAATATTGACTGCATTTCAACAAGGACAAAACCTACCTACACAGACTTAGCCACTGCTTTTCATTCCAGTGTGTCCATCACTGTTCTTCCAGCTGAACAGACTGGAACACCAGATCATGTCCTCATTTTGAAAGCTGGCTCACCTATGCCAAGGAACAGAGATGAAGCTCAAGGATGTTCTGTTTGGGCATAAGAACTGTGAGAGGACCTGTGCCAGGGGAGCTTTACATTGGATATTAGGAAAAATTACTTCACAGAAAGGGTTCTCAGGCACCGGCACAGGCCGCCCAGGGAATGGTGGAGACACCATCTCTGGAGGGATTTAAAGACATGGAGATGCAGTGACATGGTTTAATGGTGAGCTTGGCAGTGTGAGGTTTATGGTTGGACTCGATAACCTTAAACGTCTTTTCCAACCTAAATAATTCTATAATTCTATACTACATCTTGGAGCAAAAGCTTATGTACCAGGTAAAAGAGAGTACAAAAGTACTTTAAAACCCATCACTGCACCCTGTTTCACACTTCCTGCAGAAAAATTAGACCCCTTTTCAAGGTACCAATGGTGATTTCTTGGTATTGGTAATTGGGGCAACTCTTAAAACCTAAGGAAACAAACAGACATAGCAATATCCTGAATAAATAGGCAATAAAGGAGAAAATTTATTTGTTAAAGATGGCAAGTCTATCAATTATTTCTAGCCAGCAGGTGCTGCTCTGGAAATAGGAAGGAAAGTTAAGAGTTCCAAAAGCTACATAAAACCAACTGAACCATACGAAGACAAAGAAACATCACATTAGTGCATAAAAACGCACAATTAAAACTACAGCTGTTACCCACAGAAGAAACCCATAAACATTTCACCCCTTTTCTATCAATGCTGCTGCCACAGTCACATTCTGTGCTTTATCATTACTTCTTCACTGGCTAATTACACAAATAACAACCTATTAACAATAAGATGACTTCAAACCATTGTTATCCCCCCTCCTCCCATTCTCTGATATTTGACACTAAAATTGTTTCAAGGACATTAGAAATGTCAGCAACTAAATAATCAAATAGCTTCTCACCTCACTCCAGTGTAAAAAGCAGTCCAAACACGCTGTAAGTGGAAGGGGAAGGAAGGAGAAAGACATGAAGATATTTTTTTATTTCTTTTTAAGAATTAACTGAAGAGCTGCTTAGCATTTGCCCCATCTCCTTAATTCTGTAACGTTTCCTCCTTCTCAGACGATTCCAGGCCAGAGGGGAAGCATAAGGGGCTTTCTATTCATGGAATATTCATGGACCTGGAGACCTGAGGGATCTCAAAAGAAGGAAGATTCATGCGTAATACGAGGACGAGACTTGCCATACGAAAGGATGAATCTTCTGCACTGGCAAATTGAACTAAGAGGCAGAAAACCCACTGAAAACAAAAAAGATGGCTTGAAAATTGTGAATACTGGAGAAGAAACAAATGCCAGAGCAGGTAACCAGCATACACTGGAACAGAGTAATGACATTTCCTATTACAACTTATTAGCTGATAAATGATCAGGATTATTAGATTAACCTCTCCCCACTAGCAGTTGATTGAAAAGTTCCATCCTCTCTTAATTACAAGAAGATTAGGAGAAACTAAAAAATAATTGGAAGTAATTAATACAATGGAAGCACCCTCAACTCTTCAGTATGACATACTGAGCAAAAAAAGGTCAGTCAGCAGGCATTGTTCCCTGCCTCCCAGTAATGGGGGTCTGATCATCCGACTGCCAAAACCCAAAAGAAATGTCTTCATATCCTCTTCCTATTTTCCAGAGCTTCCAGGTGCAATTTTCTCATTCCTCTAGTCTTTATCAAGGCATTCAAGGAAACCCTTGCAGAATTTCAGTTCTATAATGAAAAGGTATACAAGTCATAACCTCAGTGAATATGAAAAATTATAAATTTTAAACAGAGCAGGGACCGTTTCAAATGACAGCACCAGGAGTGTATCTTACAGAACAACTAGAAAGACAGTCCAAAAAATGAAAGGATGTGAAGGTACGACAACTTACTTTCACATTCACAAGCAGAGAAACAGGGAAGGAAAACTGACAACTCCTCTACAAAAAAAGGACAAGCTGCTTCAAATGTCAGCCTCTTTTTGTCTATTAATTGTCTGTGGGGTTCAAAAGGAACCACAAAATTTCCAACATGACCATAACCAGTGCATAAGACTCTCTGCAGCACAGATACAACCTTATGTCCTTCAACATCACTTTAAAGCAACCATTACAACATCTCACCTTTTCCCAAGTAAAGGGAAATGGAATGGCAGGAAGATGTGCCGGGGAGGTTTAGGTTGGACATTAGGAGAAGGTTCTTCCCCCGGAGGGTGGTGGAGCACTGGAACAGCTCCCAGGGGATGCAGTCACGGTGCCAAGCCTGGCAATACTCCAGAAGCATTTGGACAAGGCCCTCAGACACACGGTGTGAATGTTGGGGTGTCCTGTGCAGGACAGGAGCTGGGCTCGATGCTCCCTGTGGGTCCCTTCCAGCTCAGGTCACTCTATGATTCTAAGTACATCCAGTGTTTTCAACTTGTCCATCAGCATTTTACGGGGCAGGTTTCTAGAAAATTTGTGTAAAGAAACAGCTGTGCTATTTCAGCTTCTCCAATCTGAGCAACTGCTGTTTCCTAAAGCTACTGCAAGTTGAACTTTCTTATTTTTTAAACTACACACAAGCTTCTCCATCGCAAACTCAACCTCATTTTCCTGTGCCTTTCGCAACCCTCTCAGAAGCAGGCCACGGTATACAACAGGAGCTGATACAGTAAAAGCTGAAACAGGACTTGAAATGCCAGATGTTGTGATGTTTCTAAGAGATTCAGCAGCTCAGAGGCAAGCGGAAGCTGTAGAGCCCCCAATCATGGTTCCTTCCTTCAGAGACTTCCAAGTCCCCAGTTCCGCAAAAGCTACAGAATGAGCAGAACGGGCTGTCCCTCCACGGTTTGTGCAAGGGGAGATACACCAGCCCAGCTCAACGTTGCTTTACTGGAGGTCACAGAAGCACAGGCAGAGCTAAGAACATCTTGCTGTCACCAGGCCTGGGAAGAGGAAGCAGGCAGGGTGGGTTTTTCCTGTTTTGTTCCTGTTTTTTTTCCCAACTGTGAAGAATCATTGAGAACATGAAGGCAACATCGTCATTTCAACCTTCTCTGAGAAATGAAATTAGAGTGTGCCCTTCAATTCTCTTTGAAAAGCATCGGAGTTCAATAAACTCTTTTATCGGGATTAGAGGTGAGGCTGAAAGCAAACGGTCTCTTTTAGCTGATAAAAAAATGCACTCTATTTCTCAACCTCCCCACCCCCTGGGCCGAGAGTTTCATGCATATTTGACATGTTTTCCATCTAGACAGCAACACAGTATTTCTACCCACTTGTTTTTTTCTTTCAAGTGACTCAAGCGCACAGTGTTTCTTCCTGAGAACCAATTTATTTTTTAACTGTAACCAAGTATTCTGGGATTTTTATCTTGACTTCACATATTTTAATTCATTATAAAAAGCAAGGTAGATATTATGAACAAAAACTGTTTGTGGCAACTAGAAAGTGCTTATGGGGTTGTTATTTACTATTTATGATTTTCATTACTATTTATGATTTTCATTACAGTAGCACCCAGAGTTTTTTAAGCAAGATTGGTCATTCTACCACGCTGGGACATACATGGGGCAGGAAGGCTGCTCTTGGCCGGAGGCACCTATGCTACTGAAAAAAAGAAAGAAACAGAGAGAGAGAACATGCACACTACTAGAAAAAACACGGGAAGAGGGTGAAGTGGCTTACCCAGTGCCACGGGACAAGTCAGGAGAAGAGAGCTCAAATAAGACGTATCGTGCAATGCTGTAAACTTATCTGTAATTTTAAACAACCTTAATAAAAGCCCTAGTGACAACCTTGGGGATAAAGTAGAAAAACTTCCCTTGAACAAATTTATAAAGCAATAAAGAAAGATTTTTAATACTTTTTAATGAAATACAGAGCAGCTGTAGTAGACCTCTCCAGGATTTAGTAATTTGGGTACCACTGAATTTTGTTTCAAAAAAGACCTTGGAAAAATTATGGCAATTTAGGCTCAAAAGAATTCCTCAACCTAAGAGAAGTGAATGCTGATTTACAGACGCTATCCTACTATTCAGAAAGCATATTTATTGGTTATAAACCCCATTATATTCTTATTTTCCTTTTAAAAGCTGGAATGTTAGGGGTGTGCTTGCAATGATTGCTTTTGGTCAGTAATGAAGTGCAAGGTTAAGTTACAACATATGTGCCGTAATGACAGCAAACACTGCTCTAAGTGCAAAGAAAGCAACTGCAATGAATGCTTAGAAAAAGGTAAAGAAGGCAGAAAAATGCTTGTTAGATCATTTCCATTATGTTTGTATTCAAAATACCATCTGCATGTAGGGCAGGCAACCAACCCCACAGTTCCACGGTGATGCTCCTTAGTTCGCTCTCTCCCCGGACCTGGGCGAGCTGGCAGCCCTAAGAAGCACAAGTGACTTAAGTGCCTGTGAAAGCGTTCCGTCTCTCCTCCTCCTCCAAAGCCCCTCTTCCTGCCTGCCACTGCTAGAGCAGGATCTAACAGCACTTAAAAATTAATGTGGAAAAAGCAGAGGGCTGCATTTTGACATGAGTTCAAAGACAACTGGTATTATGAAGCTTACCCTGCCTCTCCACCAAATTTTAGGATAGAAACTCTGACTGAAAATGAAATTCCTACCCAAAACAAAGTTTCCCAGAGTCTCTCACATGAAACAGTAACTAGGGTTAGAAGAACTATATTCTAAAGTGCAAAGGCTGGAAAACAGATTAAATCACTTGAAAACATATTCCACAACCATGGCAAAGTCTCTTGTTTTCATACTAATACAGCTGTGGAGCTCACAGCCACCAAACCATACACCTTATGTATCATCTTACGATACAACATAAAAACACCTCCCCAGCAGCTGCCAAATCATTCTCAACTTCTTTTTACCTCCAGGTGAACGTGCAGAAAGCATAAGGCACACACCAGCCTTGATATGCTAAACCACATCTCCACGGCAGCTTAATGCCAAGACTTGGCTTCCGCACATTGAGGCTTGTGAAGAAAAGAATTTGTACCCTGCAAACAGGCAAATGCAAGGAAACGGTTTTAGAAAGATGACAAATCATGTGCAGATATAAATGTAGCTGTGGCTCACACCAGTTCTACCTTTCTTGGTTTTCTCACTGACATCTTTTGTCCCTCTGCCCCATCTTTCTCCAGGAAGGATTTTGGATGCTGCTGTTAGTGACTGTTCAAGGGAGCTATAACAGATGCAGACAGCAAGCAAAGGGTGTATTTTCCTCGATCAACACCAGTCAGATGTGTTAACTGGTTGCTTTGGGTTTACATGCACAAAGCATGTAAATGCAACGTCTCCACCCTACTGATTGGATTAGTGACCTTGTGGCCAAGAAAGCTCGTCTCCCTTTTCTACAGTTAATTTGTCTGTAAGAGTAAAGAGCTGAATACTGATCTAAAATGCCTTTTTGCCTATGCATTTATCACTGTTGACCTTCCCCACGACAGCAGTCAGCACACCCACTGTCACAAGCAAACACTATTTTCACAGACAGCCTGACACACTCTCTCCTCAGGAAGGGGACACAGAACCCTTTATATGCTTGGCTTCTTCATGCCCTGCCACCTTACACTGTTAAAAGCCCAGCATGTTCCTAACCAGAATTGTATTAACAGATTTCAGAGATAATTACATTAAATAAATAGGTAGTGGGAACAGTGGGAAGAATGTCACAGGAATAAAAGGACTCCTTGGGCCTTTCAACAAATTAACAAAGTTAAGGAAATTTGAGCAAATATATTCCATGCTAAGCTTGTCCCACGTTTTCACAAAGCCTATGCATTTATGTCAAAGTGACGTCTAATCACGCTCTACATCTATTGCACAATTATTTTAATATACATAGAGTATACATATGCCCCGTCTTCCATCCCCAGCATAGCAGGAGCACTTAGTATATATTTCTATTTGCAGAGGAATTCATTATGGGAAACGG
Organism: Neomorphus geoffroyi; assembly: GCA_033558235.1. Classification (NCBI taxonomy): domain Eukaryota; kingdom Metazoa; phylum Chordata; class Aves; order Cuculiformes; family Neomorphidae; genus Neomorphus; species Neomorphus geoffroyi. The sequence goes on from JAUMJM010000012.1 coordinate 7,780,492, forward strand.
AAGGCTTTTCTCCGCAAGGAAATTTGCCTTAATGGATGCAGTAGTGAGTTTCTCTGCCCTCTCCCTTTCTTCTGCTATCACTCATTAAATGGATAATTTCCTTTTATAAACAATGGAGTCCATATAATACGCAGGTATATTTGGATAGATGATTAATGAAATAATAATCTCCTGGTGTCCCAGCCTGAGAGATGAAACCTAAACCCAGGGCTCCCAGGAGTCAATCCTTTCTTGGCGCCCCAGAGGAGGTGGCTGGACTGCAGCAGCCCAACCCACAGAGCTCCTGAGCACCACGCAGCAGCCAGACTGACTTCTTTCAAATGCCTGTTATGAAAAGGGACAATTTCAACAGAAGCTGCTTATATCTGGTGTAGAGAACATAAATCCTCCCATTTCACTGCTATAAGTATATTTGGAGATGTCCAAAGAGATCCACAGAATATTCCCTCCACAGTTTACGTCAATCATACTGTTTCTTATGGAAGCCTGTCACGACCAGATACTGTCAGTAAGAATTCCTCAGAAACCCGCTGTGGTTTCTGAAACATCAGGCTCCCAGAGTGAGTCAGGAATTTCAGTCAGCCTTGGAGTACCCAGCCTTTTGTACAGAGAAACAAGCAAGTGGGTGCTAAATACGTTGGCTAGGAAAAATGAAAGAACAATGGGCAACTTGGTGTTTTGGGAGGTATTCACACAACATGGTTCATCTCTGGGGCAACTCCCAGACTCAAAACATACACTGTCTTTGGAAATCTCTTACTCAGTTTGAGTATTAATTAGTTCAAAAGAGTACTCAGAGTTGCCAGAATCCATACCCTATTGTTCTACAAACATGCTTTGACTTAGTTTTCAAAAGGAATTAAGAATTAAACCATTCCAGCATTCAGAGGTGCTTAGAAATCACCAAACCAGGTGAGACAAGAGCCCAAAGAAAATAAATTTAGAATATAAAGGTATAGTATATGCAGTTCCTCTTTTATAAACTTGCTCTCTGCTGGGAAAGCTACGGGACTCCCTTCAGCTTTTGTTTTTAACCTGGGATCATCCTCTCAAACAAATTACTATTACAAATTGCCAGTTGTTCCCGACTCCAACTACAGAAGGGCTGATTGTGCCTGGTCTCCCCAAAGGGGATACGGAGCTTTGCCTCCCACCTCTGAGCGAGGCACACACAGCTTGGGTGGTTACAGCTCCGTGCTGTCTTTCTGCAGAGTGTTACCACTAATCCTTTTTATTCCACACACACACATACACTTTCCCACCAGGACACAGTTCAGATAATTGCAATCCAATCAGGGGTTTGATTTTTCTTTAAATCACTACCAAGTACAAGCACTAGAGTTCAGCTGCTCTGGGAGCAGAGGGAAGGGCTCGGCTCACTGTGGCCTCCAAGAGGGGTATGCTTGAGGGCCCCGATGGCCAACGGCTACCTCCCAGGAGAGATCTCTGGCCAGAATCCTCCAGTGGAGGCTTACGTGCACATACCAGACTCCTGCCTCTACTCTGTCTCCTTTTGTCATTCTTTGAAAGAGGGCATCCCTATTCCCACGTTGCTTCCCTATGACCAACCAAACCGACGGGGCTGGCTGACCTCTGGGAGGGAGCAGGCAGGGGAGTCACTGATGCTGCAGTGTTCCTGCTCCAATACTTTCTCCTCCCTGTCCCCCCCTTTTTTTTTCTTTTACTTGGAATGGCATCTTAGACATTTTTAAAAAGTGTAAATCTCACAGTCAAGTAATTCCTCGCTGGGGTTAGGAATGAGGAAATCTCCTGCCTTTAGCAGCAGACAGCATCGTATCAAGGATTCAAACTCATTCCTTCTTAGAAGACACCCTAATTGCTGTCTGGGCTCTTCAATAGCCTGAAAGGGCCCTTGAGACTAGGTATAAACTCAGACTTAGCCAACAAATTTTCAGGCAGAAAATTCTCAAAAAAATTATGATGAATGAACTAAAACACAATGTGAACACAAAAAATAGCACTGAGTTGCACTATTTCCTAGCTTTTGGAAGCTTTTGGATTGCATTTTATTTTAACCTCCCCCTCCATGCAAATTTCTTTTATTTACACACACCCACGTGCGTATGTATATTTGTCCAATAACATGAAATTTGGGAATTTAAGACTGAGCACCGCAAGCTACCTGTGCAGGAACAGAGATGTTGCAAACTAATAGGTAGAAGTTTTTAAGGCTCTCCAAGTGCTCCTGTCTCTGAGTTGCTTTGGCACTAAACTTGCAAATGCTAAACCAACACAGCTCAGCCTGTGTTAGGACTGCGATCCTTAGGTACGGCGACTTGAGAGATCGTGGGTTGTGCCTGTTCCTTGCAGCCTCTCCTTGGAACAAAAGTTAGCTTTAGCTGTCAGCAATTGGAGGGCAGACACTGCACTGTTACAGGGAACACAGGGACAGAACTCGAGTTGTCCACACTGGAAAATCATTGCCAGCATGAGTAGAATTACATCACTTCCCCATTTATGCAAAGTATCTCCAATGTTCTCATGGAAGATGTCGACAATGTTTGGACAAAACAGTGAAACCCATTTCACCAGGAGGTCTGTAACAGCTTTAAGAACCACGCAGGGCACGCTGCCAAACACTGCTGGCTGAAGGTGAGGATCATACCTTACATCCATGGAGTGTATCTGGGCAGGCTCTCAAGGGGTTACGTCTCCCAAAGTACCGAAATAATGATCAAAACTCAAGAACAGGTTAGGCCTAAGAGTTCTTCTGAAAGTGCCTATCATGAAAACTGTGACTCTAAAAAAAGATAATGAGTTAAGAGAGGAGTTGTGAAATCAGGGTCATTCCTTCAGGGCAGTTTCTGGTTTCTATTGTCCAGCCCTTCATCTTTCAATAAAATTTAAATGTTTTGGCTGGCTGCTTAACAGACTCCAATAAATGACATTATCAGCTAAAGATCTCTCTCATTATGCACTTAGAGCTTAAGCCAGCAGAAATAGAGAACTTCAAGAAAGAAAAAGCATTTGAGTTTATTTAAGATACCACTTAACCAGGAAACGCTTTCCTCCCCTGCCCCCCCAGTACCCCTAGAAGCTTTTGCTACTTATCAGTCATCTCTCTCCAGGCAATCCCACTGGGACAAGTTTATTTCCTCTCCCTTTTGACTCAAGGCGCTGGCTAGGAGTGGTTTTCGCCTCACACCTGGTGACACCACATGGCTGAAGCTCAGGATTCAGAGCTGAAAACGAGCTATTACGCCACATGTGCTGATGGTTAAATAGAGAGTTTAACCAAATCAGCACCACTCTCAGTTTAATTTTAAAAGCTCATCGCTCAAATCAAGGGCAGAGGAAAAAAGTTCCCATCATTGCAATGAAGGCTGCAGAGGAAAGATCCCAAGACTAGACCAAAGCCCAAGAGGTCCAAGAGGCCCTGACTCTTCTCACATAAACACGCCGACAACATTCAACTACTCTGGGAGGCTGCTGAGTTTCTAAAACTCAAGTTCATAGCACAACCATCTTTCAATAATTAATTCCTGCATTCAAAGCTGCATAAACTGTCGCATCAAAACTTCCATGTCTACCACGCGGGATGCTTCCTCTGAAGGTGATTTCCACAATTCTAGTAGAAAGTGAAAATAGACCATACAGGTGGTACACTTCCTCTTTTAAATGCTTTCCTTGAGAGTTACCCTTAAAAATATTTCTTGTTATTTTTAGGAATAAGTAATTTGTCCACATATCAATTAATTACTGTGAAAACATTTGTTCCCTGGAGGAGGGGAGGGTAGGATGGGCTGCGTGTATTCAACCACATCCCCATCTCGGCCAACTTTGCCTTCAGTGAGATAATATTTGTCAGGAGCGGGGGGTGGATGGGGATCTGCAGTACACAAAACAACGCACTGAGACAAATATAATTATTTCCTGTTTACTCCTAATATTTTGACAAAGAACTCTTCTTCCCCTCCCTGAAGACAAATACTTTTAATCTATTGGCCTATTAAGTTTATATAAAAAAAAATAAAAATACAAAGAGAAGCTGCTCACTTCTGATCCTGGTTAAAACTAGCGTGCTTTAAGCTCCGTGCAGAAACAAAGCTGGGTGCTCATTGCAGAGGTGCTGACAGAACTCCAAGCATCTTCACTTGCTCTTATGAGACCTACAGATCCCCAGATACACTTCTTGGAGCCAGGCTTCTTTTGCCATGTGGTATCTAGGCTGTAAATCTGACGAGCAGTCCTAGCAAAGGCAAGGAGGCCAGGTTTCGTGGATGGATCCACAGTGGATCCAAGTGCAGCAGTGGATCTAAGCAAGGTTAAATCGAAGGCTTACTTTTAGCATCTAGTTCTTACACAGAAACAGTATCAGTCACTATGTTTTTACTTTCCTTCCGTGCTTTACTGGCGTTAACTCATTTGTTAATAACATCCATCTGTGATGGTCCATTTTTATATCCATGCATTCCATGGCAGGTTACAGGCTTTTAGGGAGCTCTCTAAACTTCAGCTTCCTTACAGAGAACCCATACCCTGACATCAGTTGTGCTTTGAACACAGGAAAAGCTGCAGCATGTGAAATTGTTTTGCATCCGTGTGCCCCAAGCAGAACGGCACGGCCGTGACCTCCAGAAGTGCTGTGAACGAGCTGCAGCCAGACAGGGTGGTGCCCACAGAAGCTGAGCCAAGGGTAAGGAAGCGCGCCCCTGCCTTGGACGTGCTGGCTGCTGCACAGATGTCAAGAGAAGAAAGGTTACATATCCACCAGCGCGCTGCCTTCCAGGATCTCTACATTCAAGAAGCAGCAGTTTTAAGCAGTGGGAAGAGGAAGGGAAGAAATGCAGGTAGAAGCAGGCAAATGACAAAGCAGGAGTGAAGGGAAACTCTGTATAAGGAAATTTTAGGGTGATCCTGCTCCACAAAGCACCATCTGTGCATGCCGTAGCTCAACTACCGAGACAGATTATCTGATCAACCAGGATGGAATGACAATAGAAAATCTATTAGCTGGTGGCTATGGAGCACCACAGGTCTATTAGCAATTGAGTGATTAGCCTGTCGGGTGAGAGTCAGACTTCCTCAAATCTCATTTTCAATAAACTGTTAAAAGTCAATACAACACAGAGTGAAAATTCAATTCTGGGTAACGGGGAAAAAATAGCTAATTATTCTTTCACAGCACCATTGATCCTTCCAAGTTTCCTTTAACAAAGGATTAGGGATTATAATAGACTACTTATATACAGATTAGCAACAAAAATAATCTAGGAAATCATAAAAAATAATAATAAATGCACCTAAAGACCAATTCTACATGTCAAAATTCACAGAATTTTAAATACTAAACTACAAACAAATAGCTCTCACGCTACAGAATCTCTGTGGAAGACCAAAAAGATTACAGAATCAGCAAAAACCCCCTGCCTTCTTTCAAAAAAAAGCTTTTTTAGACAACTTATCTTAAAATGGCAGAATATCAACTATGAAGCACAATAACCATTGTTATTTCAATGCTTTATATATAAAACAAACCCAAAGATATAAAAACTATGCACATACAAGGAAGTAAGAATTCAACAACTACTCCTGAGAAGAAATGTTCTGAATGAACCAGTAAGAAGGTATGCATAGCAGTTTACACCAGGAATCAGAGCAGTAGATATAAACCTGCCTACACAGTGAACAAGCATCCTTTAGCATAATTCTGAGGGTTAGGACTCCTTAAGATATGCCACAGGCTGGGGATGATGGGAGGCTCTGGACGCGTTGCGTATGAGGTGAACAAGAGAATGGTGAGAGCACACACACATTTTAATTGCTTGGGCAGATGAGTAAGGCAGACAGGGGCAGCATTTCCAGGATGACAGCACTGCTCACCCCAGCAGGGCAGGTTCCATGGAGCCTGCAAAGCTTAACAAAAACTGCACACTGACAAAGGCAAGATCCTTGCAGACCCCATGGGGCTCACAGGTTTGGTTTCGCTGCAGCAAGTGACTGTGCGCAAGTGGAAAAGGCAAAGCAAACTGCAAATGCTGTGGATTTTCTGTGAGGACTGGTAAGAGTAGCAAAGAGCACAACCAGGGAGATGCACAGATTGCGTCTGGCTTGCGTGCACTGGGGTACTACTCTTGTTGAGCCAGATGTTCCTGCTGCATTGCTCTAACTCCTCATGTGCTGTTAGTGAAGGAGCAGATGTGTTTGTGGGCTTGGGACAGAACTGCTCTACAGCAACTGAAAACGCTGCATAAAGAACCAGAAAAAACAAATCAAGATTTTATCCACGCTTCAACATCATACTTTGGTCTTTCTCTGAGCTGCGCTGCGGTAGGCATTTGCAGGAGTCAGGGTAAAAATCAGAGTGGCCTGAATTAAAGAAAACCTATTTAAATCAGCTTCTTCCAGCAATGTTATTTTAAAGTCTGGCCCCCAAACATTTGCATAATTAAAACCAGGAGAGTGGTGATACAGCACGGGATAAAAACAAACTACAAGGTGAAACTCAGGAAGTCAGTAGAAGAATGCATGTGTGAATGAATGTATGTGTGGCCTACAAGAAAGCTGGGGAGGGGCTTTTTACAAGGGCAAGTAGTGATAGGACGAGCGGGAACGGCTTTAAATCAGAAGGGGGAAGACTGACATCGAACATTAGCAAGAAATTCTTCACAATGAGTGTGGTGAGGCCCTGGCCAGGTTGCCCAGAGCAGTGGTGGCTGCCCCATTCCTGGAGGTGTTCAAGGCCAGGTTGGATGGGGCTTGGAGCCCCCTGATCCAGCGGGAGGTGTCCCTGTCCATGGCAGGGGATTGGAACTGGATGGCCTCTGAGGTACCTTCCAACCCAAACCGTTCTGTGATTCTACGATACCGCGGCTTGGTCTGCAGTTAGATCGAACTGTCAACTGGAAAGCAGAGGAATCGGTAACAGCATAAACAGTAACAGCATTTAGCACGGCAGAAGAGCTGAACTCTTTCAGATCTAAGGCAAAAGCGAGTCCTGGGGTGGCTCAAGCCCACTGAAGGGGCAATTGGTCTGTGGGACTGTTTGGCTGCTCCCAGGTTCCATGAGCTCCAAATGCAGCACTGCACCTTCTGCTGCCGGGGATGTACCTGTTCAAAGCCTTGCAGAACCCATTCCCTCCCCAGTGCGCTCCTGTGGTGACACAATCAAACCAGGGGGGCATTAACCCAATCCCACATAAGAACTGAAGGTTTGGATTTGTAAATACTAATGTCAGACAAGTAAAAGTTAGCCCCACTGGAGAATTAATTATCACTGCTCTGCTCAAGTTTATCCTCAAGAGAAAGCAAATGCATCAAAAGCTGTAAAGGACGCATTTAAGTAATTTTCATCACTTTAAAACTGTTGTTTAAATTTAAAAGCTTTCTACTTACAGCAAGACATTAACATTTAAAAAAATCACTCGTGTTCCATTCTCAACACGTATTCTCATGTCTTCTGATTCAAGGGTGCTCGTAATGACTTCGTGCTGTTTAGAACAAAACCGACACAGACTGATTACCTTTGTTTTGGTGATTATTCACCAAATAACAATAACCAAATAATAGGAAAGCCATGGACTACATCAACTTTGGCTCACATAGTCTAAAACTGGAACAGTATTAGCTCTGTTACGTGCCTGCCAGCATGAGAAGCAGGCAGGAATTTAAAATGCAGTAGTTGCTCCCAGTTTCCCACTTGGCACAGGCAAGCCTCCAGCCAGTGAAACCCATTCCAAAGCCAGGAGCTCTGAGCCCACAGCAGCGTGGGCAGGGTGCTCAGGCGGGGCTTGCAGTGCCTGGGCCTCCTGCACAGCAGGAGAGGACGGCACTGACATCCTCTGTCCCGCTCCGTGCCGCGAGCCCGGGTGGGTGCAGAGCTAGCCAAGCTTGTCAAGCCGGGACACCCACACAGCTCAGCCAGAGCCAAATTCAACTGTACCACACCAAATCCACACAATTCTTATTTTATGCTTCGGAAACGCTAATTTCAAGATGTTTGCTATAGTTGTTTTGAAATAATTATTTTCAAAGGAGAGATTTCTTCCCTCAGGGAAGAATTTTCCAACAATCTGGTATTTTTTCACTGATCACTGCATGTTTTCAGAGTCCACTAGCATTGCTTATTTCCCCTAAAATTATTACTAGGCTCTCAGATACGATAGCTGGACAGTTCTGTAATATGTTTTCCCACATTTTTGTGGGTTATTTTTCTATCCCTTGGCTCTGAACTTTCTTTTCACTACCACAAATGAAGCTGTTCACAGCATCTCCTGTTTCCAGCAATAGGACAACCAAGTTCTCGCTGAAATCAATAGGAGATTTGCCACTGATGGCAACACAAGTGGGATCACACAGTCAGCCTCTGGAACAAATGTAAATAAACATTTTCATTTCCATGTCTGAATTAGTAATGCTGCAATAATATGCTCCTTCTAATAATATGAAAAAAAAAATCTAAGTATAATTGCAATTCAGCTGCTGCCTGAAGCAAGGAAAACAAAACGCAGCGAAGCTTTTTATTTCATTTGCTGTTTGCAGAAAGGATGAATGACCCATTTGTCTCTTCCTACTGCATTTCGGAAAGGTGCCCAACTCTGGTAGAACATCCATGGAACTCCTCTATTTATTGTGGACATTATTGCTCTAGATCTTACCCATGTAACACAGAAGTCCTCTCCACACTTTCCAGGCAGCACACTGACTTGTTCCAGTAGCACTGAAAGCTTTTTCAGTGGAGCTAGTTTATAACCCTAAATACCAAATCTTACTGTCAAGTTTGGATTGTAACAGTCTCAGCATTGCCCTGGGCAGATGAGGTATCTTTGATCAGAAATCCAGAGCTTACTGGTGATGTTAAGGTCAGGGGAAATACTCTAATATGGTCGATCTATCCCTCCCTTCATCAGCACCTCCAGAGCTCTTGTCGGCACCAGACCTCTGTCCTCCTCGTTGCTGGAGGCTAAATGCACTAATTACCTACTGAAATAGAAGCTGGCGTATTTTTTTCCCTCAGGTAAGACCCTGGCTCCAGGACATCAAGTACCAAGACTGCTTCACTGCCTTGGAATATTTCTTTGCTTCAAACAAGAAATGCAGTGGCAAGAAGCACTCTCTCCCATTATTTTAGTCGTATTAGCATACAACAGTCAAAAGCAGTAAAGTTACAGGTTATTTTGTTAGATAATGATAAAAGCTTCTTTATTATTCTTTCTTTTGAAGAAAAAGACAGGAGAGAGGCTCAGATCCCACGCACTGCAGTGGTACTGCTGCCTATGAACTCACAGGATACAAGACCCAGGGAGCCTCACTGCTCACCTTTTCACTAAGAACACCACCCAAGCAAATCCTCTGCCAGCTGAACTATGCCAAAGCTGCAAATGCACCATGTGCCAGCACGCAGGCACTGGGCATGCGGCAGAGCAGCACTCAACCTTTGCTACAGGACAGCTCGCTGGCTCAGAGTCTTCAGCTCCAAGCCCTCAGCTTGGCAGTAAGACCGAGTAACTCTGGTTAACGACGGGATACCTACTTCGATTCATAGCAACTGAGAAAACAGCCATTTTTCTCTTTTCTTTCTTAGCCTTTTTCTCCTTTGAAGCCTCACCTGTTCCACTGGAAATACAAACACTCAGCAAGCGCAGTGTTTAGGAGAAAGTAGAAAACCAACCGATCTGTAAAACAGCCCTGTTAAAACCCTACTTCCACAGACGGCTGTTTCAGGACAGCAGACTTCTCTCTTCACATTAATATCAACAGGACAACCTGTGATCAACCAATGAACCAAACAGGGATGAAGGGTACAAATTCTTTTGCGCCTTCAATTCTATTCAGTATCTGATGAGGCTGGCTATGCATTTTCCCAGTGCCACCCAGCTGTAACCTCTAGCAGCACGGGACCTTTCTCTACATCCAAGATAGAGAAAGGATTTGGTATAGACTGCAAGAAGATATAAACTTCGCTTCTTTCCAGATATTCTGTATCCCGTATCAAGAACTAACAGCAATAATACAAACAGTAGGCTTTCACGGATCATGATTTCAAAGATCCCCATCACAGATTTTCTCATCTCGAGCCACGCTTCACTGGGTGCTTAGCAAGATGCCTATCAACAAATGCAATTGTATACCAGGACCAAAAGGATACGCTCAAAATAAAGCAGCTGTATCTGTTCACAATGCCAAGCAGACATTGTGTTCAAGTCACAAGTACCACTGCTCCTTTTTGCAGCCACTTTCAGTGTGTTTGAGGTCATGATTCCTTTCAGAACAGACAGTTACTGATCATAAGGGCTCATAACTAAAACATCCACTTGCTGAACTATTTCTCATAATTTAAGTGGAAAGGAGCCAGTTAGGATTTTCCTGGGTCCCTCATAAACTCAAGTAAAGCTCTGATAAAAAACAGGAAACAACTTGGAAAACTTTGCCTTCAGCTTATTGTTTTTCATTTCCAAGAGAAAGCCATTGCAGAACTACATGAGCAAGTGAACTACCCAAACACGTGAATTCATTACTCTCAGCCAGACACCCAACCGGGGGAAAACTGGTAACAAGAAAAACTGAAGACAACAAAACACAGAAAATATCAAGATACAGAGTCCATCACCATGCTTTATCAAGACCAAAGAAAAAATCCAAACCAAAAGGTCAGTGGGATAATCAGATGCTGAAAACCTCCTGCATAAGCAAAATGACAGACTGCTCCACCACTTGATTTGAGAAATAAAAGACTGACCCTCTGTCATTTACTCCCACTTGTACAGCTTCTCTTTTTTGCACTCACTCTTACAGATATGTCAGAGAGACAGAGTTAAAATATTGTACTTTTAGATGCTGTAACATCCAAGGGAAACAAAGACCTTACGGTCTTCTTAAGCTTTAATTCTCCATTTCTCAACTGTTAGGAACTGACATCAAGCTTGTAATGTCATTCCCAGTGCAAGCATTTAATTCTTATTCCTAAAACAGGCACTGTAAATGTATCGTTTCTTCCCTAAAAAGCATTACTACATTTATCCATGCCAAGATGGATCTACTAGCACTCATCCATCAACTAACTAACCTGTTGACTGACTGGAAGCATATTGTTTCTGCTGCTCTGCACCAAGCACCAGGTGCATGTGGCTCATTTATCTCGGAGTTATTCAAGGCTGAGCACTGACCACATGAATGAGTAAAGCCACTTTTTCCTAAGCACCATATCCATCTACGGCAGGCAAAGAAATCCATTGTTTAATCCAGTTACACAGAACAGTCCCCTACTCTTTCCGAAGCTGCCTTGCTTCACAGGACTTGGAAAGGGAACAAACTATACAGAGCACTCCAAGTGCACAGTGTGGCACCACTGTGCTGAACGCTAATTTTTCCTCAAGTTTTTAATAGTCAGTTGGCACTGGAGAGCTTGATTTTCTTCACAAAGCTTGCATTTCTTCCTGTCCCAGTGAACAGTTAACAATCCTCTTGTGATACTGTGTTAGGAACTCATGTGTGGCACGTTGGTCTAATAACGCCGTCTTTAGGATACGAGATGGCATGTCATACTCAATCTACTCCAGAAGCCACTCCAGTCAGGTGGAAAGAGTCCTTTATGGGAGTGTTGATTTGTAAAATGATTGCACTATTTCACTGTGTCTCATTTGACTGCTTTATTGAACTCCACGTCTTCCATCGAGTAGCCCAGACTTCGATTCTCTACACTAAGAAGAATGGCTACCTATCAATAAAAAAAAAAAGGCAAAGAAAAAGCAGGAATCATACTGTGTGTGTGTGGGCTTCATTCCCTCTTTGTATTTACTGTACAGACAGGACTTAAGGTTTTATTTTCACTTCCTTCCACCTCTTCATTTCCCTTCCTCACTGTCTGGACGCACCACGCTGGGTGGAGGTTGTTCATTACCCATACTGTTCTCCAGAAGACCAGCTGTAACAAGGGCCGGTACAGGAAGGTCGTCTTGTTCCCTTGAAGGATAAGGCACTGTACGATTGATTCCTCAGCCTCCGCTCTGAATTAAATTACTTCTGCAGTGTCAAGAGTTGTATGCACATTTTCCAAAGTCTCACGTTCAAGATACTAAAGAAATGTTTGGAAACCATCCACCCCTAGTATTCTCTCGCTGCCATCACCAAGCTTTACAAAGAAATAAGCACTATAGACCTTGCATTTCCTAAGTTCAGTCACAAAGAGGAAGCAAGGTAGTGTCATCTCTAAGGCCCTTGCCTTCCCACCATGCCCCCATCTTCCCACTTGCTTCCAGCTTACCGTGGTACTTCTCTCTGCCTAACACTCTTCATGTTAAAACATGACAGGTATAGAAGAATAAGCTGTGCAACATTGTTATAATGCTGCTGACAAGATCAAAATGAAAACCAGACTTAAAATACATACTCCCTGAAGTATATCAAATGTATTCATTCAGTACATGCTTTTAGTATGAATGAGCACCTCCTCAAAAGGAGAAACTTCAATTGATCTGCTCAGCAAGGAAACGTACCTAAACCAATTCCAACTGTTGGGAATGGAAATTAAAGTACTAATAAGGAAAATTCTCTAACACTCAGACTGGCAATTTGTCAAGAAATACATCTATTCTATGTTCAGGGTAATTTCATCAAATTAGTCTTACTTCACCATTTCCTCTTCCCCTACTCGTGTAATTACAAACATCACACAGCAGACATTCCAACATTCTCCTAACGTAAATTCAAAGCAAAACCACCACAACTGAAAATTCCATTCACCACTATAAAAACCTCAACCCCTCTAAAACTATTTTCACAATCACTATTTTTACTATCTGGAGGGGCTCACCATCCCCACCCGAGTTTGGCATAACTCTGTTCTTACAAAGCAAAACCTCCCTCATACACATTTTCAGAGCAACATTTGCCAATTTCAAGTAAAATCTCTGTAAAACTCTGTTTCAACAGAGTTGTCTGTCCAGTGTCAGGGTAAGTACAAACTTCTAGAGCTCAGCTTTAAAGTCCTTACAAGAGAAGGCTGAAATCAAGCTGCAGAAAAATTAAATGAAAGCCTAATCCAGTATGACCCTACATGAGTGTTTAAACTTATCTGTGCTCTGCAGCTCCAATCTACTTTGAGAGGAACAAGGAGTTTAGCCTAGGGGATGGGATCTATGTTCTCTGCTCATTCTCTGCTCTTTTCTGTTTCTCTTTTGTTCTCATCTCCTATGTATGCAGTAAGAACCGGAAAATATCTCATGGAATGGATAATGGATCTACTGGAATTCAAATATTTACCATAGGGGAACCAGTCGCACACTGTTTTTTCCTGCAAGCAATCATATATTCCCAGCACAGATAACATTTTCACATATAAGTAAAGCCACATATCATTCCTGCTTCTACTTGGAAAGTATCAACCTTCCAGCTATGGAAAAAAATACACTCACAGTGCAGCAAAACCCATCCAAGGCTTCAGATTTTCATACTGAAGTTCTAACTTCCCCAGACTACTCATATGCTTAAAGTCATGCTTGTACAGAAATACCTGCAGGTTTAAGATCCCATTCGGCACCACTGTAAATCACATAAGATGTGAGCACCTGTAAGCACTGAGGCGGCAAAGCCAGTTTCTATTAGTTCCAGTTCTGACCAAGCCACTCCATGGCCATATTCTAGTTGTTTGTACTGCCGAAATTATCTCAGTCAGACACCTAAATGCGCTTGTTGTTTACCCCATCGCAGCGTAAGGTGTCATGCTACGCCAGCACCCTTGAGTCTACACAGAGGGAAATGGCCTATCAGTGACTTCTTTTCAGCATGGAACTAGCAACAGCAGAGAGTGCAAACCAATTTAATTTAACAGAAAGCATTCACATCATGGCACGCAGTTGTCCATTAACAGTACAAGCCCCTGTCCCCCTCCCCTTCTCCAGTTGGCAGTTGCAGCAAATCTTCCATGAAAATACATTTCCTGTAATGTTCTGGTCATGGTCAGCAAGAGCTGCAACCCATTTCCATAAAGCCTCCATGTGGAAAATTGCCTTGGCTGTTAAAATGGCCTAATGCAAAGGAATTTTACTTCTTTTTTTTTCACATTGAAGGCATCAATCCTTTTAAAAAACCTCCAGTTTCCACGATATTAACAGATCACCTGCCAGCAATGAGGCAGAGCCCTCAAACTAGAAAGACAGCAAATCAAAGAGCTTTAAAGAAAATAAGAGAAAACCTTCCTTCACCCAAGTATCATTCACAGACTGTTAACCCAGCAAACATAATGGGAAGGGAAGCGGGAAGGAACTTTGCAACAGCAACTCTGCCCTCACCAGAGAGTAATCCTCGTGCTGCAACTGCTGATTAGACTTCCATGGCGTCACTTTGCCCCCCAACAGCTACACCTCAAGCCTGCAGAGAAGCGTCTGAATCACAGGACAAGTCAGATCCAAACAAAGGAGATGCAGGAAGGTTTTTAGACTGCAGTCTCATTCACCCACATTGTCTTCACCCAGTGCAATTTACTCCTTAGCTCTGTGGAATTGCATAGGTCCAGTTCCTCACTCTTGCCCTACAGGGCTGATTCAAGTCCATAATGGTTGCTGAAACCTATGAAGTCCTCTCCTACACCGTTTCTGCACACAAGCGAAACAGATCTCTCTCGTACACATCTCTCCCCCAGCAGACCAAGGAGGAGACACACAGATCTGGTACACAGGGTGAGGGCCCACAGCTTGCACTGTCTGCACTCTCCCGTTACTCAAGGCATGTTCCACAGAGCTGAAGGAGCTGTGCATTCTCTCTCTGGCTCTGGAAAAAACCCTGAACAGCCTGATCTGGAGAAATTCACATGTAGATTTTATAAATGACTTTGCGATGAGACACAGGCAGACAAGACACTTCTTATTGGAAAAGGGAGATGATTTCAGTGGCACTGACTGATCTCAAACCAACTTCCAAACTGGTAAGTGTAAACTGGGGGGGGCACAGTCCTGCAATGACACCAGGTTCTGTTTTACAACTGACATAACCAGATTAGCTACCAGCAAACCTGAAGCTGTTGGCTCCAATATTCTTGCATATTAAAGTGTAATAAATACTGTTACCATTGTCAGAAAAAGCTCACAAAGTTTACACCGAGAATCTTCAAGTGCAGGACAGCAGATACCATTTGCAAAACTGGAAATTGAAACAGAGAAACTTCATGGAAAACTTTCAGCAAGTTCTGTATAATGAAACCCCAAACCTGAAATCTCTGGACGTGCATTGCTTGTAATGCATCTGCTGGAAGCTTGGGAATTTTCCAAAATCAGGCCAAAGGTGTCTCAATTTGGACACTACATTGTAGGCATATTAAAAATAAGGACATTTTTTGAAGATATAAGGCTTGTGTTAGAAGCCCAAGGCTTCACAAAACCAAAATAGAACAGATAATAGGTCCTAGAAATCTTTAATCCCCAGGTGCTATTATAGCAGTAGGTCAATTTTGGATTACTCTACAAGAAAGAAAGGTAAAGATCATTGCAAGTCTTAAGAAAGAGTCATCAAAGCAAAAGAAGGAAAGTTTTTTAAGGAAATTAAATATCTATGACTAAAATAACTGATAGAACACAGGAAAATATAAGTTTGTGAGCACGTAAGTTGTCTGAAATATAAACATCTTTGGGATACACTCCTTGACTATGAAATTCTCAAGGCTGTGGCTCCAGGCTCAAAGCTGTGTCTAAGGCAATAGATCCAGAAATAAAACAACGAGCTTTCCAATTTTGTCCTTGCTTGCCCAAGGAAGAAATTAAGAGGTATCTCAACTGTATCCACATGAACAAAAGCGCTACTTTACAACATCTCCTCAAACTTCATTGGTTTCTTTCCTGGGAAAAGAACTCTATCATATTATAATTTTTCATTCCCAGGAGGCAGCAAGGGAAAGAAACACACAAGGGAGGACACAGGAGCAGAGGAGCCCCCTCTGTGCATGTAGAGTGTGCATGCAGGCAGAAAGGCGCAGGGCTCCGTTCCTGTGCGTGGTTAAAGACGCATACATATAGAAAATGCAGATAGAGGGGTGTATGAGAAAATCTACCCCATGCTGATCTCCTGATGTATAATCTTGTTGTCTACTCACCCAGCATACTCGCTACACAAAAATTTAGCACATGCAGGGTCACTGAGCAGCCAAAGTATCTTTAAAGAAACGTCTAACCTTTCCTACTAATCTGTGCTTCCTGTAACCACTCTGTTAGCAGTCTCCCTGATTTATGATCCCCATGCTGCCTCTGATTAAAAGCATGACGGTTTGTTTGCATTTCTACTTAGGCTGATTATTTTTTTGCGCTTCCTCTGACTTCAAAGCCCTGCAGATGACAGGTCTAAGGGTCCAATACTCATTTCAAAGAGCTATGTGCCATGAATGGGAAGCTGCCCTACAGTAAAAGGTCTCCTACTCATCCACTCCCTTCATTCCACCCTACCACGGGGCTGAGAGAATAAGCACTCTACAACTGCCTGGGAGTTTCAGCACTGACCATTGGGTTTTACTGTGATACAGGTAAGCTAGGCTCAGTTTCTTCTCTGTTTAGACTTGAAAGTCTCAAGTCTCCAGAAATAACAGGGAAAATAAAATCAGAAGACATTTTTAGACTCAGGTCCCTATAAACAACAAACGGAAAACTGCCATGGGTTTTGTGTAAGTGCCCAAGGAACTGCTGGGTACTTTGGAGAAGACAACCTCCCTGTCACGCTGAAAACTCATGTGGGGCCAGGAAGGAACTCACTGCTCAGTTACTTAATACCACAACAGCAGAAGAAGAGAAACTGTAGTTTATTGGGAATGGGGTCCCAGGATATTTGCTGAGGAGAACAGCCACAGGACCAATGGGTAGGTTCAGCCTGAAAAATCATATGCATATTATTATGTAAGAGACACCTAGCTAAGGCATTGGCAAGACAATAAATTAACTGCTGTGAAAATATGGAACAGGAACCTAGATGTCATGACCAAGACCAGCACCTCAATTCACCATGACGTGCATCTCTCCTCTCATTTGTTTTTTGGTTTAGTCAGGAATCTGGCTTTTCCTCTGGAATAAAATCAGGCTGCTGCTCTGCCAGCATCTGTTGCCTCCCGGGATTAGCTGGGTCCGGCGGAGCTGTCGAGATTTCTGGTGGAAAGAGTCTCTCCAGTTGTGGAACTTGCACCTTTTCACTCTCAGCAAGCAAAGCCTCAGCTCTGAGTGGACCCATAGGCTCTGCGCTGATATTTAAAGCAGTTTTGCAAATGGTCTGTGCTACATTCTGCAAAACTGTGACTACAAGCTTTTGTCTCTTGCTTACCATCCAGTGCTCGTAAACACAAAAAAACCAGTCATGGGAGCAGTTTAAAGCTACATTCGGTTACAGCAATGGAAGAGTTCAACTCAGACACTTCTTGCCTCCACAGTTACGCACATAAGCTTTACTGGCAAACCTGCTGAGCTTCTCTCCAAACCCAGAGTATTTTGCAAGTAAGTCTCTGAAATGAGAGATGTTTTTTAACAGCAATTTCATGAACAATGCAAAGCTATAAAATTCAGCACATCACAGTCAGATTCACTGCAACATTCTAACGCCACCCAAAACCTAGTCAGGAAATTCTAGTTTGCTGAGACACGTACAGAAACAGAGCAGAAGAGCACGTTGGACAACAGACATTACAGTTCCTTCAGCAGCTGCACAAAGTTTTTACGACATTTAGGAAAATATTTATTGTGCAAATAATGTTAAGCCAAATGGGTGCTTAGATTCCTGTCTTTTCTGTCCACCTCCCTGAGATGTTTGGCAGCTATGAGGTTCTCAAAGATGAACCAGACTTCCTGGGACGCTGAAAAAACCGTGACAAACCTGTGACTGGCTGGTTGCTGTCTTGTTATCGTCTACTTCGTAGCTCTGTGTGTGTATTTGCACCGCTGGAAAATGCCCATGTTTCCATGGTAGGAGCTACCTTGGTGCAGCTCCCCCAAAGCAAAGTGTGTTCTCCAGACAGGAACCTGGGGGGCCCAGATATGTTAGTGCAGGTGTGTTTAGGCTCAACATTTGTTACAAGCCTTTGCGAAGCTATAAGACTCTTCTGTATACAAAGTGCACCTATTTTTGGACAGTCAATAGGAATTAACATGCAGGAAAAATCTATCCTTGACAAACCTTTATACTGGTGAATAACACAGTAAAATGTACACCTTCTTGTTCAGACATGTGTACCAGCTCACGTCTACAAATTGGCTTAGTATCAGCTGCTGAAGGTAACAAGAAAAACACCACACTGATGGGATTTTGCTATGGTTCGGCTAAAAAACCAAAGTTCTCTTTGACAACCTTCATAATCACAGAAGTCTTCCTTTCTTCAGAGAAGCGCTGTCAGTATTAAGAATTTTGCAAAGAAGTGTTTTCTTAGTAAGAAGTCATTCTTAAGAGCTTCACCAGCCTATCATCCCACCCAGTTTTCCTTTTCATTTCCCGCCAAGACAACAAAGGCCCTGCAAAGAATTTTCCCTTGCTTTCACGTGTTTTGTTCAAAACTCACAAAGATCCTTTGCTACTATCACGACATGCTCAAACAACGACACATCTCCTCCTGTGATCACCGGTTTTCTTTTCTACAACTGGATTATTACCGGGCAAGCACATCAAAGGTTAGAAAAACACCATAGTTTGTGTCTGTCAAGTTCCATGATGTTATTCCCCTTGCATCACATGCGTCTGATACCACTACCAAAACCCCAGTCCTTCATAGACAAGATTTGTGAGAAACACCAACACCTCTGAAAAGGTACTGACATCTGCAATAACACTATTTTCTATATCAACCTGCAACTAAATCATGCTACCTCTACATTTAATTTGAGACTGCCTGAAAGTGAGGATTACAGTGTCTTTTTCAACTGTCTGTAAATTATTTCAACTATGTATTTTTTTGTTACATGATTTAATTTTAGACCTCCTTTTCCATTAGAGAATCCAGACGTAATGCAGAGCAAAACAAGGCTCTCTGACTTAGTTCTAACTCCAAATACCTTGTCACTAACTTCTGCTCATTTATCTTACGTGCAATGATTTAAGGTCCATTAAAAAAATCACTTAAAAAAATAACAGAATTAACTATATGAAATACATAACAGTGGACTGATAGCCTATGATAGAACCCCTTCAAACAACCACACAAAGAATGGCGATGGTATCACATCGCTTTCCATGCAAACAGAGGCTTTGCAAAGAAGCTGACACAGCAGCCGAGTACTGAACAGTGAGAAAAACCAAACATGACATTTCCACTTCCCCTACACGTGCTTTCAGACTTGAAAAGGACACGGTCAACAAAGTAACATGCTACCTTTTGTGAAGAAGGCTCTGATGAGATAAAGCAGATCTCTAAAGACCACATCGCATCCCGCTGCTCTGCCTTCTCGTGGTACACCTGAGCTGCGACACCTGGGACTGTGGCTCTCGGGCACAACAACTGCTAATGCCATCCACAGAAAACTTCAGATAGGACCCTTCAACATCTTATCAAAGCCAAAATTTCAAGAATTGTTAAGCGTTTCTGATTTTTCGTATACCAACCTGAAAATCCTCCAAACAGTGACTGGCAATGTTTTGCAGATGTAAAAAACAGAATTTTGTAACTCTGGGATAAGGAAACAATGGCAGTTGTAAAGAGTTTACTCTACAACATTGAACCAGCTCATTAAGATAATAAGTTGTTTCTCCTATTACTGTTCCATTGAAACAAACAAAATTAATTACTGAGGCTTTCTTCCCTAATGCAGCTGTATGGCGTACTCACATTTGGCAGGTTTTTTCAGTAGTGAATCAGTGGGGAATAAATGTCTCCCTTAAATGTTTCCCTTTCCTCCCTTACGTCACCATTCCTCCCCAACTCCCTTAGAAATAACCACAAATAAAAGCATTCTGCCTATATATATATACACACATCTGTCTTCACACACACTTCATTCATTTCTTCAAAATGCTTTGCTTTAGAGTTACTAGGTGACTTCAACACAGAGCCCCCCCGTAACCCCTGGTACAGAGGGGAAATCAAGCAAAGATGCTGCCACGACAGATGAAGATATGCCAGCTTGTGGTTACGAACTGCAAGGTATCCATTTTCTCTGCCAGGCTTTTTCTCTTGATCTCCTCCCTTTTCTTAGCCCAACTCATTCCATATTTAACTCTTGAAACTCTTATGTCGAAAAGACCACATGCACAGTTCAGAGTCTGTACTCCACTGCCTTACACCGGCCATGGCTGGATTGTAAACCGTTAACCCACAAACAAGACCGTTCAGCAGCACCAAGTACAAAGATTTCCACAGGACTTAGAGGGCCAAGATCACTGCATCTCACAGAAGTGAAGTTTCATTTTAAAGAACTGGAACTTTTCTCTCTCCTAGCAGCAATGCATCTGTCTGACCAGCAAATTTCAGCAAAATAAAACAAAGCTGCCTTTACAAACGCACCAGCGACTCGGCTACAGCTCAAACACTTCTTGTACAAAGACAGTGAAACCAGTGACCTAATTAAAAAGAGGAAAAAATGCCTACCTCCTCTCCCCATCTTGCCTACAGCAGTTGGGGAACTCCAGTGAAAAAGACAGAAAGCACCTTTCTCCTTGATCTTATAGCTATAGAAAATCACATGCCTTAAGAACAAAGGCCTGTAGGGAAGATGCAGCAGACAAATATGAATAACCTGCGAGTTATCTATTCTGTACTTTCATAAAAGAGCTCCCAGGCTTTCCTATCAGCATTACCGACTACTTAGAGGGCACCTGCGAACACCCCAAGGGTTAACCCAGCGCATTATTGGAACAGGGAAGACATTGGTCCTGTTCCCTTCTGAGTATTCTACATAAATTACATTTTATTTTACATTTTCATATGTAAAATTGATTGACAAAAGATAGACCAGACAATAAGAATTGGCAGCTTCAGACCGCAAAAGGAAAAGGAAATTAAAGCAAGGAAAAGATAAAAAAAAAAAAATGGCCTATGTATCCAGGATTTTCAATTATTAAGGGCTTGGCCCTGTGAGATATTCAGCAGTCTTCCAAGGCAGGAAAACACACGAGCTTACTGTGATTTCAGTGGCATAAGTCCAAGCATATTCTCAGTAGTAATTCTGCCTAAGAAGGTATTACCATGTTAAACCTCATATTTAATCATATTCTATGAATAGCAGGGAAAATATAGGAAAAATATAAATTAAATTGTTCCTTGCAACTGACTCCTAATGTATGTTTCCAAACTGCAATGCTCCAGAATGCCACAGAAAAGTAAGGGCAGAAGTACGGGAGAATGTTACCCCACTGTTCCCAATTATTAACTTGAAAAAGTACCCACTAAGCAATAGTCCCTCTTATGTCTCTTTTCAAGAAACTGTCACTTTATTGCCTGTACAAAATGGTACTTCTTAGCTCTACCAATTTATATTTCTACAGAAGACATTATGTAGAAATACATAATGAAACACATTAATTTTTAATATTGTATGCAAAGCTTAAAACAAGTGAAATAGGCTCAAACATAATCTCTTTAAGATTAAAGATCTGCCTCAGCCTCAGTCACTGATACTCTGTGATACCTTATTGCTGTCCCTCACAACATAAAGATCGTTTTGACCTCATTTAACAACGTATAAATTGTCCTAAACTCTTTGAGACTTCAGTTCTGTTTCTGATAGGCACGCATGCCTTTTATTCATCTTCAGGAACAAAAATACCATTGCTCACGATGTCTTTGTGCACACCCAGGCCCCCAGGAGCCTTGCTTTGCCACTTCTGAAAGCGGACAAACGGAGCAGCGCAGCATGGAGCTATGGACTACGACTCAGCACCCAGCCTCAGCACACTCTGAGAGCAACACTTCTTCACTCGGACTTTCAAAATGATCTAGGAATTACACGATTACTTTCATTTCACTCACCACCGCCTCGGTTTGATAGATGGCGAAAGGCAGCACCGAATTTGTAATAAACATGTCTGAGGCAAAGGCACTGTTTTGAAGGGAGCCACTGACTGTTGAGAACATAGTCGCTGCCATGGGCTTGGAAAATATTTGCCCCCAGACAAACAGCACCTTCTGCCTGTATGACAAACTCTCCAGCAGCCCATACAGTAGGGGACAGCATCGCTGTCTGAGGGACACAGCTTACCACTCTCAGGCAGATCCCAGCAAAGCACTTGCACTCCGGATCAGCTCCTGTAGAGTCTGTTCAAGACTCTGCATTAGGCTCCCTGCTTCTATTCTCTCCTAACCTTCGAGCTCATTTCATATTCTGCATATATCCACTCATCTGGTTAGAGCAGTATTAGCGAAGGGTGAATATGATAATTTTGTTCCACTGATAACAAATGCGTAGGTTACATTTAAAACAAGGCATGGCTTCAAGCTCCAGAGGCTGCTGCTTCTGTTGGGAAAACTTTTCCTCCTGCCACCTCCTTGCTTGTTTCACGACTTTTGGTCTTTTGCAAGGGAGAAGTGAACAACCATAACACACTAGGAAAGATCAGGAGAGCTGTTCTATATATGCATAGCATATAATATGCCTATTTTAGTTTTTATGACTTAGAAATAAAAATAAATGTAGTGGATTTTTACTATGTACTTGCACTCATCATTGGATGTCGTAAAACATTTTGTTAGGTACAGCTTTGGAAAACCCAACAACTAGCCAGGTGCCAGCTGTGCAGCTCCATGGCACCAGGCAGTCCAGCTCCTTAATGCCTCCTGAACTACAGGGGCAGAACAGGATGGCTCCAGAATTGATCTCCATGAAATTTACACTGGGACAAGTGGAATTTAGTATACTCGAGTGTCATAGGAAAATTAACTCATTTTATATCAACTCCTGTTCCTTCCATATTTGCAGCAAGGTTAAATCACTACCCAGTTTGGGGCAGTTAAAGCAGAAGCTGAATCAAACTTGCTCTGTAATTACTGCTGTCTCAAGAAGTCCAGGCAGATCCAGAAGCTATACCAAATGGTTTGCAGTTCTCACAAACATGCTGCTCTGTATCTCACTAAAACCCTTGTGAGAGAAGCAGCTCTTCAGTCACCGATGCACGAGTGCTGCGCGGACAGGCTTGCATAAAACAAAAGTTATTTCCAAAACAAATACAAAAATATAGGTATTAAAATAGTGAGAAAAGGGCAGGGGTGAGGTGGTGCTGGTGCTGGAGCTCCCATTCGGGGACAACAATGTGGTGTTTGTGCCTCCTGACAGGCCAAAGGAGGCTCTGCTCATGGTACAGGTTACTTGGTGCTTGTGAGGTGCCTCAGGGCTCCGCTGAGGACTCTGTGCACCCATGATACAGATGCTGCCCATAAAGGAGGACATAAAGAGTTCCTCTTCATCCTTGAAATGGGAAAGCAAACAAACAAAACCAAGGAAATCACAGGCCACTTCCTATTCTTGCGTGTTGCAAACTGTTCAAAAGCTTACAAACAACTTTCCAGTTCCTCTCTCCTTGTTCCAAAATCAAAGACGTTTCAGCAAAGGAAGAAGCATGCATGCCCGCTGGAGTTAGAAGGGAAGAAGCGGTGATCAAGCAACTCTCATCATCCTTGGGTTCTCATGCCCTATTATAATTTTACTTGAATACTGCGTCACTGTCCTGTTTTCCGAAAAGACCAAGACTGCTCAATTTGTTTGTGATTTGAGCATGGAGAAGGCCCAGTGCCCCCCTCCTCTACTGGATAAGGAAGAGCAGCAAAGAGTCATTTAAAGTCAGGAAAATAAACTCATTCCCAAATCTCAGAAATGGTGCTGGACTGTAAAAGCTAATGCTAACTTTGCCCCTTTGTGCAGCATTTACTTCCTCTACACTCAAACCCCACTCAGTTTTCTAGAATTGCTACTCTCTTTTAATTTGCCTTCTAAGGAAAGGCAGAGCCAGAAAAGAGAGGCAATCCTAATCCCAGCTTCCATTGCAGCTATTCCTATCTGATTCCAACAGATGCCTCTCTGCAGATTCCCTGCTAGGAATGGGACAGCCACATGGCAGGGCGGGATACAGAGAAGCTGACAGGGCACTTCCCTTCTAAATCCCTTAAATATGCCCTGCAGACAAGGGACATAATAAAGCAGGGAGGTGGAAGGAGCAGAAAATCCACCTGAGAACATTCCTCTATCCATTGTTCCTTGCTGGTCCTTGGTGCAATTTAGTCCAGGCCAGTCAGTGATCTCGCAAACTAATTTTGGGCACGGCTCTGAAATTAGCAAGGGTCTACAAGGGCTTTTGAAGGGTGGCAGGAGTGGAACATCACAGACTTGGGCAGTTTCATGTCAATTCACTACAGAGCAAAAGAAAGATCTGGGAAGTTGTGATTCACTGTGAAGATACTTATCCTTAATAGTCTTACCAAGCCTACACCCTTAAACCAGGAGTGGTTTAGGTCAGCTTGGAGAATCTTACTCGTGTCTAAGGGAAAAGCAGCACAGGGATCAGGTCTGCTCTATAGCAAAGTCACAGTATCACAGTATCACAGTATCATAAGGTTGGAAAAGACCTTTGAGATCATCCAGTCCAACCTATGACCCAACACCTACACCTACTCCTACTTGTCAATTACATCATGGCACTAAGTGCCTCATCCAATCTCTCCTTAAACACCTCCAGGGACGGTGACTCCACCACCTCCCCGGGCAGCGCATTCCAACGGCCAATCACCCTCTCAGTAAAGAACTTCTTCCTAATGTCGAGCCTAAACCTCCCCTGGAGAAGCTTGAGACTGTGTCCTCTTGTTCTGTCGCTGGTCACCTGAGAGAAGAGACCAACCCCTGCCTGACTACAACCTCCTTTTAGGTAGTTGTAGAGAGCAATAAGGTCTCCCCTGAGCCTCCTCTTCTTTCGGCTAAGTCCTGCAAGAGTCTTGTAGAATAACCCTTTTTTGAGGGTGAAATTACAACCAGCAGCAAGAGAAACAAGTAGGAGAATAGCAATGAAAAATGAAAACATGGAGAGGAACAACCTTCAGGAGGAGACAAGGAACAACAACTCTTAATTCTGGACTGGCAGGTTACCTGCAGAAAAGGTTCCAAGGCATTTAGATACCTCGGAAGGAATTACATGTCTGATTTCGGTTTAGCCTGGTAAGTTTATTTGTAGTGTTTATGTGTAAGGTTCAAATGGCACTCACTCAAACTAAATGCCAGGTCTGCATTTCTTGTTAACAGCCTAGCAACAACAGAGATAAATTTTTATAACTGAGGAGTAGTCAGGACCAGACTCAAATTTATGAGATTCCTGCCAATTTAATTTAAGGTACCTTTGAAGCGGTTTGTGCCCTTGAGGTCTGAAAGGACGACTGACACCAGGAGAGAGCTCAGCAGAAGAATGTGAATGTTGTCACAGCACTGGTGACGCCTTCTGTACGTAGTTTGAACTGTTCATAGGTGAGAGAATGCAGAAAAGCTTCAGAACAACATGAGTCATTGCACACATATCTGTACAGACTCACTCACACAGCGGACACTACAATTAACATGGCAAATGCCTAATTTTAGTCAAGTCCACTCCACAGAACACAGAAATCCCTGTCGAAAAGGCAGTGTTCTGCATGCCAAAGTAGACTGTGCTAGAGTTGAAAACGTTGGTCTGTTTTGTTTCCACCTCCACGCTCCTGTTCAGCAAACACTGACTGTTCTCTCGAAATGCCAGCGTGCGGGCAAGAGGCAACAACTGGCAGAACACAGATACACCGTCACCGCGCGGTGGAAGCTCCAACACCTTTCCAGAGTCCCTTGCCAACATAATTAAACTGTGCCATTTTAGGTTCTTTGGACCAGGTTTCTAATAGAGCATTTCCTGCCTCACTGCCTGCCAACATTTAGAAACCCAAGTCAACACGCTGCAGCAATTCATACGTGCTTTGTGGCATGGCATTACACTTTTCACTCTTTTCCTTTTTCTTTGCAGTAATGCTGCTGCTTAAGTCAAGGCAAGGGTTCAGCACTAGAATGACATAAACTTAACTCCAGCATCTGCTCTCTGAAGGATGGGAAAATGAAACAAAAGAATAAATTCTACTCTTTTACTCCACTCCTTCAAATTCCTCAATTAATTGGAAAAACACGGGAATGTTTCTTGGTAGTGAGAGCATCACTATCTCTACCATTACTCAAAAAGCCAAATAAATGGAAAACCAAACTCCTGAAGTCTGAAGGACATCATTGTTATTTCTTGCTGAAGATCAGTTGAACAGGTAAATAGGTATCAGAGCTGCTGAACATGATCACGCTAAACTTTAAGCCTACACACCATGAAATGACAGGGCTAAAAAGCTTAGAAATGTCTGCTCATGTACAGCAATTCTCATAAAGAAGACTGAGCAGTAAGAAGAAGGTTTTTCTTCAAAGCCATTGTTGCAAATCTGCTTTTTCAGAACCTCTGGCACATGTGTGATGCCTGTCAAACCTTCCCACAATCTACACCTCCCACATCTCTCTCTGTTCATGGAAACAAAGTTGGAGGTGGACTAGTCAAACCCAGAAACAACCTGAGACTGCAGCTTACACATAGAATAACAGTGCAACCTCGCTGAAGCCATGCAAAATTAAGCCAGAAAAAGCCTGAAGGCAAATGAAGATTCTTGGCCACTGAACTGAGGTACCTTCCAGTGTCCTCTTGCTGCCTGCCTTTTCTACCAGGACGCAATTGGACGCAAGTACAAACCCAAGCAGTGCTGCCACACAAGGCCAAAGATTAATTGCACTAGAGCCTCCACCTTGTTGCCAGTGAAATCAACTGCTCTGAGCTTCACGTTTGCATGAACAGCCCAACCCTTTTTCTGTCAGAGACATGAGTCCTCCTTTGTCCACTCCTGATTAGATCAATACCCCAACAGCACTCTTCAGCGTGACACCTGATCTCCCAACAGCTGGATGAGCTGCAGCCCAGCTCTGAGCTCTCCCACCGACGCAAGAGCCCTGAGGAGGCAGAGAGCTGGAAATGGAGTCCTTTAGGGTAACTCTCCTGAGACCAGGGACCACAACTATTATCCGTGCTTTCATTACTAAATTGTTGAAACTAAACCCAGACTTTGCTCATAAGTGGCTGAGAATCCTATGACAGGTTCACTTAGTTCTGTGGCTTCCAGCCAAACAAACCAGTTCCGTTTTTCTCAAGTTGAGTTCGCTGAGTGCCTGCATTTACAATTCTTGTTTTCCTGATACAGAGGAACAGAGGGGAAGGAGAGGTAAAGGGACGTTTGCTCCAGTGTGTGAGAACCAGAGTTAATGCCTGGAGGCTCTGTACAACATTTGCACCCGAGATCCTGATGCTGCGATGGCACAGTTCCTACCTCTGGTGAAGACTGCTGTAGCAAGCAAAAGAAACAGCAAATACTTTTGACTCAAGAATACAGCAGAGGTGTTCACCGAGCTTCCCCTTGGAGGGAGGCAACCAGCTGTAGTTCCTCACAATCCAAATACAATAGCTTTTACATTGTAATATTTGAAGGTGTGTCAAAATGTAAATTTATGCCACTTATGCCATGAAACCTGTGACGTGTTTTCAGTTGCACAGAAGGCGTGAAGCAGCTCACCTCTTTCCGCTGAAACACCGCTCTGTACCATGGGAGACAAGCAAGCGCCAGGCAGGCAGAGCAGGGAAAGGACCTGCCAGCAATCCACCCCCTCGCCCTGCACTAACTTGTCAAAGGAAACATTCCCCTATCAGCTCACACCACAGGCACCTCCCTTCTGCCAAACACGGGCAGCCCTAATTAGATGCAAACAGGAACTACAAAACTATACCAATGTTGAGAGAGCTGAACTCCGTATCTAAAGTCCAGATCCATGTTTATTTCTGGTACTAACTTTTTCTGTCTTCCTGCCAACTGGCATCGGCAAGCTGCCCCATCTGCTGGGCTAGCTTACAATTCCTTGTCTTTATAAAAACTTCTTCAGCACTGTGTATTGCCATTACAAAGGAAAGGAAAAATAAGTACACCCAGTACCTGCCCAAGCTAGTGAAATGACTTCTGCTGTGACTATGTCCTCAAGTCCCATTTTAAAGGCTGGGTTTCTCCAGCTCCCCATTTCAGGTGCTTTTCATGCTACTTTTCGAAGATGAGTAAGATGAAGTTGAGCATATTTGGCCCTTGTCTCCAAGGACCACTTCGGTACAAGTTCGGATACTCCTCATATCACAGAACTGAAGTGAGATGATTCACGGAGGTCAGGACTGCAGTTTTGCCATTGCTTAAATATGCTCCGATAACAGTGAAGTACTTGGTATTTGTGTCCCATTTGACCACTACTGTTTTATGTATGAAGAGCAGAAGAGCTCTCTGGCATGACAGAAAGGCTAGATGCTGACATCAGCAATCATCAGAGGAAGCCTTATGACATCATGAATGACTTGGCCATTCACATATCTGAGTTCCTTCATTTAATTCAATTTTACACGCTCAACTAAGGCTGCAAAAAGACATGGGGGTCTATTTTAGTGCCCTATGGAGAGTTGCACTTGTAGAGAGGACATCTGTCACCTAAGAGCAGCATAAACAGCACCAACCAGATGGAAATGAGCTTTTAGCGCATTAAGCATGTTCTGCATCGATTTAGTGACCTAGGGGCAAAAAGCTCCAGATATCTCCTTGCCTGACCTCATGGCACTGGTCCCACCTCCATCTCTAACTAAGCAGAGCACTTCTAAGCACCATTCTCATGCTTGTACTCCTTCTCCCTCTCCCGTGACTCCCTCAGCTGCGCGCTAAATTTCTCACACTTGCCTGTAATTTCCCATACGGCCTTGGAGGTGTGATTTAAAAGTATGGCTAAGAAGCATATGAACTTTTATAGAGTTTAAAGGGAGCTTCAACAGCGAGGCCTTTGTTTCAACTTGCACCATCAAGCAGGGTGAAAAAAGATTTTGTCACATGTAACATAGGTCTAGCTTCAGCTGTTAGCCACATTTAAATTAGTGATAAATGGGAAGGGGGAAGAAAGGCCAATAACCAGAATGAATTGGTATAACCAGCTCCTACTCAGAGTTCCCTCACCACTACAAACACTTGCTTAATTATCTTCTAGAACACGAGGCCTGTATCCTTAATTGCAGAAATCCATCGAGATTCAGAGTTCCGATTCACACCCAGTAACTGGATTTGTTTGAAGGGAGGACTGTTTGTGCTTTATCCTGTGGGAAGCTGTTAACGCCCAGTCATTTCCCCCTCACATTCTCTCCGCACTGACCCCACAGAGACCATTTCATATGAACGAGAGTTTTTCTTTCAAGACAGGGATATTACAGTAGTACACACTGTACAGTAAATCCTGAAGCATGCAAGAACTTAATAGTTGACACCTTTGGAATTCACTACCTCCGGTTCCAATCTACACCAGGGGCTGTTTTTGCACAGATTATGGAATTATTTTCAGAATAATTCAAGATGTCAAGGTTCATACAGATACAGCATCCTGCTTGAGTTTAATGCATCTACTTTAACTAGGTTTGGTTTAAATGTTGCTAAACATCCCAACACAAACAAATATTCAGATGAAAAGGAGTAGAGAGCCATATAAAGTCCTCAGTACATAAGTAATTCTACTGAGAAAGCTGTTCTCAGATCCTTTCTGCACCAGGCAAGAGCCTCTAAATCTCACGTACCCACAACAGTATAGCTGACAAATATAACTGTTCTTTTGTTCTCGTGAGTAGTTACTTCCAGATTTGGGATTGGCCAGGCTTCAACGCAGAAAACAGGCTTTTCATGACAATCCCCAAATAACTTCAGAAGTCAGGAAATATCCTAGTTAGGAAAGGGGTGGATTCATCCTGTCTGAAGTATTTGGCAGACCAAGCATCCCACAGCTCCCAAATGTTCAAAGAATCCATCCTTCAGTTTCTGCAAGATTTCCAGCTGGGTGTTACACTGACAACCAGTGCTTTATCAGAGCCAACCACTATCCACGCAGTGTACAGGAGAAACTATTGATCAGCCAGCAAGTTTTACAAATTGCAGTTGCAGCCTTCCTATTGTGATTTATACTGTCATTACAGTCCAACTACATCTCAAGTGTCAAGTCCTCCCCCTCCAACACCAGCTAGAGCACAAGGAAGAAAATGCTTTCATCAAGGTCTTTTGAGAGAAAGTCTGAGGGGGAAGACATTTCCAAATGGAAGCAGTGAGGCTGTGGACAGTCTCCAAGGAGATTTATTTCTAAATATTCTGAAACAAATGCAGAAAACTGATTTAGAAGATCTTTACCTATGGCCTCTGACTGAGTGACAGAAAATCTTCTCACAGTTACCTTGTTAAATTCAGCAGATCTGCAGACAGCAACGGCCGTATTGTACAACCTTCCTCATGGCAAGGCATAACCAACTGCTGCAAGCACAAGGACGAGCACTCAAAATGCACATTTTGTAATCCTAGATTTGGGGTCTTGGCATATCCCATGGCAAGCAATTCAACCTGGATCTCTGTTTCTGCATTTATGAAAAGAACACATGATATCCCAGCTCAGCATGGCATAGGGGTTTACAGTTAGACTGCAGAGGACTTTGAAGAAATAAAGTACGCGCACATACACGTTCCATGTATGAACTCCTCAAGAACAATAGCCCTTACATATCTTTGCTGGGCAACAGCTTTATCATCTGTAGTTTCAAGGCTGGGAAAGTAATGGGATACAAACATTTCTCCATTTTTGTGCAGGCAGCCTATTTCAAAAGAGCTCCAAGGGGACACATGAAATGGATAACAGAGTAAAACAACTATTGTTAAAATACTTCAGGTGAGTCAGCAAGTAGCGCACTCCCTGGATATGAAAAGTAGGCAACGTTCTCTGCTGCCTTTTAGAGAAGATGCTCAGGCTATGCACAAATACAAACTGATACCCAGGCATAGCAAGAATCTTCCCTTTTTATGCACCAAAAGAGTTTGCTGCTGGTGCTGCATCCTTCATCAGTCACAAAGGAGAAGCGCTGTTAACGGCTTTGCTGATGGGGCTGGGAAACAACGCATGGTTCCCCCAAGTACCATGAGAGATGCAACCCCTGCACTTGAGAGTTCAGCTTTCTGGAAGGAATATAAAACCTGTCCAGCAACCCCCATATATGACTTTACAGTTAAGCACCATAAAAGCTGGCTGTGCAAACAGTGCCTATGAGCCAGCCTTAGCACTGCCAACCAAACACAGCAACTTGCCCAGGCAGGCGGGGACAGACAGCCGGGTGAGGAACAGTTTCTGGTAATACAGGCAACAATCCAGCTTTTGTAATGCACAACTTCCATGCCCCTGGCTGAGCCTTTTGTTGGGATGGAAATGGGACGGACAACTTCCTACTGCTTTCCAGTCGAGGAAATCCTATTAGAGTTAATGAAACTGTTTTCATCAAGCAATTTCAAGGGTTCAGCTGAAAACAAGTGTATTTCTCCTGCCGACAGCTACTGTTACAAGCAGGGTGAAAATGTTTCAGCTAACTCGGGGAATATTTCATCCCAGAAACTGCTGTCATAGGCAGGTTAACACCTAGACAAGAATTGCTGGCATAAGCAGAATCTAGAGGAATCTTCAGTGATGTTTCTGAGAAAAGACAGTTCGAGGAAGAGCTGACAGATAAAGACACCTGTCCAACAGGCCTGTGAAAGCGATACGGTTTTGGCCCCTGCTTCAGCAAGCAGGATACTCCAGGACACGGAAAGCCAATCACCTCCAGGCAGCAAGGATACTGGATTCTTTTCCCTCATGTAAAACCATGTTTGGCCACGCTGATCCACTCAGCTCCCAAACTTCTGGCTAATCACACAGGAACCTGGCTTTGGAACTGATAAAACTTAAAGGACTATATAACACTTCCATGTCACAGCCACTGCAATTTTATCCATTTAAAGCCACTAATCCTGATTTTTGAGACCTTCTTTGAGCTTTGATTAGGCTTTTGGGGAAAGACACCTTTCTTCTTTAATGGATCGCTACAAGCAGCACATCGCAGCATGGAAACCGCTCAGACTCACTGCAGGCAGATCCACGACCTTTTCCATTGTCTCCAGGTAGCTAACACACTGCAGAAAAAGTTAAAATGTTACACAGAACTTGCCAAATTATTCTTCCAAGGAGTTGCCTAAATCATATTATAAAAATACATTCTTAACAGTTGCCAGTTAAAGATCTAAATATGTTTTAGAAGCCAGAGACAAATGCTTTAAAATTTACTATGCTATTTGTCTCACATGATATTTATTTACAGTAGACTTTGCAAGTGTTTGTCTTCCATGTCGTAGTCCAGTACGATTCCTTTAAACAATTAGCATCAAATCCTACAGAACTCTCAAGGCAAAGAAATCTGATGGAAAGAAAGGCAAGAAATTCAAACTATGCATTCACTGGGGTAAAAAACTTTATGTTTATTTAAAAAAATAAATTATTGCTAACTAACAAACCATCTAATATTTGAAAATCCTCCTCCCCACAAAGCACACATGGTTTCTTCTTTTTCCCTCAGCCTCAGTTATGAACTGATCACATACTTTTTCTTTCATCCCCAATCACAGATGCTCCTTTTACAACTAGAAGTTAAGTGCAATTCCTCCTGTCATTGAACAATCTCCTGATAATCCCTTTCTGATGTCAGTCACATCCCTCCTCATGACATATGACCAAACACAAGTTCATACTAACATTCTAATTGTGGCAGCTGTTGGTTAGTCTTTTCTTGATGTACCCAAGTCGCAAGTAAGAGAACCCCTACTGCTAGCCCTCTCTTATTAGAAACAGCCAATGACAGGTTGATTTTTTTAAAAAAACAAAATGCAGATATCATTCAGTGATTTCTGTTTTACTATTTCAATATTTGGGGCTGGCATTTTCTTAAAATAAAAAATGACGCTCTTATATAAACTGCTAGCGGCCTTTTCTGCTTGGAGCCTGATGGACTTCTGAATGTTCGGGTTTGGAAACTGATAACTGACTATCAAAACATAACTGCCGAAAGTAGTAATTGGCTAATGTTGAATTTCCGTAATACACATCACTGCATATGAGTGGGTGCATAAACAGGCGTCAGCTTCATCCAATTTAGTAAAAGTCATGAAAGCAACCCTTTCTGAGTAGTGTTAAGAGGCTCATTCTAAGATGATAATACCTCACTCAAAAGATTTAAGTGTATTGACTGCATTAAATTTGACTGTTGAGATTAACAGCTGCTTCTGATGTTGGCAGTTACGTTTTGTAAGGCTAAAACTTCCTGACCTATTAAAAAAGGGGCCCTTCAAAAATCAGAACAAAAAAAAAACCCCAATTAAAAATCCCAAGATACAACCAGCACTTGAAAATAGATGCGTGGATTTTCTTTTCATATTCTGGAACATATGGAGTTCACAGCGCTGAAGTATGGCCATTCTCTCCATCAAAAGAAGCCTGCGATTTAAATATAGAACACACGGAACATTTTTGTAGTTGCTTCCTGCCACATTAGGCCTCAAGCTGCTAGACCACTCCGCTTCAGAAACGCTTAACTGCATGTGAACGGTAAATGGACTAAATTCACCTTGTGACTAAGAAAGGTGGAGGAAGGCAACACACAGTTAAGGGGAGAAACCCTGGATAAAATAAAAGGCCAATACACAAGCATATGTTGAAGTAAATGGTTTCCTAATTTATCCTAATTATCCTAATTTAACAAAGCACATGATGCCTTATAAGAGTATAAAGCATTGAAAGAGTAATACAACCTATGAAACACATTTTCCCTTTCTCAGAAAATATAACTCCTTTTTCTCACTCCTTTCTTCTTTTCACTTCTTAGTGATTACCTTAGAAGCACCCAAAAAGCGATCAGATATTTTGGAGCACATTTAGGACTTTCTGGGCATCAGGGACTACCTTTGTCCATGGCTCACAATGCCCACAGGATGAAGAATCAAGACATGGGCATCTAAGGAGAGATGTCACCGCCTTCAAGTAAACTAAGCCTATGACAGATATCCATCGATAATAGCATTCATCGTGTGTTTAAGAGCGCAGCTCTATGAGCTCTCAGGCGTGAACAACCACCAAGGAACTCTGCATTTCAATACAGGAAACTTCTCCCTCGATAAGCACATTGGGTATATTAGAAAGAGTGAATGAATTTGCCTGAAAATTCAAGATGAGATGGAAATGGGGACTATTGGTTAATTCATAGTTCAAGTCCTACTTCTTGTAAGTTATAGAGTGAGAAGGGTTAGGCTTTAAGAGATTTATAAAGTGACAGAGGAAGATTTAATTTATCAAGCTCAGGAAGACAGCATTGAAGTAAACAAGGCACAAGAAGATGGCAGTCTGGAGGAAAGTGTTAGTTTAGGGAATGGAAAGTAACGGTTGTTCCGATATTATGAAGAAATGACACACTGCTCAGACAACACCTGTTTGCAAAGTACAAGAGAAAGAGCAGGATTAAATGTTGGGCCCAAATAATGGCTTGGATAAAGAAGGCCAATATTGAGTCATTAGTCTTCAGTGTAATATTACATTTCAAAATCCAAGCTACTGTGAGCAACAGTAGCAATACATGTAACACAACATGGTTGTTAAAAATACAGGACCTCACTACAATGATAGTGAAATTAACGGTGAAGTCTTTGGTCAGGTCTAAGGCTCTACTGGAGTCAGGCTACCTACACACTAGAAAGATGCTGTCATCTTTAAATGTGTATGGAATCTGGTCAAATAAATCAAAGGAAAACTTCAGGGAAAAAAAAAACGGCTCAAAATGATTTATTTTGGATGTGTTGCAAATAATGACACCAACCACAATAGCACAACCAGTGGTGGAAAATCCATTCAGAACCAGTTTTGTTCCCTAGAAAAGATGCTAAGGCACTTCCCCGTCTGAGAGGGCTCCTATGCGTAAGTACTGGCTTCTGTACAGGATACAATGGATGAAGGATTCCCCTTCATGGAAGTACTCATCTAATTGACCCCTTTTGCACTTGACTCAGCAGCCAGGATACATCTGTTCAATCTTCCTTCTTGCAGAACTACCCAAGTCATAGATATCTTTTCTCTTTCAAAGACCTAAAAAAAAGGTACAGGTGGCAAGAACAAGAAGAGAAAAGAGGCAAAGAACAGAAGGTGGTAATCCTCTCTTTTATGATTTAAGGCGTGTTAACAGACGGGCTGGTTGACTGATTATGATTATACTCTGATTCTTGTGCTCCTTGTTCTTTGCCCATCTCCACTAGGAAAGCAAAACCTGTCAGGAAATTGGTGAGTCAGCATGCTGCTGCTGTTTGTCTTAGCTATGAGGCATTGATTTTTTTCCCAGGGCTTTGATATAAGGTCACTGGTATCCTAACTAAAATCTTTACTGAGAGCAAGGGGGATCACAGCAGCAAGAGCTGTTCATTTAAACAAAAAAAGGTCAACTCAGTTTTAGAGTATTTCTTTGGACATTTAAATTTTCTGAGAGACCCAAGAGGAAAAACTACAAAAAAAGACTTTTTCCTTTTAGTTGTTTAAGATTAAAAAAGTGAAAGAACTATACATGCTCCTTACAAAATCTTCTTTTGAGAATCATTGACCATTCCCCTGTAAACAGGTATCTTATACATAAGCAGATCTAATAAAACACAAGAACTAAGGCTAAAACGTGTAGTAACTCCAATACGTGGAAGGAGTTTTAAGAAGACAGCACCTTTATTTCTTTACCACTTGTCTAGAAGCCAGGCCCCTTTCAACCCATCTGAAATTAGACAATGAAACGTCACCAGGCATTCTGAAACTGCAAGCAATGCTGTTTGGCCGGAAAACCTTAAATTGTCTTGTTAGTACTTCAAGATTAACATTAACCAAAAAAGAGATTTGGTATATTTTACAAAACAAAACAGCAAAGATTGCTCAGGAAGTTCAGAAGTCTCCCTTCTTGCATACAAAAGCTCCATAAAAGAATGATAATATTTCAACCTGCAGTGAGGTATAATCAAAGAATCTCTCCTTAACAGGCTGGAGATTAGTTATGAAGGAAAACACAGAGTTAGACCATAAAAAGTTAATTGCAAATCACTGTTTTCTTGTTTAAATTGGCAGGAAATAGTGAAATATTTCCTCTATAAAAACATAGGTTAGCTATTATGTAGAATTTACCATTAACAGGGTGGAAGGAAGGGAAGTACTGAGCAAAATAGTAATAACATGCTTAAGAAACCAGTTGCTTCTGAAAGAGATGAAGTTACTGGGCAGGAAAGCTCTGTACATTAAAATACAAGTTTGAGACTTATGGTCAAAAGCAGCTTTCAGACAGACCACTTAAGAGTTGTTTTAGGTTGCGAATGAATATAACACCGGGTGCAAGGGAAAGCTACGTAAGTGCTAAGAAATTCAAGCTGCAGTTAGAGGTGGACAACTGGAATTTCGTAAGTCTTTCTGGACGCATCATCAGAACAAGAGATGCCCCAGAATATTTGATGTCCTTAGCTCAAATTGGCAGTTTGCAGGGATGAGGCAGCATTCCGTGCTGTGTATCACACTTCCAGAGCTGAGCACGGAAAGGAGAACAGATGGGTGCCATCCAATGCAAGCCAAAGCAACTAAACCCGGTTAAGTACACGATGAGCTTTTCACTTGACAACCTCTCTCTTCATGGGCCTTTCCTTTTTCCAATCATGAGCTATCCCAGGCTCCAACAGCCGTGCACTGGTAAACAGCTCCTCCTTTGGCAGTAACACACAAGCCCAACTGAAGTATCCTCTTCAGATCTGAAACTTGACATGGCACAGAACGGAGGCGTTTAAGGCTCTTTGTGTCTTTGTGGCAATAATCTCTGAAAGTCTCTTCAGAGAGATTCTCAGACTGCATTTTCATCAGAGTAGGAAGGGTGAGCAAAAATATATCGAACAGAGATTACAGAAACTGTGTCACCTTGAACCTATG
Source organism: Neomorphus geoffroyi (assembly GCA_033558235.1). Taxonomy (NCBI): domain Eukaryota; kingdom Metazoa; phylum Chordata; class Aves; order Cuculiformes; family Neomorphidae; genus Neomorphus; species Neomorphus geoffroyi. Next base: position 7,817,304 of record JAUMJM010000012.1, read on the forward strand.
GCATTGGTTATGCTTTCCTCATCAACTTTACTTCAATTTCTTTAGCAAACTTATAGTTTTTGTTTGTTTGTTTTTTTTTTTTAAAGTCAACCACCACTTGTTTTGGACTACTTTCAGCTCCTCCTGTGCTTCATATACTCTTTAACCATACTATTGCTAACAGCTTTGTTTAGGAAGACATCTGCTTCTGATGTTTAAGTATCATTCCCTTCCATCCACATCAAGCATAATGTCAAAAAATCTTGACTCAGCAGCGATCACAATTGTAATTATTAGGAATTAAGACCATGTTTCATCTTTGCTTGACAAAGCACAATTTCAGTCAATAATGTAAAATTTCTCTCTGTTCCAATACCTTCTGTAAATAGAAGCATAAACAGAAATAAGTTTTGTGGAGTTGGACTACGCCACTACGTATTTAAGGCATTACTACCACAAATTTAGCAAAGTTGCTGCCAAATAACTGGAAGTTTAAAACAAAGAGACACAAAGCAGTGACCTTGGTCTCTAATTGACTGAAGTCAATTGTCCATGCTGCTTTGAGAGGCACAAAACTTGTAAAAGACAGCAGGATGCACAGTAGGGAGACTCTGAATGTGTGCAATACATTCAATAAGTCAGTGATTCCTAACTGAATTTAAAAGCAGGTGTGTTCTATCTGTACAGTCACTCTTTGCTTCCAGGTCAAAGTAACCAGAATACCACAACCACAACCTCTTTGACTAATCTCTGTCATGATTCTTCTGTGGCTCTGCTTGTCGCTATTGTGGCTAACGTTTGGGTCAGGAACACATTGGCAAGGAGTCATCTAGGAATCTGAGGACAGACGGAAGCGTGGGCATTGCGTACAAATATGACTCAGATAAGGCACATCGATCTCACCTATGAAACACCCTCACAAAGAAGTTTTCTTAAATAACTCCAGGTCTGCATATCCTCAATTACCACCTAGAAAATGGGTCCTGAGTTACACTCCTCCAGCTTCTATGACAGGCAGCCAAAAGCTTCGGCCGAATGCTGCACAAACCCATTAAGTCTAACCCTGCAGATCAATGAGGGAAAAGGCCACAAGAGGAGGCTAATCGCTTCCTCCTTCCTAGGAGGGACAGATGGCCCAGAGGGAAGGCAGTACTGTAATAATCTCCAAGTCATAACATAATCTCTCCTAACAGAGCTTTCTTAAAGGGCAACAGGACCTCTTCCAGTTTACATCCTACTATCCGACTGAAGACTTTCACACCTCTCCAGCAGGGAAGAGGCCTCACGACACATACCCAGGCACTCCAGGTATGGCTGCAAGTGTTCTGTCAGGAACATCCAACTCCCATACTGGCAGATCACACATTATTTGTCACCTAAAGCCCCTACAGCACTAAGGAATTCCAATTTTCTTAAATCACAGCAATTTTCTTAAGTCACAGATTTCTTTCAAGATGCAACATGAAGTTCACACGGTGGCATTGCTCAAGACCACATTAATTTTGAAGAGATACACATACATGAAAATTACTCAATGAGTGATGGAGAGCAGGCCCTCTACTTGGCATTTCAAATGGACAAAACAGAGCCTTGAAGAGAGGGCATGACATCGGTTTGGCCAAGATGTTTCACACAAAATGTTACCAACCGTAATCTCAGTAATTAACCTCCAAAAATTTGCACGCATTAGTGCATTGGAACACAGCTGTGCATTTCCATTGGGCCATTCTTTAAAGGCTGTCCTTACACTGGGAGTATATAACAGCGCATCCAGTTCAGTCATTAATAAAATTCGAGCTGTCTCTTTTAAAGTAAGTATTTCTGACTCGATGGTCAAAAAAAAGGTCTTACTCAGAATAACATTCATTATTATTTGTAGAGTGGGAAAGGATAAGGGCAAAAAGGCAAAATCTGAGGTCTGAGTAAAAAGGTTTGCAAACTTCTAAGCTGAAAAACAGAATTACTACGTTATGACATAACTTTTGTTTAAAGATTAATGAAAAACAGCCAAATGCATAGTTTTGCAAAATCAGGTTAGTATAAGCACACACACAAGCAGGGACTTTTCTAAGGACACTTCCTTCTGCTTTGCCAGCAAGAGAAAAAAATAGTAATTAAACCTGGCATACTAGCCAAAAGTCTTAAGCGCGGACAAATACAGTCCCTCAAACTGAAGGCAGCTATTTGAAGAGTTACTGTGCCAAATGTAAAGATTTTTCAACACAAACCCCTCTGGCCCTTCAGAACCGTTTGGCTCTGAAAGACCAAGTTGGCTTCATGGGTGAACACAACTGGGTGCAAAAGTTTCCATAGCAGGCTCTAAAACACTCCTCAAGCTGAGGATCTGAGAAGAATCAAGTTACAGAAAATAGGTTTATACTGATATTTCCCCTCCAGTCCTTAGGAGAAACTAGTCTGCGTTGAACTGGTGAGTGGGCAAAATGCCCCTTGCTCCCTGCAAACAGGTATTTCGCAACCCCCAGCAACACAGATCCACAAGAATGATAAGCCTTAGCTTTTAAAAAGAGCTAATATTATAAAAATGAATTGGCAAAGCCTTTTCATTCTCAAACAGTTGGTCTCTTGACAACGTGTCTCTGCAGCTCCTAAGCACACATATAATAAGAACCTCATCGAGAACAGATCCTTGCAAAGGGACAGATATGTGGCTGGAAGCTGTGAAAGTTCACACTTCAGAAAAATCCAACTAACAAACTGCTGAGCCCTGTTAATTGTTTCTTTAAAAAAAAGCAGACCGAAACATAAGCTCTAAATAGCTTCACAGAGAGATTCTAAACCGTGGACTGAGCTGTTTAACAGCAGGTTTTACTAACCTGCCATGGATTTCTTACACAAAAGTACGTGGATTAGATTTTCTTTATTTCTAAAGCATATAAAATTCTGAGAAAGAATATTTGAATTGGAAGCATGCACATGCTTTTAAAATCACAAAGAAATACTTTCGTTATTTATTTTTTCCCATGGATGAACCCAGAAACCAACCTCCTACAACGGAATAGCATAGAAACACACACACGAAGCCAAGACCCAGCCAGTGTCTTCAGGGGGCTCATTAAGGAAAAAATAAAAATAATCATCTATCTGGTGCCTGGAGGAGAGTAACAGAAGGCAGTGCGCGCCTGTGAGCTTGGGGGAGCACAGAGCTAGCAATGCCCTTCCAACACTCTACCAAGCACAGGGGCTCTTCACAGCAACAGGCAGCTGAAATGGATTTTTAAAGGAGCTGTATGCTTGAAGTCCTCTCCAGGTAAATCGTGTGTCTTCAAGGAAAAAACAGCTTAGTTGCTCTTGTTTTTATGAGACAGAAGAAACCAGCAGGTCAGCAACACAGCCTAGGCTGTTTGGGTTTGTGTTGCTTTTGAGAAGTAGCGGTTGAAGCACGTAGAATTCCTTCAGCATGAAGTATTTCTTGTGTTGCTCCTGCAGCACGTGAGAGTCGAGCTCACACATGACGTGTCCCACAAGGACAGCTTCAGAACACCTCGCTCTGCTCCTGTGGTGCGAGCGCAGCAGAAGGACGCTGCCAGAAGGGCACTGGATCGCATTTCCTCCAGAGGCTACAAGAGACCTTTGCAATGCCTTGCAGGGCTTTCCTTCAGTCCTTTAGCAGGGAGATGGACAAGCTACTAGTAGATCCCTTCATAGGTTTTTCCACTGATGGAAATCAAATAAAAGAACTGAGCTGACTGAAGAGTTCAGCTTTTTTTCAGAATCAACCAAAGAGATGAGATCTCCTGCAGTTTCGGGCAAGACAAGTTTCAGGCAGCAGGTCACAGAAACTGCTTAGCCTCTGCTTTCTGAAATATCAGCGTGATGACTCAAAGCATGCGCCCTAGTATTATCAGCTTTGTTTTAAAAAAAAAGGCTATTCCAGCAGTCATTGCTGCCTAACAGTGCAAGGAATGAACAGGCCTTCATTCCCAAAATCTTGGAATCTGCCCTCTACTTAGGCCACGAAGAGAACTGCAGCTAAGTGACTTATCTGATAAACACAGACAGCATCAGAGTTCCTTGGAGTCCCAAGTTTTACAGCCCCCAAACAAATCAATCTCTTTTCTTTTACTGGCTGTGTATAAAACATAACATTTGCTTCAAGAAGTGCTTGCCCAGAAGTCTTTTGAATACAAAACAGGGGAAGTCACTAGTGGGGGGTTGGGGGGGGATGAGAAGCAGTAGTTTGTTGTGTTATTTTTTTTTAAGAGTGCTGAGCCATTAGAGCTAAAACATTCATCTCTAATGGCTTACTGTATCAACACAAAGGAAAAAAAAGAGAGAAGGAAAAAAACCCCCAGTCTTTGGTGATCTAGGGCTCCTAATCATTAAGTCTAACTGAGAACAGCAGAACAATAAAAGAGCAATTGCATTGTAAATTTATGTACCATGCACAGGTTATGGAATGTGGTGCAATAGGGCACTGTGCAGTGATAAAACTGCATTCCTTACAAAGTTAACAGCTTTAAGCTCATGATTTGTACATGTGGGCGATACCGAATGACCTTCATGCTTTCCAACATTCACTAGAAGGCAGATTTATTTGTAATCACAAGTCAGCTGTTTTGTTTTGAGGGATAAACATTTAGTTGGAAGAACAAAGGTTTGAACTTTGCATTAAGTAGTGAATGCAGAGGCCAGTAAATTTGCTTTAAAAGCTGAATTTGAAGACTGCACTCCAAACCCAGAGTGGATAATATTAGAACCCGACTGAATCCTGCCAGAACGGTTGTTTGCTGCTCCTTTTTATTTTTTTTCCTTTTGAAAGACAAGAGATGGATATTTTCATCGTTCAGTTCCATTATAAAACAGTTCCCTCTCCAGCATATACCTTATGAAAAAACACGTCCTGTTTCAACACCAGAGATGCAAAATTCAGAATGGAGATAAAAAGTTACGCTGTTCTTAGTGTAATGGACACAAGACTATCCTTTTCCTAACAAAGAAAATCAGTCAAATTTTTATTTTAAACAAGCATTGCCTGTCTCCTGTTCCCTATGTTCTTAGACATGAAATAAATATTGGTTGGAGAAGGTGCCGCCTGTGCTGGACTGCAGTACAACAGAGCAGTATCCTAGGACAGTATTATTACAATAACCAGCAGCTCTTCATTGCACCAAACCCACCCCCAGGATACATATCAACAGCACATTCTGGTTTTCATTTAACAGAGCAAGGTGATAAATCTTAGATTATCTAAAACTTCCACATTGCACTTCTTACACTGCTGAAAACGATGTTCTCATTTATATTTAAGGCAAGTAAGGAGATCCCATTAAGCAGAACTCTTTCTGGATATGTGGGGACGAGGGAATGGGGCAGGATTGTTCCTGCACATTCAAAAGACAGTTAAAAAGCATATAGATGCATATAGTTCCTGATGTTCCAAAACACATGGTAAAGAAAATCTTATTTGCAAGCATCTGAGATGAAGCAATGGGCTCCCAGTTCTCAACTTCCCATGAGTTGCAGTAAGGAATTTAATTACTCCTTTATAACCTCAAGTTCTCCGTTCTCAGGTACCTATCTGGAAAAACAACTGCTAAGTAGGACGGAACAGTTAAATACTGAACCCATAGCAGATTTTAGTACAGCATTCCAAACGGAAGCACACTGAGACAGTTCATAGAACCACACTGGTCTTTACATAAGGTTAACGGTTTGCTAGCCAAGTGCCAAGGTTCACAAAACGGGTCTTTTTTTTGTTTGTTTCTTTTTAAACTCAGATTTGAAGTTTGTGCATTTTTTCCTTGCAACACTTCACTAAAATCTCAACAGCAACCAGACGGGCCGAGGATATTTTAGGTATAGGTGTTTTCAAGCACCTTATTAATAAGAGGTCCCAGGAAAGCCTGAATACTCAGCCCTTCAGCTGCGTTCTTGGGCAGCATGACAGCAGTGTGAGCAGAGCACTTGGGTGACTAACGCTGAAATGGGTTGAAAATAGCAGCAATCATGACAGAGACAATAAAGAACCCCTAAAATAGCTCACAGCTCCAATGAAAGAAAACTGATTAAAAATAATCTTTAAAAAATGCAGGGAAAAAACAGTTATGATGCTAAAACACACTTTCTTGAAGGCCACTTTTCACTAAAGGGATTATGCATGGTATTAGCAAATATGCACATCAATAAAGCATATGGCATAAGCAAATGTTAGCGTAAGATCTCGGACACCTTTACGAATGAAACTTCAAGGCAAACAGATTACAAAGTGTTGTAATAAAAACACTGGTCTGTCAGGCAAAGCGTGTGCAGTGTTAAAAATCGCCATAAAATAAAAAAATCTGTCTCCTGAGAGGACAGGCACGAAGGTGTATTCAGCTAAAAGGAGATAATCTGTGGAGATCTTAATATAAGCCACTGTCTTTACAAGAGTACTTGAAACGAGGATTCCCCAGCAGCTTATCATTTATAGAGACCGAGGTAGAGAAATAATGGGATAAGAGGAGAGAGGCGCCGGGTGGCCAGCGGGAAAGGCTTTAGGCTGGCTCGCCCTCTCTCCTGGTGCACAGAGGAGGGAGAGACAAGGAAGGCGTTCAGGAAGCCCCCTTTCCCGAAGGATTTCACCCCAGGTCTTCCCGCAGGGCGGACAGCACGGATCCCAGCGGAGGGCGTGGAAGGGCTGTTGCCTGCACTGTGCAGGCGCTCGTCAGGCAGAGCAAGGGGCTGAAACCAGGGGGTGAGCGGGAGGAGCAGGGGCTGGGCGCGCTGGGGGACCACTCGGGCTGAGTGAGGGAAAGGGGTGCGCGGGTCAGGGCGAGGCGGCCCGCAAAGGCAAGCTCGGGAACGAGGGCTGCGTGACGGGTTAGACACAGGCTAAGCGTGCGGCAGGAGCGCGAACGGCACGAACGCGCGGGGTGCAGAGCCTGCCAGAGCAGGACGCGGGCTGGCGCTGCGCGGCGGCACGGAAGGAGCCGTCTGTCCGCCCGGGTATGCGCAGGCAGCGTGCGGGGCACGCCTGGTGGGAGCCGGGTGCGGGGTCCAAGCAAGGATCCTCGGGGACAGGGCAGGGTGTGGGGTACGGAGCGGGGTAAAAGCGGGTTGCGGGATCCACGTGGGGTCCAGGGCAGAGGCAACGCTGTCCCGGGGTAGGGTCCAGGGCAAGGTGCGGTGCGGTGCGGTGCAGGGAGCGGGGTCCAGGCAGGGACCGGGGCGCAGGGAGCAGGGACCGGGGCGCAGGGAGCAGGGGCCGGGCAGGGAGCGGGGTAGGGAGCGGGATCCAAGCAGGGCGCGGGGCAGGCAGCAGGGTCCGGACAGGGTGCGGGGTCCGGACAGGGTGCGGGGTCCGGGCAGGGGCGGCGCTGCCCCGGGCCACCGGTGCCAGTACCTGGGCGCCTTGGCGGCCGCGCTCTCGCGCCGGTCGAGCACCCCGGGCACGCAGTTGGTGAGCTCGGTCCAGTCGGCGTGCAGCCCGCAGCTCCAGCCCGTGGAGAAGCGGGAGAAGAGCCAGGTCTCGCGGCGGTTGGGGCGGTAGCAGGTGCACTTCTTCTGCCCGGGCCGGCAGTCGCAGGGCACCTCGAGCCGCACGTTCTGCACCAGGTGCCGGCCGAAGGTGGTGCCGCCCGTCTTCTGGATGTGAAGGAAAACGATCACGTCCTCGCCCTTCATGTCGAAGGCGAGCTCCCTCTCCAGCTCCCGCACGGGGAAGTAGTACTTCTTCACGTAGTGCGGGTCCGGCGTGGGGAACAGGTCCAGCTCCTCCGAGTAGGAGCGGCCGCTGGGCGAACCCAGGCTCAGCCCCGGCCCCACGTACTGGTACAGGATGAGCATGAAGCACACCGAGACGGCCACGATCAGCAAGAACTTGCTGGTCCTCTCAACCATGGTCCTTCCCGCACGCTTCATGTGTCACCATCTCCCGGGGCTGCCGGCGCTGGGCGGAGGGCGGGGATGATGGGGAGCGGGGGGCTGGCGAAGGGTCCCGGCGCCTCGGCTCCTTCCCCAGGGGTTACCGGGGCTCCCCACCCGGCAGCGGGGCAGGGGCAGCCCGCAGCCAGCCGCTCCGCAGCGGCCAACTTGGGAGAGAGCGGCGAGGAGGAGGAGGAGAAGGAGGGGAGGGGGGGACACCGAGCTGCAGAACCAGCCCCCTCCCGCCCTCCCCGCTTCAGGAGGCCGGCCCCATCCCGCCGCCCCGCGCTCCAGCCGTACCCCGGCGGCACCGGCAGCGCCCGCCCCCACCGCGGGCTCGGCTCGGCCGGCAGCGAGCGCTTCCTGCCCGCGCCCGGCATGCACAGCGCCAGCGCCGCCCGCCCGCGCCGCCCCGCGACCGCCCGCCCGCCGGCAAACGCAGAGCCGCGCCGCGCCCGCCTGCCCGCGGCCAAACACCGACCCGCGCGGCATCGCCCCGCCCCCCCCCCCCCCCCCCCCCCAGCTCTCAGGTTGGCGGCCCCGCCCGCAGCGTTTCCCGACCCGGCGCTGCCCTGTCCCCCTCACTGCAGAGCCCGGCGGGGCAAGGGGACAGTGCTGTCATAAAAACACTCGTGTGTGAAGGAAGGTGTGCGGCGTGTTAAAAATCGTGATCAAATTAAAAAAACCCCAAACAACCCGATGTTAAAAATCGTAATCAAATTTATAAAACCCTATGTCTCCTGAAAGGAAAGGCACAAAGGTATAGTCAGCTAAAAGGAGATCCTCTAGGGAGATGTTCATACAAGTCACTGCCTTCACCAGAGTAGTTGAAACGAAAATTCCCCAGAAGCTTATCATTTATAGAGAAATACGGGATAGAGGACAGAGATGCTGTGTGTCCAGCGGGGATGGCTTTAGGGTGGCTGTCCCTCCCTCCCGCTGTACAGAGGAGGGAGACACAAGGAACGTGTACCAGGCAGCTGCTTTCCCCCAAAGATTTCACCCCAGGTCTCCCAGCAAGGTAAACAGTAAGAGCACCACTGCGGCACTAAGCTCACATCGCCTTCAGGGGCAGCTTTGTACCAGTTTAACACTGGTCCCGAACAGCGAGCCTTGGCACCCTTCAGGGACCACGTTTCCACTCCTGCTTGGAAACAACAGTAACGAGAAAATTCGCATGGACATAGGAGAAGGTCTTCCCACACGTGTGTGCTGCCGCCGCCGCTGCTGCCACACGAGTCACCACAAGCCTTCAGCTGCAACATCGCAACGGGATGCAACAGCAAAATGCTCTGGTTGCAACAGAGGTTGGTGATGTCGGTGAGCAGGAAGGAGCACACCAGCAGCCACGTAATTTGGACATAATAGTAGGTGACATGAAGGCAAAACCCAAGAGAGGTGTTATTGACAGGAAACTTTCCCAGCAAAGCGCTTTCTGCTGGTGTGCGGGGCAGCCTGCCGTCCCACGCAGTGCTGCTGCAGAGTGCGTTTGCCATACAGTGGCCTCGGAAAGGAAGGAAACCCTGGAAGCCCCAGGAACACCAGGTTTAGAGTTGGCTCATGGTGGCATCCTCTGCAGGGCAGCAGTTGGCAGGGTGAGCTGCTGGGGCAAGCAACGGTGCAACAAGAACCTGAGAGGCCGGCTGGCATGCTGAGAGCAGGCTGAAGCACCTCGCCCCAGCAGAGTCCTCTCCAGAAGGTGCAAGACAGGTCCTGGGCTGGTCTCTCAGCCTGGTGCAAAAGGACATAAAGTGACCAGGCCACCCCAGAATTCACAGTCTGCTGCCCCTCTCTGCTGCCCGTACATAGAGGGTGAGACCCGGCCCCACGTGCAGTGAGGCTCTGTCAGTGGCCGGCACTTCACCTGGGTGCGAGCTGCTGCGGAAGCAATGGTAGGAAAGTGTTCATTCCTAGCAAAAAGTCTGTAACTGAAATACCGTATCTCCTGTAGTGCCTTAAGTTTCCAGTGGTCTTTAAAGTAGACGTTGCAACTAGATTGTAGCACTCCGGCACTAAAGTAGTCCCGTCAGATTACACTTTTTGATCCAAGCTGTGTCTTATGTAAGGAAACATGCAGATGAGCCATTGTTAAATGCTGGGTCAAATTTATAAGGGCTTAGGAGGAAATGAGATCCCAGATTTTAATTTGAACACTACGACTGATAAATCTGCTCGATTTCGAGATGGCTGCATTACTCACGAGTTGTGGAGCCCCAGTGAGTTATGCAGTTCTTCCAAAAGAAGTAGCAATAAAATGTTTATAGCACCCAAAAGCATCATATATTGTGTTCAAACCATTTATTTTGTTTGATATTTTCCTCTTAAAAGTCTGCTTCTGATTTTCCTCTTTTCATGTGGGCTAGTAACTCCAGAAACAATGATGTCATTCTTATATGCAATGCTCAGCTACATCCAGAATAAACTCAATTTAAAAGTTTGAAATTTATATTATGATTTGGGAAGTGTAGGCATATACATGAGGTTTACATACATGGCTGGACCCTACAGCACAGCATAAAAAATGCAGAGCTGATTTTAGGATTGCCATGTGTTTGCCTGTGGTTATAAATGTATAAATATTTAGAAATGTATAAATGTATAAATATTTAGAAAACAGAACTATGAAGAAATCATCCATTAAGTTAATTCCAGTTACATGAGCTATTTACTGTTAGTGAATTGTTTTAAAGGTAAGATATTAAATATTTTGGCCTTTTGTTATGTGGATGAAGATATTCCAGTGGATTTCATTACTGATTTATATTTCTGGTAACAATAGTGCCTGCTAGTTTGTGAAAGAACATACTACAATATGATCCGTGAAAGATAAACTGACCACAAAGGACAATATGGAGCGATGGCTGAAAAGGTTCTGTTTTCTTTCCTGCAACACCTTCCATCAAAAAGTGGGGGGCGCTGAACATGATGGAAGTGTTGGGAAAGCCTGTGGCCTTCTGAGCAACACCCGCCCACCCAAGTACCCAACAGCCTGCCTAGGAGACACTGCAAAACCAAAGCTCTGGGATCAGCGCTTTTGTTTTTACTGAAATGCTGTGGAATCTCTCCCTGCTAATTCTGCATCCTGCTCTGAAATGCTGCTGTCTCAAAGGTGCTTACAGGTATGACTCACTGACGATGATCACTTAAGCAAATACTTACATCAATTCCTATTTTTACTCATGGTAAAATTCTACTGAAGACAATGATAGAGTAGTTCTTTGCTGCACAGGGGGTTAAACATCAAGTACTGCATCAGTGCTAGTTTAGACCAGCATGTTCCTTAGATCAGAGAAGATCTGAGTGGGGTTAAAATAACAAGAGGTACACTTTCCTTGGCCTTTCCATTGGAAACAACAGTGGAAAGGGAGAAGAAATCCGAAAAATACAAGTTGTTACTGCTACCTCCCGTTACCTACTGCTACCGCCTGCTTATTCTCTGAGTTCACCTAGACCGTGTGTTTAGCCATTATCTGTCTTTCCAAGTTGAATCTTCCACTCTCAACCAGACCTCCCTTGGCTTTCCTGTGTCTCGTTGGGATTCATCACAGTAGGTCTAACTAGCTCCAGGAGCAGAGCTCTGTTTCCTGTGAGGCAGTGACAATCTGCAATCACTGAGTTGCCTAAAAACTAAATGTTTACGTAGAATGAAAACATTTTAGAGAAAAAATAATTTGTATTTTTTATCTCTAACCTGCAGACTGGGGGAGATGCATTTCAGATTTCCTCTTTATGCATTCTTCTAGGCAAAAGCAAACACAAGAGCCCCCTTTAGCCCACTGAATGTGTTCTTTGATGCTTTGGTGTCGATCAGATCCTTTGCATTCTAGTCTGAAAAAATAAACTTTGTAATCCTTTCCTGGAATAAATCTGACCCTCAGTCATATAATGATGTTTTTTCGATATCATTGCCTTTATTCTGTGCTTGACACTAGAGAGAAGACCAGTTTTAGCAGTGGCTCAAATTCTGCTCATTTATACAGACATAAATCTGGAGTACCTAGTGACTTTCCACTGCAAATCTATGTCAGACTGAGCAGAACCTCTCCTGATACAAGAAAATTGAAAGATTATGTTTGGCATTTTCATAGGAATCCAGTTGATTTAGGAGTATGAGTTCCATTGATTTTCAGTGATTTTCATGCGACTAAGTCACTTCAGGTACGTTTGCAAGGTCTACTGTTTTTGTACATTCCCTCACACCAGCCTGTATTTGTGAAAGCATTAACTTTGAATTCTCACTGCAGAATAAACAAGACTGAGGGGCAAGCTCATGCTAGCTGAGTTACCTAAGCTTAATCGACACTCAAGAAACCTGGAGAGCTAAGCCAGCATGTGTGATTTATTCATGGTACGACATTGCTAGGAGTGAGACACAAAGATTAGAGATCCTCTTACAGGTATCAAGAAATAAGTACAAATTTTGCTAAAGCAGTTGATCTTACTGCTGACCATTGGATGCCCAAACATGTACCTTAAGATGTAATAAAATATTCTGCTTTACATCCCACAGAGGCTGCGCCTTCTCAGCAGAGAGGCTGAGTAATGGGTTTGCTTTGACTTGGCATAAGCTGTCCCATTTTGAAGCTGTACTGGCTCACAGCAAGGTGCAATATTCTGTGTCTGCCCGGGACTTCCAAGGGTTCCCAGCATGGCAGCCTGTCCCTTACCCACTCTTTCCAAGGAACTGCAGGCGCTAAGCCTTCAGCCTGCCTTCACAAGGTCACCAAAAGCGAGAGCCGACAGCGCTTGGGCTTAGCTCTTAGACCTGTGCAATGGGATAGGTCCACTGGCTTGGGTTTAAATTACCAGCCCAAAGCTGAGCCCAAGGTTGTGTGTCTGCAGTTAGAGTTCAGGTGAAAAGCAACATCTGAGTTAATACTAAAGGGAGGACAAAAATGGATATGGAGAGAATGCAGCTTACTACAGAAAGCCTCCCACGAGAAAACAGCAGCAGGAAGCATGTAAACCACATACCACCTCTGCCACCAAAACCTCAACGAAATACTTATCTCAAAGCCTGATAAATAAATAGTAGCTTTTTAAGGCAGGGGAAGTCTAAAGGCTTCTCAGCGCAAAAGCTACGCTGGCTTGCTGTGAACTAGTATTACCTAGTTAACCGAAGCAATAAAATAAGTCCTCTCTAAACACTTGCAAATCCTAAGAAATATATCAATAAAGGCACCTTAAGTAAAATTCCACTACTCACCATTAAGAAAAAAAAGTGTATTTTCTTAGTTTCCCAAGCATAAGCTTCCTGTCCCCTAGATAGGCTGAAACGAACCACGTTGTTTATTCCAATCTAGATCTTTGTTTCTGCTCCTTTAGGAAGAGTGGACTCCTGACACTTGCTTCGATGATGCATGTGTGTACCATAAACCGAGTGAATGGTGAGGAGCCACAAATGACAGAATTCAGCTATAATATCCGTGCTCACAGCTATACCAAAGGGTAGAATAGGGGTTTTTAAACATTGTTCATCTCCAGCTGCTGCAGCATCAGTTGCAGTTCCCACCATACACACTTGCACAGAGTGGCAGCACTCACACACTGTTTTCCTGTGATGTGTGCACTCCCAGTCGGAGCAGTTTGGAAGCGCTGGTGTAAAGAATTTATGGCTCAAGTGCCAATGCTGTACGTTAACCACAAGACACAGAGCCCTCACAGCCAGCAAGTTCCTCACTGCTCTGCAAGTACCACATGGTTCCATTTCAGTCAGGGCAGCAGGTACTGAAGATGCCCAAATTCTAGCAGACCCAGCAAGCTTGTTCTGATTTCAGGCTCTTACTCTACTTTTTTTAGGGCTACTGGAAAGGTCTGCTGTTTGAAAGGTACCAAAGGCAGTCTTGGAAACTTTGGCAGGAATCAAAATAGTGAAGCTGCTAACAGCTGTCCTAAGCAAAGCAAACTCTAAGATCAGCAGCTACAGAGATCAAATCTGAGTTGTAGAACTTCCTTCACAGACCATGTGGTTGTATCAGCCCACTCCCTCCTCGCATGTGGATGCCACGGGTTTAAATGTGTTATCAGGAGGTCAGATATGACTGGTAAGACAGCGCTAGTTACCTAATGACTGTCTTTTCTCTCTTGTGAAGGGGCTTGAAGCAGATCCACACCGTGAGTGTCCATCTGCGGCTCACACCTTCAAGACCTCCTGTGGACAGACAGAAGCAGCAGCTGAACGTACCAAAGCCGCATGTACACGCTGCTCTACAAAACTGCAGAGGGCAGACCCAAGTGTCTGTCAGGACCTTGAAACACTGGAAAGACCTTAGCTGAGCTTTCAAAATACAGGAATGTCTGCAAGTTTAAGCAAGGAGTTAGGACTGCAGCTGAAGCATCTATAGTTTCGAAGGTATTAATCCATCTAAGGGAGGAGTTTGTGGGTCCACAAAGAAGGCACATGATTCTCCTTACTCAGCCTCTGTTTTTCCTACTTGCACTGCAACAGCTGCAGGGTGGTGCTGTCTGGGCTTGATGGGAATGACAGGCCTATTTGTTGGTGGCATATTTTTAGCATTATTACCCATTCGTACATGGGGATTAAATAAACATAAGGGGAGCTTGGGTTCTACAAGGTTTCACTTCCCCCCTAACTCTCTGTCACGCAGCAGCTGTCCACCGTGACATGCCTGTTAGCAGGGAACAAGCATAACTCTTCCAGCCTTGTGCTGTAAAACCCCTCCGAACACAAATGGGACACAAACATTTGGCTTGCCTTAGGGACATCAGTGCGACACGTATCTAGAAACACCAAGGTGGTGGTCTTGTCGTGGAAGGAAGGCAGTACAGCCAGCAAAGCTTCCGCATGTAGACTCTATCCACACATACAACAGGGGTCTAGACAGACAGAAAATGGCACTGGAATAATTGCTGTATGAACAGCTCAGTAACTTTCTGCAGTGACCTGAAGCTTAAGATTGGCTTATGGCCAAGCATGCTGGCATGGATTTTTTGTCATATATATTAATCTAAATATTATTTGACGTGCATTTTTGGTTTATTTTTATGCTCTTCTGTAAATGCTACAATCATAGAATCATAGAGTGGTTTGGGTGGAAGGGACCTTAAAGCTCATCCAGTTGCAATCCCCCTCTCATGGATCAGGTTGCCAGTAGAAGGTGTCCTTGACTAGCACGGGGGGGGATGGAAAGCCTGAAGAAGATCCTTTGCCTCTTTTTATAATCATATAAATGTTTGGTTAACTCATGCACTGCTTCTTATGTTTTATACCATCATTTCCTTGATCTTGATCAAAAAAATGACAACTCAGTTTTAAAATTGCTTTCTAAAGCAAATGTGCTTACAGGATTTTGACTTGAGATCTCTGTATGATCCTCCAGGGAAAGAACTAATTAGAACAGGCATTCATCCTTCCTTGCTGACGTGGTAACATAAACGGTGAACAGATAAATCAGGGATGCTAAAGTTTGTGAGAACTGAGATACATGCACAAAAGTAACTAATCACTTTCCTCTTTAAGCCCCAAATTAAGAAGCTATGTAATGAAGTGAATAAGCTGAAAGCTATAAAATGATCTGGCTATATAGCAATCATATGCTTAGAGATGTGCCGTTAAACTGGGAATGTGCGCAATTCAGCTCTTTGAAGGCTTTTAGACAGAAGTCAACCACCTGAAAAGTGTGAGGAACTTGAAGCGTACAGCTTAATGGATTTTTTTAAAAAAAGAAATTGACTGCCAAAGCCAAGC
This sequence comes from Neomorphus geoffroyi, assembly GCA_033558235.1. Taxonomy (NCBI): domain Eukaryota; kingdom Metazoa; phylum Chordata; class Aves; order Cuculiformes; family Neomorphidae; genus Neomorphus; species Neomorphus geoffroyi. Next base: position 7,832,854 of record JAUMJM010000012.1, read on the forward strand.
TGTGGATAATCACAGCCTCTGTCTTGTGTCCACAGGATCAGCTCTTTCAATTATGCTGCTTCTACAAGCAATGTAGCAGAAGAGCTGTAGACTTGACGAACAAAAGTCTGAACACTTTCTGAACAAATAAAAGCTGCTGGTTTAAAACCCCCCTAGTGGGAAAAGAAGTGTGGAAATAAAAACCCTCCTCCATTTCATAATATTTGGAGCAACATAAAATTAGCTCAGTGGTAAAGAAAATGCGAAGAAGTTTGCATTCCAGCTGCCTCTGTGTAGCAAGAGCTGCATGTCTGAGAAAGAAGAGATCAAGGGATCCCCATGCTGCCGCCCACCCACGCAGTGCAGGTGCCCAGTGCCACCAGTGTGGGTGCTGAGTGCTGGGCGGCGCGGGTGCCCAGTGCTGCCAGTGCAGGTGCTCAGTGCTGGGCAGTGCGGGTGCCCAGTGCCTCCAGTGTGGATGCTCAGTGCCACCAGTGCAGATGCTCAGCGCCGGGCAGTGCAGGTGCCCAGTGCTGGGCAGTGCGGGTACCCAGTGCCGCCAGTGCAGGTGCTCAGTGCCACCAGTGCAGATGCTCAGTGCTGGGCAGTGCGGGTGCCCAGTGCTTCCAGTGCGGGTGCTCAGTGCCACCAGTGCAGATGCTCAGTGCTGGGCAGTGCGGGTACCCAGTGCTGCCAGTGCGGGTGCTCAGTGCCACCAGTGCAGATGCTCAGTGTTGGGCAGTGCGGGTGCCCAGTGCCTCCAGTGCGGGTGCTCAGTGCCACCAGTGCAGATGTTCAGTGCTGGGCAGTGCGGGTGCCCACTGCTACCAGTGCGGGTACCCAGTGCCGCTGGTGTGCTGGGCCGTGGCTCCAGGCACTCCCGATCTGGCCACACTGCAAACCGAAAGGGTTTTTGACAGTTGGATTTATCACAATGCTTGGGATTCTCAGCATCTTATCAAAACGGTCTTTATAGAAGATACCAAGTCAACACTTGAGAGCAGGAGGAAAAGGAATTTCATGAAAATTGCAAGACCAAACTTAACTCTGCAACATTTATAATTAAAGAGAAGTTACCACAGAAGGACCCCTTGAGCATTAAATATATTTTAGGCCACAGCAACAAGAAAATTGGCAGAAAAGGCTGAAATGCCCCCAGGCAAACAAGTTCTTGGTTGAAAGGAGAGCAGTGGGGCTGCTGTAGTGCACAAGGGCTGTTGTGGGAAGCTGCTCTCCTGGCCTGAGTGACAAGCTTACTGTTCTGGGCTGCTCAGCCCTTGGTGGCACTTCAGTCCTCTTTTGAACCTTGCCACAGGGTGACTTGTTAGAGATCTACCCGAACTATACTGGGTAGTGGCAAGTTAAAGCTGCACCAGGAAGGAGTGACCAGTGGCTCACCAGTTAAACCCGAAACAGGCACACAGGGGAAGTAACTGGAGACCCTGCACAGTCTCTGGAGCGAGGGCCGATGTATTTCAAGCTTGATCTACTGAAGGCTTTATACATAATATATCAATCTCTTAATTCTTTTTTTTGTGTGTGTGTGCTGAGCACAGTGATACCTGGTGGCACAGAGTTTTCTGCTTTTTGAATTTTTATATAAATCAAAACTCCTAGACATAAGTTTAACACATCCAGTACACTGGTATTAGAGTTACTTGGTGTGAAGGACTCATAAGAACAATAAGAGGAAAAACAAAAGAAATTTGAGCCTACTAGTGTATACCAAGCAGAAATAGTGAATTAAGCTTTTAAAAACCATAAGAATTCATTGTTTTATTTCAGTGGAAACATAAAAGTCCCAGCTACCCTTTCACTGAATCTCACAAGCCAGGTAAGCAGAAAACTCTGTACGCTTAAAAAAACTCAGCAGGGCTACACTGAACTTGTACTGAATTTTGTCCTACGTTTGACTCCTAGATGCTGGCAGTTTCAGTTAACTGATCCCCTTCCTCTGTCACTACAAGTCATCCAGCTCCGTTACTTCCATTTAAAGATGTTTGCTGCAATAAGAAAAAAACTCTTGCCTCATTCTTTTTTGTCAGGAGGAAGAAAGGTTACAATCAACAACTGCTTACAGCTAGAACTACTGGAATGAATTCCACATCATTCCCTGGAGGAGACAGTGCTACAATCTTTATTGTGCCACTTTCTAACCACTGGATGATGCTGGATGGAAACAGGAAAAATTCCAAGACTTCTTCATTGCTGACAGTAAAATGGGACCTAAGCAAGACCCACCAGCCCTGCCAATCTGTGCATGTTTCAAAGGGAAACACAGAGCGCGTGCACTCTGCTGCAGGAAGCCCCACAACTGGTTTCCTTCAAAATCTGTATCTCAGGAAAGGAAAGAAACTGAATATATAGGTAGCAACTTACTGTGAATTTCCCGAGTTTTAATCTCTCCCTCTGATACATTCATTGGACAATTGTTAAAACAACTGGAGTTTTAATATGAGCAGGGCTTTCTCTTTTAATTAGTCTTAATATGGCTCTTCATTTTTCCTCCAAGCTGGTGAAGTTTTATCACCAGTAACCTCCATACTGACCCTGCAGAGAGGATTAGCATTCTTGTAACAGAGGGCGCATCACCGAGGCTTTGTTACAGCCGGTGCAATGGGGCTGGACTGTTGATCTGGGCTCCTGCAAGGCTGCTGCAGTACAAGGTGCTTGTCCCTGCCACAAGCTGATGTGCATGTACTGTGCTCTGTGATAAAAACCTTTACTCTAATGTTGCTTTCCTTAATTACAAGACTAATTATTTGTAGTGAAAGGAAATGCCACCTTCTTGTTTGGAGAAATGTTACAGGAATATTCTTAGTTAAAAATGAATTCATAAAAATTTGGAACATGATTTTCAAAACAATACCTACTTCAAACTTAGCTTCCTAGATTTGATGAGAATTCTTATGAAAAGGCTACCATGGGTACAGGCAAGAGGTCATTCTCCCTACAACTGGTTGAAATAGATTTAAGTATCTGTTTTGTGTTTTCCATAAGAGCTGGACAAGGTCAGGTTTAAGCACTTCCTAACAGTACGTAGGATTCTGTTGTGGACCAAACAAACTTAAGGGAAAGTCATGCTGTTTAAGAGATTCAAGAAGAAAAAGTTCTCTCTCCATCCAGAATAGTGAAGCTTTCCACGCATCTGTCATTTTGGTAACCTCTTGGAAAACAGCTTTTGAGGACACTGAGATAAGAATCTCAGAACAGACACAAGCTAATACTATTCTTACAATGGAAATAGCCTTAAATAAAAGGAGTTCATCCAGGCTAGATATTGTTTAAAATGAAAGTATTATTCTTTCCAGTTTGTGCTTGGCAGTATAGTGAAATGTATTAGAATAGTTCCTGGTGTAGACACTCTTTTATTGTAAAAGTGATTTACTTTGGAATAATCAGTTCACTTCAAATGCAGAGTAGTTGGTTTTGGTATAACCCCTCTCCCCAGGCTATTTTTCTAGTCTTGTCAGTGCAGAGAACTATTCCGGAATTCTTACTGCGGGCATTTACTACCTATATATGCATGCTGTTAGCTTGTTTAGGAATTGGAAGAGATTAGGAAAGTGCTCCACTTTGAGGAGAAACACTTCATGATTGACATGTCTTCTGTTTTAAGGACTATAGAGCAGAGTTTGGGGCTTTGTATCAATGTTAAACTATTGCATCATTCAGAAGAGACCGATAGTTCGCTAGATATTTAAACATTATTAAACTTTGAAAGGCAAAATAAGCAGCAATATTAGGGCTGTTGAAAAGCAAACGCCAAGCTGAGTAACTGTAATGCATTGGAGTATTTTAATTCAGAGCTTCCTCTGCTCCTGCTGTTGGCTTGACAGCTTAACAGTGGCCTTTTTCTTGAGGGAACAGGGTATGGGAAGGAAGGGGTCATCATAGAGAAATGGAAATTGCAAAAACATATGTGGTATGGAAGCAAAGACTACAACAAGGCAGTACAAGTGCACTTGTCCATGGCATTCCTCCGAGGAATACATGAATCTTGCTGTTAACTGCTGCTGCCACCTATGAAAAGAATCTGAATGTCCTCAGTGAAGCAGAAACCCAAAGAGGCGGGGAGCCCTTCATTATTGTTCTTCAGATAATCCAGCAAAACATACTAGAAAAAGTTCCACACCATTCCTGGAGGCAGATCCTGGGAAAGGTTTTGTGTTGGTTTTGCAGAAACCTGAGTAAATTGTGGTTAGCACTTCACTCTTCATAGTTTCAAGGAGCAAACAATTGCCTGCTGCTAAGGTCAAACCTCTGCACAGTGTTTGCTACCACTGAACTGGCAAGAATTCCTTTAGATAACTTCAAGAGAGTCAACAATTCCATATGTGAAATTCTAGAAACCGTATGAGAAATGGATATGCACCGAGCTGGTCAGCAGACTGCTTTGCTTTGGATATACGACAGATTCTGTTCAGCAGAGGATGAAAAGTATGCGGTGTTTTGTTACCACAGCTTTTTTATGCAGCCGGGCAAAAATAGGTGAAGTAACTTGGTACAGCCCAGCCTCCCATTGTCTGCGTGAAGCGTGCAGGGTCACAGTCGACATGCAGTTCCCAATAAAGTGCCAAAGTGGATGCATTCCAGCAGCACAGCCGTGTCAGCAGCTGGAAGCCCTGGACTAACAGTGCCTGATGTCTTTTGCCAATACAATCTCTGACAAAGACGCTCAGCTCTAGAAGAAGCAGCTGAAAGTGCACATATTGCAACAAGAGATCAACAGCAGCAACTGGAAATAAACAAAACGGATGTGGTCTCTTTGCCAGCAATATCAGTTATTTCACAAAAATTCCACCTTTAGCAGCACTCATGTAGGCACAGCGGGAGCCTAAAGAGATGAGTATCTCTGGCTTGACAGCGATGCTCAGAGCAGGTTTTATAGCAGTTGTACTGAAAACAGCCATGGAAGGCGAGTTCTCGGACACAGGTTGGCCCAGCAGCAGTCGGAGGGCAGTAGGTGCATATTGACCAGGTAGCCACAGGAGGAAGATGTACCGGTCTCCCTGCACTCCTGAACTGCAAGATGCTGTGGAGGGGAAGGTCAAAATGGGAAAAGCAAAATTCTCTCTCATTATCTTCCCTCTTAGGACCCTCAAGACTATTTTGTAGAAATGACTGTCATTCTGGGACAGGGTCTGGTGCAGAAATCACACAGCAGCAGCTGTGATGGTTTCTGTACACAGCTGCCTGTCTGTTTGCTTAGATTTTTAAGAGGTATGAGCTGAACTATAATAACGAACAGACATCGATTTTAGCTTTCCCCATTATGTCAGCTATAATTTGCAATGGTTTGGGAGCTCTTCGGATAACTGAGTCTCCCTGCACTGGAGTGGAGCAGGAACCTCTGTGGAAAAGATAACCTGGGCAAGCTGAGAGTAGGAATTACCAGACCTCTCCCTAGGGAGACTGCCCCCCTGGGAATTATAGCCCCGAAAGACAAGCCTAACAAGTAGAGTCATTTGTCTCTAGGGAAAAAGAATTCAGAGACAAATTTTGTGCCTTGCTGGAGAAAAGAAAATGAGCACCTTCCTCCCACTTCAGATCTGTGGAGAGGAAGAAAGAGCATCTTTATTCTGGACACCAGCCAGTTCTGTGCTGGTTCTGGGCCACTCTGTCCCTGGACCAAGATGAGGATACTGATGCTCTGCAACACATTTCCCTTCTCACAGTACTTCTGAGGCAGATGGATACACATTAAACCATAAAAAGATCTTGCTGTAGATCCACATATTAACAGTTCTTAGTGGTGAACTTCATCATATGCTTTTTAAAAAGTACAACTTGAGTAATGTGTGTATGGGAACCTTTAAAATGTGTTGATACAAGAGTGTGGTCACAAAAGTGATCAAAAAGCCTGTTTTCTGAAGTGGGTTCAGAAAAACATTTGTTCATGAGAACTGAAATCTATTATCAGTGACTTATGGCCTTGACTAAAGAATGATAATCACAGTAACAGACAGGGAAGTTTTGAGAAAGTACCGTGTTCTGAAAAATAGTTGAACCACAGCCGCATCACAGCATAGTGCCATTTCCTCTCTGACTCCCTTTTTTGCACTGTGGTAGATCTGGTAATCACTGGACCTTGTCCTCTGAGGTTTACTCACTCAGGGTAGAGTTTATGAACTTCAGGCCATGAGGCATGATCTTCACCTATAATATTTAGTCCAAACAACTGCTCCAGTCTTGCAGTTTGTGTCAGCTAATCCTACAGAAAGGGAAAGGCCTTGCTCCCTGCGCTGCAGCAGCTGCGTGGATGGAAAATGGAAGACACATGTACACAGATGTGGCTTAGCTTTAGATACTTGAATATCTAGGTTTGACCATATTTTACTCAAATTTCGTTTAGTTTTGTTTTTTTTTTTACAGAGGCTATAACTGGAGAGAATAAAGGGAAGGTTAGTTAGTATTTAATGTTTTCTTGCAAACAACTTCCTCTAAAAGACAAGGCTATTCCTGTAGTCAAAAACTATAAGACAATCCTGTCCCCTCAAATTTGAGCTCACTCCATCTTTTGAGCTGGCAGCTTGTGTAACTTGCTGAAAAAAGAGAGAGTGGAAGGTTCTTGGGGCTTGCTTGAAGAACAGAGTTAAATTCAGTGAAAACAGAGTTATATCTGTGCCAAAGCCTAAACTGAACACACATGAAATTTAGGCTATAACAAGAGACATTAAAGTTCTATAAGCTTCTTCACAGCATGAACTAAACTGTTAGAGACAAATGCTCTCTGATCTAGTGTTTTTGAAGACAAATTTATTTTTCCTGGGTCTAACTGAGGTGCAGCAAGCTTGTTTCCCTGTTTAGCTTTTAATATCATCATACTGACCATCTTTTTTCCCGAAAAAGAAAATGAAGCTATCACAAATTAACAGGTCTGTGTGAATACAGCCAAAAAAATTACATGTTTATGTTAAGCAGCTTGACAGTCATACAGTTTCAGCAAATTTATTTTTTATTATTCTTGCTTTATAAGTACTGCTTCCCTCCTTAATAACTCATCATCTTTTGATCTTGTTCCAAATTCTCTTCAACTGTATCTCTTAGAAGAACAGAGTTCTCTTATTATCTGGTGTTTTATATCACTACTCATTTTTAACTGCATCCTGATGATATATTAAGCTGAGATAACAAATCAGTTAATTTTCTATCTCAATATTCTTATCATTTTCTTAGCAGCTCATCTGACTTTAAACACTGGTCTAAGTCACAGATACCAAGTTTTTATATATTGCTTATTTTGAATGTGTTTTGTATTTCATTAAAATTATAAGCCCTCCTGCCACGGACCTCAAACACAGATGTCATGCTGAAGCTAGAAGTAAATGCATTTAATTGTTTCAGAGTTCTGTGTATCATTAGGAAAGCCAAACACTTAACAAGCTGTTGTGTCAGGGACCCATCATATTGGATCCCTGGCTACTTACGCTTTGCTCAGTTGCTCTAGGTTGTTTCACTAACCTCTTCCTTGTATGGAGCATTCCAGGCACAACTCTTTCTCTTACCTTCACAGAATTGGGCCCCTGCTGCCTAGATGGTACTCTGGTACTCTGAGGTATCCTAAGAACTGGATTTCCCAGGGTACTAACTCTGTGAGAACTTAAAGGTTTCTGTCAATCTCTTCGGAAACACATGGTCAGCAAAGAAGAAGGGCACCCAAGATTTGAGAGGGCTCCAAACCACCACCACATTCACTCGTTTAGATTAGTATACCTAACTTGTCACTAGTTGCTTCACCCATTTACACACAGCTATTTCCTTCCTGCTCTTCAGCATCCACAGCTTTGAAGGGTCGGGGCCCAGTTGGAAGTGAGTGTTGTGTCTCCTCTCAATAATGGAATCTCCTTCTTTTCCCTAAGCCACCAGTTTTTTCCCAGTTTTACAAATCAAACTGTACTCACTTGCTGTGAACATGTAACTCTTACACCCCTCCCTTCTGCACAGCCTTACTGTATCCGTAAGTGATTCTTAAGATTCCAGTTCTTTATGGTTACAATACTCAGGTAACACTTCAGTCTTGTTTGGACATTGTTGATTTACCAACCTCCATCCTCCGTGTTGCACTGCGTCCATTCTCACATCTGAGTGCTTTGGTCGAGCCTCACTCATTCCTTGCTCGCTTTGAAAGGGAATCGGTTTGGTTCTGGCCTTTTAGCAATACTTTGATGAATGGACTATGACTTGTATTTTCACACTTAATGCAATTTAGGAGGCAGCAGTTTGAGACACTAAAAAACCTGACAGTAAAATGCCAATTAGCTGTGCCTTATTAACACAGTGTATTAACGCAGTGTTTGAAACACCTGATATTCTCCTACTATTCCAATTATTGAATTGTATCCATTTAGTCCCATTATGTCCTCTTGACAAAGAGATTATGCTGTCTTTTCCTTGCCTGTCCACTCCATGGTTCTTGGATGGCTTTTACAGGCTCTTCTTTGCTCCACACTGCTGTAACCAGCTGCTCTGTTATCAACCCCAGGTGATTTAAAGCAAACTCTGAGGGATATCTATTAATGAAAGAAAGTTGCAACAAGGAAAATTCCAATGGGATATTATAAAAAATTGAAAAGAGCATGGTGAAATACTAGAGCAGGCTGCTGGGTATGGAATCTCCATCCTTGAGGTACATAAAATTGGACTGCGGTGACTCTGAAAATACAGATATAACTTTGAGGTTGGCCCTGCTTTGAGCGGGAGGTTGAACTGGATGACCTCCAGGTCTCTTCCAGCCTCAAATTATATGACTCTATTGTTAAAACAGTATAAACCCACCATGAGAACACTTATATGACTTTTTTTTTTCTTATTTGCCTTTCTTTTAGATGTGTTTTCAACTAAAATATACCGGAGTAGGAGAGATTTAGTCTCTCTAACGAGACCTTCAGTTTAGGCATGCTGCGTCAACCTCTGGAGTTTCTATTTAGACTATATCATAAACTTAGGTGTCTGAACATAGATGCTGCCAACTGCCGCTGAGATTTATCAACAGCCTAAAGCAGACGGGAAAAATATTCCACCTTTCCCTCATACTAAATAGTTATATTTCAGACTACATCTATAACACCATCAATTTAAAATTGTACCTGACCTTACAACAGCATGAAGTACACCTATAGCCAAGACCCCTTACACGAAATACAGAAAAGGCCCTTCAAGAGACACAAGATAGATAAATGCATGGCCACGATGTTCCTAAGTAGTAAGCAAAATAAAATCCTTGTTACATATCCACAGAGAAAACAGTCAATGCAAAGCAACAAATCTCTTTGGCTGTAGTGCCTCACTTCTACGGGCAGCCTCTGTCCCTAAAGAGTAGTCCACACAACAATGAGACACTTCTCTGTTAGTAAATCCACACTCATTTCATTTGTTATCATTCCCTTTCTCTATTCTTCTCCTCTAACTCATGCCGTTCCTCAAACTGCTCTTGAATACGTTTCGCATCACGCTTCCCCATGTAGCGTTACGATACCAGTACCGTTGAGAGGTGAAGCCTTTGAGCAGCGCTGCAGAGCACTGCTCCATGGGTGAGTACCTGGGGATGGGTACTGGAAAATAAACCCAAGGCAAGTGCTGATTGTACACTCTACCTCAGGATCCAAGGCACAGAGAAGTGCTCCTCCCACTCAGAATATCTCGGTTTTGATTCCCTCCTAATTTCTCCAATGCCCTTTCCCTATTTCCCATTCCCAAGAGACACTCATGCTGAAAAATGAAAATCACAACACAGAACCTTTTCTTTTGAAGCAGAAACTTCTCCTTCGTACTTAGAACAGCCTGCAATTTTAAATATTGCTGCCATAAAGAAGGTGGTAAAATTCTTCATTCACGGGGCTTTTGTTGATTCAATGGCAGTTTTAAAAGCATGGAATTTACTTCTACTTAAACCATGGTTTTCATGCAAGGTTTCTTCCTCACCGCCACCCCTGCCTCACAAGCTTATTTTTGGTTTAAATCAAAGAGTTTTTTGTACCTATAAGCCTGAGCTCTAGGAAGTGTTTTACATGGGCATAAATACTTAATTGGGCTCCGGTGCCAAGCTAACTGTTTGGCAACAGCTGGCATGTTAGCATAATTTGGACCAGCTCACAGCACAGGGGTTTGTTACACTGCATTTTAGCCCTTGGGATTTGTAGTTATCCCATCGAGTGCTAATACTGGAAGACAATTAAAAAACCTGGAACTGGCAGTTTGGTGGAAGACAAGAAAGAAGGCCAGTACAGCATTCTTTACACATGAATGGTTTGCTCTGGTGCAGGGAAAAATATAAGGTTTTTATCATGAATTTTGAATGACAATGCCCTAGAGTTTTAGGAAGCATCTTCCTTAATGCATGAAAAACCCTTCAGATAAGAAGAAAACACTTTTGATTTGTAACTGGAGCTTTGTAACAACGGACAGCTTAAAAGCTAGGTTACCTTTCAATTTATCAGAGTTTACACTGGATTGTGGCTTTGTAAAGCTCTTGAGGAAACAGTCTCTATCCCTCTCCTAACTGCACTTTTTCAAAGGCACTAAAATTTATCAGAGCTCCTTTCTTAATTGTGACCATTACATGCCTCTGCTTGCTATTTGGTGAAGAATAATCCAGGTGTCTGTCCCCTAAAATTACTGCATCCTTGGTGGAGAGGAAAGAAAACACAGAAATGAAAGTCACAACACACAGGTGTCAGCGGAGAGTCAGGTTTGAGCAGTTTGACACAGGTTTTGAAGGTTCCTTCCTCCGTGACCATGCTCCAACCACTCTCACTCCCCTGTACTGAGATGACTCAAGGGCCAGCCTCGCAGAAAAGGAAGAAGACATTGAGGAGGAGCAAAGCTTTGGAGTGGCACAAGATTTGGGACCCATGACAAGAGTGACCGAGACAGACTGGAAACTGAAGAGGAAAGAGAAGCTGCAGCAGCTTAGGAGGTGTCTGTGCTCATGAAAGCAGCACAGCAGTTCCGCAGTCTGGGACAGTACCTGATATTGTCTTAAACTCTCTTTTCTTCTTGAAAGCTAAAGTTTCTAGCTAATACAACCCACTTCCCCTCCCCTGCTGTCTGGCTGCAGGGGATGCTACTGTAAGGTACCAGCTGAAGCGATAAGCTTTCCAATGGTACTTGTGGATTATGTCAGTGCACATATGTCATGATGGAATTTGAGGAGGCAGAGGCAAAGGGTCACCTTACTATTTTGTAAATGCAGGAATTTAACTATTTAAAACTGCATTTAAGAAAGAAAAGAACCTTATGCTTACAATGTCAAACATTTGAAACTTAAAAAATACCAGAAATAAAGGTCAGTGGGGTAATCTCGATTTGGCCCTTTTTCGCTATGAAGGTTACAACATTGAATAACATCACTACACACAAACTGTTTAGCACAGAGCTACATTTTATCCAATTCAGAGAATGGACAATGCATATGGAACAAATAGCCTTTTAATAGTTTTAGTCTTCATTATTATGGCGAAAGATCTTGTTTACTGAACATTACTCCCATTTCAATCTGAAGAGAAAACACAAGAAGTGTTTTTGAAATGTTTGTTATTCTTTGTTTTCAAATAATAAACCCCATTTTTATGAAAAAATGAACATGTGCAAAATATAGCTTCACACGCCCAGCTCAGATGACTGGGGACATTAAAAGTCACTGCTGGGTTCTGGGGTAGTTAATGGAGGCTTTGGTCCCAGGCTGGAGAATTTGGATGTTGATAACTGTGGCACAGCGAGACAATCATAGAATCATGGAATGGTTTGGGTCAGAAGGGACCTTGAAGCCCATCCATTTCCAACCCCCCCTGCCATGGGCAGGGACCTCTCCCACTGGATTAGGGGGCTCCAAGCCCCATCCAACCTGGTCTTGAACACCTCCAGGGTTGGGGCAGCCACCACTTCCCTGGGCAACCTGGGCCAGGGCCTCACCACCCTCACAGGAAAACATTTCTTTCTAAGATCTCAACTCAGTCTTTCCCCTTTCAGCTGAAAACCATTCTCCTCATCCCATCCCTGCACTCCCTGATCAAGAGCCCCTCCCCAGCTTTCCTGGAGCTCCTTTCAGTACTGGGAGGCTGCTCTAATGTCTCCCCAGAGCCTTCTCTTCTCCAGGCTGAACAACACCAACTCTCCCAGCCTGTCCTCATAGCAGAGGTGCTCCAGGTCTTGGATCATCTCCATGGCCTCCTCTGGACTTGCTCCAACTGATCCACGTCCTTCCTGTACCGAGGACTCCAGTACTGAAAGCAGGAATCCAGGTGAGGTCTCACAAGAGCCAAGTAGAGGAGCCCTGCTGGTCACACTTCTGACTGGCCATCATTCTGACTGCCACAGTTTGGTTCCTAGGTGAGCTCCTGGCTGAATTACCAAGTCCCTTCAGTGACCCTGGGTCCTGGAGGTCCCTAGCACTCTGCTGTTCACTGACCATGCCTCAGGTTTTGCTGCCTGAAGAGGAAACAAATGTAGCCTCAAAGGTCTAGGCAAAAAAAAAAAAAATGACTAAATTATTCATTGGCTGAGTAGATTCCTGCAGTTGTTCCCAACTAACAGCTTCCTGTCCCAGATATCTTCCACGGGTTTGTGAGCTTCACGGCCCAGATCCTGATCAGGAGTTGTTAAGAAGATCGGTAACATCTGCATCATCAGTAAGAGCATCAATAATCTTGGTCATCTGTTATTTCTTAAGTCTGATCTGTAAGGATTTCTTTCTTATTGTGAGAACTTCGCAAGAATACTTCATAAAATCATTTGCCTCAACTTCCTTATGAATGAGACTCCAGGTCAGCAGCTACCTCAGAAGGTGAAAATGAGTATCACAGTATCATAGTATCATAAGGTTAGAAAAGAGATCATCGAGTCCAACCTATGACCCAACACCTACACCTACTCCTACTTGTCAACTACACCATGTCACTAAGAGCCTCATCCAATCTCTCCTTAAACACCTCCAGGGACGGTGACTCCACCATCTCCCTGGGCAGCGCATTCCAATGGCCAATCACCCTCTCAGTGAAGAACTTCTTTCTAATGTCAAGCCTAAACCTCCCCTGGCGAAGCTTGAGACCGTGTCCTCTTGTTCTGTCGCCGGTCGCCTGAGAGAAGAGACCAACCCCTGCCTGACTACAACCTCCTTTCAGGCAGTTGTAGAGAGCTATAAGGTCTCCCCTGAGCCTCCTCTTCTCCAGGCTGAACAACCCCAGCTCCCTCAGTCGCCCTTCATAGGGCTTGTGCTCCAGCCCCTTCCCCATCCTCGTCGCTCTCCTCTGGACGCACTCCAGCATCTCAACATCTTTCTCAAACTGAGGGCCCAGAACTGGACACAGCACTCGAGGTGCAGCCTGACCAGTGCCGAGTATAAGGGAATGATGACCTCCCTAGTCCTGCTGGCCATACTATTCGTGATGCAGGCCAGGATACCACTGGCCTTCTTGGCCACTTGAGCACACTGCTGGCTCATGTTGAGTCTCCTGTCCACCAGCACTCCCACGTCCCTTTCTGCCTGACTGCTCTCCATCCACTCTGTCCCCAGCCTGTAGCTCTGCATGGGGTTGTTGTGTCCGAAGTGTAGAACCCGGCACTTGGACTTGTTAAACCTCATGCTATTGGACTCAGCCCATCTCTCCAGCCTGTGCTTGAGCAAAGTACCCGATAAATGACATCCAGATGCAAGGGCCACAGGAAGAAGTTCTCTTTGCTGTTACCACAGATTATGAATCACGTGCCCAGCAGTACACAAGACACGAATCCAAATCAGGAACCCAGGTGTAATGTTTGCCTTTCAAGACAGGCAGAGGTAAGTGATCTCACTAAATCTGGGGTCCCTCAACACAGAGTTCTACAGCAAAATGTTCTTAACCAGTTTTAAGCACTAAGAGAACACGAGATGAGGCTAGCATGCCAAATCCCTCTAAGGCTACAGATTCACATGGTCATAATTCCTTTCCCTGAATGCTTCTGATATTAGAAAATTAGTGGCTGTTCAACACAAAACAAGACGAAAGTTTGTTTAACCCACAAACCAAAAAAACCCCCGTAATATTAGTTACAAATGTACCCATATAAGTTTTACTTCCACTGGTGCAGGTTTGTGAGTGTAGCAATTTCAAATATTGTGCTACTGCTCAAAAATGCTTGAAATAATGCAGATTCTGGGCCCAAAAATGTATCACAGAAATTTGTTAAATAAAAAATTCGAATTAAGAATGCAGATCTTTGCACCCGACCTCATAACTTCTGGGATGCCAGAGAGACTTTGGTATTTTTTGGATAGCTAGGAAAACTTTAGAATATTTGGATATTTTAATAAATCATGAATCTTAAACAGATACAAATCAAGTATACTAGTGTGGTGAATATTAGGATTTGGGGTTTGGACATTTATTAAAGATGTAAATACTATTAAAAACATACTGACAAAGACTTTAAAGCACTTTTCTTCAGATGAGCAGATTTACATAAAAGCACATGCAGAAAATATTCCCACTGACCTCGAAACAACCAATAAACTATTATAACAAAAATAGAGAAGCATACTTGGAATTCTGAGTAAAGCAAACACTTTTGCCTTGAGCAGGTAATTTAACCTCTCTCCTCTTACTTTTCCTATTGGTAAAATAGGAATAGCTTACTTCAAAAACACGTTGCAAGCATTACCAGGAAGAAATTTATCACCATTATTGAGGCAGGTAAGCTACTGTCAGTATAGAGTAAAACAACCTCATGGCAAGGGGTGCTGTGACAAGCCGGCAGTCACAAAATTGAAGATTCAGCTTTGTTAATATAGTGAGATTAGAAAGGTTATAACACTGCAAGCTAGCATTATTTTTGTACTTGGCCTCAGGAAAGATTGCCTCTATAGCACATTTGCCTACTTGAATATTGGTTTGGCTTTTCTCATTACAAATAGAGCCTAAACTGATTAGAGTAAATCTATGTGAAAGGGTTTATTTTCTCTCTTTTTTTTCTTCTTGACCAGTTAACTTCAGGTGGCTGGAATGAATTTGGCTCTAACTTAGCCACTGACTTGCAAGAGCAGACAACGAGACCATAAAGTTATCATTGCTGATTGAACTGAGAACTGTAAAAATAAAGTCTTTCCTCAGTCTCTTTTTCTATTTATCCTCTGCCAACTCTAGTAGCCTTACAAAGGAATAAGAAGAACCTAGGTACGGCTTCTTAAGAAAATACTCCCTTATTCCATCTGACCTTTGTGCAGTCTTGCTGAAGCTGTACTGCCTAATGCAGTCTCTTGTTTGTCCCTTTAATCGCTTGCTTTAATCCTAAAGTAACAGGCTAATGGAAAAGTGGATGTGGATTCACAGTAACTTCCTGATCTAAAAAAGAGCCTAATAATGACGAAGGCTGAAAAAAGACTTGCTTTTAATTTTTATCTCCAGGAACTAAAGCTGAGTGCTATTCTTCTCACAGTTTGTATGTACTTCTATGCTACAGGAACAATTTCTGTGGACAAATAACACTTTTTTTTTTTTTTACGAACAGCAAAACTAACAATGCCTGGGTTTGTACAGACTGTACACAACACTCCTGAATTCACCCCCTGCTCAACCTAACTCCCATGTTTTTACCAATGCTAACAGCCTGCCTTGCAGGCTGGATCCGCAGCTATACAGCTTTCAAGTGATACCAGGGATGACTCATCATCTCTAACTACTGTATATATCAGAATAGATAAGAATGTGTGTGCATATATCTAGATATAGCTGTATATATCAGAATATTTAATAATCAATTTAAGAATCTGAATGTATCAGAATAGTTGAATTCAGTTGACCCAGCTTTCTTGCAGAAGTCAGTAGCTTGTCTCTTTCCTATACCCGGCCAAAGATTTTTCAGCAACCCTGCAGGACTGTCACGTCTTTGGAAACATCGCTCATCTATGCAAGGAAGGCAGGAACAGAAGCAAAAAGAAGCAGCCTAATGTCAAAACCCATGGCACAGATATTTGTTTAACATAGCTAACTGGTTTATTCTGCTGTTATGGCTCAAACCAATCACAAACTCAGGCACATCAGTCTGTTTACAAGATGCTGTTGCATCTCTAGGTCATAAACACTGTGCCCATTACCTAGATATTTGCCTCCAGTGTTTCCTGTAACTTGAAGAACTGCTAAGTTAACTGAGATATGGAGCGGCAAGGGATAGCTTCGGAGGGCCGATGAGATGACTGATTTGTGTCTCTAGTCCAGAAAAACTACTCAAATAAAACCAAAATATTTATTTGTTGCTAGGAGGTCTCTTCTTAAGAAGATGCAGAATCTAAAGATCTTAAAGAGCCCGCTGCTTTGTAACTTTACTACAGGAGAACCTCCCCAATCTTATAGCTTATGGATTTCAGATCTAAATGCCTGCTTCTTCAGTTCTCTGCTTCTCATGAATCCGCTGCTTACCTCGTATTTACTCCGTTAAGTTGACAAGAACAACTTTCAGATGTTACGAAAAGCTGGTAGTTTTTGCAGAACTAACACTTTAAATGGGTTCCCTCAAAAAGCTGGAGGCACGTGCTCAGCTACAGTGAACCAGGATACGGCCTCCACGTGTCCTACACAATGAAGGAAGAGGGCTCTCAAGTTTCACATTTGGCAATGGAAGTATTTTTAGATTGGAAGTGCTTTATAATGACTATTTGTCAGAGCTTCATGTACTGCTAATGTTTAAGTTGTAATGGAAAACCTTTCTTCATATTTGACTGAAGAAACATTTGTTGCTTGGGAAGCTTAAATTTGTGATGTCCTTGTTTTTTACTTTACTTTTATGCTCCTAGATTTTGGGAGTAATACAAAGTACTCAACTTTCCTTAGCAACCTTGAACTTCTTCTCCCTGTGTGTGCTAGTGGCATTTTTTCCTTTTAATTTTGATTTTCAAAAAATCCATCTCCAAATCACATTCTTGATCGCTACAGAGAGACGCTCGCAGGAGAAAGTTCAGTCACACTACAAAGAATTTTGTCACTGCTTTTCTTACATGGAAGAAAAGTGAGTCAGCATTGAATTCGGAATTAAAGAGTATTTGGAGACGAGAGGCCAAGATTTCTTGAAATTACAGTACTCCAAGCCACTACTAACAAATATTCTTTGAGCCAATGCTTCTTCAGTTCTGACAGAGCATGTGGCCCTGGAAAATGGGAAAGAACATGGCCAAGAAAAAGCAGCATTCCTGGCTGTTGCAAAAAACTTCAGGTGGCAGCTCATAGAAAGTGAGTTAGAAGGAGCACAGTGGGAAAAGGAGAGAGAAAACATTAACATTTTTGTGGTTTAGGTGGATTAGACTATTACCTTGAAGATTTAAATTTTCCACTGATCATGGAGAAAAATGAAAGCTATTATGACTGAAAGAAAACATAGTCACGTAATGAATTGCTACTTAAGAATAATGGTAGTACTGCAATGTGTGTTCCATAGGTAAAGGATCCTCCAATTAAACAAAGACATTTCATTCCTCTGTCCATCAAACACAGAACAGAAACAGACACCAAAAAATGGCTTCTCCTCTTCTAACCCAGACCTACATCTAAAGTGTCTATGTAACCTAAAACTCTAATCAACATAATACAATCAGAAAGTGATGACATGGAACACTGGCAGGGAGAACTTCTCTTGGCCTTTTACGTTGTCCAGATTTAAAGGAAACAGATGACACATTCCTTCCTTTGTAAGCAATCATGCTTTGTTTGCATGATTTTAAAACTATGTGGAAGTATTCTTCCTCTGTCATGGGGTCTGTCCCTCAATTGCAAGGCAAATATTCTATCTAGGTGGTGATTGTGAATTCTTAGGCATAAAAGCATAGGGGTAAATGGAAGAATCTTGCTATCTTAACTATTATTTCTGTAAGGAGAACTCAGGCAGGCAGACACCATTTTTCAAACTCAGATGATTATGGTGCAGCTCCTGCTGCATTATAGTGTGGTTCTAGCGCTCTTCCAGAACTTGTTGTTTGCAAAAATGTCCCTGAAATGGCAAAAGGCAAGACAAAGCAAAATAAAAACACTCCTAGGGTACTTTTTAAAACTAGTTAGATGAAAACTCAAGCTTTAATTATTTCCAAGCTTAAATATTTTTCCCTTTGGTTCACCTCTCAAAATAGTGTCACATATATTTGGGATATATCCCTTGGTCGTACTATGCTCTTCTCATCCTGGTTTCCAGAATGTAAGAGGTGGTCTTTGTTGAAAGGATTTTAACCAGAATTGAAAACATAACCTGATATGAACAAGGTAAACATTTTAGCATGCTAAATTTGCTGCTGTCTATGTTCAGCCACCTCTGGAGAGGCTCGAGAGGCTTAACAGTAGCTACGACCTCTGCAGTAAAGGCTTCACTGACCATATGGAACTTGTGATGCTTTGATGGATTGGTGTAAAAGCCTATCATCACTATTAAACGTTTTCTGTTAGATTTCCAGGTCGAACCAAGAACAACATTACTTCTTTGGATATTTACTGGAGATTGAGGAGCAACAGCAGAATAGAGAAGTGATAATATCTTTGTAAGCATATGAAAGAAGAAGGAGAGGCATAAGTTTCAATAACTGATATCCCTGCTTTCAAGTGTTTGTGTGTGTGAGATATGCCCTGCAATTTGCTAAATTTAGCTTGCTTCTTAAGTTTTATTTATTAACAGTCCCCAGAGAGGAATTAAAATGTGAACCATTTACAAGGAACTTCTCAATATATCAGAAATGAAGGCTCGTTTTGTTTTATATCTACATCTCCTTTCACTTTGTGAACACGCAAATAAGTCTTGACTGCTGACTGTTAATGTATTCTACGTGTTCAAATTTCCTGTGTGCAGCACAGGAATCTACATCTCCTTTATGGAAAGAGAAATTAAGAGCAAAGCCCAAATAGAAAACACAGCAGAAATAGAACTGGAAGTCAATATCGCAGATCCTCACAGGGACAGTAAACTGCAGGACTACAGGTGCTGAGGAATTTCTGGATGATGTTTACAACTTTGCTTAAGTTATTCCTGGGAAAGCGCCTGTGGTTCGTGAAAGGGTTCAGTTTTATGAGATGTGGTATGAACTTTACCTCAAAGGGCTGCTACAAGGAACCAGATTGCAAAAATTAGATAAACTTATAGAATAAATGATCTTGGCCTAGTTCTGCAGCCTTGAACCTCCAGCGGCAGCCCCTGTGGAGCAGTACTTGCCTTCTCATCGGGAAGATCTGGGTTTTTAAGTTCATTAGTGTGTTTGCATCCATGAGATTGCCTCACTGCTGAGTTTTGAGGCTTTTTGGAGTAGGCATAACGCTGTGGACTACAGATGCATATCAACTTCTGTCCTGATATTGGGATTATCTTCCAGAGCTGAACACAGAAAAACAACATTAAGCATTTGGTCCCATTTTCTCTCCCTATAAAGCACATAGCTTCTTTGATGGCAATTTTGTACATCTGCCTGATCCCTACAGACACACAAAAGAAGCATTTGTGAATCCTAGTATGGGATTTAGCGTTAAGAGACAAATAACTTTGTGTGTGCAGAGCAGTGAAAACTGGCAGCAGGCTATGTCTGACGAGCCAAGAAAATAACTGTTTCTTACCTAGCTATTCTTCCTCTCTTCCTTATCTTAAAGACTTTCAGGGACTTTGGATGCTCTGCAGGGTAAGTGATTAGCTGAAAGTCCCAAATCTAGCACCTGAGAGGGAAAATATTTGAATTGCTTATATGCTCTCTCATCACTCAAATAGCTGATGTATTTGTTGTAGAGCCTAAGTAGTGCTCACCAAATCACACCACTCGATTAGCTGACCATATATGACACAATATGTTTGAAATGCCCTACTAACTGCTTACATGGCTTACATGACTTAAATCCACTTCTGCAACTATTTTCTCAGTATCTAAGTAGAAGCAGAACCTCATAAACTGTTCTAGCCTTTCAAAGTTGTGGCATAGGCTAATGAATCAAATAAATCTGCTTACTATAGCTGCTGCCTGGAGAGTAGTTACTCTGTGTGGTCTGAAAATCGTGACAGCAAACAGCTGTGGGCAACAGTGAAGTGCTCCACAGCCTGGTGAAGCCAACAGAAAGTGGTATTGGTATTTTGGTACGACGCTCTCCCTCTCTTCGTTTAGTCATGGACCTGTGCTGTCTCCCTGCCATGAACCACTATGGCCTTTTGTGGCTATCAAAATTATCATAAAGGAACCAAAAGATGCTATAACATCATAAGCAAATTCTAGCTCATGGAGTTGCACTTGGCAGTCTTCCATTTTCCTGCCCACATGTTCCTTTGCCTGTTCCATGATACACTGCTGTGCGGTACAGCTGAACACTCCGCCCCAAGACAGCTTTTTTAAGACAGACTTCCCCAAAGTGCCCTTGTGAGGGTCCACACAATGGTTGCCATCTCCGCTCTCAGCCACAGATCAAAGCCACTGTGTAGACATTCCATTCACATTGCACAGAAACTGATTCTGCTTATTTACAAAGACGTAAGCTGGAAAGAACCGCCGGACTGATCCAATACGGCCACAGGCACGCCCATCGTTGTTATCTTGAGAGGGAAGAGTCCACATTTATCACACTTTTCCAACACTATCTTTGCTTTTTAAATGTGTGTTCTCAGAAACTCTTCGCTATTTTCATCTTAGCTGATGACACTTGAGCCATGACACTTTGGAAAAGGTCTGGCAGTTCTGGGTTCCTTCTCCACAGTGCTCTCGACCGCTCGGGCAAGCGTTCATTGGTCACGCCGTGTGGAGCGAGCGATGGGGCCCGCTAGCTGAAGTAGGGAGACTGCCTGAAGCATCTCTACAGCCTGAAGAATCGATCACACATTACGCTCTTGGCTGAAGGGAGAATTTGGCTTTTGGATGGCTTTGACAAGTCTCTGATATTTACAAATCACTCCAAACGAGTTGTTTTCTGGCTGTTCTGCTGCACCTAGTCCAGTGCATTATGCGATTTAAATGCATGACCTTGAGCTGAAAGGAGTATCTGCCCTCTTTGTGCCAAGAGAGGAGTGCAAATGAGAAATGTACAACGCAGGGAACTGCTCTTTGTCCTGAGCACACACAATCAGCCCAGTACATTTCACAGGCATCTCTGCTTCTACTGGATCTCACAAAGTTTGGAGTAAAGGCACCCAGGGCATTTGGGGACCTTATTCTACCAGCTCCTCCTGGTGGTGAAAAGGGAGGAGACCACAACACAACTTGATTTTAACACGTGTGTTTTGCTGTGAGGAGAAGATAATCAAATCTACTCTCCACAACCTTCTCAGTATAGCACCTCAAACACCTGAGCTGCCCCTTCACCTGGCCCTTCTGACTGCAGCCTCAGATGAGCAAATGAGATGCTAAAGAGAGACACCTCTAAAACCTCAAATATGCGTGTGCCTCCCATCACGTCTTGTCAAATCTGATTCAGCATAGACACACGCAGCTCACCGTGGGGGTCTCTTTCCTTAACCTGTGGTGCTACACGCTGAATAGGACCAGCCAGCCTGATCTCTTGCCTATTGCATGTTCTTTGTGGTATCTGGAAGAGGCCGGAAATGAAAATTCCGCAACACTCTTCGACGTTGTGCTGCCCAAGGCATATCAGATTGGAAGAGGCTGTGTTGGAAGGAACCCTCTGTGCTTGCAATATAACCTTTCCATTTTCAAATGACTGAACATACAGGACAAGTCCCTCCACTGTGGTAGTATGTTTGAGAGGTCTGCTGATAGAAAATCCTTCCACTGCAGGCAGAATCTTTGCAGCCAGCAAATTTCGCAGCAATAAAGTGACACACTGCCCCATACATTTTTCCTATGCAAAATCACCTTTTCCGTCTCTACATAGAGTGTATTTTCTGCCAACCATTCAGTCTCATGCTGCTGCAATGCAAAAATGAAACTACTACTGAATGGAAGAGGCAGGTGATTTATGAAAGGTTTTTCTATGAAAAAACAATAAACCAATTAAAAAGACCGGTGATGGATGCGTGGTTAAAGATATTCCCAAACTTAGCGTCCTTTGACTTCTCTTGGCTACCACATTTGGCAGCTGAACAAGAAAAACAAACCTTTCATGCAGGCTAAATGCTTTAGTGGTCAAAAGCTAAAAAGCTTCCGCCACCTTCTCTGTGGTACTCAACTCCCAGCACAGACCACGAAGGACTGCTCAGCCCTGTCCCACTCACTGGCTTGCAGTCCCAGGTCTCAGAGGCTGAAGGGGACCTTGTGCAGCAGAGTGTTGCGATTAGTAATAAAAAACCTCTTAGAGGTGATGGCTCGGTGTATTTCGCAGCAAATTTAGAAATTGCTCTGCTTTGAAACCACTAGCAGGCTGGTTCGAGGTACAAATATCATGGGAGCACCATCCACGTTTGCCTTGATCTGTTTGTAAGCCAGCACCTGAATTTGTTAGGAACTGCAGCCATCCAGTTCTCACAGAAGTGACCTTAGAGTGAGGTTATAAGTTTACAAGGGGGACACATTTTTCCTTTACAGTAATTTGGAAAGATTCCTATAACTCAACACGCCGTGCTTGCAAATGCCTTAGCCCAGTACTGGGGAGAGGGGAGAAATGCATTAGTAGTAAATCTATGTGACAGTACATTAGTGAGAGCCAGCCTTCCCAAACGGAAAAGGGAGGCTGTAGCCCTGGCTGGTAGCTGCAGCAGCACCGAGCTTGGGTGAAGGCTCTGTTCTTCCTCACTGAGAGAAACCTCTTCGCTCTTCTGACACGTGGCTGTACGTCCTGCTGCTGTTACGCACTTTAGCACTCCAGTCAGCAGAGAAATAAGCAGGTCTTTCACGCCATCACCAGGGTACGCTGAATTTCTGTAAGGATATGGAGAAAATGCATTCGAAACCAAGTATTTAAGAGTCTGGCAAAGACTAAGGTTTGTAATATACTCTGAGAAACAACCTGTTCCCTTCACCACAGCAGTGTGAGATGTCACAGCAAGTCTGGAGAGCTCCTCTGAGGGAGCTGCTGTATCTGTTGTGGGGCAGGGGATCTGAAAACCTTGTGAGCACAAACCAAAACAAGCACAGCATTTACAACAGCTTCACAAACCATCAGAGATGCTGAATGTTGGGTATAGAGAGATCAGAACATCACAGTGGAACCGGAAAGGTGGGGAACAGGTTTTTTTTCCTTCAGACCTTTCCTATATCTTTCATTATCTCTTCCCTACTGTTTCTCTGTATATCCAGGGCTCATAGTCCTGCCTGGCACTTCTCCGTTTGCTCCTGCCTCAGTGAGGGAGTCGCTTCCTGCAGTCTTACTTCTTCAGAGAAGGGAGGCAGCAAGTCATCATCAGCATTTCCTCAAGCATTAATTTAACAGAACGGAGAAAAGCAAATGGACTTGGAGCTAACGCTGCTCCAAATGGACCAGTTTTCAATGATCCTTTTTCTTTATTCAAGAGTGGAAACAGTAAGAGTCTGTGGAAGGAAAATCAGGCTTCCTTGATTCTTTTCTCCAACATCGCAGCCTGCCAGTGCTCCTGCCTCAGCCTGTCCCTTACTCAGTTTAGGCTCCAGTCCATTCTCTGCTGAGTTGACTAAATCCTCCACTGAGGCTTTCTATCATTTTACTGAAGGCCCAAAATAAGGACCAAGACATGTATACAGCAGGGGAAGCTTCTGGAAAAGCAGGATTGCTTGGCCCTAAGTGCTGCCCGGCTTGCCGCAGTCAGTGCTGGATGGCTCTGCTGCCCTGGTTAGCTCCCAGGGCAGAAAAGCTCTCCCCTCCCAGATCATGAAATTCCATGTCCAAGAGCTAGCTCCAACCCCAGCTGCTGCACTAACCCTTCCCTGTCTGTGCTCTAATGCAAACTGTAGTAAGTCTAACTGGTATTACAACAAGAGTTGCATTACCAGAGGGCACCTCTGATAAAGTGAGCAAAAGGGAAACCCATACATTTATAAAAGGCTGCTAATTGGCAGGCAAGGTGCTCTCAGGGTAATAAATAAAAGAAACACAAGGGCCAGCTTGGACAGGTAGGACATGGAGTGCAGCACAACTGTGCTTCTTGCTAGGGTGAGGCAAATTGGGCAGAAATGTTTTCTTTTTTTTCCTAGCAAGGTAGCAATTTACCTTAATAAGTTGCACAACACTTTGTGGTAAACTGGAAATATGCTGACTGAAGGTCTGTGCCCCACTTGAAGTGAACTCCTCATGCTGAGAGCAAGCAGATGCAGTGAGGGATGAAAACTGCAGAAAAACCAACTTTGCTGAACTCAGGTGGCACAGTGCCTCCTGGTAAAACTATTTACTTGCTCCTTGAAAAGAGTGGATGAACTCATTATCAAAGGAGGCTTCTTTTTTTTCCTTGCAAGACGGTGATGCTTCTAACTGCACCCATTTTACACTTCACATCAGAGTATTTCCTGAGGCTCTTGCCAGCCTTTCCTTTATTTCGCTTCTGCAATCAATAAATCATCATGAATCTCATTTCCATTTGTAAGTCCATTATGGCAGGCACTGGCTCTCAGCTGAGCTGTAGGTCTGAGATATTCAATTGCATCTTCTACTACATTTCTACTAACACTGTGCCTCTGTTGTGGAAACAAATTTCTACTTGTTTTTTGAAAACATTTGGCTGGAGCTTGAGAGGCTGGCTGACTTAAAGCATGGCAGTTAGTGGTGTCCTGGCAGAGGAGTTTGGTTGCCTTGGTGAAATAGCATCCCTTCATTAAGGCGCTGGAGGAATTTTTATATGCCAACAAGAAAGTAAAGGCAACAAAAAGAAATGGGAAGGAAAGAGAAAGTAAAAAAGGAGACAAAATTACAGCTGGCAGGGGAAAAAATGTTGTATTTTCCATATACAGGCTATGTTTTGCTACAAATAGAACTTTAAATTCTAAGTCTATATCCCAAAGACTGAGGTAGAAGGTTAGAATAAAATGAATACAACTAGTAGGACTTGATCATCAAACCTTAACATCAGCACACCTTATCGTAGTAATCATATCTTTATTAAAGGTTCTCTGAGGCAGTGCAGCACGCTGGAATGGCACGTCCTATAGATCATACCTCCTCCTAGGGGTGATTCATCACAATCCAGTGACTACTAAACTCCTAGACTCAGTGCTTGAATAAACTAGATTGTCCAGCCTGTCTTCCAGACTAAAACCTCCCAATTGCAGTGATCAGAAAGCACAAACAAATGCAATTGTTTAACAGAAATATCATCTGGTTAGCACTGTAAGCTTTCCTGAGCAAGAAAATATTATTGTAACTTGTTTGGGAGATTTTCTGATACAACAGTTTCTAATAGCACCTCCAGGTCAAACACAAAATTTGCTTGAACTTCAGATGCAAAGTTAGATTTCCATGTGCCATCAAGAAGCCCAATGCTGCCCTCAGCAATCAGCTACAGCAAGAGACAAACAAAGTAAATATTAATCCTATTTGATTCTCATGCTACTATATTTTCTTCTTGCCTTGACAAAACATGATGATTTTGGGGAACCTGAAACTAATCTCAAAATATGACCAGGGTTTTTCTTTGTATTCTTTGCACCATTAAGGTCAGCTGAGTCTCTTCCAGATACATTCCCTGTCCTATTTCATTCTGAAAATTTTGGAGTAACTTTACTTGCTTAAAACTGGGCAATTGCTGTTGAATAAAAGCACAGAATCATTTAGCTTGGAAAAGACCATTAAGAGCTTCGAGTCCAACTGTAAACCTAACACTGCGAAGTCCACCACTAAACCATGTCCTGAAGCGCCACAACTACACATCTTTTAAATCCCTCCACTTGCCAGGACAACCTGTTTCAACGTGTGACAATCCTTTTGGTGAAGAAATTTTTCCTCATATCTGATCTGAACCTCCGCTGGTGCAACTTGAGGCTGTTTACTCCTGTCCTATCACTTGTTACATGACAAAATCACCTCACCACAAGCTCCTTTCAGGGAGGTGTAGAGAACAATAGCGGTTACACTCAGCCTCCTCTTCTCCAGCCTGAACATCACAGCCCCAGGTCCCTCAGCTGCTCAGACACTTCACTGGAGTGAAGTGAACTGTTCTTCTTCTATGATTTCACACCGTAAGAAAACCATGCTCAGAGCACTGACAACTGAGCTTCCAGAAGGCTCAGGGGGTTATACCAGAAATACAAGTCATTAGGTTTGACAGGCTCCACATTACCAACACACAAAGCATCCTTTCCAGATTATATCATCTTTCACAGGGTGTCAGTCCTTCGTTATTTTTATTTACTAGTTTGAACTGAGTTACCATTTTGTTTACTGATGAATTTAGCATGCAAGTATCCTCAGCAAAGTCCAGACATGCCATCCATTAGCAGTTTCCATGCTGAAGATCTGCCAAGAACAGGCTAAACGCTGTCTACTGCACTGGGCAAGAGCTATACTGCTGAGATAATCTGTGCTGAAGGTTAAAGACACTTCCAAGTTACAGAAGTGCTCTGAGAACCTACATACTGAGCAGAACTTCTGCTATTTCAGCTTCTCTATTCTCCCCCCTTACCAGAGGAACATGCAAGAAATATGTTTCAATTCCCAAGAGTCCATTTGCCACTTCCCTGACTGTTTTTGTATTCCTGCATTACATTACAGCTATTTCAGCTCCTATGATTTACATGCCCCAAGTTTAGCACTAAGAGCATAAGTCATAACAGAAGGACTTTAGAAAGAGCACTTTGGTACAACTGTCCGCTATAATTGAGATTTAAAACTACCACGTCACAAAACACATAACTAAATTTACAAAGAGCATTTAGTTATGCTTACCAAATCATGCTTATGCCCAGAACCCCTTCTGTGACAAGTGTCACCAAGTAATTGTACACAGGAAGCAAAATATGCTTTCAAGCTACAGTAAATCTCACAAGTACGCTTTTTATGGGTACAGTGAACTCTCTCACAGCTGGGCTATGCTGGGATAGGACTCCCAAGTACTTAACCAAAGATAGCTGACTAAAAGTTGCCATTCTGCTAAAATATCCTACATACCATGCTAAAAGGATAAATATTGCTGCCATAGCTCTGCTCGCTCTGTTGTAGCCACCTAATTCCTATTTTAAAGATAAGCCTCAGCTAGGAAACAAGAACTGCAGCTTCTTTTAACCAACAGGCTGAAAGTCATCCTGATCCTTCACCCACCTTCAGTGAAGAGACAAAGAACCCAAGGCAAGCTTATTTTTTCAGCTAGACAGTCAATCTGATCTTTTCTCCCACCTAGTCTCTCTGTCTGTATCTGCCTCTTGTTCCACTGCTGCTGGACGCCCACATTCATTTTACTGCATGGTTCTCGTGCTGTTTGACGTTCCTCATTTCTTGCTGTTAACCTCTTCCTCATAGCAGTCTTTTGCTGTTGCTTTTCTGTTTTCCACTTCTCTTCAGCTGCCTACCTCTGCTTTGTGGAGCAGTTTGATGGGAAAAATGTTTTTCTCACAGTATCACATAAGGTTGGAAAAGACCTTTGAGATCATCCAGTCCAACCTATGACCCAACACCTACACCTACTCCTACTTGTCAACTACACCATGTCACCAAGAGCCTCATCCAATCTCTCCTTAAACACCTCCAGGGACAGTGACTCCACCGCCTTCCTGGGCAGCGCATTCCCATGGCCAATCACCCTCTCAGTGAAGAACTTCTTCCTAATATTGAACCTAAACCTCCCCTGGTGAAGCTTGAGACCGTGTCCTCTTGTTCTGTCGCCGGTCACCTGAGAGAAGAGACCAACCTAAAGTTGTTCTCCTAAAGTTGGAACAAAAAACCCTTCCCCGAATACAACAGATTTGGTCATTGGTAGCAGTACAGAGGAATCAAATCTCTAGGAACTCTACTGAGGAGAGGGGGGAGGGAAATGGTTTTGGCTTCTTTCCCAATAACGTAGGAAACGTGATATCCTCCTCCAGTATGTAAAATAATGCTGCAAGCCTCTGGTGCTAGTTCAGTATGAGAGTGTAAATAAACACAATTTATAGAGTTACACTTCAGATATTATTGAGTAATCTGGTTAAATATGATAACAAAATATTTATATGGTATGTTTATATAATCCTGCTGTATTCTTGCAATATCCTTGGAAAAGTCCTTTGTCTTTCTCCTTATGTGCTCCAGTGACTATGGAGGCAGTGACACACCTTTCACTATGCCTGTCTTGTGTGAGCTCCACTTGGGACTTGCTGCCAGCATTAACCTAAGCTCTTAGCCTAGGGAACCAACAAGTGAATCTGACTCGCTTGTATCCTACACCCGGGTCAGGGCAATGCGCGGTTTCAATACAGGCTGGAGGATGATGTGATTGAGAGCAGCCCTGTGGAGAAGGACTTGGAATGCTGGTGGACAAGAAGCTTGACATGAGCCGGCAATGTGTGCTGTTTGGTTCGGCCACATTAAAACAGCTCTGTTGGTCACCGTCTCTAAGTAAGAAGTAACAGTAATTCAGTATCTCACTCCAGTTCTCTTCTAAATTCTCAAGGCTCCTTAAAATCTGGTGGAATATCGATCCCAAGGCCAGAGAAGCAGCTCATGGGCTCAGAGGGCAGCAACAAGCCCTACCACATCCCACACTGCTGCTGACTCGTTCCATGCCAATTTGAGAAGTTCTAGATGCCTTTGGAATTTACAGGAGAAACCATGTTAAAGTGGTCTAAAAAACCCCCTCATCCTCAGTGAGTGGGTTATAAAGGCACCAGCATCGCCTCCAAAGGAGCCCCAGGCTCTTCTCTTTCCTGAAAGTTTTATAATGGTAACGGCAAGGGAGGAACTGCAGGAATGGCCAGGGCTAGCTCCTTCAGCAAGGAAAAAGTCCTGAGACGTGCCAGAGGGGTCCAAGGAACTGGACAAAAAGTAACCCCTTCCTCACTGCAGCAGCCCCACTGCCAGACAGTGATCCCAGTGACCCCCACGGCCCTGCAAGTACGGCTGACACCACGTCCCTGTGCTCCCCTGACATTCAGGCAACTCCCAGCTCCCCTTGTTCAGGCTTCTCAGGAAATTTCTAGTGCTGTTATTTCTGTCTCAGGAAAACCAGTTCATTGTCCTGTCCTGATCAGCAAGTTGATAACTTCTTCCTCCTTTGAGTTGCTCAGGAGCTGATCCTGCCTGTCACACCAAAACATGGACTTTGGGTGGTTCCCCTCTCTGAATCACACTCACCGCTAGAGGAAGCACACGGATCTGAAGTTCTCATCCACATCTTGACACAGAATAGGCTTGTGTCCGTATGTCCCTACCTACAAAGCTAGGAAGGCTTACTTCCACAGCCCTTCACCTTCCTTATGGTTGAGTACAGGCTTGAAGAACTTGGAGAATAAATCTTCTCACTCCCAAAGCACAAAAATTAAGTAAGACACAAGTATGGAAGAACTAGGAAGTATCTTCCGTGTGCCCAGTTGCCTCCGAATACCTGAATCATCATGTTTATGGGAAATTTGCTTTTCTTACATCAGCTGTGGCTGCAGTTGATGTAACAGAAAGGTTTCAAAGGATGATATAAATAGCATTAAGATCTGGAGGGCTGCTGCTATTTCATTAGTGATTTTACTTTCTTACACACAATTGTGATTTTATGGCGTGCACTAAAGAGCATCATATCTCTGCTGCTAGCATGAGCTCCTACTGTTCCGATAGCGGGACTTCCAGCTCTGTTAATAAATACTGAATTTGCTACTTAACATAAGCGGTGAGGTGAAGAACTAAGCTTTGCTGTACTATTCTGTAGGTCCAGCCCTACTCTGTGTTTCTGTATCACCTTGCACAACCGGTTCCCAACGTGGTTAAAAGCTAGGATCAACTTCTAATGGGCAGGATTTTTCAGAAGCAATTTGCAGAATTGTCAGGTAAAGACTTGCTTCATTTATCAATCTTGAGAACGACTGTCTAGGGGATGTAATTCGGGGTGAAGAATGGGGACCAACTTTAAGTAAGAGGCCAAAGATATTTCAGAGTGCTTGGAAAGTTCTGAGTATTAAAGAACAGTAACTGGGGCCTTGAGAAATTTTAGCTTTACCAAAGGTCAAACAGGATGAAGTGCAGTCTGAAAAGCTGTGTAAAACTATGAGCCCCACCATTTCAATCTCTACTGATTTCCTCCAGACTTGGAAAAATTTTGATATTGCAGGCTATTTCTTCTATGATTGCACACAAACAAATCTCCAGCTTGTTAAAGCTCCAATTCTGACTTGGGTAAGATAAGGTGAACATCACTATTTATCCCTGCATGAAATAGGTTTATACTTTCTCTACAGAGCTTGACTTCTACAGGACAACAAGAAAATGAAAAAAGTTTGGGCTCTCTGTTTCCAGGCCACTTAACTCATTTTTCATTTTGATTGCATTTTATAAGGCTGTGCACCCTCACACACATGCATAAGCACCAGCTCTCCCTTTTTATCCAACTGTCACAGCCTAGTGTTGCAAGACACTGACCTTTCCTTGTATCCAAGGTCTGCTTTTGCAGGTTTACTATCTTCGTTAGCTGCCGCCGTAGCCAACGTAAATCCTCCCTTCTTTCCAGAAGGTCCAGCATCAGGGGGTTAATCCTGTCATGCACCATTCTGATGAACTGCTAAGAGTGAGGATTGTGCATGACAGACTCCAGAGGTTTCTGCAAGATGCAGATGAGGTGATTATTCTAGTTAAGACAGTACCACATAAATTCTTTTTTAACAAGTCTCCTCTTGGGAACTGCAACCCCATTTAGACTTGTAAAGACTTGTCATCAAGTATGAGACTTTGAAATATTGTAAAAAAAATATTAACCTAAAAATAACACCTCAAAAGCCACAGATGCAAAAGCAATAAAAAGTTGAGATGCAAAGCCTGTAGAAACCAAGCTATTATAATGCCAGGATAATTATCAATCCTTTTTGCAGGTCTTTAAATGGATTATCAAGCACAGCTTATTACTATTATTATTATTACTATCTTCAGTGATACTTTAATATCCTTGACATGCCCTTAAATATCAAATAAAAGTGCTGCTTGATTTATGAGGATTACAAATCTGTATTAATGGTGTTGTAGGAGTTTCACAATGAGTGTAAAAGCATGTTGTCCAAGAATACAAACCAGAACCTCATTCACAGTCCTAAGTGAGAGTTACCGTTACCTTTTAGCCATCAGCCTAGAACTCCTTTAATGAACAGGTGAATCAGGGGTCAAACCAATTAGCAGATAAGCTTTTATTTAAAAGGGAGGTTTAAAGAGTTTTGTGAAAGGGAAGATAAGGCCTTTTCTGTCAGTTATGGCAGTGTATGTGAGTGAGGTAGGAATGCTGCAGAGACCTGGGTGGTTGTGTACTGGCAATTTCTACCCTGCTAACACAGAAAAAGGGTTTATTTCTTCCTGCAACCCTACCACATCACTTACCACAGCCCTGGAGGGACCAAATGTTACTGGAGTGGTGATCCTGGTAACTGGGCAGAGTAAGACTGAGAAAACAAGACACTGTAGTGACTGGGAACCTAAAGATAACAGCAGTGTGGACAGAAATGCAAATTTGTTCTTCATAAAAAGCACAAGACGTATCTTGTAGTAAAACATACACTGAGGGATGTGTGTACACATGTAATTCAATTCATATTTCCCACCCAGGAGGGCATTGTTAAGAAAGGTACAAGGGCAAGAATTCCAAACCATTCTGCAGAAGCAGCTCACAATTTCCCACAGCATGTTTTAATGTGCTCTTAGTCCATGCGATCTAGCTCATTACTTCTTAGTGGATGTGCTTTGTTTGCTTTAATTACTTCCACAAATTGTGAAGATGTTAAATTTATTTTTCTAGC
Source organism: Neomorphus geoffroyi (assembly GCA_033558235.1). Taxonomy (NCBI): domain Eukaryota; kingdom Metazoa; phylum Chordata; class Aves; order Cuculiformes; family Neomorphidae; genus Neomorphus; species Neomorphus geoffroyi. Next base: position 7,864,553 of record JAUMJM010000012.1, read on the forward strand.
CTAGTTCATATAAATTCCTTTCTCCAAGGGATTGTCACAAAGGACTTTGCTTGTGTTTCTTTCTGAAAATTTATTCATGATTTATTCTGAAAAGCATTGATAGGAAAGCTAAAAATACCTGCAAGATACTAAGCATGAGAGCTTTACAGGCAATAAAAGCAACAACATATTTAGAATTGAAAATCACCTAGCACATTCAGAAGCCATCCAATCAAAACTTGAAGGACAACCTACTTGAAAACCACAGTCACTAACCTAGAACCTGTGCAAGTTCTAATCCTCTTGAAAAGAGGGATTTAGTAGCCTAAAAAGCTGTTCAGCAATTTCAGAGTGACATTCAAAGGGATTATGTAGAAGAGCTGATTTATGCTTAAGTACTCTCAGGACCAGGCCACAAAACTTCATTTTACCTTTTGTGTTTCTGCAGAGAGCTTCATCTATACCCAAACTCTGGTTGCCAGAACCTCATTCTAGGCTTGCTCTTAGAACAGTTATTCTTTTCCTCAGATGAAATAGTTGGGAGTTTCATAGGATAATATGCAACTATTAAGAGCAAAGCCTACTGTATGTAGTTTAAGTTCAATTTTTTACTTACCAGTGTCTCCCATCTATTTTGTGTAGGCATTCACGTTTCAACAGTCACAGTCTCCCGAGTGCACTGGCTCTCTTCTTCCTATCAAATGACCCAGAGCAACGGATTGATCAGTCGGAACCCCGAAAAGTTTACATCTGTTTCGCAATTTGGTAGATAAATATTTCAAAACTATTTCAATTGCATCTTTATCTTTTCATTCTTTTATCATCACAGAGAAGAAACATGTTATTCAAAATCACACCCATGTTGTCCATACAACATCACTAACCCACGTGCAACAAATCAGGAGCATGGCCAGCAAAAGCCCTTTGTCTACACAACACATTGCCAATACTTTCCCCACATCCAGGCTTTATATGATTATAGAAAGGAAAAAGCATTACATTGGCATTGTTACCTCCTAGTTCTACAATGATTCTTGAAGTATTTTAGAAATACTCCATGATGTCAAGAGCTGGGGTATAATCAGATTGCATTTTATTTTAGGTACACTTCCAGCATTTGTAGTTTGGAGAAAAGCTAGAAGTTGTTCATGTGCAAAATAATTTAAAAATTGGGCAAACAAATGCCCCATTCAGAACCCTGAACTTTTAAAACAACCTCAAGATTTTCACAAGTGCTTTCCAAGAAAGACAACGAGGATTTAGGTGGAGGATGGGCTTTGGAAAACACGAGAGCTTTGTCAATATTGTTTCCACAGTAAACATACAATACACAAAAATGATACTTGTTCCAACCTTCTCGACTGTAAAAAAACCCCATTCAAGGTGCTTTCAAGCCCTACATTTGGTAGCCCTAGTGCCCACCTGGAATCTCAGCTCTCACCACAAGAATTGCATCGTATGCCTATCACTTGCTTGACCACCTACTCTACTTGTTGTCATATCAGCAGTACATATATTAGCAGATACTAATTAAAAGTAAACTTAGGTATCTCATACTATTTACATTCGGTTTTTGACATGACAGTAATTCACTCTTCTCCATGAATTAAGAGTCTTGTCTGCCTGTATTGTCTTTTCAAAACCTTTTTCCTCAGCTATCTGGTCACTCAGCCCCAAAACAAGGTCTTGAAATGTTATCATGACATGTCATGCTACATGCTCTAAAGATTACTTCCACGATTTGAGTAGAAAAAACTGATTTATTTCTCACTTAACTTAGGTACTGTGACAACTATTGCTGTTTTTCACAATTTTACATTTGGATTGTCTAGGAATTAGAATGATACTTAGACCATTTGCATGCAGAAAGGGCCAAGAAAAGTGCCAGAAACAGCACGGAAATAAAAAGAGACAGAAGTAGTGTGTGTGAATCAGCATCACCGGTACAAAATAGGAGAAATGACAGTAATATCTGAGGTGACTCATGAGATTTCACAGCAGGTATTCACACTGAAACAAGAGAGAGAATCCAAGACGCACCTGCTTTAATCTACTTTTGAAAGGGTTTTATTATAAGGCATTAAAAGGTTAATGATACAGGGATACGTTATGGCAGAAACTGAGTTGTTCTCTGCAATGGGTTTGTTCATTGACATCTTCTTTCACAGCTCAGGGTGCAGTAAAGCCTAGTAATGCAACCATATATTACTTTCATGCAACAGTTTCTTTCCTGTGTTTCTACCCAAATCAAGATTATTGGATTATTGCTATTGATTCCTGGAAAAGAAGGGAAACTGCAAGGAAGGAACTCTCAGCTTTTCTAATGAAATACTTAATCTAGCAATTCTAAGAGGCTGTGTAAGACTCATGATTCTTCTCACAGCAATTACACCTCAATCTGTTTTGGACACGGAGAGGCATATTAACCAAAGTGTCAAAAGGCGTGATTTACTTTCCAGACCATTGTGCTCTCATCCTGCTGCAGCCCCCACTGAGCACAGACTGGCAAATTCCACGCAGCCTCTGCTGGCTGCCTTCACATTCACAACACACACTTAGAAACCAGTTTCATAAGTTATCTATAAAAACTGGTGCAAGCTTGTAGCAATATCCTTCCTCCCTAGCATCCTTGTACTTGGAATCTATGGAATATTTTTCTTACCAAAATATATTTCATAATTTTGTTCTGGTTGAGTTTATATTCCTGTTCTCACTAGCTATGCTTATTTTTCTTAACTAGCCCCCAACCGTACTAAATAATAAAACATGAGAATCTAGATTGTTTTCCTGCCTTTATTTTGTCTTTTACTTCCAGTTACGATTAAATACTTCTAACGTCAGAAACTCATTATTTAGAGTAAAATCACGCTAATGTCATTGAGCTTCAGATCAAACTTCTAATGTTAACAAAACAATTGGAGAGCTAATAATTTTGCCCCACTTTTTAAGGTAAATGTCAAATAATTTTTAGCAGATTTAAAAATGCCAGCACAGAGCTAGTGTCACAGGCTCCATCCTGTTCATATTAAGCATCTATAAAAACACATTTTTAAAGAAAAACTCCCCATTGAGAGCCCAACACCAAACCCAGAGGCTTCAGTGACAACTTCCACATTGACTTTAATAGACTTTGGACAAATGCCTTATAACTTGAGGAGCTCTGTTACAAATGGTTCTCTTCAGGGCTGTTTGCCAACATAATTCAGAGGTGAAAGAGGTTGCAGCCTGAGAAAACTGACCTTGCTTGCTGGCAAGGCCTGAGAAGAACTGCCTTAAATAAGGAAAATAGGAGTGCTCTGTGCCTCTGCCCTTGCTTCTTACAGGAGAATGAAAAGTGGATGTTGGTAAGAGAAAATAGGTTGGCCAATATCCAACTAATTCCTTTTATTTTTCATGTCTTTGATGTACAATTTAAATGTAACTTCCTCCCCTTTTTTTGAAAGGCTCAACAGATCGATGCTTATATGCACATATTCCAAAATGCTACTCAAAATATTTCCTTCTTGTATCTGATACCAACATGTGCCAACCGGTAAAAAAATCAGTGCCATGTTTCCAATGCTAATAAAAAAATATCAGGTATTTTCTGCCCATCACCATGGTTTGTCTAGGACCTGAGCTCAACCCACACCTACCTGGAATACCCATACACTTCAGCAGAGACACACTGTTTGCTAGAAATGATGCATGATGTCTGCCATCACTGCCTCACCACATCAGGGTCCTATAAATGATGTAACTGGAAAGTATACCTTCTACAAGGTTAGAACTGAGGACAGTGTAGTGGGAGCAAACAAAGTTTCCTCATTTTGCAGATGAGCTGGAAATAATTACCAATCCATCTAGGTCTCTCTTCTTTGTCCAACACCATAAAGAACCAGGCAATTACCTTTTAAAATCAAATGGGTTCTTGCCGCCTCCCTGTTAAGTCACTATATTAAATTGATTTTGACCCAGCCTTTATTAGAGGCATGGAAAACATAGAGGCATTTGCTGATGACCATGGATACAATGCTATGTATCACAAGCCAGTTGGTTTGGGTACTTCGGTGGCTGGTAGAAGCTCTGATGACAAAACCACAGGTTTTGCTGCCACTTGGGTGTTTAATGCTTGAATACTTGTTGCCAAAATTATTTGCAACCAGAATTCCTGGTGACAGTTATATCCCCAGGGGTATTTCAGGGCGAATGTAAATCTCTGGTTAAAGAGATGGATATATGACAAGCAAATCACTTCATTACTCTGAAAATACAGTTTAATGCCAGTCATTTTAATACACTACTAAGTTGCGCTTCGGTTGCCAGGTCTCATCAGCAAGGAAACGTCACTCAGTGTGGGTGCACAGCCTCCTACAACTACTGGAAACTACACATGGTATTTGTATTATCATTGCCTTCCCCGATGGGTTGAGTATGCAATAAAAATTGTCTCTAATTCAGATACACTATTCAGCCTGGGTCATCTTGACTTTTATGGAGCCAAGAAAGGCCCTTTCAGCCCTTTGCCACAATGGACCATTGAACGAGTTCAGTAATTTAAAACAGCCAGAAAGACTTGCGCTTGTGAACCTTTCCAACTGGTTCTTTTCTCTTTCAAAAAGGAGGAAAAGGGATAAGCTAGCACACAGTACAAGCACATATCTTGTGCTTTTAGGAAATTCATGGTGAGCATTTCAGGGTGTTGTTAAATTGCTTCTGTATCTGCCTGCCAGGACATAGAAAAGGCCAGATTTTCACAACCAGTAAAACAATGGACAACTTATCTCAGATTTCATGTCATGAAAAATGAACTAGTTATGTCTATCACATGTTTTATAAAGGAACTGTTTCTCACCATGTGCTTACTTTTCATTCATTCCAGAGACTGCAGTACAGACAAAGAGCTCATCCTTTCTTTCTAGAAGATCTTTTCAAAGTTTAAACCTCTCTTTTGACATTTCCCTTACTCTTATACCCGTCTCACCTGGACCAACATTTTTCCTTCGTGACAGAGTAGATGTTGGCTTTTTGCAGTACTGGGGAGTACAAAATCATACTAAAGGCTGCCGTGCAATGACAGCAGTTCCGGTGGGCAGCATGGTGGCTTTTCATCATCTGTGTGCGGAAGCAAGGGTCAAACCTCAATAATCTGAATGCAAATCTTGCCTACTAGCATGTTTTCTGTAATTCTTCCCAGTCCATCACAAGGTGTTGGTGGTCTACGCTGTGTTGGTTTCATCTCCTTCCAGTGAGGAACAGAAGCAGCCTAGCCTCTATGAAATTACAAACCTAAGTTATCATTTGCGTCAAGAAGCTGCAATGAGATGGAAACATCATGAACACAAGAAGCTGGCAAGACCCAGGACAGCAAAAGGAATGGTGGTTTGCTAATATAAAGAGAAGAACGGGTATAAAGAGACCTCATTGCTGTCTACAACTACCTACAGCTTGCCCAAGAGTATAAAATATTCAGTTGGAGATTGACTTCCTTGCTCATCAGCATAAACTAAGTTGCTCTTGCTGGACTCCTCAAGGTTATAACTTTTAACAAAAGCATCAAGACAACCTCAAAGAAGAACATTCAACTTGGAATTCTAGCAGTCATGAGATCATAGCTTTTACAGTTCGCTACCACATACTTTGCCTTGATTTGCTTTGTTATTCAATTAGAAGCTCCCATTTCAAACACTGAGCGATGCATAAGGCTGATGGTAACAGTCGTATAATTGTGGTTTAGTTACCATAATGTCAGAACGTAATAGGCTAAGTTTCAAATTTAGTACTGTAATAAAAAAATGTCTTTGGTCAGCTAGTAGCAACAGTGCCAGTAGAGTGAGCGAAGAAGACAGAGGTCTTGTTATAAGAGATGCTGCTGTATGTTTCAGACCCCAGTCTGGTTTTGAGGCCAATGACTTATTTATGGTTGCATTCCAAACAGTTGCAGATACAGTTTGATACAAATTTCTCCCTCTGTAACACCATGCACTCTCTACCACCATGTCATGTGATAATACTAGTCTTGGAATAGCTCTTCTAATCCTAAAGGGGATACTAACATAAAGAGAAATTCTTCCCCTGATGAACTGTAGAACTACAGCTGGAAACCTCTGGTTTCCAGTTAGGGATGTTCAAGCAGTTTCCTTTTGTTGCCCAAAAGTCTTGACAAAGATACAATCCTAAATGCAACAAAGAAAAAGATTTCTTTGCAGGATGTACAGGTCTTCAAATGAGACCCACCATGTAGTCCTTTAATATCTACCAGTTCCAGCTGTCTTGTGCCTTGCAGTCTTTTCCAGAGACAAAGTCCTGGGGCCCAGCTTTCCATTCTTGTGAATGGCATCATGAAGCAAGACATATTCCTCAGCAGCGTTGAGAGCAGAGGGATGTCTTCATGGCAAACTTCTACCAACTTCCTATTCATGGGGAACAGAAACAAAGGGCGCTAAGTTACTTCTGCAGAGAGAGACTAAGAGCTTGGTCAGGTAAACACTTGTGGCAGTGGTGAACAGAAAGAGGTGTTTGTGAAAATGCAACAAGAACATTAAATTTCAAAGAGTAAAGACAAAGAATGCTGAAAACACTGAAGGTGAGCAAGAAAAGCAAAAAGAAAGATTACTTACACATCTAGATGGTCAGGACACACTTTCAATATTTTGCAGTGGGCAAATACTCTCTGAAGTCAACGAATCTTGGGCTACAATCCTGATATGCGATTTATACAAAGGCCCAAAGGTATCGGTAGAACCTCAACCATTTGACAGGTGCTGCTCATATGAAAGGCACCAAAGGATCAGGATTAGGATTATGGAAGTAAGATACTTGTGCTACCACCATTCTTCAAAGTAGTACCAAAACTTCAGTATTTGCCTAAACTCCTGTAGAGAGTAGAGACTTTCTCTACTGTCTTCGTTGTTACAAGTAATTCTGCTACCCTTCTACTATAATTAATATTTCAGATAATAAAGGCCTTATTCCTGAACCCCGCTTTCCTTTTTTTTCTTTTTTTTTGGTATCTGAATGAAGTTAGAACCTTTAGAAAGGGTGGTAAACAAAAAATTAGTGCAGTTTCTACTCCCCTCATATGTACTCTGTTCCCATATACAGCTATATCAAACAAGATTTATGTCTACTGAAAGTATTTTTCAAAGCATGGTTAAAACAAAACAGTCCATCTCTTAGAATGAAAACAGACCCGACAGAAACCTGCATTACAGTTGCAATGAAGCCCTTTGGGCACACTTTACTGCACATTACTGTGCTTCTTGGGTGGCTGAAGGCATGAGACCATCACAACACCCCTGAGGTAGCTTATTATGATGGAATAAAACATATTGTGTTTTAGTATTCTGATGAACCACACAATTACCAAATTAACACTTCATTCACTTCATTTTATGGAACCTAAGCCATACTGTATTTTATAATACAATTCTACAGTGACTTGAACTACTGTGGCTTAAGAGTAAATTACAAAACAGCAGTTTTATGAACTTATATTTTGGCTAAGAAAATATAACTTTGTTTTGCTAGCTATAAGATTTGCAGGTTAAACAGAGTTTCATTAATTCAGTGTATACAGTCAGCAGGGCCTGTTGAGATAATTTAAGGATTCGGTGCGCAGAGAACAAATTTCCAAAATTGTTTCTGGAGCAGTGAGATGTCACTTTTATGCCTTTCCTTCTCTTTGTATATGAAACCATTGGATCCTTTATAGCTAACCTTAAAATTGATTAAAAACTAAGACAGCGAATAGCAGAATCCAATGCAAAATTTGGAAAAAATATAATTAGGAATAATAACAATTAGAAAACCTAATAGTCCTGAATATGTTAACAAAACTGTATTGGGTCCTACTTTTTATCACTACATAGATTGAAAGGCTGAATTAACTGGTTAAAAGTAGGAACAGCCATAAAATTCTCCACAGCTAAACTTCTGGTTTAGTAGTATCTCATTTCTGCTATGAAACTCGTGGCCTATCAGTAAAGACAGACACTTAAAGAAGGCATCCTTTTTTCTGCATCCATACATATATCACACTGAATCAGAGGTTTAGCTGCTACTAGGGGCTTTGCTCCGCTGGGAAGTGTGTAATATATTGCAAGGTTTATCCCAGGATTTCAATTTATATTTAGACTCTTATTTGAGTTACAAGCTCTGTTGTCAAGGAATAAAAGTACATCCTGCCAGATGCTCCAGTATATAGGTTTGTTTTCTTCAGGTAATGAGAAGGTTTAAAAAAAAAATTTTCCTCTAACACATTTTATTAATACACAGATACTCTTACGTTTGCGCCTGGGTAATCACATTAAGCAGAGAAACCTGTCTTCCTAGAAAGCACAGCACACTGCATACATGACAAAACACTGTACACACTACTTAAAATTGAGATTATTAGCTACTTTCCAGGTGTTTCTGAAGAAGGGAACATCACTGTCCAAAGGCCAGGAACTGTGTTTTCCCATGTATGTTGTAGAGACCCTTTTCCCAAGTGTGCCCTCCCCAAGGATTAGTTGTGTCTTTATTAAATTATACAGTAGAAAACATTTAATACTTTACAGTAAATGCTAATTACTATGATTCTCAGGCAAACCCTATCTAAATAAGGCAATTTCTCAGCTGATAAAGACTCTCTGGAACTGTGCTGTCATTGGCTGAATTTCTAGCCTTGAATCCAGAGAGGGACAAATCTGGGAAAAAGTGAAGTGCCTTTATACACTTGTGTTCTACCTTTCAAATATTTACAATTCAAAAATTATTTCCTTAGTGTGTATAAACCCCATGAATATTCATTATTTATGTGCTAAAAGTCTCCTGCAAGATCAAGCAGTGAAGGGTGAGGTCCATAGTTGGTAACTGTAAGTACTTCCTTGTGGAAAATGAAGGATTTTTTCTTGCAACACAAGTGGTAATTTGCTCTCAACATCATCATATGTGAAAGTCAGTTTTCCTCTGTGGCAAGAAGTGACCAAGCAGATGATGTAAGAGCGCAATAAACCTCTTGGGTTTCATCCAGCTTTGTGGCCCTCCTGTCACATGTGAACTCAACTGTATTCTCAAGTCCTGATCTGATCAGCTGTCAGGTTTACATCAAAGATGTAAAGCCAGATTAGAAGGAAAGACTGAACTGCTTCACTCTGCAGTTCAACACTTGCCCCTGTTGCTGTGGTAGCGCAACTGACCATCGGCAGAAGGACAGCACAGTTCACCCTCGGCATGCAGTCAACCACGCACCTCCAGTACCCAAGCAGGGCTCTGCCGGTCTCAGTTCTGGTGCCTCCACATCTCTGCTGATGACCCTTTCTTCCTTTACTTCCATTCATGTCTGACTCAGTGTCACGCTCTGTAAGAGAAGCTTTATCCTTTTCTTCCAAGCCAGAAAGGTTTTTAGCTATGAATTCTCCGAAGTTAACAAACAAAAATGTTGACTTAGCAAAGATTTTATCAGCTTTGCCTTAATTGCTAGAAGAGAATAACTAGAGATAAAAATCATGTGTCTTATTAATATATAAATAAATTATGATAGCAGCCTTTCTATCTCTAGGACGTTGGCTGAAAAACAGCTTGTCATGGCTGGGTGGCATTTACTTTTCTATCTGTCAATATTTGGAGGTTTTTATTACTTTGCAGTGCCAAGTTTAAAATGGCTAATGGAAATATTAAAATGGAATTAATCTAACTAACTAAATAAAACTGGTTCTTTGTGCATTATTCCCTTGGAAGTGACTTAACATGCTTTCTGAAACAAAGCTATGGTGTGGAAATGACTTATATTTAAGTTTACATGTTGTTCATTTACTTTCTCTAAACTTTCTTTTACAAGCAGATGCAAGCTGTGGTGATTTGTAATAGCTATACCTCAAATATTTACACTCCGATATACACAGAAGAGAAGGTTAGAAGTGACCAGAGGGTTCCCAGCGCCTCTAACCACCAAGTGTTCTGCTCTGGGAAGATACTACAGTGGCAACTAATGACCCGCGCTGATAACACCATTACCCTGCAGTAACGCAATAAATCAATACTACAAGGTTTTGCCAGTCTAACAGTGGTGGTCTAACATGAACATTACACACACCTCTAGCAGATACTTCAGTGTTGAACAGCAGTCCAGGTGTCAACAGAAGACCTTTGCCAAAAAGAACCCTCTTGTCAAGTTAGGTTTGCCGCCTGCAGTGCCAGCACAATTTTGTTGTCTGTGAATAGATGCAGCTTGTATTTCCTGGGGGGGACTCCATCATCGTAGCTAGCCTATCTGCTGTTCAGAGCTGACAACAGGAATATTTCTAGGCTATTTATGAAAGAATCATAAAATAATTAATCTCCCTTTACATTTCTCATTGCACCATTTTTTTTAACTTTGTACAGACTTCTATCTTTTTCAAAAGAGTTTAATGAGTTCCTTGCGATAATGTAAACCACAACTCTTACACTTTAGAAGGCAGGAAAAAAAGGATCCAGAAAATGAAACAAAAGCTCTGCAAGCACTGACTGTTGTAATAGAGCCCAACTGAAGAATCAGTGATGAACCAGAATCCAGGAAACACAAAACATGATCTCATCTTCAAAAGAGTGAGTACTGCAGCCAAGAAGATTTAGGGAGCTGTGGGAGGTAGACAGATGTGCATGGAGTATCTGCAACAGATCGCGTGTTCCACACCCACACAGGCAGAGGGGCATCTCTACTGGATCACATGGCTGTTACCAGCTGAGCTCCCTTGTAGCTGTTATCACAGATGACTCGGCAGTGTCCAAGGGGAGCATAGGCAAAAACAAGACTAATAATGCGCATGGATCTTAAGGATGATTTGATCCCTTTTAGTCATCAAATTATAGAGTATGTATTTGACAAGGACATTAAGAAAAGGGAATGGGAAGACAGCGCAGCACGATTTTTTCGAGTCCACTCATCTTGCTCTTACACTGCATTTCCAGCTCATTCCTCTTCCCTACCAGTTCTTTCCTTCCTGCTTTCATGTTAGAGGCAAGTCAACTTTTTCATTAAACACTCAGATTCAGTCCAAGTGAAAACACACACGTGTAGGAGCTTTTGGCACCTTGGAAAGATTCATGACAATTCCTCCATCCCTTCCAACAGCCTATATTCAATCTGATTCACTTCTTCATTCTGATCTTTTATGATACCACTATCAGTATCGGCACTGTAAATTCTTCCTATCACTGCAGGGAGGCTTCTGCAGCTATCCAGATACATGATTAGTCCAAAAGTGACAGATGCGATCTGTCTTTTTCTAATTTCATTCAGAGAACCGCCCAGGCCGTTCAAGTCACGGGAGAGGAATGTGGTTGAGACTGAAGGCAGAGTTTGTGAACCAAGCCCCATATTCTGCTTTTTTTACTTGTTTCTTTTTTCAAATATCCCAGCTTAAAAAAAATCAAAAGGATAGACAGGAGCTGAAATTCCATACAACTGTAAAGGACAGGTATTCACTGAGCTGCATTTTGCAGTCTTCCAAGTGATAGTGCTAAAATCAGGGAGAAATTATTGAGATAGAGCTATCTGCATTTCTTTATCTGCTTTAACTGGGTTAGGTAATATGCTGTTATTCTCATTTCATAGATGGGAATATAGGCACAGATTAACAAGAATCTGTGTCCTAACAAGAATCTGTGTCCTTTACCACTTGCCAGCAAGGCTGCCGTTAAAACAATTAAAACAGGATGCCATTAAAACAGGATGGCTCCTGCCATCATTGTCTTCAATGGAAACCTTTCCACTCTTCCTTTAAAACGTTCTTTGAGCACCAGGCTGACTGAAATGCACACTGAAGGGATCCAAGCACCATGACTCATTCCAAGAGAGATGGAACAAAAGGCTATAGCTGACTCACTATGCGATAACATCACGTTTTTTCTCTGGAGACAGCCGTGGTGCCGGTACATTACCTTAGATGAGAATAAGGCAAAGCCAGTTGTCTTAGTCACTGCCTTACAGGGTGAAACAATCCTGAACCGTACAGATTTCAAATTGTGGCAAGTACCAGGGGTGACTTGAACTATAAATGAGTCTTTAATTTAACTACGGTAAAATAGCTCCAGAACTCTGATACATGAAGATACTCATCCACGGACAAAAGCCTTGAAACTTTTAAAGTCAATTTACAGCATGTAAGGGTAATAGGACACTATGATCCTTAGCCTAATTCTACTTTGTAATTGCTTGCAAAAATATGCAATTCATGGAACAAATTAAATTTTTAGCCATAAACATTCTTCTGACCAGCTCTCACTGTCAGCAGTACAGCATTAGCTGGGTAATCTGCCAGGACCGAGCTTATTAATCCAACATCAGTCTTGCTCTTAATTCCACTTGTTTTTTTTTTACACCTTGAGTTAGTATGCAAAGAACTCATGTCTGCCTTGTTCATCGTAAGACTCAACATTCAAGACTACATAACACAACTGCTCAGAAGTTAAACAAATGCACTTGACTCAAGATGGAATGCAACGATTACAGTTAGTTTTTGTCAACACTCTCCCTTGTGCATTTCCTGGCAGCATCAGCTCCTCCTGTCACTCACCTTTCAGGGATATTCAGTTGTCAGTCTACTTGCAGAAATACTTTGTCCTAAGACTCAGCTGTAACAGAATTACGTACAGCTCAGAGAAAAATTTTGAATCCCGGCACTTACATCTAGGACATTGGACTGGCACACTGCCAAAACACCACAGCATGTAATGTTACACTATTTGCAATGAAATGGTATCTAGATATGGTCACCGCAAGAGATATAAAATTTCAACCAAGGTAACATTGAGCCGTGCCTCGTCCAGACTGCAGCTACCAAATACAGAAGTTAGTATTGAGCCTACAGAAAGATTTATGCACTGGGTGTGGTCTTGTGTTCCGAAACGATTTTTCCACATACTGATGAAAAATGTGTTGACAGTAATTATTCATAAGCCTTCAGTAAATCAGTTTTCCCCTACAGTCTCCTGGGGTTGTAAGAAACTTGTTCATTCTGAGGGTTCTGATCTTGCAGGTGGACGTGTGACTCTGGTTGTTGGTTGTTGGCATCGTGTTATGGCTTAGACACATGCAAGGACAGTTTTGTGGGGACCAGCTTTCTCCATAGCAAACACCCCATGAGTCCCTGTTTGGACTGAACTTTTTTTCTACCAGGCTGTGGCTGAAGCAGCTCTTAAATCTGGGTTTCCTACACACCAGACAGCCTCTTCAGATCATTACAATACTACCACAATTTTTTAAAAATATTCTGTAGAGTAGGCTTCTATTTTGATGAGACAGCACCACTCTTGCTAAATTCATTTAGCTGAATGGGTTGCTCTGAAATGTAGGATCTTTAAATTGATTTATCTTCAAGGGAATTCTATGATGCTACAATGAATTTATTAAATTTATAGATTCGTTGGCCAGGTAAGATAAATATTCAAGGTAGGGTCTTTAAAATTGGTGAATTTGCTCCTGGAATTTTAAAGATTAGCAGTACCTTGAAAGTCCATATTGCTGCCATGCGGTGGCCTGTGGTCCGTGCATTCTTTCTTCTTCCAGGAACTGTTCCAAATATCCTTTTAGCATGCAGGTACCATCAAGGCAATTTCATGCTGTTCATATTTCCAGGTGATTTGGCTCTTTGCAGCTCATAGCCTGGAACTCTTCCTCAAGCTTGTCATTATGAAACTCCAAGTCTCACTCCCGCCTCATCACCGTAAAGGAGGCATACTGACAGCAGCTCATTCTCATTCCCATGTGCTTTTCTGATTGCCTGAAGTGCTGCTTACACACTTTCATTATCAAGTCATCCTTATTCCTCTTGTTGCTTAGCCGTCAAATTCAGACTCTTGTCACTGTCACTGACACTGACGAGTGATCTCCTTGTTTGCCTGGCCATTCCTTGACAGGTCTAATACTGTCGCACTTGTTCCTGACAGGCTGAAGGGTTTGGAAAACTGGCTGGTGTCCTTGAGGATTCATCAGTATTGCTTTCTGTCTCGGGGTTGCAAGCAATACCATTGTGAGCTGTTCCCTTTCCTTATTACCGTGCCACAAATCTTTTTGACGCTTCTGTAGAGTTATCAACTCAGCCAAGGAAGTGGCAAATGAACTTCACCTCCCAACTATCCAAACATTTCGGCGCATTGTGAGGGAGATGAGGAAGCAATGATCCAATGGACAACAGAGTGATAAGTGGAATTCTGTGGCAATCTCTTTCAGGATGATGCAGTGCAGCAAGATGTGATAGTGGTTCCAGCATCAGAATCAGAAAGAGATTATCTATTCCAGGCATCTGAAATGGGATCCTCTATGACAAAAATCTCTTCAGACTCATAAGAGACTGAGGAATGACTCAAGATAAAAAAACAGTGGCTCAGGGATGTTTGCCCTGGAAATGTTACTGGTGTTACGCAGTAATGCATATTTATTTCATATTTCATATTTATGCTCTGGGAACAGATAGAAGCTATGATAAGAAACCAGGTCCTGTGTTACTGGTGGCATACCTGAGGAAAGGAGTAGTCTGACATGGTGGTGAGTGTCCTGAAGTGCAGTTCTATGCTAACTGAGGCTGGGACAGGATTACAACTTTTTTTTTTTTTTGTACAGATGCTCTTTCACATTAATTCCTTGAACTGCCACTTCTACTCTAGAAAAGTATTTCCTACAAGCCAAAATTTTCCTGTTTCACACATGAAGATGGATAAAGCCAGAAAGACTGCCAAACGCTCACCAGAAAAGCACAGAAGACAGTGAAGAATAGCACACAGGAACATGTTTATCTGTGGCTCTTCCAGGTCTCTGCAACTGCAAAGTTACAACATCTAATTTGTGCCAACAAATATTGCAATACTTAAACAAAGTATAAGCCATTACATATTCCTGATTAAAATATGAAAAGTGTTGACAAATCATGAGCTAGGACGCAAATCTGCCTCATCATACTAGTATTGAAGAGCTCAGAGGAATATCATCCGTGTTCTCTTCAGAAGGTGGCATTATAGACATTGTAGCATAAAGTGATTTGCATGTCTAAGAACTGTCTCCTTGACACTCATGATCAGATGCTAACTGCCACTTCCCACGAAGATGCTTTAAGTCTCCCATGTGCTTACTCTGTTCATCAGTTCAATAAGTGGGATACCAAGAGATTTGGAATGTTCCGCTGAGTTGAGCTCAATCCTGAGACAAACTATAGATAATTGCACACAGAAAGTGAATAAAACTGCATTTAACATGAAAATGAGGTGCCCTATATGCCCAAAATTTATTGCTATGACCTTTTTCTAAAAGGCAGCATAAAAACCTGGAGAATCATGCAGGCTGTTGAATTATACTTAGCCACCTTGCTTTGTTTACATAACTCAGATACTGCTGTTGAACTCGCTTTAGGAGAGAAGAGCTAGATTCATGTATTTATAGGGAACTTGAGTCTCAGGATCCTGTAGATCATGACTTACTGAACAGTTCTGAATTCCCTCACCCTAATAGTATCTCATTTCAAAAGCGATTTATTCCTAAATCTTGAAAGACAAAAGCAGTATGTGTGTAGTTTGCAAAGTGATTTAATTGCGGTGCAGTTGGCTGACAAGAGTGATGCTGAAAAGCTAGACAACTAAGTAGCAATCAGTTGTGTGCATATGCAATACTATGTTTCAATGAAAAGAAAATAAGACACAGTTGATGCAAATACAAGACATTAAAAATGCCCAGACTATTGAAAATGGAAGTTACGAGTTTCTGAAGCTATTCAGGCAACGAACTGCTCGTGTATAATCGTGTTTGACTTTCTGTCAAACTCTAAATGATTATATTTTATTTCATTATTTCATTTATGTCCTGGAAGAGTCTCATAGTAGAATAGCTTATTGCTTTTATTTGTTTTTTCCTACTCCGTTATATTGTGAAGCAAACTTCCGGTTTTCTGATTTACAGTAAATAGTGGGTAGGAGGGTAACTATGATGATTTTATTGCTGTGCAACTGGCAAATCAGTTATTAGGGAAGGTATTTGCTCATCTCATCAGCTATCTTGTGTTGGAGACATTTCATAATAACGAGCAGCATGGTATTCTGGAAGGGCCTTGAACAGTGAGATTTGAGGGATTAGGTGGTGAAGAAATAGAACTGTTTGCAAAGAAGTGTAAGATAAAGAGCAAGTTATCTAGCAAAAGAATGTTAAACTTGCTTCTTGCAGCAGTGCGTAATCATGTATAAGTAACCAATCACAAGTGTAACTTAGGTGCGTGGACAGCTGTATGTATCCAATCATGTAAAATCATCCACCGCGTGATAGAACTCTGAAGAATATAAAAATGCAGCCTTCTGACAATAAAAAGTCTTCAATTCTGCATCGGAATCTGTGTGTCGATCTCCGCAATCTTGTGTGCTAATTAAATTGATGAATTATTGGACAGGGAGAAATCTTCAAAGCTGTTTTAGGAATCCTGGAGGCACTTTGAAGAATCAGAAATGCAAACAGCTTGGTGGTTAACAGGTTATAATTAAAAGCACAAGGGATGTTAAAATACAGCCTACGGGTTATACCTCAGAGCCTTCTCCTCCTTACCACTGCTAAAAGTAGGCATATTAATGACAGTACATTAAGGAACTCTTAAACACTTAACTTCAATATGCAGCTAGCTTATTCTTTGGAGAAGCCTATTCTTTAATGGCATTTTTATTTGCTTAGCATATTTTACCTTGCGTGCTGTGTTGACATGACACCCCAGCTGAGAACAGCTTGCATATGGAATTACATGTCAAATCACGTGTAGTGCGCTGTGCACACACACTCAGCGATTATTCTCTCCAGGACTGTATTTTAAGAAATTTCAAAAGGTCTGATTGAACTTAAAAAGAAAAATCCTACACAAAATGTTATTTCTATTTAAGCAAGTGTACAAGCAGTCTGATATCACGGTGATAAGAAACATGAAAATATTTAGTAATATGCAAACTTATTTAAAGTGTCTGGGAAAATAAAGGCCTCTGCATTCCAGCAAGATGTAACCAGTTGGACAATTTAATCTTTATCAGTTTACTGAATTCACATTTAAAGGCTATCTATTCAGTACAGCTGCAATAAAATAATCGTCACATTTTCAAGTTTTCACTGTGTTCCAGAGTACAAAGTCAGATATCGGTGCTGGCCACTACTAAATCAAATGGGACATGACACCTTTCATCCCAGCCCCGTCTCACAAACAGTACCTCCAGTTCTGGAAGGCATAACTACAGCAGTCTCTTGGTCCCTACCTTCAGTCTTGTTAACCCATAATAAGGAGGAATAAAAAGAAAGTCTGAAGTCCTTGAACAAGAAAGCCTTATTCCTGAGTGATCATTTGTATAGCCCAGAAACCAAACTATGATGTGTTAGGATTATCAAACATCTTCATATTCATGAAGTTAGTTAGATTAAGGAAACTTGAATGTCAACGTGCTGTAGATCATGACTTACCAAACACTTGTGAATTCACTCACCCTAATAGTATGTCATTTCAACAATGATTTATTCCTAAATGCCTAAATGACTCACTTCACACCAAGATTCTTCTGCCACATGTTTGACTTGGCATTTGCCAGCGAAGCACCAATGAAATGCCATCCTGAATGCAAGTGTCTAAGGGCAACAGAACAGAAGACAGGCAAGATAAACAGAAAAACTCTGAATCATCCCATCGAGATAGTAGATTTATCACCCCAAAGTCAAATAAGAGCCCAAAACATTTAACGCCAATGTCCCCAGCCCCCAACCATAGTATTCTGAAACAATGATTGTGTTTAATATTTTAGGATTCATTCTTGGGAAAAGAAAAAGTTCATCCAACACCAGCTTTCTAGTTGCCCATGTGATACAGAAGATATTCCTTGTAGATGTCACCTTTTGATGGAGAGGGAATATTGACCCACACCTCTTCCCATATTCTCCCATAAGAAAAAGGATTTTGTGACCAGAGAAAGACCCAGCAACAAGATGAGACTTTCACTGACTTCACAACAGCAATTCTGCTCTTGAACTTATCTGGGAAGTTAAATACCACCAGTTGGGAAGGGGATGAAAGGTGCCAAACCTCCTTTGTCCTGGAACACTGCTAATGCCGACCAGCTTCACAGCTTCTGAGGAAGACACAGAGATATGACCACATGAGGCAGTGCAGGAACAACTCGGATATCAAACCATGCTGTGACCATCGTCGTATCTTTTGATTTGGGTCCCACTTAACAATCCGCTTTCAGAATCTTGACTGTAATGCCACTTTTCACCCATCTCTAAAAATGCAAAACTTGTAGCAGTGATTTGGACTAAAATGAGAAAAGAAGCCCAAGGCTACACAGCTCATTCCTATCACATAACATTCCAGCAAAAAGGTTTGGGAAGGCATAAAATTTGGATATGAATTGAAGGCAGGAAAATTTGCTAAACTACTGTGATTTTGCTACAAGTCCTTCTCACAGCAAATCTAAATGACACAGGCTTATCTGTCAAGAGTTATGTATGGAGTAGAAGTTGCAATGATGTTAGAAATGATGTATAATGAAGCTGAATAGAGTTTAGATGGACCTGCTTCATGTTTTCAGCTAAAAACAAAGCAGAATTTTAGGCAGTGCTGGCACTCGACTTGGAGTTGCTAATTTGCCAAAATGAATTTGAGCCAGGTATTTGACAGTATTCCGCAGTTTACTTTGATTTTTTTCCAGTCTTGTTTATGAACAATGGCAGCACTCCAGTTTTTTATGAAATAAAGAAAATAAAGTGACATAAAAGCAGCTACACTGGATTCTACCTGTCATTTGGTAGAAAACCAAAGATAATGTGAATGCCATTCATGGATTAAAGTTTAACATGTTGGCCCCCATTTGCAAACACCCCCCATCTAAAATATTCTTCTTAATCTTATCCCACAGAACTTCCCTGTAAACGATTACTGTTCCAGGAACTTAATGTATTTCAGAGGGAATTTTGACAGAAAAGTAAGTACTGAAGGGTAGGTTTTTCACTACCACAGTCTGTGTAAAGAACAAAGCTCACGGAAAGCAGTTCCCTCTGTTAAGCTGCTAGGTCGCATTTAGGTCTCTCTAACATTAAAACAGGAATAACATCATTTCTACAGTTTGCATTTTAGGTGTAGAGTGTGACTTCTGACTCCTTAACCCACCCAATTCAATCTAAATTCTACTGTGATGTCCCATATGAGCAAACATGATTTTGTTTCAGCATTCCCAGGAGCAGGATCTTTCTTTGTACCAAAAGAATGACTGTGGAAACGCAGAACACCTACAATGCCTCAGTTATACAAGCTGGAACTTCCCATCTACGCACTGAATTTTCTTGTAGGTTGCCACTGATTCATTCAGCTGCATCCATGACCCAAAACATATTTTGCACTATAGAAGTGTTTTCCATACTATGCTGTAAACTGTTTAGTTCCAAGAAAATTCAAACCAGAATTGCTCACAATAAACACTTCTGAGCAAGTCACATGCAGTTACACTGTATCTAAACAACCAGGTCTTTGTCGCCCATCCCATACAGGGGTAGCAATGCAGTGGGACAAACACTCACACTCACTGCGCGCAGAAACTGCTGCAGGAGGAAAAAACCCAAATAATAGCTGCTTCCCAATGTCTGATCAGCATTAAAAAATGCAAAGTCCTTGCCACAAAGTTAGAGGTCAGCCTGGGTGCTCTGCCTGAGAAAAAGCAAACTGCACAGCTCAGAGGAAAGGCTTGTACGGTCACGCTGGCAATGCCTCCGTTGGAGTCGATGTATTCCGAAGGAAAAGTGCTTGGACAGAGTAGTTAACCTGTGATTTGGAGATCGCTTTCCTAGCTCTTACTGCTGAAGTTTACTGCTGCAAGGGGAATGCTGGCCGCCGCTACACTGTGGTAGCGTGTGCTGTTTGAGCAGCATGCTGTCCGGTGGCACGGTGCCGGATAAAACTTAGTCCCACCACAAACACTTTTGGGTGGCTAGAGGACGGTCCTGCCGTGCTTGCTCTAAAACAAGTGGTATCCATAATATGCTGGAGAATGAATGAATGCTTACGCTGAACAAAATGCTTAAGAAACAAAATGTGCATTGCTCTCATTACCTTTCTTATTAGGAAATGGATTGTACAGATCAAATGGAAAGAATCAGCACACCATGTGTACCGACGACGGAAACAGGCTCGGGCGGGTACCTTCCCTCACACTCAGGCTTCAAAAGCCATGTCACACTTCACAACTCACTGCTGGTGTTTGGCACTTCCCCTGATCAGACATAGGAATAGATGAGAGGGCAAAAGAGGGGCAGGAAAAAAGATCAGGACTACTTACGGTCAGAAAAATGTTTAATGTTAATCAATAATATTCCCCCCCCCCCCGATAAGAAAAAAATTTCTGCCGAAATAACTCTTTTTGGCACATCTGGTTTCTTTCAGCCACTAAAACAAGAAATGCTAGCCCTGGATTGCTAATTGGAAGCCTTCTTAATGTTCTCTAACAAGTGGTCCAGGCCATTTTCTCAGGCAACGAGCTTACAGAAGCTGCTGACAGCTTGCTGGAATAGAAGCTTTCAGCAAAAAAAGCAATATGCAGTATTGTTCAGACTTCAGCAGCCAAACAAATGCATCTTTTATCCCTGTGATTTGATAAATTCATACACAAGATAGTTATTAAGGCATCGACACCTGGAACGGACCCCAAGGGTACTCCTTCTGCTTGAAGCACAAATTAAATTAAAATAAAACAAACATTTCTAAGTAGTTTTAACAAAATAAATCATAAAAGGCAAGAGACGCAATTATTAGAGCCACGGTGGGGAGAACTGAACTAAAATACACCGTCCATTGTGGGATATTGCTTATTAAGAAACACACAGTTCTTCTGAGGTATTTTCTTACATTGCTTAGAAGAAGGATAGGTTTAACAACTGTTTTGTTCTAGAAGGAAAAGTACAAGGAATGTATTTTGTAGGAAACCATACCAGTACTTCAGAAACTGCCTTAATTTTTAAATATCTAGGTTCTAGATCAGGAAAAACAGAACCTATACAGCCAAACCCATGCTGAACTACCCTCACATAACACATTTTAATAACATTTTTAGACGACATTACTTTGCAGTGACTGTAGGATGAAAACGTACAGTCTAGCAGGCGCTGGCTAACAGTGAATCCTGTAACACAAGACACAGAAACACTGATGACTTGTGATAACTTGTTGCAATTAAGGCTTTGGGAAGAATTGAAATACCCAACTGCTACGCAATTCCTTCTCTTCACTATTCTCCACCAAAGCTTTCTGAAGAACATTTTCCCACTTTTAACAAGGCCCTGCTACCAAGAAAGTTAATATTCCATAAAAAAGTTGGACTAAAGTTTAATTTATTGCTTCTTGATAGGTTTTGCTTATCAGTAGTCTCATTTCAGCAAGTTCTGCAGTTTACGGCGGCATATACAGTTCTGTATTGTAATAAACTACTCTTCATGGTTTTTAAGAGTATAAGAAGTTAAGGATTAGCCAGTAAATATTACTACTGGTACCAGACATCTTTCATTGCCACATGACTGACAGTCTGGCATAATCTTTCCTCTCCTGCCTGCCGGATTTTCATGGAGATTTTTGATTTTAATTCACATGGGAGTCACTTTTTATTAAATTCTAGAATTTACAGATAAGAAAATAATATTTTTCATAGGGGTTTTTTCGTGAGTGGCACTCAGCACGCTTTAACCCATTTAGGACACCTGCTGAATTGAATTCCTCATCTACTGTGCTCTGCAGGGTGAATTGATCTGCTGTTGTTCACACAAAAGCAAATACAGATCAATGGAGCGGTTTCGCTTTTTCATCAAGCTCCAGCCCTACACTGTGCATATTCACCCAATTCCATGGGCAGTCCCACTGAAATGACAACAAGGGCTGGTTTCTTTGGGACATAAAGAAACTTCAATAAAATTGGTTTGACATCTGCCTCAACAATGACTGATTTAATTTTTATTGTTTTATTTTATTTTTGATGGCACAACAAGCAGCCTGGAAAGTTTTACAGTATTTTTCTAGTCACCTAGATTTTAATGTGTTCTCTAGACAAGGGGAAGCTGCTCAGAGGTACGCTGAACTGAAAAGAATGAAAAAATGAATTGAAACACCTCTAAAAAGCTCTCCATCAATCGAACTGTGAACAATGATTCAGTTACTTCCACTACTCTACGCAAACACGTGCTGTATAGGTTAGTAAAATTTCATTTGGAATTTCTTCTTGTTACTGAAAGTAACTCAGGGGCTGTGTTTGAAGGCAATTCTTAAGTACTTTCTCCAGAAGATTCTCTTGATTTCATAAACCTCTGGTTACTTGAGCTGCTGCTCCTCTTATTGAGTTCGTGGCTCAAATCGCTTACAACCCTCTGCCCTTTTGAGAGGGCCTCCACTAAAGATGTTCTGATATTTGCCTTTCTGTTCTTTCACACAGCATGCGTGTGAAGAGAGCATGCGTGTATCTTCCCAAACTTCCAGGCTCCTCCTTTTATCCCCAGTGAGCTGCCATTCTCTTAATTTCACATATCCTCAAACGAGTTTCTTAGAAGTAGTTCCGCTTCCTAAAGGTACACAAGAGACCAAGCAAAGAAGTTACATTTCCTTCACTGAACGAGTTATGCCTAATTTCCTGGGCATTGTTTAGAAAAAAATCTCTGCTTTAAGGACACACAAATTAGAAGATGATTAGTCTTTTTCTGCGTACTATTTTAGCCCAAGTTGCAGTATGAAGCTATGGGAGAGCCTTCTCTGGCTTCTAAAGATGCAGAGTGGTTTGGTTGGTGTGGCTTATCTGTAATTCGCCTCCCTTGAGCTCACTGAAATTGATTCTCATAACGGATTTGGAAAGGCATGAAAACAAAGCTCTTAGAGCGTCAGACATATTTTTCTACTTTCTGCTCTTCATAACAAATGCAGAGATTCAAGAGGTTCTATTCTTACCAGTTAATTACTTTGACATGAAACAATATCTGTAATTCAGGTGTTCGGAATAATGAGAATGGGGGATACAAGAATGACCCACTGGACTCTAAATCAGAAGGAAATTCGATCAAAATACCATTCACCATAAGTGAAACCCACTGGATTAATACTAAATATAGCCACAGCTGCAGAACAAATATAAAGGGAAAATGGTATTTTAAAAACTATTTTTTTCTTATGACTGATATTTTAGTCTATATTTGACCTGTTGTTTTACTAAAATTCATTATTTTTAATCAGCTACAGGAAAACAGAGTCAGCTATTCAAAACACTGAAGCTTTGAATCTTTTCGTAGAAACTATGGCAACTTATGATATTTACTGTGTTTTTACAGTATATGTTAGAGAGGTCTTTGTGGACTACATTAATCCTTTTTTCTATTAACTATGTACCTTCAAAGTTCACTCTGGCATTTCTCATACACTTGACAATATAGGGTCAGGCAAAGAAGAGCAAACTTCATTAGAGAGTTATAAAAACTGCACGAATTCACATTCAAAGCAGGGACAGTGCAGTTATTCAATACTTACAACATTCATCCAGTTTGACATAGCTAATTTAAAGAAATACAGTTTTTCTGCCATGTTATGGCCATACAAAAGCATTTTTCCGATGCTCCCATAGCCAACATACACTCCAGAACAGTCTGAATTTCCCTGCCTGTATGCTCTGTATGCCATTAACTTTCTTCCCAATCTGTTGTAAAAATTACTTTGATTCCTGCTTTTGTGTATTAACCCCCAAAAGTAGCAATAAACCTCGTAGCTCAAACATTAAGACTTTATGTAACTGCAATTAGAGTGCTGATTCGTTACTGACAGAGCTATCGCACAGCTGCAGCAAGGAAAAGATTCCAACAACAGCATTTTAAATTTCCAGGTGACACTGTAGGGATTTCTCAGTTATATAACAGACACTCAGAATTAATTTGCTGAAACTTTTGCACTGCAGAGCTGTTCTCTTCCTTATAAAATTCAGCCAGACTTTAAACAGTATAGCTGAAGTTTTCTAGCTGGACTTTCCTAGTCTTTTTTTGTTTTGCAAATCTGCTTGACCTGAATTATTTTTAAAACTGGGCTGAGCTATTTTCAAGACCAAGCTGGAACTGTGCTTCCCCAGCATTAAATACTCAACTAGTCTTTCCCAAGAAGGCCCAGTGATTTTGTCTTAGCGCAGGGGCTCTGAACCAAAGGGGATCTTCCTCTTCTCAGAAGACAAACACTTGCCTTTTGTGCAGGCCCTGTGGTCTGAAGGGCCCCCTTGATACTTTTTGGGTTTTCTTTGAGATTATTAAACTCTTACCGAGTCAAGGTGGATATGTCAGAACAGAAATCTAACAGTACGTGCCCATCCTTCTCCTAAGGCCAGCAGTTAAAGTGGGAGGAAAATGTAGGGCTGTTCATCCTTGGTCAGTTTGTTCTTCTCCGAGAGGTGTTAAACCACAGCCATGGCAGCAGAGAACTGACGTGTGGTTCTCAGCGTTACTGAAAACTTGCTGTGAGCAGAGGCAGAAGTTTATAATCATCTGAACAGCAAGGGTGAGCTGCTGCTCCTTTGCAGGGGTGTCTTGTGTAGTTGGCCTCTACCATCATGATGACAAAAAGGGCAAGGGTGGGACTGAGAAAGAGCAGAGGAGCTGGATCAGAATAAAGGAACTTGTTCCAAGGACATGGAAATAACAGACACAAACAAAGGTGCCAAGAGCTTTCCCAAGTTTATAGCTAGAGGCCCCACACTGCGCTCCTCCTGCCGTCCAGAAAGTTTCTATTCTGTATCAAAGGATATCACTTTGCTTCATGCAAACAACTCGGTACGTTCTCCAAAAGCCAGGAATTTCGCTTTTCCATTTGGCTTCACTTTGACATTTCAGGGCTAATTTTACTTGCTGGAATCCAGTCTGACACAGTGAGTAGTCCTCTCCAGCAGTTAGCGAGAGTACTGCTATTTTAAATGCAACAGACTTCAAATATTTAATCAACCTGAAAATATGCATGTGGGACAGATATTTTAAAATCCAATTTAATTGCCAGTAGTTTGCAACCTGCAGGGCTAGAAACTTCATTATCAAAAAGTGGGAAGATACACAGTTCCCTAGCAGAAACTACTACACTGTGCTCACCATAAAAAATCTAAGAAATCAAACTTTTTAAAAGTGATCTAAAATAGCTCTTTCACAAAGGCAAATGCCACCGTTAATATTTTTAGGCTTTAAGTTAATCTGCTTTTTATTCTTGTAAGTATAGGACAGATGAACTTAAAACGTTCACCTTGCATAACCTAGGCTACATTACTAAACCAGGGTAAGTTACACCATTACAGGATCCAGCCCACATCAGCTATAGCGTCACAAACACAAAGGCAAGCATGATCTGAAGAAGTGCTCTAAGAAGTCACACGTTTGGAGGAAATTAATACTCAGGATATTTTTCAGCTTGCCCTCAAATTTTCTAACTTATCTCAAATCACTAGCAAACCCCTTACACTGGACACAATCACTGGCAGCTTGCATAAAATTACTGCTTTTAAAGTATGGCACTTTGAAAGATTAAGTTTTCTTTGTGGGGTTACATCCTTTAAATTTAAAACCTTGGTTAAATTGTTCTCACCAAAGACCAGCTGTAACCTCCCTGGCCAGTTCCCCAGACAGACTTGGCTCAGTACAACACTTTTTAAAACTGCATTTTGTTCTGCTGGCTGGGGGAAGAAGAAGGAGAAAGAATAGAACTTTAATTTCAGCACACTTTTCCTGCACAAGAAGTTAAGCAGAGCCCTCTTGAGTGACATGACCACTAATATGCCAGGAATGTACCAAATCTGCTGTTGCCCAGCTAGGATTGAGTTGGAGACTTACAATTATGACTAAAAATAAGTACCTTTTCTTCAGTCTGCTTTTAATTCTAATTCAGTGAGAATTCTAAATCATCAGGAACAGACTGGAAAGTTCATCTGTAGTGTAACGGTAGCTTGAGATAGGAAAGAAATGTTCTCAAGCACAGGTACTCAGCAAATGTTACTTCATTGCACAGAACTAACTGGGATTGTCCTACTGAAGATGCTTGTCTTGGTAGAAAAACAGATGTATCTCACAGCTCGTTGTCCAGGAGAGATGGGTGCAAGCATTTGTTCGTTACACTGGGCTCTGTACATAATGCATAATTTCCAATACCTCCAGGCAGATGGAATCCCATTTTATGAATAGAGTATCTATGCACAGGCTATGTTTGCTTAATAATGCCACCTTTTTTTTTTCTCCTAATCTGCTAAACCCACCTCCTTGCAAGCAGATGAGCTTGAGTGAGTGATCTTCCTGTCTTTAGGGAATTATGCTATGCAGTGAAGTGGCAACTAGCCATTCCATATGATTTTCATGCCCTTCAATCCAAAGGACCTTCTCTGTCCTGTTATATGAACATCTAAAAGAGTAGAAATAGAACATTTGTTTTTATTTTAAGAGTCTATATTTGTTTCTTTCAGGTTCCATATAAGGCAGTTAAGATTATCCAGTTTCTTGGTTTGGGTCTGATCAGAAGAACCCCTTGCCAGCCCTCTCAGTTCTCATTCTGTCTGGGTGGCCTCCCCAGCCAAGTTCTCCAAACCCATGAGTTCATAATAAATATTTAGGCTTTTGCTAGCTGCTTTACAAACAACTTCTTCTGTTAGTACAACCCCATAATACTTCGGAAGAGTGTTTAACAGTACCATTTTGCATATTATGTATCAACACAGCATTTCCAAAGTTTTCTGAAGATTCACAAGTGTGCGCTATGTGTAAAGTCACAGAGGCAACTTTGCAGAGAAGCACACTGCAAACCAGGGCTGTTGGCTACCTAAGAGCACCAGACCAGGGATAAAATAACCCAACAGCATGCAGCTCTTCCCTAGCTTTTCCACTGCTTGACCAGATTATGTCCTGCATTCCCAGAAGCGATTCTGAACAAAGATGAAAAGCTGTGCTTGGCTGTATTTGCCATGCTGTAGTCTTAGCCTCAGTAGCAATGCTTTAGGAGCAGTATCCGTGTAGCAGCTCAGCATTACACATGCAGCATAATCTTCTTCAATGCAAAAGAACTCTTCTGCAAGGCACAGACAACAGAGGTAGATAATGTAATCCAAACACAAATCAGATTATTCTAGCACTATAAACTTTGCCTGATTCTGAGCAGTGAAGCGCTGAGGTCTTATAGGGACAGAAAACACATGCTTAGTTAGTTTTCAAAATGCCCTGTCATCCTGATTTTTCTCATCCTTAAAAATCTATTAAAGTTATAGTCTTCTCCAGAGAGATGGATACTGCAGCAGATGAAGTCTGGTTTATGTAGATTGCTCCCAATTGTCCTGACTTTCAGCTGTCTTTGGTTTGATAAGGCACCCCAAGTTGCATAGAAAATGTGACTCTCAGATATGATCCCATCTGGATGACAGGATCAAGTGTACCCCGATGAAGTTTGCTGATGATAACAAACTGAGTGGCCAAGTGGACAGTTCAGAAGGGGAGAGACACCCTGCAGGAAGATCTGGATACGCTGGAAGAGAGGGCTAACAAAACTTCTGAAGTTCAACAAGGACAAACGTAAGGTCTTGCACCTGGGGAAACATAATCCAGGAGTGCAGCACAGGCGGGGATCTACCTGGCTGCAGATCAGCTCTGTGGAAAGGGACCTGGGGGTCTTAGTGGACAACAAGCTCTATATGAGCAAACAGCATGTGGCTGCTGGGACAGAGAAAGCCAACAGGATCCTGAGTTGCATCAACAAGGGCATCACCAGCAGAGATAAAGCCATTACCCCACTACACTCAGCGTTTTTCAGGCCACACTGGGAATACTGTGGTGAGTTTTTGTCTGTACCATCCAAAAAAGATCTGGACAGGATGAAGAATGTTCAGCAAAGGACCAGGAAGATGACCGAATGATGAGGAAGCCTGAGAGAAAGCCTGAGAAAGGCTGAGAGATAGTGGGTTTGTTCAGCCTTGGGAAAAGAAGGCTTAGAGAAGACCTTATCACCATGTTCCAGTACTTAAAGCACGGCTACATAGAAGACAGACTCCCTTTTTACAGAGTCACATGGGAAAGACCTAGGGTAGTCGGTAAAAGTTACTCCTGGGAAATTCTGATTGGACACAAGAGGAAGATTTTCACAATGAGAGCAATCAACCATTGGGATAATCTCCTCAGGGCAGTGAGGAATTCCCCAATATCGGACACTTTTAAAATTCTGCTGGACAGGGTGCTGGGCCATCTTGGGTAAACTGTGCTTTTGCCAAGCAAGGTTGGATCAGATGATCCTTGAGGTCCTTTCCAGCCTGGTGTTTTATGATTCTGTCACAAGATGCTTCATCCTTCTATGAGTAACATCCTGAATAAGCTTTCTAAAATGTCTTTCAGGCTGTCAGCAGTCCTTACAGCCATCATCCAGTGGCTCTATTGCTGATATGCTGTCAGCTAGAGGAAATGCGTTTTTTTAAAACCAACTTCTGAAAGCCCATGGTCCATTCTGAAGTATTTTCAGAAAATTCTATTAAGAACTGACTTCACAACAGAACCCTCAAGACACTCTTACATACTTCCTCTTGCCATGAATGAAACCCTGTGTTCAAGGTTTTCAACTTCAATAGAGACTGCAGCCTTTCAGTTCCAGTGCAGTCAATGGAAAATAGAAGCCCTCTGCAATGAACTGGACACATCATAATTAAGCCCATATATTTTGCTGGTAACACTTTGCTTTGAAAGTCCAAGGTGAATGTTAGGTGAGTTTTCATTTACTAAAACTCAATAATTGCCCAAATAAGGATTTTCTAGCTACATTCTTTGTGGTCATGTGGTACATTTAAATGAAAATTTAAACATTAAGAAATCCAATCTTCTGTGAGAAACTATAATCCTCATTTCCAAGATGTTAAGGTGACAGGCTAAAAATATATATTTCCTTCTAAGTGCTAATAGAAAGATTTCCACAACCTTGATCTTGTCAGCATGCTATTTAGAAATAAAATCCTGATTTGCAAAGTGTCAGATAAACACAGCTGTGCACATGTGCTCACTTGATTACAGATTGCATGTACAGCTTTGTTTACATGGGCCAAATCAGCTTGCAATTGCACTTGCAATTGTGTGGCTCACAATGAGCAGAGGCTTTACAGCGTCCGCTGGCTAAAAACTGCCATCACAGAGACATTTAGGATAATAAAGAAGACCCTGCATTAAGCTAACTATCTGTTGTATGATTGAGATTTAGTCCTGGTCATGGTGTAAGTTCATCACTAGGTTTCTGTCCCAGTTCTCTTTCACAAAGTGAGCAACATCAGTTTTTTCCTTCCCTCCTTTTAGGGTATTCATTTTCTCAGAAGGGAAAAAGTTCAGCAATTAAAGAATTATGTCATTAAGTTTACACACAGTTCCACATCCTACCTGAACTTCCATCTACTTTAACAGGCTAGTTTTCATACACTTGATTTGCAGAAGGACTAACACATGCTTAGCTCTTTGTCTGCAGTCATCTTTAGAGAAGCATGCTATACACTTTTGAGTCAAACAGTAATCAGACAGCACAGAAATGTTAATTTTCTCTGCCTCGTGGCAACCCAGATCTACACTAGGAGCAAGCTGCTTTTCCATTAGTTAAACCATAGCAAGAATCTTTAAGACAGTTTAGTGTTTTGTACAGAAAAACGTTTTCCAGCAGGGCTGAAATTCATAGAAGAACACAGCAACATAGCTGTGGAATCTGACACTACTTCACCAGGTCACTTTCTAGACTACCTCTCTTTCTCTGTGAAACCCTCTGCCAGCTCCTCTAAACAGTGATAACTAAGTAAGTCAATTTGCTGAACTTGGTCCTTGTGGTTCAGGATGTTTTTCTGTACCTGCCAGATGCCAACAGGGAACAACAAGAGCCTTTCTTGGCAACACGTTCATAATCGAGTTGATGGAAGTCACAATGTGCAGCAGCCCTGAGTTCTCTACAGTTGAACTTCAGAAAAGTTAGTGTCGTTTTATTGTTCCTTGCAAACTTTTGAAATTGATACAAATCAAGAGGGACGTGATAGATTTGGGAAGTGCTACTTCCTACCCCAAAATAACTTTTAACTAAAAATACATGCTGCTCTGTCGTCTGAGTCAGAGGCTTAAGTATCATAAGATTTAAGCTTCAAATTCAATTTTTTCTTTTGCAGAGCTGGGATTGAAGAGTTCCTAAGGAAAGATGATGATGAATGATACTATGGAGGGTGCTCCTGTTCCTCCATAAAGGCTATAACTGCAGATATAGCCTAATGACAGCAAAAGATTAACTTGGCCGTCATTCAGAGGCAATTCGACTCTCAAACTCATAAATGAACACAGCTGACATGACTGTGTATGAAAGTATTTTCATGCAGAATTTTTAATCAAAGACACGTGATAGTTTCATAGGTTTTAAGGTCAACATGAGCCAATAAGTCTAACAACTTGCTGAAGCACAGGTCATGAAGTTCCTTCCACAAGTTCCTGTATTCAGTGTAGGAATTCAATACATTCAGGCAGTCCTCAGTAGACTACCAAGTTCCTACCAAAAGGGGAGAGAGGAGAGGCCAAGGTTGGACACTGCACAGGGCAGAATTTACATGCCAGTGTGCATATCTTTCCAGCAATTTAGTCTCCTTGCATCTTTATAGGAGAGATCTTACTACTTTAAGCAGGCGAAAAAAAATTTTCCTGATTGCAAGTTGAATTCAAGGCATGATCTTAAAGAATCCCGAAGACAAACCAGGCAGGTTTGTAAGGAAGACTAATATGTATGACCTATTTTACTACACGTAGGTCTTTCACAGTGCAACCTTGTTCAGAATCATTTCCAAGACAATCTACTCCAGCCCTTGAAGTAGAGGAAAACTCAACTCCCTGATGCAGATGATTACAGCCTTGCTGTATCATTTGCACCAAGAGGCATCTTCTGGTTCTGTTCTACTCTGACACCATAACAGTTGTTCACTATGCTCTGTAAAGAAATGAAAACAGGTTTTACAGAGGAGTACAAATAGTACAGAGACAACTGAATTTATCAATTGCCAAGGAAAAATTTGCTAGAACCACAATGCTAGGATATTTCTTTTGAAGGTCTCTAAAGGTTAGGTGCCCACTTTCCAACTTAGCCAAAGTTACCACATGCTGTTTAAGACAACATGGAAAAAATATTTTTACTCTGCCAACTGCTGTCCCTACCTGCCTGACAGCAAGCCTGCATTCAGCAACAACGTGTAACCAAAACTGATTCTTCTCTCCACGGAAAAAGATGGGACCAAAGCTACTCTTAATACTGAATCTTAACTTAACGGCTTCTGTAAGGCCATTTTCAGGAAGTTAGGGCAAAAACCTTTTTATGCATCATCAAAAGGGAAATAGATTCCTCAAAGGGTTTCTAATGAAAATATAATAAAGTTATTCTCTTGTTTGTATCCCTCCCAAAGTTTCTACTTTGGAAAACTGTTGAACTATGACAACTATAGTTGCAGCTATAATCTGCAGGCCAGCTAGAGAAACTCCTCAACATTTTAGTAAAGGTAGAAAAAGGTCTTTGCATGTAGAAGAGAACACGACCAAGCTATGCATGTAATCTCAATAGATCAAGAAATGCATTGGTTTTCTCTTAAAATTCCAGATATGTGAGGAGTCTGGAAACAAATGCAAATTTGGTTTCCATTTTTCTTTTTTCATTCCTAAAGTAAAAGTTATGCAGAGGATGTCTTCCTGCAGCAGCCTGTAGCAGAGTCTACCAAAGAACAGCTTCTGACTTTGCTGTGTCCTCGTGGAAAACTGGCATGGCCAGAGGAGGCTTATGCTATTGGTTAGCTTCCAGCTGTTCTGATACGTTACTTTCCTAATATTTCTTTCCATGAATGCAACTGAGAGGCCTTTAAAGGTCTCCAGAAACCACCACTTGAACAAACAGGTCACAGAGCCAGGGGTTGAGTACTCTGGAGGCAGCAACAGTTTAATCAGCTCAAGCACAGGCACAGAATGAAGTCTGGCAGCTGTCCCTTTCACAGCTGCACAACCTTTCCTCCTCAGCCCTTCAGCACAGAGCTTGGGAATGGAGAGAAATTTTATATTTAAGCAGAACACAATGGGAACATTGTTACAGCTCCCATGAGGCAACAGCATTTCAGAATATGCTATATGGACAGTTTGAGCAGATGCTAATGCTGGCCAGTCCACTGATTAGCATGGACTTTCCCTTTAAGAGATGTTAGGCTAATAATTAGCAAGACCACCGATTTTGGAGTTACGTGGCAGATCTCTATCACTTTCAAGCAGTAAATTACTCAATGAGCGTTCAAATGAAGACTACTTCTACCCAGAATATTCATTACAGTGCAGAAATAAGCAAAAGCTGAAGTTATTAATAAGACAGCAAGTTTCCAAGACCTTTATTCAGGGGGAGGAATAGAAATTTAAGCACCTTAGTTATTAGTTAAGTAATTCTAAGACCATAAATCAATTAAAAACCAAACAGGTTCACAATTCCATCTCAGTTTGCAGTACAGGTAGGAAACTGTGTTTGGGAGCAGCTATAAAAGGTACGAGAGAACCCTGTCAGCTTGGGCAGAGACTCTTGGCCACGTACTCTTATGGGACGTATACAGCTAAATTACTGCCAAGTGACCCAGTTGCTAAACATCTAATTCAGAAAATATTTTAATCTTGCAGCAGCAATTATTGTAACCACTAGTCCACTTTTTTCCCAAGTAGACAGAGTTTCAAATAACAACTGTTCTTTTCCTTTGGGATTTTGGTGAAAACAGAGCATTAACCCCTCAGTGTTATGCTCTAGGTATAGAGGAAACAGACTATAAGTATCGCTCACAGTGTGATCTAGAACAATCTAGCAGACCAAAGTCTTCCACAAAGACGAGAGAATCAGTTCTATAATTGATCTCATAAACAAAGACAGTCAAAATAAAGCCACCAAGAACAACAAGACTAATTTGCTTTTGTAGGAAGGGCAACTCAAGAGTTTTAGACAAGAAATGGATTAAACTTATTCCGAAAGCTCTGGTTTTAGAAGAATGATTAATAGTAGTATTTTCTTTCTTACTGAGTTGCTGTAAATACTGCTGGCTGGATTTGGAAACCTGAA
The DNA here is from genome assembly GCA_033558235.1 of Neomorphus geoffroyi. NCBI lineage: Eukaryota > Metazoa > Chordata > Aves > Cuculiformes > Neomorphidae > Neomorphus > Neomorphus geoffroyi. The sequence continues at coordinate 7,897,606 of JAUMJM010000012.1, forward strand.
ATAACATGAACTTTTAGGTTCATTCACTGGATGAGGATCCACCAAAAAAAGAGCACCAAAGCTAAATAATCTGCAGCCATACAAGTCACAATTGATAAATTCCACTGCTCACTAGAAAGAACATATCCTATTTAGTTTAGTAGCCAGATTTTTATAGTATTAAGCACTTTCAAGTAGGAACCCTCTGAGATTATCAAAGAGTCCAATTCTATAGAAGTAATAATGAGGAACATTTCTGGAGAAAGTCTGATTTCATTGTTTAATCTATAACAGTAAGCATATTTTCTGAATGGATCACACTACTTTTGAATTGGTAACTCATCAGTCCTGTCATCTCCAGAAATGAAGGCTTTTGGAGTTCACACTGTTACAGAAATCCTTACCACTTAAAGATACAGGAGTTCACACCATAATAAAAAACAACACTAGGCAACTCTACTTTTGCTGCTCAAAAATATGCTGCTCCAGTGAAACTAGTCACCCATTCTTGGAAAAGAATAATTGTTTAAATATGCTCTATGAACACTTATTGAAATGAAAAAAAGTCATAATTTATGTTTTTAGTAAGCTGCTGATCAAAACATGTTTCACACACTAGAAGATAACATTCCACAGATGTCTGACCAAAACCCCTTAATACAGACACTGGAATGTGTCCTTGCAGTTTGGTTCTAAAACTGTGGATACACACTGGTACAACTCAAGCTGGACTGGAGGAGCAGGATGAGGAGAGGAATATCTGCTCTACTTGCTTTGTATGATCGAGTAACTACATAATTCCTGGGAAAGCAGTTGATGATTTCAAAGTTAGTGGGTAGTTCAGCTGTGAGGGAAGGTATTATACCTCTGTACAGGGCTTGGGCAGGTGGTGGAGCAACACTGTTCCAAGGATAATTTACAGGGGGATGCTGGGCAGTTTGGTTTCTCTAGCTATTTCCAAGCTTAGCCGCTGTGTATTTAGCTATGAGCAGGACAGAAGGTCCACAGCACAAAAAGATCGGATTGTTGCAGGTCTTCAGGCAGGTCAGAGCAAAGCCAGTATAGATTTCCATGTGCTTTTGAGTCTTGAGAGAAGCAGTCGTTAAGACCTGACTATGCCCCCTTAATCACACAGATTTTAGGAAATGTTGTGGGAGTGATTTTCGACAACTTGTGCCCTGCATAAATGGGTTAAGGACAAACCAATAGTTAGCCTTACAAATTCACTCAAACTAATTCTCCTGTACCCGTACAGCTCGATCCATACCACAGCAAAACTAAAATTTAACACAGAGCAAAAGCATGCAACAACTCAGATATCCTACTGCTAAGAAGCAGCTCCAAATCCATGTCAATTTGCACAGAACAGACCCTTTCAAAGGCATTCTTGGTGCAGGTGATGTAGGCACCATCACTTTACATCTTAATTATGCCTAATGACTTTTTTTTGTACTTCAGACAACTGGTGCATAACTAAAAGCAGGTCAAGATCAGTGACACTGCAGATTAGCTCCACTCCAGGATTGCAGGAATCAGAAAAGAACTAAAAGCCATCTTTATGCCTTTCAGCTATGTACATTCTGACTAGAGACGAGTCAGCTTCATTTTCAGAACAGCTGTATCAGTGTCAGGCTGCAGGGCTCTGAAAAATACAGTGGAAATGCTTGAGTCGGGGGGGCTCTGGCAGAACTCAAGTGGGACGCACTCCTACCCTGGTGGGATGGATTCATTGTCATGTAAGACTGCCCGAAGCAGTACAACACACTAATGTCTTAACAGAGGAATCAGAAAGCTGGAAAAATTGTAATGGCCATTCATCCAGTCATCTCAAGCATGTTCAATACCAACCACACTTTTTGTGGACAGAGTCAAGAAAGTTACACTAAAAGAACTTATCAAGAATAACATTTTTGAGGGCGGAATGCAACTCAAAATTGTTGCAGTTTGTCAGAGTCAAAAATTGGTAACAAGTGAAATCCAAAGCCATGGAAAATGCTCTACCACGTTTGTTTTGTTGTGTTGTTTTTGAAGGTCAGTCGGCTAAACTGACAGCAAACACTGCAAAAGCTTAGTGTATTTCTTTTCCGAGGCCCTGAACAAATGGATAGTTCTACATATCCTCATTAAACTTTTGAGTTCATGGGCCTCCATTTAGCTATCCCATTGCAAAAATGAAATCTCAACTGTTTTAATAAAATCCATTTCCACAATTGCCTTTAAAGGAACGCTGCTAGGTCACAGTTGTAACACTAGACCTAACTAATTGGGACTTTGTGCCAGCACAAACGTCAACACAGCCGATATTTCCATTTTCAGCTGTTTGTACTCCAAGACTATTCAGTAGGTAATGAACTTAATTACTTTCTTAAGATTCAATTATGATCTAAAAGAAATGCATAGATTTTTTTTTTGTACGCTGTGACTTCACTTAATTTATCCCTTTGCTCTGTTATTGCTTTTAAGGGTGAAGTATCATTGCAACAGTTGCACACAGTATGCATCCAGCATTAAAAAAAATATATCTATGTCTATTAAGAAAAAGCCCAAGTACACCGTGACAAGTGTATCTCTGTTTTGTTTAGCTCTGTACCTAATATTTTGCAAATGTGTATGTACAAGATATTATATTTTGCTTCAGTGCTATAAGTTTGGACATCAGTACTGACTGTATCACTGAAACAGTACTAGAATAATTCACTTTATTGTCCCTTAGAAGTAAACAGGTATACAACTACTTACGTGCTCTTGCAACCCAGAAAGTCAGCCCTATCCTGGGTTGCATCAAAAGTGCGACCAGCAGGGCGAGGGAGGTGATTCTGCCTCTTTACTCTGCTCTCCTGAGACCCCACGTTCAGTTCTGGAGTCCTCAGCATAGGGAGAACATGAATCTATTAGAGCAAGTCCAGAGGAGACCATGGAGATATCTCCCTTACAAGGACAGGCTGAGAGAGTTGGTGTTGTTCAGCCTGGAGAAGAGAAGGCTCCATGGAGACCTTAGAGCAGCCTCCCCAGTACTGAAAGGGGCTCCAGGAAAGCTGGGGAGGGACCTTTTACAAGGGCAAGATATTGATGGGTTGGAGGGGGGTCGGTTTTAAATTGTAAAGGGGAAGATTTAGATTAGACATTAGGAAGAAATTCTGATGATGAGGGTGGGGAGGCCCTGGCCCAGGTTGCCCAGAAAAGTCGTGGCTGTCCCATCCCTGGAGGTGTTCAAGGCCAGGCTGGATGGGGCTTGGAGCCCCCTGATCCAGTGGGAGGTGTCCCTGCCCATGGCAGGGGAATGGAACTGGATGGGCTTTAAGGTCCCTTCCAACCCAAACCACTCTATGAATCTATATCACTATGCCCTAAATACAACTTTTGCATCCCAAGCAGGGTTGTTTCACATCCTAATCCAGGAAGGTATTTCAGACGTGTTTAAGTAACCCCATTAACAACTGCACATTTGCAGCTGGGCATGTCTAAGTACTTTCCTGAACAGAGGTCTGCAAAACCAACCAAGGACAAAATCTGACAGGGGTGTGCCATGTCTTACTCAAGTATCTCAAGATGGATACCAACATGAAGCTAAATGTTGACACTTTCCTGAGGCTGCTAAAGGGCAAGTGGAAATTAGTTGTGAACACGACACTCTTAACAGACATTCTGATGCATCTCGGTTCTGACAGCATAAGGCCATAGTTAAAACCGGGGCTGTACTATTCGGTAGTAACAAGTCATGCAGTAAGACAGTCCCTACTACACAGTTCACACTTCCTTCCCACCTCAGAGTACAGGACAGCACCCCTTTCGCAGCGTTCTCAGAGCAGAGCCCCTGAAACAGCTCTCCTCTGCAAGAGGCAATAAGACGTGCTCAGACTTTGAGTGTGATGCAGGGTGGAGGGTGACTTAATTTTGAATACTTCAAGTGATTTGTCGGTTTTGTTTTGTTTTAAGCTAGCCTGAGGCTAGACACACTCACAAGCCTCATAAGAAGTCAACTTCTGATGTGCATACACCGTATGGGAGCCCTGTTTGACATTAACCTTGCATGGATACACAAACGTTTCACTTCAAGTTGGAATATTTTTGTGACTCCTTTGCACTGCCCAATCTGACTCTTTCATCAAAGTAAAGCAAAGTTCCAGCAACACTTCTGCTCCATCTTGCTTTCTTTTTCCCAGTTCCTACTTTGCATAGTGTTAGGTGAAAGAGGGCTAGTGGAGAGTAAGAGCCTACAAGTGTCTGTTAGGGTATTTTATGGTCTCTTTTGGATGGCTAAATAGCCCAGGCAAGCTTGATCAGAACTTGACATCAAGCCATACATCGATTTCTGTAACTACACTTAGAATTTACACTGCCTTAAAATATATGTTAATCACTAGAATTCATCCCAGAATCTGACCCACAAAAAATCCTCTTCTCTTCCAAACAAAAACAAGCAGCTCAGAAAAGGAAGAAATATTTTTTGTACAAGTAACTTCCAATAGTTTTGCTTTTATAATTAAAGCTTACTGGAAGACTTAAGTATCACCTACAGTTCCAATTAAATGAGAGCTTTCTGGTATTACCTAGACATAAAGTGCTTCAACAGGAACCAAAAATAATCTCCAATATTTATTGATCTTCATAATTTAGCTTGTATGTAAGAACAGTCAGCAAATAAAAGGGCTTTGAGTAAATGACACGCATGTAACTTGCCAAATTTAAAGTCAAGGAAGCTCCTTTGCTATGAAGTTTTGCAACTACATGAAAGAATTTACCTCTATTCCCAGTAATATGAAAGCTTTTAAATGATTCTACCTTGGGATTTAAAAAAAAAATATTTTTAGTAAATAAGATTGTGGGCATTTTAGTCAAGAAAGATCACAAATCCCTTCACAGAAAAAGTTCTGTATTTCTCTCAACAGTTTCACTGCAAGGTAACATTGTTTTAGCTCCCAAGTTAGATTTTAATCCAGCGATACTCGTTTCTACATAAGTATTAATTTAAAAAGTGGTAAATTTCTCATTTACACCAATATAATGACATCAACTTCAGAAATCGATCTTGTAATTATTGAGTTGATCAAGAAAAGTTTGGCCAAGACATCAGCTCTGTACCCTGTGGAGTCACTTAGCCTTGTTTCAAAAGTGAATGACACACTGTCCCATTAATCTTCACATCTTTTCCCTGGTGTTTTCTTACACATTCATATTCGGAAAGCCATGGAAGTACAAGCTATAGGAGACAAAATCCCAGTGGATAAGTCATCCTATTGATATCCATTAAGCAGTATTTTAGCATGCCTGAATAGCTCATTGTCATTGCTGGAATCCTACCCGACTACCACTTTAAAATGCACATTCAGGTGCTAAGATATTGTGTCTCTTTAATTAATAAATGGATTAAGAAGTGGTCAAAGGAAACATCTACATCATGCATTCATATTTAGCTTCAACTCATAAGATCAATCTTGACTCTTTCTACAACTCTTAGTGTAGAATTCTCAACAGATCAAAGCTTTCCTTGGGCAGTACTTAAATACCTAATCCTGGAATACTAACCACCCTACCTGATTCCCCTAAATATGCTGAATATGTGGCAAATCACAGGAATTGCACAGTGAAACGACACGAGTGAAAAAAGATTTACAGCTCTGTTTTTCACTTATCTTCCCACACTGGTATTATGGCCAGAGCTGTGGATATTTCACTCTTACTCTTAAAAATATATCCCTTTTCATTTCACCCTCTGTGAAAGTTCTAGGTCTAAACTGATGATCAGGGAGCAAATCCTCACCCAATAGAAAACTAAGCTGCCATTTAATGCTGTCTGGTCTGAATGACCAATCTTATACTGGAAACAAGATATGAAGATATGCAAAATCACGACAGTCAATTCTATCTACCGCTCTACGTGATAAGGCAACACTGCTTAGTGATAATGATTTTGGTTTCCTTATTTCCTCCTGGGCCACCTTTGTACAGGGTCAGATTTTTATGACAATTTTCATTCCAGCTATGCTCTGTTATTTCTGTGCTTTACCATGGTGCTGTCCACACTTTTTAGAATATGGGCTGTAACTTTCATGTTTTCTTCAGCTTTGCAATAAAATTATAAACACAAAGGCTACCAAATACTGCAGGATGCAACTGTCAGTTAAACATTTTAATACCATTTATCAGCCTTTTTTAGTTATCCCTTTTGCTCTTTGAAAGCTCATATCTCCCTAGAAACCACAGTACCTGGTATCAACCTTAAAAAGCATTATACCTTATCTTGCCAAACATTCAGTACCAAATACAATACTAACGCCTGTTGTTCGGCATCACTGCCTTATGGGAGCTTCCCCCAAAGCCACTGCTTTTCTCATTCAACCTCGAGGCATAAGATAATTTTTTTTTGGATCATTATCATTGATTTTAGGTTCAATCTACTTAAGGGAATCATTTGTCACTATACTCTAATTCCCAGGTGCATGACAGAGGAACTAATTACGTTAGTAACTTACAACAGCCTTCACCAACACCAAGAATGTGCTGAGCCACAGCTTGCAAAAGATCACTTTACGCAGAAATATTCAATTTGCTAGCTGTATCCCACTATCCCCCACTCGGCCTTTTTTGCTTTAGCCAGTTCATCTGACTTAAGCAGTGATATACGAATGCTGATGCAATCTGATTCACTAGAACCACAGCTAAGGCTCTGACATCGAGACTTCTATATTAGAAATCAACAATGCATGTTTTCTCCCTCTGTAATGAATGGAGTATATTGTGATTTGGTCACAATGAAAATGCTGAGAAAGGAGTTTAACCTGATCCTTGCATCCCACTAAGCTCTATTCAGGGCAAAACTAAAAATATGAGTTGAAAACCACTGTCAGCTGCTCCCAGGTGACAACAGCTGGTAATAACCCACTAGCATCTCTGAAAAGGAAGTAAAACCCGGGGCATCATCACAGCCAGCTGTTCACCGTCTGAGAGCCCCCTCACGTTAGCAGCAACATTTAGCTCCATGTTTTAGGTGGCTTTGTAGCCCCCTTGAGCAGACACACAATCTAAACCAGATCTAAGTTGCAGAAGTCAGAATAGATTTCTCACGTTTTAGATCCACAGCTTGGTCCCCCAAGTCTGAAGGAGCAGTTCTATGGCTTAGTCTAGGCACTATTCCATTAGCTCTTTGTCCCCGCTCACCTTTCTCTTCTCTCCTTCAGTTGCCTCCGTCTCTCCCCTTTCCTCTGCACTACGTTGCAAGATTGGTAAGGTTGCCAAGTTTAGTCTCAGAAACAAAAACCCCCTAGACTCAAGTAGATGCTCAGGTATGGAAAATTCGGTTCAAACAGCTGCATTTTAGCAAAGACCTTATCTTTAATTGTTCACAATAGGAAGTCTAAGCAGTAATAGGCAATTCTGTCAACCTCAAGAATGGAAAGTACGTCAGTAGTGCTGGGCATGCACACACACATCTATTTTCATACTGCGCACAGATTTCCTGCACAATAGACTAATTTCAGTTTTCCTATGCTTCACAGCTTGGTTTTGATCAGTTACAGAAAAGTGGATAAAATACCTATGTTGAATATTTGTCTGCTAGCTTATTTCATTTCAGTGGTTAAGGGGGATAGTGTGTGGTTTCCTAGACAATACTTTCATCAAATTGCTTCTCAATCGGTCTGATGTGCTCCACAGTTAATATGTTCATAATGAATAATGCATTAGGAAAGGATATTTTTCAGATACAATAAGGAAATAATTTTAACTCTATAACAGCACTGGTTTAGACTTTCCAGTACCTTCACACAGTTGGGTTGAGGTTTGTTTTTTGGGGGGGGGGTTTTGTTTGTTTGGGTTTTTTTCTATTGCAGCATGAACAAGCCAAAAGAAAACTCTCTATTGCAAGACAACAATACATTGACCTCAATTTAATCAGTGTGAAGGTTTGTGGTTTGAAATATACTCATTCATGGTAGGCTCCTAAGAACTGACTGTAGAGGCTGCTGGTCATGGAACTCCATGCATGAAATCCTGTAAATCATAAACCCACTCTACTGATGGAAATCACAGCTGTGTCTTCTCATTGCTGGAAATCCAGAACACAAATTTGGCCTTCCCAACTCTGAAGCACACTCTGAAAACAGCTATATTCCTTGTGACATAATTCATAAGCTTTTTCCAGGAGCCTCTGTGATAAAGGATTTTCCTTGTGATGAGAAGGGTAACTGTTCATCTCAGTTCAGTTTGACCTGAAACTGACTGTTTGGAATGATAAAAGATAAAAAGCCCCATTTCTCAGCTTTTGCTTAACATTTTAATTCCCACCTTTTTTTTAGTATCTACCTATGAAGAGTCAGAGATTGCACGCTGTGTGGGCTGGCCAGCTTTATACGTACTCCACGGAGCCATAATAAGCGTTTGATTTACAAGTTCTTTGAATTAAGCGCTTGATTCAGACTGGTTTTGTATCAGTGCAATACATTATAGTAAGGAGCATGAGTTTATGCATACAGCAAAATTTTAAGCATCAGTTTGAATAAAAGCTATTTGTTTTTTTCTGCCATGAGTTTCAAGGAGATTTAGAAAAATTCACTAGCAGATTCCACTGACTAAAAGCAAGCCAAAGAAGAGTTTTCATGCTCTCATATTTTCTGAATCAAAATTCTTAGCATGTATAAACTACAAGTAGTCTGGAATAAATTAGAATATTCACATCTTACAGGACAAAATCCTCTTCTAACAAGGATATTTGTAAAACTCCGATATCTGCTATTAGTCTTCAGAAACATATTGTTTTTAGAAAGGACAACAGCATGGCAGAATCGTCTTTGGGACGTAAATTTCTCAGCATAAAACTCACCTAACAAATTTACAAACAGGACTGCTAAATTAGGAAGAGCTTGTGAAGAAAGCACTCTTTCAGTCCTCCTTTGAACCAAGCTGTATCCAAGCAAAACGCTCTGTTCCTGGAAAGCACAGCTAGCTAGTAAGATACCATAGAAAAAAGTTTAGATCTCTCATACAGGCTGTCTTAACAATTTTAATTTAAGTTGATGGCTGGCTGCAAATGCCTCAGCTTAAGGTAGCAAGTGGCAAAATGAGTGTCTAAAAATTCAGAGTAAATATAGTACTGGCTACATGCTGCATGGGAGGGACATAGTAGGGAGGACCCCAACACAGACCGTGTAACCAAGCAGGCGTTCCTGCCCTCTAACAGCCCTGCCCTGAATTTCCAATATGCCTTCATCTCCCTCAGAGTGAAAGCCCTCGTGTCTCCCTCCTATCCCTCTCCAGCTCTAGAGAAGCTGCAGGTCCTTGCACTTGCTCAGCATGCTGCACCTGAACTCAAAAGGCTAAACTAAAGTAAGTGATTGAAAGGAACTGTAAGTCATTCTTGGCAAGGAGTTCATTACCAAAACCTAAGCTGCCCCTCTCCGCATTTTCAAATCCTTCTCCCAGAACAAGTCTTCCATGCCTCTCAGCGGCACTGATGTGGCTTATGGACTTCATGACTTGCTATAGACTTCCTACAGGAAATGCATATCACTCAGTTTTGAGTTTGGACTTTAAACCACTCACTGCTATATATTAAAAAGAGGCTTGTTTCAGAATGGAGAAGTAAGAGCCTTAATTTTCACAAGTATATTGATCTGACTGTCATAAATACCAGAACAAACCAGATTTTACAAGACAATACCCTAACCAAGTGCACACCCCAGAAATATCAGGAGGCTTTCTGTATTTCAATTAAAAACTAAATTCTTTACAGCCATCCAACTAATAGCAAGAGAGCCCAAGGTGCTTGGATCCTACGTTGATGGTAAATAGGTTTTCAAGATGTTATTTCCCTTTGGAGCCATTTCAATTCATGGAAATTCCAACCACATAACACAATTCCATTTATAATCCACTCTGATTTGTATTTAACCCTTTTAACTTGGACATCTCCAGACTACCCAGAGGGGTGTTGGGACGCTTAAGACTAAATTAATGAATGAGATTTTAGGCTACATGTCTCTCTGGTGGTCTCCTGATGTCAGAAACCTCCATCTGCAGCTTTCACACTCTAATATGATGGAAAAGTTGTAACAATTTTTTCAATGTTACCATTTTTTCTCATCTGTTATGAATACGGATGGTTTTTAAGAATCCTGCCATTTTCCAGTCAATTTTTCTGTAAATCATGATTAAACTGATATAAGTAGAGATTGCAGGTTTGAGTGGTTGAGTGGATCCAGACTAAGGCATCCAAACCAAGAAAACCTTTGGGCACACTTAAATCCTACCACGTGCAACTGTATGTGGGTCTCGTTTGCCATAATGTCTATAGTGATCAAATCAAGATTCCAAGCTTGCTCGGACACCTACCCAGGACAAAGAGGATCTTGTTCATTCCCTGAATACTCAGCCACGCTATTTGTCAGGTGAGGTGGTACATAATCAGCACTCTGAGAGGTACCTGTAAGGAATGCTTTCCTATCAAAACAATGAAACCATTCAAGCAAGCACAAATGTCTTAGCTCCAGAGGAATCAACTAAGCAGAATAAACTACACCACCAAGCACATAATACACAAGAAACTCCAATTTAGATGCTAATTAACCCAGATGTAAGAATTACAGGGTTAATTAAGCAACATATCCCTCCCACAATTTTATCTGCTGCAATCACAGGTGAGAGGAGAAAAATCTTACAATTTGATCAAATTAGCCACAAGCCACAGTGGGAAGTTCTAATAAACATTTTTGGAAAGCACTCAGTTTCGAGTCCTAAATAGGATGAATTCAGCATTTAAGATTACATCCATTTTTATTATTGAACATGAAATAATCAAATGATTGAGAAAACAGACACTTCAACAGCTATGTGATAAATGCTGTTCCTACAGCACAGCTGTTAAACCAAACCATATATTTCTAATCAATTTAGTTTTAACTAGCATGCAAGAAACTCATTAAATTTAAATTAAATCCCTATTTCAAGCACAGAGTGTGACTGCTGTTGGTACAGTGGCAATTTTCTTTTTAAACTCTGTTCTTAGGTATCCTGTTCAATGTCTGTGACACCACACCAGCTACCTGAAAAGCAATATTCTCTGCTTAGTCTCAGGCAACTGTTTTGCTGGTTAATGGTAAGAGAAGCCTATGGGTAGGCAAGATTCTTGGCTATACTAAGTCCATTATTTGGGAACTGTGAGAATTCCATGATGTTTATTACGATCTTCCTTATGTGAGCATTGATTCTGCAAGAACCATCAACAGCTGCTTTAACCAATAACATCCAAAGCTTCTCCTTCCCCAAGAAGCCACTCTACAAACGGAAGCCTTTGTGTTTGACCTCAGGAACATCTTTCTAGCTGCCGAGCTGTTTACCAGCTGAGGAGTATAAAGGTAAAGGAGCTGGGCAGGAACCCTTCTTCCACACCTTGATGGCATCCATTGGCACAGGCAATGTAAAAAAAAAAAGAAAAAAAAGATTAAAATATAAGTACATCCCGCTCCTGATCTGCTCTGCAAGAACTGTCAAACCCACGCTCCTACTGACTCAGAAGACGAGATGGACAAAGGAAAACTCTCTGAGTGCTCTGGAGGGACCCACAAGCTGCCCAGGGCTGAGCAAGGCCACCACACAGGGGGCTTGGCACAACCATAGCTTTAGTAACACAATAATAAATGCAAAATTGCAATAATAAGTTGAAATAAAAGTGTCAAACGACTCAGCAAAGAGGCAACTTAACCACCTTCAGAGCCCCAGGAGATGTGGTTTCACATGTGAGAGACCAGCAGAGATGAAGCTTTGCTTGGTGCAGGGCTGAATCGTGGAGAAGAGTGGGAAAGAGAAAAGGGAAGGAAAAGAAAGGAGAGAGTAGGAAAAGGATAGGAAATGTAAGATTTTTTTCAACTTCCTTGGAGTCCTGAGTCACAGCTGCCCACCTCCAGGGGCAGGGGGGTGACCCCATGCCATGGGCCAGTCTGTCCTTCCCATCTTCCCAGATTCCTGGGCTCTGCCCCTGTCCCCAGGCAGGGACTGAGCAGCACCCTGCGCTGCCTTGTGAGCTGTTCTGGAGAGTTCTTTTTGCCCATGCTGTGTTGATGCCTTGGGCAGGGGGCAGCTGGAATGGGCTGGTGGTCCTGTGCATGCTCAGCCTCCACTTTGTGCCAGCCCTCCTGGCTTGCGCATGCCCCTGTGGTCACTCAGCCCCCCGGCTTTTCACTGAGTCCCCGTGGAGGGATGGTGCGCGTGCATCAGCACCCACCGCGAACCTGGAGCTGTGTCAGGAGACACCAAACTGCACCCTTATTCCAGGCACCTGGTGCCATCAGGCACAGTTTTGTGCCACTCAGTGACCAACAACTGTCACCATCACAACTGTCTGAGACAAAAGTCCCAGCTGGAGCAGGCTCTGACAATGACTAATTAGAATAATAGTTTGAAAATATCATTATAGGCATTTAGACCCAACCGATACCAGTGGGAATCAGGTACCTTGATATTTTGAATGCAGACGGTCTAGAACCTAAGTTATTTTCTTTAGCTGTTTTCATTCCAGAGAGACAGCAAAAAAAGGGCCCTGGAAGAGAATTCAAAACACGGCTAACAAGTAGTTCTATTTTATCAGCACTGCAAATCCCCAGAGTTAAAAATCCTCATTAAGAATATCCAGAATGCTGCACAGGATTTTCAGATTAGTTGAACTTTGCTATTTAAGCGGTCACTGCTGAATTTGGCCTATGAATGCTTCACCAAGTGACAGGATGCACCGGGGATCTTACAGGAAGTGCAGCACTTAATGGAATTAAAGAGCAAGAATAGGGTTGTAAGGGCATAATAGTTAAGCCCCACATACCTTTGCTGAGCTCTGAATGTGCTTCTAGCAGGAAGAAATACCTGGCACAGGTATTTCTACATGGTTACAGGCAGTACTAAAATTAATTTGAAGTGCTCTTCTGAATCTGTCCTCGTGAGCAGCAAGTGGAAAAATGCACAAAGCGTGCATGAAATAAGTTGTACCTTAACAACAAACATTGATTTATTCAGAACTAACCTTCAAAATGTTACACATTAGTTAGAACTTCTTATTTCATGTTAAATTGTGTTAAGTTATTTGAGCTTTTGAGATACTGTGCTAAATACAGAAATATAGTTGTACAGCACTGTTGCCTGTATCACCAAATGCCAGACGTACACATAACGGAAAATCATGGTCAAATCTCTTAAAAATGTAAAGGTTTCATTGATATCTTGGGATATCAAAGTGACAAAATTTTCAAGTGTTCATCCTTTTTTCCAGTATTGAATTCTGGTGGCCGCATTGGAGAAACAATGCTGACAAAATGAAGTGTTCAGAACTACCATAAGACAGGGAAATGTACTTTACAGAAAAAACTCCCAAACTAAGCAGATTTTAGAGTTACTTTGCTGTGGATATTGGCACGTGGTGGTCATGGGACCGAATCTTACTAATCTTGTTCAGACTGAAAAAGGGCCAAAGTAAAGGTTAAACATCCATGAGCAGGAAAGTCTCAGTGCTATCTTCTTACAACAAAAATTACCTCCTTCAATCATTTCCTGTTGCACTTGCATAAAAAAGGAGACAGCTCATTTTTTAATAATAGTTTTTAAAAGGTTTAAAAATCTACATGCCTATGCTTTATTCACAATTTCTGTCACTTACCATGTTCACACTCTGCAAATCAAGGAAGATAAAAGGATGGAACTTGACCACAAATATCCCTGTTACCACTATGCCATTCAGAGTCCTAGTTATACTTTTATGTCAAAACAAGTTTGGGAAAATTTGTTTAAAACTTCAATGAAATTTGTAATCGAAGCCAGTATTAACGTTGATGAAATTTTGTTTTGCAGTAGTGCTGAATTTTGAATAGAGCAGCTTTGGTTTTTGATGGCCTAATTGTTTCAGTATCTTTGCATCCCCTTTATTATTTATTGAGAGGGTGATTGGCCATTGGAATGCGCTGCCTGGGAGTCACCATCCCTGGAGGGGTTTAAGCAGAGATTGGATGAGGCACTTAGTGCCATGGTGTAATTGACAAGTAGGAGTAGGTGTAGGTGTTGGGTCATAGGTTGGACTCGATGAACTCAAAGGTCTTTTCCAACCTTATGATACTGTGATACTGTGATTACACCAATGTTGTTGATGCAATTAAAATCATGCATGCACTGTGTAATGATTTTAATTTTGAATGTATACTTTGACCTGTTTTTCAAAGTCCAGCAGAGATATCCTTCCAGTTGTGGAATTTGAAGGAATCAGCATATCTATATTTAAGTCACATAAGCTGAAGCTGCCTATTTACTGTCATCCCATGTTTCTGAGCCAGCCGTAACATTATCACTTTTCTATAAAATGAATACCCTATCGATACGCACGTGCTTTAAGGATGCATCTTGCACCCTGATACAGGTTAAGTCACAAACTAACATAAAGCCAGTTTGTTGCTTTCACATGGCTCTCTCTTCATATTGCGGGCTGGTAATGTAGTACCTGCTTTCTTCACTCATACTTACAATCAGTCTATTCACAGAATACAACACTGAACTCACATAGACCTTAACTCTGCATGAGTTGCCTCAATGTAAAACCAGTCAAATTTCATTCATGTTGCTCAGAAAACTCAATACTCCTTTTTACACACGGCTGTCCGTTTTATTTTATTTTCCAAATCCACTATACATTTTCCCAAGCTGTTTCTTCATCAGTCATTTATCTCAGTTGATTGAAGCTGGGAAGTTCATCAGCATAACCCTAGAAATTATAATTCTGTTTCTTGTGCTTTCTGGAAATGCCATGCTCTGCAGGAAGGAATCTGCAATATTCTCACTGCTCTCCAGTGGAACAGTTGCTTCAATAGTTCACTCTGAGCTAAAGCCTAGGTCACTGCTGTCTCCAGAGAACAGTAGAACAGTCTTATTTGAGAGAGTTCATGCTGCTGCTATTGGTTCCCAAAGAGACACAGATTAATATCTTTACAACCTAATGCTCAAACTACCACAAATTGTCACACTTAAACCCACTTACTCCAAAAGAGTTAACAACAGAATACCAAATTGAAAATCCTTTTGACAAAAAAGCAGGAGAGGTAGATGGCTGACACCAGGGGCAAAAGAGGAGTCAAGACATAGCAGACTAAACCATTCATTGTAGTTTTCTGTCAGCACTTCAGAGCTTGCAAACATTTATCTACCCGTTTTACAGGGCTCAGTCACTTCTCAGAGCTCTCCCATAAGCCAGCCATTTCAATAAGTTAACCAAATATTGAACTCCCTGCAAGTCAATAAATACATTTACTGACTAAAAGATCCAGTCTATAAATACACACAATTAGAGAACTTCTGTTATAAAAGAGTGACAAAGAAGAAAGAGAAGCTGGCAGGTAATGGATAATAAGTAATCTTCAGACATTACTGTTAGTAGCATGCACACTTCCTGCAACAGAGCTTCAGGAATGTCTGATAGTACCTAATTTTCTGCTCACTGTAATAAATATTACCTGGTATTAAAAAAAGATACAGAACTATGTGTATTTACAAAGGCACACAAGCTTCTACTCTGCAAACCTTTGAAAGAAGCGTCCTTGGGTCTTACTGGCATCCCCAGCCTGGCTCACCTAAACCCCAGTTATTTTATCATTCGTATTACATGAACAGATGCCTCAGATTAAACCCCCACTGCTCTATGGCAGCAGCAAGATTCTGCACCTCTTGGAAGTTTAAACTCTAAATATGAAAAGTAAGAAAATAATGAAGGGTTCTACCTCTGTTTGACATTTAAGAAGGGAAGGTGTAGGAAACTGCAGTGTCTCCAAGGTCATACAAGGGATGTCTAACAGACCCAACACGAATTTATGTTCCATCAATCACTTCCACATTTCTTTTCAGTATATTTTTTTCCATTCCTTGTTCTATAAGACAATGGAGTTCATTGCATGGTGCTCCTGGAAGGGCGAGCTGCTGCTGTAGCAAAACTTCAACCCATTAGAAAGCTGGGCACAAGAACTAACTCCAAGTTACTCTCACAAAGTGCTGCAGAACAGTAACTTCTGCAAGACAACAGACATCAGACAGACCTGATGAGATGCTCCTAATGACAAGAAAGCCTGCAACAGAGCATGAAATGGAACCAATGCTTGACAAACATCAGGAAGTTTATTTCTAGCCAAGGGTGAACACAACTTCTTTCCCTAACATAAAATCCCAGATCTCTGGGATTTTGTGGCTCCTAACTAGTCCTTTCCAGTCGAAAGGGTCTCTACAAAAAATCAGAATCAAACCCTCCTCTCTTAAAAAAAAAAAAAAAAAAAAAAAAGAGTTATTCTTCTCTGTTGAAGCACTGTTTTTTTGTGCTGTGTAATCGATAATTAGCGGTAAGGCTATGTCTGATTGCTTCAAGGAACCACAGATATGTCACCATGGTTAAAAAAAACTGTAGAGAAGCATTGATTCTTAAAGCTTTGTAGTTATTAGAATACATCATCTTAGGATGAGTATCCAGCAGTGTGCTTTTGCTTTAGCTAGTAATTCCAGATTTCTTTCCTTCCCAAAGCCACAAGGACAGAGAATTTTAAGAAAGATTTGGCAAATTTATAACGAATACAAACCAAGTGTAATAATGGAGAAGTATTAATCAGTATTTTGGAGTACAAGATGGCATGAACCCTGCCATGGAGAAAGCAGAAGTCAACAGAGATTTAAAGCCTTTCCAAGAGCAGTTTAATTCACTCGTGATTTCTGCATAACAGTTATTAAATCTTCATTTGCAATGTAGATTCCTATAGCTACTGAGAAGCTTTACAGATTCTGTATGCCAGCACTAGAATCAATAGAACACATTGGCAGGGAATCACTTACTCTTCTTGCAAATGTAATTCCTCGGATTCTGACAGCTTCAAGCTACACAATGGATTCCATTAAAACACGGATTCATATTTTTCATCCTCAGAGCTCTCCAGATCTAGTAAAATTGGCAAACCCCCAATAATTACTCTTGCAGCCTAAAAACGTCTTAGTCTAACCAATGCAATTGCCTACTCTTCATAGAAGTGTCATTAAACAGGATGAATTCATTAATTAACCATATGAATGTTGCATGTTCTTCTACAGAATTTTCAGTATGACTGTAACAATCTCTATTATATAAAGGACCAATCCCGTCTCTATTAAAGGTGGTAACATTTTTTACAATTTAATCAAATAGCAGCAGAATTAGGGCTTCAATCCAAACACCACAATCAGGAAAGTATACTGCAATATTTTAGTTTCTTAAGCTTCATGATATTTACAATTCTGAGAAGCAACCTGTGCAATGAAAATGAGAACACCTTCTTTCTAGCAGCCTAGAGACTAGGAGTTTAGGCTCTCCTATAACACAGCTACTTCGTCTTGGCTGTAAGTGTAAAAAATGTCAGATATTCTCTGTATTAGCACAAGAATTTCAGGTACATGAAGAGCTGCGTGCAGTGTAACACCTATTTGAAGCTTCTCCCTGGCCTCTATAACATCAGATCATTTTTTACGGCTAAACTTTCAGAGCCCTAAGTCAGATTTGAGTCTTCTTCCTTCTTAGGGTTGGACTCCATGATCTGAGAGATCTCTTCCAACTTTGTGATTCTATGATTAATGCTCCTCCCCACACCTTTTACTGCTACTTGTATCATCTCCCAATCACTACCTCCAGCCTGTTGAAACTAAACTTTGCTTACCATCTAACTTCTAGCTAAATTCTCCTACACCTAGTCATTATGTCTGGCTACCCAGACTTTGGAAGTAGCACACTAACTTGAGGCTGTTAAACTACACTAAGAAACCTCACTTGTCAGAGCACAAGTAGAAAATGCTCCTGACACAACAAGGAACAAATTAACTTCAGAGGGGCCAGGATGTAACCCATTACTGCCTTTCCATTGTGAACTTTACAGCAGGAACTTGCATAAAGATAAACTACACAAACTGAAGCATTTCGAGCAAACATAACCAAAAGGTATTTGTTTAGGTCAGGAACCGCTAGGTGAAATTTCTGTTGCACTACAGCAACAAAATCAGAATCAGCCTTTCTTTTTCTTGAAAAATGAAAGAGTTCTTCATCCGATACGTTTGTTTTATCAGTGTTTCATATGGAGTCAATGAAATTTAATGTCAGAAAAGTAGCTATACATAACAGCTACAGAAGAAGTATAGCTTTACATTTCTGGTTATAAGTTTCATAATGAATCTTGAAAATTAATTTTATAAGTTATATCCATGATTAAAATAGCTCCAGCTTTATAATCCTGATTAGATAATTAAAGTAATTAGAAATTACACCTACTTGAACACTCAGTCAGTAAAAGCACCTTTAATCACAATCAAAACCTTTTCTTCCCTGAATAAAGATTCTATTTTCCATGTTACAGCTTTTTGGTAGCCTCCCATTCATTTTCTTCAGACAGAGATTAGAATAAGCCTTGTCAGTGGTTGGAGAGAACACATTAAGAATGATTTTACATAGATAAGAAAAAAAATATCCTATTCCTGGCAATCAGAACTCTTCTCAGCTGAGATTTTATTCCCCGGACCCGCTTTCCGTTGTTTATCAGAGAAACTTTCTTTCCAGAAATATCTGTCTTAAGACATTCGACTGTACGCTTAGAATAAAGGTATGAATTTTATAATACAGTATACGACAAGCCAGTTTAACAGAACTTGTTTGCTCTGATACAGTCAAAGGCTGACTTTATACTGTTAAAAATTATCAGCGTGAACACCCCTTTCTCAAGCATCATCTGCTTTTTTCACCAACGTAACAAGAACAGGCATGGAATGGCATTTAAGACAAATTTAAGGTTCTGATCGTTGGTAAGTCTTAGAAAAATTCCAGAAAGAACGCAGCAACGAAGACAGATTGGACCCAAAAGGAGATCAGACTTTAATGTCGTTCTCAGAGGGAAGAAGGCTAATGTTTACTGTTCTACTCCATCTGAGGGGACAGGTATAGTTGGACTCGATGACCTCAGAGGTCTTTTCCAACCAGATGATTTTATGATTCTATGATGTTCAAATAAATTCTATTCTTCTATTTTTCAACTTTATCCTTCTTTAAGATGTCAGTTTCTTACATTTTATTTATTTTTCACTTTCTGTTCTAGAAGAAGAGTTTTCCAACACCCATACTGTACTTACATATAGAGGTCTCAGCCAAATTACAGCTTATTTATAATGAGTACAAACATCCTAGGCCAATATTTAATGTGCAGTTAAGACACGAAAATAGATAAGGGGTTTTACTATATTCAACTTGGGAGCACTGAACTAGCTTTACCACATCCCAAATTCAAAATCATCTCTAGTAAAAGGATTAAAAGTTGGACAACATTTCTGTGAGTAAAAGCCAAAGCCCAGAGAAAGCAGCACCGCCCCCCAAAAACCACCTCAGCATCAGATTGACTTTTTCTTGCCACAAATAGCCAGTTGACTGTGAAGCTGATTTGATTTCACCAGAAGTTCAAGTTAAAATTTGTCTTGATTATTCATAACTGCCAGCTACGGGCAATTTTGTTGGCCCTTAAGACGAAGTTTTCTCAGATTATAATGCTGGATTTAAATTCCTGCCTAGAAATGCATTACGGAAAGTCACCATCAAGCCATGCTAAGGCCAAACTGCCCAATCCTCTCAGGCTGGTACTTATAATATGTACTAAGTCTTCAGCAAAAGGTTTCCAAGAACGGGGACAGGCCCAGAAACACAATATGCAGGCTGTAATTCAAAGAATCACATCTTGCTTTTCATAAAATTGACCAGGACAATGGGAAAGCTGCTTTAGCTTTCAGACAAGAGAGAATATTTGCTGCTTGGTCTTGCTGGGAAAACTGTTTACAGGCACAGAATCCTTCAGTTCAGACTTAAAATCAAGTTGTTGTGAAATTACACAACTTCTGACAGAAATTTTCAGATTATCAAAATATATTCTGTCATCTATTTGTGCACTCACTTTAGAGGCCTTTACCAGGATCAAGAAAGGGACTTATTGTGGCCTCTAATACCACATGATACCTATAACATTAAACTACAAATACCTTGGAAGTACAGAACTATGACATGCTAACTGCTCCCATAAGATCGAGATCACTTTGCAGGACCTGCATATCTGGAGGTTCTCTGAAAGAATTAGTTAAAATGCTAAAGCAAGTATCACTATTAATAACAGCAGATGCCTAAGGCTCCAATCCAGGCCTGTATTTCAAAGTGGTTTTTTTCAAACCTTTGCAGTTAAATGGTTAAAACGGGGCCCTAGGCATGTCCTTTTCAAGCATCTAAGGCTCTTACTGTGAAAAGTTCAGCTCCAATGAATGTGGTTTGCATTGCACAGAACCTCTACAAAAGAAGCTGAAGTACTCTCTAAGGTTGTACACCAACGGAGTTGCAGTCTGAAGACAAGTGATTCAGAAGCTCCAATCCCGTTACGGATATGAAGTCAGGCGCCTATTCCTGATAGTTTCTGTCAGAGTTTAAAATAATCATACCATATGTTAGCACAGTAAAAGACACATTCTTTAATCAAGGCAACTCTGTTTTAAAACAGATTAAATACAGCTAAACATAGATTTGCCAAACCTAGTTTTAGCCTTTCTTTTTTTAAATTGCTAGAAAACCCTTTCTGAGAAATACCGTTACAAAACAAGGCATTTGATTATGATTAGCTCGTTCTAAAATACTGTAGTTTCAGTTGCATTAGTGTTTCAACAGTAATGAATTTTCAGCTGGTTCTACCAAACTCCAGAAAAACCAAAGGTGTTTTTTTCTTCTTCTCAGACTTAAGAATCACTTCAATCATCAGCAAAACAGGAGGAAACCCTAATTTTGGTAAAGGAAGCATCTGGGCAGATTACACCAAACTTCCTGCTATTCAGCCTTCTTACTCTCCCTTTCACAACTTTGGGGAAATGTTATGGGTGACACATAGACAGTTCTCCCCACAGAATCTTCTTTTCCCCCACCACACTGGGTTTTAGAAATCCCACACAAAATACATTTGCTATTTTGCACATAACACATTGCTTTTTACTTCCTGGAGACTTATGGTTTTGTTTTTCATTGAGGGGTTTTTAATTTTTCATTCTTTTAGGAGCACACAAGTCTAACACTGTATCTAGTAGTAGATACAGAAATACCACTGTATCTAACACTAGATGCAGAAATACCATCAAATCATGAAATTCTATACCAAGGCAACCACAAAAAAATCTGCACTGCTCTCGTCACAATGAGTCATACAGGTTATAGTAGTAGGGGCCTAACTAGTTCTGACTTGCAGAAGCTCTTATTTCCTCAGCTGTGCTGTGGCTGGCTGCTGGCTTTGGTTAGGAGAGGGTAAGAGAGAAGGAAATGAATGATTTATACCAAAGTAACAATTACAGTAAATAAAAGCCTTCATTGAAGAAGGGATGCTGAGAGAGGGATCTTCAGCTCATCCCGCTCTCAATACTAATTTAGAATTTAAAGTTTAAGAAGATAAGATAATCTTCCTGTGTTCCCTTTTCAATGAATGGAAAAAGGAGAAGTATTCCACAGGAAGATTGGTTTGAACCCTTCCCTGCCCTCTTCCCAGCAGGATTCTGCGTTTCCCCACTGCCTGTACAAGGCAGATGCACATTCTACATCAGCTGCAAAGTACTAGAGACAACCTCCACTAAAAATGTTGTTTTGAAGACAGACTGCAGACCCCAGCTGTGCAGTCATGTACTGTTTGCTGCAGAACAAAGTGGCCATTAGAAAGAAGTCAGCATTTTCCAGACAACTTCTTCCATTCCCCATCTAAGGCAGGCTTTGATATAAAGGTATTTATTTAGATGCAAGTTATGGTTAAGAGGGATTACTCCTTTCTCATGACATTACTATAAGCAAAATTGAATTATGAGCAGAAAAGCACTATTGTAAGGTAGATCTGGGTAAGAAATTTGATCTTAATCATACAGGAGGGCACAATAGTTCACGTGCTATTTTCCCCTGACTTATTTCAGACACCAAAGAGAGCTGCTGTTCTTCACTCATAATTTAACTAAATACCCAAACAGGTCTAAAACATACAGAAGAGGTGAAGCAGTTAGATTGACACTGTCAGAGCAACTTTAAATTATGAGGTGCAGGGAATTCCAGTACCTAATCTTAAAAGGTGAGCATTAAGTTAATATAACTTCCTGGTTGAGGGGGTAGGAAGATACAGAAGAAACTAGTTTCAGTAGAAGAAAGTAGTTGCCACTTGGAAAGCAAGAAAGGCTTTCACAGCACATAAATCTAGAATTAGAGAGTTTTGCCTTGACTATCAAAAAAGTTAATTTAGTATCCCAGGAACAACTAGTTCAGCTACAGAGGTGCATCTGATACCCATATACCCATTTCTTCCCTGGAAACATTCAAGGTCAGGTTGAACAGGGCTCTAAGCAACCTGATCTGGTTGAAGATGTCCCTGCTCACTGCAGAGGGGTTGGACTGGATGGCCTTCATGGTCCCTTCCAACCTAAACCATTCTTAATTTCTTTCTGCGTGCTTCTTTGTAGTGAAGCAAACAGCAGCATCTGCTGGAGTCTCCTTTACCTTCTCTATAGTGAACTTTAACAAGACTCCAACTATTAAGTCAACAAATCTCCTGCAGCTGGTACAAGATCCACACAGAGCATAACAGTGAGGTGAGCTTATGGATGGCCCGCCGCCTTACAGCTGTAGAGACTGACTGCTCCTGTTGTCCTCTTCAACAGCGACTGATTCTCCTTGTGTTGTCTTAAACATCACCTGTCTCTCCTCGCATTGTTGTCTTCGCCATCTCCTCGAGGCTGTGGCTCTCCCTGGGCCAGAGCTGCCGCAGAGGGTGGGCAGGGGGGCAGCAGGCTCGGGCAGGGGGGATTCTGGCAGGGGCTGCTGAGCTGCCGGAGACCCTGAGCCCCGGTCCCACTCCGAAGCCTTCACACAGCGGCTTCTGTGCATGCACCACTTCCAGAACTTTCACAGTGACCCCGCCTCAGGGCAGGGCAGGGGGCGCAGATTTGGCGGTCAAATCTGGGAGAAGGCACCCTCCTGGGGGCATGGCGGGAGAACTGCAGTACTGCGTGTGCCTGGGGAACGCGCGCCAGAGGCCCAGGGAGAGGTGACTATTTTCCCCTCCCCTCTCTTTCCCCTTTATCGCTCTCTCTTTTTTTTCTTCTTTTTGTTCCCATGGGACTGCTGTGCACCGGGTCAGATCCGAGTTGTGATGTTTTGTGCCGCTGCCTCGAGGATGTTGGGTTGGGATCTGAACAGATCGGGATCTGTTTCTGCGACTTCTGGGAAAGGGCAACTCCAAGTGCACCCGAGTATTTGATCTGATATTTTGGCTGTGCCCACACTATTGATTTGCTGTTTTGGCCGTGTCCAAAACGAATCCTGATTTGGTATTGTGGCTGTGCCCAAAACAAACCGTTTGAATTTATCCTGGGAGATTTGTCGGTCTCCAGTTCGCAGCACAGACACCAAAGGACCCTCCCCTCTCTGACTGAGCAGGTCTGGTGGCAGTGGGCTGTAACACATGGTCTCATGGAAGAAGGCTTCTGTGCAGCTTCAGGCTTCCTGTACTCTGGAATGTGCTAAGGGAATCTATGTCACAAATGCGTATCTTTTGCAAATTATTCATGTAGCACTCTAAAAATACGAGCTACTGAAAAGCGAACTTAACCTGTGTAAGCTTACCTAATATTTCTATACAATGTGCTTACATTCCCTTAAAATCAATTGAACTGTTTTGATGTGTACATTCATAATGTGCCTTTGCTTCTAGAAATATTATGGAACATTTTAGCAAATAAGTTTGGAACACTTTAGCAAGTAAGTTTGATCTCTTTAAATAATAAGATCAGGGGGGGAAAAATGGCATTTTGCCTAGCCTGGAATAAAATCCCAAGTCAGCTACAGCCTTTTCTAGTCAGGCAGCATAAGAGATTCCTTTGGCACCGAGTAATCGTGTTTTTCGGAAAAGTGTCTTGACTACAACTTCATTACTGACTAAGGACTTATGGTTCAGTGATTATCACCAGTGTGTAGCCAAAGGGAAACTAGTTGCTGAAAGATAGACTGAATTTGAGGACAGTACAGTGAAATCAGTAAGATGGTGTGGCCTTACACACTTGCCTAAACTCAGACCAGCAACTGGCTACTGATTGGGCCAGAATCTGTTCATGAAAATACGGTTGCCTTATGAAAAGTATCAGCCACCTCTGAAAGGCCTGTGGGAGAGGGTAGGCCCGAGGCACAGAGCAGCCTTTTTTCATAGCCTCTGGAGTCAGTGATGTGGTTTGGTTTGGTTTGTGTTGAGGTAAACTGCAACCTTTTGTGTGGATGGTAGGAAAGGGCCAAAGGGTTGATATTTGCTGTACCCTGAGCTTCTTTATTGCAGACAGTGTAGCAGGGAGCTGTGGCTGTAATGCCTAGTGCTTTCCAAACACAGTGTTGGAGTCTTCTCAGCTTTTCCACTATAGTCCATAGCAAAGCAAAGGTTTTACACCTAGCCACGTGGAACACTCGCTTAATGTAGAAGTGATGGTCATTTCCTTCCAGATGGAGAAACGAACTTACAGTGATGAAGAACTGCGGTTGCTTTGACTTATTTTCAGGTTTGAGTGTTTAAGCTGTAGCTGGACCAGGGGTCCCAAGCCTGTTTTACTCAGATCATGAAGAACAGCAGAAGATGCTGCTGTAGCTGTGTGGCTACGAGGGTATGGAACTTGCAGTGTATTTCAGCCAATGTCCTCCGGAAAGGGAAAAAATAAACCCTAATGTAGTAATTGCAACCAAACTAGTAAAAAGGATGTTTTTCTTTAGCACTAATATAAACTCTTTGTGGACTTCAGGCACGTTGGACAGTCTTCTGAGGTGCTTTTATAAAGCATGTAAGTCAGTGGACTAAACCACAGCTGCTGCTGCAAGGTTTGAACGTATTCCAGTGTGTCACTCAAATACGAGCACTTTTATCTTTCTATTTAATGTTGTGTGATGCTTTTTATGCTTTTCTTGTACCCAGTTGGAATCTACAAAGCATATCTATTATTCTGCTGCTGGGGTGACTGGTTAGGAAGTTTGTCTACACGTTCAATTTGTGGTCTTACAAACTGCTGAGCATGCTAGATCTCATAAACTGTAGGTATAGTTTGCTGATTTACCCACTTGGCTACAGTTACACATGCATATGAATGGTGTGCTAAACTGAAATTGCATCACTAGGTTATCTACATATATCTTTTCGAAAAGCAGTAGAGAATGTTGACCAGTGCTACTCTTCGTTCTTGAAGGAGACACTAAACATTTTCAATTACATCACTCGGGAGATTTTAATATCAATGTTAACAGTATTAATATCAAATGATGTAGTTTTGCTACTGTGAGCAATACGATCATTTAAATTAATGCCAGGGAGATCTTTACTCCCTCTACTCCAAAGCACATAGTAATCATATCCAGAGCGATGCATCTTTTATATGTTCTAGTTCATGGGTATTCTGCATAGAAAATTAATGGATATTGGTTTCTGTAGTGCAACTACATATTTCTAGCAATTTCTAATTTTTGTAATATAGGAACTTAAAGGTAATATGGTGTGCTTAGTAATGTTAGCAACTATTTTCAGAATACAAAAATCATGATCTATAACTGAGATTAGAAGGAAGGAGGTTGAAGGTGGGGATGACAGAGGGAAAGGTTTCCCATTTCTAGCAGTGCATTTCATTTTCTAAAGTCTGTAGTCAGGAGGGAAAGAAAGCTCAGTCCAACGCAGATAGAAGGAGCCAGACATATGGCCATGAGCTATATGAAATGAACCTGTATGTTATGTTTTGGGGTTTGATTTATTGAATGACTACAGACTGTGTAAATGACTATCAGCTGTGTTCAGAAAGCTGTGTGTGGTACCTAGCAAGGAATAGGTTTTCCATCTTTATTATCATACATTCATGCAACTTTAGAAACTCAGTCCTTCATTTATTAATGTGCAGTAGTGCTATATAATCTTAATGTACTGCAAATGGTGATTGGGTTACATCCCTTTGAAAAATGTAGTTTGTGTTGATTCAGAAGACCTAGGTATGTAGAAAATCCTGTCACATGATATCTGGTATTTGGTGCTGTTGAATGTAGAAGTAGTTCTAGAATTTTGGTATTAGGTCTGTGACTGTCTATGTTATTCTCTGCTGTTCCAGCGATGGTTAAGAATGCACTTTGGCACTATCTAAAAGTACACAGAACTTAAATATGCAGCATTTTGAAGTCACTTTTTTCCAGATTTTTTCCAGATTATAACAAATAATTGCAGCTTTACATTTAATGAAAGAAAAAAGTGCTTAAGAGACATTTGTTGTATACTTTTGGTAGGAGTGAAGGAATTCAGTAATGCAGAAGAGAATATCCTTTTATAATATTGTATTTGCTCAAATGTGAGAATTAATGGCAATTCAGCTGCATGGTCTTAATGGCCTAATCATCAATTTGTATGGGAGTTACTCTAATAATAATTAGAGAGAACTGATTTGTTATTAATGTGGGGGCAGCAAGCATGTCTTTAAAATAATAATCCAATTAACATGCATTAAGTGGAAATTTTATAGTTACCCACAGCACGAGTGGCTGCTGCTGTTATTTGGAAATAGTAAATTATAGTGCCAGGTGACAGATCTCTTAACAGCTACTGCCTGGTCAGCCTGGCCTCTGGAAGGGATGACCTGTAAGGTTGTCACCATTGTGTGAGGCTGGGCGTGCGTTTTGTACAGATGCTGCCCTTCATAACCCCCTGACTTGGTACAAGCACATGGTCTGCAGCCTCGCAATGGTTCATCTTGAGCATCTGTCATATCAAACTCCTGGTTTGATAGCTCATGCGGTATGGCCTCTGTGTAGATGACCAATAACCTGAAACCCTGTGTGTTTTGAAGAACAGTCAATGACTCTCATCAGAAGCCAGAAACTAAGGGTGCTGGGCTGATGTCAAGAAGGAGGAACCAGCACTGGCTGACCTTTCTGCTGGTTTTGGCAGTACTTACGGTGTCTCTTGGGAGGCTACAAAGAGATATTTACACAGGGAAGCATAATGGTCTCTCCAGGTATCAAGACTCATGAGGTGCTGACCAGGGTGGGAGAAACTTTGTATTGATAATTTGGTGAAGGGGTTTGTGCCCCACACTAGAGCAAGCTCCTTGATGCCATGAGTGAAGAGGAGCTGTGAGAGGATGTTTGGACTCATTGATCTTGGAGGTCTCTTCCAACCTTATGATTCTATGACTCTGTCCAGCCTAAGACAGGTTAGCTGTATAGGGGCAAATTCAGACAAGGAGAGGGTACATTTCATGACGAGTTTAATGCTGTATTTGTAACTTGGTTATTTAGTGAATGCAGTTAAAAAGATTCTACTCTTGTGCTGGGCTTACACGTTTTTTCTGAGGCTATTAAATGTATGAAGCAAAAATAGAAAAACTTATAATTTATTATGTGTGTTACAAATATAATAAATCACAGGGAGAAGTTTTCCAGGAAGGTGATTAAATAAAAAGCATGGGTTTGGAGCCTGTGGTAGTGAGATAGTGTTGGAAATGGAGCCTAGCTGCTGCCTTGAACCTATTTGGATTTATAGCCTATAGGAATAGCAAACAGTTCCATGTGTAATAGACAGCTCACTGGATGGCTGGGTAGGTGGTAAACCATGTCTTCCTATGAACTGTTAACTCTGTGGCAGGCTTGTTGCAATGACCTGTGTTGAAATCTATAAAGTAAGTAAAGAAGGAAGTCTCTCCAGTCACTTAGGGAATTTAGACCTGGCTTTAGGCTTGTGTACTGCACTTGAGACTTGGAGTGCTTGCCAGAAGCTGATGTGGACCCTTTAGGAAGCGGTGACTGGCAGTGGGTAGGGTGAGCGTAATATAATTAGCTCAACTGCACGCGAGAATGAAATTACTTTTTTGCTGTTGACCTGCTGATCACATTAAATCCAGTAGGAGCTCGTGGGTTAGTCATTCAGTGAAACAGTGATGTACAGGCAGACCTAAGGCTAGATTTGCTGGCAGCCCAGGTCTAAGTACCCGATGGGATCACACTATTTAAAATCCTGTGCCATCATAAGTTGGTACAACACTTAACTAGATGGGTAAGTTGCTGTTATGCTGCAGAATGTAGTTGAATTTCTCTTGCATCTTTCCTGATTCTATTTTATTTGTTTAAAGAGAAAATTAACGAAATGAAAAAGTCTTTAAAATTAATGTACTTTTTCTGAAGTTATTATATCTTTTGATAGTTACAATTGCGAGATCTGCTGCAGTGAATACCAGTGCTGTCTTGGGTGTAGTAACTGATGCTTTCAGCTTGCTGGGAGATTTTCTGGGGAAGGTGTTATTTCTTATTCTGGAGGAATGAAAGCAAAGGAGTATGGGATATTAGAAGACTACACTAATACTCATAAATAATTGACACAGTTGACCTGTGGCAAGACTATTTTTAATAAAGACTCTTAGAATCCGGGCTAATGGTGTCCCTGAAAAGGGAATGAAATACCCACGTGAACTCTTGCTGTTTCCAGCACCGGTATTGAAAAACTGTTAGCTAGAGGGCTAAAATTTGGGGAAGACAATAGAGGAAGAAATAATGTAAGAGTCATAAATGTTGATCTCTAGTTGGTGGAAAGTGGGTTCTGAATTAGAGGAAAATGTGCTGCCTTAAGTTGAGCTGAAAATTTTTGCTTTTCCTTATTCTATCATATCAAAACATAGACAGCCTTGCTGCTTCTGCTTTCCCATATGCCACCGTTTTTTTTTTTTATCCAGGAAAAAACAGGCTAAAAATGAAAGCCTTAATATGTAAAAAAATCCTCCAGCCTTTCCCATGGATATGGAAAGCAGGGAGATAAGAGTGCAAAGGATAAAAAATAGGCAAGGGGTTGTTAACCTCACTCTTCCTAGGCCAGCAGAGCTTGTCAGATCCTGCTTACCCTGATGTTAAATATATGCTTTGGGGTACCTTTACAGTGAACTCCACATTACTAACTCCTTATATCCTGGAGGGAGTCACATGGAGTCAGGTGAGTTTGAATAGGGTGCTCTGCTAGTAGCATCTGAGCTAAGCTTGTGGTGCTGTGGCATCGCTAGCTGAACATGATGCATCTTAAACCAATACTTACTGCTTGTACTATTTTAAACTGTCCTTAGTTTCTTGAATGGTTTGGAATTTTGTGCTGGTGTCGACTCTCTTGACTTGACAAGTACTTGGGAAGCAAAGATCATTGCAACTATTTTTTGCAGGTATTTAAAGAATGATGGCATTTAAGGCCTAGTGTTTATATTTGGAGGTGGGGTGGGCTTCCATGGCTTCTGGAATATAAACAATAGCTCTTTACTGTATTGCCCTGCATGAGCAACAAATAATGATGATTGTCCTGGCTACTTCTCACAAAGTCAGGTCAATGAAAAGACTTTTATGTTAAAAAAGGAGATTTGGCATGGTTGTACTTAACCATGAGGGCCATCCTGCTTGCAATCCCTACCTCGTATGTTGTGGTGCTTCAGATTTAATCTGAAGGATTTTATATAAGAAGAGCTTGAACTTAAATGTACGTTCTTAGGTTCAAGTGGCTGTTAACACTACTATAATTTAGAAATGAATTCTATGAAGAGCTTTTTCTCATTGTACAGAACTTGTAACGGGAAGGACCCTGGAAGTGAGACTAAGTAGCCATCCTGGAGCTTGTTCAAAGTTGGTTGTATGACAGAATTTAACTTCGTTAGTAGGCCTGGCTTAAAGGCTGGCTTGCAGAGTTTTGAAGCTATCAAGTCAAATTTGTAAAGCCTTCTCAAAACATTTTGTGCTGGAAAGCATGTTGAACTGTGAATGCTTTACCAGACTCTACATTGCATGAAGACAAGAGGATTGCTGAAGAAAGAAGAAATATTGACAGAAACTGAACAATAGCAGTGAAGAGAAGTGGTCTCAAGGTGGAGAGAAGTGTTTCTAGATCTGTGTGTCCGACACTTGGGTAGTGCAAAAATTCAAAAATCATAACTATGTTTTCATGTTTCTCATTCGAGAGGTAGGTGTTGGTATTCAAGTACCTTCTTGGTGACCTAGGAACCTGTTTCCTTCTGCCTTTTAGATTTGAGAGCAAAATAGGGAGAAGACTTTTCTACTAGGACTACATCACTTCTGGAGAAAAGCACTTGAGAGAAGGGGGCTCTCTGCATCAATCCCATGTGTGTTCTATTAGGCTGAGTAGAGATACCATATCCTACTTAACTGAAAGATAAGAGGACTGTTCCTCCTGTTTATCATACCTCTGTATCATGCTCCATTTATGCAGTAAAGAAATACTTTTCCTAGCTTATCAGTATTTGCAGAAGCAAGTACATCTTCTAAGAGTATAGCATTTTTGGAGGATTTTTAGGTAAAATTTTTGTGAGCATAAGTACATGCCATTCTGTAGTTACCACCCATAACTCCTCCCCAAGCCATCTGTCAACTAATTTGCAGCTAGATCCTGAAATATTTACTAGTGATTAGGGAAAAGCTGAGAAGAAGACCCATCTTCTGCCTGGTGAGCATTTTAAAACTGTTTGTAAGCGTCCAAGGTCAGAGCAAAGGTGACTTTGCAGGCAGCCATCTACATCCACCTGCTACAGAAATCCATGGTCTTAAGGTGAAGCTTTGGTGTCTATGCTGATCTCTTAGGAAGGTTCTGGGTGAACCTCAGTTTTCGCAGCTAGATTTCATCTAGGAACTGGAAGGTTTCTAGCGATAGCCAGTTTATGGGTGTTAACTACAGGACCATATTGCTCTAAGAATAGTTTTGGTGATTCAGACCAAGTTATTTAGGAGCAGTGTAAAAGACTGGCTTGCTTTAGTCTGCACATCAGGACTCAGTGTGCGGAGGTGGCGTTAGGCAAAGTCGTGGAACAGGAAAAAATAGTGTAAGCCTTTGATATTTACAACCTTTTATGGCAATACATTTCAGTGAAATTACAGATGGTGTCAAAAAGGGCCTTCTGAATTTTTAAATCTGTGAAAATAGCAAAAAAGAAAAGGCATGCAGTAAAATTACGAAAAACTACTTCGTGTCTTGTTGAAGGTGTTCATGGTGTTACATTCGTATATCCTCTTCTGTCCAGATGACATAGTCCTAGTGTATAATCTAACCTCATACAGGAACTGATGCATGTCTTTCATCCTTGTTGCTTTTCCTGGCTTAGTTCTGTTATAACCATTTTGAAATAAGGAGAACTGGAAAGGCTCGAGATAAGATTTACTTTATGAATTTCTACAGAAAACATGAATATGTCAATTTATTCTCCATTGTTATCTATTCCACACAGCATTTTTCAGATCACTTCTGAATACTTTGAATAGTGCATATTTCAACACAGGTCCATCTGGGACTGTGTTAATAAACTACTTTTATCATGAAAAATTGCTTTCCTTCCTACTTTGTTGCTTATCTTTTAGTCAGTTATTAATACTTGAAGGCCCTTTTCCTTTATCTGCAACAGTTATACTTCTTTAAGGGCCTTTGAGATATCTTGACACAACACTTTGAAAACCTGAGTTTGCTTTTATCCTTGTCCACATGCTGTCTGACTCTTTCAAAAAACCCAATAAACTTTGTTTCCTTCCTTCGTCACAAGTGTGCCTCTATTTTCAAAGTCAATTTTGCCAAGGTATCAGAGATAAAGCAGAATTATTATGCAAAGCTTTATGGAGTGTTATGTCGGCATTCAGAGTAGGTGATGAGGTGTGGAGGGTTACCCTTAGAACTACATGAGTATGATCAAAGCCTCTACAAAAGCAGCCAGAACTTGACTGATTGTCTTTCCTTTTACCCCTTACCGTTATGATTTGCAGCTTTGGTTCTGCTAGCACCTTTACTTGAAACATCTTGCTAGTCATATCACATGCTGTTTCCTTCCATCTGTGAGGCAGCTGAGCATTCTAGGGAGGGCTTTTTTGTGGGCTGCTCTACAGTTACCCAGGTTCTTGTCATCAACAAGTTGCCTTGCTGCACAGTTCCCTGGGTTGGCCCCAAAGAGCTTTTCAGAAGCCCTGTAATGCAGAAAAAACCCTTTTCATAGTGATACGTTCTACACAAGCCAAGTTAACCAGAGTGAATTTAAGGATGTTAGAGAAAGTCATCTTGGATGTTGTTACCAGAAGATGAAACCATGGATAGTAGTTACTCTTAGCCTTACTACAAATTACTCACTTCATTGAGTGACATACTCAGATTGTCAGTCCATCAAAATCCCAAGAACTGAAATTAGTCACTCAGAGAAAAAGTGCCTAGTTGTGTCCCTAATAGTTTTGTAGCTTGCTGTCTGATGAAGGTTAGGTTTGATCCTCAATAGCATCAGGCTTCGGTTGCAAGCTTAAGTTCAGTCTAAATGTCTGGCTGGGTAAGATACCCGGATGCAGAAAAGCAAGGCATTTGCGACTCATTTGAAAATGACAGCAACTCAGGTTTATTACTATGTGGATTTTTATCTGTTAGTTTGTCAGGTTTTGGTGGTACTGGCCTAGTAGTGTATGTAGCTCCTTATCAGTCATGCCTTTTAATTTTTGGCGTTATGCATTGTTTCTGTGGTGATTGCAAAGGATGACTCTGTCCTTGTTTGCTCTGGGTTGGAAAAGTCTCCTTTCTGGTCAGATTCTCACCGGTGTTTACCTGAATTCCCCAAATACTTTTAGATCCCGAGTCTGAGGATTCTCTAAGAGACACCACTTGCTATACTCACCAAATGGTCTGTCATATAACTGGCAAGAGCTCTGATTGCTACCCTTACTTCTTGCATGTGGAGATACCACACTGTGACTTCACCTTCTCACATCAAAAAAAATAGCTTTGTCAAATACAGAACAGGATGTCAGAGTCTTTAAGGTCTTTCGGAGTCTCAGCAAATGGTCACATCTGCCTAGTGTCATAAAAAAAGGGAAATATATTATTTCAAAGACAGACCTTTAATAGAAAAGTGAGTTGTAATACTATACCCTCTGGCTAAGGAGGATTTCTTATGTGTGTGTTTTGTGATGAATATTGATATTGGCAGATGTTTATCTGTGGGAGAATTGATGAAACATCTTTCTAGAAGAAAAAGTGATTTGCTTACATGCAAGACCAGCATGTTCATTTGCCCTTGGAGGCAAATAAGGAACCAACCTCTTTGATACGGAGCTATTTTTGTCTTCCTCTGAACACTGCTTATCGTGCATTATGCATGTTTTTTTAAAAAACGCTGTCAAGCAGATACAGTCAGCTATTAACCTTAAGTACTTCCTATTTAAAGATAGCACCTGTAGTCATTTCATTCAATTGTATGGGACAGAGGCCTTAGGTCACCTGCTGATGATGTCACAGCATGAATGGCATGTCAGCTTTTTAGATCCTGCTCTGTTGGGGAGAGCATAGCTCCATACATCTGGAATCTACCTCGGTCATAGTCGTCTTGTTCTTGGGGCTGCAATGAGTTTTTGCAATATCCTCTGTTTGTGTGATAAGGATTGGAAGAAGGGACTTGTATACAAAGCATTAGATCAAGTGGCAGAGGAAGCAGATTTGCACCCCTCAGGCAGAGTGCCTTTGGCAGAGAGGGGATGGTGCTCCCGGTTTATGTTGTGTATTTGCTGCTGGACAATGGAAACTTCTTCATTGCGTAGTTGTCTCTCAGACTAGGCAAGAT
Source organism: Neomorphus geoffroyi (assembly GCA_033558235.1). Classification (NCBI taxonomy): domain Eukaryota; kingdom Metazoa; phylum Chordata; class Aves; order Cuculiformes; family Neomorphidae; genus Neomorphus; species Neomorphus geoffroyi. Next base: position 7,931,251 of record JAUMJM010000012.1, read on the forward strand.
CTATGCTGAGGCCTTCTGTCCTGCTTTGTGAGGCTAATGGGCTAATGTGGCTGGTTGAGTGTTTTAGGGTGGTAAAGTTTAACTCACTTTTATTTAGAAAAATTTGTCTGAGGCTGATACCCAAATTGCTGACTTTCTCTGAGAAAGGATGGTGGTACAGAGAGGAAGGGGTGAGCAGGTAGAGAACTTGATCTGCTCAAGCATTTGTTGCCTAGGGTTTGAAAATAGTTAGTTCCAATTACAGGGATCTGTTCCAATTTGTTCCCCAGCATTCTGTTTTACCTTGTGTTAAATCACATTCACGGTATAGACTGACACGATGTTTAGCAGTCCTGGCAGAATTGTGGTTGACTGATGTAAACATTTCCTGCCAGCGTATGTTGGATAGCTTACATTTGTCAAAGTCGATCCATCCTGGTCTCTTCTGTCTGGATCCGTACCAGAGCAGAGTGTGTACTTGCAGGAATGAATAGGTAGTCGCTTTGTGGGACCTCTGTTGTTCACTGTATCTCCTGATACAGTTTTGCTGCTTCTTTGTTGAAAGCTGCTCATGTAAATGTAGAGGCAAAATCTCTCCTGACATGAATCGGAACTGTTTACTGTAGTTCTGCCATTTTAAAATTTCACTTGGTACACCTTTTGCCGTCGGAGCGCTGTGTGCAGCTGACTTGTTTGGTGGCTCTCTGCCTCACACCAGCTGGGAGCTTGACCCAGTGATTAACAGACACACATTTGGGCAGAAATATTTTTTTCCAAATTGCTTGTGTAAAAAGTTTTAGAGAGATGAAACAGTTTTGTTTTTACAGATACTGTAACTATGCACACAACATACGAACAGGCCATTGATGCGTTTGAGAGCAGATGTTTTGGTGAAGTCATTGCACTACGCTTTTAGCCAGTATAACCTGAAAGTCCTGCCAACTCAGACCAGATCTTGATTGCTTAAAGCTGTCTAGAGCTCATTTTCAGAGGAAACACATTCTGAAGTGGCTGATAGCTCATTTCCAGGATAATATGCTTTGAATCTTCTCTGTATGAAGTAAATGTTATTTTATTTGCATTCAGCAGTTGCCTTCACTTTCAGGATTAACTTGAAGTCAATGCCTGTATTTTGTGGTCTATTAAACTTGGGGCATCTGGACCGAGGAAATCACTGGTAGCTCTGTGGTGCTGTGCCTCGTGTAGGAATTTCTCACATCTCCCTGAGGCCTGCAGCATTTCAGGCTAGGCTGCAGCTTGCCTGTGCTCTGACAAATATTAGCAAAATAAATGTAATCTCCAAACAAATTTTCTGTTTGAAATAATTTTTTATCTGATGCTATTGATGTTATCCCTGTTATGCAAGTGGATGTAGAGTGACAACAGGCTCCTTGTCTCTGCTTAGCAACTGCTACATCTCTGCTGCCAGCCTGGGTGGATACTGTAGTATGTGCTTATACGAGTTAGCAAAAAATGGCAAGTTCCTTTGGGAAAATGTATCCAAAATACTAATGTTCTACTTTGTGTTCTGCCTCCTCCTCAATTTGTTAAAACCTTAAGTGGAAAATCTAAAACTACCTGTTCTTGCAGTGGAATTTGCTTTTCCTCAATAATGGGTAGAGGTGTCGCTAGTGTTTACAGGTGTTACATTGCCTGGCTCCAGCATCTCTGATTCATCCTGTGATTTGCAGAAACACGGAACTCAAGCATGCAGACCAGTTTACTGTTTGCTTTTCCCTAAAGTTCAGCCATCAGAAAAGTTAAAAGTGCACAGTCATCAGGCCTGCTAGAGGTAGACTTTTCCTCTGATGATTGTTGAAATGCCATTGTACTTCACAAGGTGGCAGAGGTCACAGCAGTGGTCTGTGATACAAAGAGGCAGGAACTGAGGCTTTTGGCCAGGTCTATGGCAAAACACCTGTGCCTCTGCAGTAAATGATCAGAGTGAGATCCCAAGCTATGGGACCATTTCTTTGCATGCACAATGGTTAGAAATGTTCGTATCCTTAGTCAAGTGGCACAGCTACAAGGGATAGAAAGAAGGTCTGGTAATACAGGATTTTTTCCTTTGTGGAACTGAGTTGAAACTTGTGAAAAAAATGATGAGTAGTAGAATTGCCTGTAGGACCAGAGTAACACTTATCTCCTTCACTTGTGGAAAAAGTTTATTGATTGTGATAAGTTACTGATCTTAGATGCATTAAATAAGCATTTTCCCATTGCTGGAGAGCAATGACAATTATTTTCAGGACAGGAAAGCTTGACCATGGGCAGAAATTAGTGCTGTGCCGCTAGCCCTTGATCTTCATCATGAATAATTATCTGGTGTTGCCTGATTAGGAAAGAATGCTTAATTTTCCTCCCACTGGGTCCAACATGGTGTAGTTCTCATGTTGTACTGTGGCAGCCAGCACATCCTCCTATCCTACAGGACAAACTGTTATCATCATACTGCCCACTGAATGTGCCAGTTGGCAATGTAGTGAGCCCGGGACAGCTGTGCTGTTGATGAAAACAGTTCAGCACCAGTGTTACTGTCACTACATATGGCAGAAGTAGTGACACATACGTGCTGAAGGAGAGGGAAAAGATGTTTCTGAGCTGGAGTCTGCAGGTGTAAATTTAGAGGAGTTTGCTAAATGAACCAAGTGATCTGATGCATTAGTGGGACGGGATCTGAGCATTTTTGCTTCTAAAGTGGAGGAGTCTAAACAGTCAGCATGGTGTAGGTAGGACTTGGCTCACTGAGTCTTGGTGAAGCTCTTAAAGTAGAGTGAAAGTAATTAGTGTAGTTGTATCACCATCTCTGAGATACTCATCTTGAACATGATGTACAAGTTTTGGTAAACTTGTTTTCAAGAGTTGAAGTAGTGCAAGTGTGAGAAGAAAAGCTGATAAGATATTATAGGGAACAGATATGATTAAGGAAGAAAAGGTAGTCTTGTTTGGAACATTTAGCTTAGTGAAATGAATGCTGGGTCGTGGCTGCAAACCGTTATGGATAACTCTGAGAATGCAATGGAGGAACGGGCAGGAGATGGCCCAAGAGCATGCGGTTGCAAACAAGTATAAAGACTCATCTTTTGTCAAGTTAGTCTCACGGTCCACTCAGGGACTCATGATGATTCGTTTACCTTGATCTCGAAGCGCAAAATTAAGGCAGCCGAAATGCCAAGGGGCTATAATTCAATCAAAGAGAAACTTTATTATTTTTTCCCGTAAAGCGGCACGTGATAGGCAAAGTGGAGAAAAGGGGAGGAAAAGGAGGAAAGAGGATTATAGCTACCACCACGGGTCCAAAGGCGTCCCTATGGTCCCAGGCTCCGAGCAGCGTCCTGCCGGTCCTCAGTCGAGACTTGTCGTCACGACGGGTGATCTGTGATCCAGAAGTGGGGAGTTCTCAGCTGGGGTTCGCTTAGGAACCATCTTTTATGCTCAGCAACAGCACCTCGCACCTCCTCTCTCCCATGGATTGAGGCCAATCTCTGCCTTCATTTCGCAATCCAGGTTGAACTGCGCAGGCCCCAAAAGTTCTCGCTTCGCTTGCCAGAACTCGTCTGCAGCCGCGTCACCTCATGTTCGGGGGTCTTCTGCTTCCTCACCTCATCTTCCTCTCGTGACCGCTAGGTGACCGGAAGACCCTCTGCGAGCCTCTGCGCATGCTCTTCCCTTGTTGGCGTTGGGTCAAGGAGGAGGTGGGGTAACTTTGGCTGAGGTAGCAGGTGAAATCCATCTTCTGGACAGCATCTATTCAACTTTTTCTTAGATGTTACTTGCAGTCCTTGGTCACAGTGACTGCTTGTTCCAGGCAGTGCCTCCATCTCGGGTCATTGCTCCTTGGTCTTTCTCCGAGTTCCTGATGGCGATGTTGAGACAAGTACCGTTCTTCGGACCGAGACAAATACTGTTCTTCGGACCGACTCTTACAGTTAGAAGACTCCAACCCAGTTGGTTGACTGGAACATTTTTTTCATGGTGAAGTGGCACCAGACCAGCTGGTTGTAGTGTGGAACATTTAGAGAAGCAATTACACTGCAGGATTGCCTGAAACAACAGGACAAGTGATCCAGGAGGACCTCGCAGTGCAGTTTCCCTTTATCAGTGGCTCTTGGCTGTGAGTTTTACTTGGATTAAAAATTGTAGCTGTCTGTTGCCCAGACTACAGTTAGTTTTGTCATATGAGCTGTAAACTAGGGAATCATTTAGTGTATCTTCTAGCAAGCATAACATTTAAGACATAGGAAGACTGTCAGCCTGTTGCAGCCAGAGATAATACACTCAAATGCTGCACAAAAAACCTGCATGGGTAGTTCTGCTGTAGTTACTCTTCTTGTAGAAAGAACAGCTTACACGTTTGTCCTGTTTCACTTAAATTCTTTCAGGGTCCAAACCCTCTCTTTCAGAAAACACTTGCTACTTGAGTGAGGATTCAGAAAACATACCACACTGTCTTAATTCTGTATGGCAAACTGTTTATGATACAGTGGACCTAATCAGCTGGGCATCAGTGAAGGATCTCAGAAAAATCTACTTGTATCTACTTGACTGTTAAGAAAAATCTGTCAAGAAAAATCTACTTGACTGTTAATATTTACACATGTGGAAAATACTGGTGCTAAGTGAGAAACGCTGTGCTACAGAAGTAAATGCAAATATTTACATCTTAATGTATAGAATGAAGTGAGGATATTGAACCCATGGAGTATTTTGTCAATAAAGTTTTTATTCCATGGGGTTTATTTAAAAATTATTCTGTAAAGCCAAGTGTTTCTTAAGATGTCAGCGCTTAGTGACTGTGGGCATTGGCATTTCCATTTGTCAAGTGAAAACCCAAGCCAGCTGTGTCTGTCCAGTTAGAGGTAACCCTTGCAAAGGCTGCCTGAGTGGCTTCAGCTCTGCAGTCAGTACCACGCTGCAGGGATTTCTAGGAGTGGGAGTTTCTCTTCCTGTGTATTTTCCTGGGTTGCTACTCCAGGAAAGTAAGTCAAGGATTCACAGCTCTTCTTTCTGGTATGTCTGTCATTAAAACTGGTCATATAAAATAAACTGCTGCCTTCAGTGGACCCATGATGATTCCTGTTACAGGAATTGCTTGCTGGAAAAGCTTGTTAATGTGCTTGTGCATACAGTTAAATCATTGTTTCAACTTAGAGGTAAAGAAGGCCTAGGGACAGAGTTTACTACAGTTCTTACATTAACAGATGGATGCAAACCAGTATTGTTTACAGTTTTGAAAAACGCTTGTGATGTTAAATCATCATCAGCTTCCTCCTAGCTATGCAACTGGTCTCCAATAAATTCTTAGATTATTCTTTCTATGCAAGAACATAATTTTAACTAAAGTCTAGTCTCATGTACTCAGCTAATAATGCTATGTGCCAAAGGCTAAGGGTAAATTGATATAAATTGGTACCAACAGAAGCAGGCTATATGATCTGCTGTGATCTGATGTTGTTCTGTCCTTGTAATCACAATTTTAAGATATTCTACCTGTGTATTGGTACATATTCCTTTATAGAGAAATCTTTGGAAGGTTCTTTATTTCTGTAGCTATGCAGGGGTTGGAGGGAATAGTTGTTTGAGCTGATGCTCTTTATGAATTACCTGTTGACCTTGGATTCCCCCAGGGAGACCATATTGCCATGAGGGTAACCTGACTGGCTGAAGAATTACAGCATTTTGGTAACAAGGGAACGTGCCACACATTCTTGGATCTAATCCTGGTTTTACCCTTCTGTTCACTTTAAGATTTAAAAGTCAAAGCTTGTTCAAAATTGATTTCTGCAGGGAGAGAAGTGTTTTTGTATGCTTTTCAACTCATTTGATTACTCTAAGACACCCTTCTGATTTTCTAGGAAAGCAGCGGCAAAGGGATAAAAACTGGAGTTTAATCTCTTGCTTGCTTTTAGTCTCTATTGGTATATTTATGTCTACAATTTTAAGGGAAACAAATCTGAGAATTTGCATAGAAATAGGCAGATATTGGGTTTCGGTCTGAAAAGAGGAATAGCATTTCCAAAAAGTGTGTAGACTGTGGCCTCTGGCAAATTTCAGTGCCTGTACCCATTAGGAGAGCTTAAAATTAAGCAAGAATGTTGGTTTGAGGGAGGCCACTGTTACAACAGTTTCAGACATTGTATATTCTAAAGGATATCAGTTTGTTGCTAGGGAAAGAACATGGACAATCAGTATCTTTGGAAGACCAAATCTTACCTCGTTCCACGATTCTGCCTTTCCTTGATACTAAGTAGGCAGTGATTTGACCCTGTGGTTTTCTCTCTGCAGAGGTCAGAGGCCGGAGTGTAGTGCTGCTCCTTGCTCTGAAGAGTTCTTCATTGCTGAAGAGCCAGTTAGAGTGGCCAGTCACATGGAAGTAGTAACGGCTGGGGAAGAAGGCTTATCCTTCACTGAAGAATAAGTGAAAACGTCAGAGATGTATCACATATGAGGGAGAGCTGTTGAAAATGGGACTTAAAGTAAGGATAAGCTGCAAAGTTTTATTACGAGGGAAAACTGTGTAGTACAGTATGTGATCGTACATCTATAGCATTGTTTTAGAATTTGTCTTTGGGAATTGCCTGCTCTAACACTTACCAGCTCTGCAGCGTTCTTTCAGGTTCTGCTCAATGTTAAGCTGTTGTCAGCCTTCGACAGAAGACAGAACAAGTCTGAGGGGCAGGCTTTTTTTAAGCAATTTGTGTACATATTCTTCTAGCCACAAAATGTGGGCAGCAAATACCGTGTTGTCGTGTATCCCCTTCTCAGATCACTGAAGTCAAATTCCCTTTGTCTTCTGATTTATATTAGAAACAATTGTTTAGTTTCTCACACCCTGAGACCAGCATTTACTGAAAGAAGTCAACAGCCTCCATCAGATTAAGCCCTGGCAACGAGGTTATACAGCAGGACTAGGGGAGAAAGGAGGGGCCAAGAAAATAAAATAGGAATGCTTTTTGGTGTGCGAAACCTCCACTATCCTAAAATCTCTAGAAGAACTTTGAAGATAAAAACAGTAAAGTCAGAATTGGTATTTGTGAAAATGATAAAACTGTAAGTGGTAGACTTTTTGTAAACATCACCTCAAAGAGAGAAAATTCAAGGCAGGGAAGCTCTCTCCTGCCCTTAAGTGGCCTGTAATTGCTGGCACAGAGATCTGGAAACAGATTAATTTACAAATTTACAAATAAATGAATAAACAAAACTGTTGACTGCTTTTCAGTTAGTCTTCAGTCTACAGCAATGATCCTCAAAGCTAGAACCATACATGAAAATGAGAGCATTTAATGTACCATTTAAATAGTTTAGTTGGTCTGGTGTTCTGAAGTATATGGTAAGCTGTGCGCCTGCAGAAGTAATGTAAATATACATGAGTATTCATAATTAAAATAGCAAGAAGTTCTACCTAGTGCAGTCTGTTCTTACTGGGTTTGGCTTTTTAGCAATCTTAAAGTTGTAAGATGATGTTCTGACATACGAATCATGTAACGTAAGGTTGTCTTCCTACTATGATGATATGAAACTAATATGAAACTTCTCAGTGTGGGGAATGGTATGTGAAGAGAATCTTAGATCTGACTTTTGAGGAAATTCTGAAAACTTCATTTGTTTTATGAGATATATATACATATAACTAAGCAACTGTAAAACTAAACAGTGGTTTAGGTTTTATCACTTCCTTACAATACCTTTCCTATCTAGCATTTAAAAAGTGGAATTTACCAATACTGTACTAGTGCTGGAGTCCCATTTAATAACTAAAAGCTATGTTCTATCTCAAAAATGAAAGAACATTTAACTTGGGTAAGCCAGCCTGTGAGTAACTACTGCTGAAGAGCATCTCTTGCAAGGACTAATGTTTTAAGTTGGGCTTTTACAGCTTATCTTTCGTTCTCCTTGAATGCCTTTTCACCTGCATGGGAAAGTGGCTTTACTTTTGGAGCTAAGTCCTCTCCTATAAACCTGCTAATTCTAGCTGCTCCTCTGTTTGATTTTTGAATTTCAGTCTAATTAGTAAATGGTACTTCTAAGAATCTTTGAATTTCTGAAGTAATAAAACACTTACTCACAAAGGAAAAATGCAAGACAGTGAAGTATGCCTGTTGCTTAAAGAAAAAAATTCCCCTTTGTTGCTACTTTTAGGAGTAGTAGTAATAAATAAATAAAAGCTAATCTGTTACAATATTAAAACAGTCCTGGCTAAAATGATTACCAGATCCTGATTTTATTTTTTTTTTTAATTATCTTCACCACTGAACTCTAAGCAAAGCTCAGAAACAACTTCAGACTTTCATTGTGAAAATTATCTAGTCAAGACCAACCGAAATAATGAGTGGAAATCTTCAGACTACTTCTGTAAAGTGGTCTGGAAACTCCTGTGACTGAGGGCTTTTGGTCTTGTAATTGAACAAAGAAGAGCACAAAGCCTCTGAACTGCTACACAAACACTGAACAAAGCAATATGCCTATCTTTACAGGAAATGTTTTCTAGCCACCAGACAGGGGACTGTGTATGTAGAAATGCTTCGGGCCCTGAGGTACCCTGGAACTCCCATGGTGTTGGTCTGTCTGTTTATCTGGAGTTGGAGGCTGGAGGTTGTGGATATGACTGAGATATTTTGCTAATTTGGCTTCCACCAGGTAGTACTCTCTCTGTGAGGTGTGAAGCTATTTCAAATGACGAGGCAAATGGATCTCTGCAACAAAAATAGTTGCTGAAATTTAATTTCCTTGACTGTGTCACTGAGGACTTGCTCTGTTATGCTGATTTTTGACTGATTTTTTTTTTCTTTTAACCAAGAACAGTGTTGCACTGGTGGAAAGGTATGGGATTTTTGCATTGCTGCTCCTATTCCTGCAAGGAGGTGAGAAAGAAAAGTACTAGGGCAGATGATTAGCATCTCCATGAGTTCCAAGAACTTTAGACAAAGAGGAGATTGACAGCATCTAATGGGATTTCTTCACTTGTATGACCATGAGTAACACTTCAAGACTTTGTGCTCTCCGTGTTATTTGGAGGTAGTGTGATAAGACACAGAGACAGATCACTTGCCTGTTTGTGTGTTTTCTGCTGTGCTGCTTCTCAAGTTTCTGTTTTCATTCACTGCTGTCTTGCCCCTTGCTTCTCCTTTCACAGAATCTGAGTGGAAATCAAACTTAATGCTTGAATCTACTTTTATGAATCAGCCTTGATTTCTGTCAGTTAAGCAAAATGAATTGAATATTCCTGGCACTGGAAGGGATGGACCAATCATGCTGCTTGTTTCCACTGTATTTGCTGCAGACTGCATTGTGCTTTCTCTATGTAGTCATTTTCTTTGTTGCATGGAGAAGACAGCTGGGATGAGAATCCTGTTCTGGGCGGCCTGTAAATCTCAGAGGTTCTTCAGGGAATAGTTTTGAACACCTTAATCAGTTCTGTGCAGTAGCCTTTTCTACTGGCTGCATGAAGTCTAACATCGTGGGTTACGGTGTAAAAGGCTCCCTGCCTGTGGTGTTTCTAAAATACGTCAGCAGTTCAAATGAGAAGCCTTTGAATCTGTGGAGAAGAGGTTCAGTGAAAGTCAAGTTTTCTAGAAGTGCCATCTTAAGACCAAGACTTGTGATCCTGGAAGCAGAGGAGATCTGAGTTGGGTTTTTAGAAATCTTCTTGTGTGAGCTTGAGCAGGTAGCTTAAGGCCAGTCCTCCAGTTGTTGCTTTGCCTTGCAAGTTGGTGGAGTCAAAGAACAACCAGCATTCTGAAACGCCACGTTAAGCTGCTGCTGCTACACTGTGCTATCAGCAGTACCTGCCTTAGTACAACACACACTGCAGTCTTCCCAGTTTGATACGACTGCCTTCTGAAGTGATAGACCTGAGCAGGAATTTGTGCAGGATATTTTCCCAGTATTTTTGCCATGTGGTTTCTTCCTTTGTCTCAAATGCTATCAGGGTGCACCCCAAACTTATGAAGTAATGAAATGATCAAGGGAATACCTGGAGAGAGAATGTAATGGAATTGTTTGACTTTTGGGTATTCAACCTCCAATCACTCAGAACCGGGAGTGGAAAACATCGCTGGAGTGGAGCGTTTGTGCATGAGTGTGTGTGTATATATATATATATATATACTAATTTTATATAATTTTTTTCATTATGTCAGCTGAAGGCCTTGATTTGCAAATGAAAGCAGACTCAGGGTCCTGTGCAAATGTACTGGTTAAAAAACAAAAGGAGATTTTTCTGTCTTGCTCAAGACATCAGACTAGGACAGCCAGGGTGGGACTTGGCAATTAAGTTTATTTACCTCAAATTCTGACCTTTGAAATTGGCATAACAACACTTTTGTACCTTAGGGATTTGCGAGAGAGATACAAGAAAAGATGAAGTGTCTTTGACATGATAATATGAGGTACCTATAATAACCTATTCAAGTACCTGTTGTTCTAGTGAGTTTGTTTATTATAGGCAAGATTGCTCTGTAAATGTGATAGGGAATAAAAGAAACATGTTCTCTGAGCAGTTCAAAATATTTCTTGATTTGTGCAAGTACATCTTTGCACTAAGAGTAATTGCATGTGATTAATAAATCCTTTTACCTCTATAGAGTTAATTATGAACATTCCAGAGGAATAATAAAAATAACTTGTTATTTTATGAAAGAATTTAAACAGCAACAACTAACAGACAATATACTTAAACATACAGACAAATGAAAGAAACATATAATTTTACAGCTCACTGTTATTCAGGGATTTCTTACCACTCTGTGCTCAGCTCATAAAACTTCAGGTGTTTCTTAAGCAAGCAGGTTTGCATTTTCTTGCCATTCAATAGGTCTTAACAGTCTGCCAGCTCTCTTAAACCAAAAATGAATTTGTCTGAATAAAAATGGTGTTAGAGTGTGTTAAAGCTCAAGATGATATTAGGGCTTGATTAGACCTGATTTTATTGGGGCATTGTATACAGGCGTGTTAAGACAAGCTCTCTTTGAAGAGTGTACCAGCTAAAAAGTGGAGTGAGGAAGACAAAGGCAAGAAACTGGAGTGTTTTGCCCAAGGTCAGAGAATTTGTCAGTTGTGATGTCAAGCACAAACCTGACATTTCTGAGCTCCAATCCAGAAAAGATCAATCTGAAACACGTTCAGAAAATCTCAGGGTTCTTTTGACTTTTATCACTTCTCTGTTTTCAGAAAATACAAATCAAAAATTGTGAAGCTTCTCCATATGTATGGGTCAACTGATCGTACATCAGTGCTAGCACTTCAGCTTGCATGCTGAGGGAATTTGAGCTTACATTTACATTTGTTCTGGAGCTTCCAGAGAGGTCTACGATGGGCTGATAGTCATGGAGGAGGGTTTCGTCTAGGATTTCTGATCACTCTTCAGATAAATTTTTATGGGGAAGGAAAGAAGGACCCTTACATTAAATTGAAATGTTATGGGTATGGGACCAAGAGTTTAGCTCCTGAGTTCAAATGAACAGCAAGGATTGTGTATTTTTGGTGGACAGCACTGAATTCAAACTTTGTTGCCTGATCTGGCTGTGAGCAAACGCCAAAAATGTGCTTCATGCTGATTGTTAAACCTTGCGCTTGCCCTGAGCTTATTCCTGCTCTGAACAGATATGAGTAAGGGATGGTAAGAACTGTAGATCTTTAATCAACGCACAGGTACACATTAATTAGTAGACATAGAGTGATGCAAGGAGGAGAACCTTTCAGTTCTGGATGCTGATCCAGACTGTAGTTTGTATAGATTTTGTGTGTATTTTCTGTCCTTGCTTAGTCCTTGCTTTAAAGTGAAGGGAAGAGAAGGTGTGGTAGGAAACCTCATTTATTCAAAGCAAAAAATCGTAACCTTGTAGAAACATTTTCTTAAAGCACTGGAGGCATTTTGGTTAGCTGAGATAGACATTTCTTTCATCAGCAGATGTTACTTACTGCAAGCAAAGTCTGTGCTTAATTATGTGCATTGTTTTCATGATGGAAGATAGCTGCTATCTAGAAGGGGCTGATGTGGTGTCATTGATCTGTCAATTCAGAAGCTGAAGGCGTGATTCTAGCATTAAAGTCACAGGAACAGCTAACTTGCAAAATTACTTTTATTTGATTTTTTTACGTGTTTAGCCTGGATTCAGTATTGAAAAGGGGATTCCATGGCAATAAAAAGGAATGATGCCACTCATTTATGGTCTCTATTAAAAAAAAACATTCTAGCGTCTGGAATCCAGACTTCCAGTTTAGGTTTTGTCCTTTCTTCCTTGTGGATTTAGTGGAACTTTTTGTTATAGTTCTCTACTGTCTTTTTCTTCCTGAACCTGAAACCCACGTTCTCAGGAGATGTCTGAGGACAAGCTATGACTCTAGCTGTATTAAGGATGTGAAGAAGACAAATTTGAGACTTCAGCTAGAATAAAATAATCGAACTCTATTAAATGCTGTCTTTTCTGAAGACTTGCTCTGGAATGAAGAAGTGCTGGTATTCCATTTTATGTAATGAGACCAGACTAATTTTGTCAAGTTATGTGATAAAACAAGAAAGAACTTGCACATTATTCATCCTAAATACACTGTTGAAATTTTGGAGGGGGATCAAACTGCTGTTATCAAATTACTGAACCTAGAAATGAAGCTAGCCGGTCTTGTTCCCAACATAGTAAGTCCTGGACGGGAAATGGAATCACGAGAGAACAGAGAGGCCTGGCAGCTGCTTAGGAAGAACTGTTGGCCTGTCCCCAGGTCCTGCTGCTGAAGTGGCCACAGTCTTCCCAAGCAAGAGGTCAGAGAACCCCTTAGGAAGAAGGACGGTGTTAAAGCATTTGCTAACTCAGCTGCTGACTCTAGATATTTTGCTCTCACTTGTGCACATACCCGTTTTGCTGAACTGTTTGCAGTGCTGGTGGTTACAGGTGACGTAGCTTCACTCTGTGGGAACCTTTTTTTCTGCTGAGGATTCTTCACGATGCCTACTGCTTCTCATGGTTTTTTTCATTCTTACATATATATAATGTGAATGTTGTCTGTGCTCGTTGGTTCACACAATATTCTGTATTGCTGTGAAGCAGAAAATTTCGCACATTTAGAATTATGGTCAGGTGTATAACTAGCAACTAATACTTTCCTAACTCCTGTTGGAGGTGCAGCAGTTTGAATATCTAGCCCATATCTTGTCTTCTCCAGTAAAAATAGGTACAGTTTATATAAATGATGATTCTAAAATAATGCTAAGCTGACAGATTTACTGAGTGATACAAACATAATTTGACAAAAGCCAATTGAAGGAATTGTGTAACTAGAAATGCATGTTATTGTCATCAGTAATTCTGTCCCTGAAACTGTGCATACAGTAACTGGGTTTAATTGCATGTATTGAAAGACTGACTATTGCTTATTTTGTTGTAGGATTTTATTGCTTGGATTTTCAAAGCTTGGACATCTCTGTACCAAAACACTTAAAATGGATATTTAAGAATTTACCTGCTGACGTACAGCCTTTCATTGGTGTCCATTGCATAAAGGCAGAAGAACAAGTAGCTATATACAGTCTTCCTTGGTATTTGGAGGAATTTGAGGTGATTTGAATACACAAAGGAATAGGAAGATGCAATTGACAAAGTTAGCTCTGTACTCAGACTTTGATTTATGGTTTGTGAAGTCCATTCATGAAGGGACTTAGACTTGTTCGCCTGTGCACAAGCAGCCAGAACTTTGATATGAGTACAAAAATGCATAAATCCAGTCCTCTTTTTCTTAGTCCAGCTTGATAGGCACCGAAAGCAGCAACAGTGAGGAAAATGCTACTCAGTCTTGGATTGAAGAACGATCAGGGCAGATAGTAACTTCAGGAAACTGAGCTGCCAGATTTTAACCTGTCAGTTCAGAGCATGGGCAAGCTGCAGCTTTATAGAGGCTCAACACTGCCAAACTTGAAAGATTTTTATAGGACTGGAAAAGAAACGTTACTGACAGCTTGATAATTTCCAGTCTCTGTTCAAAAGCAGATGGATAGAAAAGCTTTGTGACTTAACAGTTGTTTAAAAATATTGACAAAACAGTATTTTTTCATTGAGCAAGTAAGTTCTTTCTGCATGGCTTGAAGAAAAACCCCAAACCTGAGACAGTCTTTGTGGGAGATGTCATCCAAAATTACTTGGGAAAGTGAAAAGTCATTAAATGAGGTCTTAAACATGGAAAACGTTAGGTTGCTTCGCCTATTAGTGGTGGCAGTTTTGGCTGTGAGATGGTCACCATAGTGTAGGGAAGCTGGTGTGGTGAGGACTTGTATGCCCACCTCTTGCTGTCTGTCAAATGTGATTTGCCAACCAGGCTGCTTTGAATGTGGCTTGGATACTTTACTCTCCGTATGTGTTGCATCAGCTGAGCATCAGAGGGGGTTTTCTCAGGAAAGACTAAAACAAGTGAGACTGAAGCATGTCCTTATTTTCTATCATCTGTTTCCTGTAAGAGGTCCCTACAACAGCAGAAGTTGATGTAGATGAGATCAGTGAACGTTTGTAACGGAGCCCTGGAGAAGCACAATGGTTTTATACATCAGCATGTGGATTGCAGAGACACACCGGGGATACTTGTCTCTGGTTCAGGCAAAATGCCTGCATAGCTTGATGCAAGTTAAGGGTGAACAAGAAGCTGCCTGCTGAACGTGGGCTTGGTCAGTATTCATTTACATTGCTTTGGAAGGGTCTCTAAAGAATGCATGTGAGGAAGTAGCAGCTGTTTAAATATGGGGAGTGACCTGGGACTAATCAGAAATCTAAGACAGCAGAGACACCAAGATTGGAGTTGAAGCCTCGTAATTCTTCGTGGTGACGTAAGTGTGTGATTACTGTTTTCTGCCCTAGACTAGAACAGGAACGGAAAGCTTCAAGATCAAGTTTGATGCAGGTGTGAGAATATAGATTGAAGATGTGAATCTATACAGGCCTTGTTTTTCAATGTTGGGAACATTTTGTGCAATTTCTTTACCCATGCAGATTGAAAAAAATCATAGTTTCCATTGTTTGCCCCACCCATAAGGGAATGTCTTGGAAGCAACCTAAATATCCTAACAAGGCTAGAGCTTGTCTTGGATTCAGCTTTGTGAAGAGGCTGGCGCTACTGCCTTGCGCTTGTGAAAAGATGGTACAAACAGGTTGTGGCCAAGGTTGACTCATTGTGTGCTTTCATACAGGTAAATATTCAGCTTTCAGCCTCTTTAAAAGGAACCTATTAGCTGCCCTTCCAAATTCCATTGTTTTTAGCAAGGCAGGGTTTCTGGAGCATCACACAGAATCTTTGATTTAGAAATTTTTGGCCCCGGGGAATGCTTTCTGATGTTTCAGTGTCTGGTCAATTTATACAGAAAAGCCAAATATAAGCCACTGTGTGAAATAGTTTCCTGCTATTAAATCGTACATTATTGCATTTTTTTTAACTGATACTGTATTTTTTAATTTATTTTCAATTTGCAGTTTGTTTTCCAGATGTGTTTCTTCATTGTCATGGAAGTCATTGTGCTCTGAGATCTATGTGCCAAGCAAAGTGTAAACAATCTGCTTACTAACATCAAAGTTATTAGATTTCTTGCTATTGAATTCTGTCTGCATATTCTTTCAGGAATTGGCTTCTGTTGCTGAGTGCTTGGAAGAGGTGTTGTTTCACTTGAAACTTATTATAAACTACAATAAGTGCAGAGAGGTTATGGCCAACACTAGTTAAAGTGTATCTTACAGAAACTGGTTCCTAAAGGCTAGTGGGACTAATCTTCAGTGTCTTGTGTTTAGTAGTCCTTTTAGTATGTCAGTAGTCTCCAAACCACTGCTAAACAGGGTACAATTCATATAGGGTAGTATAAAAATGTGCAGAAAGCATAATGGGGGTCAGGCTTATTCTCATATCTTTTATTATTAACTACCAGTCAGCTGAATTAGACAAGTTTGGAGATCAAGGTTTGCACTTCTTGTTTTCTTTGTTCACTCCTGTATCTCTGCAACAACTCACAGGTTCTGTCAATGACAGCCAACTGCCTGAAACTTCACAGCACTTTTTCAAGTGTTTTAACTTTGATTTTCCCAAGGGTGCTGCCTGCCTCCTGGCTTGTGTTCTTAGTATGTCGGGTCCTTCTCTGGCCCTGTTAATCTCCTGTTATGCTCCAAGAGGGCAAATGTACGAGCAGAACAGACCATACATTTTGCAGCAATTGTCCCCAACAAAGTGCAAATTTGAGAACTTCAGTAAGTGAAAGTATTTAAAGATGTTTAAACCGAGGTAAAAATGGCCTACTTGAATCTTGCAATTGAGTAATTGTGAATATTTTGTGTCTAAAAGGAGCTAATGTGTCTAGGGAACACAAAAATAAAATGATATTTTTTTTTCATCCTCTGTGCAAAGGACTGTTCTGCAAATATAGTGTGTGTTATTCTCTATTTTATTTAAATGCACTGCTTCGTGAGCTGTGCTTCTGTCATGGGCTTCTTATAGAGGATGATTCAAGCTATGAGGTCATTAAAGGATGAAAATTACCTTGGAGGAAACAGTGCTATCTGAGTGCAGTGCTATTCTGTGGTGATGACCTGGAATTCATTCAAAGTGTTTTATGGAATATAGGTTTAAATGGCTTCAGAAGCACTTTCAGGAGAAAGTGATGAGGAGGCTGTAACAAAATGTGTGCTTTTTTAATTGGGAAACTAAGCTGCCAGAGGGGAACCAGAAAAGAAATAAAATAGTCTTGCTCTTAAGGTTTTGTATGGGGATTTAGGAGTTCATGCCACATTTTTTGTGACTTGGGCGACTCAATGTCGCTACACTCATCCTTCCCCTTTCGGAGCAGCTGAGCATTCTGTCTTGGTATGGTAACGCCAGTGCGAGGACAGAGGTGGAAGTGTCCTAAAGCAGCTCTGAGGTGAAGTGTACATTTTAGTGGGGACCACTTAGTGTATGCTAGTTTTTGACTCTTCAGTTTTACCAGGGCTGAGTCAGCTGTCTGTGCTTGGAGTGATAACAGTAATCGAAAGGGAACTCTTCTGACTTCCTCATGGGCACCACACCTTTCAACCACACACATGTCCTGGGATTGATTTAAGACCTTTTTTCTTCCAAGCACTTATCTGAAGAGCAGATCTAGTGAAATCTTGTGGCTGTTTTCTCAATAACAGATCCTGCTTAATGGAAGAGGAGGCAGAAGGAAGATTGTTTTTTTCTTTTTCTCCCCAAACAAAGACATTTTGTGCCTGGTAAAGGTTTGGCTGAGGCTGCAGATTTTCCTTCAGCAGGGATATCTGCCGTATTGCTGCTTAAGTACATGAACATCATGTGCAGGAACATCACATCTCGGTGACCTTTCCTCTTTGGTCAAACTTAGCTGAAATCCCACAGTGGGGAATAAGGAATGAGGAGCTGACATAGAATGCTTGTGTAATTACAAGATTACAGGATGTATATCTGCAATTTTATTACCTCTTCATTGTTGCAGCGTTGCTGGGATGGTTTTATGCCATATTTTAGAGCTGGGGAAGTTTGTGTAAGCTAGACCTTCAAACTCAAGTCCATCTTTATTTTTCCTGAAGTTTATTTTCTTTGCCCTCATTTCTTTGTGTGAGGCTGCGCTTAGGGTACAGAACTATCTTTCTTCAGTCAGAGCAACAAAAAGGGCAGAAGTGGTGTCGCAGTTTTAGGATATTGCAGCCATCTCACTGCAGAAATAATCCCTTAAGCAAAGGCTCTCTATCTGGAGAAGACTGTTTTTTCTGTTTTTGCAAAACAGACCTGATCATTAACAGCACTGCCCTCGGTCCCCCTCCATTTAAAAGAATCATTTTGAGGATTCAGGTTAGCTGGTTCTATAAATAAAAAGTCTGTCTCATAAAACTCAATTGTTAACAATTTTAGAGTTTTAGAAATATTGGGAGCCCTGCACAGCCATGGGAGCCTGCCTTACCTGAGTTAGCAGTGAGAAGCTGTGCTGGAAGCAAGTGTAAGCTATGCGTAAGTTGTTTCACAGTTAGACAAATGCAATAAATCAGGGTAACAACCCGTCATGTTTTCATCAGATTCTCTATTCTATTTTTGACTGAAAGTCAAATTTCTGATGTAAAGGCTTAATAACAGATATAAATAACTTTTTCATTGTCAAGTAAATTGAATTTTTTTTGGCTTAAAAACCGTAATGTTCAAAAGGTTTGAACTTTTCTTGCAAACGTGGGTAGTCTTACCATAAGCTAACTGTATTATCTTGTTAACTTCTTACAATTGGTGTTGGAAGACATTGGCTTGAATTATGTTTTTTAGAACAACCTAAATTGGGGAACAGTCTAAAGAAACACTGGGTATTGCACAGATACTACACTGTCTGCTGACCTCATTTTTTGCAAGAGGAAAAAAAACCCTACCTACGTTCAATGAACTTGATTCAGCTCCTTAAAGTTTCAGCAAGTCTTCTGTAGATTCTTTAAAGGAAACCAGAGAGAAGCTGTGATTCTTCTGAAACAAACAGCTGCCACAGAAGTGGAGCAAAAATTTGGACTTAGCTATCTGAGACCTATAGAAAAGGTTAGTCTTTGTGTTGGCTCAAGGAAAAGGGTGAAGATTTGGCTGAACAATATTTTATCTGAATTGGTTCTCTCAAGCCAGCTATAAATCAAGGCTTGAATAGTGTACTAGTGAGTATAAAATACTGAGATATAAATCAAGACTTGAACACTGTACCTGTGAGTATAAAACACTTGATGTTGTACAAGTCAAGGCTCAAAAGCTGTCTGCATGAAAAGCCTGGACAGATAAATGGTGGCGCTTGAACACTGGCTGTTTGGAATATAAAACACTAGGGTTATATCTCTCCTTTCGACATCAGTTCTTGAACATACGTGTACATCACAATTGCCAACTCAAAATGAAATACTCTGGTCTCCTACCTGTCTGCTGAGATGGCAAGCACTTCAAAACTTATTTCCTGCATGCAGTCTCCTTACAAATTAATTCTGTGGTGGTACCGTACTTTGTATGGAAGAAAGGGGATGTTCTTTTGATACTAGAAGGAGCTTGTATATTTTGGTATCAAATATAATGAGCATTTCTTACATCATTTCAACATATATCACATTGAGGAGAAAGGTGGCTGCCTTTCATCTGCTTACAAGGTGCCATGTTTTCAGCTGGGGAATATGTTGACCTAAGCTTTCTAGACAATATGTTTTGAAGAGGGATTGTGACTTGGTTGCCAAGCAGTTTGCTTTGGCTAATAGTTCTTTTAACTTGTCTTTCTGCAGGAGGCATAGCTTGCCGACTCTGCTGAGCAATAGTGGTGAGGGATTTTACCTGTGGCCCCCTTACTCATGCAGAGTAAGTCAACTGCTTGTAAGGACCCCATAGCAAATTAGCAACGTGTTGCAAGTTCTGGGTGGAATCAGACTGACATAAAGGGTCATGAAACAAATGTAAACATATCTGAATTACTCTGAGCCTGATTCATGTCACAGTTGTCAGTATCCTCGAGATTCTGAAGGAGTTAATAGAGGAAGCTTTACAATTGGTCTGGGTTTAACTCATTCTTTCTTTTTTTTTCTTTTTTTTTCTATAAACGGCCCTGGTTTGCTAATCAAGGCTTGTGTGATCACCCAGTGAGCTAGTGAAAATATGATGGGAAAGATCTTGTACCTGTGCTGGCGTCTTCCTGAGTGCTTTGTGTGTTAGTCACCAAAATTAGTTTTACTGCCATATTCAAAGATAAATAATGGCTAAGATTTATTAACTCCTCCCTCATCATTTTGTTAGTAAACCAAAGATGCTAACACCTTTCTAGTACAAACAAGCGTGAGATTTACTGTGGTGTGCCATCTGTGCAAGGCAGGAGACATTCACTTATTTTGCTGTAACACCTTAACTCCAAGCTGAACTACGCTCCAGCTTTAAATGTTGCAGATATGCATAACAGTCTTGAGCTCTGAAGAGCTGTGGTTTAAACAAGGTAAATGAGAATAAGGAAAATAAGTCAAGAGGAGTGCTCTTTGTTTACGTGCCTAACGGAAGGAGGCACCTAGAGGACAGTTGAGGACAGTAGAGGAAGTAGAGTACAGTCGTCACAGTACAAAAATCTGGGAAGCCTAATGAGTTACTAGGTAGCAGTGTGAATACCACAGTACCCTTCCATCCAGGCGTAATTACATTTCCACTGTACCTCCTCTCAGTCTTCTCAAAAGGATAAGTAGTTTTCTCAAAAAGAAAAATTTAATCTTTCCTAAAAGCGCAGAATGGAAATGTAGGGGTAATTGGCTTGCAACAAAGTAGAATAGTGGTATCCTTTTTAGATTGATTAATGGGTACTCCTGTAAACCTGAAGACTTTTGTGCTGATTGTGGCTCAATTTAGGGACAGAAACAAGTGTATCCCTTCTGTTCTCTAATATCTATGTATCTAATATTAGCAGTCTTCATTCTGGAAAATGCTGTCTATCTGATTTCTGATGGTGAAACGACCTTGAAGTTCATCCTTTCCCAATGCGCTAGGTAAATGTTCAGTTCTTGAAAGTAGTCCTTGGTGGAAGTGAAAAAGAACCCCCGCCGCACTGTCCAGAGTTTAATCTTCTGTTCAGTACAGAGGCAGAAAATCCTGAATTCCATCGCTACCTACTCTGAACACAGAAGTTGTGGCGGGTTTGACTGCCTATTGCATAAGTTGACTTGCAGACAGTTCTCTGTACAGCAAACTGTTTCCTGTAGGTACCCAAAAAGCTGCTATATCACACCTCCTCAGATTAGCAAAGCACTGAATTAATTAGGGAGAATTCCATGTATTAAAAGAGATGGAGCTGTGTTTAGTTATTGCTAAGACCACAGTTACTGAAAAATGTGGATGTCTTGGCTCTTATCCATTCATTGTGCACTCAGTGAGGTGTGGCTGCTGTTAAGGGAAAAGAAACCAGACAAATTCTGTAATTAAGGACTAATTTTCTTTTCTACAGACAAGGGATGGTTTGTAGTTGCATAGATAGTTGTCACTCACCCTGGGTCTTTCCCGGCTTCTGAATTCTTGGCTCCAAGTTCTGATGCAGTAGCATAGATACAATGTTATCCAGATACAATTTTCAGTAACCTATTTGCATATTTCTAAATTTATAAACTTTTTGCTATTCTGGAACTCGGTTCATTTAATATTCCCCCCTTTGTTCATTGTTGCTGAATGTGATCGGTGACCTTGTCCTGAGAAAGTGTCAAATCATAAGTTTCCCGCTTTGTATCATGAATGTGATCTAGTTCTCCCTTTCCAAAAAATCTAATTCATTAAGAGTACATCTTTATAATTGCTACACTGGACCCCTTATAGCAAGGATAACTTCACGTGTTTTCGTTACAGTCCTCTCCCATTGCATGTTTCTAATTCAGAGATATCCTGAACTTTTCTGTTTATATAATCTTTCTCAGATGATCTGGGTTGAATTTGGAGCAGGAGAAAAGATGTTCATGCAGTTTCTTCCTTTCAGTAAGGCTGCCAAGCTGATGTTGTCTCTGTCAAGTCATTCTGATATTGCAAGGCATCTAAAGGGTATGACAGCAGCTCTTCCGCTGCCTTTTTGCTTGCCCTTTGCTTCCACTCATGTGGTTAGTACCAGAAATATGACCAAGTTTCTGTACATCTTGACGACCCAGGCTGTAAAAGCTGCTAGTTACTTGCCTGAAGCAGAGAAGCCACGTTTTCAGACCAGTTGGAATAAACCTAGTATTTCTGCAACTGTGTTTACGCAAGGATTTCTACTGAACTGTATCATCACAGCCTAGGAATCATCCCAGCAAATTTAGGAGTCATCCAGGAAGGATGGGATAATTATATATGCTGTAAGGAATGCAGAATTTAAAAAAAGCCCCACAACTCATAAATGGCAATAGAAACAAGAGTTGCAGCTGAGACTTAAAAATTCATAGACTGAAATAGCTATATGGACCATTCATCACAGAACTTCAAATGAGTATTTCTGAGGTATCTAACACACCATGCTTGGCTCTGCCAGTGGGGCTGTAAATATGCATTAATGACAGGACTGTGGAGAGTAAACTCTTGAATTCCTACTGAGTGTGTGATGTGTGCTTAGCCATGAAAACTTACGTGATAGCTTTTAGCATTAGGTGTCCAGATGTTCCCCTGGAACAAGGTGAATACTCTGATCTTCATTTTTCACAAGAGGAGGAAGCATCTTGCAAAAAGCGATTGAAGACAACTAATTGCAAAGATGGTAGTTTATTTTAAGTGGAGTTCTAAGGAAAAAGCTAATACGAGAGCTGAGAAAACGAATGTTAAATCCTCGGGGATGCTGGAAGGGAAGGCTCTTTGACTGACATATCAGTGTGCAGATTTGTGGGGACCCTAGATTCTTGCATTGGTCATCTCAGAGCAGCAAACAATAGACTTCTTCATAAAAGGAAGAAAAGGTCTCAGTTTAAAGAAGTGGTTGCTGGTTCTCTTATTTGAAAAGAATAGCTCAGAGAAGTACTGGTACTCCTGCACTTCTCCCAGAGAGGCATAGTTTGAGAAGCAGTAGTGTGTCAGCTGCCGTGTCACCAATCTCAGCCAGATGGGCTCTGAAGTAAGACGCAAAGAATGCTGGCTATTGGATTGCTCAGAGCTGGGATTTTTGTGGCACTTATTTGAGAAGGTAGTTAATTACTCCACCAGGATGTACCTTGTTTTATGTGGCGTAAGATGGTAATAGACTGCTACTGAAGCCATTGCAAAGGCAGATATTAATTTTTTTTTTCTGGTTCACTGCAAGTAAAGGGCTGGCATTGTTCTTTTCAGCAATCATGGTGCCCTTCGTGTTTCAGCTTCAGTTTCAGGCTTAGGGTCTTGGGCAATTACATGGAACAGTCTGAACTCCACTGCCAAGTTAGTTCTGTTCCTTCTGCCAAAGCCTCACCCTCACCTAGAATTTCTACCTGAAGAAGGCTGAATACTTCCTGCATCCTTAGGATGGTAAACTTTTCTCCTTGTTTTAGGTTTTTATTTTCTCTGTCAGAATTTTACCAGGGAATTAGCCAGTGTTCATGTACACAAATTACAGTTCTTTCTAAGTATAAATGTAGGTTGGGTGTTCTGTCCTGTTTGAATTTTTGAATTAACTCTCTTCCCTACTTCCCCCCCAGGCTTTTACAGTGTCTAAATTTGAGTTGGCTCACTAAGAATCTCTTCTAACGTCATCTTGTATTCATGGACTCTGGTGTATTTATGCTGTATAGGTTAATTCAGATTAGCCCAACTGTTCCAGCCATTGGTGTTCACAACCAGGAAAATCTCATTCAGCTAGCACTGTGCGCTTCTATTAGTGCAACTGTTGAAGCATGAAATAAACCCCCCAGCCCCAGTTAAAAATGGAGCAGCAAGAAAGATCTCAAAATCAGAGTTTGTTTTCAGTGTAGCTGTACCAAATATACAAAGGCATCACTGGCTTTATCAGCCTTATCCCTCCTCTTGTGTGGTTATTAATCTGTGAGTTATGTGCCTGTGCGGCACCCCTGATAGTGCTGTCTAAACACTTTGGGGAATTAAGGTGGGATTATAACTGCATTTTACTTATACATCATCCTAACTGTTGAAGAATGATACACATTATGGAGAACCTAGTTCCTAAATCGAAAATACATTTTATTTGGAGTCCTTAAGTGCCCATCATCCAACTATCAGTGCACAGTTCAGATTCATTTTAAGGGCTTGCAAGTCAATTAAGCTTCAGTGTTTTTTTAACTAAATGACTCTTCTAACACAATGTTCATTATCACTTGTGATCAGAAAATGAGAGAGCTGATTCATCCATTATTGTGTGAAAATATTTGGCATACCCAGAGAGAGGAGATTAAATACTTTCCATTTCTGTAGCTGATGTGAATGTGTCAGGGTGCTCGGGGTTTGGTGAGTACATCTACCCTACGTGATACAACATTGTAAGGACTCCTGGATGTTCCTGGAAAGTTTCACAGCTGCAGCAATACCACTCTGCAACTGGATCACCACTGAACCTTCTTTAACGTGCGGTTGGAGCTGGCTTGGGTATGTTTTGGCAGCACTAATGAGAGTTCTGCTAAGGAAATACTAACGCGTGGTGAGGGGCAGCATCCGAGGCTCACGGGACAGCCCCTAAAGATAAGCAGAGTGCATGGGACTGCTGTTTCCTCTAGTCTTAGTTAAAGCTGTGAAAGAGTTATTCTCTTGAGAGCTTTGCTCTGCGGCAGGACACCTGAAGAACACTGGGGCCCTGATCCTCTCCTCAGAGAGGGAATTTCAGGCAGAGGCACCACAGAGCTGCTTTTTCTTTTTTTTCCTAGAATAGCTTGCTTCCTTGGGAAGACTCATACAGCCTTTCTAGTGCAAATACAATCCCTACCCTGGACAAAGCCTAATTAACTGCTCTGTGCAGGCATAGGATCTTCTGGGTAAGAAACGCTGTTAGGATTTGGATCTGTTCTTCAGCTTGAACAACATGAGTTGAATATTCTACTGCTTTCTTTGTTCAGTCTTTTAAGTCTCCTGAAAGTTCATGCAGCGTTAAAGTAAGAGAAATTCAGTTTTTGTTTCCTACCTTTCCTTTTCCTTGGCTAGAAATTGTCCAAATTTGGTTAACAAAATTTACATATAGTTCATGACAAGTTTTGCCTGCTCAAAAAAAATTCCTGTGTCTTCAAGTAAAGACAGAGCCAATTTCATACCACTGAAGAGGAAGTTTTCTCTCTGGGGACCTGTCCTTTATAGTTTATGAAATCAACCTTTGTGCATGTGTGCAAAAAGCTACAGATTTTTGTTCCCATGGAAAAGTAAGATCCTGTTCCACTACTGGAAGATGGAAAACAGCAAAGTCCAAGGTTAGATGGTCAAATAAAGCTAATTTTTAATAATGCCATACCAATGGTGTATAATTCCAAATAAAAAAGAGGTGTTACCAATGCAGAGTGCTGAGACAAATAGAAACTGGCCATTTGAGATGGACATTTTGATGCTTTGATTAATGCAGCCTGACCTGTAAGGAGAAGAAATGAAATTGTATGCACTTAATATAAATATTTCTATGAAATCTAGTTTGTATCTGCATAGAAATAATTATTTCCTTATAAATAAAACTTGCATGTGCATAACAGCTTTGGTCAGATTCAGAGGGGGGAAAAAGAAACCCTATGAAATTGAAAGCTGTCACATCTGGTTTCTTTCACAAGGGCTTCTTTTTAGCTTCAAATAACCGCTCTGGGCAGAATTTTTTTTGGCAGGGCCAGCTGATGTCCACATTCTCCAGTTCTTCCCCATAAGCAACGTCGTGTCTTTCTGAAAGAGCGGACAGGCTCAGTTGTCTGTACCCAACTCTACGTAGTTAGAGGTAGTAAGGACATGAGGTAAGCAGGTGGAAATTTTCACAGCTACAAGAGAAGGAAAAAGAGACACAAGCAAGTCTAGGGAGCGAACTGAAAAGCCTGGAGGATGAAATCAAGAGAGAATAGGAGTAGGGAAACCAGTGACTGTGGGGTGGAAAAGAGTTGAGGCTCAGGAGGGATTAAGAGGCGTGGTGACAGCAGAGCTGAGGGAAGCTTTTTCTCCCTTCCTGCTCCGCACGGTTGTGATATGGACAGACATGCATGTCTGCCCTATGTACTTACCCAGGCAGCGGGACTGCTGCTTCTCCATTTCCTGCTGTCCTCTTTTTTGTTAAGCTTTGTATTTATTTCCCGAACTATTTTTTTGCTGTGCTGTGACACTGCAATACTCTAAACTCTCCCTAAGTTATCAGTTTCTCTTGAAAAGGGGAGGGATACAAGTGTTATATGGAAGTTAAATAGACTGGGATACTTTTGGAAGTATGTTTCACATCTCTGAGCAGATGTGTCCTCTACTTGTCTTATCTTACAGTTTGTGCCTGAATAGTTCTGAGGAGGTATAAAACAAAATAGACTCATCATATGTGCTTTGCTTTTCTGGCTTTCTTCACCTTGATGTCTCGGAGTCGGCAGCATTCAAGTAATAAAGTAAATACAGAGGAAATGAGGAAATCCGATTGATTTCTCAGATGTAGGGCTAAATCCAACTTGCATTTAATTATTCCTCTCATAATAAAACAGCCACTATTGTTTTTCTTCTAATGTTCTTTTGAGTGGAGTTGGCTTTATCAAGATGTTTCAGGCAAAATCCAGTCCCTACTACTCCATTTACCTTGGGGAGTTGAGTAATCACTGGGGCATTTGAGCTCCTGTATGGGGAAAGCTATAAGCTGATTACTGAGAGTGCAGAAAATTAATGTTTCTGTTAAATTCTGAGCAGAGAGATAAGAGCTTCCTGAAGGTACGCTGAGATGTGATGTTCTTTCTTGACCTTCTCAAATTGTTGGTGTAACTGCCCCGTCTGTATTAAACCATGATGTAATCCTATTCTGCAGTGAAAGATTTGAGCTGTTGGCTTGTTTAGGATTTTTCCTTAAGTATTCCGCAACATACAACTGTTACTGCCACTAAAAATGAGGTAGCTGGTCACAGGTTGATAGGCTTTTGATGGGGTGTCTTAAGTATCCCTAGGCAAGAGATATCTTGGTTTTAAGAGGCTCCATGTAAAAGCTGTGTGGGTTAATGGCCCTTAGGGTCCGGCTACGCACGTAACTTGCAGCACAAGGCAGAGGTCTTGGACAAGTGCTGTTTCTTGCTCTTCTAGAAGTCTCCGCTTACTGTAGGTATTCTGTGAAGGCACGGTGGTTATTTGAAAGAGTTTGGAATGCAAATGACGAAGGCAAAGAGGAAGGAAGGGAAATAATGTACTCAAGGTTGCAGAGATCAGTGTCAGATGTTCTCTACTGGACCAGCTCTTGTTCTGTTCTTCCATCTTCTTGGGAGACTTTTGAAACATCGTTACAATCTAAAGTAGGATACTGCAGAACTTTTTTAGCTGTCAAATGTTAGCACTAATCAAATGATATTAAGATGGTGAGTTAGCAGACTTATCCATTGTGCAAGTTGATTGATGAAAGAAAAATAGTAATAGGACCAAGGCACTTATTTAACTTCTTTCAACTATGGAAAATATGGGTCTGTAGGGATATATAGTGCAAAGTTTAAAAAGAGGTAATAATTACAACTGGTTATTTATGAGTTTCTGAAATTTGAGGTTTACTTTGGGAAGTGGAAGAACTGAGGCTTCAGTTGAACATAAGCTTTTTATTGATGTTACTTGTAATTTTTTTTTGGCTGTAGCCATACACACAGGTTCCTTGCCTCTGCAGAAAAGCTGTTGACATTCTGACACTGCATTCCCACTACCTCATGATTTGGATAGTGTACACTGCTGTATTTATTTGGAGCCTTTTGCTTCTCTGAATTTTTGAACTCCCACATAATTTAAGTGATCAAGAATGTTTTCTCGTCTTTGGGACCTGAGACGTACAGCAACATCCATTCTTATTCATGTCTCTAAATACTCTATTTTCTCTATACCTTTTTCTAATACTCATGGATTTACCTGTAAAGAAGCAGGAAGAACATGTGTTTGATTGAAGTCTTATCTAGATCTGGAAATCTCAGTGACTGATTACATAGTCAAGGGGAATTTGGCTGTTATAAATGGCTTGGATGTCCAGAAATGCTGTAGCCAAAGCCATTCAAGGGCTCCTAGAATTGCCACCTTGTAAGAGGAGTAGTTTTCATATGAATAAATGTCTAGTTAAAGAACAGAAAGCAAAGATCAGTTTGGTCAGCAGTGGGAGGTCATTAGTGAAATATCACGTCATTCTGCTGGTGCCCATGCTTTTTTTAAACAGTATTTTGCTTAAGTACTCTGGAAAAGGAGATTAGATTGTAGATAGAAAACCTATTCCGAGTAGTTAAACCAAAAAATTGGCATCAGGATGTCATGGACGCCAAAGCTTATAAAAATCATTGGAATCCATTTAATATCTCTGGGATAACAGTCTCTCTAGGGTATTTCATAAAAGCCCTGAGTTTCAGATTCTAACAGGCTGAGGTAACGTGTAGGGAATTACATGCTTTCCTAGTTACTTCCTAA
This sequence comes from Neomorphus geoffroyi, assembly GCA_033558235.1. Classification (NCBI taxonomy): domain Eukaryota; kingdom Metazoa; phylum Chordata; class Aves; order Cuculiformes; family Neomorphidae; genus Neomorphus; species Neomorphus geoffroyi. The sequence continues at coordinate 7,959,211 of JAUMJM010000012.1, forward strand.
GAGCTTGTTACTAGCTAATGTTAGAGAGAAGATACTGCATGGACCTTTGGTCTGACTCTATGCAGCAAAGCTTTGACTGTTAATTTTAGATGTTTATTTATCTGAATTATAGGCAGGGTTTGTTTGTTTGTTTTACCTTTAAATCTGGTCTATTGAGTCATAGGAACAGGTTGTCAAACATTTGGGCAGATTAGCATTGTAGGACTGAATCCATGTACACTTCCTCTCCATGCTTTAAGAAAAACCAAACACACAGACCAGCCATCCCACCTCACCCCTTACCAATTCCTATCACCTCCCCACAAATAAATTAAAAAATGAAGAATGCAGAACAATGCCATCTCGTGCTTGTGACCATTATAGTCTGGAGAACCTATGCTTTAAGATCTGTCGCAATCACAACTGGAATTTTGCTCAACCCTAGTATCCACATCAAAGCTGATGTATCATAATGGTGATTTCAGTCCCCTCTCAAAAGCTGCCCTAGGAAAGAAATTTTTCAAACCAGTATTAGTAGCAGCTATTTTCAGGTACTTCAGCGTAATTAACACTAAAGGAGGAAGGGAATGGTTCAGGACAACCAAAAATAATTTTTCTTTATGTGACTGCCAGCTGGATTCTTTCCAGAAGTCATGCAGCCTTAATTCATCAGTTAGAAGCAAGGTAAGCTGCAGCACACGTGTTTCTGGTGGAAAAAGTTAGCTCTGCTTGCTACTGAGATCTTAACACCTTGTGCATCAGTCCACAATCTGAATTGCAGCACATTTCTGCTCTCTAAACACAGAAGTGATTTGATGGTGTTAGTTTGACAGCTGCACAGGTAATATATGAAAGATGATAACCATGCAAGACATCTCATAAATTAAAGAGCACAACTGAAGGGCAGGTGCCTCAGGACACTTAGGCTTGGTTCACATGGAATTAGACCAAAACTTGCAATTCAGTTCATGTTGCAGTATTGTTTGTGTCTTCTTTCACTATCAGGCAGGTTGTAAAATTGTTTTGTATTAGTTTGATCTAACAAACTTGCTTTTGTTCACATGAAGCTTACTCATCTGATCGTGTTAATGATATTAGCACTTCCAATTTCTTATCTCAGTTTTACAATGGAGGAAGTATTTTTTCATGTAACCTTTGGAAGTCTGTTTTTATTCTGTGTTTTGCTGTTTTCTGAATGAAATCGCACATATGATTTTGGTGACCATTCTCACACTGAGGTAAAATAGTGATTTCTTATGTGTTTATGTAAGGATCGGGGTTTCTTAACAATTTTTTTTCCTCCTAAATCAGTTAGATTTTTCAAAGAGATTCCACCATTTACTGGTGCTACTGCCAAAGAGCAGAAAAGTACAGAAAGGGCATGCATTTCCTCTTAGCATAAAGAAAGGATTTTCCTTTGAGTGAAAGAAAGCACAGCTTCCAGTAAAACAGGCTGCCAAACTAGCCTGAGGGCTTGGATAACGTATAAAAATGCTGCGCTCTGCATTAGCAGAACCAGCCTCCAGATTTAGCCCTAAATATCAAAGAAGTGATAGAAGAAGCCACATACAGGGAGAGGAGTCATAATGCCTTGCTGGGAGGAAGGCATGACTGTTAATTGCTGTTTTTTAAGGGACTGGTTTTGGAACATGAGAGCCAAGACTGTGCTGCATGGCCCCACAGAGCCCTGGGTGGGTTAAATGCAGTGTATCTGTAGAGTTGCAGCTGATGGTCTGGCTGTGCTCTGATATGGGCATAAGCAAGATGCATGTCTTTCTCTTAAAAGCCTGTGTCGCTTTGAAGATGAATTTAGAGCTTCTGCTCTCTGGATTAGGACTGATGAAGTGTTTCAAGCTATCATACGCATACTCCCTCACCCTAAAGGTTTCTTTAAAGGATTAAAGCATTAAACACGTTTACTGTAATGAAGCATCAATTGCTAGAATAATGGAGCTTGAAGGTTTGTATTCTGGTAGTTATGAGTTTTCTGCTTCTGAAAAGATAAGGTGCTTTCTTCCTGAGAAGAATTAGCTGAATATTAATGTTTATGTGCCTTTGATAGTGACGGGTCACTGACCGGTGGCTGCTGACTTCTGGAAAGGTCGCTTAAAGTCAACGTCGCAAAAATACTTTTACATAAACATAATAAAAACCATATGAAAGTGGTAGGAGTATGGAACTTGTGTTCCCTTCCACCACCACCTGATTATGCTCTAGTGTTTCCCTTAATCATCAGTGTGTTTTGTTGTTAAAATCAGCAACCTAGTGGTGCCGAGCTGAGAAAACAGAAGTTGTCTCTGTGTTCTTGACAAGTGCGAGTTTGCTTCAGTTGAGTTTTATGCAGCCATTTTGTAAACCCACTTTTTGGGGTGCGTCAGTGCAATATTCCAGTTGTGCAGAAGCTCTGAATATTTTATCCACAGAGGCCAGAAACTCAAGTGCTAGCTGCAGTGCATGTTCCAGCTAGCAGCTGAACTGTACAGAGACACCAAAAGCTTGTATGTTATTGCAAGAAAAACTGTTCTCCCTCTGCTGCTTCTTTCTCCCTGTTGTCACCAGAAGTCACTGGTTGAAAAGTACATTAGATAAGCCTGTTGTTTTCAGAGTGGCTGGCTAACGGCCAGGCCTGCCGAATAGTTGTGTGTGATGACTAAAACTTTCCTTTCTGGATAAGCTGAATTTTGGAATAGCTACTGGCTGGTGGTGATATATCTCAGGTTTATTTCCCATTTCAAGCAGGTCAAGACTGAAACCTTGATTTCGCATTCAATGCTATCTTTTCCTCATACTGTTTCTAGTCTTTAACTTAATCTCCTGCCTTAGACTCCATCCCAATCCTAGATATCTGTTCTCAGTCCCACTCAGCTGTTTCTTTGCCTTTGTGCTAGTCTTTTTTTCTACTTTCCCAGCTTTCTATAGAAAGTCAGTCTGCTTTCTGTCTCTACTGTGTCTACCTTGCCACGGTCCTCTGACAAAGACACTCTTGCAGTGATTGCAGGCCTTTCCTCTTTGGTGAACAGTACTATAAATTCTAATTCCTTCAATTTTTATTGCTCCCCTTTAACTTCCATTTTGCTGTGTGAGCGCATTTACTTCCTTTCTAGAGATTCCTGCCTACATAGGGGCTCACCTGAAGTAGAAGTTATGGTTCTCCACTGGGGAGGGCTGTCCTGTTGTCTAGGAATGGGTATGGGCCTTTACCACTGCTCTGTGTGTGTTACTGGTTTGTGTCTGTCGGCATAATTTAAATCTACTCGTAAATGTCTGTCATAATGTTGTTGCGTGGTTTATCTCTGATCTGATTACAAAAATGGCATTCCTGTCATATGCATAAGCGTTGCAATAAGCATGTGTTGTGGGGAAGAACTGTGTCCAGTAAGCTGAGTCTGACGTGAAGTTCAGCACGCTGGAAAGCATGGCAAATGAGTTTTAAAACTTGCCCTCAGTGTGCTCCATGTATATAGAGAATGCTGACAAATCGGGGCATCGTGACAATGACGGCACCAGTCCTGGAAGTAATTTCAAGGAGACTCAAAGCATAGTGTAGTTTCTGCTTGAATGTTAAAAGATGCCCTGAGCGCAGTACATGAGGTGCTTTGCAACTGTGAAATGCTGGTAATATGAGTGACCTTTTGTTGAACCTGTTGACCGGAACAGGAATAGTTTATATTCACATCCTATTGAGACACTTGGCCAAGTGTTTCTGCCAATCAGCTGGCTGTAATAATTTCCTGGTACTGTCCTGAATTTCCAGATACGAAGAAATTATTTCTAAGTATATCAAAATTGTCTGCAAGCCCTCTGCTTGTGCAGTTATTACCTGGCTCGTATAAAACCCTTGCCATCTATTTCCACCCGTGTGAGTGTGTAAGAGGCGTTTGGGTAGGTGTCAGACTGGGTTTCTGTTCTATTTGTCTGGTCTCCTTCTTATTGAAAAGCTGAGAGGTAACTGTGGGCAAAGCATCATAATCCCAATTAGACAGTTTTTCTGTACAGGCTCTATTTTACTCCTTTGCAGTAGGAATAGATACCTGACGTTGTTGAAGTGGAAAAATTACTCTTAATTCATGAAGTGAGGTTGTGTTCTGATCTCAAAAGGAAGACAAACCGAATAGCAGGAAGAAAGGTTTGTGACTCTTGGGCAAATCCACTTGGGCAAATACAAGGTGAAGGAAGGTAAGGAACAGCAAGAGGCTTAAGAAAAAGACACTCTCTTTCATGTGTATAGTCAAACAGAATAAGAGGAGTAAAGCAACATATTGCTTGTCCTTGTCCTCATGCTGTTCGTGCTTCGTGCTGTTCATGCTTCATGCTGTTCTGTCACATTTTTGTTTGCAGCAGCAGGACATTGCTGCAGCTGAGACTCCAGTAAGCCAACCAGACTGCACGTCCTCTCCTAAGATGTTCCTTCTTTAGAAGAAGCAGAAGCAATTTTCTCTGGCAGTTGAGAGTTATCTAAGATACATTTTAACTGTTAAGTTGAACAACAATTGGCTGGAGTTCTCTGTCTTAGGAATATGCAAAATTGCTGTAATACATGGATGCGACTGGGATGACAGATGACTCCTCTATCATTTCCCTACGCAGATGAACTCGGATAGTGTCGTGATTCTTCGTATAAGCCACCAAATATCCTTATCTCATCTGCTTGCTTTATGTCAGGTGAGCATGATGTTTTTCTTAGATATTCCTAAACTTGGATAATCTGTGCTGCTGGAATGTCTCTGGATGGAGCAGCTGAGAGCTCTTCTATTTTATACCAGGTCCTGAAAATTTAGATTGAGGAAAATTTCCCTCTGTTTTAAAGCTACGTTTTTCTACCAATAGTCTTGTATCAACCTTGTGATTGTTCTGGAGAATTTCTTTCTCCTCTTTTTGGAAGGGGCTGAGTTTTGTATTCATTTAACAGAACTGAGTTTATTCCTAAGTAAAAATGGAAAATTTAACTTGTCGAGTAATCTGAAAATCTCGAGGCACCTTTGGGATTGTTTCCAGCTTGCTTGCCTGACTGCCTTTTTAGTGTTATTCCTAAGACGAAGTTTTTGAGGGATTAAAATGAATTCATTGTGCTACGTTTCACTCATACTCTGATCAGCTTCCTTCATTGTAGAATGTTGTCCAATGTAAAATTGAAGAAAACTCCATTTGCTTCAATTTGTTTTCACGAAAAAGGTCAGTCTGTAGACGGTAATCAAGCCCTGCTGTAGTAAAACAACTTGTGAGGGAAGGCACAATCCAAAAATATTATCTCAAATTTAAATGCATAGATTTTAAGGGAAATGCCTGGGTTCAGTGGACAGCGACTGGAGTTTATGGAAACATGCCTCTTTGAAAGGAAGTCTAATTTCCATATAAATATGATGGTTGGAACAGACTGCGGTTTGCTTGCAATAGTAACATAGTTTACTCAATGAAGCTATTGTTTTCCATTACATATATATCTTAGTGGAAGTGAAATATTCTGAGAAATAGAATAGTCACGGTACCAGTGATGTTCTTGCTGTACAACCAGAGGACATTAAAATCAACGCTGTAAACTCCAAAAGAAGTGCTCTGATTATGATCAGTGTTTTCATAAAAACACTGTTCGGAAGCGGTTGCAGAGTGGCACCGTCACACTTGTGGGCTCCTTGGGGCACAGACTGTCAAGCCATTGGTGCTGTGGAGTCCCTCCATGTACTCTAGATAATATGCAATCTGTGAGACTATATGGAAGTAGGTTAAACAGGTGTCCCAGCTCTGCCTAAGGTGGGGTGTTTGGCTGAAGTGATTTGTAGCATCTGCAAATAAGTTATAGTGTAATGCTTTTATAGGGAAGCATATAGTTATGCTTCTGTAACTCAAATGAAGTGTGCCCCTAAATTGAGGTATTTCTCATGGGATGGCTGCAATTTTCAGTGATACCGTACAGTAGGTACTAATATAAGCAAAGCATGCATCTTGCTTGTGGGCAAGGCTTGTACGTGTCTGGGGATCTTCAGCAACAAAATACAGAAAATTAACACTAGGCTAAGAAATATTTTGGTTAATATTTTAATCCCAATCCCTATTAGAAACTGACTAACTGAAAGAGTTCCATCAAGTCAATTTTGGCTTAAAACTGAGTATATAAAGAATGAGAATTATTTGTTTTCCATATTATATAAACAGAAAAAAAGTAATTTCTTTGGACTGCAGGCCTCACATGGAAACAACAAAAGTGAAGCAGAAAACAGTTAGCTGATGGTGAAGTGCACAGTGCAGATCACAGGTGTTTTATGTGTGTTTCCCAGAAATTTAGAAATGCAGGACTTTGGTCTTGAGGATTTTGTTAGAAATCAGAAAGGTTCTTTGTTTAAAAGATATCTTGAAAGATTGAGGCTTGTGTGACCAAGTGCATGCGATTTTGTTTAGGAAGTTGTCATTGGATGGCAGTCACTACTGGGAGTGGGTTTCCAGATTTCATACTAAAGAAACAAGTATCAGTCTGTAAGACATAGTACACTGCATGCATCTGTAGCTCACTGGTGAGGGCTTTGTCGCTCTTACTCAGAATGTATTACTGAATGTCACATTGCAAGTAGTTATGGAAATCTGAGTAGCTTGTCTTGGCTATTTATATATTGAAGTTAAATCACTGTAGCAGATTTCTGTTTTCCATTACTATTAAAAATTATACAATAAGGTCAGTCTGAGTTGTAAACTGGTATATGCAATGATGTCTTTACAGAAAGTTGCTAGTCCTTAATACTTGGAGCAAATAAGGAGGTGATTAAAATATACCTAGAAGGTTCAGGCACCTCTCTTTGGAGGTGCCCGTATATGCCTATATTAACCTTCACATTGAAATAAATGAACAGATTTCCTCAAGTGGCGAATGCTGTGCTTATTTTCCAAAGAAAAAGTTTCCCAGTGTCCAAGTAATTTACCGACAATTTTGGAACCAGTTGATTTGGCCCAGGAGAGAAACTTTTTTAAACCTGTATTTAGGATGATAACTTATTAAAAGGTCTGCACTGCAGAGATCGTAAGGAAATGAAGCTTGATGGATTCTGATTTCCATTGAAGCTGTGCAGTTCTGTATCGACCTCCCACTGCTTGTGATGCTTTGCTGTGCTCCCACTACTGCCAGCATGGTGGTTTGCATATTTTTTGAAAGTTTGGTCTAAGAAGTTTATCTGGAAGTCAGAGTATATCAAACATAGCTCAATACCTTTCTGAAATCAATTATGCTGTAAGTGAAGAAAATTTAATTCCAACTCATGCATTTTTCTTAGAGCCAAGAGGTCTAATAAAATCAATGCATGTAAATAAATCTGAAGTTCCATATGAAATTTTGTTTAGCTTATATCTGCTTGCAGAAACAACATCTTTTCTAGAGATATATTTTCATCATGAAAAATATAATTGCTAAATCAGATATTTTGGATTAGATTACTATAAAAGGGAAAGGATTTAATATTTTCTAATTGCCTTAGTTTTGCATATATACTAACAGCTGGTGAGTGGATACATTTATTCACTCTAACTGAACTTCAATGGAAACTTGATAAACAAACCAGCCTTATACACCACGCAGCGAGGGATTTCTCTCAAAATCATAGAGTACTCCAAGAATTTTTTCTTTGAAAATTACAAATGTAATACAGACTGAGCCTTAAGCCCATTAGATTTTTATACAAATAGGGTAAGCAAACAAATCATACTATATAATCTATTTATTTTACATCCATTGAAAGATATGCTAATTGGTGCTCTACTCGAGGGAGGTGGGCACCTTTTCTCCAAATAAGCTTGCTGAGCTCTGTGCTTAGAGAAAGGCTGCCTGAAAAAGAAAGTGGCAAAGTAGCTTTACAATTAAACATTAATTTTCTGTCTCTTAGAATTCCAAGTCTGTTTTTAAAGGCGAAGCTGAAGTCGTGTTTGTGATTCTGCACACGTGTGGTACCTGCAGGTGCAAAATGCTCTCTTGACATCTATTACACTGGGATTGCATCCTGTTGTGTCTCTGTGACTCCAGGGATGCAGGCACAGGTTGTTGTGCTTGGGGATAGTAGTTTTCAGAGTCCATTGGTGTGCGCCTCTAATCTGGGCTAGTTAGGTTCTTTAGCCACGTCAAATCAAGTAAGAAGTAGGATTCTGAAGGGAAAGGTCCTTCAATCATCTGAAGCCCTATTGATCCTTCTCTCCAGATCTACTGCCTCAAAATTTTATAGATTTTCCTGAAAAAACTGAAGGCATTCCCAAGTGATTCTAGGTAGCTTATGCCCAGTACGTTGTGTACTCTGGATGCAAACAGCCCTTAGGTTGCCACCAGCATGGAGCCCCCTCAGCTCACAATTTTAAGATTTGTGAAAAAGGCTGAGTTCTGAAAGCAGGTTAATTACAAGTAACGTATGGTACAAAATTTGTGTCAGTATTGCACTGTAGCTCAGTCGAGTAATCATCCTCTGTAGGATCTAGAGAGCAAAACCAGGCATTTAAAACTTTATGGAAGACCATCCCTAATGCTAGGAGAAAGACAGAAGAAAACATCGCTCAAGAAAGCTGTAGGATCTGTCCTGGGCATTTTCGAGGACAGGTTGGACAAATACCCATCAGGAATGTCCTAGTTCTAGCGATTATATGTTGGAACGGAAGAAGGCCTGGCTGACCTCAGTTATGAGCGCTTACATGATACAGAAATATTCTGCTTGAGTTGGTAGGAAAAATGGCTCTAGTGCTTCTGTGTGTTGGGGTTCCTATTTCTGAGCAGCTCTTCCATACTGCAAAGACGTCTTTTTCATGCTTGTTGTCTAACTCAGCCTTTTTATAGAGGTGGAAGGCTGGCAGTGCTCTTGGAGTTCTGGACCTCCAAATCACTGGGCCTGATGGGACTCCTGCTGGGATGTGTAGCAAGGTGTTGAAGTGTTCAAACTGATAGTCGGACACTGCTTTTGATTTGTAACATCCAGCTTGCTATCACATTTTTCTCTGTAGCTGCTATACTTCAATAAAGCTTGGATGAAGCATGTTGTGTGTTGTAGCTGTATCTTGAAGTTCAGGGTTGAGAGGTGAAGAGAATTCTAATTCCAGTCTTCCCAGACTGGAAGCAGAGGATCTGGTAGTTAAGGACCAACGTCACAAGCTCTGCTGGTGTAATCATTTGCTCACTACACGTGGTCAAGGTCAGCCCGAGCTCGTGAATCAGCTTTCTGCCATTTTACATCCTTTTTAGATCCAATGTGAAACTTATATCAGATTCTAGCAAAAGCTTTTTCCTCATTACTTCCCTTGGCACAAGGGCCGAGTGGTTTAACAGGGCATTGTCAAGGATTGTGGGCTAAAATAAGACCTGCCAGCTGTATTTTGGTTTCTCAGCAATTATAAGTTCATACAACTCCTTCTCTGTTCTGGCAGTATTTTTGTTCTCAGCAGCAGCAAAACTATTGAAACCTAGCAAGAACCCAGTGTCAGAGAACAGGTTTCTTGGCTACCTAGTCAGAAGTATGCTGTTCCCATTCTTTGGCTTTAATATTCCCTGTGCCAATAGTCGTGTATTTTGTAGGAGGAGGGAGCACATGTCTCCACCTGAAGACATGGCACTAATGTGCTGATGCTATATGATGTGTTTGTTCATTCACCCAGGTTTGGGTGTGAAAACCTCTGGACCAAGGGGTCTGTGACAGTGAATGTTGCAGGTATGGCTTGCATCTGGAGTGCCCTGAAATTAAAATGTGCAAAGCTCACCCATGCTGACAGATGCACAGAATGTTTCCACCCAGCATGAGGCTTAGCATTCAGAAGTAGTTAAGACTGTCTTTATTTTATCACAAATAGTTCCTACTTAGTAATGCAACATTAGACAGCCAGCTTTGAAGAGGGCTTTGTGTTCCGAACAGCATCTTGGTACATTTCCATCGGTTATAAGGGGAGATGCTTTGGAAGAATGAAACAGAGGTGAAAGCAACATTAACCCAGCTGCTTAAAGGATGCGACCATATGCTTGGTTGTTGTGCATTAGAAACAAAAAGCCACAATTACCATTAAGTTGAAGAAATAAAAAGCATTATAATCATAAGCCACTGCAGTGGCCTGCACATGAGAGCTATTCGATCAAATCCCTAAACAAGGGGGGAGTGTGCCCAGAATTTAAAGATGAATGGCACCTGTGCAGTTCCATCTGGGGAGAACCTGTGTTTTAGTGTTTTGAAGACCTGGTTGATCCTGAAAGGATATATGCTGGCTTGATTTAAAATCAGCTTTTTGGCTTGTGGTGAATTCTGGGCTTTCAACTTGATGCAAGGCTTGTCTTCACCAGACAGAACAGATTAAGTTGAGGTTTGACATTACAATGTCTCTAACAACAAAGCCAGCATGAGAGACTGCTGGCCTTCCACACCACCATTCCTGCCTCTGCTCTACTTTTCATCATCTGCTTGGATGGGCCCCAGCAGGCATTTGTGGGGATGTGTCGTGCATTGCCTGAGTGAAATGGTGTGGCCTGAGACACCCCATGAATGAGGACAATGCTGTAGCGACAGTCTGGTGACCTGTACCTGAGAGCTTCTGTCTCTGCTTTCAGACTACTTGAGCCGTACCATTACTTTCTTAGTATTTAGCCTGGAATAAGAAGAATGCTGTGTGAAGCAGGAGTTCGAAAATGCATCTTCTATCTGCTGCTGCTACGTAGAAGGAACTATTCGAAGAATGCTGGTAAGGTTTGTTGCTAAAGAACCATTTAATGTCCATCCTTGAAACTGACAATGTGCCCATGCAAACAGTTAGGCAGAATCCATGTGCCTTTATTTCTTGGGGCAGAGGCCACCCAGAGACAGAAGTGGCTTTTAGAAGGAGAATTCATCATACTTTGAACATACATGGTTGGCTGATAAAATGAGGACATGTCTCTTGCCACCTTTTTTATTTTTTTGTCTCGGAGAGTATAATTATATTGCCATGAACTGCATTTTGATAAACATCCAGGAATGGGAACCAGAAGGGCGTTTAATACAGGCTTATGTGTAAGTGGAATTTCATATGCTGACAGAATTAGCATTGCTGCTTTAAAGAGCAGCAAAGTAGAAATGAGCTTTCTGTTCCATAAAGGGAGCTGGCAGGTTGTTCCAGGCTTCTTCGGGGTTAGGTACAATGTGATGAGAATAGGGAAGCTTGCGCTGCGACTTCTAGTATGAGGACTCAGTCCAAAGAAAGGAATGTTATTCTACAGAGAAGAAGGCTAAAGTGAAAAAAATGTGTTTCCTTTAGTTAGAGGACTTGCTCATTGAATTAGGTATGTGTTTAAAATTTTTATCACAGTATTCAATGTGTAGCTTTCTGACTTAATGTCTTCCAAACTTGTTCTGAAAGTGGGGTTTTCTGTAATGTCTTTCTATACCATGTCACCATGGAAGCACTTACAAAAATAATCTTTTAAATACTCTTTTGCTTCTCTGGGATTATTCCTGTTTTATAGAAGAGTGCAAAATGACGTTTACGAGAATAAAATCTAGTCTTTAATTCCTTTTATTATGGTACTGAAGGTTTAAAGTGCAGCATTCCTTGACTTCCGGATTCATTTGAGTGCTTTGACTGTTTTAAATTAGGTGGATATGACCTTAAAATCAAGTTGCATTTACAAATTTAAACATTTTGTATGGATTTACACATATTAGCAAAAAATTTACTTCACTGGGTTACTGGTATAGGCAAGGTTTTATCCTCTGGTGTGTAACTGGTATTGGCTGAACATAAAGGTTTCTGCTGCTGACATTAGCAAGTCATAATTTTTTTCCTTTCCCTGGCTGAATTCTTACTTGTGGAAAGTTCAGACCCTGAAACAAAAGTTCAGTTGCCAGCCTGCAGTAAAATATGGTACCCAGTGCTTAACACAGTACAGGGACTGTATAGGAATTAGAAACCATCCTTCTCTTTTACATTTAATGACTTTTAGGATACGGATGGATACTTCTGCATCATTTTAATGTACAGTTAAAGGCCAATATAAACAAGTTGATTGAATTGGATTGACTAGGAATTCTGGAACAGGGTGACTTGCAGTGAGAGAGCTGTAAAATCAGCGATGTCCTTTTTGGGCCGTTTAAAGCAGACCCTTCCTTGCCTCAGTTCTGCCAGGCATGTTGTCAGTGAGTGGGGCAGTGCTCTAACATGACATTGTGTTGAACACGTGGAGGCTTTGGCTCAGATGTGAAACGCCTGCAAAGAGTGGGTAAGGCAGATATTAGGAAATGGAAGCAACTCTGCTGCTGAATCTCCCATGCTGGCTGCTGTTCCTTGGTCTGTGCAGAGCCAAATTCAGGCCTTGGCAAAAGCTGCCGTAAAACTGCTTACATTAGCAGAATCGGTGCTGCTTCGTATGTCAGAAATCATGCTCTGCCAGATATTTCCTGCAGCATCTGTGCAGCGTGAAATGACCTTGACTCTTTGTCATGAAGACCTGACAAAATTAGCTCACCCTCCCCCATGGCCTATGTCCGCTGGGAGAAAAGTTGGTATTCTTTAGTGAGAACGGGTCTGTTTGTACTTACTGAAGCAAGAAGGCCAGGTTAGGTCACAGCTCTGGCTAGTGTTCATGTCACACAGAGAGAACAAATCTTACTATTTCTAATATTCCAGTGGGAATTGCTCAAATGATTCATTTTTTAATGACCCCAGTTGTGCTGTGGGAACTGAAGGACTGGTGCAGAAACTGAGTTTTAAAAATAAGCTGTGTCCGGCCTTTGGGTCTTTCATGTTTATAGATTGCAGCACTTTGGGCGATGCTTCACAATGAAGAAATGTTACACACAGACATTCCTGTTGCTATCAGTAGCCTCTTCTTCTCAGATCTTTATGATATTCTTAAGCATAACCTCACTAAGCAATGGTAAGTAGCAATTTTAGAGCTGTTGAAGGTTTATGAAATAGAGCATAGTAGGCATTATTATAAAGCCAATTCCTTTTGCTTTCTTCAGGTATCCATGGGGTTCAATGCTGCTGATGGTCCCCATGGTACCTTTGACAAATAGTTTCATGCTCACATTCTTAGTATGTCTGAGTTATAGGGACAAACTAGTGATGAAATTGAAGTTAATAACTTGGTTATCTGATATTTTCCTTCTCACGGATTCACTTTGAAAGCTAAACTAGATCAAGGTAACTGTAAATCTATGAGATTCATAAGCATTGGCTACTAGAGATTTAGTGAAGACCAACTGCTTACAAAGCCAGATGACCGGTATTAATTTCATGTTCCTGCTGAGCTGGATAGCAGAATTTTCTTGTTACAAATTGATCTACTTGGAGGGAAATTAAGGCAAATTTGAATACACCTTCTGAAGCTGGAAAATCATGTGGCAGTATGTTTTACTTCAGCCTCCAGTTTGAAGGACACAGAAACTGGGTGAAGACTGAGGTAGTAACAGAGCTTATTTTTGGAGCACACCCATGAGACTATGCCTGTCCTTGGGAAGACACAAGGAAGAGATTTCTCAACTCAGCCTTACCTAAAAGCTGACTCTGCTACGCTGTAGTGAGAGATGGGAAAAGTCCCTGTTGCAGGTATGCTGAATTTTGAAAGAGGTCTTATTAAATGGTAATTAATGAACAATTCCTGAAAATTATTAGCAGGTCATTTCCCTGAGAACACTTTCGCCCTGTGCTTCCTTGAGATTTCATACAGCAGGGAATCAGTCACCCATTTGCACTTCAAAAAAAGGCTGTGATACAAGGTTCCCGATGTAGATAAAAATAATGGGTTTTACAGCTGAAGCCATAGGACTGTGTTCAAAGGAGAGTTACAGGAAGGAGAAAAATAAATGTGAAGCCAGCATCTTCCCGATTTAGCCTTCTGTTATTCAGTGGAAATGCATGTGGTAGCTACAGACAAGCCCATTCAAAGCAAAAATAGGGCAAGTGAGTATAACTGGGGACATAACGAATGCTGGCAATGCTGTAGCAGCCTGTCAGGCAACGTGGCGAAGACAGCCTGGATCGATGCAAGGAACAATTAATTGCCAGCCTCTGAGGAATAGGTAATAAAAAGAGATGTGGGAGGTGCAATCATTCAAATGGTTTTATTGGTCACTGCTTCGGCAGCCATGGCTTAAGACTTTTATAAAGTTGTTTTCCAGTTCTTTATTTAGCTCACACGTTCAGCCCTATTGTCTACTCAGCTGAAGCGAGATTAAAACCCAAGCATGCTCAAGGTGTTGAACTTAGCAAGCCTTTTTTTCAGATGTTTGCACAGAAAATTCACCACCTCCCTGACCCCCTGCTTTAAAGCTGCCCCTATCGTTGTTTTTGTAGGACTATTATCTGAAACTTATTTCCATAGCCAGGTTCAGTTCTTCATGCTTGTTCCCCTGTAGGGCAGCAATGCCTGCAAGTCCAACTGTTTAGCCTGAGGGACGGGGACTGAGCAAGCTTGAAAGAGTTCGCTTGATTTCTGATGAGGAAAAAAGTGACAATACAACTAGCAAGCCAGGTTTAATATTAAATTTAATGAGCATTAGTGCAAATGGCAAGCTCGAGATTTAAAACCATTAACAAGTCATAAAATTAAATTTTCCTCAGGAACAGCAGGTTTATGGCTTTGTGGGTATCCACAGAGGGCCAGATGGTGCATCCTGCGCTTTTTTTCTTGTTTTACAAGTCCAGTACTGAAATCAAAAGGGCTGTTTATGAAGCTGAGGTATTACTGAATGCCAGAGGCTGTCTGGCAATATTACTTGGTGCACATTTAACTGAGCCTCTTCCTCAAATGGATGCACCCAGTTGGAGTGCTGTACCCTGTGCAGAGTTCTCATTGCATGTGCAGTTCTGAGGTGAAGGCAGTGAACTGAGGTGCAGCAGGGCTCGTTTGATTCCTACCATTGCTAGAGCTTTCTGCATATCTCTTCCAAAACCAACTGCACCAGCTTCCTTTCTAAAACTGAGGCCAGTAATGCAGAGAGGCAGTAAAAGTTCATTGGTATTAGGGTAAAGCTTCCATGTGTTCCAGAAGCATGCCTTGCAATCAGAGAATCATAGAATGGTTTGGGTTGGAAGGGACCTTAAAGATTGTGTCGTTCCAAATGTTGGTTTTTTTCAGGGTCGTGTATTTATTCTGACTCTCTGGCCTAGACTAAAGATTCTTCTGGACAAAACTCAGCCATCACAGTAATTTTATAGTAAGCAGTGTTTGAATACAGAGCTGAGAGGTGTGAGGGCACAGATGAAGCAGTGAGAGAAAAGGCTAAGCACTATTCATTCTAACTATCCTCAGGAACAGAAACACAATATGCTAGCTCTAAACTCAAGGGATGGCACAAAATGTGAGAAGATTCCGGTGGGAAGATTGTACTTGCAGTAGGCAACGTCATTAACTTTTGCATCATGGCCTTGTAATGTGAATTCTTCTAACTATTGAGGTGCTCTTGTTAACCAGCTTAGCCACATGTTGAAATTTGTGAAAAGCAAAAAGATAAGTCTACATTCACACCTTTTTTCAACTCGTAAAAGGTCTGAAGTATCTGGAGGTAATTTGCTTTGAGATTTTTGAAATCTGAGAATCTCTTTTTGGCACTGACACTAAACAACCTTCCTGAAAAAAATGAATGTTCTAGAGAACATTATTTCTGTCAAGCATGTCAACTTGGAGGTGTTTTGAGGAGTTCTGGGGTGAAAATTAGTAATGGTGTTGTAAGCTATTAAGCCAGGAAGCAAACAAACCCCCCACAATTGTAAGCAGTAATCGTTTGGTACAACCTTTTCGTTACAGGGCTCCAGGCAGCTGCAGTGCTGAGTGGGAGAAGGCTTCCTGACTGTGTAGCCCTTTCCTTTTGCTGGACCTTCAGGGTGTACCGCAACGGTGCTGCTAACAGAGCCCAATAGCTTGTTTCCAGTTCCCTTAGTTTGAATAAGTTTGGGGTTTACTATTAACTGTAATTGTAACTTCAATGCTGATTGAAGTTACAATTATGGAGACAACTACAATATTTCTTGCTACATTAGTAAGTTTTATAGCCTCCAGTTTTAGGCTGCAGCAATAGAATTTTCTCTGCACATTTCATAAAAGGGACATTAACACTCTTGGTGATAAATTAATGCAACACTGCACATAAAGCAGACCCTAAGGTGGCACTATATAGTTTGTGTAGGAAATACAGGAACTACTTTGGAAAATGATGCATTCTTTGGAGCTAATTTTATTCTTCGGCTCTCTTCCCTTTTCCATATTTCCCAAGCACTCATTTTTATGCCATCCAAATATAAAATGATGTAGACCAATGTAGTTTCTGCTCTGAACTTTGAATTTTGGGAAGACGCTATAGTTTAAGACATTCGCAAGAATGTACTGTGACTAAGCAAGGTTCTGGGACAAAACAATGAGTACCTGATGCAATCTTCCTTTTCTGTTTTCAGCATATTGCATTATTGGATAGCATAAGGCCTTGCTGGAGATTTATTTAAACTTTTCTACCTCTGCCACTGTTTATTCTACAATACTGAATTAAGTGCTTTTAGCCACAGCATCAGATGACAGGTTACTTGCCTCTTTCAAATCTGCCTTTATTAATTCATTTATTCATTTGTTTGCTTACTTAGTGGCAAGAAGGAGGTAGAGTAGAGCCAATGTTGCAATAAGATTGATAGGAAGTGTTTCATGGCAAGACCTAGAGGTGTGGAATTTAGTATTGATAGAGATATGAGAGCCCACAATGGCACAGATTTTCAGCAATGGGAAAGAAAAGGTCCAGTCAATAAATTGTGCAGCTAGTGTAAGTGGCTAAGAGACTGAAAAACAAGACCTGCTAAACAAGTAAATCAGGACTTTTACATCTTAATTTTGGCTATTCTAAATGTGTTATTGTTTATACATATGAACATATCGACAGCGCTGGAAAGCTTTGTGTGCGAATTGTCTTGGGTTTTTTGAACTGTATATGGATATAGGCGTTTGCATGGCATATATGCTTCACCGTGGTTAGGCTCTCCCCCCTCAGCGGAAAGGCACGGGTAGAGGATTAGTGATTGGCTCCCTTGAAGGTGTTCTGGATTACAGGATACTTCAGCAATCAAGATCTTTAGTCAGTGGTTCTAGTTGTCTTCACTGCATTCCTGTGCAAAACAGATTAATTGTGCACTCCCTTCCCCCACCAGCCCAACCGACAGAGAGCCTCAGCAAAACCTGGAGAAGCTTCCACAAGCTCCTTCTCTTCCCTCTGAACTACACCAAGAAACTAAGAACACTCGGAGACTCCGATGTGCCTCCTGGATGAAAGCCAGAAAGGACTGTCTTGCTCCCTCTGTCACTGTTAATTATCACTCCCAAGACTAGTGGCAGGTCACAACACCAGACTTCTCCTTCCAAACATCCTGACAGGATGTTTTCCCACGTTATTTTATGTAGTACTTGCAGGGTTTCTTCAGTGTTAAAGGAATTCTTTAGGAGTGAACTTCTAAATGCTCTTTTGCAGGAATGTTGCAGTGGAAGATTGACCCATTGTGATAATGGACATTGCAAAGGGATTTAGTACCTTTTGGTAAAGTTTCTTCACTTCAAACCTAATATTTGGAACAACAGGGAATTAAGCAGCACCACTTAAACCATGTACTGGGCAGATGACAGTGAGTACATCTGACAGCATGAGTAGATGGAGGCAGTGGACTGCATTTCCAAGCTTCTCTGCTTTGGTGCAGGTTTGTAAGGAGAAGCTCCAGGCAATCCAGGGAGTAATACCTGGAGGATTATGGGGATTAACCTGGACATAGATACTTTTGTCTTCTGGGGAATCTCATTGTATCTCTCTGCATTCTGACTAGATTACAGCAATACAGAGCAGCCAACATAATAAAGAGTCGGTACCAGTAGATCTACTCGTTGCTCGGGAAATTTATAGTGAAAAATCTGCTTCAGCAGAAACAGGTTTGCAGCTGCTGAGAAGAATTTGGTTATGTGCTGCTTCCAAAGAAATGCAATACATCATTCACTGCTGGGCAAAATGTAATTTCTGTGACTAAGATTTTCAGACAGCCTAGGATACTAGGAAATAGAACTAACAGGATTTCTTCTCTGCACACTAATTGTTCAAGCGTGATGCATGTCAATGCTTCATGTCAGAAGCATGCAGATAGTAGGAAAAGGTTAGTGTACATTTGTAAGAGTTTTCCAGTAATTCAGTGAAACTTTAAAAATCCCAGAATGGACTTCTAGCTGAAAGGATGCAGTCTGTGCTGGCTAGAGAGGCTGTTTCTCATTTGTCAAGGTACTGGCATGATGCAATCATTGAAAAAAGTTCGTTGTGCAGTAGAAATTGACTACAGTTGCCTCATGTCTCGGAGGATGAATGTTCGTTTTAATTTCTGCATGCACAAAATTCTCGTTGTTCTACAAATAATTGGATGCCTTACAAAATTTAGTTTGCGTACACTCATAGTAACCAGGCTAAGTCAGTGATCTGGGAGCTTTGGCTTTAATATCAAGCATTTATTTCAAATGTTGGTGGATTTGGGTGGTCTCTGCAGCGGAGTATTGTGTTGCTGGAAATGCTAGTGGAGCACAGCAAGAGGCTCTTTGGCAGAGGATCTGCACCCTGTCCCAGCGTGCTCCCGGTGGAGATTCTCAGCCTTTCTCCAGAGCTGGCCTCCCGAGGAGCTGGGAGCAAACAAGGTGATCCCTGGGGAGCCTTCCTGACTCACTGATAGCCACAGCAACAACACCACCAAATCAGTGGACTGGATTTAACCCAGCGTATTCCCTACTCTGCAAAGAACCTCCCAACAGATGGTGCTCGGTGATACAGCAGTGGTTTTCAAGGAGGTCATGCAAAGTACTCGGCACTGGAAAGCATGTAGGAGCCAGAACTATCTGAGCTGAAGCCAAGGAAGTTCATGGAAAATGAAAATGCTATTCCCTGGACTGAAATAGCACAAAATCCTGCAGGATTCTTTACTGCCATCTGGTTGCTGACAGGCACACAGCACAACCTGAATGACACCATGCTGTCGTGTCGGCAAGTGGGAAGCATGGGTGAGCAACTGTATTACGTGCACTGTTCATATTCCTCATTTTCATCTTGAAGAATTCTTAGGTGCATCGTTTTGTTATAGGCATGGCTTAAGCTGGGATAGCTTCTGCAAGAATTCAGAGTCTTTTCTGATTTAACAATAGTAACATCACAGGCCAATCCTGGGGAAAATGGAGGAAACACACCATTTGTTTTTGCACCAAGGGGAGCTGAGTTTGGCTACAGCTTGTCACTATTGTTTTTAAGACAGTTCTACATTTATTCTTGAATTTCACCTCCCAGGGGGAAACAAACACATGGGCCAGATCTGTCCAAAGGATGGTTGAACCACCTTGTACCTTCTATCAGCTTTTACAGAACATTTGGCATAGTGAAAGAAAAAACACAGTTTTTTTCCAAACAGTCCTAATTTCTAACTTGATTTAAGGGAATAAACTGAATTAATGCCCCAAATTCCTCACTCTCATGTCATTAATCCCTTTTGGGAAGCTGGGTTTTTTTCTTCTTGCAGTACAGAGAAATGATAACTACATTTACTGGGTTTTATGGGTAAGTTTATCCTGGGACATAGTGGCTTTGTTTTGGAGGAGTCATTACTGGAAGCAAGAATTCACCAAAACTTCAGCGAATTACTTCTGTTCAGAGTTGTGCTTAAACCCAGAATGCATGGGGCATTCATATGGGATTGCTCTGCCTATGGAACACTTATTTTGGTGCCAGATAAATCAAGGTTGAAATAGTCCGCACTTTGAAGGGGTCCAGCAAGTTTCCTTCCACCCTGAAATTAATGTGCGATTCAGATGCCTCCTTAGATCTCCTCGAAGTTATTAGTTCCAGGTTTGGTGCAATCCTCACTTGCACGAGACCTGCCAAGTAGACACACAAATGATTTTATATGTCTCGCAAAACATAATCGGGTACTATGAAAGCATCCTCTGAAATTTTTCTGTGGATGGATGGATTAATGATTTAAACATGCTTTACCTGCACAAATCCAAGTAACAGCATCTGGTACAGTGAGCTTTCTGTGCAGTCATCCGTCCCTTTCTTCAATGTGAGTCTCTGCTCAAGGATGGTAAGGGATGGGAATGTAAGGGATGTAAAGAAGATCCAGCGTAAGTGATGATTCCTAATGAAGATCTGGTTGGCTGAGAAATCCACACACTTGTGTCTCATCTCATGCACATTTAGTGTCTGTTCCTGTGTGGTGAAGGGGCTTGATTACCACGAGCTGTCATTTAGCCAGGTTTGCACCATGTCTGATCTGAATTTTCCCCAGGGAACCAGTAGTACATAGGGAACAACTATGGATTGCTCCACAGGCTTGGCTGGTCTGTTTTGAGTTTCAAGCCATTTCAGGGCCACATTGAGAGGATGAGAAAGAAGACAAATGCCTTAGTAGTGAGAGAAGGGAGGAAAATACACATTAGTTGAATACTAACAGAATTTTAAGTGGTTCCTTTAGCTGTAAAAGCCTTGCCACCCCTCATTTCCTGCACGTGCTCAAAGTCTTCAGTGTTGCAGAAATACACATCTTGCACCCATTAACAGCTCAGTGATGGCTCCATGCAACTCCCTTTAGAGACAGGGAAAAGAGTGTGGGAGCAATTTTGGAGTCCCAGCATCCGTTATCCCTTCTGCCAAATTACTGCAGTATGGCAACCAGATGGGAGTCATGCCATTTCTCTGAAAGAATGAGCCACCCTTTGAGTAAGGTTTTTCATTAGGGACAAAATCCTGGAACTCCAGGCACAGCTCTCCCACTGTGGTGGTTCTTTTTCTGTTTTGGGGTTTTTTTGACTGTCGATATATTTTGATTAGAGACAATTTAAGTGGAGAGTTCATTTAATAGGATTTATGTTTAAAATGAAACTATTTTAATCTTGTAAGAGATGAAACAACAGAAGAAATCAAGGGTATACAGCAGATGGTGAAGTGTAGACTCAAAACATCATTCTTTGATAAAGTTACTGATGTTTATGTTTATTTTTAGCCACATGCTTTCAGGTTTCCTCATCCATTTCACATGTTAGAAAAGGTGAAAATATTTAATTAGTGTTTACATATTATAGTTGCCGTAGTTTCCAATGCGCTTAAACATTTGAGACACATTGTTCAAAACTGCATTATAATGTCCAGCATGTGTGTTTTGTGTACAGTAGTGAAGTGCAGAGACACTTTTGGTGATCTGAACAGAAACCATTCACTCAGCTTGGTGATTATGGTAAATGCACGTACAAAGGCAAGAAAGAAGTATGTAAGTTATGGATATTTTTCTACAGAAGTCTGTCTTTAGAAATCTAATATCTAGACAACATATGAAATTCAGTCATACGAATTCAGTTCAGGTGGTGATCAACTGCTGTCGAAGGTTTCCTTAAGCCCTGAGTAAAGGCATTATCCTGAAAGCTGTATGCAGAGACATTTCACATACAGCTTCACATGCTCACAATACTTTGCCAGCAATGCACTCTGAGTTATTTCACCCACATCTATATTTGGGCAAACCATTTGCTTAGGTATTTTGTGCCATCTGTGAATGTTCATCTGCACTTTATATGCCAGATGTGTATTGGCAGCGTACATGCTACCAAAATCAAGGATCCTGAAATGCAGTAGTAAGCTCAGTGTTGCAAATAGATAAAATCTCTGCAATCTACATGATTAGAGTTTGCTAAATGAATGCATTAAATTTACATACAAAGCACAAAAAATATGACTTGCTGTCTGCCCTCTCAATGTGTGTCTCAAGGAAGCCAGTTTTACAGGTGCGTGAGCAACAGCAGATGGGAAGCTGTAATTCACCTGATCCTAGAGGATCTGCCACAGTGACATTGTTTAAGTCATTTTCTCATGACTTGAGTATTCCAGTTGTTTCACAGCATACTTTGCATCATTAATCCTGTCTGATTTCTGTAACATCTCAAACCCACTATTTTGATATTGGATTTCTCATGATACCACCACCGAACCAATTCAGGGGGTAAGGAGCGGGTAAGGAGACAGTGTTATATACCCTTATTTCAGCATGATTCCCCTTTGCAATAGGGAAAAGAAAAGCTGCAGTGTTGAGGAGGAATCCTGGAGGAAAGCAAACCTCGTCTTTCTGGAGCTGGGAAGCCCAGAACTGGACACTGGACTCTTAGATGAGGCCTCACTAGGGCAGAGCAGAGGTGGGGGAGAACCTCCCTCACCCTGTGGGCCACAAGCTTCTTGACACACTCCAAGCTACTCTTTGGCTTCTTGGCCACGAGGGCACATCGATGGCTCATGGTCAGCTTGCTGTTTGCCAGGACGCCCAGGTCTTCCTCCTCAGAGCTTCTTTCCAGCGGGTCAACCCCTAAGTGTACTGGTGTATGGGCTTGTTCCTCCAAAGATGCAGGAGAAGTCTACACTTGCCGTTGTTAAAATTCCTTAGGTTCCTCTCTGCCCAACTTTACAGCCTCTCCAGGTCTTGCTGAATGGCAGCACAGCCTTCCAAGGAATCAGCCACTCTTTCTAGTTTTGTGTCATCAGCAAACTTGCTGAGGGTGCACCTTCTGCCCTCATCCATGCTATTGATGTTGGATGACACTGGGCCCAGTACGGACCCCTGGGGAACACTGCTGGCCACAGGCCTCCAGTGAGACTGCACCACTGATCACAACTCTCTGAGCTCTGCCATCCAGGTAGTTCTCAGGCCACCTCACTGTCTTCTCATCCAACCCACACTTCCTAAGCTTACCTATGCGGATGTCATCAGAAGCCTTCTGCCCTCTCTGATGTGCTCACAATATGGTTACAAAATTTCAACCTTGAAAGAATACTTGAATGGATTTAAGTTTTTTCCCACTCTGTATTTGTAGATAGAGTAGTTCAAAAGGGTAAAACTAGAATAGTTTTTCTGCAGTGGATAGCCAGTTAGCAACAAACCAGAGGCTGGCCTCGCACAGCCTCAGAAAGAAAAAACTCTGAAACAGTGACGGAGTTAATGCTATATAAATGTAAATATAAATATAAATATATTAGAATTGTAGAATGGTTTGGGTTGGACGGGACCTTAAAGCCCATCCAGTCCCAACTCCCTGCCATGGGCAGGGACACCTCCCACTGGATCAGGGGGCTTAAAGCCCCATCCAACCTGGCCTTGAACACTCAACTTCTCTGAGCAACCTGTTCCACTGCCTCACCACCCTCACAGGAAAACAAAAAAATTTCTTCCTAAGATCTACATAAATACAGGAGAGGATATGGTGGGAAATTCGTTGACTGTTCAAGTTGTGCGGGAGGTATGCATACAAATCTACTTAACAGTTGAGTTACTGTGAGGCATATTCTTCCCACACAGTATTGGAAGAATTACAGGGGTGTATTTAAAGAGGGAATAAGACTTGCTAATAAAAGCGTAACCCACAGGCCTGTTAGGCAAGTTAGCTCCTGCAGAGCTTTGTGCTCTTGTGGCTAAACTAGGTAGCCTGGTACCAACTGTGGTCTAAATTTGAAAAGGATGTCTGTATTACCCCTACCTGTGAGCCCCCCTTATGAGTAGGTGTGAAATTTTACTAATGAGTCCTGAAGCTTCAATTAACTCTTCCAAAAGTTGTTCGCTATTGTGAGATGTCAAAGGTCTGACTGAAGTGAGGCCCTGGCTAAAAAGCAAATGCACTACCCAGAGGATCAGAGTAAGGCTTTCTATATCCCAGGGAGCAGCAGCTCAAGCATGACCAGGACCTTTCTAATGATCAGCTTTGGTAATCAAGGCTCCATTAGAGTCTTTGTTCACTTAAAGACTGATACCCTAGGTCCTACCTGCAAGAGCTTTCTAAATGCAGCTACAGCCAGAGGAGCAATACCTGCCCAAGCTTCAAGCAGCCTAGAAATGTACTTTTGAGGTGGCAGTTGCTCTCTGTGTCTTTGTAGTCTAAAGATACAGGAGAATCTACCCTTGAATCCCATGGGAATTAGGGGCGCTGTAGATTGAGTCCTTGCTCAGGTGTGTGAACTCCTGTTGTTGTGAGATCTACAGGCTCCTTTCCGATAGCCGAGCTCTTCCTGTGCCACACAGCTTAAATTCAGTCTTTGTTTTCAGGACTTGTAGGTTGCTTGTGGTGGATATAGAGAAGCAGACATGCAGTGGCAGGAGCTATAAAAATGGTGGCCTTTATTGCTCCTTGCTCTAGGAATACGGCTAGGAGATTTCTCAGGAGAGTGCGGAGTCCTGGTACGATTCCTCACTCTGCTCCGAGGAAACAAGTAATTTATGCTGTTTTGAAGGATGAGCTCTGGTCCTTGCCTGCAACTTTCAGTGCTAATGCAACAGGGTATTCTGGCTTCTGATCGATGTTCCGGGAAGCCTCTTTGCACTGAGGCCAAGGAACGAGCCAAAACAGAGGCTCCTAGGCCTTTCAACTGCTGCCTCCCCTTCCCCTTATCCTTCCCCTTATCCTTCGCCTCCCTCTTCCTTCTTCCTCTTCCCCCAAAATGTCAGCAATACACAGGAGAAAGCACCTTTTGGGAACCCATTTCTCTAGCCTGGCTTTGCAAAGTGGTGATGCCCGTCGCTTGGACTGGGCTAATCCCTGTGCAAGTCACCCAAGAAGACATGATTTATGGACACCAAAATTAATGCTTTTAATTAAAATGTATTAAAAGATGCTCTTATTACTTATATTTAAAACAGCTTTTCAAATCAAAGTGGTTTAGTCGTGGCTTATAACCACTTAGCCCTCCTTTGCACACCACCTTTAACCTCTGCTACTTGTGTTTTGTAATGTGCTTAAAGCTGCTATTAATTTTATTGGACTTTATTAAGCTACTTATAAAGGTATTTTTTAATTATGACCTAATTCCTTGAAGTTAGCTTACCTGGTGTTTTAAATGTCAGCTCTAGAACTTCTTTTAGTATAGAAGAATTTCTTCTAATTTAATTGTTACACCTATAATGCTGAACTTTGTACATGTGCCTGTTAATTGTATCCTCAATTGAATGCTTTACCTCAAGTTGAATGGATGATATGGGAACATTTGCACAGCGTTGTGCATGGCTCGGGGAGACCTTATAGCTCTCTACAGCTGTCTGAAAGGAGACTGTAGCCAGGCAGGGGTTGGTCTCTTCTCTCAGGCGACCGGCGACAGAACAAGAGGACACGGTCTCAAGCTTCGCCAGGGGAGGTTTAGGCTTGACATTAGGAAGAAGTTCTTTACTGAGAGGGTGATTGGCCATTGGAATGCGCTGCCCGAGGAGGTGGTGGAGTCACCGTCCCTGGAGCTGTTTAAGGAGAGATTGGATGAGGCTCTTAGTGCCATGGTGTAGTTGACAAGTAGGAGTAGGTGTAGGTGTTGGGTCATAGGTTAGACTGGATGATCTCAAAGGTCTTTTCCAACCTTATGATAGTACTACTACTATGAAGCCCCTTATCGTGTGTGGGACGTCCAAAGGCAGAGGATACTGTACATTGCTCTGTGCTTGAGGTACAGCATTCGATGCAGAATCAGAAAAGAAGTATTTCATAAAGCAGAAGTCAAAGTTGTTTTGCCTGTGCAATTGCTTCAGGGAGCTGGGTTGTAGATTTGCATGTAAAATGCGTTCTGGCCATAGTTCATAAAAGGCAGGCTTTAATGGGTTTTAGACCCCACTGGGTAGCAGGGATTAGGTTATCCATTCGTGTTTAATTACATGGAATGTGGGTTCAGAAGATTATGCAGTTATCACCTGGAAACCTCAAGGCTGGAACCTGTGAGCTGCTGATAGCCCCTGATTGCGGGGGCTGCGGGGGCGCTGATGCTGCCAGGATCAGATTTCTCATTTGTGGCTGCTTTGCAGTGGGCCTTTTCTTTGGCAGTTACATGCAGTCCTGTTGAGATGGCTTTGCAAGGTTAGTAATAAATACAGCGAGCTGCTATGCAGCTGATTACGCTATCTATTAATAGAACTGAGATTTTCAAGTCTGGATAAAGGTAAACACATAGCTGGGTTGATTAAAGCTTTTCCAGTGCAATTTGTTTCTTGGATGGAAACATTTCAATTGTTGGGGCTTTTATTGGTCCGTTTTCCCATTTGCTGTGTTTAAGTGTTGTGGTGGGGCCAAGCAATACCTGTTCTCTCTACCTGTAGTTTGCAAGCGTAAGGTAGTATGGAAATGGAAATAGGAGCACAGCTGCTGCTCCAATCTGTACAAGAAGCAAATAGCTGTGTTTAGTTGGCTTTGCTCTGGCTGTTTCAAAAGACATCACTATTACCTGTCATTTGGTTTTTCATTTCCTCGGATGGGTGGGGGGAAAAAATGTGTGTTTTGCAGATGAAACAGCACAGAAAAAAGTAATTTCGTTGTCCCGTGGTAGCATACAACTAGCCCAAACCACAGCTGCAAGAAGAAAGGATAAATTAAAAATTAGCAAATGGGGAGAAAAAAAAAAAGCTATGAGCTCATCTGCTGACAAGAAATGAAAGGACGATTCCCTAAAATCAGGAAACTAAAAGGAAAAGCAGCAGTACTTTACTTCAGGATAAAAATGAGGCGTGTGCAGCAATAGCACAGTCAAAACAAAAAGTGATGTATGCAAACAAACCTTAGGCTGAGGAGTGCCACACAAAAATGTGTCAGTTTCACTGTACTTTTTATCTTCCTTGGTAACACAAAGACCCAGGCAGTTTAGGGGGAAGGGATTAAGAGTCCTTTGTCGCTGGTTTCAATCAAGCCAGGACAGCAGTGACTTGTATTTGTGACAGCTGTGATGGCAGCCTTTGAATGTGTCTGAAATTGCTCCATGATATCCCAGCTGTGAGCTGACAAACCCCCTTTAAATGCTGGTCCCAGTGAAAGGGGAAATTAAATGCACTGTCCTTTGAAAGGTGCATCCCAGAATAAGCAAATACCTTGAATACCTTGTGTTGCCTGTGCAGTAACGCGGAGCAGCACTGGAGTCA
Organism: Neomorphus geoffroyi; assembly: GCA_033558235.1. Classification (NCBI taxonomy): domain Eukaryota; kingdom Metazoa; phylum Chordata; class Aves; order Cuculiformes; family Neomorphidae; genus Neomorphus; species Neomorphus geoffroyi. The sequence goes on from JAUMJM010000012.1 coordinate 7,986,064, forward strand.
TCTTTAAACAGCTTCCAACAGTCAGGGCTCTAACACGTGTTTTGTCTTATGCTGATATGGTAGGTATTCAATGACAGGGCAACCAGGAGAGTCTGTTGAAGTGTTCCTCTTGTTTAGAGTAACAGCAGGATCCTGCAGTGGCACAAGCTCCTGATTTTTTCTCCAGAGATGCCTGTTTCTGTGCTCAGGATTCCTTGCTAGAGGGATGTCTGTCTGTCTAGCTTCACACCTGCTAGACTTGTGCTGAAAGAAGGAATTCATTGGTAGGTGAGGCTTGGCACTGGTGGTGGGAAAGCCTGTGCAGACATGTCAAAGGCAATTTATTTCTTATTTATGGGAAGATGAGGGCTGAGCCTACTCCTGTGGAGGAATTACCTCCAAAGAGGACCCAAACAATAGACTCCTAAACAATTATTCTTTGCCGAATATGTCTACACTAACCTCACTGTTAATTATTTTCCAGGTAGAATATTCTGCCTGGTAAATATCACTGAGTTAGAAGACCTCAGAAAGTCAGTATGATTCTCTCTGGCAAACAGTTTCTGCACAAATAGTATAACACAGGGAAGTATTTGTGCAAATAAACTCCATGCACAAGTAACAGTCAGATAATTTCAAACCAGGTCTTCTGCAAACCTGTGACTGTTCCACTTGCCTTAGAAGTCATGGACAGGCCGGGACACATGAAAATATATAATTGGAGGAGATACCTAACAAAGACAGAGGAAACTCAGCAGTTCAGAAACAAGGCAGTAATGCCCCTCTCTCACGTTAGCCAAGATTGCTGTTTATTTCACATTAACAGATAAGTGTTAAAGTCTAGGCTAGACATCAGAAAAAGAATCTGAAGTCATAATAGCATGTATTAAGAACAGCCCACTGGGGTAGCTGAGGCTCTGTCATTCAGTTATTAAGCTGGAGTTGAGAAGATGCTGGTGGAAGTCTAAGCAAGATTCCCTGTGCAGAATGGGCAGGGAGGTCAGGCTGGAGGGCCTAGGGCCTATTGGCAATGTGCTGGCATCCTCATGAGGGCTGGTTTGTGTTGTGAAAGGGATTACAGACTCTCTTCTGCAGATGTAAATTTATACCTCAAGTGAAGACTAGTCTGTAACCACTGAGGTCTGGACCTGCGCACTGGATAATGGCTTTTTTTTTCTACTGTGCCTTCTATACCACTCCATCTCCCTACCTCTGAATACCTTACAGTCTTAACAAAGCAATATTGCATAAGGCAGGAATGACTAAATTTGCCTACTCTCCCCAGTCAGGTTTCAGCTTCAGAATTACCAGCTGTACTGCATGGATCCCACATATACACATTAGTTTCAAATGTTTCAAATTAGTTCAGATGTTCAAATTAGGTTCAAAACTGTTGTATCGGTGTTGTACGCCACAAGTTGGCATTAGAAGAACTACTCAGAGAAGCTCAGCTCACTATGAACCAGGCTTGTAATGTACCATGTGAGGATTCAGTCATGGCTCTACGCTGAAGTGCACCAGAGGTTATGGTCTAATCATATAGCCTTGTGTTCACAGAGGCACTGACAAGCTCCAGGGCCCACCGAAATAAAGGTTAAATCTAAACCTTCAACTCTTGCTGGAAAACGAAGACACCATTTCTCCACGGAAACCTGTCCTTTTAAATAGTGAAACTGGGTAATAATTTCCAGTTTCTTTAGCATATCAGAATGTTGGACTGAAAGCATCGCTTCTCCTCTCCCATAGGAGCAGGAAGCAAATGTGCTTTGTCCAAGCCAGAGAACGGTGAGAAAATGCTGCTACTTTTTGTGTAAAGGAATCAGCCCATTGTAACATCCCGAGCCTCTGGCTGGCATCTGTCCAGCTGATTCCAGAGTCTTAGCAAAGCCTGGCATTGCCTGAAGCTACAGTCTGCAGCTGCTAGCAGAGTGCTGTTGCAGAATGGAGAGCACCATCGTGGGCAGCAGACTGAGCGAGCCCGTAATGTTACCACGGCAGTTCAGCCTTACACAGACACCAGGCTGGATGCATATAGAAGAGGAAGGTTGACTTGAACAACGTGAGTTGAAGTGAACTTGGAAAAGTAAATGCCTAGAATATCTGGGATTTTAATGGAATTTGTAAGTAGATATCTATGCCGTGTACTTGCATAGCAAGTGGGGCTAGCTCTCCCATCACCTGAGCATGAGTGATCACTCTGTCGTTGCTGTTGGATCCCTTTTAAGTTCACAGACTGAGCAGTGTTCCTTGACAACATTTCTAGATACGTAACAATTCATGAAGCGCTGTTGGAACAATGGAGTCACTTCAACCTGTCAACACGCTTTTATTAAAAGAAAAGATGGTGCAGAACAATCTGAGATTGGATTTCGTTAAGCATGTTACTGAAGCCAAATCAACACTCGAGGCCCAAAGAGGATTTTAAGCAGAAGGACTGAACTAGGACAGCTTCCCAGGCAGTGAGATTTGGTGCATTTCTGAAGAGACGCAGTTTTGCCTTGGATTGCACGTGAGTAAAAGTGCTGCATTCTATTGCCAGGTCATATCTCCTCAAAAAGTGTACTCGGATTAGACTCATCAGAACCAACTACTTGATCCCAACTTAGTGCTAAAAGAACACTGTTTTAAAATGAGCTTGAAATGGTTTTGTTCAAGAAAGGATGCATTTCAAGACTTTAAATATAATGTTGTGGGACCTTAATTATCTACTTAATTTTTCAGTGGCTAAACACAGCTATATGAGCTTATAACTATTAATACTTTTTCTAGGAGGTTATTTTATTATTTATATTATTTACTAACCAGGGAAGTGTGCCATCTCCCTTCACAGTCCATGTAAAATACATTAGTAGAAAACATATCATTAGAACAAAATGGGAGCAGATGTGTGTCAGGGGAGCAGTGTGAAGATAGATCTCAATAATGTTGTGTTCATTGGAAGGAGTTTTGGGAGAAAAATAAATACATGAGTGAGAGTGGTGAGGGAAGATTCGGAAGAACTCAGCATGTCCCTTTGAGAGGACCAGAGATAAGGACTATTACAGAGAAGAAAGAAATGCATCCACAGCAGACAGAACTGGCAGTTAGGTAGAGATAGCAACTTTAGGTTTGCAATGTGGAAGTGGGCTCAGAGAAGTAATGGACAAAGTGAACTTTAGAGAAGAGTTCCTGGAAATTATGGTGGATTACAGTATGGACAGCAGTTGCATTCCAAACCACAGAAATGTAGCATGTGTCTGATTTTCAGAAGGTTGTAAATGATTGAAGTTGCTGTGTATCGAAACTAATCCACGTTAGACATAGTGAATAGTGAAGTTGAAGTCACTTCTGAAGCATGTTCTAAATAAGCTAAAAGATGAACAGAGACCTGTTGATTGGGTGCTTAAATCTGGGAACTATTTATAGTTCTGAAAATCAGTGATGTTTTCAAATGTAGGAAAATACTGTCCCCTTCTCTCAATGCCACAAAGTGCTTTGGTTTGTTTCTTCAAAGGTGATGCCTGAAGTGACCTCTGCAAGTATTAAGGGATTGTGTCAGACTGAAAGAACCGCCCCCATTGTCCTCATCAAGCCCTTTTCTGCTTTCTCCCTAAATACCTGTGTATGGGCTAAGAAAACCGCATGGAACAAGCTGCCAAACATACAGTATTTGAAAGGATGTCCAGGAGTGCAAATGGATCTTTTATCATCTCACTTTAGCAGTCCTGTTATTCACCAGCTCTTGCAGTCATTCATTATTCACCAGCGTATTTCTCCCAGGTCAATTGCCAGGCAGAGCTGTGATATGGAACAGCAGCCTTGCTGAGAGTGAAATGGGACGGCTACGGATTTTTGTTAGGCAGGGGAGTTACCTGTTCCAGTAAACGAGTAGTTTTAAGGACTTCTGGCACAACTAAGCAGGAAAAGTAGGTGCAAATGTACAGATGTAACCTTATACCCTAAAAGATTAAGATAGTCGTGCAATGTGTAACTCCTTCCTGTAGAACTGAATCCAAGGTGGATTTTGCTAAGGCATTCTAATGCGGATGGGCTTCCATCCTGGTTTGTGCACAGAACAGCAGCAAGTCCAGCCTATTTCCCCCAAAGCAGGGTGGCTCTTGTAGCTCACTGTGACTGCGGAGCATCTGTGCTGTCAGATGCTGTCTTTGTGTGATGGAGGAGCCAAATCAGGGGATTTAGTAGAGCCACTCATCTACTCTTTATCTTGAACTTCGAGAAATAGCCAGCATGTATTCACTCCATAATGCCAATCTGAAAATGCATTTTGGAAAAGAAAATGTAGGAATTGGGACTGGATGCTTTGGTTTAATAAGTAAGCACTTAAAAGTTTGGCAGTGTGATGAATTTGCCTACTTTCTAAGGGTAGCTCCATTCAGGGGCGCCTGGTAGTCCCCTCTGGACTCTTCCAACTGGATTACTCCATAATGACCAGATTAGCTTCTACCTTTCAAAAGAAGATACTCCACCTTCTCTTGTTTTGCAGAGGTTAGAATGGCATTCCGGGACCTTCTGCCACCCTAAACGATAAGGAAATGGCTGTGCAGTGTATGTAATTTACCTTGCCTGCCTCAGGCATCAGATACCGCATGTGGCAGATCAACAGTGATTGAAAGAGTTGATATTTGTGCAGGAGGCTGGAAAGACTGCAGGATGTACAGTGTAATAAAACAATTTTGAATGACATGAGGAGTTTCCAGCCTTGAAGCAACAGGGCACCAAGTTTGTGGCTACTTACAAAGTAAAGTGAGTTCTGTCTGTCAAAATGTGTTTGAAGTCCATGTCACACAGCTTTGTGGCATGAACTGTGCGATTATTATCAAGTTCGCTTGGCCTGGGAACTTCCCACCACTCCTAAAAATAATGCAGATCTCTAGCACAGAAATTCTGTTGTGTTTGAATGTTTGTACTAACATGACCAGTATGAAAATAAGAATATGAAATAAAATAGTATGGACAGGGATTAGCTATTTAAGGTTGAGTCTTTCCTTTTCTAGGGGTACATTGAGATCTTACATCAGAGCCAGTGACTTCTCTGGGTAATGTTCAAGCAGAATTGAATTTTTGATTATATAATAAACTCTAAGCCTGAAGCCTGAAGCAGCTGTAACCACCCACTAAAATGAAATGAGCGTTTTATGAGAAAGCAACTGCATAAGGAGACTTGAGAACATTTCAAAGCAATTTTGTTTTAATCCTTTTTTAGCTGACCTGTTATTATGATGATGCTTCCTTTGAGAGACCTTCTAGGCAAGACTTTCAACAATAGACTTCTCAGCCACCAGTGCACCATCTAGCTCAGCCTCCACCTTCAGGACAACAGAAAAGACAAGTATAAACTAATGATCAGAGCGCCAGCTCTTGCAAGTTGTAGATAATTCTTTGTTCTGCTTCTCAGCGTTACAGATCGTACATACCTGCATGATACTGTACCAAAAGCAATTCAAAAGACAACACATTTTAAATACTTTATATCTACCTCAGACTCTTGGATGCCGATAAAGCCATTTCATGGGGAAGGCTGCTCCTCTCTTTTGTGCTGCTTGAACTTCGTCACCCTGCTGTGATGCTTAATGGAGTTGTCGTGCAAACTGTGAATGCTGATTTTTGAGCCGTGTACAACAAACAGTTGCTGTGTTTTTAATCAGCTGTGAGCTGATAGGAACCTTGTCACACTTCAGCTTTGGAGGCAGATAATGGATGGTCCAAACAGATGTGAATATAACATATGTATGCTTATAAATATGAATGTGCCAGTAGAATCTACTGAATTAAAGGAAACTGAATGGGATGGTCGAGCAGCAGCTAATTTTCACCAGGACAAGAAAAGTGCTAGGACACTGACAGCTAAAGGGACCTGTAACTCTGACTTGGCTGCTTTATTCACATGCTGTGGTCAAAGTGTCCTACGGATAGAAAAACCTCAAGTTGAGCAGTAAGTAAGGAGGGTCTGAAAAGCTTGAAAAGACTTTAGTAAAAAAACAAAATGAGAGAAATTACCTTGCAGATCTGTACAACACCAATATCTGTGAGAAAAGCGAACATTTGCAGCATACTTTTTGCAGGCCTTGGACTGTAGCAGATATGTCCAGCTTTAGTGAAGTGGAAATCCATAGCATCCACAAAATTAAAATGGTAGTTATGGATAGAGCATATTAGTGGAAAGTCACTCACTGCCAACTCTCCCAAGGAAAGCCAGAGAAAAAGTTGAAGAAGCAATGTCTGAATGGTGCTCAGCTGCTAAAAAAGCTGAGTGCTTTGGAATTCAGGTCCCGGGATAGCTTAGCATGAGATGAGGTGCTCCATCAAATCAGCAGAAGTTGCAAGTTTATAGCTGCAAGTGCAGATTTAACAGCAAGTTATTCAAGACAAACTCATCTTGTTGAAGGAAACTGTTTGATACCCAGGTGAGATGCCTACAACCTGAATTTCCCAGGTAAAGAGTGCACTAAATCAAACCTGCGGTAGAGCACTTGGAAGGAAATTAATATTTTATTAAAGTAGGAGACCATTTTGTGTTTTAAACCTAGCATGAAGTTCCCAACCAGGTGTGCATGACTTTTGGATCATCCAAATTCGGGAAGAGGTGATGGGTTCCCCAGCATGTTCGTGTACTAACAGGCTGCCCTTATTTCCTTAGCAAGGTAAGCATAATTTAGGGTCTAGAAAAATATTTTTACCCTCTTTGCAATAAAATTCTCCATGGTTTTGGCATGTTTTGTTGAAACCTGACAGCCAGTTCTTAATGCTACTCTTTGGTTGCAGCTCTAATGCCTTTGAAGTGAACGGTGACTGAGCGCTCTTCAAAGGGCAGTCAACATACCCTAGGTCAGAGCGGCATTCAAAACCAGATGAGATCAGGAGAAAACCTGATCCCAGCTTTGGGTCAGGCACCCTGTGCCATCCCATATGTTATGGGGCAGAAGTAGACACTTTGGCAAACTGACACTTGTGAGCCGCTTCTGAGCAGGTCCTGCTCTCCCTCCCTGCTAATAGAAAATGAACTCACCGTATAAATAGTGCCGTCAAGAAGGCATGGTGCATGCCCACCATGCTGAGGAACAGCCCTGAGGAAGGACTTGCCTGAAGAAGAACCACTGGACCATGTATTCTTGAAGAATTTCTGCTGGAGGAGTTGCTGCTGGATGGACCACTTTTTCCCAAGGAGCTGCTGTGCCCCATTGGAGTGATAATTTTTCTTTTTCCCCTGCTACTTCTACCTCTCTTTCTCTGACTTCCTTACTGCATCTTCTTTCCTGGCACTACGGATCGAAGTCGAGTTGTGTTGTAGATTGCTTAGCGGTCTTGGCTGTGTTCAAGATCGTGATCTGAACAGATTGGGATCTGGTTTTGCAACTTTGGGAAATTGCTACTCAGAGTGCACCTGAAATCATTTGTGATTTCAGCTGTATCCAAAATAAATACTGCATTTCAATTTACCCTGGGAGATACGTTGGTCTCCGATTTGCCATGCAGACACCAAAAGAACCTTTTTCACCTTTGCTTTTCGACTGTGCAGATTGGGGTGGGCCCTAACGCTACTGATGTCAGGAGTGGGCTGTAACACAGCCTAAACCAGCCTCTTTTGATGTGGATTTTAAAAGGTCTTTTATTAATGCACCCTCACATTTAACAGGCAGTGTAAAACTCCTCTTTCTTCTAAAAAACTGCCTATCAAAAAGGTGTGTCTGCATGCTCTCATGCCTGGAGACCAAAACTGCAGAGCAAAGAGGGGAGCTGTGGTTATGCCTGTATATCTGAGTGGCCTCCTCTGTTCTGCAGGAGTTCATTCAGTATTTGATTTATGTCTAATTTGTCATATACTGATATCAAAGATTATTATGGATGTCAGTAGCTAATCTCAGAAAGTTTACAATCTGTTGAATGTAAAAAAAAATTGCAGTGCTCATATTTTTAAGTGCATCCAGAAAACCTGTGTGCTTGGGAGATGCTGTGACTTTACCATGGTGAAGCCGTAAAAGTAGGTAGATTATATTCAGGTGGGTAATGGTATGTCTTTCTGGATCTCAAAGTTCAGAAAGTTGAAGTCAAATATTTGAAGTAAAATTTATAGTTTATTTGATCACAGTGAGTGCCCTTTGTAGAATGTCAGAAGAGCCCCTGTGCTTTTTTTGTAGTACAAAAGCAAATGGAAATATTAAAACAGTGAAAATGGAAACAGATAAAAATATGTTTCAGATTTTTCAGGCCTACAAGTTCAGCTTTTCATATTTCAAATTAAATGCCTAAAACTCTTGCAAAAATAACATTCATAATTACATTGAATTCAAGTGCAACCTAGCCAGACACATTTTTATCATTTATTAATTTTTCAGAAGCATTCTTCTGCAGAGGTGCGCCCCGGAACATCTCCCGTCCTCGAACAGTGAAAGAAAATGTATGTATCTTTCATGAGTGTTTACCTGAAGTTTATTTATAAGTATTAAATATTCAGTATGATGAAGTCACAGTACAAAAACAATTCAAATTTTTATAGCCTACGTAAAAACCCATTGCAGTTTGTGCTTGACTAGTGTTGAATGAGGCATGGACTGAAATCCAGCTGTGACTGTTTTGATTTTCATTCATGTTAAGTTCTATTAGAGTCCAGTGCAACCAGCTCTTCACTGCATCTCAGTCTTCCCATCAATCCCATTGTGTTACACAAGGCAAACACCACGTGAGCAAGGGTGGCAGAAGCAGATACTCATTTCTTTAGAATTTAACTCCAGTAAAGTGCATAACTTATGGCAAAAACCCCACGAGCCCGAGAACAGCAGTAACCTGAGTCACAGCAAGCAATCCTTGTAAGAGGAAGATGCTAAATGATCTACGCAAACACTTCCAGCAAGCACTTGTATTTTAAATTTAGCAAGTTATGAACAGATCATGCTATTATGTTTGGCTGATGACTATATAGTTCCCCCTGAAGCTGAGAAATTTCCAAATGAAGGAAGGACAATGTCTGTGTTTTAATTTCATGCACTATAAACATAGTCTGCTTGGAGGGAACAGTGCCCTATTTTTCTCCTCTCTGGAAAGGCATAAGTCATGAGAATGCAAGGAGCATCTCTCTGTCAGTTCCTGCTCAGTCATGCAATAAGTTCCTGATCTCCTTCTAACGTGGGCATCTAGGGGAAAAACATGGAGGTTGTATGAATTAAATATTCAAAGTGCATGTTTGTGTTGAACTGTTCGGGGTTACTGTCTGCCCATCTGCTGTATGCGTAGAGGTTGACTGCAGATCTCACTGAGGCAGGATTCACTGTCTTTAGATTTGTTTTCCTCAGAACAGCTGTCTCATGGTACTTCAGTTCTTCCATTTGGGACTGACTGTGTGTAGGAGGTTGATTAACAGAAAGCAGAACAGTCACACCTTACAAAGGTCAGGGCTGGAACTGTGCTTGACCAGGGTTGTAAAGAGCCCATCTTTTCAGTGGCTTGAATGTTGATTTGAAAGCCAGCCTCAGTTATCTGAGGTATTTTTGACAAACACTAAGGTTGGAATATAACCTACACTAGACAGTGACCGGGTTTGGTGATCATGCCATTTGTCCTGAAGGGCTTAGGAAAAACCTCTATCCTTAGTAATTCCTTTATCTCAGAAATTACAAAGTCTTGTTGAAATTGATTTCCTAGGAGAAGTAAGTATCTTCCTTTTTTTCACCGGCCCCTTTCTGCTTTCACTTGCTTTCAGTTGTGACCCTTTGACAAAACCAGTTTGGCTGAGGAAATTTCAGCCACCTCTCACACCCTGGGTTCTGGATCAGCTTCCCGCTTTGTTGCCTTTTTATAGGCTAATAGGCTGAAAATGCTGTCATTAACAACCAGCACGGGACAAACTTGAACGTAACAAAAGAGGCTTTAGCATTTGATAAATATTACTTCCTATAAGATGGCTACTGCCATCACTGTCTTTATCAGCTTCTTCAGTTGCTCCTTGTGTCTTAGTCCAGAAAGAACTCACAGCATTTGTATTCCTGCCATTGGCGTGATGCTTCTGTTTGCAGAGAAAGAATAAAGTGTGTCATCTAAACCAAAGCAGGGGCTTAAACTCACCTCTGCAAAGCTCTTTAAGATGAGAAACTACCTTCAGGGCAAATTAGCGGATAAATACAGAGTGTAATACAGCTTTGTACACCCTGGAATATGTGCTTCTGGAAGTCTTTCACTTATTCGGATTGTCAGGATGAAAGTATGTCTTTTATCAGTGGGGAAGAACTGTCCAAGAGAGCACCAATGTCTCTGATAACTGGATTCAGCGTTCTGTATTCAAGAGTCCTGGGTGGTCTCGAATATGTTGCTGTGATTTTCAGTAGTGTTATAGTGAAGTTGTGAAGATGGTACTGCAGAGATGGAGCTATGAAAAGGAGGTACCTTAACTATATGTTCTGCACTATATGTAGTGTGTGTGCATGTATATAAATATATAGAGAGGAAACATTTTAAAATAACTTACAAAAGTGGTTATAAACCATTTATTTTAACAAAATCCTTGATAAATTTTTCAAGGTAATTTTAGGTTGGGATTTTATTTGGGCTTTTGCATTTATCTCATCATCCAGTTCCTTTTAAAGGAAGGCAGTGGGAAGGAAGGCTGCCAAAAAGAAGAAGAGAAACAACCAAGTTGAATGTAAATTTAAACAACTTCAGAAAGCACAATGTTCTTTGAAAAGCCTGAAGGTTTTAAGCAGATTGTGCGATAAAAACTGGGTCAGCCATTTTTTTCCATGAAAAATGCAGATGTTTTGGCTAGTTCTTATTTTAGCATGAGGCATGTAAATATGTTATTAGGAAGCTCTTTTAGTGTAGCATCTGAATTTCAAAAAATACTGCTTAAAAAAATCCTACTTTCCTTTAATTGTAGTGAAAATCTTGTGACTGAGTTTTTCACTGGCAATAGTGAGATATTTGGTATTGAATTCCTGGACTGGCAGGTAATGTGGAAAACACAGACACCATACTTAGGTCTTGAATAGAAACAACTTAAACATGTGGTCTTTCCCCAAATCTTTTAAGGATTGAAAAAAGTTTTTTTCTCAACAGAGTTATAAAAATATCTATGCTTGGCTACTGATATTTTCAAGAGCCTGGTTGAGTTGAGGAGGAAGAAGGATGAGGAAAGGAATTTTGAGCTGAGATGACCAGTATTGCCAGGTACTTCACAAATCTGTTTATAAGGCAGGAAAGGAGGCTTCTTCCTTCAAGGCTAAGAGAAGTGGCTTGCTTAGGATTTTTCCAAGTCTTGTCTTGGACATTGGGAGCGAAGAATACAATGTGGAGGGGCTCAGTTTTATTGCCTTTCACTGTGTACTTTAGAGCTATTGAAATGACTGACAATCTGACCTCTCTCACCTGCTTCTTGCTCAGTGCTTCTGTGTGGCTGCATCCTCTCCCTTTAATTCAGGGTGAAACTTTATCTCTCCTCTAACTTTACATTTCAAGTTTTCTCTATTTGTCGTGCTGTTTCTCAGACAACGAATTGCCATCTCCAAGGGAAATAAAAATTAGTAAGGATTATGAAAGTCTTGAGATTGTTTAACGTTCTGTAAGAGCAAAAGATGTGTTGTACCATATTTTAGTACGGTTGTGTGCCCAGCAGCAGCTTTATTTGCGCTGGCAACCAACTATTTCTAAGGAAGTTGACTGGTTGCCACTTGTGCAATTTGACTCTATTCCTTGGTCAGTGTGTGCAAAGGGAAATAAGTGAGCTAAAGTGGACTCATGTTTCTGAAGCTGATAACAGCACAATCTGGCTGCTCTCCTCTCCCCTGCTAACCTGGGTTAGGCTGAGATACCCTCCTGTTGCCTGGGGTGTTTGCACTGCCAGAAATGTTTCTGGGTTAGAACCCTTCTAGCTTAGCCTTTCTGAAATATTGGAAGAGTGATGCTGACCTGGTCACTTCCATTCAAATTCCTAAACAGATTGCTAGCTTACCCTTAGCTCTTCAGAGACACAAGATGTTTCTTTCAGGCCGATGACAGATGTAACAGAGAGAGCTTTGCAACTGTATGTCCTTCCCCTGCTCATTTTGGGGCTGCTCCATGAAGTTGCTCCTGCAAAGCAAGATCTTTGGATCTTCATAGGTGGATTTGCTAGCATAGGGAAAATAATGAGTCTGTTGGTGTAAGCCTGTTTATTTCAGCGTATTATCTGCTTATGTCCTGGCATGACCTCTCTGTACAATATGTCTGGAGTGGACAGACTCTAGATGTTCTGGGGTTTGTATTTCTCAGGCTTCTGAGTTGGTTACACAAGTTTTCAAAATAAAAGCCTTTAAAATCAGATAGGTAAGAGCAAGGATTTTCAGTTTGTCTGCTGGTCATGACTGTTATTATTGCCTGTTTCTTAGTCTAAGGCCTAAAATCCATGTGGAATAGCTGAGTCTGCTTCCTACTCAAGTGCTTTGCTCTTGGCTGCAGTAGTGATGAACTCGTTAGAGCTAATGACATCCTATGTGAAAGCATTTAGTACTGGCCAAATCTTTGGAAAAAATGGGTCAAAGGGAAGTTTAGGTTGTCAGTCAACCCCAATTTTTAGAGCATTAACTGGGTCAGGTAGTATCTCTCACGTGCCTACCTAAATTTGTATTCAGCACCAGAGCTGTGTCTTCACTGGCAGAAGTAAAGAGGGATTGGCCATTAGAAAGTAATATTATACAGCACTAAAAGAGACTGTATGAGAAGCTCCAGATTTAAGTGGGAAAAGATAAGCATCCTTTCATATTCACAGTACTGTAATTACAGAAAGCAATCTTTTCTTCGAAGGTATAGAACTTCTGTGAGTTGTTTTACTATCCTGACCATATATTTGCCATTGTACCCCTATATAATTACCTAGGATATAGCGTACAACTGATTGTGACTCCAAGTTGGAAGCTGGTGGGCAGATAAATTCTACTAGAACAGCCTCATGACGCTTCCTGATCCACAGATGGAAAGCAGAGAAACAGAAAAGTGCATTCGAAATCCAGTATGTTTTTTTACCTATTAAGAACTCTCTCATCCAGCTTTTTAACAGAGGAGATGAGTTCTGCAAAGCTCTTGCAAGGGGTTCAGTGATGTACTTGGAAGATACACTGCTGAATTAGTGCTTTTATAACTTCCATAAATACTGTTCTTAAAGAAGAACTGTTTTTGAAGCCAGGCACATTGAAGCTGAAATTGCTCTGCAACAATAATTCAAAAGAATTCGCAAAAATACTCTTTCCTTTTCGGTCTCAAGTCTCAGAATTTTCTAGGCCCACTCCATCTCAGTCTAATTGCAGCAAATAACCATTAGAGTTTGATCTTTATTCTGACATTTTTACAGGAAGAAACTCCTTCCAGATTATTAACCTGGCATAACGCATCACAACAGGGAAACGTGCCCTAGGGCTAGCATCACACTGCAGCAATTACCATACATAGTCATTGCAATGTCAAGTCTTGCGCAGTGATGAATAGAAATAATATGTCCTGAAAACTGTGTGCACTTTGGATTTAGGACAAAGACTGTATATGGGAAACAGCCATTGTCCTGTTGCTGGCAGTCTTGTCTTGTTTTAAAGGGTGTATGAATTTTGGTGTATGAACTTCGTAACATCTTGAAGCAAGAAAAACACCACCAATGGTTTTCTTCAATATCCAAGCTAGTGAAATTCGGTTGTGGCAGATCTAGAAATCTTATTTCCTGCGCAGCTTCTCTCCAGTGTCATTTCTAAGGAGGGATGTGAGGGAGTCAGTGAAAATGAAGAGTCTATTCCAATAGACTGTGGTCATACAGTACCAAAGTGTTATCAGTAATGCAATCCTCGTGTTAAAACAAAGCACATAGCAAGTCCTGTTGTCATTTGACAGACAACACTTAAAGCTCTGTTTCCTGAGTGGCAGCTGTATGTTGAGGGTCCTCATTCTGAAGGCCAAATGCCCAGATCTGGTTGGTGATCTGTGGGCTTCTCACCGGCTTCTCCTCCTTCAAATTACATTTGGAAGGATTGTTGGAGTACTCTACAATTTACCTTCACTTTCAGTCTACCTAGTTCTCCCCTGGATTTCTGGGTAGAACGCTACTGCTGCAAAGTCTTGAGTAAGCTGCTAGAGTGCTGTCCCAGTGCTCCAGCTGCACCACAGCACTTAGGTGGCCACAGAGGTCACCATCCTAACCTCCCAGTTCAGTTCTGCTTTTACTGATCTCCAGAGGTTCCTTCCAACCTCAACCATTCTGTGATTCTGTGATTTGATAACTAAGTCTTACCTTCAAAACTGGTTTTCATTCTTCTCCAAGGAAAACCACGTCAAAGCTGCCCTCCAGGTTAACAAATTCCAGTAAGGTATTTAAAAAGAAGATGCAGGCTTTTTAAAGAATGACATTGCTGTCATTCAGTCATAGAAACTCATTTTCTCTGTGACCTCAAGGTTATCAATTCAGTTAAGTCATCCTTAATAAAGCTGTATTTGTTAGGTCCAATCCAGCACATACAGAATTTGTAGCCTTGACTTCAGTGGGATGGGACGGATCCACAAGTGCAAACTGAAGTATATATTTCTCTTCTGGAAGTTTCTCCATCACTGTACTACCCGTGGAGCCCTAAAAACAATACATTAACCAAGTAACAGTGATGTGCATAGTCTTGCACAGGCCACTGGAGCCACCGGTGCCTTCTGTGTTGTGTAGTGCATTAAACAGATGTTTGAACGGTTTGGTTGCCCTCAGCTTTTGACTTGGAGCAATAGGATGAGTCTGCTCTCTGTTACAGTGAAACATGGAGCTCATGGTAAAGACAGCTAGAGCTCTTTCTGAGTTTGTATGCCATGTTTGGTTTTTTGGAGCATGATATGATCTCTATGTTAAAGGAGGTACCAAAATGACTGCATAGCTCTAGCACGTGATTGCAGTCTATGGAAAACTAAACTATTTAGCCAGAGAGTTTGCATACTCAACGTATCTGTTCTTTTTCCAATAGCTTGTTGATTTGCCAAGGTTCTACAAACTTCTGTGATTTTTGATTTAGAGATTGATTTTTTTAAGCTTGAGAAGTAAAGATAAAATTTGGAGGTGGAAGTTTCAGGCTTATAGGTTATTTACCTGTAACAGGGCTAAAACAGTTTATGTACATGTGTGTTCTTAATAGAAGTTATTCTGTAGCCTCATCAGCTTAGAAAAGCCGAAGTAGCAAACTGACATGATAACGCTTCTGAGCAGAAGACTATCTGACCTCTGTAGCACCCAGGCTGCCTCCCTTCCCACCTGCCATGCTGTTTAGAAGGGAAATAATTCATGGACTCTCCCCTTGCCATAGTGGGGAGGGTTCTGGAAGGGGGATGTGTATGGCTGTTGCCCAACATTAAAATGAAGGAAAATGGCTTTCAGTTTATTTCATTTGGGTTTTTTTGTTTGGTTTGGTTTGGGGTTTTTTTCTGAATAACAATGCACATAAGGAAGGAGGCATTTTTTAACTGTAAGAGATAGGCAGTTATAATAGCATGTGAGTGTAATTTCTTCTGTTTTTTTTCTCTGGTGTGACTTAAGCTTTCTATGCACACTTCCTGCACCCGGCTAATTCACAGCCTTGTGCAGGGAGAGGCACTGATTTTCTGTGATGCTGAGTCATTTGGGGTTCCTTTAAGGGTCTGATGACTTAGGCTGTTAGTGTTTGTCTTAATCACTGACCTTTGCCTAAAAGGACCAGTCCTTGATAAACACTGGATCACCAGCAGTTGACAGGAGTTCTTAGAGTATGATTAATGCAGGCTTGCTTTTCTCTTTTATGAGGTAGGTATGTCCGTGCATAGACGTTGATGAAGTATTTAGTATTGCTCTTGTCCTTTCAGCACAGAAAAGCAGTAAGTTTGGTGTACAATATAATAGTGTGAAGACATAGCTTTATGATAAGGGACTGGAGCAAGTGACTGAGGAAAAAAATCTTAGAAAAAATGCTGGAAGAAAATAAGGCCGATGAGTAACATGGAGTAGATCTAGCGCCGAGATAAAGTGTTCTGAGATATTACACCGAAACCGCCAGCTTCAGAAGGCTGTAATCCCTTGAGGTGGGCTTAATATAAGGCAGAGTATAAAAACTCTTCTTTAATATTGTGTCTGGGAAACCAAAATACAGGGAATGAGATCAGTGGCTCAGAGCTGCGTTAGACCATGACCTTTGTGTGAGCGTTGCCTGCCTGTAGGTGTTCAGGACTCGTTGCCTCTTTAGAGTTGTCTACGAATTGAAAAGCTCCTGCTGGTTTTAGCCTGTACGCAAGGTTGTACAGCGAAGAGTTAGGAGGAGTGAGGTTTAGCTAAGGTGCAGTCACACACAACCAGGATGTATCCAGCTGCTGCTGCTGGTGTTTTTCAGTTCCCCCAAATCAGTTTGCTAGGCAACAGGGCTATCACTTCTGTTCTTCTTACCCCCAGTTCAATCCAGGCCACCAGGCAAATGTCAGAAACACCTCGTTTAGGCAGGTCTTTGTGTGCCTGTCTGTGTTGGTATCATTCTTTCCTGTCAGAGCAAATTGTCTCCAGGTGGTTTTGGTGCAGCGGTCACATGAAGCGAACTGTTAGCAAATGGGAAAGCCCATTGCTTCACTGCAGCTGCAAGTAGCTCCTGAAGCGTCTTCAGCAGTGGGAACAGAACAAAAGGAACAGCACAATTGTAGCCCAAGATCTGTGGGGAATCTGTTTCCTAACTGGTGTGCCTCCAACCTTCCGTGTTGACTTTGGTCTCTTGACTTTTTCCCAGTTCTTTGCGTGTGTCTCTGTTTGGGCCTGTAGCGCTGTGGCTACGCATCGAGCAAGAGAAAGCACAGCCTGTTTATGCTTCATGCCTCTCTTCTTCACCGTTGGTATGGCTGTCCTGCTTGGTTCTTGATTTGGGGGTACTGGAAGTGCTGATCTACATAAAAGTTCTCCTAGAGCTTAGAAGCGTAGGGAATGTTGGCTCGCTAACAGCTTAGGACCTGGTCTGCTGCGGGATTACCTTTTCTGTCTCTGAATGGGAGTGTTTTCTAGACCTTGCCGATCTTCTAATTCTTTGGAATCTGTGAGTCAGAAGGTGCAGGGATTCAGCTTCTCCTCTGTTGCACTGAGCTCTTGGCTAAGCTCAGCAATAACACAATTCTAATCTACTTGTATTGCACTGGTTTAGTCAAGTTGATGTTTCTATGAGGCTTTGGCTGTCCTGGAAAACCACTGTGCCAAAGGGCTTTTTCTGCTTTTTATGGAGTAATTGCAAAACTCTTGGAAATCACTGAGAAAAGGGTTCTGTCCTAAAACAGATATTATTTCTCCATTGGAGTGATTTTGCAGTCTTTTTCCAGAGCTCTCCTCTGGTATCTGTCTTGCTTTGATAGCTCCTGTGCACTCCAGAAAGATGGACAGCCCAGGCTAGGATACTGGTTGTCGTTTGGCAGTGGCATCAGAACCCTGCAAAACTCAGTGAACTATGGATTTGATAAACATCCAGTTAAAATGGTTGGGTGAAAATAGCAGTGTCCTCAGGATCAGTTGCACTTAGAGCAGTGCTAAGTGGTTATGGGGAGCAGCTGAGGGACCTGGGACTGTTCAATGTGGAGAAGAGAAGCCCGAGGGGAGATCTCATTGCTCTCTGCAGCTCCCTGAAAGGAGGTTGTGGTGAGGTGGGTACTGGGCCCTCCTCACAAGTAACAAGTGACAGGACGAGAGGAAATGGCCTCAGATTGCTCCTGGGGAGGTTCAGATTGGATATCAGGGAAAATTAGTTCATGAAAAGGGTTCTCAGGCACTGGCAGACGCTGCCCAGGGAGGTGATGGAATCTCCATCACTGGAATTCAAAACACACGTGGATGCGGCACTTAGCAACATGGTTTAGTGGTGGGCGTGGCAGTGCTGGGTTTATGGTTGGACTTGATGATCTTAAAGCTCTCTTCCAGCCCAAACGATTGTATGATTTGATGATGCAATTCCAGAAACGTATTTTTTCCTACCCGTTTTTTCTTCATAGCCTAAAGAAACCAAGTGCCAAACTCTGATCGTGAAACTGCTTTGGAACAATGTGTTGTGTTCCTGACCGGTGTCACAGTGTGATTTTGGGTTGCATCTGGTAAATGTCTGGGCCATGTGGTAATTTTTGTGCAAAATGCAGAGATCAGCAGGTCTCCAGAGACTTCGAATTATAGTTGCATTAGTGAAATTTCAGTGAAGCACACAAAATTTCAGTGCACTCCTTCTGCTGACTTCAATAGCTTCTGTGTTGAGTGGGTGCATATTGTCAAATTCTTCAACTTTTAAACCCTTGTTTTAGTGTTTGTGCATCGGAACAACATTACTGGCACCATGGAACAGTGCACATATAAATTGCAGTGCTTGTATTAATTGGGGAGAGACATCCTCTAATTTTTTAACTACACGAAACAGTGGTAAAATAAAGCTGTCTTGTAAGTTAAGCTGAAAAAGCAATAAGTAAAGGCTGAAAAGGTTCCTTTTGTTGTGAGCTTTCTGAGGGAAAGGTAATGCACAAATCAGATTGTAACAGGCCTGACAGTAAAATAATTTGTTTTGAAACAAGGGCAAACAGAGCTCTTGTACTGCTACAAAAAAAAAAAAAAAAGCAAAACAACAAACCCCAGTGAAAATGGCATCTTTCCCTAAAATGCTGGTGGTTTCCCCTGTTCAAGGGGGGGATTTTTTGTAATTGTAGGAGCTGGAAAACACTCATATATTTTTAAATTTTATTATTTTCTCTATATTTTTTTGTTTTAGTATTTTCTGTAAAGCAAATCAGAGTTTCTTATGTGGCCTCTTGTAAGGTATCATCAATTCTTTCTCTAGGAGCTTACATTTCCTTCTTTATGCTCACATTCCACTATTCCTGCTAATGTGCTGGGCAGGAAGAATTCCATTACACAGCTCTGCTGTGCAGCTGGGACTTCCTGGCGGTTTGCATTTTTAAGGCTTTCCCCATCGGACCCTGCAGTCGAGGCAGCAAATAAATCTTGCTGGTCACATACTGTAGGAGCACGTGACATTTGGGGATGGGGGAGGAACTGCTCTCTGTGCCCTGCGGAAGCCAGATTGATCCATGAACCCCAGCACTGCTCAGTTCTGTACACATTTCAGTGATCTTATTGACATCTCAGAATTTATCCTAGGGAATACCGCTATGCAGAGGGAGGAAAATGAGACGCTGTTAGCAAACTGATAATTGAAAGTAATAAAAGCCTTAAGCAAATGCATAAAACTCTTCCCAATCATGGTATTTATGGCCCCAAACTGTTATTGAGATATTTATAGCTTCAATGGAAATACAAAACATATGGTATCTTTATCCGGAAATATTCTTTCAATTATACCCCGCATGGATCTCATAAACATTTCCTCTTTCATCTCAAAATTCTTCAGTACATTAGGTAAGAAACATCGTACCATTTTGTAGGGGAATGTGGTAAACAAACATCTTGTTCTAACAGATGTTGAAGTGTGTTTTACAGATTTCAATCAGAAAAAAGGAATATTCTATAAGTTTTGGTGCTAGCAGCTCAAAGTGCTGCAGCTGTTAGGCCACACATCTTGTATTTTGTTTTTCAATTTGTTGTAATAGAGATTGTGTAGGATCAGCGTATTTTTTCCTGATTTTCATGTTGAAGCATAAGCATCTTAATCTGCTTTGCCATGTGCTGAAACTCTCCTGCTTTGCAAATGTAGCAGGATCATACCTTAATGCTTCCTCTGATACATCTGTATAAGGGATTTTTGAGAGCACCTTCTGCAGCTTGTTAGTTTATGAAAATTGTACTTATAGGAACTGGATTGGACTCTTCCTAATAGATTTTTGTTTCGAGGCAGTCCAGCATTACCTGGGTCAGTGCCTTCCAGAACGTGCACTTGAAGTTTGACCTGAGCTTAGCTGAAAGGAGGAGACTCGAGGAAATTCTGTGAGCCAAAGGCAGTTTTATAGTTTGTCTTGTCTTTGAGAGGGGCCTAGTCCTGGCCACAGCCACGGCTGTCTCTGTCTCTGCCTTTCCTGACAGGAGGGGACAAGCACTGACTCAGGTCTGTCACTTGGTTGGGTGTGAGGAATATTGCGCAATCTTTTCACTGAAGTGGTTGTTTGCTGAGGTACGATTCATAAACCTCCTGATAGTTTTCCGCATGAGTAGAGAGAGAAGCAGACCTGGGATTTTTTATTACGTTTTTGTTTCGAAACACCATCAGATCTTGGAAGATTCTACCTTATCTGAGGCACTGTGCCTGCAAGAGTTCTCTGGAGGTCAGTGTGCCTCTGTACCTCTCTTAACCCTGCAGGAGCAGAATTGTAATGCAATGCACACACTATTTGAGTTGCTGGTGGAAGCCTTACTATTACAGCTCCAGGCTGGAATCAGCATTTTTGCTGAGTCCCTTAAGTGCGTTGCTGTCAGCTTTGTTCCAGATATTGCCATTTGTTAAGAAAAGATCTCCTCTAGCTTTGCTTGCTGTGACTTGCAGCTCGATTAAATTAGCCCTGTTTTGGTAGATCATCTATCCTGTGCAAAAGTGGGTCTGTCAGGCAAGCTTCACGTTAAATTGAAATCACTGATTTGTGCTATCTTGTCACCAAACTGTGCTGGACTGGTTGATTGCACTTTCTTGGATGTCTTGGGCGTCTTCTTCTTTGCCCAAGAGACCTTGTCAGGGGATGTCAGCCCACAGGATGGCTAGTGAAAGATCCCTTGGTATTTGCCCTAGGCTTTAAATACCTTTAATAAAACTATCCTTCCCAAATTTTCTACTTCTCTCAGTTTCAGTGCTACCAATCTCCTATCTATCTATTGCTTTGTGTTACGATATTCGTAGAACACCTCGTATTCATCTCTGAAGTTACAGACCTTCCCTTGATACCCTTCTTCAGGATCCCTGTTGCCTATTATGGCTTCCTCCAGTCAAAATGAGAATCGCAGGGTGTGATTTTTCTTTCTTAGCTCCTTCTCTTTTTTCAGTTTATTGTATAAATATGTTTAAGAGCTGCTGTCTGTATGGGCAAAGTCTCTGCTTTTTTGTTTTTTTGATACTGTAGCACACTGTGAATTGGCATCCTAGGGAAAAATACAGTTCTTGTCCTCTTGGCATTGTCTGGAGTCTTGAAAGGAAGGTGGAATCTATTGCCATGTTTTACGGGTGTGTCTTTACGGCTACATCTCAAGTGCAGATCATCTTGCTGTTCCCATTCAGGGTGGATGTTCAGAATCTCTTGGTATGATAATTCTGTTTATTCAAAATGCAAACCACAGAGAAACAATATAATTGGGTAGGAAAATATGTTCTCTTAAAGTCCGGGAACACTAGAGGAGCTAATTTTCCTGATTTTTTGGACACATGCATCACTGATCCCTGGATATAAATTATTCAGATGTTAAAAAGATCACTGTTGTAAATATGAAAGGAATTTGTAGTGATAATCACAACAAACCAATGTTACTAAATTACTGCAGCAAATTATTCATGTCATCATGCTGCAATTTTTTATGTTTGACCTTTAAGCTTCTGGCTTATGTTTTTCTGTAGAGCACTGTGGTAGGAGGGGAGGCCACCTTAATCGCAGCTGGGAGTTCTCCTGGCTCAAGATGCAGAGCAACACAGTGAGCAGGAGGTATCAGCAGGGCTTGGGGCTCCCAATTAACACGTGCATGAGCAGTTTTCTCAATCTTCCATTCTTCAAACGTGAACATTGCTTTAAAAGCATTTGAAGTGACTTTGGGGAAAGGTGATGGTTGAACTTGTGGAGTCACATGGTTGAAACACATCCAGAGCGGCAAG
This sequence comes from Neomorphus geoffroyi, assembly GCA_033558235.1. Lineage (NCBI taxonomy): Eukaryota > Metazoa > Chordata > Aves > Cuculiformes > Neomorphidae > Neomorphus > Neomorphus geoffroyi. The sequence goes on from JAUMJM010000012.1 coordinate 8,007,789, forward strand.
GAGGGGTATAAAGGGTACTCACAGGATTATAAATTGACCTAGATATAGTGTGGTGATAAGCAAGTGGCTGATTGGGCTTTGGTGCCCTTTGCAGCCTTGGAACTTGGCTGGAAAGTTCCTTGTGGGACTGTTTTGACTGGGAGAACATGTGTGTGCCATGCTGTAAAGCACTCCCAGGCCTGCTGTCCTGCCTGCCTGCTCTGTGTTGTGCGACCTGTGCAGAAGAGACTCTGGACTATGGAAGGAGAAGGAAACATTGAAGGAGGAACTCTGTTTCTGAGCAGCTAGACTGATCCAGTAAATATCTTGGGATGCACTTAGAGCTTAATAATGCATAGGATAAAAGTCAAATTTTCTTCTAGTTGACTCACTGGGAAGAATAAATTTATCCTCATCACAAGTGAGAGCTGTCTTCCCTTGTTGATGTTCACCAAGACCCTATGCTAGGTAGCAGCATGTTATTTGACATTTTCAGGTTGAGAAAGGCTCCCATACAGACAGTTTTGTGAAGCTGATGTTGATGGATGTGGCTTCAGAATTTCAACTTTCATGTGTGAATTAGTGCTACATAAAAAATACTGCTTGTGTTTGGCTGCTGCTGCTTCCAGCAGTGCAGCATCCCTAGCGTCAGTCCATCAGACTGACTGCTTACAGACTGGGCAGCAACCAGGTGGTACTTGAAAAGGCCTGATGGGATTTTCTTCCAAGGTTTGGTTAAATTAGCATCATCTTGGGTGATAAGATCCATGTATGTGAAACCATTCTGGGAAGCCTGAAAACTTCGGAGCTTTTTGCTGCCCTATTTGTGGTTCAGCCTATGTACAGCTAAATTCAAGTGTGATGTCAACAGACTGAGTACTGACCTTCATTTAGGGCAGAAAATTACTAAACCTGGTAGATTCTGATCTTCATTTGGAGAAAGCAAAAGTTCTATACAGGAGCAAAGAGGGGGAACAGCACTAAGAATCAAAATAATGATTACTATTTTTCTTAAAGAGAACTTTTTGCATGAAGCTTGTTGACAAGCGGGAGATTTGTGTTAGATCCTGGCATAATCTGTTGTCCCAAGCCAACTGCCATGTCTTCTAGAGGTGTTGCAGAACTGTGTAACTACTTTTGGGAAAGAGGAAGAATGTCTTTAGGGTGACAGCCCTTGAAAATGTACTGTAATTTAAACATCTACTGGCTGGTCGCTAGGTAAGTGACAAACAGAGCACTTCAGCTCCACAAGAAGTCGTCCGCTGCTGCAGTTACTTTTGGAAGAGGATGGACTAAGGTGTTCCTACAGGGTGAGTACATGAAGTTTTGCTTCCGAAACCCATGGTGTGCTTTAGTCAGTTAAAGTGAACAAAGCAGCTCTCTTGTGGGTGTGTGGCATCTGTTTGGGGCTGCTGGACTAAGCAAATAATGAGGTTGTGAGAGCAAATCCTTCATCGCTCTAATTCCAAAGCATTTAGTGGTATTGCACCAAGTATTGATTTGGCCCATTTCAATCCAGAAGCAGAACTCCTGCCAAAACTGAGGATGAGCATGAACAACTGTTACACTGATCCATCAAAGTAAAAGGAGAGTTGCATTAGGGATTTTGGAATTTAATGCAGTGCATAAATGATATTTCCATCAGCAAAAAATGTGAAGGTTGATTTATAACAGATAACTCCAATAATTTCTGAATTTCCATATTAATAGGAAAGTGGTACTTCCATTTGTGCTATTATCCCCATATGTGTCATCTCCCTATAAATATGGAAATTTAGTAATTATCTCTACAACTACTTTATTTTCAGATTATACCATAGATCTTAATGAATGGAATTTTTATTTTTTGTCCTATAATTTTCCTTTTTTTTGAAATGTTGTATTGAGTCTGGTTTCCTGTATTGAAAAGTAAACTCTGCTTAGCTGTGTTTGATAGCATTTATTTAGCCTTTAACCAAAAGCACAGAGCTGAGCTACACTTAGATTCGATGCTATTGATTTGTTACCTTCTCTGGTTTATGACTTTAAGGACAGCGTGCTGAGTAGGGACTGGCAAAAGAGACGTTGTTCATCAAGGAGGAATTCACATGAACAGAATTGAGAGTAAATAAATCTGGGACTAACCTATACCTCCTCACCCTTATGTGGAGATGGTTGGGTAAATATTTACACCTGCGTGAATGAGTGCGTACACACTAGCGATCCTCTAGGAATGCAGTAGTGCCAACCGCGTATAAAGACTAAAGCGGGGTGTATCACGCGGGACACAGCAGTGCTTGACGGATAAAACAGGATCTGGAAAAAGGGGTGTGTGGGATTGCAGTGGTTCAGAATGTGAACTTTACTGCCAAGGGTGAGGTTCTACTCAATCCATATAATCACGCTGCCTTTAAACGGAGCGGTCTTGACTGTCAGAGTCGACCTGTAGTTTTGGAGTACTTGCCAATAGTTACTCAACTGTTTTACGTTGTCACACGCCTCCTTTGGGTAATTTTTTTAGTACTGATGCAATAAAAAGCAGGATGAAAGATATGGATATGGATATGGGACATTTCTAATGGAAGAGCCAACATTTTTACCCATTTGAAAAGAAATCCCTGTTGATGGGGCTTCCCACAATGAAGTTCTGAACTGAGTCAGCCAGCGAAAACTGGTTCTTCTTTCTGCAAAGGTGCCTCCACCTTAGAAGTCAAGGATCTGTGTCTTAAACTTTTTATCTAAGAGCTTTCATGGTAAGAGGTTAAAGCTTCCTCACAGACACCTCGTTCTGATATCATTCCTCAGTGCAATGTTCAGCTCAGGGGAAATGCCTATCAGAGGGAAGCACTGTTTACTGGGAGAAGCCTTTTTCCTTGGGAGCAAAGTACCTTAAAATAACTTGTCTTTGTGTAGTGCTTTTGACTGACTTTGTATTCTGTGGTGTTAAGTGGAAGTTAAACACTTTACACTGCCCTGTTTTTATGAGAAAATTTAGAAATCTGCGTATCTCAGAATTGTTTCACCTGCACAGTGAATGGGTATGAGGTGACTGCATGCCTTTTTCTCCATCATGCACTTTCCTTGTCACAAGCATTGTTGAAGGATTAAGTGATGGTCCATTTCGTAGAATGCCTGGACTGCACTGCACGTGAATGGACAGGAGGAGAGCTGAGGCACCAAGTTTAGTACACCCTGCTCAAAATCTGGAGCAAGTGTCTTAACACACTTGGTAGAATAACGTACATCTTTGTGAATGTTTTGTGTGAAGAAAAGAGTTTGTGTACAGATATGGATAGCGGAGGTTGAGAGTGCAGTTATGGATAAGCTGTGTCTGGGGTGGCCTTGCAGGTTATAAACAAAGAGGAAAGAGATTGTCAGATGTAGACATTGTGTTAATAAGGAAAACAGTTTAGAATAGGAGCTGGCATCTCCAGGGATACAAATGTAGTGATGGTCCGAATTTAATTATCAAAGCATGAGTTTTTACCTGAATGAAAGTGGTACCAATCTGAATGTCGTGAAGGTCTGACTTTCTCAGAATGTTCTTTCTGCACCACCTGTGAGACATACGCTTTGTTTTTTTTGTCCTTCTGTAGCTGAAAAATCACACAGTCTGAGCTGTGAATACTGTTGTGCGATGAAGCCACATTTGTGATGTCGAGGACCGATGCTATGCTAATTTACAGCACTAGTCACTCTGATCATCAAAATTATTTCATCAACCTTACTTCAGAAAACAAATTATGCTTGGTTTAGCTGGGCATGTTGATATTTCAGAACTAGCTTCAGCCGTCTTGCTGTAGCTTGACAGTTGGATGGCAACAGATGAAACAGTCAACAGTCTATCAGTTGCAACTGGAAGCAGGCGCCTTGAAACATATCTTGACCATGCTTCTGTTACATATGGAATTACAAAAGCTGGAGGATGTTTTTGAATGCTTCTGTAGCCTTCCTGTTAAAATGTTGACTCAAGTCTTGGACACTGGAAAATCAAGAGCTTGGACACAATGATGCTAACAAAATCTCTTGGGTTTCAGTAGCTGCAGCTGATGCCCTGTTACGTTTTTAAGGGACCTCCACTTCTTTGACGATCGGCCACTGTTGTAGCCATCAATCAGTATTGCCTTTACACCTGAACAACAGTCCATGGAAGTCATTCTTTTCATTCTGTTTAATTGTCTTTTAATCAGGCTCAGGACATCTTCTCCAAGCAGCCAAGTGTCTCAGCTGTGAGGCAGATCTTCTGTCTCATGTAGACTGACAGAGCAAGTAAATGGGGAAAACAGGAGGACTGCAAAATGCAGTCAGTTTTCTAACATCATGTTGTCCACTGCCATGCCCTATTGCTTTCCACTGCCTCACTCTAGAGATAACAATGTTTTCAGTGTTTGAATTTAGGGAGTTCAATTCCTTTTTTTGCAGTCTACAGACTTGCTCTCCTGCTGGCTCTTCAAATAGAAGTGCTCTGCATGTTTCTTTCATTTTTACTCTCTGCTGCAGCAGAATCTGTCTGCAGGCTGATGACCCTTCGTCTGGCTACACAGTAAGTTTTCTCTGCAAGTCAGCATCACAGCTAGTTAGTGTGTTGGTTTCCTTCCTGGGCTCCGTGGTAAGATGATTGCATGGCATGGGTTGAAGTTAGTTGGCCATGAGTTCTGGCTCTAAGGGTTTTTGTAGCTAGGGGTGCTTCTGAGCTCTTAGGCTGAGGAAGGTGAACATTCGTTAATTACCTGACAGCTTTAGTTTTCTCACTGATTTTAGCAAAATTCATATATTGCTACTCTGTTTAGTCACCCACTAAACCATTGTATCACAGTATCACAGTATCACAGTATCATCAGGTTGGAAAAGACCTTTGAGATCATTGAGTTCATATGACCCAACACCTACACCTACTCCTACTCGTCAACTACACCATGTCACTAAGAGCCTCATCCAATCTCTCCTTAAACCCCTCCAGAGACGGTGACTCCACCACCTCCCCGGGCAGCGCATTCCAGTGGCAAATAACCCTCTCAGTGAAGAACGTCTTCCTAATGTCGAGCCTAAATATAGTATATTTTAGGCTGGAGGGGTCCTTTCCTTTGGGAATGGTCAAATGTAGCTGTTTGGAAAGAGACAGGAAAGACTAAAGCCGCATTTTTCAGTCTCTTGCACACTGGGTAAATAAATCGTTATTCAAAGGGACTTTAGGCAGAAATGCCCCTCTTATGAAGGTAGCTTTTAAGCTGGTAACGGGGCAGTAGGCCCCAGTTCGCACAATCTGTGTAGCTCCAGCTTTCCTAAAGTGGCACCACCTTTCAACACATGGGACTGGAACTCCAGGGATAATCTGCATGGCTGGATTTAGAGACAGGGCTTGCTGGTGGCTCTGTCCCAAAGGTGGTGTTGCTGTGCTGCTCCTCATGGTGGTAATCTCACACAGAATTGGCTGGTGCCTCTGTGGTGTGTTGTACAAAGTTATGAGACGGGACAGGAATTCAGGGAATTGCTTGAGAAAGTGAAAGGTGAAGGGCAGCAGTTGTATAAGTGTACTTTTTCAACACCTTGGTTGATGGAAATTGGCCTTCTCTGCAGAATTCACTAGTACGAAGCATTTTAGTGCCATCTAAGAATCTGAGTTGGTACCCCTGTGGTTGATTTTCATCTTCAGTTTGGACTAAAGAAAACACAGCTCATAGAAACTAGGACTCTTCCTCCTTATTGCAAATCATTCCATACTTTTTTTTTGTTCCTTGCCAAAGACCTGGAAGAGATTGCAGTAGGATACACACAGTTCAACTGACCACGGCATTCTTTGGCTGCTGTTGATACAAAGCTTTCTGCTTTTGTCCTTCTGTCTCTGCATTTGTGTTGGCTCCTGCTAATGAGTCTTAAAAGGAATAAGAACCGACCTCAAATTAAGACTGGGTTATTCCTGCAGAGCTGTCCAAACCATTTATAATATTGATCATTTAAGTTCCATGGATTCTTCAAGTCAATCAATGATGTGAACAGACAAGTTAAATTATTACAGTGAAAGCCCTGCTGTGCTAGCTTAATTTATGTTGCAGGGCCTCAAAATAGATTTTTTTCAGTGTGGGGGGCTTTTGGGGGGTGTTTGTGGGGGGTTTCGAGACTGAAGTGAAAACTGTCTTTTTGAAAAACAGTGTTTCCTTTGAGGATATATCACATCAAGTCAGTTGTCCAGTGAAACTAGAAATAATGCTGCTTTTATTTTATATTCAATAATACGGGCATCTGGAGCTATAAAAACTTTCCACACATTGTGTGGCCCTGGGAAGATAAAGACAATTTCTATTTGTACTGTATTGTATTACCTCACCTGACTTGAGATATTTGGTTTAGGGGCATGCTTCTATTAGCAGATGATAAATCAGGGAGGAGAGCCACATATGGAAGAGATACACAGTAAAGATTGTGGATTCTGATGGTTACAGCCCTGGGAAAGAAGAGGAAAAATGTCTTCTGCAGTGCTGCCGTCAGGTCTCAACTCCTCACAAAGAGCACTGGGGCTCCAAGCAATGGAAATAATGCTGGAATGCTCTGTCCGGCCACTCAGGTCATGAGTGTGTGACACAGCTGTGTGTTCACAGAGCAGTGGAAAAGGAGGTTGGGTGTCATGGCAATGAAGCTGATGACAGCCTGAAAGAGGGAAAAACAGAATGAAAAGGGTTTTGTCTCTTTACTGTATATTCGTGTAAGCCCTCAAGTGAGACAGCTTAAAGAGAAAAGATTGCTGCCTTACAGAAAAGGAGGGAAAAATTGTTTTAACGGACTGCCTTTCCATCCAGTTTGGCCTCGTGTGTTATGCATGATGTCTTCCTGCTGAAGTTCCGTTCTTTTGAAAAAAAATAAAAAAATAAAAAAGTAGTGACTTTTAAATGATGCCTGTGAGTGTATTTATAGGGAACAAGTGTTAAAAGTAGTGATAGAAAAAACTTTAAACTGGTGGTGGATTCTGGATGCTGGACTTGTTCTGATTGGATAGGAAGAAAGGCTCCATCTGTGACACACACCTTCCTTGCCATCGCTACCTGTGGGCTGAGCAGCAATAATCTGTGGCTCTGGCCTGGTTATTTGGATTTGGGAGTCTGGACCATGGCACAGTGGTGGGTACAGGTGATTCCAGCTATTCAAAAGACAAAACAGCCATTAATGAAATGATTAATAGTGCAGCAGTGCTAGATCGCAGCCTTTAGCTGGGACTGTCTTGCTTCACTCCTCAGTCTGTTTTGGTTTCGCTAATTTCATATTTCTCAAATGAAAGAGATCTGTAACTTCATATTTAATTACTGAAGTTGTGTTGTATTGGTAGGTGGTCCTTCCCAAAATGCAAATATCTAAAATTTGCCAGAGAGCAGGATTTTTATGTGAAGGTAAGAGATTTGCAAGAACCCTGAGAATTAAATCCTGGTTCGTCTGTTAAAGCAAAGCAAAGATGCCTTAAGTTTTCAAGGACTTTGTCTTGCAGTGCCATCAGCATCCTTACAGTCCCCTTCTCTGGCATCTCTGTAGGTGACGTGTCCAGTCCTTCACCAACACACGCTGCTAAGCCTACGTGCAGGAGAAGGAGCCTGCTGTACCAGCTGCAAAGCCACACTGTCGGTAAGCAGGCATGCTTGAACAGAGTCCAAATATCAAAGTCTCTTAAGAAAGCAAAGTGGATACTTTTCCATTCCAGTCTTCCCAGAACATACACTTAATTTTCTTGCATTTTTTCCACTTTAATTATCTTCCTTTGCACTGTAATGACTCATATTCATGATCTACAGACTACCCCTTCATTGTTATATTTTTCTCCTGGGTTGCCGGGCAGAGTGTGCACTTCCATGGACACATATATTCTGACAGTGTGTTTGGATAGAAGTGCAGACTGAACAAGGAGCTTTTTAGATTTGTTTTTTTCAATATTTGTTGTGCACTTTGACTTTCAGGACACAAGCAAAGAAATGGAAACAGTTGCTGTCTGCCTGCAGTCAAGTTGCAGCAGCTGAGTTGTTCAAAACAGTACATATACTGTATGGATTTTTAGTATTTTTTTATTAAACAGCCAAAAAGTTTTGCTCTGGTTTTTACCTCTACACTCTTGAAGATACTACTGTATTAATATTGTTTGAACAAAAACGTGTCTGTGGTGGAGATTTTTCTCGTGGCTGCAAAGCTTCCATAATGCCTTAGGCTGTTTGAGCAAAGGGGTAGAACAGGGCAGAGTGAGCAAAGCAGCAGAAAAACCAGAACCAGTCACAGCCTTGACCTGATTCATTGCAATGAAGTGCAATGTATTTTAGTCCAGTTGGATACCTCACATGTTGCAAAGGTCCCTGGAATGCCTTGGTACTCCATGGGACAAGGTAAAGACAAATGGGTGATGCTGGGAAGAGTGTGTGCCAGGGTGTTCCAGACTTCTGAGGATGAACTGCTTGGGAGGGAAGGGGTTTGTTGGTACACAGAGGGCAGTCTGCCTTTATATATGTATATACTTTTTCTTAAGCAAGAGTTCCTGCAGAGTCGTCTTAGAGTGCGTAGGGCCAACTGTTAGAGAATCTCTGTAAAACAGAGAGCAGAATACATAAACAAACCCATCACAATTTATAGCGAGTCCTTACCACTAAATATAAAGCATTTTTTTTTACTGCTTCTGGCTGATCCTGAGCTAAATGTGAAGGACAGAATAGACAATTCCAGTCCTTAACATGACTGTTGTGCCCTTTTTAGGTATCTGAACCACTACACGCACGTTATGCTTGGAAACTGGATTTGTCATCTTAGTTTGGTTTTCTTCTTCATTCCCAGTCACCCACAGAGGTTCAGTGGATAGTACACGTCACAGGCTGTGAGACATCCACTGGATGCTACTGCTTTTGAGTTGCTGACCACAATTGCTCTTCTCTCCTCTTTTCAGGAGTGTTATCTGTTCCTTACATTGCCCATAGTCTCCCCCTTCCCAAGACAATGAGGCAAGTGTTTTGGGGCTTCTACCTGACTGGGTCCCTGACTGACCCTTGGTTTTGCTGACATCTTTTCATCTTCTGGGTGCTGAGCTAACACATTTGACTGTTGAGGCCACTGCCAGGGTGTCCCAGAGCAGGAGGTGAAACAGAGTCCTGAAGACCATTTTACAGTGATCTCTCCAGAGAGGAGTTCTTCCAGACAGAAGACTTCCCTGTCACCTCCAAGAGCTTTTGCTCAGTAAAAATCCCTTGAATGAATCCTCAGAGGCCAGCAGTAATTTACTGCAGCTGATGATGAAAAGCATGTTAGTTCAATAATACGCTTTCCTTCCACATGCTGCTTTCATCTCATTTGCACCCAGATACCTTCACATTTTTGGATATTGTCTCTGGTCCTTTTGGTGACCCCTCATCTGCGTCTTATGGAGCCCTACTGCAGCTGAGACTGGTGCAGCCGCTGGGTAGCTGAGTCCCATGGCAGAAAAGATGCTGAACTTTTTTCTGCATTTTAATACTTTGTGTGAACATGGCCCTTAGTGACTGCAGGTCCCAGTCCAGGAGGAGGAAACTTCTGCCTCTCAGTCCTTTGCAGACAGCAGCAGCCATGAAAAGGTGCCTCGGTAGTAGCTGCACTAGAACCGCCAGCAATGTCTAAGGTGCCTCAGGCTTGGCTTGCCTCAGGCACCAGTCTCAAGGTTCTGCTTTTCAATTATCCAGGCCTTCCCAGTCCTAGTGGGCTGGTTTCCGTGACTGGGAGAACACTTCAGTGACTAAAAACTATGTCCCTACAAAAACCTCTTGAGTGGAACAGTGCAATGAACTCCCTATGAGAGGATCGGATGCCTTTATGTCGGGGCTGTCAGAGAGACAACGTGTTGATGGAAGGTAGAACACCTCCATTGAATTCAGTCTCACTTGTCATTGCTGCGTTGCACCTTTTCTCATTCTGAAGATTTCCCTGAAAGCATTCTTCCTCTGCCTTTTCAAAGGGTGGCTGCTAGGTAGTGTTTTGAGACCTTCCTGCTGTGACAACTGCCTTCAACAGACCTTTCAGAAAACTGGAAGAACAAATGCATTTGGAAAGGGCCTGTTTTTACTGTTTCCTTTGGCGAGTTTTTAAATGTTGCTTTTAGTGCTTTGCTCCCTAAGGTCAATTCTCTTCTCTCTTCCCTTGAAAAAAAAATAGGCAAAATAAGAACTGGCTATATAAAACCAGATACGGATCTTTGCCACTTTTCATTTGCTGGCATAATCCCCAGGTGTATGGATATGGTTCTGTCCAACAGTCTCCACTTTCTTAACTCCAACATTTATTGTCAAGTTATCTCACCAGTTACTGCTGCCCTCAGATTACTTATGCCGAGACCACTTGATAGCACAGTCTCTAGGCATTAAATTCCAAGTATTCTATACCTTTTTCCTCAGGCTTCTGCCATCTTAAAGAATTGTCAGTTCATTTATATGTTCTGCCTCCCCATTATAAGATTGTTGGCCATAATATCTTTCCTAGTGACATTTCACATGCGTACTCTTCTCCCCAGACGAGTTTGCTGCATGCTAAATTTCATGGTAAAATGAATGTCTGCAGCTGAACTGGCACGTTAAGCTGGGAAAGTGGTGTGTTATAAGGAAAATGCTTTTAGGCATGCTCCCCGCAGGTGATTTTAACTGGTGTTATGACTGGGTGCCACTGTCTTTCTGTTCACAATTTACAGTCTAAATGTCTTTTGGTCCCACAATCCTTAAACACATAGGAAAGAGACAACTAATTTGCATGGATAATCTTATGAAAGCCACCTTGGTAATTAAGTGCAAACTGTGATTCAATCCACTGCCAGTATATTATGCCACTTTGATAAACTTTCATTTCATTATTGAAAGTCAAGATTCCTGTATTAAACTTTTCTATTAAACCAGAAAGTGAAGAAGCTTCCAAAATCCACATTGCTTCTGCCATGACACTTTTATTCTAATGCAATGTAAATAGACAAATAAGAGATCCCATTCTGTTAGCCTGAGGGTGTTAAACATGCCCTTGAAACCAAAGACAAAATAAAGCATGATTAAAAATCTCATAGCAAGACAGTCCTGTGGCACAGCTTCCACTCCTGGCAACATGAAGCAAGGTGCTGAAGACTGAAGGGCTATTAAGAGGCTAGGAACATCTTTAGCAAACTGCCTATGGGTATAATACATTCCCCGTCTTAGCTCACAATGAGATACTCTAATAGACAGCAAATCTCTCCTTACAGCTGAGCAGGTTGCTGTCAGCCGTAACCTTGAGGCAGGACTGCAGCACTTCAGGTTGCCTAGGAAGCTTTATCCTAAGGCTTTCTCTACCTTGACAACCTAAGGAGAAGGGGATGTTTCAGTGGGACTGTGTTTATCAGCTGGAACAGAGACTTCTGTGGCGGTCTGTTTTTTGCTTGAGGTGGTGTGCTGAACGGTCCCGGTGCTCTTGTGAAACACTTGAGAGAAAGCTGGAATGGTTTCATGCGGCAGCATGTCAGATAGACCCCTCAACCTGCCTTCACCCTGGACTGCTGGCCCTCCAGACAGGCCACTTATAAAGGGGAGAGCAGAAAGAGAATATCTGCGGTGCAGGACAATGCAGGTCTAACCCTCTCAGGGCTTGGTTAGAGATCTAAGCCGTGCGTGGTCTGCATCACACAGCGCAGTGCCCGACATGGAGGCTCCCTCAGTCCCTCGAAGCATTAGGGTTGTGTTAATGAAATGCTAGAGTGGGTTTAGTTGTGCCTCCTCAGATGTCCTCCCTGCGTCTTAATTTCCTCGAGGTGTCAAACTGCCAGTGCTTGCAAGAGCAGGATCAGCTCAGTGTGCATGAGCACCGTGCTACGGTGTCCCGTTTGTGCCCAGGCAGCATCTTGTGGCGGCTGCGCTGTGCCCAACTGAAGCATGCCAGGTGAGGCAGCACTCTTGCTCTGAAGGCAGGTGAACAAGAGGTATCGGTTGTTAACTTGTGTTAATGACTTATTACTCATACTGTTGGAATAAGCGGTGTCTTCTTTGGACTCACCTTCTGTTCCCCTGCTTCCCTGCTGCCGTTTTCCTCCAACTGAACAGCTTTCAACCTGACGCTTGGTGTGTTGTAGCCATGGTGTTGACGTACTCTTGTCAGTTTTCTCTGATTGTTTTTGGTAGACTGCGAGTATTCCAGTGTAGCACTTTACAGATCTTATTCATTGGCCCCTCACCTTAGTTTTTCTCCCACTTTGATGCTTCTTTTATCTTTTGGGCAAACTCATCCTTTCAATGTTGGAATTGTGATCTTTGGATTATAGTAATCACTCAGAGATCTGGGCTTGCCTTGCGCTTGCGTATTCTCTCTCTGTCATTGCACTGGGGTTTTAGTTCAGCTTTGAAAAATGCACATTTGAAGAGCTGAGTGAATACGTTGGGAACAGTCCTCAGTCCATGTTGAGTGATACGATGCTCTCATTTTTCCAGAGGCAATGACCACTTAGTCTAATTTCTACCCAACAGCTCCAAATATTTGGCATATCTTTTTGTGAAAGAAAATGTTTTCTGGTATTTGTTATTTTTTTGAACTTTAGGTGGCTACATGTTTTCTCTGGAATGCAAGTTCCCGTTAAGATTTATTTTTACACATTAGCAAAACAATTCAGGAGGAATTTCAATGGAGAGGACTGCTTAGATATTCTGAATCTCACCAGTATTTTTTTCTGTGACCTTTGGTAGTTATTTTACTGACTCATAACCTGTTGAAAGCCTTGTGTTTCCCTGTAGGACTACGTGGACAAGAACAATTCTGTGCCAGGTATTTGATTTACAAAATCTCTGAACTTGGAGATGAAATTCGACAGACTTGCAGTGCCTCTGGGACAGACAGTCTCAGTTTCGGGACATTCTGTTACTTTGCACCTGGAAGCACGTGAATCAGCGCCCCTTCACGTGGTGGCCTCTGGCACAGATACAAATCCTTAGAGCACTTACTCATACCATTTCATGAGTCTTGGTTGATGATTGATCAGGACTACTCAGGTGATTTTAAGTATTTCCCCTGCTTTTCATATCTTTAAAAGAAGGGAGGCATTGCCTTCTTTTTTCTTATATTATTTTGATTTCCCTTTGAAATGCTGGTGCGATTGAAGGGTGATTATTTGGTGCCAGTGGAGAATCTCTACTGTGCTGTATTTCCTTGTGACTGCTGGGAGAGCTCAGCCCCAAGTGACTGAAAGACGATAAGAGAGAACCCACTGAGGGTACTGTGGGTGTTGGGCCAAGGCCTGGGACTTAACTGGGATTTTCTTAGAATGTAAAATGGAAGCACAGACATTTCGAAGGGTGCAGCTTCTTGGGGTTCTTAAAATATTTTTGTACCAAATGAACTTGCGGTCTTCTGAGGATTTGATTGAAAGAACAGAACATAATATATCCTAGACATCAAAAAAATATTCTGCTTGAAGCCCATTTGTTGGCACAGCACTAAAAGTGACAATTCAAATCAGTGTAAAATATTTGGGTAAAGCTCCAGAACTGCTGCTCATAACCAAGCTTTAATTCATTCTTCCCTGTACTGAAGAGGTGGGACCTTTCCTCGATTGATTGTTTCCATTCTAAATGTTATGGAATTATTAAGCAACGCTTCAGAGTGCACTGAATTTATGGCCATTATTTTCTAATGAATTCTGATTGAACTGACAACTTTAATCAATTCTACCTTTCAGAAGTATAAATAGGAAGGAGAAATAAATAAATAAATAAAGCTTTGGCCACAAGGCAGTGCAGCGTTTGGAAATGAGGCTTGAGATGTCCAACTGAGTTGCAATAATGAAATATTAGGACTCAAGTTTGCAACCCTGGCTGGGATGTCATGGAACCCAGTGCTGGTATGTGGAGATTGTCTTGGAGATTTCCTTTAATCTTCTCAGCTGGCAGGGTATGAAAGATTAAAATGCACTGGATCTATCAGAGTTGCCACTTCTAGTTCAGGCTAGTTATTAATGTGCTATGTGGACAGCAATACTTTATTAATTGTATTGCTGGCCAGTGATCAATGTGACAAGCTTAGCAAAGAGTGCAGTTATTCATCAGAGACTTGTCATGAAGTAATTGCCCTCATATGCATTAGAATAAGCCAATGTGAGAAGCAGAAGGGATGTGCTTTTACCATGTTTAGGCGCAGGTCTGTTGGCATCAACAAAATTAAAGTCTGCTAAGGAGTAGTAAATAAATAAATAGGAAAGGAATTAATTTTCTCTGACACAATCATACTACTACAAAGTGTGATAAAGGGTCATTCATTAATGGCATTTATATTTTGAAATGTTTTAGAACTTTTTCAACAACTTCTTTTCTGTATTTGTTACCAGTTACACTTTTGTAAGGACACGTGGTTTGCAGCTCTTATAAAGAAAAAGTGGATTTTTGCTGAAAACTGTTCTTTAAATTATAAAATATAGAGCAGCACAGCTATTGTGTTGCATAGAGAATGTATTTAGATCTACCATGACATTCTTTCACCTTTTGTGGGAAGGCACATCAGTAATAAAATATCAATGTTTTTCATTCTGCAGAGGTGAAGACTTAAACTTTTCACCAAAGACTGCGGTTTTACAGATTGTCAGAAGCACTGGGGAAGCAACAAAGGTAAGGCTGCAGGTGTCATCTCTGCCCTGGCCCCTGCTGTACCTGCCGATGTCAAATGTTCTCACATGATCTGCTTTCCCCATCATCCTAGACAAGCTCATAGTGCAGCTGTGGTGCTGACACACGGCGTGTTGTCTGTTGGAGGCGGTGCTGCTTTGTGCACTTGTGTGCAAGTGGTTAGCACTGACCTCAGTATTTGTGGCGCTCATCTCCATTGGGTTCCAGAGGGAGATGGAACAGTTCAGCCTTCAGATAGAACCTAACTCAACCACACACAGTAGTAGCACGTGCTTAATGCAGTACCTCGGTGAAGTCCCCTTTTGGCTCAGTACTGGCCTGGCACCCAAATGTGGATGTAGATCCCTAATAAGGAGTGCTACAGCTTGCAAACTTTGGGCTTAGTCTGATCTTACATTTTAGTTTCTTGTCTTGTGAGTGCCTTACTCTACATCAACATCAATTTTCATGGAGCTTTGTATTTCAATTTATATTTAATATATGCACAAACTGGACTCACTATAGACTGCACACTGTGTTTTGGTTTGCTTTTCCTCTGCTTACATTGTTTCTGTGGGTTTCTGAGAATCCATTGAAGAGAAAGCCTGTAGAGAACCTATCCAACAGGATAACATTTCAGAATATAGCTAAGGGCAAACCCAACTGGAATGATTATTTGTTTATTATGCATCTAAGCAATGAAGTGATTCTCCAGGACTGTCAGTCTAACACATTTCAGATTGCTAAGCTCAGTAGAAGTTATAATGAATTGCGGTCAGAGATGGACAGAGTTCTGGGAGAGGTTGTGATTTCATTGGAAAATAGAGCACTTTGGTAGCAAAGGATGAGCAAAAGGACAAGTCAGTATCTAGATCAATAAAAGGAAAGCTGGCAATGTTTATAGTTGAGATTTGCTCATGATAGTCCATAGCCTGTGTGATAACAAGACCTGTTTAGAATGATTTCCTTGGCATTCAACTACATCATTTATAATGACTTCATCTGCAAGTTCTGCTTCTGCCTTGCCAGTCAAAATGATCTCATCTAAATATTAAGGAAAGTGCTGATAGTGGAGTGTGCTTTATCACACTCCTAATGCACACTACTAAGATAAGAGCAATCAAATATTCTTAAAGCAGGTATGAGAGATTCTTTGTCCAATTTCAAACCCACACAAACAGACAAGGGTGAAAAATGTGATACGATTTTAAACATCATTAGTGTGATCGGTTTAGAAAGAAAATGAGCAGTGAATGTAAAGTGAGAGGAAGGAGCACACTAGAGCAGCAAGTGAAGGATTGTTTAGGCATTTTCTGCAGTGCTGTAAAGACTGACTGCTCCTATTGTCCTCTTAAACATCGACTGATTCTCCTTGTGTTGTCTTAAACATCACCTGTTTCTCCTTGCATTGTTGTCTTCGCCATCTCCTCGAGGCTGGGGGCGAGAACCACAGCGCCGCGTGCGCCTGGGGAACGCATCCCAGAGGCCTGGGGAGCAGTGACTATTTTCTCCTTCCCTCCCTTTCCCCCTTATCTCTCTCTCTTTTCTTCTTGTTTTTCCCATGGCGCTGCTGTGCACCGGGACAGATCCAAGTTGTGGTGTTTTGTGCCGCTGCCTCGAGGGTATCGGGCTGGCATCTGAACAGATCGGGATCTGTTTCTGCGACTTCTGGGAAGGGGCAACTCCGAGTGCACCCGAGTATTTGATCTGATATTTTGGCCGTGCCCAAACTATTGATTTGCTGTTTTGGCCGTGTCCAAAATGAATCCTGATTTGGTATTTTGGCTGTGCCCAAAACAAACCGTTTGAATTTATCCTGGGAGATTTGTCGGTCTCCAGTTCGCAGCACAGACACCAAAGGACCCACCCCTCTCTGACTGAGCAGGTCTGGTGGCAGGAGCAGGCGCTGACAACAGTCTGGTGGGATGAGGCCCTGTCTCTCACTGAAACTCTCTTATGCTTCCATCTATAAATGTGTATCTTTGTTGTACATGGTATAACGCAGCCAGCGCTTAAGTAGTGACTCGCAGAACAAACTCAGCCTTTGACAATAATCTTTATTCACGTGGGGATAGGAGGGGATTGTCAAGAACAAATATTCTGAGTGGAAGTGTTGCAAAGACTAAAGTTAATGCATAAAATTAGTAAAGTCTCATCTCGGCCTCCCCAGCACTGTTATGAATACTACTCGTGCTGTGTAGTCATAGCAAAGCCCTTAATGCATCCCCCATCAAGACCATGAACTGCACAAAGTCTACCTTGCAAATTCTCTGCCAAACAGTGTTTTTAGTAACTCGTGCAAGTGCAGCTTTGTTTAATGACCTTCTGATTTTTGACCTTAAAACACTTTGCCTCAATGCCTAAACATTTTGTTGACAATGCTTTGGCTTGTAGTTTGCTTTGATAAGTGTCCAACTGGCTTCTGTAGTTTCTCTTACTCCTTAATTCCTCCTCGTCTTGGTATTTTCCTACAGTTTACTGCCTTCTCACAAGGGTGGGAGGTGAAACAGGTGCTGATCTCTTCTCTCATGTGACCTGTGATAGGACTAGAGATAATGGCAGGAAGATGTGTCAGGGGAGGGTTAGACTGGATATTAGGAAGAGGTTCTTCACCCAGGGGGTAGAGAAGCACTGGAACAGCTCCCCAGGGATGTAGTCATGGCACAGAGTCTGCCAGCATTCAGGAAGCATTTGGACAGTGCCCTCAGTCACACGGTGTGAATGTTAGGAGTGTTCTGTGTAGGGACAGGAGTTGGACTCGATGATCCTTTTGGGTCCCTTCCAACTTGGGTAATTCTGCGATTTTATGATTCTAATCCTTTGGCCACTGTTTGTGTGGTCTGTAGAACACCAGAATCTGAGCCTGTGTAGAGTCTGGCATTTGAGTGTCATGGTAAATCACAGATTTTCAGTCAGTGTGGTTAGTTTTGAAAATAAGTGTTTTAATAGTCTGAAATAGGACAGCGAAATAGTTTTATCCCTTACATCTTCTGTAGATTAATAAATCGGTTTTATTCTGGACTCTGTTGGGTTAAATTGGAGCTGTTGACCCTTGAAAAATGTAGCAGTGATCAAGGGGAGAATAGTTTCAAGACATAAGCATGGTAGCTAGATACTAATCTAGCTACAACAAGGCTGGGGAGGGGCTGGAGAACAAGTCCTATGAGGAGAGACTGAGGGAGCTGGGGTTGTTTAGCTCAGAGAAGAGGAGGCTGAGGGGAGACCTCATCACTGTCTACAACTGCCTGAAAGGAGGCTGTGACGGGGTGGGTGCTGGGCTCTGCTCACAAGTGACAGTGATAGAACAAGAAGAAATGGCTGCAAGTTGTGCCACTGGAGGTTTAGACTGGACATTAGAAAGAATTTCTTTACTGAAAGGGTGGTCAGGGATTGGCACAACTGCCCAGGAAGGGGGTGGAGTCACCATCTCTGGAGGTGTTTAAAAATCAGGTGGATGAGGTTCTTAGGGACAGGGTTTAGTAAGGAGACAGGTACGGTTGGACTCGGTGATCTCAGAGGTCTCTTCCAACCTAGTGATTCTATAATTCTAAGATTCTAATGCTTAGGCAGTTCAAGGTTTCACATAGCTGAGGCTGTCCTCTGTTCTAATATTTCACTGAATGAGTGGAAGTTTTGCAATCCTGTGGACACAGGCAGACACGGTCTTGTCGCTTTCTGCTTGTGTTGTGCCTGTGTGTGACCAGGGGCCTGGCTGGCATACACACGTGTTACATGGGGAAATCTTATGGCAGTGTTCAAGATGTACTGCCTTTTCTAAGCATGCCAAAATCCTTTGCTGGACACTAAAGATGGACAAGTTGAAACTAATTACATTTCTAAGAGCTGATCTTCAGTTCCTTGGTGGCTGTAATATCTACTCTGGAAGCCTCATTGTCAGGCTGCAGGAGGTGCACAGCAAAATTCCTGTCTGATGTTATACAGAAGATCATACTGAATTTATCATCCCTTTACTTTGCTCTTTTGATCCTTAGATTTTCTTTAGTTAAAGGTTATGGCTTTTAATGATAAATTTAGATGCTGTAAGACACAGCAGAGACACCGAGCAGGCAGAGCCTTGAATACGTCATGGGAACTGCAGTCTAATGGTTTTTTCTCTCAGGATACTTGAGACTGGTTTTTGTCCTGGTACCGAGAATGAAATTTCTTCAGACATAGTTCTCTCCCTGGATGTCAGAAATTGATAATGTGCCCTTTGAATAGTGAACCCCATGCAGACATCAGATGAGATTCGGAAGTGGCTGTAGGGCATTCCAAGATGCTGTACTTCAAAGAATTTAAATATCTGACCTTAAGATTGGCCAGGGGGGTGGGAATCTGTAGTGAGAGAACAGAAGCCCTGAAAAATACGGTTGTGGTTTTTTACTTGCCATTCCACATAGGTTACCGCTGTTTCCGTTTTCAGTGTCATGCCTGCCTACTACAGTGCCTGACAATAGGCACCTATTGAACCCAACTGGAAAATGCCAGCATTTGGTTTTATTTTTATCAGTAGGCAGAGACGGCTTGGTAGGGCACTGGGCAACTCTGAATAAAGTTCAGCTGAGGGGCTTCTGTGGTATCCATCCTCCAGCTGGAGAACCCAACGGAAAAAACGAAAGGTTATGTGCTGTCAGAAGTACTCCATGTCAGGCAGGACACTAAAGCTGCCAAATGTGTCAGTTACAAAAGGACAGGTTCAGATCTGTTAATCTGGTGTGACCTGGAGTTACACTAAACTTACATTGTCAAAAAATCTGATTCGATCTGTGAACTACCTGAGTTCCAGAGTTTATGTTGTAAATATTTCTAAAGCAGTATCTGCTCATTCAGATAGGCCTGATTATAACAGCTTGTCAGGTACCATTGAAACCTTTTCTCCTGTGGTCTACCTCAAGTGTCTTTACCAGTCTGCAGTCTTAGAGCGTGACCCTCAGGTGTGACATCAACACACAGCGTGACTGTTCACACCAATTCAGTCTGGCAATCCTGCTTGCGTTCTCTCCTGTTGAACTTCTTCATCACATGCTGCTGAGAGCTTCAAGCTTGGAAACAGTAAGAATGTGGCCTCATTCTGCCTCTGTAGTGTTGTATACACTCACATATATATGTGCTGTACGTATGTGTGTGCATATATATATACATATATGTGTATAAGAACTCCTCATACACCAAGCCATATGTTTCCTTTTTGGAATATTTCTTCCTGTTTTGCATTGTCTTAGTATGTAGACATGACAACTGAGATCAGGAGCTGTCTGCACTGGATTCTGCACAGAAATTCACAGTATGGCTTGAGTTCACTCCAGGTGAGAGGAGGTATATGGTACGAGAAGGAGAGATTTCATTAGGAGAGCAGAGGGTCTATTGGGGAAGAACAGCAATGCTTCTTTCAGATTTTAAAAAACCCCAAATGTCAGATGTTTCTGTCCCATCCTCATGTCCAAACCACAGAAGAAGTCTTCTTGAAAGTCTTGTTTGATCTGTGTGCCATCCTGCTTGATGTCTTTAAGTCATGCTTATATTAAAGTCACTCTGAGATTAGCATTTTCCTGTAGGAATGTTTAAACTGTGTATCATAGACAATTAGTATGAAAGTCCTCTTAGTGGTGCCTTTCATCTCAAGGGGATGAGTATTTTTCAGTTTTGAAAAATGAAAAAATGAAAATGAAAAATGTTCTCTTTTCTGGTCTTTTTATGCTTTGCTTTATTAAAGAGCTCTTGTGGTCGACATCACACCATTAAAAAGCTAGAAGCTGATAGCCGTGATATTTCATGTGTGGTAGACTTTACAACAAATTACAGCACTGACTGCTGAGACTATTTAAGTTGCTGGAAAAAATGGGTTTAATTGTCCATTCTGAAACTATTTCCAGGATCAAATAGAATTTCTTTAACTACTCATGCTCTTTATAACCCTGGTTCAATTCCATTGCAGTAAATCTGATGGGAAAGCAGCACGGCAAGTTAAAAAAAGCGCCGATGTTTTACAGCACCAGCATTAAACTCTGTATCATCTTCAAATTAAAGTACTGGGCTGAGTTGTAACAATTTGTTACTATCTGGAGATCTAATCTGCATTTTAAAAACTCTTCT
Source organism: Neomorphus geoffroyi (assembly GCA_033558235.1). Taxonomy (NCBI): domain Eukaryota; kingdom Metazoa; phylum Chordata; class Aves; order Cuculiformes; family Neomorphidae; genus Neomorphus; species Neomorphus geoffroyi. The sequence goes on from JAUMJM010000012.1 coordinate 8,028,422, forward strand.
TAACCAATGGTCAGGGGCCGGGTGTGTGTATGTGGAGGGCTTTGTTTCTTTACAACCTCTGCTTAGACCTGTTGACATTTCTTCTTGCTCAGGTTTGAAAAGGAAGTCACTCCTGTTTAAGGAGAACTGTGATGTCTTGCTCTCACTGGCTACATAAACATTTAAATGACACATGGGGACAAAATGGGCGTTGAGCACAATGTATTGTTCAGACTAATGGTTTCTGTCTTTTGGTCCTTGCTTGACTCAATTTGCATACATAACATATGAAGTTAATATAAATGCTTCTATTTTGTCCTGGTTTAAGTGGCTGCTGGAGATGCAAGGCAATGAAAAACTGTGCTTCTTAGCCTTACACTGTTTCTGGAAGATATAATTCTAAACATTTTAACACTTCTAATATATGTAAAGTCCTGTGGTAAAGGGCATTGCTGTATATAAGTTACATATGATTGCATGTAAGTCACCTGGTGTAGGGACAGGTGAATTCCTGGTCAGAGGAGCCCAAAAGAATATCTTTCTGCAGCCTGGCTGATTCTCTTTTCACTTCTGATACCCCTGGCCTATTCCCCCAGCCTTATGCAGTGAGCTGCCTCCCAGGTAGAACTCATGGTGCATGTATTGGGTCTAACCAGCTTTCAGCTCGATGCTGCCCAGAATGGTAGCACAGGAGACTGAGGCAGGATCTTGTTTTTCCTTGCCATTTGCTTTGTCTTCTTGTATGCCAGCAACGGCGCTCAAGCAGGGCCATCTACACCCAGTTGCCTAGAACCATGTGCAGATGACTTCTGAATACCTCCAGGGGTGGAGATTCCACGACCTCCGTGGGCAACCTGTACCAGCCACCCTCTGTTACCCTCCCAGTAAAAAAGTGTTTCCTTATGTTAAGTGTTTCAGTTTGTGCCTGTTGACTCTTGTTCTTCCACTGGACACCACTGAAAAGAGCTTGGCTCCATCTTCTCAGCACTTCATTCAAATGTTTATATACGTTGGTAGGATTCCCCTGAGCCTTCTCTTCTCCAGGCACAATAGTCCCAGCTCATTTAGCCTTTCCTCATATATGAATTGTTCCAATCCCTTAATCATCCTAATGGCCCTTTGTTGGACTCTCTGCAGTACGTTTGTGTCTCTGTGTACTGTGGACTCCAGTACTGGACCCAGCAGTGCTAAGGAGAAGGGAAGGGTCACCTCACTCAACCTGCCGGCAATACTTTGCCTCGTGCAGCCCCAGATACTGTTCTTTGCCTTCTTTGTGGGAAGGGACTGTTGCTGGCTTGAGTTCAGCTCGATGTCTCCCAGGACCCCTGGGGTCAGGGGTGAAAGAAACAGGGTTTGAGCCCAGATGGTGGGCTGTCCTAGGTTCAGACACTGGCGATACTAGGACTAAGCTCCAGGGACTTGCATGTGCTGTTCCTGTAGAGGAAAAGGGAAAGGCTTCAGCTCATATGGGTTCACGCCTCCTTTCAGTCCTACACGTAGCTGTGGTAGATGAAGGTGAATCGCCTGGCCTGCAGGTCACTCTTCAAGATTTCATTTGCTGAGGGTGGCTGTTAGAGGTTTGGATCTCAGGCTTGTGGCTGCTGTGAAGGCTATTGAATCCCAGTCAGTGAAGCTCGAAGGATCAGCACAGAATTCAGAGGTGAAATGTGAATCCTTGACTGCCAGTTTAGGGCTGTGGAGTGTTTTATCAGTGTAAGCGCATGAATCTGGTGATAGCTTTTTCTCTCCCTCTCCATCTCCACAATCATTGCAAGGGCCACACTCATTTTACAGCATATTTGTATTTTTTTTTTGCTTAGCTTATAGTGCATTTTACTTCCATGTTTCAGCCCTTAGGGACTTTACAGACTGATCTGCTTTGTTGAAAGCATGTGAGGTGAGTGTCCTGAGAATGCTTACTATGCCAAAATTGTCTTTCTTTTTAAATAATGAGCAATGCTCCAATTGGACAATTCCAGAATTTAAGAAAGGATGGCAGGAAGGGAAAGAGCATGCCAGGAAGCATCTTCACTGTGCTTTTTTGTTTGAAGAGTGTAGCCCACAAAGCCTTGAGAAGTGTTTTTAAAAATATGTGTTTGCTTATATTGCCAACATGTTCCCGAGAATACAGCAGTGAATGAGGTCTCGGGAGATTTCAGTTGTTTCCTTGGCTCTGTTTTGCAATCTCTCATAGCCTCAGACAAATCCTGGTTTCTTCATGCTCATTTTCCTTGCCTATGAAGAGAGCAATTGTAGATTTCTGAGAAATTATGCCTCCTTTGTCTTTTTTTTTAAAGATAGTCAGCTTTTGAGGGGGAGACTTCTGAACTGTGCATTTGGATGGCACTTAATTCACTCTCCAGATTCTGCCTTGGATTAAATTTTGAAAATGGGAGATTTCAGACTAGAACTTTCAGACTTGCACTTCCAGATAAAAGTGATGCTGTCCAAAGCAGAAAAAATATACAAGTGAGAAAACAAAATATCTCTTGGATAAGAAAATAAAGGTACTTCCTTATATTAACCAAGTTACTACTTTTCTGAAGAAAGTGTGGAGAGGATGCCTTGAATTGAACAGAACATGAACAATAGAGTTCATAGCACTCTGGGAAAAGGTGTGTAAGTGCAGCTCCACCAAAATCAGAACCCTCATCTCTAGCGTTTGAGTGTAGGGCTTTTCAGCATCTTTGGGACCTGACGGTGAAGGGTTTTTATCATCCCCTGGCTCTTCCAGTGCACTTTTGGTGACAGTGTTTCATATCGCCTGTGAAGAAGGTGCTTTACATGACAGGGGACTGAGATTGAAATGAGGGAGAAATGCTGAGTTACTGTGGTGTAGCAAGATAGCACCAAAGTGTTGCTCAGCTTGTGCTTCAAATGAAGAGGTCTTGGTAATAAAGCTCTCATCGATGTTTCTTTAAGAGGAATTGCTGCTTGAGTAGCGAATTTCAGAAGATTTGTAGCTTTGGTTAATGAAATGGTCCTGTCAGACCACGAAGGAAATGATCAGGTTCCTGGAGATCAGCTGCTGATGTGTTGGCATCACGCTGTTGCCCAAGGGACTTTGGCACGTTGTAGTATGTTGCTCTGTTTTCTGGAGCAAATTTTTTGTTTAAATAACCTCTGTTGAAGAGGAGAGTGTGAGCAGAATGGTAGTTCCTAATGCAATATGCAAGGAGAAATTTTAAATGGGGGGCTCAACTTGAATTTCAGTGGGAGGAGAACAGATAATACATCCCTATAATGTATTCATGACCATTTTGCCTGCATAGTTCTATATTACAAGTCAGATACGGATCAAATATGGATTTATTTGAAGTACAAGTTTCTTTGCCAGAAGTTAACTTACAAAACTGAGCAGAACATTGTTCTGCTGTGTTTTCCAACCATTTTTTAACAGTGTGCTTCTTTCAAATCCTGGAATAGATGAAGAACAGACTTATTTGGAGATGCAGGGAATTTCACTGGCAGTAAACTGACTAAGTTTGTAGTAGAGAAACTTAGTAGCATTAGGCCTGAGTGAACCAGCTATGAGAAATCTAAACTTGATGTTAATCAAAACTGAATTTTCCTAGAGTTTTATTTAAATTGCTGCTTTTGCCTATTTTTTCTTGGTGCTCTCTGTTTAAGATAGAGCTAGTAATAGTCATGCCCCATCCCTGGAAACATTCAAGGTCATGTCCCATCCCTGGAAACATTCAAGTCGGGTTGGGTGGGGCTCTGAGCAAACTGATAGAGTTGAAGGTGTCCCTGCTCACTGCAGGGGGGGTTGGACTGGATGACCTTCACGGTCCCTTCAAACTCAAACCATTCTGTGAGTCTATAAAAGAGCTGAAGCACTGGAAGAACATGCCTGGTCTTTCATTATGTAGCATTAAGTTAGGCACAGTGGCCTACTTGTGAGGCAGCCTATTGTGAGAAACTGATCTTTTGAAGAGCTGAAAGATCTGGATAATTTACCTAGCTGCCAGTTTTCCAGGCTTTTCAGCTAAGGTTGCCGCTGCATGCTACACCTTCCGGAGGCTTAATTTCAGATCCAGCACCAATTCAACAACTGTGCCTGTCCAAAGCAGCGTGGAAGATGATAAGATGAAGTGAATGGCTACCCTGTTTCCAGGGTAGTCACATTCATTAATTAGGAGTGCAGTAATCTCAGTTTTTTACTGTAGTCCCTCAGTGTAATAATTGATTCTGTGTTCAGCTTGCCAGTTTGTGGATTACGTTTAGATTATCACACAGATATGTGCCAGCTGGACTTCATTGCACGTGAAGGCCTTTCATTTGAAGATTATCTGGAATCTTGATCCTAATGCTAGTGCCCCCTGTTATCTCTAGCCTTCCAGAAAGTGTTTCTTTAATGGTACGTTTGCACTGAGGAGCATGGCAGCCAGTCATCTGCAGTATTTGTGCAGTTTCTGCTAATGAGTTGGGATCAGCACCTACCTTCTGATTACATTTTTCTAATCTAGAAACTAACAGCTGCTGAGGGTTCTCTGTGGTTTTGTAGAAATCTGATATTTCTCTCCTGTATCAAAATGAAGATCTGTGGAATGGTTTTGATTAGGAGTTAGAAGAGCTACAGAGACAGGGGTTCTGTCTGCCTCATAAACTAAGTCTGAACCTTTAATGTACCTGGCTTTAGAAATCAGTCACGCTGGGAACTGAGCAGGAATATGTTTCTAGAGCAATCTGTGAGCAGAAAACAGAAGAGATCTTTCTAGAAAGTAAATCCAGCTGCTTACTGTTCATAGGTATGTACCCTTGGTCTGATATGAAGTTGTTGCCTGCCTGCTTTTCAGTGGAATTTAAGATTAAAAGCTTGCTTAAGAGTTTTAAGTAGCTCCATGTGTAAGTGCAGATTTCTAAGCTATAGACCAAATTCCATTATAAGGATACTTTCAAACACCAGGTATTGGAAACCCTTTTTAATGTACTGCTATTCCTATAAACTTAGCTTCACACGGTATTTCACATTGATAGCAAAACAATTTACCACACATGGTGCTACTCTGGAGGAGTTAGGAGCTGGAGACACGACACGATTCTGCTCTTAGTTGTACCCTTGCACACTCAAACTTCACCCCTCTTTATCACTAATAGAAATGAAAGTTGGATTACCATCTGTTGGCATTCATTTGTTTCTGTCTGTACAAGGTGCTAGAGGCTGGAAAGAAGCACTGGAAGTTACGCAGTATTAGTGGCAACAAATACATTATGAATCACAGAGTGGTTTGGGTTGGAAGGGACCTTAAAGCCCATCCAGTTCCAACCCCCTGTCACAGTCAGGGACGCCTCCCAGTGGATTATGTTGCTCAGAGCCCCATCCAACCTGGCCTTGAACACCTCCAGGGATGGGGCATCATGATGAAGGCTTGAACAGCCAAAGACAATAATGCTGATAGGCTGTGTGGTCCTAGCTTCGAACCCTAGCACGTGAGCCCAAGCCTGTATCTGGAATAGCCACACTTTGCTGCTGCTCTTTGCAGTGTCATCCATGGAATTACTTTGCAGCTGGCAGATTTTAGAATTTGGCTCAAATTGGGATGTCATGCATGCTCCTATTTTCCAGCATCCTTACTGGTGCAGTGGCAATAAGTTTTCAGGGTGATGTGCCATCCCCATAGCTCACATTTCTCTTAATGAGAACTTTACAATTAAATCCCACAGCAAAACCAGCACTGACATCAATTCAAACCTGTGAATAGTTTGACCTAAATATTTTATTTCTTTTTTGCACTTTGCTACCCTCAGTAGAGGCATGCTTCAAACTTTAAGATAAAAAAAATGTTAGGGAGAGAATCAAACAGCCTTTGGGGAATGCTGCTTGTATATAAAGACTATTTCAGTTACAAGAGTTTGTTTTAAAGAGGATTTGTGTGTTCATCATAAGATCTGGATTTACAATGTTTAACTTCAAGTTTCAGTCAATAGGCTCTCTGCCTGAAACCTTCAAAATACTTTTCCAAACCACAAAACCAACAAGACTCCTTCTGAATCGATTCTCAGATTCTATTTCCATTACCTATTTACTCAGAGCCTTTTGAATGGGTCTGTCAGTGCCTCTGGAACATGACCAAATGGGGGCACTGCTGTCAGAGAGACCAAAAAACCCCAAGCTCTTCTCTGATGGGAAGCTTCTTGCACAAAGTGTCCAGTAAGTGCCTCTTCCTCTGAGAAGAACTCAGTGCTGTGACTTTCCCTGCTTGAAACCAGAGCATTAGGAAGTGTTATTCATAGGGACTGTGAAAACTGCCCACCAGTCTGTGCCAGAGCTGAGGGACAGGTTGGTGGTTCTATTTATGGCTTCACTTTTAGGTACTTTTGCTCCCACAGCACGTTTCTAAATATCCTAAAGTGCTGCACACTATCTGTCTTTCTAATCCACATTCTTAGGAGCTATTGAAATAGCAGAGTATTCTCTTCTTATTTGACTGTGAAACTTCTGGATAGTCCTTTCTAGTTAATCCAAAATGTTCAGACATTAAATAAATACTTTTTAAATTAAAACATTTCCTCTTCTTATTAAGTTACAAACAGTTTTGGAAAAATATCCAAAATGTTTTATTTAGAAAATAAAAAAAACCTTTTGAACTGTATTTTTCCTCAAACTGTTTGTGTTCATTCCAAATATATGAATAATGTAGATAGCAAACTATGGATTATTAAAGCAAATATAATAAAGAAAAAATCTTGGCAAGCTATACTTGTCTTATTTTCCTTTGAGCAGAGCAAAGAAAATAAAAATTATTTTATTTCAATATTTTCTCCTGACCTCAGACTGTACATAGAAATGTCCCCTGCAGCTTCAAGTTGAGTTTTGGGAGGACCTTGCATTTGGCCGCTGTTACCTAAATCTGTCCTAAAAGGGCTATCCCTTAAAAATGTGAGGGATGGGTTCCTGCTGCAGTCAGTTCCTGCATTCAGTATGGGAGAATGAGGCTGATTCAGTCATGGGCCCAGCTCCTCAGCTGGGGCTGCTTAAATTCTCCAGTCCTCGGTGAAGTTCTGCAGTTTGATATCAGGTCAGCACTTGATGTGTGGTTTACTTTCTGAGACAGGAGCCTTTGGCAACTCAAGAATAACTCCCAGCTATGAAATGTGACAGCATCCTTTCAGTCTGTTACAAAGCAGTCCGTGGTGCCGCTAGGTGGGTGAAGTGTGGGAGGATGGTTCATCCATACCGCACTGATAGGCTGTGAAAGCCTGTGTGAAGAAGTCCCTTCTTGTATCTGTAGTGACTCGGCGCTAAAGGCAGTTAAAGCCTTTTGACTTCACCTTTTCTCTTCCTCTGTGTGACTTAGAATCTGACAAGTGTTTGAGCCTGTTTGGAAGAAGTGGGAGATGTGCAAGTGGGATTTCAGCTGCAAGAGGGTCTCTGAAGGAGCGTCTGCTGAAGTGAGTAATTACTTTTCACCAAGACAGATTTGTGAGGTAGAGGAGGGGAACTGATAGCTGTGACCACATACAAGTTGCTTCCTGGTTTGGATAAATCAATGCAGATTGAAGATGTAATGCACACCCAAAAGAGCAATATGCTCTGTGCACAGTGGGAGACGCCCTAGAACACTGCACTGCTGTGAAAACTCTGCCCCATCCCTGGAGGTGTTCAAGGCCAGGTTGGATGGGGCTTGGAGCCCCCTGATCCACTGGGAGGTGTCCCTGCCTGTGACAGCGGGTTGGGACTGGATGGGCTTTAAGGTCCCTTCCAACCCAAAACATTCCATGATTCTGCAACTTTCTGTGGGGAAGAGTTCAAATAATTTCACTTCTTAAGGAAGCCATGGATTGGAAAACATCAGTTCTGTGTGTAATTAGCTGGTTTTGTTCTTAATTGCTCTTCCAGAGCATCAGCCCTGAACTGGATTTCCACAGCATTGTGGAATTTACTGGATAGTTTAAGGAACTTGGAACAATTTGTGTAGAATATATTTCAGAGGATCGTTTTTTGGTGCTGCCTCTAAAGATTTTACTTGTATCACTTAGCCTGTTGAGGAGATAAATGTTTCTGCAATGACAGCATATGGAGAAAAGTTCAGCAGAATTAAACATTTAAGTCCCATGGAGCATCTTTGGGATGTAGGATCATAGAATCTTAGAATCATAGAATGATTTGGTTTGGAAGAGATCTTAAAGCCCATCCAGTTCCAGCCCCCTCCCACTAGACACCTCCCACCAAATCAGGCTGCTCAAGACCCCATCCAACCTGGCCTTGAACACCCCCAGGCAGGGGGCATCCACAACCTCCCTGGGCAGCATTTGCCAGGGCCTCATTACCCCCATCATCAAGAATTTCTTCCTAATGTCGAATCTAGATTTCCCCCTTTCCTGTTTAAAGCTATTCCCTTTTGTCCTGTCACTCCAGCCCTTGTAAAAAGCCCCTCCCCAGCTTTCCTGTAGCCCCTTCAGGTACAGGAAGGCTGCTGTGAGGTCCCCCTGGAGTCTTTTCTTCTCCAGGCTGAACAACCCCACCTCAGCCTGTCCTCGTAGAAGGGGTGCTCCAGGCTCCTGTGTCATTAATGTAAAACAGTACAGCATCCGGAATATGTGTGTCTGTCTGATATATAATGAGACCAGAAGGATGAGAGCTTTGTCCAATTCACTGTTTAACTCAAACATTTCATATTTTCTACCTCTTCAATTTAAGGCTGATTAGCTTCATAGAGAAAAAAGTACATTTTTTTTATATGATACTGTCATTTTTTAGCCTTAAGACCTGATTCTGTCACGCAGACAGACCTTAAAGCTTCCTGTTCAGTGCTTAAGATTCCTTCCCCAGACCCTGTTGGCCTTTCCTTCAATTTCTTTGGAAGTCTATTCTCTTGGGGAAGAGCTCTTTCTGCTTTGAAGATGTCAGGTTCCAGGCATCTGAACTTCTCAAAACCAAATTTGTTTTCACATTCAAAGCACCTCTTTGGAGCTAGGGCCCTTTGTTTTTAAAGGGATATTGCCAATTAAAATTGGCCACTGAGAGCAGATATACCAACTTCAGACCTCTAAATTCTCATGGAAGAATTTCTTAAAAAAATAAATCTTCCCTTTGCAGTATTTAGAACCTAAACATTTTAGCATCAAAAAGCTTGTGGTGAGGTTGATAAACAGAAAGCTCTTATTTCCCTACTCTTTTCCAGCCCCCTAAGTTCTGAGGTGCCAGCAAGTGGCTATACAAAAATGCTTGCTTAAATTAGCTTTTGCTTAATTTCTGATTTTCAGTCTAAAAACTAAATGAGCCATTAAAGGAAACCACGCTAACAAAATGCGCTACAAAGCAAAATATGCCTAGGGCAAGAAGCAGCCTTTTAATTTGTTCAGCTTAAATCTCTAACATCTGGCTGTGAGGGATGATGTCACTGGGCACATTAAGAATATCAGAAATAGACTGTTGTAATCAGTGCCTCTGCTGTTTGCCTTCCTCCATTTGCTCACTTGTTTTCTTGGCACACAGTGAAATGGAAAATACTTTAAAGGGCAAAGACTCCAAGCCATGAGTTGAATTTTGGTTTCAATGTGGACCATTGGGGCCTGGCTGCTGCCTCCTCCTCATCTGGTCAACTTGCACCACAGCTGATGTGGAACACACAGAGAGCTGCTTACAGCACTGGGTGCCTCAGGGCTGCTCAGGAGTTAGGGGTGGGTCACTTAGAACAACAGTCTCAAGAAGCTGGGCAGATGGGGACTTAAAGCAGCAGTAAGGCAGAGCAGTTTTGTGCTTCTCCTGTGTTCAGAGGCTTGGTACAACTCTGGGCAGGCCTGGGGATGGGAAGCAGGCGTTACATGTGGGGCTCGTACTCCCACGTAGTCAGAGATGATGAAGGAACACCTTTGGAGCACAGATGGAGTCATAAATTCAGCTGCTTGTCACAGACCTGAACAGCTTTCACTTGAGAACAGCTGTCTTGTGGTGAGGCCCTCACAGCATCCATGTGGCCATCACCTGACCGCAGCTGGCATGGTGTGCCAGCACAGGCACAGCCAGCGGGGCTGCCTTCTTCAGCTGCCTAGGACAGTTTTACTGCTTCTCTTTTACTACCAAAGCAAAATGTCCATCACGTCTGTTTAGCCGGGTCACAGAGTTAAAAAGTTACCCATTACTCCCCATGCCTGTGAAACGCGTTGCTTTGTTGTGTTTCTGCTCGCACTGTTAGCTGATACCCACCCTGACCATTGCCCAGGTGGGTGATATAGGTCTGTTGATTACCAGTCCTTTTAAACAGGCTAAAATGAGACCTGAGGGACCCTGTAATCAGTTATTGTTTGTAAAACCGTTCTTGATTGCCTTCAGTCAATTTGTTGCCAGACCAGGTGAGCTGTGAGTTCTGAATTGCTCTGCTGCTCCATTAAAAGCGGTGGAATCAGCTGAGACTGTTTGTAGGTGCAGCTCATTTGGTAGCTCCCTAGTCACATCAGGTGTGCTCAGTTGTAATCTGTTGGAAGAAGGCCCTAGTGGGAATTCTGTCTGTGCAGCCAACCTTCGCTCTGGATTTCCTGGTGAAGCCCTGTAAGCTTTATTTTTATTTAGCAGCAGTTCTCTCCTCTACCAGGAGCACTGATTGATATTTCTGAGGTTTGCTTTGCTGCCCAGGGTAAGTCCTCTGTCCTCTGCAGGTAGGTAGCTGGTGAGTGCAGGGTTGGATTTCTAGTTGTAAAGCAGGATGGTGACATCAGCTTCCTTTTATGTGTGTTTTCTTTTAAAGGAACAAATCAAAGGTACGGGACAATTGTTATGTCTCATAGCAAACCAAAATAATCTGTATTTCTGAGCTCTTATTTTTTATAGAATCCTAGAAAACTCAAGGCAATTCTGTCACGAGAGTGTTTTCAAACTAGGTGGTTGTTACCATTCACAGCTTCTGCTTTGTGAGTCTTTCATGCTGTGTTGTTCTCTGAATATTTTAGTGCAATGCTCTATGTTTTTCTGCTTTGAATGTGCTTGAAACTGTGTCTGTGAAGTCATACTTTTCCCATTTGCCACATGCAGCAAATGTTGTTCCACCATTAGCGTTTCTATTGGCTACAATAATAAGGGCTGCATATAGAAACTTATCTGTTTGTAATGGGTAAAACTTAATAGTGGGAGAACCAAGGGTCGCTAGCACCATGTATTAATTGAGAAGCAAAATGTGTGTGCATCTTGTTCCTGTCTGTTCATACTTTGGGCACAAACCTTGGATAGCCTGAACTGTGAGAACCACTCCTTCTACAGGTTCCCTCTAATTCAAGGGCATTTTGCCAAGTGGAGTATCCCACCTTTGCTGACTGATGCCTCAATTCCAAGTAACATGAGTTCCTAGCTTTTCCTCTGCTCCTCGATACCAGCAGAATTATAAAGACCAAAAATTCTAAGCTTCTTTCTGGTCTTTACTGTTCAAGAAAAAATCATATTAGCAACTTTTAGGGAGAAGTGGAAGGGAGATTGACTTTCATTAATGCCTGGGTAGTGCTGATGGTGAGACCTCCGGTCTAAGAGCAGTGGGGAGCCTTGTGAAGTCTCTTTCATTGGAGGACCTAATCCATCTCTCCTAGGAGGTTCACAGAAGACATAATCAGATTGTCTGGCCTCATCCACTGGGTGTCACAGGTCACTGAATTTCATGCAGATTGCTCTGTAATGAGTCTTATCCTGACATTCTCAAGCATTGACAACACACAAAGGGTCACAGCACTGTGGCAGCGGAGCCAAGGCCATGGAAAACTTTCCTATTGAGTGGTTTTAGCTTCTGTGTTGTCTTAATTTGTGTCTAAATTTGAGCCCCGTTTCATTGTGGTATATGAGTGTGCAACTCCATCAATTCCAATAGCTGCTGTCCTTCTGAATATGTCTTGGCACTTGGGTCTTAGTGTGTAGAGCTGGATTTTCAGATTCTACAGTGTAACAATTGCATGGGTGTGTTTTGCAACTGCAGAACATGTTGGTGAAGTGAGCTGTGAAATGAACCTGAAGTTGCAAATGGTAATCTGAAGTGAGATGCAAGCAACCACTTCTTGTTCCAAATGTTCTGTTCTACCACGTTTTTTAGAAATGTCTCCAGTACTTAGAAATCTGGGATAAAAATTTCCATTTGTGTTTTCTTCTACAGCTAACGGCTTTGTAGGGAAAACAATCTGAAATGTACTTTCAACTCTAGGAAACAGGAAAGAAACCCATGATCAGGGATGTTAAGAGCTGGCTATGATGGAGGACAGAAATTTGGCACTGAATTTGTAATGTGAGAAGGGAACTTGGCAGCTCTGCTTTGTTTTCAGTTGTTTTAAAGGGGGCAGAGTGCGATAGAACAGGAAGGTATCAGACCTCTCTGGGGTACGGGGAGCAGGGAGGGATTCTGGGCTCTGCCTCTACACTGAAGGTCTAACTAATCCAAACAAATGTGACGAGGACGCTGGGAAACTTTGTGCTTTAAAAACTCTCAGAAGGTTAAAAAAAAATAACAAATTAATATCACTGGGCCATGAGTTAGTGTTTAATTGAAATTTCTGAACATTTTGTTTTATGAAATCAAGGGGTACTGAATGGTAGATAAAGTCTCGATACTCTGGGGAAGGATCCTGCACTGGCCAAGGAGAATCATCCCCATGAACAAGGCTGATCCCTGGAGATGTTTCAGTGTGGGTTCATCAGATTCATCTGGAAGTGAGATTCTTTTGGTCTTGAGCTAATAAATTGTTACTGAAGCTCGATTGCGTGTTGTCTGACTATTCCCCTTGTTTGGTTATTTAGCTTGTAGTGTGCAGCTTCATTTGATGGCTCCCTTGTGCTGGGGGACTGAACGCTTGATCCTTGTTCTTTTATACTGCTTTTAATTTTGTCATGTGCCTCTAAATATTATTTTGTGTCTCGAAATTAATTTATTTGTATTTAATACAAATAGTGAATAAATATAACAGTTGAGTCTGCTATAAAACATATGAATTCATCTTGTTTTCCTGTTGGCAACCATAGTGCAGCCTTATTTCAAGTTGCATACTGTCACTCCGGCACTGGCCACCTCAGAACATTGACATCCATGTTTGGGTGGACTTTGGGTTCAGAGTACCCTCAAATGGCTGAGATAGCAGGTGTTTTGTGTAAGCAAGTGATCTATATTTTGATAGAGGTGCTGGATATTTTACTTTAAAACTTGATATGCCCGGAGATGTCAGTCACAGGGTCAAAACTTGCTGGCCCTTGGCGAGTTCTGCGAAATTATAACAATCTGATTATAAGACACTGTGTCTTTTATTAGATTATTTACTGTTGCCAAGGAGAAGAAAGAGCTCATTTCAATGCTTATGTGAAACCTTGGGTCAATACAGTATGTGCACTCTCAGCCTGCGCTGCACTTTTGAGCTAAACAAAGCTAAAGGCCATCGGAGGAGTGCATTCTGCAGAACGTGTCATCTGACAGCCTCGGAGCTGTTCTGATCTTGCTGCTACAACTCAACAGAAACCAAGCTTTTCATCAGGCAGAAGAGCTAAGAATAGTAAACCCCACACACAGACTCTGTGAACAGGAGATGAAGCTTGTGAAACTGAAACATATGGCAGAAGGTGAGCTGGAAGTGCATCAGTCTTAGCTTTCAGTTTGCAAATGAAGGAGAGATTTTTGCCAGCTGAGTGTGAAAAAATAAGAAACCAGAGACCTTGTAGGTAATGGAGTTCAGAGGAATGTAGAAAGCTTAGTTACCTCACCCTGTGCAAATGTGGGTACATGGTCATGAGTTGTATCAGATTACTTCTGTTAATTTATATTGCTTCATAGTGCTCTTAATCAGAGTCAGCCTCTCAGTTCAGCTGGGAATCATTTCTGTAATACTAATTTCTCTGAGTTTTAGGGTCCATGTGATTCTCTGAACCTGTTATTTGAAGTAGTGAGAAGCCTCAAGATGTCTTGAGGCAGGGAAATTAATGGAAAGGTGGTTTTGGGAGGCATGATCCTTGCCAAACAGGAAATGAAGTGGGCAAAAGCATTCTTCTGTGTTGAAGAGCTCTTGATTTTCTTATTCAGAAGAAGTGAGATGAGGTTATTACCCTGATGTGTGGTTAAGTGTCTTAAAATACCTTTATTTGGGAAGGGAATAACCCTGGAATATAAGATATCCAAGATCAACGAACAATGGCAGTTCGAGTGTCCTCTCCTGAGAAAATTTTTCATCCAAATATAGAGATGATTTAATTTACTGGTTTGGACTTTGTTAGTGCTGGACTTCCACCCATCTTCTGCATGTTTATGTAGCATTTCTTTGGGTACAACTGGAACATGATGTATTTCCAGTAGAGATTTTAAGGCCGTGTAATCCCAGACTGGAAAGAGGTGGTTTGATACATCATGTGCACTGGAATCTGTGATGGTATTGACACCAGTAGGACAGAATGAAACTAATCCAATAACTCTTTACATGAAGACCAAAAGGACAATGTTGGTTGTTATGCATGGTTCAGGCATGACTACTTGAGTGAGAGAGTCAGTGGGAACTTGCAGTAATGAATTTTCATGTTACTCTTGAAGTACAAGTTGTAGTGCTGGGAGAAGTGGGGAGCCTTTTCCTTATCTGTTGAGACTTGCTCAGACTGAAAGATATTTGCTAAATCAATGCAAGAGCTATTTCAAGGATATCGGATACCATTTTTCAGTAGACCTGAAATGCATATCCCGATTTGACATTGAAAATAGGAAGTTCAGCATTCAAGTGCAACGAAGTGCTTTAGCATTCTGATGAGAACACATTCTATTGACCGCTGTTATTAACAGTAGGCAAGTTGTGATAACATGTCATACTTTGTGTGCTATAAAGAGACTACTGAATGAAGGTAACTATGTAGGGAATGGAAGGTGGATGTATGTTTGTGCTGCGATAGATTACAGAAGGCTTAGGAATCCCCTGACACAGCTCCTGGCTGAAGGCATTAGATACTAAGAGGAGAAATGAGGAAAGTGTTCAATTTACTGAGCGATGTGAGGTTCACAGGGAGGATAATTTTTCAGCAACCCTGGAACTGCAGCCAGGTCCAAGCCCACTGCTACCAACTTTGTGTTCTGCGCTGTGTATAGAGAGAATCTTCACTCAGAATCACAGCTTATCTTTTCCACACAAATCAGCCCTTACTGTCATGTCGCAGACATTTTATGGCTTTTCATAGGTGCAAATCAATACAGAAAATAGCTAATGATGCTGAAGAGCAGCCCAGTTATCCAGGACACTTCCTTCATAAGTATTTTTTATTTCCCATTGTCTTACCCAGGGAGAGACCTCCCCAGCCACAGGATTACTGTTTTCCCCAAGCTGGGACTCCCTGTTGGCAGGTGACTTGAAATGTTACAGAATCTGGCAGGGATTGTTTGAACAAAAAGCTTTTTAGAAAGCGGGGGTTTGCTTCTCCTCTAGTAAGTCCCTCTAAGCTTTATCAGCAGTGCTGCATTCAACCGATTCATCTTGAAATTAATTCTAGTTTGGCAGAGACTTACTATTGTTACATACTACTCCAAAAAATAGTTGATAGCCAATGAGGATGTCTTAAATATTTTGACATTGATGTTAATTGCTGGCAGCTGTAAAATGCAGAATGTTAACAATGTATTTGAGTTTAAGTGAAAAGTAATTTGAACCTGTGGTCTGTGTCTTGTACAAGCTCAGCCAAGATGATCCAAAGCAGTGGTGTAGGATTATGCCTGAACACAGGACAAAAAGGCTGGAGTTTTCAGTATTTCTTACATTCTCTATCAATATAAGAATAAAAGACTCTATGGAACCAGGAAGTGATGTTCACTGCCCACAGATTAAATGCATCCTTCTCCTTACCCTACAGCAAAAATACTTCAACCTAAAATTAGTGTTCTCTGCTTTATGCACTTTTTTGTCTAGTAGATGAAACCTGTGTCTTATAACTGTAGTGGAACTGATGATTTCTTGAGCTGAAATAAATCAGTTCGCTGCTCTTTAGCTCTATTTAATCACATTCAGATGTTATTCTTACACGCGTGGATTAATTTAGGATTGTGACATTGAATCTTTGTCTGTTTATCCAAACACGGCAGTGTTTCTTTTGGCTGATCAGATAATAGTTCAAAATCTGACCACTGGAGTATGTACTCCTCTGTAGGCTCTGAAATGTTGTCATTCTTTTTTCCTCCTATATTAGCAAATGGGAGGTGTCAAATACACTCACCTAGGCTTCCTATTAATTCCTGTTGTGCTTCATTTCTCATTTAAAATGATGATTTATGTGATGATTAGAGTAATCCTTCCTGAGGTGGTTAAAAAAAATAAGTGGTTTCTCCACGCACTATGCCTCTCTTATTTTCTCTCCCCTGGAGATTCCAGCTTTCAGGTATTCCAAGCCTTTATTTGAGAAAGGTGGCAGTCACCCCGGGAAGCACCTGTGGCTCTGCTGCTGTAAATGTGGTACCAGGACGGAACCATTCTGCTGAAGATAGCCCTACAAACAGGCTGCTTGTGCACAACTATCGCTGCGTTGGTTGTTTGTGTGTTTGGAAGGAGGAGGAGCTTTGGTTAGTTGAGGCTAAAACTCCTGTCCTGGTGGTGTTTTAAGGGAGAGGTGTTAAAGAGGAACTGCCAGGGTGGGTTAGCAAAGCAAACACTAAGTGTGATTTCAATAGAAGAAAGCCTCTCTCACTTTTCTGAGACAGGACGTTTCTGCTCTTCTTGGGAACATTGTCTTGGAGCCACATATGAGAAATTCTAAAAGGTGAGCAAAAAGCTAAGGCTCCGCATCAGTTTTACATGGAACAGAATCATAAAATTATTTGATTGGAAAAGACCTTTGAGATGGAGTCTGACTGTACCTGTCTGCTACTAAACCAGATCCCTGAGCATCTCATCTATCCATCTGTTAAGCCCCTCCAGGGATGGGGACTCCACCACCTCCCTGGGCAGTACATTCCAGTGCATGAGAACCCTTTGGGTGAAGCATAGCAATGTTTCAGAAGAAACATTTCTATGGGATTTTCTGACTTTCCATGGTAGTTATATATCAGCAGCAAAATCTTGTTTGTAGCTGAAAACCTTTGCTTCACACAGTGACCTGGCCACCTGCTTGCCATCTGCTAAAAATGATGTTGCCTAATTTTAAAAACACATAAATGAGTGTGAAATTTTATGAAGTAAGTATTTTGGGGTTTGTGTGGATTTAAGTGTTGGTAACAGAACTGATGGTCCCAATGGTTTTCTGCACTGCTGTTACCTAGCTGCCTTATCCCTAACCTGTCGCAATACATGGGAGTATGGCTTATGTTCAGCATTCTGCATTTGACATTGTTGAAGTACATGATGCGCGTCAGCCCGTTTCTCCTGGTTGTCAAGGCTCCTCTGAACAGCTGCTGTGATTTGCGGTCCATCACCCATCTTTCCAATTTGGTGTTGTCCGCAAACGTGCTGACTGTGTGCGCTGCTTCATTGTCTAGGCTGTTGGAAGGCATTTGATAACAGCAATCCCAGCATATCCTGGCTTTGGGACAGATGGCTATTTGAAGTGCACCAGCACTTGACGAAAACGGTCTGAGTGGGGAGTCTGTACCATCTACACTGGTGGACACATCGAGTAGGTGCTGTGTCGTGTCTTTAGGAATCTCAGCTGGGTAATCCATAGTTGTGCTGGTGAGCTGCCCAGTAGTCCTGCATTGACCTATGTGTGACTGCAGAGATCTGCTTGTACGAGCTGACTTTGGGCCCTGTGTCCCAGTCTCTTTTCATGAGCAGCTCCTGATGGTCTTTTCTGGGGCTTTCCCTTTTCTTTTATTTTAGGATACTTTGCATTTTCAGAGCCCAACAGCCACAGATGTGTTCCTGAAGGCTGTCTGAAAGGATTTTGCGTGAGCTTGCTAAGCACTGCGCAGTGTAGGTCAAAACTTTAAGCCCCAGATTTGACATGGGAAACGCGGCCTTTATTAACATGGCAGGCCTCTTCTGGTCTGAAAAGGAACAACCTATCAGAAGTTATGGAAAAGTAAATCGGGAGTGAGCAGCATCTGGCTATGTCCCCACAAATGTTCTTTTTTTCTGTGTAGCCCTGGAATGTATGTCGTGATCCTGTAAGCAAGCTGTCCTCGTAGTTTGGAACCTTGTTAGTAAACCTCTCCTTGGCAATTGCCTCCTTTTCATGATGGATCATTTCGTACACTCTGACTTCTGCCTTAATTGTTGTCTAGTCCAAGTGACTGAGGAGGTAAATCCTGTGGAGATTATGTGAAAACTTTATCTTGGTTGAAAGAATTGGATCATGGTTTACTTTACCAACCTCCAATCTGGAGTCTATAATTTTCCACGGCCCTTCCACTACTGAGGGTAATGGATAATGACAGCTATGATGTAAAACAGGACTATTAAATGTCCTATTCTGGGATTATAAAAATGGATGTCAGATGTTATTTCATGAGATGAAGAGCTGTGAATCTTGTTGGCATAGGAATGTACAGAATGACCCCTAATCAATGCAGTGCCATGAAGGTTGGTTAAAGAACAGAGAAATATATCTTAGGGGAGGGAAGAAACCACAGAACCAGGCAGTCCTGGGTTTGCTGTAACACAATGCAAACGCAAAGTTAAGAACAAATTCCATTGTGACAGAAGGAAAAATGATCTCTATGGAGAGAGCAGTAACTGCCCCGCCTGATACCTGCCATAAACACTATTGTGCATGGTTTTGTGAGGTTATAAACTATTGCATTTCCAACGGTGACCACTGATTTTCCTTCTCGGCTGATATACATAATTACAGAGTTTACAGAAAATTTGGGAGTTGTGAATTTCTTTTGAAACCCACTTGGGCACAATCATCTTTTATGTGCCAGTGCTCTTAAAAATGGAGCTTCTGTTGCTGCACACATCTTGTGCACAATCCAGTAACTGAGCTAGTAGATGGTTTTGAAAAACATGCTTTAAATCCTTCTGCTTCCTTACCACTTAGATGGGATGTGTCTGAGTTCATAGCAATAACGTAGGGCTTAAGTTATTAAAGTTTGTAAAGCAATTTCACACCTTCTGCAGGTCTTTCAGTATGAAATATTAGAAAATAATTTTGTGCTTGATCTTTGATTTGGTGGGAGTTAGTGGTGAATTTCCCATTGATTTCATTAGTGTGAAATGAGGCTTCTGGGGAAAAGTCTTGGATCCATGGAGTGTATTTTGGTCTATTTTTAGACTTATGTTTGTGTGAAGAGTGGAATGAGTGCAGGAATCCCTCATATGTCAGAGGAGAGAATTCTCTAGTGGGCATAGTTATAAATTTAGCCCAAATTCGTCTTCAGCTGATAATGAGAACTAAGGCAGGAGGAAATGGTGACTACCTTGTTGGAGGCACTATAATTCCTAACCTCTTCCAGTAAGCTTGACGTCCTGTGCTAAAGAAGGAAATATTTTTAGAATAGCTGGGATAGTGTAGTGATTTCTCTGATTGGTTTCTCTTCTAATGAACGTAACATCTGCTGCAACTCATCCTGACAGTAGGATCTGGGAGTTGCATTTAATTGGAAGCTGATCTGTTCTGTTCTGTTCAGTGTTGGTTTATTTATGGGCGTTTAGATTTTTTTGGTTATGCTGAGTCTACTTAGATTAGATTACAAGGTGATTATAGACTTAGCGTGTTTGTATGTTTGATTAAACACTACCACCTTAATTTTACAGATAATATTGCGGTGACCAGGCTAGAGCTGAGTTATCTGTGCTGTGGGAAGTTGCACAGCTTGCCAAGTAGTAGCTTTTGATAAGTTGAGTGTCTGTAATGATGTCGCACTGCATCACAGTCAAGCACTGTTGGTGGCTCTGTTACGTTGTGGTCAATGTTTTGGCAAGAGCTGCTAGCTCTGGTCTGACGTCTCCTTGGACAGCAAAGAGTCCTCAGCTTGGAGCAGTCCTTGTCCTCTGTGGGTTTATTGTGTGGAGGATCTCTGATAGCCAGAACGTGTGGCAAAGATCAGTTCCTGAGGTGGTGTCCCTGCAGACTCTGAAGGGACTAACTGGCTGCAGAGTCAGAGCCACCAAGTTTATGGAGACTTTTGGGGCTCTGATATTCTGATTTATTTTCTGCTATGGGGCTAATGCAAGAGAGGCCACATTTTCGCTACTGGTCTTCTGCTCCATAAAACACTTGGAAAATTTTTCCTCTGCTTGGACATCAGCGATTTTACTACAGGTAACAAGGAATGTAAAGGCCAAAAGACAAAGCCACAAAGCTATTTAAACATTTAACTCTTGATAGCTTTGAATTGGTGAGCGTTTGGTGTCTTGTTTCATGAATGACGGTGGTGTTTTGTGGTGGTTTTTTTTTTTTTTTTAGCTTCATATATTCAAGTTTTTAAACTGTCCCTTGGTTGCATTTGCAAAAACCATGTGGGCTGAGTTAAAGACAGGTTAGTAGGACACTATAGAGAATAGCAATAGTAGAATATAGATAATAGTGATGCAAATGAAAAGCAACTGCTCACCACCAAGTGACTGATGCCCATCCCATCACTGAGCAGCGATCACTGCCTCCAGCCAACTCTCCCTGTTCATACACTGAGCATGGTGCCGCATGGGGTGGAACATCCCTTTGGCCAGTTGGGTCAGCGGTCCTGGCTGTGCCCCCTCAGGACTTCTCATGCACCTCCCCTGGTAGAGCAAGGGAAGCCAGAAAATCCTTGACTTAGTGTGAGCCCCGCTTGGCGATAACTAAGCCATTAGTATATCAGCATTATTCTCAGTCTAAATCCAAACACAGCACTAGACCAGCTACTAGGAAGAAAGTTAACTCTGTCCCAGCTGGAACTGGGGCAGTAAGGCCAAACCAGGACAGTCCGTTTTGATGTGTGTTCCGTGTAACTGAGGTGCATACTCATCCTCTTTCCAATTCCATCTGGGGAGAGGTTTTTCATTATAAGCCCTCTTCCAATACAGGTCATGAAACTGGCTGTCTCCTCTGTTCTTTTGGATGGTAGGAGGCCCTGTTGCAAGAAACGTGAAGTGAGGATTCCCACGTACAACCCAGGTTACTGTTATGCATTGCAGAAGGGCACACAGCATTAGCTAATTGGGCTCAATTTGGTTTGTCCTTTAGTGTCTTCATCTTTGGTTCCTAGTAGACTGCCTTATTTCTATCAATTCACTTCCTGTGTAGCTTAAACTTTTATATGCAGTAAGACTTCGTCTTCCCAATTTATTCTCCTTAATATGGTTTTACATTTTTCTTTCCCTCTTTGCTGGGTGTGTTCTCGCTAATGGTCAAGAAGATGCATTCTGGAATTGCTTTCAGAGGACTTCCATCACAGAATGTTTTAAATATAGAATAGTGTGTCCTGGGATTACTAAATACTTCTCATGAGAAAAATTATGACCAAAATAAGAGGGATTTTTGAGAGTAAAGCCTAGTGAATTAATAGGAATTACGTTGTGTGTTGTCATGGACATAGTTTTGATTGAAAATTTTTAAGTAAGTTTATTTTCCATATTTAGTAGCTACTATACAAAAAATGATGCAATCAATTCATTTAATTGAAATTAATAAATCTGTTGTGCCAAAGTGTGTGGTTTGTGGTTTGTTTGGTGGTTGTTTTTTTTGTTGGTTTTTTGTTGGTTTTTTTTTTTTTTGATAAGTGACTGTGGTAGAATGTGAAATCCTGCACCTTGGCTTTAGGGCTTTCAAAGCCGGCTCCCACCAGTACGGTGTCTCAGTGATGGAACGAGTCCTAATGGGCATGTACGCCTACCTGGGGAAAATCTGTTTATGTGGAGCATCTGCTTTGCATTGAAATGTTGGCTTTCCAAGAACCTTTCAAGCTGTGTTTTGAGGCATGAAGAGGTCAAATGACTTACCCAAGTCTTGCAAAATGCCACCTGAAATTAGGATCTAATGTGCTTCTGGCTTGTTTTGGGTTTCTACATAAAGCTACTTAGCCAGGCTGAGAGGGAACTCTGGCACAGCTGCCTTTGTGCTGATGGATTGCAATTGAAAATCCTTAGGGATTGGCTTGTGTTTCCAAATCCCACATGAAAGCATAGCTCATTTTGGGAGGGGGGGGAAGATGTTTCTTCTTCTTTACAAGCAGTGCTTGTAAAATGTTAATTTAATGATAAGTGTAATAGGAAGGTTGTTAATTGTTTAGTTGCATTTCTTATTATCTGTGGAAGTTTTTAATTACAAAGAGTTGTTACATGAAGCCTGTAATGACAAGGGGAAAGTGAGTATGAATTTACTGGTGCTCAGCTGGGTCCCCTTATATTGTTGTTCAAAGAAAGCAGCCTGGTGTGAGTAGAGCGTGCGCCGCCTTCTCCAGGAAAGGAGAGGCTGTAGAAGAGCCAATGGGTCCCCTCTGGGTCCTGGGACAGTGTGCTGGCAGGAGAGGAATTCCCTAGGCTTTGGCTGCCATTCTGTGGGCTTATTCAAGAGTTGAATGAGAAGTTTCTATACAAGAAGAAACCTACTGTCATGCTCCTAAGGATGTTACCCTAGCTTTCCTCTGGAAATTGACTGGGGGACCTTGGGAAGGTTTTGAGGAGGCTCATTACTGCTCAGTTTGCCTTGAGGAATGAAAGGGGGGATTTTCAGTGGCTTTCCAGAGCTTTGTACTTGCTTACTTCATCCAAGGGCCAAAGCTTAGATCAAATATTACAGTGTTTGAAACAGTTAATCCTTTCTGATTTGTCATTAAATTGTGGCTTATACTTAATCCTGAAATTGATGGTGATTTTACCATACATAAAAAAAGGTTACTTTTGCAATATTATGCTAAAATACCACACAAAAGTGCTGCAAAACTTCCCTTTTGTGATATCTAATTTGGAAATGTTACCTTAAATCAACACATAATTGAATATGCTATGGGATGTGCCAGAGAGTCACTATTACTGAGCAGAGCAATAGAAATGCACAAATACCAAAAAGAGAAAAAATATTTTGGAAAATTTTAATATTATTATTTTTTTTTTAAAAAAAAAAAATCCTTTTGCATAAATGAAATGGTATCTTTTTTTTTAAATTTTCTAGGAGGAAAACATTTTATTGTGCTTTAAGACTTATCAAGTTCCTCTTGCCCATGAGTTTGGGGTTGTTCAGCCTGGAGAAGAGAAGGCTCTGGGGAGACCTTAGAGCAGCCTCCCAGCGCTGAAAGGGGGTCCAGGAAAGCTGGGGAGGGGCTCTTGATCAGGGACTACAGAGATAGGATGAAGGTGAATGGTTTTAAGCTGAAAGAGGGGAGATTGAGATGAGATCTCAGGAAGAAATGTTTCCCTGTGAGGGTGGGGAGGCCCAGAGAAGTGGTGGCTGCCCCAGGGTTGGGGCAGCCAGGCTGGATGGGGCTTTGAGCCCCCTGATTGAGTGGGAGGTGTCCCTGCCCATGGCAGGGGTTCGGAACTGGATGGTCCTTAAGGTCCTTTCCAACCCATTCTGTGATCAAAAATTCAGATTTTTCCCATTTTTGTTATTCATAATAATTACTGTACTTACTCATCCCTCGCTCAAGTTGCACTGACTCCCGTATATATGTACCTCATCTATCACAAAGTTACGAATTTACCGCATATTCCCTTATTTGTCTAGAAAACACTTCCAGAAATCACACTGAAATTTGAAAATGCTCAGATAATTCTGGAAACCTACAGGACCAGTTAGCTGGTATTTCTCAGTGTGCTCACAAAAGATGGATAATAATGATCTTACTAAATAGAGCAGAGTGGGCTCAGCACGTTAACCTGCATATCGCTTCTCTTTGGCTACATTGAACAGATATTACACTTGATCCTTGTTTTGGGATAGACAGGTGAAATGAAAGCCAGTTAGGAGTCTGCTGTGTGTATTTCAGAAGTGAATTCTCAATTTTCAAAGAGTTTTTCACAGTATCATAAGGTTGGAAAAGACCTTTGAGATCATCGAGTCCAACCTATGACCCAACACCTACACCTACTCCTACTTGTCAACTACACCATGGCACTAAGAGCCTCATCCAGTCTTTCCTTAAACACCTCCAGGGACGGTGACTCCACCACTTCCCCAGGCAGCGCATTCCAATGGCCAATCACCCTCTCAGCAAAGGACTTCCTCCTAATAAGCCTAAACCTCCCCTGGCAAAGCTTGAGACCGTGTCCTCTTGTTCTGTCACCAGTCACCTGAGAGAAGAGACCAACCCCTGCCTGGCTACAGTCTCCTTTCAGACAGTTGTAGAGAGCAATAAGGTCTCACCCGAGCCTCCTTTTGTCCAGGCTGAACAACCCCAGCTCCCTCAGTCGCTCCTCACAGGGTTTGTGCTCCAGCCCCTTCACCATCCTTGTCGCTCTCCTCTGGATGTGCTCCAGCATCTCAACATCTCAACATTTTGGGGAAAAGTATTGCTTCTGCGCTTCATTCCGTGTTTGCACTAGTGAAGAATTTAGTCTCATTTTTCAGATGTGCTGATCTCATTGCAGGTTTACTGGCATTTTTTCCTCTATCTGGAAGATTGGGATATTTTGTGGCTGCTTTACATTTTTACGATTATTTAGCTGATTTCTGCTCCTAGACTGGAGCACTGCTGCGCACAAGTGTCAACCAGGAGAGGAGTCTGAGAGGTGACCTCATTGCTCTCTACAGCTTCCTGAGGAGGGAACCTGGAGATCGTGGTGCTGAGCTCTTCTCCCTGGGATCCTGGGTTTGGATGCATGGGAGTGGTTCAGAGCTGTGTAAGGGGAGGTTTGGACTGGACACGATGAAGCATTTCTTTAGCAGGAGGGTGGTCAAACATGGGAACAGGCTGCCTAGAGAGGTGGTAGACGCCACATCACTATCAGTGTTTGAGGCATTTAGACAATGTCCTGAACAACTTCCTTTACAACATCAGGTCAGCCCTGAATTGGTCAGGCACTTGGACCAGATATGGTCATTGCATGTCCCTTCCAGCTGGAATAGTCTGGTCTGTTTTAACACTTGGACCATTTTATGGTGTCTGTTCTGGTAGCAAGCAAATAACTTGAGAACTGTGTCCTGCTTAACTTAGCGTGAATCTAAAATGCGCTCCTACCCACAAAGTCTCAGGTTAGTCCCGTTACTGAACTGAGGAAAGATTGAGGTGTGCATTGTAATCTGCATGGTATTATGGGTTGTATCTTGTACTGCATTTAGGACTTGTATCCTGATTTGAGGACACAGGCTGAAATTAGCTGTGACAGATGATGACCACTGCTGACTTTGGAGTACTGCGAGACCTTTTCTCAGTGCGGGGGGGTCATGTGCATCCACCTCACGTGTCATTTTCCATCAGCTGGCAAGTGACTGTATTCCTTTGCAGCATCGCTGTCTGCCTCCCAAGGCAGGCTTTCTGTTTCCCCTAGGAGCAGTGCTCTCTGGCATTCTGCATTTAGAAAACGGCCACTAAGTTCTCAGGGCTTGAAAATCACTGTTCAGAAACTATTTGTAACAGTAAGGGGCAGGGGTTGGAGAAGACTGGGAGCTGAATGTAGCTCTCCCAGCAGTGATCACTGGGAAGGTGGACTGGCTGGTCTGATGTGCCACCCATTTGTCCTCCTGAAAAAATGAGTACACGATGGTATATGACAGCTGTTGTGTCGCTGAAAGCAAAAGCCTGTCCACATCTAGCAAACCTCTGCAAGCTGAAGTAAAGCTTTATGTGCAGAAACCATTTAAAAAATAGAAATCTAAATTAACCCGAGTGCCTCCTTTGAATAAATTTCTTCTCATATTGGGTACTTTATGCTATGGCATGCCAAGTTTGTCAAGGGACAACTCATTTGGGGCTTTTTTGTTTTTAAACACGACTTCCCTTCCAAAGTCCTGTTGCAAGACTGAACTTACCACTGTGAATCAAACTGTGAAGGAGTTGGACAGAGAACGTATTAAGATGTAGCTCTCACAACTTTGTGTTTTTATTGTTAGTTTACTTCTAAGGTCTGTTGATCCAAGACTCCTGAGCAAATCTTGTCTCTAGCAGGAAATGAGGGGGTTTTTGAGGGGTGTTGCCTTTTTTTTTTTTTTTTTCCCCCTCACATGTGATTTGTCTCATGTCACTACTGAAGCCACACTGCCCATTATCACAGGATGGGTGCAGATGTCCCCAAAATTTTTCTTTTACCTCTTTTCATATCTTTTCGTAATACAACTTTGGCAGACCCTAAATGGTTCAGTGTTTCAGCTGTACCATTTTCCTTGCTGGAAAAGATAATGCTGAGCATTCTTTCTGGCATTGGTCCCTTTTACCTTGCTAATGCTGCAGTGGCTAAAAACTAAGAATTGGATCTGCTGGATGGATGACCCTCCTAACTATTTCATTAATCTACTGCAGGCCTATTTTACTTATAAACTGCCCTGCCACATCCCTGTGCCTGGCCTCCTCTAAGCCTGGCATTTAGGTCCAATTGTTTGAAACAATCTCTTGTTGAAGCTGGTTGGGGTGAAATGGAGCTATCTGTCAATTTGAAAAGGTCACTGGCTGTGTCAGAATGACAGTGATTCCAAATTATCCATTAATCTCCCAATTTAAAATTGTCATCCTTCTGATTACAGCCAGCCAGCCACACAGGCTAAAATAGACCTCTTCTCTTACACCCATGACCAAGCAGCTTTTTTATTAGCTGGCAGATAAAATTGGCAGTGCACTCCAACATTAAATATTCATTGACTGCTCCCTAAAAAGAAATAGCTGCTAACAGGTTGAGAATATATGAGAAAACAGCCAAAGAAATTACGATTGATTTTCTTGTCTTATCTGCTAAGGTTTGGGCTATATGATTAGTGTAACACACTTAGCATATTCCTATTTTGCTTTGCGTCAAAGGCTAATAAATGAGAGAGCTTCTTTGCCCCCAGTACGTTTTTGCATTGTCTTGATATTTTTGACCCACACAATATGTTAAATGAAGGGTAAATTAGTGTATAGAAATTCTCTGTGGAAAATAAGATTTAATAGCTTGTGAATTGTGGAATGAATGACTCTGGAAGATGGAACAAAGTCCCAGATAAGGAGCTCAGGACTAAAAGGTGTTTAGTTTTGTAACACAGTATAAAAGTGTGGTGCTGCTGCGGTTTAAGAGAACAAGGGAGCGTTGTGCGCTGTTTGCTGCTCCAAGAGTGAAGGAAACACTTTGCCTCTGCTTTTTCATGTCTGTAATCCATCACTTGAGTCCCACCCTCACTGTTGGTTCTGTCTGAAATGTCACAGAACCATAGAATCATCCAGTTGGAAAAGACCTTTGAGATCATCAAGTCCAGCCGTACATCTGCGCACCTCGTTTGCCTGTCTTTGAAATCCCTCCAGGGATGGGGACTCCACCTCCCTGGGCAGCTGTGCCAGTGCTTGAGAGCCCCTTCAGAGAAGAAATTTTTCCTGATATCCATTCTCAACCTCCTGTGGTGCAACGGGAGGGCATTTCCTCTTGTCTTATTGCTTATTACTTTTGGACAAGAGACTCGCCTCGCTACAACCTCCTTTCAGGCAGTTGTGGGCCCTGACAGCCTCCTTTTCTCCAGGCTAAAGGGCTCCAGGTCCCTCAGCTGCCTCCCTTAAGGTTTGTTCTCCAGGCCCTTCCCCACCTTTGATGCCCTTCTCTTGACACGCTTTAGCCCCTCAATGTCCTTCTTGTAATGAGGGGCCCCAAACTGATAGAATTCTAACCTGGGGGCTTCACTGAGTGGCAGAATGACTTGGGAACAGGACAGTGTCAGAGCTGTGAATGGAACAATGAACAGCTATCCTGGCAGGGCAAATCCAGGCAGTTTTGGAGGCTTTTGGGTGGGCTGTCCACTTATACAGTAAAAGGTGTAAGCCAGAGGCGTAAAGAAAAGAAACCAGAGCACGTGAAAAGCTAGAAGGCGCATCATCCTTTCATGTACTGAGGGACAAAAAGACTCTGCATGAACACTGACTGTGTGCTTGATTGCAGCTGACACTGGTGGTGCCTCACCTCAATCCTTGTTTTCGTAAAATGTTTGTGTAAGGAAATGATTAAAATCTTTACATTCTATGAGGCATTTAAAAAAAAAAAACAAAAAACAAAAACCAAACTGTTCTGCTTGACAATGCTTTCTTGTATTTAGTCTGTGTCATAATTGCCCAAATACTTTGCTGATGGACAACATGTGTTTTGTCTAACACTGTTTCTAGTATCCAGCTATCTGTAATTGTGATGTGATTGTGAGTCAGTGCTAACTGAAATGAAAATAACTATAACATTGCAGTGTTCCCTTGCAGCCCAGAAGGCCAAATGTATCCTGGGCTGCATCGTAAGAAGTGTGACCAAGAGGCTGAGGAAGGGAATTCTGCCTCTCTGCTCTGCTCTGGTGAGACCGCACCTGGAGTCCTGTGTGTTCTGGAGCCCTCGGCCATGAAAGACATGGACATGATGAAGGGGGTCCAGAGGAGGCCACAAAAATGATCAAAGGCCTGAAACGCTTCCCTTGTGAAGAGAACAACTCCAGCTCTCTCAGCCTCTACTTGGAAAAGAGTTGACTCCAAGGAGACCCTTACTGTGGCCTTTTCAGTACTTCAAGGGGTGTGATAAGAAAGATGGGGGAAAAACTTCTTAGCAGGGCCTGTAGCAATAGGCGAAGGGATGATTGTTTTAAACTAAGAGGAGAGGTTTAGACTAGATATTAGGAATAAATTTTTCACACTGAGGGTAGCAAAAGAGTGGCCCAGGTTGCCCAGAGAGGTGGTGGCTGCCCCATCCCTGGAAGCATTCAAGGCCAGGACTGGGTGACCTTCACGGTTCTTTCCAACCCAGACCATTCTGTGATTGAGTCTAGCCAGGAAGAAGTGCAAGGGAAAGAAATGACTGGCCATCTTGAAATCTGTTGGATGCTCCTTATGTTGAGGAATAATTAGTTTTTCCCCTTAGAAGTGTGGCTTTAGAGCATTTGCTGAAGCCAGTGTGCTGAGATTTTTAGAATGTGCTGGTAGCTTATTTGCTCGCATGTTTTAGTTCTTTGTAGATTGAACTTTTGAAAGTGCCCAGAGCCGAACGGTGGCCATAGATGACTCTGACATCTTTTACTTCTTTGCAGTGGCCGCACTGCACTCATCTGTTTCAGCCAACACGGCAGGGCTTTCCTGTGTGCAAAGGAGGATTGTGCCCCAAGGGACTGGTAAGCCTTTCCGTTCGGGTACAGCAGATGAAGAATTGGGTTGTTTTGGAGACAGCCAGAGGAGCACAAGCTGTGGGGGTGGGCTGCAGCTTTACCAGTTAAACTCTCTTTTGCAGTGAGCATTTGGGTTTTGCGCAGGTGCCAGCCCTGCTCACCTCTCCTTCGACTGCTCTTTCATGCAGTTTTCTGGGACTATGGAAAGCAGAAGTTGAGAGGAGAGCAGGATGTCTGTGTCATATTTTTTTTGCTTTTCCAGTTAATTTTTGAGAAATTTGACTTCAGGGGAGGATGTACGTGTATTTTTTTTTTTTACTCTGGATTTTTTTTTCCCTTCTATCTTTTGCAAGTTTAATTGCTCATTAGAAGGCACAGAGAACCACACACTGGCACAATGTTCTGATGAAACACCTAATGACTTTCAGAATTCGATTTATGGACACAGCTTAAGCTACACAGAGGCTTGTGTCAAAACAGGCCAGAGATAAGCTTACATTTATCTATTGAAGTTAAGGGATAATTATGTAAAAGCATTACATTTTAAAGGAAACAAAGACAGACCTGTGGGAAGTGCATTTTCACAGCGTGTATTAGCAAAGCCCAATCAACCTCCTTGTGGGAGGACAATTAACAGAATTAAAAGTTGGAATTTTAATTATCATACAAATTAGAGGGAAATTAATCAGCTCGTATTTTATGACTTGACTTGGCTTTGAGCATTGCCGCTTGAATTTTATAGTAAAACTTTGATTAATTGAGACACTGCATGAAAGCATAAAACCCTGACTTAAGTAGCATTTTAATGCCCGGATTGCTTTCCATCTGCTACCTCCAATATGGGAAGTTGCAAAAATGAGACAATGCAGAAGCAAAACCTTTGTTTACCCCAACAGTAGCCTCCAAGACCACACCCTGAAATTTCTCTGCATGTGCTGGAAGCTGCTTTTTCTCTAGCTCCAGTTTTTACCTTCTGACTATACAAAGGTTGCTTTATAAGTAGTGCCCTGGTGTGAGCCAGCTTCGAGAATTAAAGTTTTTAACTGACTGACTGGTAGCACCATTTAAATATCAGTCAAATCTTGGCTTTTTATTTTTTTATATGCAGAGCTAGACAAAAACTTTTAAATGAACAACCTAGGTAACTTTGAGAGGAAACAGGGTAAATGTTGCTGCTATGAAGCCTGCTTTGTGAATCTTCCCAGTACTGGAAGGGGCTCCAGGAAAGCTGGGGAGGGGACTCTTGATCAGGAAGTGCAGGGATAGAATGAGGAGGAACGGTTTTCAGCTGAAAGAGGGGAGATGGAGCTGAGATCTTGGGAAGAAATGTTTCCCTGTGAGGGTGGGGAGGCCATGGCACAGGTTGCCCAGAGAAGTGGTGGCTGCCACATCCCTGGAGGTGTTCAAGGGCAGGCTGGATGGGGCTTTGAGCCCCCTGATCCAGTGGGAGGTGTTCCTGCCCATGGCAGAGGGTTTGGAACTGGGTGGGCTTTGAGGTCCCTTCCAACCCAAACCATTCTGTGATCTACAAGAACTTCATGTGAGATCTGAAAGCATCTACAGGCTTGTGTGTGACCTTTGGAACTGTTGCCCCGGTGTCGGCAATGCCTTGTCTTGGCAGGTATTTGAACCTTCTTTTGGATTGTGTTAATCAGAACTTTGAAAGCATTTAGAGCAGTTTGATGTGGTGCTATGGGAGTACGGCAAGTTTTAGTTAAGCTGCTGAAAATGTGGTTTTGATAAAATATTTACTTTTTTGTAGTTACTGGTTGTTGGTTCCAGACATTCATTAGAAATCCAAAAGCTTTTATGCTTATCAGAAAATGGGAGACTGAGATTCAGATTCTCTGAATAGAGAAAGGTACTGAATCTGGTGTTTGCACTTTGCTTATCTTTGTTTTTCTTCCTCTTATTCCTCTAGTAAATACCTGTTGGCTTGGGTCTGATAATCCTCAAGAACAGTCTTGCTGAAAAATCAAAGAAGGACTAAAGCTAAGCTCAGTCTAGGATAAAATGAAACCAGACACTTTGTACTGCTGAGTTTGGGTTGTAAAAACGGAATTCAAATAACAAAGTTGTAGAAGAGCCAAACCTGTCCTTCAGTCAGAACATAAGGCACAAACAGATTGCTGAAATAAACTAGACCACAATTTTATAGGTTCTCAAGTTAAAAGAGAGAGCTTAATTACAATGCTGGATTTAGTTCAGAGCTCAAGTAATGATTTAGGAAGCTGGAGAGAAGTACTGGAAATGACTGTGTGCTAATGAGGACCCTAGTATCAGCTTTCTATGCTGGTTAATTTGCAATCTATGTAGAAATCTGTTGGCAAGGCTTTAAAATGAGGTTTTGCAAAAGTAATCACTACTTCAAAGTCTAGAGATATGGCCTGAGGAAGCAGAAGCATGTTGACTCTTAAATTTTCATTCTGAATACTGTTTTGTAAGTTGACATGGCTTCCTACCTGCTGAACTGAGGAAAGTATAATGCCCTCCTCATCCAAATAAGTCTGAAGTTCAGCATTTCAAAAGACAGGAAACAGGAGAGTCTTTTTGGCGAATGTGTCAAATACGCCAGCTAAGGCAACGTTATATGTTTAGAAACAGTAATCTTTTTGTGGATGTTCAGTTTAAATGGACTGAACCTTTGCAATTGCCGTAAGGCTGAGGTCAAAGCATTCTCTTTTCTGCTCTGGCTGTGCTGTTTGTTCAGTACTTTCTTGGATTGAGGCAGATGAGTTCTGGTTATGGTGGAACGTGTGTTGTTAAGGCAAACCCTTTGGCCACCTACAAGGGTGTGCAGAGCCTCCAAACTGTATTAGCATGTCTGTGGAATTGGGTGGTGAAACAGCTTGTGGCAAGAGTGCTGTGTCCTGTTCTCTGTGGAATTCCCATTTGGTTTTGAATGGGAAAATACAGAAGGTAGGTCAAACATGCTACTTGGAGCTCCACTGAGCAGTGAGCCATCCCTGCCTTGTTCCCTCTCCTAGCATCTCAAGGAATCGATTCCACAAGGCTGCAGTGTTTGATGTAGGATAGGAGAAAGTCAATGAGCTGGTGAAAGTCCAAGGTTTTATTGCAGAGCAGGTATTATTCAAATCAAATTAATTACTTCATAGAACTGTTGGGTGGTCGGAATGGATGTGACCGTCAGGATCTGTATAATGTCACTGTTTCACTTACACGTCAGTTGGCTTTGCATTAAGTTGAAAACAAAATGTTCTTTTATGAAAGGTACAAGTGCAGCTGAATTTCTGTGTCTTTTCCAAACACCTTGATGTTAAATTTCAACCAGAGTCCTGCAAAGTCTGACTGCGACCTCAGCAAAGGATGATGATGTAGACTAGAATACTTGCAGTTGGAAGGGACCTACAACAACCATTTAGTCCAGCCACGCTGCAGATGGCACAAGGGTGCTGCATAGAAGTCCACAGCTGGTTCTCATCAGGTTGGTGCAAGTGCCTGAAGTGAGGCCAGGAGCTCTGCCAGCTCAGAGGGGACCAGTTCTCTGGGTGTGTCCCTCGGGCTCGTTCAGGAAGCTCCAAAGTGAGTGCTGTGGTTTGCGTTGATGCTCTGGAGAGGGGTGAAAGGCTTAAGCAGCACATCTGACTCAGTAATTTGTCTGGTCTAAATCGTACAGGTAACAGCTGAAGCCTGGACCCAGTGGTTAGCTTTCTAGAGGGAGGCACGTAGTGTCTTAGTCAATGCTTCTGTGACTGGATTTTGTAGGAGCTGTTTTGTCAGTGGTGCTTGCTGTCAAGTTTAATGAGTTGTACCTGACCTGAAAATAAGTTGAGAAATCCTGAGCTGTCATTCATTTTATTTGGGAAATAAACATTTGTGACCTCCAGGTACAAATGTTTGCTTAAGGATAAAGGGACTCTTGAGGTTTCCACCAAAGTTTGAAATAAAGAAGCCACTTAATCTGTGTGAGATGAGGGATGCCACTTCATGCGTGTGGAAACTGACGCTCGATGCAGTGGACTGAATAGCAGAACAGGTGAGAAACCACAAAATTCTTGGCTGTCCATGCTGCTTAATAGCATGTTGAACGGTATCTGAAGCTTGGGATGTATCAGACAGCACACCCAAAGTCTTCTGCAAGGCTGCTGTTGTGATATGAGTCCCTGCGATCCCCCAGCCAATTTGTGTTCCTCGTGGGGCACTCAGTGCTTTGCAGCTTCCTCCCGTGGTGGCCTCAAGACACTATTTTGTTGTAAATCTGGCAAAGAAAAGCTTACAGCATTTGGTATTTTAGTGTTGCTGTGAATAATTCACTCACAGACTTAGTTTTGGACACTCAGGGTTATCTGAAAACCAGGGGGAACCTGACTCCTGTGACTTGATTAAACCCAGCTAGCAAACTTGAATACATAGCTGGCTATGCTTCATTTGAACATACATGTTCTGCAGCAAATGAAACTGCTTTTTAATTCTTTTTTTTAGGTACAATTCTGCTTTGGAGGGGTCTGGAGTTGGCTTGAAGCAAAACACTTTTATTTAAATGTCAGTATTTTTTAAATGTGCTTAGAAAACAGGAAAAAAAAAAAAAAGACAACATAAATGAGAGGCGTTATGGTTTACCCTGATTAGGGCTCAATTCTAGTGTTAGAGTATAAGAATAGGGTGTAAGAATTGCCAAAGCAAAGTATCCATGTAATGACTGTATCCCAGCATATGTTTAACATTAAAGTGATCCCTTCAATTCTAACTGCCCAATAATGAAGTCTGCTTTTCCAGCGATTGTGAATGTAGTAATTCTGTTATCTAAGGCCATATGTCAGAGGGAAATGGATTCCATTCTTGGTAAGTAATTACTGTTGGTAATTCATTATGCTGGGAAGACTCTATGTAGAGTGTCATTTTCTAACATCACACAGTATTTGACAGATGCAACCCGCTTCGAAGTTATGCCTTTTTAAAGCAGATCGTATGAAGTTCACAATCCTGTCTGTTCTTAGAATATTGGATTAGGGAGACCCTAATTTCACTCAGGATATCGAGTCTTCTGCTCCTTGACTGTCTTAATTGTTACTTTTATCTGAGCTTCAAGGCTACACTTTCAAGCTTCATGAAGCACTGTGCAATTTTGACACATCTTGAGAACAGAGGCCTAGTTTCCAAATGTTAGTAAAATGTCTTTTGACCTCCAGGAGTGTTTAATGGGGCATTTGCCTGGAGCCTGGCCTTGCAGGGAGTGAGTCTGAACTTGAACAGAAGCAATTAAAAACCATGACTGGAGAAGAGGTGAAAGCTTGCACAGTGCCTGAATTCTGACAGTTTGAATAGTTTTACTTGTACGAGACCTTCTGTTATACTTTGCTGTTGCGTCAGTGTCTCACTTCACTGGGATTTGAGCAGTACTGTCAGTAAGTGAAAAATATAGCTACTGCTGTATTAGGAGCTCTTTCAGATTTCTCAACTCTAGAGCTTGACTTGCAAAGTAATTTAATCGAAAGCAAACTCAGAGCGTTGCTCTTGGACTTCTATTTGATGGTACTCCATGTATGGACTATAATAAACTGGACTCCCTGCTTCTGGCATCAAATAGTGAAGGTGCAATATACAATGAAACTGCTGCAGAAGAGTAGTATGGTCAGGTCCTGAATGTGTAGTTTTCTTGATTCTTAAAAATATCCAGTTCCTAGCACATACTTCAAGATCTTCCTGTTAATCAAGAAAGACCTGAAGCTTCCTAGACTCGTGGAATGGTTTGGGTTGGAAGGGACCTCAAAGCCCGTTCAGTTCCAACCCCCCTACCATCGGCTGGGACACCTCCCACTGGATCAGGGGGTTCAAAGTTTCATCCATTCCATT
Organism: Neomorphus geoffroyi; assembly: GCA_033558235.1. Classification (NCBI taxonomy): domain Eukaryota; kingdom Metazoa; phylum Chordata; class Aves; order Cuculiformes; family Neomorphidae; genus Neomorphus; species Neomorphus geoffroyi. The sequence goes on from JAUMJM010000012.1 coordinate 8,063,238, forward strand.
CTAAGATTTTATGAAAGGCAAGACAAAAATGTGGCTTATTTGAGGTTGTCATTCTCTGTGCTAATTAGCAGATTTATACAGGAACCTGCATCTACTGTGATTTCAATGGGAAAAAGTTGTTGTTCTGGCTGCAGGCATATTTCTAGGTCCCATTCAGCCTGCTATTAGAATCTGTGACTCAGAGTTCTACCTGAATACAAGTCCATTCCATGTTGTTTTTAAGGAGCTTCTGTATAGGGCACAATTGTTCTCTCTTCCAGATGATCTGGTCTCTCCAGACCTATGAGTGGGATTTCTTTCCATCATTTTTTCTCCAAGCTTGCTCTTTGTCCACCATTGGTGTTTCGCGTTTGCAGTGCTTGTGGGCAAATTGTGCTGAAGGAGGTAGGCGGCTTCCCTTGACCCTGGAAAGGGTTCCTGCTTCCCTGGTTGATATTGATAGGACTCATCATAACTTCATTGTAAATTGGAGTGACACTAATTTGGTTTCAGATATATACTCCTGTCTTAAGGACTTAGGTCAGTGTGTGCTACTTTTGGCACACAACGTGACTTTCTAAAGCCACTGCTTGTTCCCTACCCTTGTACCTTCTAAATCGATGTTCTCAAGTCCTCCAAAGTCAAATAACTTATTAACATGAGCACAGTTGCTTCAGGTTGCATCTTGGTGCTCAGGGCTGTAAACATGAGAAGCAACTCAATCTGATTTGTGTTCTGTTCTCTTTTATCATTAAATTCACACGCGGCTGCTGTGATGGGAGTCCAGCAACTCCCTGTACTATTGTCTGCATTGCCTAAAGGTATAGATTTCTTATTCAGCACTCTTCATAGGCATAAAGTTTGCAGTGAGCTTCCGGAGTGCTGGAGAGGATTCGTGTGCGTTGTGTATGTACCGGGGCTGGTAGAGACACATGTGGGTTCTGCTGCAGTGAGATAGTGTGCATCGTCTGTTGATGAAAGTTAAGGAGAGGACTCCACCCTTTACAACTTTTACCTGAGTTTCAGCAGGTTTTTGGTTTTGGTTTTTTTTTGTTTTGTTTTGGGTTTTTTTGACTCTGTATCAAACTGAGGACAAGGCAGAAAATCTTGAATCTCAGTGCGCTGAGTAGAGCTCACTTTAACATTATTTCCAGCTTAGTGAGAATGGCTCTGTAGGCACGAGAACCCTTCATGTGACTGTAACCCGATGCTGTTGGCGTTTCCACGGGAAGTCTAGACAGTAAATTTTGTGTTTGGTATAAACAGTGTATCAGAATCCAAAAGGAGTTTCCGGTAGCTGTGCAGGTGAATCTGCTTCTGCCCAAATTAAAGAATAGTAGTAGACTGAGAGAAGGCAAGTAACTTGAAGAACCGGAAAGAAAGGGGATCCAAGGGAGAAATTTAGGCCACGGTTCAAGTCTCTCATCACTGACCTGCAAGGCCTCTCTTGAATTCCAAGGGAATGAGAAAGAATAACTTGCTCATTTGTAATTTGCATCACTTGGGAGTCAGTTCTGGAAATGGTGGTGTTCATTATCTTCATCAATGACATAGACAATGGGGTGGAGCGCCCTTTCAGCAAGTTTGCTTCTTCCTCCCTTTTAGGTATGGTTATGATGCAGATTGTGAAAGACAGAAAACCTTTCTAGATAGAACGTCTGCCTGCTTCATGAGCTCCCCAAGGTTGTTGGCTTCCAAGCCATCAAACCCAAAAGTGAGCCCTTGTCTTTGAAACCTGCCCTGATCTAGATCATGTACCTACTTTTTGAACAAGGATTTCACTGTCTTTCAAAGCCATTTTTCTGTAGTGAAAATCAGGAGAGAGTTCTTCCGAGTTCTGTAGGAGGCAAGTAGCTTGGATACAGGTTTCTGTACTCGTACAGAGATTTTTGTGACCTTACTGGATGCTGTGTTTGTGAAGACAGCCTGCGCCATCCTCTGCCAAAACCCTTAGGTAAGCATCACACTGAATTTTACTTTGTGCTTCTTCTTTGAAATTACATCTGTAAGGTGGATTTTGAGTTAATGTTTTATGTGTCCTGCTCACCTGTCTAGAAAAAAGCCCTACCTCCCCTTTTATTCTCTTAATGAGGTCATGTAATTCTAACTAGTGAAGGCAAGTCCTCAAAATATGTCAAAACAAAGCTGACAACATATGTTTCATCCAGCCAGTCACATTTTATGTACTTTGTTGTCCTGATTTTGATTAAATAATTGTCTTTTTTCTTTCTTTCCCTCTGGTCATGTTCCAGCAATAAAACATTTTGCTGAATAAAATGACAAGGGAAATGTATGCTTAAATTCACAAATTATTGTTCATTCTCCAACTGTGATCAGAATTATTGTGTAAATGTGGATGAAATGCCTATTTCAAGAGCTGGCAGGATTTTTCCTTTGTTTTGGGAACGTGTACTTCAGTGTTTTTAGCAAAGCATTAATACATGTTGTATCTGTCAATAGCCGTAAAGTGGCTACGGATGTGCTTCCCATCTCTGCATGGGAAGCAAAATGTTCCTTTCTCGACTGCAGATCTTAGGGGTTCTGTTTGTATGATAAACAGAACATTATTGTAATTGTCAATTTTGCTTGTGCTATGGTGCCATGGAAAATGGCTCTATTTCCAATATGAGTGGGAATTGAAATATTTAACTAAGGAAGCCAAGCGTAGCCTTTTCATGATTATGTTATAAGAGCCAGAGACATAAGATTAGGAGCAGCGAGGTTGATTTTTAAATTAAAAGTGTAAGGGACTACGTATACTGGACTGCTCGCCGCTTCTGAGCAGCTGGTTCAAGTGCAGAAAGTGTCCCTTTCCGATATGTACTGGCTGCAGAAATAAAGTTGCACATCCAAAAGCTGTATTAATTACTTGGCCAGAATTTTTGTCAGGAAATTAGTTGGAAAAAACCCTGGGTAACTTGGAGAAGCACTGAACTAATGCTGGGTTAAAACCTGGATGGATGGTCGGGTCCAAAGGGTTGTGGTAAATGGAAGTAAATCCAGTTGAGGAACACCGCTCGTGACAAGTTTCCAGAGTTCAATGTTGTGTGCAGTCTTGTTTAATATCTTCATCAATGATCTCGATAAAGGCATTGAGTGCACCCTCAGCAAGTTTGTGGATGACACCAAGCTGGGTGGAAGTGTGGATCTGCTTGAAGGAAGGGAGGCTCTGCAGAGGGATCTGGACAGGCTGGATCGATGGGCTGAGACCAACGGAATGAGGTTCAACAAGGCCAGTGCAGAGTCCTCCATTTGGGACACAACAACCCCGTGCAGTGTTACGGGCTTGGGGAGGAGTGGCTGGAGAACTGCCTGGCAGAGAAGGACCTGGGGGTGTTGGTTGACAGCAGCTGAACATAAGCCAGCAGTGTCCCAGGTGGCCAAGAGGGCCAATGGCATCTTGGCCTGCATCAGACCCAGTGTGGCCAGCAGGAGCAGGGAGGTGATTGTGTCCCTGTGCTCAGCGCTGTTGAGGCCCCACCTCGAGTGCTGGGGTCAGTTTGGGCCCTTCACTCCAAGAAGGACATTGAGGGGCTGGAGCATGTCCAGAGAAGGGCAACGAGGCTGGGGAGGGGCTGGAGAACAAGTCCTATGAGGAGAGACTGAGGGAGCTGGGGTTGTTTAGCTCAGAGAAGAGGAGGCTGAGGGGAGACCTCATCACTGTCTACAACTGCCTGAAAGGAGGCTGTGACGGGGTGGGTGCTGGACTCTTCTCCCAAGTGACAGCGATAGGATGAGAGGAAATGGCTGCAAGTTGCACCAGGGGAGGTTTAGACTGGATATTAGGAAGAATTTCTTTAGTGAAAGAGTCAGGGATTGGAACAGCTGCCCAGGAATTTGTGGAGTCACCATCTCTGGAAGTGTTTAAAAATTGGGTGGATAAGTTTCTTAGGGACAGGGTTTAGTAAGGAGACGGGTACGGTTGGACTCGATCTCAGGTCTATTCCAACCTAATGATTCTATGAAAAAGCAGTGTTATTACTCGTATTGCTTCTGACCAGTTTGGGTGGTTCCTCAGCATCAGACTTCACACCAGGGGTAACCTAATACTGTCTCAGAAGTAGTGTTCTTGTAGTACTTGTGAGAAATGTGGGTTACAGATTTTTGAGGATAACAGGGTAACATAATGCAAATCAAATTTCTTGGTGTACTTCAAGGTATGTGGATAAGAATACGAGTTGAAAATGGGTGTCTCCATAGACATCTCTTAGTGGATGTATGGGGATGTTCCCTGCACTTTCTTACAAAACAAGGAGTATGAGAAAGCCATATGGAAACACATGTACCTATACTCGGCACTGGTGAGGCCACGTCTCAAATCCTGGGTTCAGTTTTGGACCCCTTACTGCAAGAAAGACCTTGAGGGGCTGGAACGTGTCCAGAGAAGGGAACGGAGCTGGGGAAGGGGCTGGAGCCCAGGGGTTCTGGAGCAGCTGAGGGACCTGGGGCTGTTCAGCCTGGAGAAGAGGAGGCTGAGGGGAGACCTCAGGGCTCTCTGCAGCTCCCTGAGAGGAGGTTGTGGTGAGGTGGGTGCTGGTCTCTTCTCCCAAGTGACAGGATGAGAGGAAAGGACCTCAAGTTGCACCAGGGGAAGTTTAGATTCGATATCAGGAAAAATTTCTTCTCTGAAAGGCTTCTCAGGCGTTGACAGAGGCTGCGGAGGTAGGTAGTGGAGTCGCCATCCCTGGAAGGATTTAACACACACAGGTAGATGTGGTGCTTAGGGATGTGGTTTAGAGGCGGACTTGGCAGTGTTAGGTTAATGGTTGCACTCAATGGTCTTAAAGACGTTTTTCAACTAAAATGATTCTATAACTTGGTGATTGTGTTGTACAGGTGAAGGAAGGTCATTAGTTATCTCAGTGTTTGTTGTACTGTGACCTCTGAAATTCATACCCTTAAACAGTATAAAAAACCCCAAACAAACAAACAAAAACCGAAACCAAAAAAAGCTTCCTAATATGGATCTTAAATTACTAAATTACACCTTTTTAAAGTTCTCTTCATATAAAGTATTTTTTCAGAGTGTGACTTGTGGCTGGCATGTAGAAGGAATGTGGCGAAAATAAGATGATGAAGTGATCTCTTTCCCAGAAGCATCCAGGAATCAGTCTGACTGCTGTTAAACAGTGCTTTTTATTCTCACCCTTCTCTAGTTTACTGTGTATGAGGGACTCTTCCCAACTCATATTTCTGTCAAGCGTATCGCTTTGGAGTTTGTAGATGGCTTCAGAGCTACAGGTTTTATTTTTTTTAGTGCTATAATACTATTTCTAACAGATTGTCTCTGCTTTCTATTTGGAATAATATTCCTCCCACTACTTTAAGTGTTTTCCCCAAGCTTGATGGTCAAACTTCTCTTAAAGAAGTCTCATCAGTGCTTATTCCTCCCTAAGCGACTGCATCAGATGAGCAGAAGAGGATGGATAATTGACTATTGGATTCCAGTTAGTGAAGGTCAAGGTGGTCTCTGCCTGGCCTACCCTGTGCTTGTCATACAACTCTGTTATTACAGAGTTTATTCAAGCCTATAATCAGCTGAGTTTCACTGAGGTGGAACCTTCTGCTTCACTGAGTAGATTTTTTTTTGCTGCAGTGCAGCCAGGCTTTGTCAATCCTTGACAACATAGATGAAACGTCCAGAGATTTTATTTTCTGGATCTACTGTATTTTTAGTTCTTCTACATCTTATTTAAGAAACTGGTAAAAAAAAATCAACAAACCAAAACAGAAACCAAACCAAACTCCAGCCTGAGTAAACATGACCAGCTGTATCCTGGGCTGCATCAAAAGAAGTGTGGCCAGCACGTCAAGGGGAGGAGACTCTTCCCCTCTGCTTTGCACTTATGTGACCTCACCTGGAGTCCTGTGTCTGGTTTTGGAATTGCCAGCAGAAGGAGGATACGGAACTGTTGGAACGGGTCCAGAGGAGGCCACAGAGATTGATCTGAGGGCTGAAGCACAGGCTGAGAGAGTTGGGGTACTTCAGCCTGGAGAAGAGAAGGTGTCAGGGAGATGCAGTAGCAGCCTTCCAGTACTGAAAAGGACTACAGAAAATCTGGGGTGGGGGACTTCACAAGGGCATGGAGTGATAGGATGAGGGGGAATGGCTTTAAGTTGGAAAGGGGAAGATTTTAGATTAGACATGAGGAAAGATTCTTCGCAATGAGGGTGGTGAGAGAGTGGCACAGGTTGCTCAGAGAAGTCATGGCTGCCCCATCCCTGGAGTTGTTCAGGATCTAAGTGGGAGGTATCCCTGCCCACAATGCGGGGTCTGGAACTGGGTGATCTTTAAGGTCCCTTCCAACCTAAACCATTCTGTGATAATTATGGTATGTTAAATATGGTATTTCTCAACAGCCAGTGTCCACAGCAAGCATTTCTAGAGAATATGGTTTAATTCTTTGTCTGAAGACAAAGGTCTCCAAAGCCTTATAATGAATTACACCCAAAATTTATCCATGAAATATGTATTTATCAGTTAACGAGTACAGTATTGCAAAGTACTAGTTGTGTCCTCACTTAAACCCTAATGTAACAAGCTAACTACTGAAGTGTAGTGCAGGCTGAAGATGGCACAATTTCATGCTTATGTGTAGGAATATGATGAGTACTTAGTCGTAATATTGTTCCGTCAAGGGTACACTGATACTGCTCTAGACTTGTTATGAGGTTTGTATAGTGAACTTAGTTGTGACTGGTAGAAACTGGTTTGAAATTGAACTGTTAGAGAATTCCGTGAGGCCTTGGAAGCTTCCATCCCTTGTAATAATGAATTTCATAAGCATAAATTCTTGAAAGTAGTGTTTAATGTCTGTCTGGCCTTTGTGGAATCAAAGTCAAACCGTACTCTCGCCTGTTCAAGCTAAAAGATCTCTGGGGCAGGGAATATAAACCACTCTCTGCGTGTGGTTTTGAGGCTGCTTGAAAATTCTCTTTCATGCAAGTTTTAGCCTGGTCTCAAGTGTCTGCTGCCTGCGACTAGTTCAAAACCAATTCTTCTGTTTTTTTGAGGTTTATAGTAAAGTGGCAGAAAATCTGTTACATTTTAGGTTAAATTCCTTGGCACAGCCTCCTTAAGATTTCAGTACAAACAATGGGAGGATTCAAAAGGATAAGAGGCTGGGCCATCATCAGGCTTTCAGACCTTGGCAGTAACAGGGAATTTTCTAGATAAAAATCTGCTGTTTTGTTTTACTGTGATGTTTGAAGAGTACTGCAATAGGTGGATTGGGTTAGAAAATTTCTAAATAACAGTTTAAGTGCCAAAATGTCTGATACCAAGTCTTGGGGAGCTGAGAATTTGGGATGAGGTTTTATGGGACTTTGTGTGACTTCTGCTGTTTTAGTTGTACTGACTTGCCGAGGGGATTTCTTTTCTCTTTATGCGTCTTAAAGTGCAAATCCCTTTTTAAAAGGTGCTCCTTGAGCCTTGGCATAATGAGAATTCTACAAGCTGGAGGTGATCGGTGTGGAGGAAGTAGCACCGCTCTTGCTGGCGTTGACTGTTTGTGCAAAAGTTATTGTCCTTGGAATTTTGGTCTGTGGAAACAGCTATTGCATGAGCTAGTGGCCTCTGTTGCAGCCTGAAAAAGATGTATTAAGGTGTTCTTTCAGAAAGACATCTTCCTTATCTGCCCTTCACCCTTCTGTCCCTGGAGTCTGCTGTTCTTTGCTTTTCCAGGGGCAGTGCCTTGTAGGAACATATGATACTCAGCGTGCCACATTGTTGTAAGGATTGTGTGTTGGAAACTATAAAGAAACACTTTAGTTGAGCCCTGGAGATGGGAGGAGTGAAGGTAAGGACCAAAACTGATCCCCTGTGCATGTGTAGAACATTTCTTGCTGCTTTAAGAGTCATCAGATGGAATAAATTAAATAAATCAGATTTTAGTGAGAAGCAGCTTAGCTGTTTCCAACTACAAGCTGCTCTTCAATGAGTTCAGAGCCTTTGTCAGTGCGGAAATACTTTGTCAGTGTGGAATGTGTATTTAGTCGGTTATGAAATGATATGGAAGAAGAGAAGCTGAAATACACCTATGCGTTTGCTTCTGCTTAATATGAGAACTTGGGGCTCATTCCTCCATTTAGAACTATGTTGGAGGTTTTGGTCGTATAACAGCTTGGAAAACAGTCAGCTTCTGGACAATACACGGTGCTCCTGCACATGTGGTGTCCTCTAGAGATGCAGGCTGTGCATAGAAGGGGAGAGATACATTCCCTGCTTTATGGCTGATGGAAGCAACTGTCTGTAGAAAAAAACAGTGGTTCAAGGCTGAAATCCCCTGAAGATGCCAAATACTTTGTTATCCTCCTCTGTTTCGGGACTGTTACACTTGAAAACAAAAGGGTCGCAGTGAAAATAAACCAAGCTCCATGTCTGGCTTTTCTTCTATAAAACTTCTCTTGGTAGTTGTGAGAGTGAACTGCCCAGTTCAGAAGTCACTGACTTTTTTTTTTTTTTTTTATATTGACTCGATTGAGTGTGAGGGAAAGTCTGTATTTTCTGCCCTTCTTTAATGAACTACTTCAGTGAGCAAGCCACTTACATCCTGAACTGGACTCTCTTGCTATACACGATGCTTCTGCATGTTTTTTCTCCCCAGAAAACAGATGCAAGTGGCTTCGTGCAGGAAAGGTACAGAGGGAGGATTAAACTGTAGCTTTTCAGAGCTTCTGGTAAATTTTGTGCAACATTTTTTTTTTGTGTGTTTTTTTTTTTTTTTTTTTTTTTTCCAAAATGTAGCAAAGGAAGAGCCTGGCTTGCAGACTGAGAAGGACTGCAGAATGCTTTGAACTCTTTGAGCACTCTGCCATCGTGGAGTCAGAGTAGAGGAAATGGCCTTGGTAATTCAGTAAGCTCAAGTACAGAACCCTTCCTACGCTTACACTGTTCATACTCCTGCGAGAAATGTCTGTCTCTCTGCACTGTCAGTGGATTCACTTATTCCTGCTTTGGGAGGAGCAGAAGGGAGGGAGTTAAAGCAGTTCAGTGTACACACAAATCAATGGGAAGACTGCCATTAAATTCAATGGATTTTGGATTTGGAACTTGAACTCTACTATACAGTGTCTTCAATAAAAGACCTTCTGTTTCTCTAATTAAAAGTTCTTGAAGACTGAACTGAACTTCCCCCTAAAGGTGCTTGCACTGTGGATTTATTACAGTTATGTTAAAGCAGCTGTTTCTGTGCTTTTAATGCACTAACAGGCTGCCAGTGGAATAAGATTGTGTGTTTGGGTGGAAAAGAAATCCAGAGATGTGCTAGACAGTGCTTGGAATGGTAATGAGAATGGCAGTTCATTAGGATTAGCAATGCAAAAAAGGTTCCAGTTAATGAACAATGAAAACATTTTGGCAGTTGCAGGGTTGATTATTGCAGGGCTGTTCATGCTGCTATAATTTAAGTATCTAACGTGACTGTCCATTATCAGCTCAGATTTTGAGAGGTTTATTATTCCATCAAAACATTAATTCTATGCTGAGAGTTGGCATGGAAGACAGGCAAGCGAGTAAGTTACGTTATATTTACTATCTGTATATTTAATAGAGCAAGACCGTAAATGAAGACAGGAGCCAAGTTTCTCTGGGCCCAAATCAGAATGCCTTTTATCTTCTCTTATTAGAAGGTCATCAGAGGCTGCACAAGCATCACCAGATGATGCTACTGGAAATGGCCCTGTTCAGTTTATCGGCACCCACAGCTCCAACCTGTCAACAACATCCCAAAGTCTGTCTGTAGAAGATGGGTTTTTTATGAGCACAGCTGGACTACAGTAGAGTTCTGCTGAATTTGCTTTTAAGTCTAGGACTGTACAGAGAATAAACCCATCTAAGGAAAGAGCGAGTAGCATTTTACTGCTACTGAGGATGCTGAAGTTTGGGTTCTCCAGTATTCTCATAGAAAACAAGAGGTTTGACCCTGACATTGGTGGAAGAACAGTCAGCTCTGAGTTAATCTTTGTAGGAAAGTTTCTTGAGAGAAGATCGGGGGGTAACAAGAGTGATGGAGAGGATAACTTGTGATGCCTTCTGCGCAGTAGTGGAAACATAGGTTCAAGTCTGGCTCTGAATCAAAGGCTTCAGACTGTTTGTTTCTCTGTGCTTCTTGCTACCCATTGGAAGAACTTAGTTTTAATCTGATGTGAAACCAAAAATACTTCTGATTTCCTTGCCAGCTCTAGTCAAAGCTGTTTTCATAGTGTTGACAATTAGTGTTGGCAGTCCCTAGCACAGTAAAAATGAGCGCGAGTACCCAAAAGCAATGATTGCTAAGAAAAGTCAGGCTTTATTCAGTGGGACTGCAAGATCTTGAATTTAGAGCAAAGATGCCTCTACTTCAATTTCCTGCTCGGATTGTTTTTTAAATTGATTTATTTCCTTCCATCTGAATTGCATGCCCTCTTGTCTAATGGTGCTTTGAACCGACAGAAGTGCCCACTCCCCTCCAGAACAGATGGTGCGAGTAACCTGACCCCATTGCTGTCATCAGTGAGCAGCAAAAGATGCTGCCAGACTGTTGGCTGTGGTGGATGCCTTGTGGTGGTTATGGTGTAGCTGTAGAGAATCACGCGCTCTGACAGTTAAGTAGCACAGTTGATATTAGGCAAATGTGAATATTATTGTCTAGAAAATGGTGTGGGGATCTAATCAGTGTGATTTTCTTATTGCTGTGAAATTATCTGTGAAAATAGCAGCTCAACCTGATGCTTTGGTAAACTGTGCATTATTGCCCTGGATGGTTATCCAGTCAGAGACCCTGCTTTCCCTCTGATGCTTCCTCCTTCAGCACTTCTCTCAGCATATGAATTACTATCAAGGTGATTGTTTTATAGTCACACATTGGGTTAAAATTGGCTAAGACTTGAAAACGTGTTTTTACTGGCAGCATTGTCACCTATCGGTCGGTCAGGTGTGGTGCGGCTTGTGCTGGTATGGTCCCTTCTCATGCTGATGTTACTGGGAATTTTGAACACTAACTTTTTGCTGGATCTTAATGGCTCTTGCAGACTATTTGGCACCAAGAAAAAGATGCTGCCAGGCTGAGTTCATTAGGGTCTCTGAAAATAACTGTTTCCTAGTAAATACATCCTGAAACTTTCATCGACTATTACTATTTAAATTGCAATTCTGAGTCCAGAGGAGGCCATGAAGATGATCCGAGAACTGGAGCACCTCCCATATGAGGACAGGCTGAGAGAGTTGGGGTTGTTCAGCCTGGAGAAGAGAAGGCTCCAAGGAGATCTGAAAGAGGCTCCAGGAAAGCTGGGGAGGGCTCTTGATCAGAGAGTGAAGGGACAGGATGAGGGGGAATGGTTTTAAGCTGAAAGAGGGGAAATTGAGATGAGCTTTTAGGATTTTCCTGTGAGGGTGGGGAGGCACTGGCACAGGCTGCCCAGAGAAGTTGTGGCAACTGGATAGGCTTTAAGGTCCTTCCAGCTCAAATCATTCCATGATTCTATGAATGAACACCTTACTTTCCTTTGGGATGAGGCCATTGTACAATGTACTGTACTAGCACAGGTAGTTTGTAGGGAGCAGCAGTCTGTAGCGGTGGCTCATAGCCACTGAGATGGAGCAGCACAAGAAGAAATCACAGGTTCTCTGACCCTTGTTAACTCTCTGCCTGCTATAGAGGCCTCACAGAGGGAGTTTTGCCCTGTGCTCCTCCTTTCCTCTCTTCTGCGGACCATTCTCTTGTCTCTCATTCCAGGCAAACTGGAGAAGAGAGTCAATGCAGGGCTAAGAGATTTGACTTTAGCCCTGGCTGGAGAGAAGACAGGGATAAACACAGGTATGGGCAGGCTGGTTTTGTCCTCTTCTTTGGGAGAAGGAGTAGTAGTTGAGGTACAAAGAGAGAGTGAAGGAGTTGAGGTGGAAAAGGCAGATTACAGATAGGTGTGCTAGTCTAAAGTAGACTGGAAACTGTTGATCCGTAACCCTGAGGAAGAGACATCTCAAAGTCTTGCCTCCATTGGAAAAGCCAGGGTGAGTAGAGAGCTTTCCTGCTCGAATGCCTAGTTCAGCACTCAGTCGCTGGGTACTGCTGCCTCTTGGTTGCACGCGAATTTTCTAACTTGTCAGCCATCCAGCAGCTGAAGCAATACTGTGAGCTTCAACCTCAGCCAGACCACCTGAACTGTGTGTTACACATGGCCAGCCATGACTCCTGGCATGGTCAAACCCTGGTTTAACGTCTCCTTTCATTTAATGGTCCTCTACAACTAGGGGAGATGTGTGTATGTTGCGGCTGTAATAGACATGTTCTCAGCCTTTCATACGTGTAGACTGCACTGTTAGTTCTGTTGATTTATGGATTTTGCCTACAACAGCTGCGTACATTGTGACAGTCAGCTTTGTAGAATGACTTTTGGTGTCCCATCAATACTTCGTTCAGTGATCAATGCAGAAAACTTGTGCTGTTTGTGCATCTGGTGATAAGGACCTGGAATGGAGCATCTCCAGCCTCCTCAGCAAGGGCTGCCAGGTAGTTTTACCCCCTCTTTGGAGAGGAAAGACTGGAGAGAGAAAGTTGGGGGAATAACAGCCCTATACGAGGTTGACAATACAACAGATGGGATTTTTATGAGTGTTGAGAATTGACTGAACTCTCTTTTCCCACACCTATTTCTGAACTGATACCCTACTTCTACCCAAGAGTGCAGCATCATAACTTCACCTCATCTGTGATTCCTTCTACACTGCTGCCGTGTAGCTTTGGAAACAAAGAGTTTTCTCGGTACCAGAATGGCAGTTGATGACCAGAAAATTGGTTTCCAGAGATGCTTGTAATTTGTCCTGGAGGGGCCATTTAACTGAGTTCTTTCAAGGTGGTTCCCAGCTTTTGCTCTCCACACCTTTACCACTCCCCATTCTGTAGGGAGCAAGATAAAATAGTTTTATTTAACAGGCTTTTACATTCATTCTGGACATAACAAACTTAACAGCTGCAAGTACACTATTGTAGTTCATCTGTGCCATGGTTATAATTTAAGTCACTTTATCCGATTTGTGTTTTGCTGCTAAAAGCAAATGCATTTAGATAAAGGATCATCGTTGAGTGAAATGCTGGCATGTAGTAGATATGCTAATTAATATCTAACAGCTATTTTCTTTAATGATATTAAATGCAGAAACATCTTAGCTATTTCAATGTGTTTAATCAAGTCACACCTCCGTTTCTTTCGCAAATTATGCTAAGGATAATAGTCAAAATAACCAAGCAAATGTTCTGCTATGGAATATGCTGAGATTTAATGAAAATATAACAACAATTCTATTGAAACTAATCTAGAAGCTTATTTCAGACACTTAATTTAACGTGTTAGCAAAATAAATTGTATGTAACTGAAAACATCAACCCCAGTGTGGGTTACAGAATTAACAATGGGTTGCAGGAAGAGTTAGGAAGTTAAAAGGATAAAAGCCTGCTTGAAACCTTTTTAATTTAAATGGTGTCTGATAACCACATTGTCCTGTTAGATTCCCTTTCCTGATCCAGTTCTTGTAGCTTTTAATTTTCTCCTGTTGTTTTTTTCTTTCTGTTGTGACAGTTATTACAAATCGACCACCTATTAACTCAAACTATGGTAATACAGGTGAAGTCGTGCACTAAATAGGTGTTAAATAGTCGAGTAACTGCCCATTTCAGCAGTAAGTTGCCGTTGGCATTTGCTATTGGGATTCTGTCGTTAGAAACAAGTCCTTCAGATGCATAAGTATGTGGTTGCTCTGATTTTTATCTTGACTCTTTGAATCAGTGAGATGATTCAGAAGTGAACAAAACTGAGAGCTAGGTGAGGTCTCCCAGGCAGGACAAATTAACATGTTTTGTTTAATTTCTATGAGAATCGCATGGTTTTACAGCAAAATCTGTTTAAAATCATAAAATCATGGTTGTCTGTGAGAAATGAGAGATCTTGGGTGAATTCTGGCTGGAAGAGAACAGACCTGTGCTCATCTGGGTGATGTGGGGCACTGAAGCAGAAGACAGCTTGTTCTGGTCACTGCTGCAGTATTTGCACAGTGTTCTGCAAGTACCTATGGCTTTGCTTTGCTTGGAGCCAAAGCTGTGCAGAAGTCGTGCAGCCACACCAGTGCAACACTAAGCCCAGGCAGGTACATGTGACACTTTACTAGCCAGTGCCCTGCCTTGGTTAACTCTGGTTGGTACTACGGGAGTGCCAGGCTCCCAGACAGGGGCTGATGCAGCTGAGAACGGGGTAGGTTTAACACCTCGCAGAGGGCTGTTAGGAGGGATCTACCAGGATGCAGGCTACTGGGCAGGGCTACTGAAAAGCAGAGCTGCTCCAAACTGGAGTGAGATGCTTGCATGTGGGGAATTTCCCAGATTGTTTCTTCTTCCATTCATTAGTGCTTGCTTAGCCTGTCCTTGCAAGCATGGTCAATGCTTCTAGAGTAGCTGCATCTGGCACAGTGGAACAAGCAGTGGCAGCACCTATAAACAGTTTACTGCTTTCTGTGCAGGTGGGCTGACTTTTACTGATTCCTCGTGCCTGTCCTGGAACAAGGCAGGTACATCTACCTATGTGTCACAAGATTTTTGGTTGAATCTTGTCTGCTGCACCTAATGGTATGCCTTGGTTGAACCTGGTCTTACTTCTTGCTGACCTCTGTGACAGGTCTGGCACAGCATGACAAAAGGGCTGCTCAAGGGGCTCTGTCCTGCTGCTGTAGTTCCTTTATAACTCGGTGGTTTTGCAGGTGCTATCATGGCTACATGGGACTGGAGGCTGCTAGTAGGAGATAATAAATAAAATTACTATAGGTAGGAGCTGATGCACTTCCACAACTGGGGCAGAGAGATGGCAGCACCTTCTCTCTCGATGGTGCTCCTTTGTCAGAGCTGGGACACAGGCCTGCCTCTGGTCTTTTATTGGAATTTATTAGCTCTATGAGCACCTCTGTTTGGGAAGTCCTATGATATTTGTCTGAAGTCAGCTGTACTGGCTGAATGGTTTTTGTCCCCATCTTGTGTCTGGACAGTTTAGAGAGTGCACAAATATGTGAAGTTACAGTTAAATCCTAGAGATTGGTGCTTCAGTATCTGGAGCCTATGTAAGAGCTTCTGTTTCTGTAGGAGCCCATCCTATGTAAATGAGTAGGTGCCTCTGGCTACAGCCCAGCCCCCAGGAAATTACCCTGTCCCACTGTTGAGACAGAGAAGGCAGCTTAATGTCCTAGAATCATAGACTGGTTTGAGTCAAATGGGACCTTAAAACCCCTCCAGTCCCACTCCCCTGCCATGGACAGGGACACCTCCCACTGGATCAGGGGGCTCCAAGCCCCATCCAGCCTGGCCTTGAACACCTCCAGGGATGGGGCAGCCACAGCTTCCCTGGGCAACCTGGGCCAGGGCCTCCCCACCCTCACAGGAAAACATTTCTTCCTCATATCTAGTCTAAATCTCCCTGCTTTCAGCTTAAAATCGTGCCCCTCCCCAGCTTTCCTGGTGCCCCTTTCAGTACTGGGAGGCTGCTCCAAGGTCTCCCTGGAGCCTTCTCTTCTCCAGGCTGAACAACCTCAACTCTCCCAGCCTGTGCTCATAGCAGAGGTGCTCCAGCCCTCAGATCATCTCCATGGCCGCCCCTGGACTTGCTCCAACAGCTCCATATCCTTTCTGTGTTATCCCACTGCTGCCTCTGGTAGTGCAAGCTGAGAAGAGACTCCATGGAGGAGAAAAGAAGTCTTTGAAGCATTTATTCACAAAGGCACTGCACAGGTCAAGGAGCAGACAGACAGCCTCTTTCCCACGAGCAGACAGCAGGCTGCTGAGCCCAAGTCTGATCACTGCTGTAGGCATTAGGGTGCTTTTTAGGGGCAAAGGCAGCCCAGGTCAGGCACCAGGTCAAGATGTGGCTGGGGCTGCTACAGTGTGGTATAATAGTATGTTGTCACCGTAAAAGCAGGTTCCCCGGTGTAAACGCTGCTCCGGTTTCGGGGTGACAGCACAGCTACTCTGCAGAAAGCTACTGCCACATCTCAGGGAGTTACATTTTCTCCCAGATGGCTTAGTAAGTTGTTGTGATATCCTGGGTGATTCCCTTAATATCTGCTGTGACAGAACTCCATACTTGCAAACTGTTTGGCAGAAGGTGACATTTGACTCTCTCCCAAAGCTCTGTGCAGCATTGACAGGAGCAGAAGATAGGCCCCGCAATTTACTCTTGTCAAAAAAATGACTGTGGAACTCGTGACAGATACGTTGTGTAAGGAGGCACTGGTTTTAGAGTTGCTTTCTAAAATTGGACTCAGGCTCGGATTTCCTGAACCAGCGTTTAAATGCTTGGAGCTATTCTAGAAAAGCCTTTTATCAGCAGAGCATTTTGCTGACCACGCAGAACACCCTGAACGTCATCAGAACACGTTATGACTGCTTGTCTCACGTTGGGGTGCTGCTGCTGGGGATAACTGTGTGATAACAAGCAACCTGAGCTCACGGTTACTTGGTTACCTGGGTCACAGGGGAGAAGTGTGACACAGAGACACTTTTTTAGATCATATCCTGTCTTGGAACCTTGGTGATTTTTATAGATCAAAGATACACATTTTTAAAATAGCACGTGTCACACAGTACAGGAAACCTGCTCACCAGACATTGACCTCCTCACCACGCTGTATAAGTGGCAGATCTTTCACTGCTCTATTCTATTCTAGCTGTTATGAGTCCAAACTGAATTGAGATGTACTGATACTGGCCCAGCAAGAAAATTGCTCATTCCTTCTCTCTAAACTCTTGTGGTATGAGAAAAATGTTGTTCCAAAAGGCAACTAATAAAGTACAATGCAGTGTGAAAAAAATGGGCTAGTAGAAACTGCATCAAATTGCACTTGGAAATGACAGTGAATCAAGCAGAGGCATCCAGTGACACTGCTGGAGTTCACTTTTGCCCAGCACTATAGATTTGACTGCAGAGTCAGTGAGGAATGTGGCAAAGCCGAGCGTATGACTCCTCTGTGGGCTGCAGTGAAACCAGCGGTGTTTCTGGGAGCTGAAAAATGAATCATTATTTTCCATGGTTCCTGGTTTATGGTCCTATGGAGCCTTTCCA
The DNA here is from genome assembly GCA_033558235.1 of Neomorphus geoffroyi. Lineage (NCBI taxonomy): Eukaryota > Metazoa > Chordata > Aves > Cuculiformes > Neomorphidae > Neomorphus > Neomorphus geoffroyi. Next base: position 8,080,290 of record JAUMJM010000012.1, read on the forward strand.
TAGTCGCAAAGGGCTGTTTTATATAGGAGTCCTTTACAGTTCATTAGGTGGTTAAGATGAAATTATGTATTGGCTAATGTTTAAAAACTGCATGAGATCCAGGAGTGCTGAGAGCAGGAGGCAGTAGTTTTGGAATGAACTCAATAAGGAGCTTTAATGAAATTAGTAAAGACAACATAGTGCTGAATTAAACTGTGAAACTTACTGCCATGGGGAGCTGTCGAAGCCGAGAGCTCTGGACATCAGCCATTGATGTGGATTTCAGAATACATTCACTATTTAAGAGGGATGTTAAGTTGCATACCTGGGCTTTTAATAGATATATGTGAATCAGCGGACATAGATGGGGAAAGCAAAAGTTTCCTCACTTTCCAGTTGGAATTCCTTGTGTTTTCTTCAGAGGATTCCTACAGGGGCCTCTGAGACCTTTAGATTGAGTCAAGTTGGACAGAGCTGTGTTTAACGTGCATCCTATTTTACGTACTTGTACTGTGATAAGTCCCTGACTTGAGACTTTTGCCGTTTCACCTGATTTTTCTTCCGCTTTACTGACCTCCTTCCAGTCTGCTGCCCTTTCACCAGAGTGTCACAGGCAGCAAATGTGAACTATGTTTTTCCCAATATCCATAATTATCAGTTTTGTGACCCAAGGGGGCTGTGCAAGCCAGCAGTTTGTTCCAACCTCCTGCTAGACTGAATGGCATAAATTGATACTTTTTTCCTTTTTTCCCTTTAGAAATGTTTCTGCATCTCAAAGCTAGGAGAAATTTGGATTGGCTTTAGCGATCGCTTTGCTTTAATAGTTTGTACTGACAATCTGTATTTCTTCCAGGAGCAAAATAATAAGTGTTCAGAAGGGTGGTGTTTGTTCGCCAGACTCTGTCACTAGTAGTGGCAGGTGGTTTTGGTTTTGGAAGTGGAAAAAAATGAATTCCCTACTACTTACTCATGTTTTTTGAGGGTATAAGTTTCTGAGAACTGCTTAAGTTTAATAGAGATACTTGGAAAAATACATTTGTAGGGGCCACATATGAAAACACTGGCAGGAAATCACAAAAAAGAACTCAAGCCAGAAGATGTTTTACTTCGTGTTTGTGAGGCTGCTTTACCAGTTGTTTGTGGCAATAGGAATGATGGAGCTGGGATGTGTAGGGTAATGAGAAAAGATAAATATTGTAGAAAGTTTGAACTTGACAGTTCTACTTATTCTGCAGTATAGTTCTAATCCAAACACAGTTTGGATGGATCTTAATGGATCAGGTTCTGTGGGTCATTTTTCAGGACCTTGGCTCTCGTTTTGGGTTCAAAACAGTACAGTAGGGTTTTGAAGACGTTGCTTTGCTTTTACACCTCTCTACAATGTGCTCTCAGGGGAGCATGCTAGATGAAGATCTGTTTTTCTGGGTGCTTAAGTGAGTTTAAAATGAGGAAAATACTAAGTTCATTGCATATCACAACCCCAGCTGAAAAATACCTGGCAAACTGTGCCCACTCTAGAACTGGCTGTAGTGAAATAGGCCATAGGGGCAGGCAAAAATCCAACAACTCATTAAAGCCTTTGTATGGATACTGTTTTCAGCTTCTTTTCACTTTCAGCTGCTTGTAGATATCTCTGAAGCAACACCAAAACCATTCATTTCATGACAGAGCAGCCACTGTCAACTCCTTTGTTATTGCAAAAGCTCGTTGTTTTAAGATGTGCTGCTCTCTTTACCGAACTTCCTTACTGCTGACACCCACAGTGATTGTTCTGGATGAATGTGGCTCTGCACTGCCTACTCCTGACTGCGTGTTTGGAGGAACCGTGTGCCCTGTCTGAGCAGACCACGGTGCAGCTGCTGGACCACAGCCCTCTGCTCTAACACACACCTTGGGGGGAATCTGTCAGAGCCTCACAAGGGCTCCAGTTGTTTCTCCTGTATCGATGTCCCCCCCTCGTCCTTTCTTCTGCATGTTTTCTGCAGGAAAATTGACTTCTTGATCTCATTCAGTGCTTGTGTGGAGCTGTTTGCCCCAAGGCAGGTGGCTTAGGTTTCTCTGATTGCCTGCCCTGAGCAGTGGGCACTGTAAGCCCAGTGGTGGCCTGAATTGTAAAACTGAAATCGCCTCCTCCTAACCCGTTCTTCTGATCACCTGCTGAGCCTGCAGTCAGAGGAGATTCTCCTTGGGAAACAGCTTGCCCAGTTTGTATTGTTAAAACTTAATGACTTCACATGATTGACTCTGCTGCAATTATTTCTTAGTGGTGTGTATAACAAGTAGCTGTTCTTACAGGCTTACAAAATGTTCTAGAGCTCCATTAATTTGCCCTTCATTAGCTATGTAATTTTGCTAATGACCCAAGATATTTAGAGGCATTGTGTCCTATGAGAATTATGGGTTTGACTGTGAGGCCTTCTGGAAGAGTTGCACACGCAGCTCCATCTCAGAGTACGACCAGAAATTCGTTCTGCCCTGCTGCATCTAATTGTATTTTTTTACTTTTGTACTGAAGTAGAGTCATCTCCTATTGATAAATGAATAATTATTTCATATATGAAATTACACATTTAATGGAAGTCTGAAGAGTTATAGTGTTAAATGATTAAATTTGTTAATTGTGTCATATTGCTGGACATGATGCATTTAACTATTAACAGTTTTCCACTGCGTTGCCTTTTAAATTCTTATGTAGTGTATTATACATTCCTGCTGCCTTTTCATCAAGTGCTAATAATTGTGGAAAATAAAGGTTAGAATCTGGAAAGGAAAGCATCCCAACTGCGCTAACAGGAAGAATGTTTGTCACTGGAGACCCCAGCTGGTGTGTCAGGGTCTGAGAAAAAAATGGTAGTGGAAATATTTGACAAAAAGGCTTATTAAGATTCTGTATATGATCCCTCCTTCACTTTTTCAGTTTAACAAAATAACAGAGCAAATTGCAAAGAAGTGGTGTGAGGAAGACCATAGGTGGTAGTTTCTGCTGTAGTCTGTCTGTGTCCCCTAGCCTTTGGAGATTCTTGTGGGATTTGTCACCTCTCCTTCCTGTGACACCAGCAGGAGAACCTGTGTGAGCCCTGGCGCTGCTGTACTTGACAGTGCGGAGCTCCTGTGATGTGCCTGGAAGCCAAGGGCTTTGTTTCCCTAACGTGCAGGGTGTGATGCAGGAAACGAGCCTGTGGCCCGTGCTGTCAGGCTGGCACTTGCAGAGCTGTGACCAGGGTGGCTCCAACTGACTCGGCAGTGGCCGCTACGCTGGAACACGGCTATTTTCTCAGCTTTTCTGGAGCGAGTCAGCAGCTGGACCACAAGGGCTGCACAAGTACTAAAATCCGTTGCAGGAAGCCTCTGTGCCTGGCTCCAGCTGCTTCTCCACCAGCGGTGGGATAGATGTGGCCAGGGAAATGCAAGGAGTGGGCAGCAGAATGAGAGATAAGGGCTGAATTTCTGTCCCACAGCAACACCGCATTAGCTTGTGCTTTCAGTTTTTCTCTTTTCTGCAGCTTGTACTTGTAAGAAGCTGACTGGCCTCTGTGTTTGGGGTAGGAGAAGGTGGTTTCCAGAAGGGTTATCTCTGCTGATAGTGACGTAAATCGCCTTTCATAGATCAAGCAGATCACGCAACATCAATATCATATCACTGTTCGACTAAAGTTGAAACAATGCATGGAAAAGCCTGAAAAGCCTCCGAAACTGACTTAAACATCATCTTTGAAAGGAAAGTCGTTTTGCTTCGAGATTATCATCACAATTTAGATGCTGTACATTGTACTGGGATAAAGAGGGAATTTGGAAGATGAGCTTTTGCCTCTGGAGCCCCCAGATGACTGGAACAAGCTTCCCTTTCAGCTTAAATCAGCAAACAGCATAATCTCCTTTAAGCCTGGGGTTTAAATGGCTGTTTGAAGGAGGATTGTGCAAAATCTATTTCCAGTATTATGGTTACTGGAGCTAAAGAGCATGTGTTGTTTTCATGAGATTTTGGATGGCCCTGTGGTGTGAACTGAATTACTGTAAGAATTCTGTGGTTGATGGCTTTCACTTATTCTTCAGATATATGAACCGGTAGCCCCTCTGCAAAACTGAAGGCAGCTCCTTGGTCCTTGGGACGCTTTAAATGCAGTAAACAGAGTAGCTGTCAATGCCCTGAATGGTTCCTTACGCTGGCTGTAAGGAAAGTGGTTGTGTTGGTTGTGCCCATCAAGAGTCACAGGTAAAGTCTCTTCTTCTGATATGTCAAATACCAGTGGGAGAGTCATTTATCTCAGTAAGTCACCAGCAGCGATCTTTCTTCCATCAACAAATTGAGGATTAAAACAACAGATACTCGAAAGCAAAGGTGTTGGAGGAGAAGAGGAAATGGGTTTTGTGTGTTCTGATTTGATGGGGGCTGACAGAAGTGGCTGCCCTAGCGCAGGGCTCTCCCGTTACTGTGATACCCACAAGGGTGCTTTTAGTCTTGCTTTCGTGTTGCCTGTTCTTTGTGGCAAATACAAGGCAGCTGTGGTTTTAAACTTGCACAAGAGAAACTTGAAGTGTCTTACAGTTCCTGTAAGAGAGGAAGCACTTAACCAGGAGTTGTTGTAAGTGCTATCTGTGCTGACAGCAAACCAGAGGCTGCCCAGGAATTGTTCTGAGTTTCCTACCGTGTTTGAAGAGCTGTCGGCCAGCTGTGCTGCTGGCTGGCTGGGGCCAAATGCCCACTTTGCACTTGGACGGCTCCAGCGTTTGCTGTCTGGGGGACTGCAGCAAGCAGAGGGCGGTCCCTGCGGATGGGCTGTGCCTGCCTGGTCATCTGGAACTGGCTGCTCACTGAGCCAGCTGCTCTTCTGCTTTGGGGATTGGCTCTGGGTGGGACTGGGCTGCTCCATGGGACATCCCAGTTTGCTTGATGTGTACTTCAGATGGTTGTCCTGCTTGGGGTATATATTCCTCGTGGCAGTTGCCTTTCTGTTCCTGCCAGTGCGGTTTGAGGACCTGGCTTACTAGATAAAGGCCTGAGCATGCTGCGCTTTCAGCCCGCTGGGGTGGCCCAGCCAGCGGTCCAGCTCATTGCAAGCTGAGGCCTTTTGGTCTTGAGCCTTCTCCAGGTTTTTTAGACACTTGCTTCTTGAAAGTATTCACCTATTTATATGCTTCAGCGACAGTTACCTTGGTGAGAGATTAGCTATGTGTGAATGTTTATTGGGATTACTAGCAAAGGACTTCCCTGTAAAGCTGCAGGCAAGATTCTCAAATATTTAAGCTGAATTACGGGCTTCTGCAAATGAAACCCTGTGTCCTCTGCCTCTGCTAGAGCGACTGACAGTGGTTCTGCCAAGAAATAAACACTGAAGTTACATTTCTTACGAGATTTCCACATCTTGGTTGCTTTTGGTTTTAATGGGAGGGGCTACTTGTGGACTATTCTTCCTTCTTTCCTGTATCCCCCCACATCAAGGCTGAAGGCAAAACCTGGAACTACCTGTTAGAGTTCTCCAAGGGAAGGTGTGGCAATTAATGTTATGACAATGTGATAATTATCAGTGGGAGAAGGTGATTTTAGTTTAAAACACATGCTAGTTCATTCACACTTCCATGAGCACCAAGATGTGTGTGTCCAAGTGGGCAGGCCAGCATCCAGGCACCAAGGTGTGTTTCCAGCGTGACCTGGCCAGGATTCCTGAAGACAAAGCAGAAGACAAGGTGTGCTGGCTATCCAGTCCTTATTGTGTATCCTGCATACTTCCAAGCTTGAATGTGTATGTGCTGGTTTTGAATGTGCCTGTTTTGTACCCTTTCAGGGCTCACGGTAATTGTAATCCTTTTGTCTATTGTGTCTCATTTCTCTCCATCATTAGGATTTAATTACCTTTCTTATCTGGGTGTTGTCTTGGCTCTTCCCCTATTCTGTGTCTTCCCACTATCATCTCTGGGTGAGTTCAGTCTCTGTTTCCTTTCTGTTTTCCTTTATTTTTCTCATCTGCGAGTTCCTGGGAAATTAACTGTAGACTCGTTGGATCATGACCTGCCATCAGTGTCCACCACCCTTTATATTCCATCTTCTGCTCTTCCTTCTGGTGCTTCTACACCCAGGCCTTCCCGTTCCCTCAGCATTCATACTGCTGTCAATATTTCTGTTACGTGTTTCTACAGAGTGGCCGCGTAGTTCATTCTGTACTGCTGCACAGCGCTGCGCTCTGCTCTGGCGATGACTGCATTCCCTTGTGGCCTATTGTGAATATGACAAGTTGCGTGAGCACTTTATTTATTTATCATTTCATATTTTAAATATTTAAGTGGATTGCTGGCTCTGCGCAGATAATATCTGTAGATCTTAACAACTGATCATGTATGGTTATGGTAATCTGGAGAAAATGCAAATGAACTATGAAAACTGCTTCGTCTATAAATAAAACCATTTAGCTTCAAAGCAGTATTGCCATGGAAATTCTTCGCTGATAAAGTACATGAGTGAGGCTTTTCTCATTTAGATTTCCTGAGCCTTTTTATTTTATGTTGACGAAATGCCAGAGGAAAAAAGCTATAAACTCAATATTGCGTATTTAAAAGATGGTATTTTATTTCATCTTCTTAATTCTGTATCTTTCCATTTACACTATGCAGCCATGAATTGATGCACAGAATGAATGAGGAAAAAGGGATAGGAAATGTTATTGTTGACAAGGACTCGTGCAATCCAGTGCTCACTGAAAACTTTTTTTTGACTTTGTTTCAAGTTGGCTTCGGTCCTATATTTGTAAATACTCTTCCAATCAATATTTCTCAAATGCATTTGGAAAACTTTCTCTGAACTGCACACAAGATGAAGAGCCCCTGAGGGAGGATATCTGAAAGAAAAGGTGTTTAACTGATCTATGAGAGTGGTGCAAACTATATCCAATCCCTGTGAATGCAACTTTCAATGCCTGGCTGGTATTTACTTTTTGCTTGGGCTCTGTGGGCAGAACTGAGCTCTATGCTACATCACGAGCTTTGTGCTGAAGGCGCCAGTCAGAAGGTAGCGTAGATATTCCTGTATTTTCAGTATGTCCGGAGCCTTCCATGCATTGTGCCTAGCAGTCCTGTTCTGGAAGAGTTAGTAATTAGCACCTTATTTTGCTTTTATGAAACTACAATTCTGCAACCATTACTACGTTTATGTGGTTGCAGTTCACTCAACGGCACTGACTTTGTCTAGGTTAGGTATGGGTATATCGTCATGTATCTGTGGGATTATGCAAAGCGCTTGACTGCTACTTCAGACAAAGTGATGTTAAATCATGTGCTGGACTGGGTATAAAGCTGGTGTAAAGTTTCTCTTTACATAATTTATTTTCTTTGTTATGTGAACTGGCAGAATGGAACTGTACCAATTCAGTGCTTTGCAGCTGTGGCTTCAGTGCTTTTTGATTTCACAGTAGGCATCTCGAAATGCATTTACCCTCTCCGAGAATGCCGATTTGATATCGTGGTCTCTAAATCCTATCAAACTTTGTGTTCTGGATTGAACTTGGAGATTGCTGGACGAAGCTCTAACACAGAGTTATGCGTGTCGTATTGCACATTATCCTGTGTTTCTATGGGAGCTGTTCTCTTAAGTGGAAACTTCTTACACAGTTACACAATCTTCAAATAGATCTGGATGTACAGTGGTGTGGTGCTATGAATGGAAGTCATCTAACAGCTCATTTTAAGGGATGGAGAAGGAGTGTTGTTTAATTTCCATTTTTTAGCATACATTAAAAACCATCAGACAAACCAGCTCATGAGCGTTACTGGTAGAAGACCAGCGTCTTTATGAGTCAGTGATCAGCGGCTGAGATAACACTTTCCTTTATTGATCATAGACTGCTGTATTCAATTAAAAGAAGAAATAATTTTGTGAAATTAAATCAGCTCTCTCGGGGTGACCAAGCGTGCAACGCATGCTGTTAATGCCACCCAAAGGAGAACTTCAAACTGGCAGCACATCCATCGCACCCTCCCCGGTCTCACAGCAGGAGTTGGCTGAGTGCCCTCTACTCCTTCTCTGTGTACACAGATTGCTTGTCCTCTCCCAGCGGCCTTGGTTTGGTGGCAGAGAAGAGCGCTGTTGGCTTTGGGCGTTCTGCACAGGAGTTTATCTTCCTGTGGTAAGAGGATGTTACCACTTTGGTTGAATTAATTGCATTGCTGACCCATCATGACGCCCTCTCAAAATCCATGCTGCGAACAGCAAGAGAACTTGTTTTTTTCATCAGTAAAAGTAGGAAAGCGGTGTAGATCCCCCCCCCCCCCTCCCTACACTGGCTCCTTAGCAGAGCCGAAGAGCTGAATTACAGTCGAAATTGCAAGATCCCTTGAGAAGTTATTGTGACAGCTGAGAGAAGAAAGCTTTATTGGTAAGACGGCATATTTTAAAAGTATTGAAACATTCAGAAAGGACCATTCAACCTGACACAGGAAGCAGAAACAAATGGACTTTCAGCTCCCTTGTGACCCTGGGAGTTTTGGTTGCTTTCAGCACCCCCCTTTTGGCTGAACGTGCTCTGCTCAGCAGATGGTGTTACACATTCCTCTGGCAAGCCTCAGTCAGAAATGTCACAGCCACCTTGGTTTACTGGTGAGCCACATGGTTATTGCACTCTAACAATGCTTGATTTTTCTTTTTCTCACCTGCAGAAATCAAAGTATTGCCATACCTTTCACTTAGCAGTTGCTTCTCAGAACAGTTTGCTTCCATTTCAAGTGGAAATCTACAGGTTTTTCACCCTTTGAGGATGAGATGAATGCTCACCAGCCCTTTGCAGGAGTACAGACAGCAGTAAATTAGACCAGCACTGTCTTTTGTGGAGAAATGCTGCTGTGACTCCTTGTGTGTCCCCAATTGCCCTCAGATGGAGAATCACATTTTCTCTTTTCCTCTTTCCTGAGCAAGTGAATTGCAATAGTAGATTTTCTTTTTTTTTTTTTTTTTTTTTTTTTTTTTTTCTGGAACAAATTCTGTATATAATAACTGGATATATTCTGTATATAATAACTTGCATAGCATTTGTGAGTACAATATTGATCTAATTGGGTTCATTTGTGCTGATTGTGTACGTGTAAAACCTGCCCTGCTGACTGTGAAGGCCAAATAACCAAAGAAACAGACTCTTCCAACACATGGAGAAAAGAGAAAATGCAAACAGAAAATGTTTTGTTCAATCTGACAGTAGTTCTCTTAGTGATACTCGTCAACTCAACAATTACACACTGGAATAATGTCCTCAGGGAAGTGGTTGATCCCTCTACATTGGATGAGCTTGGCAGGGTGCTGGGCCATCTCACTGAAACTATAGATCACCTAAAAAAGGTTGGAACAGATGATCCCTGAGGTTCCTTCCAACCTGGCATCCTGTGATTATTTTTTTGTGCAAGCAAGGTGCTTACCAGCACATTCCTGACTGTTGAGGGTTTCTTTTGCTGATAAGGAATGAATCGCATTTCATGTTGGTGCAAAGTTCTGTGTTTGACAATGAATACTGAGGCAGAAGCAGCTCATGTGTTATGGTCCTTAGATTTAAAGTGCAAAAATCAGCAGAGCAAAGATCGATGGCTTTGCATATTTTTAATCATAGAATCACAGTTTCTCCGACTTTGTTTAATCTAAATTCATGGCTTGACTTTGTGTATGCGTTCTTCTCATGGAACAGAAGCTTTAATGCTTTAGAAGCTTATGTGGATGTGGACTTTACCTTTTTAAAACATTAAGAGTTTGGGACTGGGGGAAAGATCATTTCCATCTACATAGCAGTTTTGTGGTGAAGGCTAGAGGGCAGAAAAATAGTCGGAGCTATGAGCTGAACTAGTTAAAATAAAAAATTAAGCTGGAGACAACTTTCCCAATGGAGAGAAGTGTTACTTTATCTGCTGAAAATCCCACTGAACATTGATTTTATAATGTAGGAACTATCCTGACAGCTTATAAAACTTTTATGTCACCGTTATTACTGTATCATCTCTTGAAGTGTGCGTTATATATAATGATTTTTTTTTAAACCACTGAAAGGTATTCAATGAATTCTCCAACAACTAGACTTTGCAAAAGAGTTCTCCTTTTTTCCTTTTTTCTTCCCCCCCCCCCCCCATTGAATACTCATTCTGGTGGTAGGAACTTGCCTGAAATTTTTGCCTGCATAATTTTTCCTGCTTCTGGTACTGGAAGAGTAAGTTAAAGACTTCCACCTGATACAGCTGTGACCAGACATGCATCACATCCTTAGATATTAGAAATGGCATCCTCAACAATAAGATTGCTGAATGAGGAAGTCTGCTGTGGGTACCAAGCAGGCAAATCTGCAGGAAATCTTGACTGAGTGAAGGGCAGGGACTTGGAGCGCTGCTGCACCTTTTGGCTGAAATGATGGATCCATTGAAAGGTCTTCCTTGGCTGGACAGCCCAGCTCCTGCTTTGAAGGCATGGTTTTACTTCAGGTTTGATTTACTTCAGTTTAGAATTACAGCATTCATCTGCAAGTTTAGTGTCTGAATTTCACATCAATTCATTTTGTACATTTTCATTATCTCTGTATAGACAAATGCACAATTATTGTGTAATTTTTTTTTTTTTTTTATTTCTTTTTTTTAACGATGCTTGCTTTCTTGCTGGTGGATGAGAAGCTCAACATGAGCCAGCAATGTGTTCTTGCAGCCTAGAAAGACAGCTGTATCCTGGGCTGAATCCAAAGCTGTGGGATCCACAGGACGAAGGATGGGTTTGTGCCCCTCTACTCCGCTCTCGTGAGATCCCTTCTTGAGTCCTGTGTCCAGTTCTGGAGTCCTCAGCACAGGAAGGACTCATATCTGTCAGAGTCCAGAGGAGGCCACACAGATGATCCAAGGGGTGGAGCCCCTCTACTGTGAGGACAGGCTGGGAGAGTTGGGGTTGTTCAGTCTGGAGAGGAGAAGACTCTGGGGAGACCTTAGAGCAGCCTCCCAGTATTGAAGGGGCTCTTTATCAGGGAGTGTAGGCATGGGATGAAGTGGAATGATTTTAAGCTGAGAGAGGGGAGATTGAGATGAGATCTTGGGAAGAAAGGTTTTCCTTTGAAGGTGGTGAGGCCAAGGCACAGGTTGCCCAGAGAAGTGCCTCAAGACCAGGCTGGATGGGACTTGGAGCCCCCTGATTGAGTGGAAGGTGTCCCTGCCCATGGCAGGGGGGTTGGAACTGGGTGGCCTTAACGTATTATGATTCTGTAATAACAAGTTGTGATACTTTGTCATCAGATATGCAGTCCAGGCTTCAACTGAAGGAAGCAAGGCAAGATGAGACAGAGGATTGTTTTGCCTCTTACCCAGCAAGAGTCTTCACATGATGCATACAGCTTTCTTTAATGATGGTCATGATCTGTGGCTTTTTTGAGGAAAGGTTAAGTTCGTCTTCCTCTAAGATTTGTGAGGTTGCTGAACCTGGCTGGTCATAAGGATGGCTGAAAGAAACACTCACCTACAACACTCTGTCAGGGATGTAAGGCTGCTTGAGATACTCGACTCCTTTCTTTCAAATCAAGTTAAACTGTGCTGGAACTTCAGTGCAACAGAACAGAGAGAATTGCGGTTGTCAGCCCAGCTAAGCCACCCTTGCATTCCCACAGTGACAGCACGTGGGCAGTGTGTACAGGCATTGCATTGGATAGTTTTCCTAGTGCTCAGCCTAGAGCAGTGGTATGGAAAAGCAGTGGTGTACTCGTGCTAAACAAACCATGAAGGCATTACGGGAATTGGCTTCAACTTGCTGGAGTTACGCAAAAACTTGTTTAAAGCTCAGGAGGGGGAGTGCTGTCTGGCTGGTGTTGCGTGCCTGCTGCTTTATATTTAATCTGTGCTGGACCTTCACGGGTTAATCACTTATCAGTGTGATGTTTCTTGTGACATGCTTGGCCAAATCCAATGTACAGACTTCAATTTGAAGTAAGCAGAGTGTTGAAAAATGAAATGTTTTCGAAAGTTAAATTGCAGTCATTTGTATGAAAATTCCTTAGGTAGTTCATTTTTCCCCCCAAAATACACTCATTTTATAGCATATTAATAATTCATGTGCATATTGGTTGCAGACATAAAGCACCAAAATATACATGCTTTATAACGCCTAGATTGTTGTGAAACAAACATGAATTGCTACCATCTGAGTGATAGTAATGCCTGATTAGCTCCCATACTATTTAGTTCCTTGATGGATGTTCACAGTTATTCATTGACACAAGAGAAAAACAGGATCCTCTGCAGTGGGTTGCAAGAAGTCTCCAGAAACACCTCTCCTGCTCTGTCAGATTAATAGGCACAGCAGGACACCTGTGAGGGAGCAGAGTTGAACTGTTTGTTGAGTTCATGGTAGACTGCTGCACTCTGGTTTGCTCATTGGAGTTCAGGAAGAAGATACTGGCTGCACGGGGTAACGCAGATAAATGCTTCTGGGCCCTAGGATAGCTGGCAAGTTGTTGTAATAAGGTTTGCCTTCTGTCAGTGCTGTCTCCCACTAGTACAGCTGTTTTATTGACTAATTTGTGCCGTCAAAGGCTAAAATATCTCATCTCCTGTCCATAGGTGCCTATTGTATGTGATTTTAGTTAGGTTCTGCCTGTGCTTGGCTGAGTTTCTGTGGTGTAAAACAGACCGACAGTCCCCAGAATGTCAGTGTCATCCCCAGTGGAGCTGTTTTCCTGCCTACACAAAGGAGGCTTTATTTGAAGTTGGGTAGATCCTACTCTCCGAGTAGGACTTGGACAACAAACTGTGTTGGATCACACTGCTACCTTGATGCCCATCACAGCAGAAAGCTTCGAGTTGAGTGAAGAAGGCTGCAGGTATGCGCACAGCTCAGGTGTGTTTGTGTAGCTCAGCTGTTGCTGCTCTGGAGCAGCATGCAAGTTGCTGCAATTGGAATGGGGGACCTGAACGAAGTGATTTTTAGTCTGTGTTCAAGGTTCAAATTTATGCATTAAACTCAAGGATATCAATTTTTCAGAAAAGCAGGAAGTTAGAGTAACGACTTGTTTGCTTGATTTCACTCCAGCCTGCACGATTAGTCATTTAGAGCGGCAGTGAAAGGCAGTCCTGCTCCAGGGGGATGTGTGTGGAAGAAGCGGTCATTCTCATTCTCCTTTAATGCTGCATCTGTAGAGGACAGTGCAAAGGCAGCTTGGGTTTTGTCAGCAGTTTTTTTCCAATTATCTCCCTTTCACATTTCAGTTGTGGAATCCCATTTACCTATTTCATGGGGCAGACGTCCCCAGTCAGGGGATTGTGGCCGTGTCCCATCTGGAGCTCTTGAAGAGAAGCTGTTGTATGTGTGAATGCTGGGAGGATGAGCCCCTCGTGAAGGATATAGTGCCTCTTGGCATGGAAGTGCAGTTCCCTGGATAACTCTCACTGCAATAGTGCAGCTCGATGGATCGGCTTGGAGGAAATTGCTGGAGGCAGGAGAAGTAATACATGAAATATGGGAATGACTTCACGTGCAGGTTGATGAGGTCTCTTCCAGCAGAATGGAGCCAGATGAAAGCTCTTTTGCTGCGGGTGAGGCATGCTGGGAAGGATAACTTGTCTGTTGATTACTCTGTGAGAGAAAAACTTCTTGTTTTTTAATCCATCAGTGCATCTTTGTCAGCTTCTGGAGACACCAGGGTAATCTTATTCAGAGAAATCTCCTGAAGTTATTGGGGTACTATCAGAAGAAAGCAGAACGTGTTTTGCTGAAGAAGCAATAACAAACGGGCTAGAAAGAAGATTGCCACAAAGCTTGGGTGCCTTTGCCATGGGCCAGAGTATCTAGGCTGCTGCTTTTGACACTGCAGCAGGTGGTGACTTACCTTAGCTGAGAGCATAGCGTGCCATAGGCCTGTGTCTCAGAAGCCTGAACATTTGGGATGAAGATACCTGCTTGGGAGGCCGTCATCAGAGAAGCAAAGACCTGTCAGGCTCTGGTATCTCCACAGGGCTTTTAATCCAGAAGGATATACTTAAATTGTTGAGTCAAAACATGTTTCAGTAAGGGATGCTCTCTACCTTTGCATTCCCTTCAACTTATTAATTGGCAGTTGTAGTGATTTGAGCCAACCTGTGTTTGTTCTCCCTTAGTAAAGAAGGTCTGGAGAAGAGAAGGCTGATGGGAGACATTATTGCTCTTTCCAGCTACCTGAGGTGAGGTTATATGGTCTCTTCTCCCAAGTGACAAGTGATAGGATGAGAGGAAATGGTCTGAAGTTGCATCAGGGGAGGTTTAGGTTGGATATGAGGAAAAATTTCTTTACTGAAAGAGTGGTGAAACATTGGAACCAGCTGCCCAGGGAGATGAAGTTCCCGTCCCTGGAGGAATTCAAAAAGCTAGTGACTGTGGCACTTCGGGACGTGGTTTAGTAGGTACGGTGGGGTTTGGCTGACGATTGAACTGGATAAGCTTAGAGGTCTTTTCCAGCCTTAATGATTCTATGGTTCTGTGATTAGAGATCTCTTCCTCCAGAATTCATTTGTTCTCTGGCTTTGACTTGAGGGACCTGATGTTCAACATTATATTTGCAAGCACTTCTGAGAAAGAACGTTGAGGAGAATCAGGGCTGCAGACAGAGAGGTACTAATTTCAATTTTTTAACTTGTAGCTCTCAAGTATTTTTGCCCTTTAAGGAAAGAGTCACAAGAGATTTGGGTGAAGGTGGCTATTTCTTTTATAGGTTATTTCACAGATCTGATTTTTCGTTTCTTACAGTGGCTTGAGTTAAGTGATACAAGGATTTTTAAAAATAGAATAATAATGACAATTGCGTGTGTTGAGAGATGGGTTTTGGAGGAGAGGACTGCAGCTATATCTTCGAGGAGTAAAAAAGGGTTCTCTAATTCTGTGCTGGGTTTTTGCTCCTGTGGTCTTTTTAGTGAGGTGTATTTGGGTTTGAATATACCTTTGAGGACTGTTGCACAGTAAGAGAGTACAATCAAATCACTTAAGAGGTTGATATGGCTTTTTCTGTGGGTTATCTGGATGTGGCTGCAATAACAATGTTTTTTTTCCTCTGGCGAATCAGTGCTGTACGCTGCCATGAAATGCCTGCACACTTAAACTTTATTGCAAATTTAAATTACTTACATTATTTTGTTGGACAGTAATTCCCTGAAGCATTATAACCCAAATCATTAATTACTCTTTCTAATGTGCACGATCCATTGGAAAACATTAAACAACACTCACGGTTCCCTTTATTGTTATTGCTCTTTCAATCCCTGAGGCTGCAGATGAGATGGAAACTCCTGTGCAATTTCATACTGACGTTTTGTGTTTCTGACAGAGATGGCTTTGGGCTGCAGATGTTCCTGGGACCATATGGTATCTGCATATTGTCTTCTGGAATCATTATGAAATATACTGTTTTGGAGGGGAAAGATAATCTGATCATAAATATTAATCAGTGCAGCTGTAGTTTGAATAACTGTAAAAGTGTCACAGTGGAATTCCAAACTTTTCCTGTTTTCATTCACTGGTGTATTTTTTTCCTTACTATTTTACGAGTAAAAAACTATTTTTTCAAATAACTCTTTACTAACCCTACATTTTGTGTGAAAACAAGACAAGTTTTGTTTTTTTGACACAAATGCCTCAACTGAGATACCTGGTACAAGTGAAATACAGTTCTTATTGGGAGATCTAAACCAGTGGCTTCCCTGGTAAAAACCTGCTGTCTTATTTTAATCTGGACACTGGTAATCACAGCTGTAGAGCTGGAAATGCTGCCTCTCTACCTGAGCTTCAGTAATACTAGGGCATCAGGAGAAACCATAGCGCAGTCACGATTAAGCCTAGGTGGAAGGTCATATTGAATTTGCCTCTTCATGACCTCCTCTGTTTTTCTTGCAGATAAGAGTATTTCCAGCACCATGAGAAGATTTGTGTGGAGAAAGCAAGCCGTTACTGGCTCTTAGAATGGCTTTGTAATGCTTTGCTTATATGGAATGGCTTTGTAATGCTTATATGTTGCTTTCTTTCTAAGGTTCCTTGGTGGCAAATGTGAGCACATACCGAAGTGCTCCTGTCGTGGGGTATTCACATCACTTCATAGCAGCTCCTGTTTTATTGGGCAGTAGTGAGCTTAGAGGTTTCTGTCTGGTTTCCATCAGAGCCCATTTCTTGGGTCTGTGAGGTTCAAGGAGGAAACTGGCACTGAGTGTTCAACTTGGATTGGCACATTCAGTGGAGACATAATTAATTTCTCCATTTGGTTTTCACTTGCATTGTGCTTCGTGGCCGTTCAGCCATGTTTCATAGTGCCTTTCTTAAACTAAGGCTTTTTGCTTAATGTGTATGAAGTCTGGGTGGAGGGTTTAGTTCCTCAGTGCAGTTGATCAAATTCTATAAATACTCTTGGATTTTTCTTTCATTTTGTGATGTTAATTTATAGCTCTATACACCTGTTTGTAGAGAATTGTCTACGTATTCTGCAGTGCTGATAAAATAAACATTAGCCATCATATTGTAATTATACTGCGTAATGGCAGAGCATTTGGTTGCTGTCACATACAGGGTGAGGAAAAGCAATTCTGAGGGCCTGGTGCCTTCTCATAAATGTTTTGTTAGAAACTGCCCTAAAGTGGTTTTTTGTGGGGTTTTTTGTTGTTTTTTTAGTTTTTTTTTTTTTTTTTTTTCCTCTTGGCCTTTTGTTTTTAAAGATAGGGTGAGGCAACGGAAACCCTGCCAGTACTGTGGGCCCACTCAAAATCATAGGATGGTTTGGGTTGGAAGAGGCCATGAAGGCCATCCAGCCTCCCTGCAGTTAGCAGGGGCATCTTCAAATTGATAGGTTGCTCATAGCCCCATCTAACCGTGCCTTGAACATTTCCAGGGATGGTGCAGCCACTCCCTCTCTTGGTGACCTGATCCAGTGTTTCACCACCCTCAGTGTGAAGAATTTCTTCCTAATTTCTAGTCTAAACCTCTCCTCTTTTAGTTTAAAACCATCACCCCTTGTCCTATTGCTACAAGTCCTGCTAAAAAGTTTTTTACTATCTTTATCAGCCCAATTTACGTGTTGAAAGGCTGCAATAAGATCTCCTTGGAGTCTTCCCCAAGCTGAAAAACGCCAGCTCTCTCAGCCTTTCTTCATAGAGGAGATATTCCAGGCCTTTGATCATCTTTGTGGCTTCCTCTGGACCAGCCCCAGCAGGTCCATGTCTCTCCTGTGTTGAGGACTCTAGAACACAACACAGGGCTCCAGGTGAGGTCTCACCAGAGCAGAGCAGATGGGCAGAATCGCCTCCCTTGCCCTGCTGGTCACACTGCTTTTGAATGAGCCCTCACTTGCTGTGAGATGGTTAGGAGAGACTTTAATGCTGTGTCCTTGAAAGGACCTCCTCTACTTTCTTACCTCAAAAAAACGAGTTTCAGTAGCTTCTATGGGAAAATCTGCAGAAGGTGGTTTAGCATCGATAGATTGAAGTGCCCGCGCTCACAAGCACAGTGGGGCTGGGGCAGCATAGGGGCTGTCACACAGCAGGGCACGTATGGCACTCCTGGCACTGGGCTGCACATTGACAGGTACTGCTTTATATCATGGGTTTGCTGCAAGTGAAACTAAAAGACTGCATATCTGAGACCAGGAACTTTTAAATTTGTGCTGTTAAGGAAATCTGAAGGCATTTTGAGTTACTTTAGAAGCATTGCCATTGGCCTAAGCAAATTAACAGAACCAAATTCTTCCCTGAGAGGAGCATGAGTGAGTTCCAGGTTCCCCATTCCAGAGCTATTTATTTAGCATTGGCTACAACTCAAAAGCAGTAACAGCAATGTAATGGGGTGGAGATCTTGGTCCCTGGCACGCCCTTAGTGTAATGGGGATGGCATCCCCAATTTCTGATACAATACATTGCCTTGACTTAATCAGTCTAAGCCTCTTGAAATTTTACATGTAGAGTTATTAGACTTAGGCATGTTCATATGAGTCAGAATTACAGTGCATGAATGATAGACCAAGTTCTTTAGGTACAGTGAAACTATATTTTAGGTTTGCCAAAACACAAATATGTTTATTGCATCCTTTCCTAGGAAAATGTAATTCAGCTTAGTGGGATTCACCAAAGCTACTGAGTATAGTTCAATAGCTGGCTCAGCACCTGGTGGAATGTGAGCCTCCCACTGCAGTTCTCCTCCTTTACAGTTTTCCACCTTGTTATTTGTGTTCTTTCCTCTTGGCCTTTTCCTTTCTTTGTAAATGCAAATAAGGCAATAATTGATGTAGTCCTGTCCAGGCCAAAGTACTGACCTCTGTTTTGCTGTTTATTGGCAGAGATAGGTAAATGCTGATTATCGTAAGTCTCTTCAATTTCTGCTTTGTTTTACATTAGTATTTCTCTCATGTGGAGAGCTGTGGAACATCAGGTATTAGATTGTCTACTGTAGTAGGGTTACACTAAGACACTTTCAGAATACTGAATGTATGCATCTTTCATCACAGGGTGACCCTGGATTCCTATATGCTTGTGTATTAAAAACAATTAACCATCTCTTGGAGTCTTCTAATTTGCCTTTGAATAATTAAACATACAAAACCTGTGCAAATCCCCTCTCTTACCCTAAAACCTATACTTACTTTTAGTAGTGGGATTGAATTTGGTAAATATGTAGAGTTTTCTGGTATGAAAGATTTTAAAACATGACTTATAAGTGTCACATAGAGTGTTGAAATGCTAAATATTGGAAGGACATATAGAATCCAAACTTCTTCCCTATTACAGTTCTACTGCTTAAGCTGTAAAATACTCCCTCTGAGATAAGTAAAACTATGTTAGAGAGTGGAGCTGGGGGAGGATGCCACTGGTTCAAGACAGATATTGTGTGAATAAAAGCTTTCCCTAAGGACTTCTCAGTTCTCTGGGGAATTTTCTAGCAGTTTCCAAGCTGTTTAGTGGAGGGGAATTTATTGGAAGCTTTCAGATGGAGTACTGATTTCAGTGGTGTCACGCTGCTACAAGTGCAGGTTTCTGTAATGAATATCGCAATCCTCGCCCTTGTGGCAGTTCCAAGGAAGACTGGTTGTATCAGCTCATCTTTGGACTGATGGTGCAGCAGAGACAGAAATTAAAACAGAGCTCTGATCCAAAACTGAGTTGTTAGCTGGAACTGCCAGTTTTCATCTAGTGTTCCCATAAGTATATCCTGGAATGGATTAACTTGAACTTCTGGATTAAATTCAGCTCACGCATAAACAAGTCATATTTGGAGTTGGATAAAGGAGAATAGGAGTTAAAACTACAATAATCTTTTTTTCTTTAATCCTACAGGCTTGCTCCACTGTTAAGGATTCCTTGGAGGCTACCACTGAAAAGTGATGTCATATGTACAAGAAAAATGCTGTTCTGATGAGCGATGGTGGAGCATGAGAGGAACATGAACAAGAAAGCAGAGATCAACCATTGAATCTTCTTTTTTAAACCTTGTAAGTTGCCCACGGTGGGGTATCTTCATTAACCTGTGTCATTATGGTGAGGAGCATAGATTCTGCAGAAGCACCTCGGGATTGCTGTTGAAACAGAGAAGCAGAAGCTGGAAAGTCTGGCAAAGTTCGGTAATGGACTCTGGCTTTTTCTTTCCTTTTCATTTCCCCACACCCCACCCACCAGTCGCAAGCACTCACTGCAGATTCACATTGCTTAGCAGTTCTTTCCTGGCACTTCTGAGCTCTCAGGTATTTAGATTCTGCTGAAAATATTTAGTAGAAATACTTTTAGGACCTTGGTGGGTTTTGTGTGTTCAGCTTTTTAGTACAAATGGGGATGCAATTTCATAACTCAGGCCATTGGATTTTTCTTAGTAAGTGACTCATAACTCCATCTAATTGACATTGGCTAGGGAAGCACTTGCAATGGGAGGACAAAGGCAGGGATCACAGGGGAAACCCAGCAGTGAATTCTAGTTAAGGATTTCCCAGAGATGTGTAGAAATCCTTCGCACCATCCTGAGTTCTTATGTCTAATTACGCTGGACTACCTTCAAGGAGGAGATTTCAGTTTACCTTCAACTCATTACAGACTTTGGGGGAGAGACAGGAAGGAAATCTCAAGGCTATGTAAGGTTTTGTTATCCCTTTGGTTTTAGCATTTCCTAGAGTGGAGTGAGCTGAAGCACAAGGCAGGGTTAAAAGAAGGCATCAGGTTTGCAAATGACATTGAGTGCAGGGTAACTCAGTGTAGGAGCTCAAGCCATCTCCCTGTGAGACAGAGTACCTCTAGTGACAACTTGCTGCTTGTCATTAGTGATGAAGAGATTTAGGAATGACCATGGCTGTTTCAACTTGCAATGTATTCAGCCTTTTCTGCAGTGTGACTATTGGGTGGGAAGGTTTTGGTAGTGGGAGTCTACAGGGGTGGCTTCTGTGAGAAGCTGCTACAAGCTTCCTACCTGCCCAACAGAGCCAATGCCAGACGGCTCCAAGACGGACTTGCCACTGGCCAAAGCTGAGCCCGTCAGTGACAGTGATAGCATCTGGGATAAATCAGTTAAGAAAAGAGGGCGCAACTGCAGCCAAAGAGAGCAGTGAGAATCTGTGAGAGAGGCAACCTTGCAGGCACCACGGTCAGTGAAGAAGGAGGAGAGGAGGTGCCGGAGCAGAGATTGCCCTCCAGCCTGTGGGGAAGAACATGATGAGGCAGGTTGTCCCCCTGCAGCCCGTTAAGATCCATGGTGGAGCTGATGCCCACCTGCAGCCCAGGGAGGACCCCATGCCAGAGCAGGGGGATGTGCTTGGAGGAGGCTGTGAGCCCTGGGAAGCCTGTGCTGGAGCAGGCTCCTGGCAGGGCATGTGAACCCATGGAGAGATGAGCCCACATTGCAGCAGATTTGCTGGCAGGACTTGTAGCCCCATGGGGGGACCCACACTGGAGCAGTCTGTTCCTGAAGGATTGCACTCCTTGGGCAGGACCCCCGGCTGGAGCAGGGAAAAGGTGTGAGGAGTCCTCCGCTGAGGAGCAAGGACTGGCAGAAATATGTGATGATCTGACCACAATCACCATTCTCTGTTCCCCTGCACCACTGGATCAGGAGTAAATTTAAGCCCAGGAAGAAGGGAGTGGTAGGAGAAAAGATGTCTTTTTCAAGATTTGGGTTTATTTCTCATTACCCTGCTCTGAGGTGATTGGTAATAAACTAAACTAATTTCCTCAAGTCAAGTCTTTTTTGCCTGTAATGACAACTGGTGAGTGATCTCCCTGTCCTTATCCCACCCCGCGAGCATTTAGGTATATTGTCTCTCCCCCGTCCAGCTGAGGAGGGGAGCGACAGTGCGGCTTTGGCAGGGCCAGCCCACCATGGTGAGACTGAGAAACCACACAAACACTCGAAGGAAAAATGGGATCTGTGACCAACTAGTAGACTTGGGAGCAGAGCTGATTCTGTTGAAATATTAAGATCTAGATGATGTTGTGAGAAGAACGATGCAAGTAGTGCATGCCACCCAGTGTTGCGCGTGCTGATAGAACTGTAGCTGAAAAAGGCTGGCTGTGAGCCACCAATATTGCTGGAGAGCTGAGGGACATAGCAAGAAAAATGCTTTCTTCTTCTAGTCTGTAAATGGCCATAGTAATTGGCCTAATAATGTCATCTTCCAGTCATTTATATGTGACAGTACTGGAATCCATTTCATTTATTTATGGGCTGTAAAGACAAAGATAAGAGAGAAACCATATGTATTTTGATGGATGCCATATGATTCTGGTTCTCATCCTCCAAATTCCTCCCTTTCTCCACGTGTGTTATAGGAGCGAAAAATAAGAACATGTGTCTCTTCTCATAGTTTTAGATTTTGAGGGTTTAGCTGAACGTTCCATCTGCTTGTTACCATGAACTACGGGAGCAGTGCATTTTCTTGACACCATCTAGTGTGTTCTAAAAAGAGGGAGTAGTTAGGAAAAATCCATAATGGAAAAATACATGGCACAAAGAAAACGTAGCTCCCCTCCCAACCCCAAGCCTACATCTTTGGCTATGCCTGTGTGTGAGCCAGGGGGGCAGCTGACTGTTGTGCACGCCGTTAGGAATGGCACTGCTGTCAAACAGGCAAGTGTGGAGGGGGATGAAAGCACTGAGTATTGACCTGACTACGGGAGGATATGCTTTAATACAGGACTTTCCAGAACTGGTTGGTCAAAATGGTTCTGAATAAGCATCCTAAATACTTGGTGGTCTTTTTTTTTAGTTGTTTTTCTGTTAGTGTAGGACTATGCGTGTGGAAGTCCCCGTCTCTGAGGGAAGAGAGTTAAGAAGTATTGGGTGCAGTAACTAACTTTGTATGAGAATTTTGGGCTTTCTGCTTGCAGCTCTTTGCAGGATTTTGTTTTTTCTTTTGTCTTCCTCACCGTGTCTGGTGGGAAGGGAATGGCTGAAATGATTGAGACACTAGCAGGAATGCTGCCATCTCATCCTTTCAGACCAGGGAGGTGGCATTCAGACACTCAAGCCACGTTTTCGGGCAGGCTTTGCTGTACGAGGTACTCTATCAGTGCTGCATAAATCCCTGTCCTCACACAGTCTGGTCAAAGGGTCCAATTCCATCAAACTCTCTTCAACCACTTTGGATCAGACCCTACATAGACAAAACAGATCTAGTGCAGGTAGTTATTTACTATTTTGCCAAATAATTGATATTACAAAGTATAGGAAAAAGCTGGCATTTCAGCTGAGCTGGGCTTTCGAATTGACTTTCTTATGGTTTTGATCACAGAACTGGTCTCCTTGAGCCACTGTCTGTGAGATTGTGTCACAACAAGAAAATATATCTGCAGGCATTCTGGCACCGTCATCTGTAGATTGGTCAAACAAAATGAGGATTATATGTCTTTCTAACACAGAGTTACGAGCATTTCTGGATGTTCCCATTCTGCATGCATTTTGAGTCATTGGAGATAGGATGATATAACCGATCAGTGATAGTTTGCACCCTTCCAAAAATATTTCCAGCTTAAGCTTTTATAAAAAAATTACTATAATTATAATTGATAGCAGTAACATGGAAGCATCAGGAATTTTTTATATGTGAGGATCTGCTGTGAGCCACTTAGGAGTATTAAAAATATATCTAAAAATAAAACTACTTGGTGACCCATTTGCTAATATTTTTTAAAAAAATCCTATTAGGTGGCTACGTCTACCAGTAAACAGGCAGAACCTGATTGCTGATATTTTTGAAATGTCTGGTTTATAGATGAGTGAAGGAAAAGGACAGCTTTTAATACTTCTGGAGGAAAAGGAAATACATGTTATTGAATGCCTCTGTATGTTAGGTATGATAAATGATGAGAATTGGTTTTCTTTAACCATTTATATATAAGTAATGTATGTAAAAGTTCAAACAAAGTATATTGTGTATAGTAATATATAATCATGGAATGGTTTAGGTTGGAAGGGGCCATGAAGGTTGTCCAGTCCAACCCCCTGCCATGGGCTGGGATGTCTTCAACTCAATCAGGTTGCTCAAAGCCCCATCCAAACTGACCTTGAATGTTTCCAGGGATGGGGCAGACACCACCTCTGCAGGCAACCTGGGCCAGTGTTTCAGTACCCTTGGTGTGAAAAATTTATTCCTAATTTCTAATCTGAATCTTTTTTTATTTCAAACCCACTACCTCTTCTCCTATTGCTACAGGCACTGCTAAAGAGTTTTTCCCCAATTTTTTTATCAGCCCCCTTATTGAGTATGGAAAGGCTGCAATAAGATCTCCTTGGAGTCTTCTCCAAGCTGAACAACCCCAACTCTTTCAGCCTCTCTTCTCAAGAAAGGTGTTCCAGGCCTTTGATCATTTTTGTGGCTTCCTCATGGATCTGTTGGAGCAGGTCCAGTCCTTCCTGTGCTGAGGGCTCCATATATAGGTATATAACTTACATAAAGCTATATAGTAGATATAATAAACTATAACTTTTTAATACGTATAGATTAAGGTGAAGTATTTTTTCAAAACTGAAGTGATGTGTAAGCAGAGGAGAGAAAATGGAGTTTTCTGGCTGGTTGCTGCTGAAAGCCAGCCTGCCCAGGTCTGTTTGCTGGGGCTCTGGAGGGCGGCAGGAGCGTTGGCAGGAGCTGGATGGACTTTGGGCAGGCACTCTGTCGCATGGTCTGGCTCTTCCTTTCTGGCGGGCTGTGAGAAGGGCTGTTGGTGATACGCAGAACTGCGATGCTTCCACTGCGTTCAGGAGCTGATCCAGAGCCCCAGGAAATCACTGACAGCAACAGACAGGCTCCTTTGGGATACTAATCGTTCCAGCAGTGGGTTTCTGTATTCAGCGTTCCCCCTGGCCAACCTCCCAGTGATGTGACAGGGAGCTTTGTGTTAGAACTGGGGAGTACTGGGGAATGTCTCTCTCTTCCAGGCCAAGAACATTTCGGCCTTTGGAAATGACTCAGTGTTGGCAGCCTGATGGATGTCTTAAGTTCCTCCAAAACAATAATCCTGAGCAGAAAAGGGTTAAAGGAATGTAACATCTAGGAGAACGTTTCCCATACTGCTGATTTGCTAACTACTCCACCTTTGGAGTTTCTTCTTAGCTAACTTTTTCCTATCACCATCTTAGTGGAAAAAAATAAATAAAATAAAAATCAGGCAACCATCCCTTTGCTGAGACAGAGCCATGGGCAGGACTGGGTGAAAACCTGAACCACAGGCAATGGGACTGCCTGAAGTACAGCCTGTTCTTCCAGTGCTGAAAGGGGCCTCAGAAAAGCTGAGGTGGGGCTTTTTATCAGGGAGTGCAGGGACAGGACGAGGGGGAATGATTTTAAGCTGAAAGAGAGGAGATTGCGATGAGATCTTAGGAAGAAATGTTTACTGTGAGAGTGGGGAGGCCCTGGCACAGGTTGCCCAGGGAAGCTGTGGCTGCCGCATTCCTGGAGGTGTTCAAGGCCAGGTTGGATGGGGCTTTGAGACCCCTGATTGAGTGTAAGGTGTCCCTGCCCATGGCAGGGGGTGGGACTAGATTGACTTCAAGGTCTCTTTTAACCTAAACCATGTTATGGTTCTGTGACACCTGGGAAGGAGTCATTCCATTTGTGGGACAGGGACAAATATTACATCTCAACAGTGTAAGAACACAGATATACTTTATGGATTAAAAGGGTAGATCCTCAAATCTAACCCAAGCAGTTAGATAGTTGATAGCTTTTCTTCACAAAAACCACTGACCACCTACTATATGTAATTATCAGAAGACTTTGTTGTTTCAGGGAGGACGCTGTGGTTTGAACGTTTATCTGAGCCTTGTTCCTAATCTGTAGGATTTGCTGCAGATCGGTTCTTTCAGAGTGTTTTAAGAACGGTAGGTTCTGTTAGCATACCATCCACAGATGAATGAGCTTTGCACAGCTGAAAGCGAAGGTCTCTGGGATCTGTTTTCATGTGTCAAGCTTTAGGTTTATGGAAGTCATTGTCCAAGTGTGAGTTTAGTGAGTTCACCAAGAGTTGAATTGTCAGTGGAAGTCAAAGGAGGTTTAGAGTTGTAGCGATGTGAATCTCATTTTGTGAATTCCACATCAGAAGGTAAAAGCTTCAGAAGCTCGTAACTTCTGCGCACCTGGCTCATTTCTAAAACCTTTTCATGTTAAATGAGATCTGTAAAATTCCCAGTTCAGTAAAATCTTTAAGCACAAGTAAATCTTGTTAAATCTAGCAGTTAAACCAATGCCAGTGAGTTCTGAGCCTGTACCTAAAGCTAAAGCACGTGCTTAGCTGCTTCGTGATGGAAGCGTTCCGTTCTTTGAAAGGTTTAGTTGAACTTAAGAACAGTGCTATGATTCACATCATTTTATCTGGATGGGCTTGGTCTTTATGTGTTGTTCTAGAGCCTTAGGAACACTCACTGCCCTCCCAGCAGAGGCCGTGTTACGCTATGGTGTAAATTCCACTGGGTAGTAGCTGCAGTATGGAAGTGCTCTAGAAATAAGAAAACCACACCTATGCTTCTTTCTTTGGCATAAACGCTGCAGCTGGAAGGCCACAGAGCCCGTTCTAAAAAGAAATGGGAGGGCTATAAAGATGCTCATAAGCATAACGTGAGCGGGCGTGTTGAAGTTACTGACATGCTAAACTGGTAGGCAATGATAGAGGTACTGTGATAATGATAATCAGTGTTAGGAGGGACATCCTTTTGCCAATAAAATAAATGCAAATAACTTAAATAACACTTAGTAACTCACACATTCAGCTAGAAATGCAACTCCTGACCATCCCAGTGGTACTCTGGAGTCCTCCTCTGAATGTGGCCAGCTTGGATCTAAGGATCCCCCTCAGACAGTAGTGCTCCGAGGTACTGCCCTTCAAGCCCATATTTTAGATTGTGTTAAAAAAATCAGAACGCAACCCCCCCCCCCCCCCCCCCCCCCCCCCGCTGAAATAGTTGCTTCTCCTGAATTATTTCCTAGGTCTTCATTTTAAAGATGAGCATTTTCTATACCAGCGTTATCTCAGGTAGATGCCACATCCAACCACGGTGTCAAGGCTGCTCTTCACCCACCTTGTGTGCTTTCCAGAGGTTTTGCCTCATTCTGTGGTAGCTAGCCTGAAAACCTCTGACTTTCAATATTTTAATGTGTTACAAAGTACGATAAATGATAGAAATCTCACCTAAAGAGGGGGGAGTGAAGGATGAACCCATAAAGCCAGCCTCTTCATCTTCTAAGCTGATTTTATTACAGCTGTAATAGGAGCAATTTCAGTTAAAAGGCCCTTGTCAGACAACAGTTACTGTAGATTACAGCTGCGTAAGGAACTGCCTTGGTCAAAGACAAATGAGGAATTGCTCTAGAAAGGCAATCATTTCCCTTCCACTTAAAATGACCAGGTTTTAGTCTAATGAGTGATAGAGAGAATTAATTGTTACAAGTGGTGCCACCCAGGTGGTGTTCTTGAGAGGCAAAAAAGCATTTCTGGTGGATTTGTGGAATCGAATGTCATCGGCCACATTTCAAAACCAGATATCTTTTAATCAGTGAATTCTCCCATTACCCTCCCAAACCCAATTTTGGCTGAACTGGCAGTTTGTGTTAAACATAGTTGTTCCGTAATCTGCAGTCTCTTTTAGCAGTCCAACTGGAATGATTCACCTACATAAAGCATGCTGGGGACAATGTAGAGCTTAGTTTGCAATGTGAGCACGTCGGATGGATGCTATTACAAGAAATGGGAGCCATCAGAAGTTTTTCTCACACACGTGCTTCTGCCGTTAGAGTGAAGGTCAGGGTGTGTAGGCTGCAGTCTGAATATTGGCTTTTCTCAGCAGAGCTACAGGACTATTAAGTTAGGTAGAGGAAGTTAAGGGCCTCTTTGGCTGGCAGGATTGTTTTGGTGTCGCCCTGGTGTTCTGTTTCTCTTGTTTGGCTCTTCTGCCCAGCAACATGTCTGTCTGCCCGTGGACTATGCCACACGATAAAGAGTGACCATGCTTCGGTCAGTGTTTTAAAACTGCAATATGGCAAGGAGTTGCCTTTTTACTTCACCCCTGAATTTTCCCAAAGCGGCGAAAACTCACACATCATAGAATCATTGAATCATTTGGTTGGAAAAGAGCTCTGAGATCGAGTCCAACCTGTCCACTACTAAACCAGATCCTTGAGCCCCTCATCTGCCCATCTGTTAAACGCTTCCAGGGATTGTGACTCCACCACCTCCATGGGCAGCTGTGCCAGTGCCTGAGAGCCCTTTCGGTGAACTAATTTTTCCTTATATCCAAACTAAACCTCCCCTGGAGCAACTTGGGGCCATTTCCTTTTGCCCTGTCACCTGTTACTTGGGGGAAGAGACCAATGCTCACTTTGTTACAGCTTCCTTTCAGAGAGCTGCAGACAGTGAAGAGGTCTCCCCTCAAGCCTCCTCCAGGTTAAACATCCCCAGGTCCCTCAGCTGACTCTCAAAAAGGTCGTGTTCCAGTCCCTCAGGGTCCTTCTTCTAGTGAGGAGCCCAAAACTGAACCCAGGATTCGAGACGCGGCACCAACGCTGAGTACGGGGTCACAACCGCTTCCCTGCTCCTGCTGGCCACGTTGCTTCTTACCCAGGCCAAGATGCCGTGGTCCCCCATCTCGCCTCCTGCTGTATTTCCTGCTCTCACCCTGATTACGTCATTCTTACCTGGAATTCATTCTGTTCCAAGTACATCGGCACTGGTGTTACAGTAGCTTTAGCTGAATATAGTGGTGTCCTAATTTTAGGGAGTCGGGTCTGTTCTCCGTGCTTTTAGCCACAACTTGCGCATTTGTAACACTTCAGTTTCTTCTGCTTGCAGTGGTTCCTTGTTCCATCATTCTTTGCTGACAATGCTGAGCAGTGGGGAGCTGTGAAGGAAGGTGCGAGTGATTTGAGGGTTTAGCTGATGCTGAGAGAGTTTGTAGGTACTTGACCGGGTTGTGTGCTGGACCTCAGCCTAGCCTCATGTTCCCTCCCCATCACACACAATGTGCCAGAGCCACATCAAGGAAGAAGACAGAGTTGTGGAGTGTAATGCTGGCTAAACTATTTTTGCACAGCTCATGGATAAGAGGCTGGCCACCAAGTCATAGACATTTTCATTCTCCAAGCCTCCCTAGGTGACAGATGCTACTAGCGGTGGGATTTTCTTGTTGTCTAAAACTCGGAGCACTCAAAGAAGTATAGCTTGTTGTATTTGCTGTGATTAGTTGCTGTCTTTATTTTCCCTTTTGTGAAGAGTAAAGAAAACATGGGATGGTTTGAGATAATGGAAGATCTAGCCCTGCTCTCTGTAGCACTCTGAAAATATTTTTTTTCCGATAGCTTAGGCTAGGAGCAAAGGAACTAAAAAGCTGGGTGTCTGGGAAAGCATGCGCTGAAATGTAATAGGACCTGAGTGCTGAATTCCCAAAAAAGCTCTGAAATTCTGAAGAATGTGAAACTTTGTTGAATGGTTGTCTTTGATGTAACCAGAATGATAGGAAGGATTGAATTTGGCTTGGAGTAGATAGCAATGAAGCTGGTGAGAGGTTTAAGTAGTGTTGATAATATACTGTCTTTTTAAATGCTCTCCTTAAAAGTGGGCATATGTAGAGTTTGGCCTTGTAGTCACATGGGTGGCCACAAACTTTAGGAAATGATTTATGAATGTCACATTCAGCAAGTTCCTTTTTCAGTGCTGGGTCTCAGATTGGCAGTCACTGATGTAGTCCAATTGCCTGAACGGTTGAAAGTGATTTGAAATAACTTTAAAAATGTATAAATATAATTTTCTGACATTTGGACTTAAATAAGAGCTCCATTGTGTGATAAGTTTCATTCTGGAGTGAATTTTTACTGCTGAGTTATAAACCCCTGGAGCAGTGGTTTCTAATAAAATCCTGACAGACCCTTACTGGTGGCAGCAGATAGCGCTGCTGCAATAAAGAGAAGGGAATCATCAGACTTGTGCTTTCTATTTCTTTTTATTCTATAGTGGGCCTTTGCGAGAGGATCCGATGCTGATGAAATTCATGGAGCACTGCTAAGAGTTATAAAATCGTTGACAAATATACAATCTTTTTACCGAATACCAAAAAATGGAACATTTTCATTTGGCAATTCAAGAGCTGCTGATGACAAAGGAGTCAGTGAACATTAAGCCTTTAGATTATTTATTATGAACACCGCATCTCACAAGAAAGCATAAGCTCTACAGAAAGCATCTGAATGGAAGAGCTGATGGCTTTGTTATCTGATGCCTGCGTTCCACGACATTTTTCATGTTAGTTATCTGCAGCACTCACGCTGGTAGCAGGAACTGTTTTTCCTATGTTGAAAAGTTGTTTATAGAGCTTGGTACTAATCTTACGGAAATGAGTTGAAATGGTATTCATCAGGCTTAGGCAGATATGTCAAAGCTATTTGGGCTGGAGTAAGTGCTTTTTCCAAGGGGCAGTAAAAGGGGGGTTGATGGAGATGGCAGAGGTGCTGTGGTCACACCAGTTCAAAGACAGGCAGTTGTCTGGCGTGGGGGTGTGAGGAGGTCGCAGTGGCATCACAAGGGGCTCACAGGAGCGTTAGAAGGCACTGCAAGCAGTAGCAGTTAAATCCTAGAGAGAGGCTGCTGGCTGTGTGGCTGGTTTTGTACCCTTGGAGGTTAGCTACAGTGCTCAAATTTGATTCTGCAGCATGTTTCTTGCAGCTCTTGATAAATAGTGAATAGGCTTGCTTGGACCTTGTCTCGAAAATTGATAGGCGACAGGAAGGGATTTAGCTGTTGAAATGACATCCTAAAGACAGGCTTGGGAAATGAACTTCTTGCTCTTTCTGGAGGAGATGTAGCTGTTCAGTGATGCTGTAAATATGCCAGCTTTGTCTCAAATAAGGGCATAGCATCTTTTTGGGTGCTTATTTTTGAATGCTTCCAAATCAACCTGACTTAACACTTGTATTTTATTTTTTTTTTTTCCAAGTTATCATTTGTTGCAAGTACCTGAACAGCAGAGGTGATTTAACCAGACCTGTCCTTTCTCTGTCTAGGCAGGTATGTGTGTCTGAGCAACATAGAATCTGGATGGCTTACATGCATCTACATTGAAAGTTTCTTGTCTTCCATGACTAATTCTACTCTCAAAGGACATCTGGCACTATTCACTGTTTTCCTTGGTTATTTTCTGTATGCAGCAGCACTGTCCAAAGAATGCAGTCGGGCAGGTAGTGACCTATTGTACTGATACAACTGCTAATAAATTCCCAGAATCCAACACTTGCTTGGTTTGGAGATCCTGCTCCTTGTGATAATGCCTTGTATGTCTTCATGTCCCTTGTCTGCTGGGTAGCAGAAGTACTGCACGTAACCCTGGTGAAAAATCTCGACCCCAGTGCTCAGTGCTTCTGGAGCCGGGCTGTATGCTGGTTTCCAGCCAGGGCAGTAGCTGAAAGGCATTATTAATGGTCAGAGCAGACTGTTTCCTGCAATGAACGTAAAGAGCAGGATTTTAATTGTGCAAAATCAACCTTATTTTAATTACAACAGCTCTGACTGCCAGTGTGGTTTAAAGATAATTATTTTTAGTTTTACTGTTCTCTCTGGGTATGCGAGGTCCATTCCTTTTTCTGTGCAATTCTATTGCATGACTTGGGTCTAATGTACCACAGAACTCGTGGGAGTGTTGATTCCAAAATTAGTGAGCTCTGAGTCAGAGACCACAGCGAGCTGGGAAGCATGAGGGCAGAGCTGAGCCTGGATGTTGACTGAGGGAGCACACGTGATGTGAGCCTAAAATACAGAGGAACAGTGTATCCAAATAGACAGGAGCGGAGACTAATGGAATTTAAATGTTTTTGTACATTATAGACACCTGAATTTAAGATTTGCTCTTAAACTCAACTTATTTATCGATTAATTCGATGCATTCTGATTAATTTCTTAGGGAAGAGAGAAAATAAGGCTTTGAAAAGCAAGACTAAATTTTTGACAAAGATCCTGGGAACTATTTCCTAATGCTCTGTAACGCCTCCCGCTTTTCCAGTATCTTCAGGCCATTTATATGTTTCCATGAACTGTGCTGGTTTGGGCGGGGTTGTTTATGTTGGATTTCTTCACGTAGAATATGTGCATCTGGCAGTTTTGCAACTCTGCCAAGAGCTCTGCTGATTGCTCTGGTGTTAGTACTGTGTCTGAGGAAGTAACATGATAATCTTGTTACCTCTTTGTCTTCTCCAAGGATTGCTGAAACACATTTCTGTTGAAAAGTACACACGTGGCAGCACGACGGGAAGGCTGAAATGTAGCGTTCCTTTCTTGGCAGCTCAGAGGCAGGAAGCTCATTTGATCCATCATCACCCTGTAACAAAGATATCAAGCCAGGGCAGAAAGAACTGATTGGGAATGCTTACTTAAAGAATGAAAAGGGTAAATGTAGAGGAAAACATGGGAAGGAGTAGCCTTGGAGTACCTGAACCTACATCTGCGGACAGGGCTATGTTTCCTGTTCCTATCGCAGCGGGACGTTCTGCAGATGTGATGTGCCGAGGGCTGGCTCGCAGGAGCCTGGGGCATTCCGGACAGTATCACATGCTTAGAACAAGCTTTGCACAGTTCAGTCTGAGTCTTCAGCCTTCAATCTTGAAAGTGCTTGCACTTCTGTGCGGGAGGAAGGCTTGAGGAGCATCTTAACATCCCATCTAGGTTGCCTGCACAGGTGCTGATGCCCAACATCCCGAAGCAGACCGTTTGGGATAATTAGCCTTAACAAACTGCTCCTCCTAAATCATGTGTTTGCAACCCTGATGCAGGAATGCTTCTTCCCAAGTTCATTAGTGGCAGAACTTAGTGTAGAAACTTCATCAACTCACACCAAGTGCCAGAGGTAACTTGCTCTATCTTTGTACCCAAATGAGTGACAAGAAAAGCTACTTGAACAGGGATTTTATTTTTTTTTTTTGGTCCATAATGGGAAGCTTGCCCAGCAAAGCAGAACCACCAGAATCTGGGAAAGGGCAAAGTTAAGGATGTTCCTTGTCTCGTTTTGTGTGTGCCTTGCAATGGAGCCTATAATTGCCTTAGCGCAGAGTCAATTCCTGGTGCACTAAGTTGATGCAGTTTGACTCAAACACTCTACCCCAGCTTCAGTCTCAATCTCCCACTTTTGTTGCTTTAATTGCAACAATTGCTGAGGCAATGGGTGGGGAGCCCATCAGTTTTCAATAATCAGGCTGCATCAAATGTGTATTTTTTGCTCTCTGCTCAGTAAATTCTCATTTCTGAGAGCATTCCTGTGTCCTGTTTTGGTGCAGGACTTAAATCTCAATGGTCCACCGAACTTCACACCAGGCCACCCTCCAAGGTAACGATATGCATAGTATTTGAAATTGAGAACACACAAATGAGCTCCAAAAAGTGAGAAACTAATTAAAACCTAAAGTAGATGCTGACCATGTGTTTGCAATTGAGACTGCAAACGGGGAAGAATATTTCAGGGTCAGAGTCTGGTCAGTTAGACAGCATTTGACCGTGGGAAAGCAGCAGCTGTGCAGCAGGGAGGGGAATTGCCCTTTGGTGGCTTAGGCAGGTAATGTGGAAAAGGTGAGGTAATTGATAGGAAAAACCCCAGAAATTGGCCTGTAGAATTTAATCTTACTTTTTTTTTTTTCACCATAGAGTTTAATTCTACTCGTATGAGTAGAAGGAGATGATATGGTGTGAATCAAACATCCTGAAAACCAGTTTCTTTACGCCTACCACGACTTACAGGAGCATGAGCTTGACCCAGGCAGCCAAGTTCAGCTCCCTGAGTTGGTCCTCATTTCCCTCATTGCCAATAAAGGGCAGGAGGGAACTGTGGCCATATCCTGACCACTGCAATGGAAACTGTCTGATGTGCAACACGCACTTCAGATCCCTCAAGTTCTAGCAGCTTCTGGGTATCCAAGGAGTATTTCCAGTGTTTTCCAGGCATTCAGTAGCCTCTGTCTTTCTAGAAGATGACTTTAAGGAGAAAGAGGCAACTTCAGCTCTGGATTTTTCTGCCAGTTTGACTTCTAATAGGCAGTTTATGCCAAGGTTAAAGCCATCTTATCTGGCTTTGAGTTGGCATGGAGATTGTAACCTGCACTCTGTGGATTTTACATTTACTATTCTGAATTTCATCTGCTGTTTTATAGCCCGGTGAAGTCTGCTCCACTGTTTTTCCACAGTTGTTCACAATGATCCCTTATATACCACCTGGAGTAACCTAGTATCAGCAAACTATGTTGTTCACATTCTTCTCCAGAACATTTTTAAGGACACAGATGTCAGTATGAATCATTTGGGAGACACCTGATGACCTTCCCACTACAAGAAATGGTCAGTTGCTATTCACTTTTCAGTCTTCTGATTTGTCGATGTGAGACTCTTGCTCCTGATTATATGACTGCTTAGTAAAAGCTGCTGCTGAGGACCTTGCTGACTGCTTTAAGGAATTCCAGGGTACTGTAGGAACTTTATTTCCCTTGTCTTCCTGACTGGTTCAGGGAATTTCAGCAGATCAGGGAAGCTTGACTTCCATTTATTAAGCTACATTTGTTTTTTCCCCAAATATTACATTTGTTCATATATCACAAACAGATTTCTTTACAGTAGCTTCTATGTATTTGCCTTGGAGAGTCATTTGGCTTATTAGTCCATAGTTCCCCTGTTTTTTTTTCCAAGTATTTTATTGCCACCTCCAGCACCAGGGTGATTTTGATCAAAAGGCTGAGGCTGAGCCATTTCATCCCGTAGTTCTTTCAGAATTCCTGTCTTATTCTCTTGTATGATGATTTGTTTGGTTTTGCTTTGTCTGCTTTACAACATCTTTTAATCACAACTCAGTCTCTGAAAGATACTGAGATGCTGTAGAAAAACTGGTTCTGGCCTAGGAACTTCTGATGTTTGCCGTCATTCTGTCTTATGTTTGCCGTAGACAGGTGAGCAATAGTGAATAGTGCAGGTTTAACAGTGGATGCTTTGGCAGGCCCTGGGGACTGTATGTGGTGTAGTGGAACTGACAATCATGTGAGTAAGCTGCTCCTTTCTAACCTACATTTTGTCCATGTCCTCTACACGCGCTACATTGGGTAAACAAAGCACGCGCGCATCTCTCTGCGTGTACAAGAAGGGCAAGAGTAAAACCTCATGTGAACAGATGCTCAGAATATACAATTCCACCTTTGGTAACCTCCTATTACTATTAGCCTATGGCAGCTGAGGTCACATTTAAGTAGAACTTGGCCATAATTTTAAGTGACATAAAAAAATAAAAATTAAATCATTTTGCAGAGCAGGAAGGGACTTGATTTACAGCTCTGGTGCTTTCATAACGGGGTATTCTATTGGGGGGAAAAAAGATATTGAGTCTCTTTGAATCTTTCATGCATGAATAGTGTTTAAATAATTGATAAAGCCTGGCCTTTATTGTTGACTTATTATTTTTTTCCATGTTTTTGTACCTTACATTGGAGGAAGTGACATTAATCAGAAGTTTGAAGTTTAAGTCATCATCTGTTCCTAAAGGCTCAAGGGAAATGAAAACAGAGAGATTGTTTCCTAGCAGGAGAGGAAGAATTCCCTGAACACTGGAACATGACAAATTACTGAATCTCGGCCATATGGGCAAGAAGAACATTCCTGGATAGGGATCACCAGTGCACAAAAGAGAAGAGTGACACAGTCCTCACATATAGTGTCCCAGTTTAGCCCCAGCCCAGCCAATTTCAGCAGCTAAAACTGAGCAGTTGGGCTCCCAGTTTGCTTGTCCTCAACCCACAGGGAAAGGGAAATGAGAAGAAAAGGCTTGTGGATTGGAAACTACACTAAAACAGCTTTAATGAAATAATAATAAAGAAGATAATAATGAAATATATACGAATATGTGAAATTACGTCCCCACCCCTTGCTGACTGTAAGTCACCATAGAAGCTGCAGGGCATGTGAGTGGCAGGAGGGAGGTGGGCTCAGGAACGGGATTCAGGAATGCATGGATTCAGGATCGGGGCAAACAGGCAAGGTCCTCACTGAACATCAGCCACTGAAAAAGAGAGGGAGACCCTCATGATCTCTCGATTTTTATCCTGAGTGACGTATATGGGATGGAATGCTCTGTTGGTTGGTTTGGGGTCACCTGTCCTGTCCACCCCTCCCTGCAGGTGTGACCTTTCTCTCCTCTTTGACTTACGGCTCCTGCAGCTTGAGTAAAGGCTTGGTTTCTGTGGGAATAAATACAAGCATTGGCCTTTCTGCATCCCAATGCCCTGTGTCATCACTGCCAGAGAAATGATGAGGCTGAGCTCAAGTTAGAAAACTGGTTCTATTTCAGCTCAAACCAGAACGTATAGTTATCCAAAAAGGCAGATGTGGAGCCACAATAATGTCACGTCTTTAGAAATTTGCACAGGAAGAACTGAATCCTGGAGAGTCTTTTATTGGTACCTATGGAAGAAACATGTATGATGGAGATTCACCTGTAGCCTAATGAAAGGGTTTAGAGGGGAAGTATTAAATCAACACATGAAGTAGATGTGTTGAATTTAAGCCAGTAAAACAAGCATCTTTTTAAGGGGCAGTTGGTAGGCTCTCTTTTCCTGACATGGAGCTCTACCTGCTTCTTATATACTCGCTAACATGGGCCAGGTCACTCCAGTCTACTGAGATGAGGATTCTCCTTGTTCCCCAGCTCTCTGCTGTGTTAGGATGACAGCAGAGAGTTATGTGGTTAGAGCGTCAAGAGATAGGAGCAAAATTTGTGCCATCAAAACTCCTTAATGGGAAACTGGGGGATTCCCTATGGTGTACTGTGTTAGGAAGTGGTTTAGCTGGCATGGGTACAAAATATATCCTTGTTGGGGAGTTTGCTTTGCAGGAGATACTGTGTCAGCAGTGCTGGTGTTTGGAGACAAAATGCTCCTTACACTTCTCTGTGTAGAAAATAGTAGATAAAAAAACCCTCTACAAAGGTGCTACAGAGGAACATGGGATGCCTTCCCATATTTCATCTGTGAGTACCTTACCTCAGCACTTCACAGGGGGAAAATAAATCACCTTGACAAGAGGTAAATAGCCCTGTACTAAAACCCCTGCTCATGGCTTAGCCAGGAGCTCTGTTGGCTTTGCTGACCTGTTTGAAGTCAGAAGAGTTTTCCAGTGTCTCAGTTTAAAGGAAAACTAAGATGTCTCTCTGAACTAGGGAAGGGGCCTCTTCTCCAAAAAACACCATGACATTTGCAATTAAGAGATTTTTTAATCAGAAAAAAATGTATAGAGAAGGATAACAGTTCTTAACTACAAATATATGTGTATATATAACCAAAACAAGAACAAGACACACAGCAACACCATAACCAAAACCTTTAAACAAATCAAGTCCTATCCCCGCTCCTTTCGGTGTGGTTATATTTACGGCCAGCAGGATGCAATGTCACACTCTTGCAAGGCAGTGGGACCCTCCCCTCGTCCTTTTGTCCGAAAGCCTGGGGAGGGGCAGGGCGTGTGGGGCATAGCAACTCCTCTGCCGGCCCCCAGGGAGTCTGCAGCAATTCCAAGTGGTGATGATCGCTCTCTCCTCGAAGGACAGCATAGGGCACCTGGAGACAGGGCTGAGCCAAGGGAGCTCCCTCCAAGATGCCTCCATCAGCCCAGCAAAACCATGGCCCCCGCTTCCAACAGCCACCAAGCAGAAAAGTGGCGCCAACCGGAAGGGACCTCTGGCCCTCCTCCCTCCTAGTCTCTGCCCAGCCACCAAACTGGAACTCAGAGCAATCCAACCACCCCCTGCCACCCGTCCTGGTTCCCAAAACCCCCTGTGTTGGCAAGAGAGAGAAAAATTCCCTGAAAGATTTTGGAACTGTAACACTTAGTTGTTGAGAACAGTCTAAAAGAAGCAAAATTGGGATCAAGTGTTGATAAAAAGAATTGTCAAATTTACTGATTTTCTTTGGCCTTAGTTATGGACTTGGAAAGGCCAAAGAGCAGACCTTGTGACCTCTCAATAGTTTGGTTTCTTGAAAGCAGGTGTAAGAGTGTATGTGTATGTTTAGGCTTGTATGTGTATGTTTAGGCTTTGTCTTGTCTGGGAGCAGCAAGGTGTGAGTTTCTGTGCAGTGAGGACGTGCCGGCACACAGGACTTTGTGTTGGGTTGTGTCAGTGTCTCTTATTTTTCCTCTACTGGGCGATCAGGCTGTTTACTGTTAAAAAATACTGGAACGATAGTGAAGCTGTGTGTCTGCTGAATCCTCAAGTGCCATTTTTGGACAGACATCCAGTAGCTCTTGAGAAGGGAGGATCCAGTGAGATATTGCAATGTTTCCTCCAGGCATTGATCAAGCTACTAAAAACAAAAATGGATTTTGAAGCCATGCCTGACCAAAATCGCTCTGGTGCAGCTATTCCTATAAGAATTCTGTGTTGCAGAGCTTTGGATGATTGCATGCCCACAGGAGCAAATTGCTGTTTGCAGCTTGTGCACAGCTATTGAGATACCCAGGAGTAATTTCCTCCAGTTCTAGAGATTTACAGGCCCTTTGTGCTGAATTGTCAGTCCTGTGTTCTGCACATCGTAAAGTGATTTATTTCTTTACTCCATGAAGTCTTTGGGCTGTCGTGCGCTATTCTTATGTGTTCATGGCAGTGGAAAGGGAAACACAAAATATCGGACTGGAGGTTGGAAGTACTGATGTTTTTTGTAAAAGTTAGTCTGAACTGCCTTACAAACCCCATCTTTCTGGCTGCCGTTATGAAGGATGTCGCCATGTATGGACAGCAAAAGTTTACTGGTAACATTTTAAGAACAATTACTTAAAAAATACAGCATAACATAATGTCAAACTTATGAATTGGCTGTAAAAATTTCTTCAATAAATGATATTGGGTTTGCCCTTGGAAGACTTGTTCTCCTTCTCTCCTTGATCTCCCGTATATGGTCTTCCTGCAGGGTCTGGGATTGGGCTTTGTGCCTGTGACATAGAGATGGTTTTGAAACAGCACGCAAGGCGCAGCCATGCAACTGTTTGATGTAGACGTTCACCATCTCTCCATGCTTCTGTTGCCCATACGCAAGAAGATACAGACACCTGCTTTTCCCTTACTGTTTGTCTTGTTCTTGGTTCGTTTCAGATCGAAGCCTGTCTTTCTGAATGCATAAAGTTGAAAATAGTGTGGACTGAAATTTGTTTCCAGGTCTTCCAGATAGAGTTGAATCCAAATGCTAATGTAATTTGGGGGAGTGTTTGTTAGAAAAGGTATCTGGCAGATCTTGTCCTTCAAATGAAAGAAGGGGTTTGGGTTGTGCTTAATCCGAGTGCCCTTTGTTTTCCATTTCTCATCCTACTGCTCTTGTATCAGTCTTCACAGGACTCCACTGACTTCTTGGTTGTGTTCAAGTTGTTTGGGATACATGTAAATTAATGATTCTGTTTTTCTTCAGTGTAGTAAGTCTGTAATTCCTGCTTGTAATCATTTTGCTGGGCACTCATCAGCCTCGTCAATAGGCAGTCCCTGAAGTGTGCGATACTGCATGCAGTTCTTTTTGTTTGACACTTACTCTCATCAGCATTTAGAAATCTGATATGACGGTAATTAAACCCTGGATACTCTCCAGCTTTTATTGGTGGCTTAATTGTACTTTGTGCTTTTCATGAAAATCAGTATTGAATATCAACAGCCATACTGATTGCTTACAAGCTGTAAAGACAAGGCCAAGCCATTCTCACCTTCAGGCATTTTCCATGTTCCCTTGTATTCTTGAATAGCATATCTTAATCCTTTGTGTGTTGAGTTTTTCTTTGGCTATCGTACTGATGCACACTGAGCAGAACAGAAAATCTCGGGGGACTCCGTTATCTAAACATCTCAAATGAGACAATTTGAAGCTGTACGATTCTGGAGATACAATGCACATTCTCCCTGGATGCCTATGAATAGTCTTTCTGCCCAGCAGGTAATTTGATTCTATCTTGAATGGCTTTATTCATATGTTTAGTAATGTTGGACAGTTTGAATAGGTGTACTTCTCAGTGCTGCCAATATATCTTTGCTAATTTTCTTTTGGACGTGGGGAATGGAGGGCAGAAAGCAAAGATGGCAAGATGTCCCTTCCGCACAAGCCTAGTTGTGTTCTGGGACCAGACTCAACCTTGTCATAAACTGATGTGATTTCCTCAGACATCA
This sequence comes from Neomorphus geoffroyi, assembly GCA_033558235.1. NCBI lineage: Eukaryota > Metazoa > Chordata > Aves > Cuculiformes > Neomorphidae > Neomorphus > Neomorphus geoffroyi. The sequence continues at coordinate 8,119,858 of JAUMJM010000012.1, forward strand.
CTGAATTTGGAGGCTAATTATATGTAATATGAAACGTACAGGAGACTGATGTAATACCTCCTACCCCTCTATCAGTGCTTTGTAAGAACTGTCTTTCTTTTATAAGTCATACAATTAGCCACAATAGCAAACAGCAAGCTGGCACTGCAAACATAGAACTTGACAGTGCACGTAAGCTGTTCAGAGTTAGCTGCATTGTGGTTGAATCAGCCTTTTCTTGTTTCGCTGTGCATTTTTGCAGAATTAATGCATCTCTTGGGTGAGGATGAGTGAAGGAGCTTAATACTTTTCTCTTTGAGGAATTCATTAATCATAGAGTCATAGATTGGTTTGGGTTGGAAGGGACCTCAAAGCCCACCCAGTTCCAACCCCCCTGCCATGGGCAAGGACGCCTTCTACTACATCAGGTTGCTCAAAGCCCCATCCAGCCTGGCCTTGAGCACCTCCAGGGATGGGGCAGCCACCGCTTCTCTGGGCAACCTGGGCCAGGGCCTCCCCACCCTCACAGGAAAACATCTCTTCCTAAGATATTATCTCAGTCTTCCCTCTTTCAGCTTAAAACCGTTGCCCCTCATCCTATCCTTGCACTCCCTGATCAAGAGACTGTCCCCAGCTTTCCTGGAGCCCCTTTTAGTACTGGAAGACTGCTCTGAGGTCTCCCCAGAGCCTTCTCTTCTCCAGGCTAAATTAATGTTTGTCTTTAGTAAGAATCACAAAATCTGCCCAGGATGACTGGGTGAGAAAAGTCAACAACAGTTGAAGTACCAGAAGTCTTCCTCTAAACAGAGAAACTCCATCAGAAACTCTTGCTTCAGGGGCACAGTTGGGAAGCTTCACACCAAAGTGGTATTGAGAATGGTGTGGTTTTCCCTGGGGTTGCTTTTGTTTCATCTCATATTGGCAGTTCTCTTAAGGCTTTTTGTGGTGCTACGCACATGGACTCTTGTGCTCAGCTCTCTCCTTTCTCAGGGAGGTGGTTGTGCCCCTGACCTCAGCACTAGTGAGTCTGCACCTTGAATCCTGTGTTCAGATGGAGATGGAGTCAATGATCTCAAAGGTCTTTTCCAACCAAATGATTCAGTGATTCTCCTTTAACACAGTAGCATTCGTTAGTGGTTTTGTTCTCTTATGAAATGAGCGCTCTCTCATCCATATCCCCCTCAGCCCTATCCATCGGAAGATTGATGTGTCAGTTCTGTAGAGCTTAGCTTCTTTCTGTCAAAGTTTAGAAAAACTCCAAGAAAACATGATTTATTTTTTTTTTTCGGTTGAGGAAAGCTTTGGAAAATAAAGAAAACTCCTCACAGTTTGTCTCGATTTAAATGAAAACTAGGATGCGTATCAGAAATTAAGAGATTTTAATCAGGAAAACGTATAGCAAAGGATAACAGTTCTTAACTACAAATGTGTATATGTATATATCTGTCTTCAAAACCAGAACAATCAAACCACTCCTGGGTCCTAAAATAAACCAGTGTTGGCAAGGGAGAGAAAAATTTCCTTAGAGGTTTTGAAACTGTAACTAAGTTATATCCCCATTTTTTTTGTTTTGTTAGTATATGAACTGCCTAATTTTTAAAGAAAGACTTTTGGCTCTGGGTGTTTGAATATTTTAATTTCTTCTAACACAAAGTGTGAAACAGGTTCTGCTCCAAGTGTGGTTTCCTTTTCATGACATGCCAGTGAAATTGAGTTGAGGGAGCTCAGTTCCATCCATGAATCTACCTGAAGGGAACGCGAATTTAGGAGTACACCTCAGCTGGAGAAGAGCATGTGTTGTACGGCTCTGTTTCCCACCTGAGATCTTAGAATCAGCAAATGGTTTGGTTTGGAATGGACCATAAAGGTCATCCAGTCCAACTCCCCCGCAGTAAGCAGCAACATCTTCAGCTTGATCAGGATCTTCACTACTAATATGCTACTGTAGAGTAAGATGTCTGCAGCTCCATGGGACTTTGTATTTCTAGTGAAGATAATGAATTGCATTACTCAGTGAACTGAAGCAGTGATCTTATGTTATAGGTGCTCCCAAGGCAGTTGGAGTAGTGAAGGAGGCGACAGGGCCATTGACCTGCAGCTGGCATCTTGGACAGGACTGGGAACAATCAGGTTGTCCCTGCTGTTTAGGGTAACCTGTAAAGCAAGTGGGGATCATACCCCCAACACAGGGGTCAGGCAATGAACTGCCCCAGTCTTGATCATGGAGGCAAAGAACAGGGTTAAGCTACAGAGAATTAACAAGGGGTTTTGAGAATTAATTGGGATTTGTTTGATCCAGCCCTTAATGTAACCTCTCTCAGGCTTTCTGTGCATCCACTCTGTGATGCTGCACAAAACGCTTCTCTTAGTCCTCAATTCCTTTTTTGCCTTCCCCTCCCCTGAAGGACTGGAGCAATGTGCCTGCAGTCAATGCTTGCTGATGACAGAAGGAAGTGTTAGTATAATGAAATCTTGCAGTCATCCCTCTGTTACTATTATGACACTTTGTTAGGTATTATAAATCAGATTAAAAGAAGTGGTTGTCGTGAACAATTTAAATCCTGAACAGTTTAACCAGCTGGACTCCGTGTATTTTACAAATACAGGACCAGAACGCATCAGTTAACAGCAAAAGAGGATGAAACTTCCTGTATTTAATAAGAAAGAGTTCAGGTCCTGTTATATACCTCACTTCTAGCTGAAAACCATTGTCCCTTCATTCCTGATTCAAAAATGTTTTCTATCACATGGTATCATCTCCTTCCTGAGGCTATAATGATTATTGCGGCTTCTCTTGACTCAAGAAGTTAATAAAAAATTCTGGGGAGGGAGGTTTTCTGTCAGTTTTTCCACTTAAGATGAGAAATTGATAAGTTAAGGGAGACTTTGATGCAGCCCTATGTATTTATAAAAAGTTTACAAAGGCCTGTGTCCCTGAACAGAGCACAACTCAAGAAAGCTCACTTGAAGCTGTTGGCTTTGGCTTTTCCTGGGGCCACATTTTTGATGTTTGCTTGGTGTCCACAGCTTTGTCTCTTCTGGCTTCTCCAAGCACAATGTTGCTTTTCCTCTGTTTTGATCATTTCCTTTGATCAGTGCTTTGTCCCCTGGATGTGCAGCCTGACATATTTGGGAACATCTCTGTGGAATAATTAGTTCTGTTTGTTACGGGTATGCAACTGTTACCTGGCTTTATATCGCCTCTCTCCGCGCTAGGCTGTTGCACTCAGCGGGAGGCTTTGTATCAACCCAGGAACGGTTTTGTCCTGCACTCGAGCCTAAACCCCAGAGGTGCCCCAGGATGTTGCTGTTAGACATTTAACAGGCAGAACAGTGGGAACTTCACCCTGAAATGTGTGTAGATGTCGGGGCTGAGGAGACTGGCTAGCTTTTTGGGGAAGCAACTTTCCCAAAGTGGCAGCCCAATAGAAAGCTGGAAACGTGAACAATGCAGAGCTGGCAGTTTTGAGTTAAGGCTTTTCCTCCAGGCAGATACCTCCCTCCAAGTCCAGCAATTGCAAAGTCCAAATCGTGAGCCTGGTGGTGAGGAGGGGTTTGTGGCTAGTGGGAGAGAGAGCTTCCGATTGCGTGGCTGTTGGGCTTGAACTGACTGTTGGCAGCTTCGTGAAGCGATGTAAGCAAGATGGGCTTTGGAAGGAGGCCACTCGGTGATGACAAATATTGAAGGGTGAGTCAACTTGTGACAAATGTCAGTTCACTTACGCTTCGGTCCAAGTCCCGCAGCTTTTCTTCTGACGCACTGAGCATCTCAATAATGAGAGTAGTTCTGGATACAGAATGCTTCTGCGTACCCTGAAAGTCTGTACTTGAGCGTGCTCAAATTGATCTGTGCATACCAGACACTTCAGCAAATGAAGTTAATGCTTGGTAACAGTAGATACAAGAATGTTGCTGTGGGCCCGATATCTACATCAGAGGTGGGCTTAATCCTACAGTGTGGTCTCTGCATGCAAAGAACAACTTTCTTGGTTGTCACTTCAGATTCCTAGCACAGAAGTGCACTTGTCCGGAGTGTCATTAATTCTTCTGGAAAGCTCTGTCTGTGACTGTCCCTCACGAAAATTGGGTGAAAAATTAAGAGCATCCTCTGAAACTTCTCATAAGTACCCACCATGATGGAAGGGGCTCTTGTGTTGCACTTGACTGTGCCACACAGTGGTGTCATATACTGTTGCCTTGCTCATGAAAAGCACCAGTGTATTGGAACAGGGATGAGTTTACTGATGGAAGGACCAGGTGTGTCAGTATCTCCTCCGGCCATGTGGTGATGCCTGGGCTATGACACGTGGCACGAGTACCAGGGCGCTGTGTCATCACAGAGTGCACAATCCAGATCTGATTCATGGACATCGGATTCAATCAGTGGAGTTAAGCATTCAAGCTTTTTATTCTGGTAATTCAGAGCTTTGAGCATGAGTGATGGCTCTGGGCACTCCTTGGCATTTCCATATTGACTCTAGTTAAATACCTCTGTGGCTGGAGATAAAAAGAAACCTGTATGTGTTGCGCTAAAGCCTTACACTCCTGTCATTTCTGTTTTGTTTCAGATATGTTGTTGAGCAGAATATATCACAGATCTGTGATAAAAAAGAACAATTATCCTTTGCTAATGGAATAAGTTATTTTAGTGCAAAGTAGAAGCTAGAAATTGGTCCCTGATTCCTATTTAGAGCTAAACAAGGTCAGTTCAGCTAAATTGCACTGAGTGCGAGCCAGCTCCTGAAAAGTTAAGGAAATCAGAAAATCTGCAGATTCTATTAATGTGAGCTGCTCGAGATGCTTTTGGAATACAGAATCAGCGAGAACAAAAAAAGTATTTTGGGGAATAGATCTGCTGGTTCAGTGTAAAATCATAAACAGGCAAGAATAAGCAAAGATTATTCAGATAATGGTCTCATCTAAGAATACCTAATCGGGCCAATTAGCTGTTATGATGTAGTTGTCTTATGACTAATTTGAGCAGTCTGTGGTGGGTGATGATTATCTTAAGGCACTTGTGTGATAGAGCAAGCAGAGATGTGGGCTGCAGCTTTGTAGAGGAGAAAAGTCTGGTAGGGAAACTCGACTACAGCACAGAACTTTTGAAATCAGGATGACTGGATAAATGTTTCTGGGTCTTGTTTACACAAAGGCTTGATGTTGGAGGGCTGTGATGTGAGGGAGGCACTGGAAGAGTGTTTGGATGTCACTGGAGGGGTGCAGAAGCTGCTTTCTAGGTAGGGCTTTTCAGAAGAGCAGGAGGAGATGGGAGGAGGAAACCCAGTGACTTTCTCAGTGACCTTGTGGGCAGTTTCTTCCCTGCTCAGATGGAAGCAGTAGGGGAGTGGCTGTATCAGCTCCCTCTAATTTACCTGGAGTTTCAGACGCTGAAGAGTATAAATAGCATCCTATTCCCAAATCCCTGTGAATAAAGTGTAGTTCGAATGCAGTCTCATCTGTGTTTGAAGGGGGCAGGAGCAGGAACCTGTTTCAATTAATTTGCTGAGATACAACCCTTGGAGATTAATTTGAGTTTCAGAAATGTTGCTAATGAATTCTGGGCGGAGAAGCTCCTGCCCTGAAAGGTTTTGCTGGTGATGGGACAAGAGCTGGGGCCATGAGGTCTAAATGCACTGGGAAGTGGGAGGAAGTAGGAGAAGTGCCTGAAATCAAAGCTATGAAAGGAGGGGTTTGCGAGAGGAGAGGAGAGGAGAGCTGTTTCGGTCTTCTTTTGTTTTCCTTCAAGACTGTAATTTTCTTCATAGACATTGTGGGCTGCTATTTAAAGGACTAACACTTGGAGGATGAGCATAATTGCAATGGACATAATTAAGGAAAAGATGATCAGATAAAAGATTGAGACTATTACAAAAGATATCTGAAAACAGTGAGGCATTTCCCATAGTTCATGCGTATTTTCATGTTTAACATGTTGCTGCTTTAAGAATGAGAGAGATGGGCAAAGCCTTGCTACCCATGACTAGGAAACAGAAGTTAGTAAGGAGTAAGGTTCAGTGCACGTGCATCTCATGGAAAGCAGTGGCTGCAATGTATTGGACAGAGAAAGGGAAATACTGGAAGCAGTAGTACTGCACAGTGAAAGGGTAATTATAGCAAGGCAAAGTTAAGAGAATCTTGTTCAGGAAGCAGTGAGGAAAGCATGTTTTAACCAGACACTCGGTAGAATACGTAGATGTGGGCAAATTGGCTTCACCATTGAGTTCAGGAAATGATCAAAGGCATAGCTAGGAAACATCAAATTGTCGCTCCCATAATAACCAAAAGCTTTCTGCCGTACTGGTCTGGATTGCTGAGTATGTTGTCTTGGAGCACTTTAAAGGGAAACTTGATTTCTTCCAGAATGTAACTATAGTAAAGCAAAGCACTAGTAATTCCAGAGATTTCTAGAGACGAAGGTCTGAAAACAATACGGACGTCCTTGGTAAGAAAATTACAGGTGGCAGCCTGCAAAGGGAGAAGGCCACCTCAGTGGGGTTTTCCTAACTGTTTCTTCTGATAGTGCATATTTTTTTGTGTTAACAGTTTGAAATTGTTCTTTGAAATAGCCTGAGTAGCTGTTGTGGTGAGTAGAGGAAAGGAGTCTTTTGTATTTAAGCCTGGATGCTATGTGGTATCCTGTTGGCTTCCATCCCTGTCTATTCATTGTTTTAATTGCCTATTTCTGTTTATGTAATTTAACTGCCTCTTACTAGAAAGAAATTTTAATTTAGCATTAACAGATTATTTAAAGATTATTTTGATGTTTTCATCACATTAGTGCTTCAAAATTATTTCAGAGCTAAAAACTTTTACAAAACTGTCTGCAAGTTCCGGCTGAAACCTGTAAGGTAAGTTCCAATCTATTAATTAGAAAAGAGAAATAAACCATGCGGTTGGTTAACAGTTCCAGTGGTGGGTGTTGCATGCACTCTGCCCTGTCACCTCTGTACCCTCTACCTTTTTATAGCCCGTGTGTTTGTGTGTGACCTTAGACTGAGAGCAGGCTCCGTATTTCCCCCAGGACAAGAACTGGAACTGCCAGTGACTGTTGCATCAAGTCTTTGGCCTGAAATAGTTTATTTCTGTGTCTGTTGTTCACCATGGCAGCCTGTGAAATGGCAAAAGATTGAGCATGAATATTTGCATGAATTATTTGCATTTATTTATGTTGCTGTTTTATTGGCACGTGTACCTTTGGCGTTACTGCTAATGTTATACTGGCAAGTGTAGAAGGAAAAAAGCAATGGGCAAGAGAACACAGGAATACAAGGTACTATTCCTTCATCTGATTCTTTTAAAGCATAAAATTTTAGATCTGTTGCCCAGGGAGATGCAAGTAGAGCCAAGGAGTGTGTTCTTGTCCTGTCCTCATCTGGTCCATAACACTTTACTGACTATTCCAGGCTACATGTAGCCGCAAGAGCCATTCAACTAAGATATTCCCCCATGGTTGCTTGTCTGCTGAGAAATGTCAAGAAACTGGAGTCCTGCCAAAGAAAGTGAGCCCTGTATGTGGATCTGGAGTGAGAGCAGTAAGTACAGGTTGTAAGGCTCCAGCTCCTTCCCCAGCTCCGTTCCCTTCTCTGGACACGCTCCAGCCCCTCAGTGTCCTTCTTGGAGTGAGGGGCCCAAACTGACCCCAGCACTCGAGGTGCAGCCTCACCAGCACCCTGCCCTGCTCCTGCTGGCCACACCATGGCTGGTCCAAGCCAGGATGCTCTTGGCCTTCTTGGCCACCTGGGCCACTGCTGGCTCCTGTTCAGCCACTGCCAAACAACACCCCCAGGTCCTTCTCTGCCAGGCAGCTCTCCAGCCACTCCTTCCCAAGCCTGGAGCTGTACGGGGTTGTTGTGTCCACGTGCAGGAGCTGGCACTTGGCCTTGTTGAAACTCGGTGTCCGTTGCAGTCCATCAACCCAGCCTGTCCAGACCCCTCTGTAGAGCCTTCCTGCCCTCAAGCAGATTCGCGCTCCCACCCAGCTTAGTGCCGTCTGCAAACTTACAGAGGGTGCACTCAACCCCTTCATCAAGATCATCGATAAAGATATTGAGAAGAGCCGGGTCCAGCACTGAGACCTGGGGGCACTGCTTGTGATCCTCATAGCAAGGGGGACTGATGGGCCCCGGGGGTGTAACATCGCTGGGCAAGTTTAAGGCATAATTTTACGTGGATGGAGTGGAAAAGCAAGGGATGCTTTGAGCCTTTTTTCAAAGGTGAGTGTATAAAGCTCTGTACATGTGTGCAGGGGGCTGCAGTGCTTACCAAAGAGATGTGACTGGAAGCAAATAAAAGAGCATAGCAGCACTGAACCTGAGGGAGCTGTGTTGGTGTGCTGCTCACAGGGCACTGAGCTGGGCTCAGCCGCATAAGCTGAGCTGCTCAGCAGCATCGTGTTTGAATAACAGAAACAGAAAGCAGACATCCAGGTAGAACGCTGGGGTTTAAAAGTTACTGAAGAGCTGACCTGAAGGTCAGATTCTCTTCACTCTTTATGCCCAAGGGCCTTAGGAGGATGGAAGGCTGCTTTGGATTGCTGTGATGGCTCTGGTTCTGCGCAGACATCACAGGGTCGTGGCGGTGGTGCTCATCCTCGGGCAAGTCTGTCCCAAGGGGACTCAGGGTAGAGGAACTAAAACAAACAGAGCTTTTGACACTAAAGCACGCAGAACTTCTGAAGATGCTCTGAACTCTTAAGTTGGCTGAATAAATGTGGTGTTGGCCTCCTGCTGTGCCACTTCACGTGTGAGATCAGGGGACTGGGCGGCGGGGGCTCAGGGACGGGTTACTGCCAGTAGCCCATGGACGCTTTTTCCTTTGGGAATCACCTCTGAGGGGCAGAGGGGTCCTTGAGAACATCTCCTGATGGCTTTGTGCTCATGGTCCTACACACATGCAGTTCTGTACCTAGAAAGCACAAACACTGAGTAATGTTTGTCAGTTCTCTTTGGGGCAGAAGTGTTTCCCTGGTAGGTTTCAGGTAAATTACGGTCTTCTGTAAATTAATATTTTTCTACAGATGTGGGTTTAAATTGTTTTTCTCGTGGATTATGAATCTTGTGAATTGTTTCAGTGATGCTTTTAGGAGAATAAATAGATAAAACAGAAATAAGACTTGCTTGTGCCAAGACTTAATAGATATTTTCTTTTTCCGGGAAAGAAGCAGGCAGCTGATTGAGGGGCTTTTCCCTTTTTTTCACTACTGAGAGGTAATCTGGCACAACTGCAGAGCTGAAATGGAGTTGCTGTGTGCAGAGCTCAAATATAAAATACTGTAATTAAAAATTATCACCTACCTGTAAAGCTGGAAAAGTGAACCTGGGCAGGGTGTTATTACTGAGGTGCAGTGCCTCAAGGCGGCTCTCTCCTTCCACTGGTGTTTGGGTTGTGAGACTCGAGGCTGTCCAGGGGAATTCTCATGAGCCTTGCTGGACCTTCTGAGCATTCCTAGAGATTGCAAACTGAACCTTGTGCTTCTGGATGTATCAGCAGGCTGGTTACAGAGGGCCAGGCACCCATATTGCTGTCTCTCCAGCTGCTATAAAATATGTTAGAAATACAACCTTTTGAATGTACGGTGGTGTACTTGCCCTTAAAAATGCCCTCTCACTTGTAGCACACAATCACATTTGGTCAGTTTGAGAATGAGGCTTGTTCAGCACCTGACAAGCCAACCCCTGCTATAAATGTCTTTGCTGGCTGTGTTCAAGCTCACGTTCAGAAATCCTCCAGGGATTACTGCAGAGGTGTGACGGGATGAGAAATAACCTTATAGAAATTGGAGAGTGGTTCCCTTACTCAGATGTCTGAAGAGACTGGGAACCTTACTGTGAATGTCTGACTTGCAGCGTACAAAGTAACCCTTGAGAGTCTGTTTGACATCTTCATCAATGACATAGATGATGGGATTGAGTGCCCCCTCGGCAGTTTGCAGATGACACCAAACTGAGTGGTGAGGCTGACACCCCTGAGAGACAGGATGCCATCCAGAAGGAGCTGGACAAGCTGGAGAAGTGGGCTTATGAAACCCTCATGAGGTGTAACACGGCCAAGTGCAAGGTCCTGCACCTGGGTCTGGGCAACCCTCAGCATGGATACAGCATGGGGGATGAAGAGATTAGGATCAGCTGTGTGGAGAAGGACCTGAGGTGGATGAAAAGCTGGACATGAGACGGCAAATATGGGCTTGCAGTCCAGAAGACCAACTGTAGCCTGGGCTGCATCAAAAGAAGCGCAGCCAGCAACTCTGCTCTGGTGAGACCCCACCTGGGTCTGCTCCTGCATCCAGCTCTCAGCACAAGAAGGATGTGGACCTGCTGGAGCTGGTCTAGAGGAAGACATGAAGATGATCAAAGGCCAGGAACATCTCTCCTATGAAGAGAGGCTGAGAGGGGTGGGGTTGTTCAGCCTGGAGTAGAGAAGGCTCCAAGGAGATCTTATTGGAGCCTTTTGACCCTTAAAGGAGGCTGATAGGAAAGAAGGGGGAAAACTTCTTAGCAGGACCTGTAGCAATAGGAGAAGGGGTGATGGTTTTAAACTAAAAGAGGAGAGGTTTAGACTAGAAATTAGGAAGAAATGTTTCATGCTGAGGCTGGAGAAACACTGTCCCAGGTTGCCCAGAGAGGTGGTGGACACCCCATCCCTGAGACATTCAAGGCCAGCTTGAATGTGGCTCTGAGCAACCTGATTGAGTTGAAGAAGTGTTCCTGCTCACTGCAGGGGAAGCTGGACCAGATGAGCTTCATGGTCCCTTCCAACCCAAACCATTGCATGATTCTGTGATTATAAGTACAGCAGAATTCTTGTCTTCAGTTTGCCAGTGTCAGGCTTAGGGCCAAAAGCTTCTCTGGAGCAGTGCAGCATTAAGTAATGTATCCTCAAACGAGGGTTTGCCCTTCAAGAGTGTTTGGTTATTTGTTTTAAGTACTTCAGCTCAACAGAACTCTCCTGCATCAACTGAAACACTGTTAAATGTTCTTTCTTTTCAGGAAATTTTCAGTGTATCAGCTGGAATGGAGTGGACTAACTTCCAGTGAAGGGGCCTGAAACATTCCAGGCGATCACAGGGATAGGCAGAGCAGCAGTTGATCTGATGAGGTGATTAAGAATCAAGCATCCATGACAAAAAGCCCTTCAGAGGAAGTTAGCTTTTGTGGGAGCAACTTAAGCTGACCCTGAGGTAGGATAATTATGCTGAAATGACATGAATTGTTCGGCACACTTACATATATTTTACTTTCTTGCCCTTCTGATCATAATTAAGTACCTCTACCAGATCAAAAGCTGGTTTAACTCATTTGGAAATAAAATTACTGTGCCTACTGTGCTGTGTAAAGTTTAGGAAAACCTTAATGAAACAAATTCCGTTAGGGGAGGCTGCTTTACTATCCCAAGGTCCTTATTCTAAATCAAGAGGATATGGATTTGTAACTTAAATTTGTTGCGTGTTTTGTGTGGAATCTCTTCGTAGGTAACTGTTGATCCAAATAGCACTGAATACGAAGCACTGGGTATTAGGGTTTCTCATGCAGCGCCTATCTTGTTCTATAGATCCCTGCCTCCAGCACTCACCCCAACAGTCTTTTATTTTCATTGAAGTTCTAAAGCATTAAACCTTGTTTTATTTGAGTGTACCTGTTTATTCTGGGGTTGTCGGTGTAGTTACAGAACTGCAGCACTTAGGCTTTTTATCTGGCACTTCAGACCCAGTAAAACTGCTCACAAGCTTTAGTTTTGCACAGTATTTTTTGTCTAACTCATATAATCTCTCTTCTTTTTGGGCTCTGAATTTTAGTAAACATGAGAACTAAAATGCATACTGACTATATTAAAAAGTGAAAACTAATTTTTTTTTCTGTACTGTATATAAATCATGTGATGTCAATATTAGATATTATTTCCCTAAAACAAAGTTTAATATGAATCTTGTGTTTTTCTTATAGTTCAGACCAAACAAAGTTTAGTTCTGATTCATTCAAAGCTTTGTGGATTTCAGACTTGGGTTCTAGTATTTGTTAGGTTTTGTATTAGCTCTCTTCTCCTTTCTATTTATGTTTAGACGTTACTCTTGAAATCAAGGGCAGAATTATAAAAGGTCAATGTTTTGAATGAAACTTTTAATTCATGAAAATCCAGAGAGGGATAGCTGTATTTACCATGTTTAAACAAAGATAGCATTGAACTTCCGGCTAAGGCTCTATTGGTTTAAACCTTAGGAAAGCCAACACCAGAAAAATGTTTCCTTGACTTAATCAGAACTGAATGCTTCCAGCTACAGAGTTAGAGTTCTGATTTTTAGAGTAGAAAATTTGTCCTGGGCTGCATCAGAAGATGATCAGAGAGCTGAAGCACCTCTGCTATGAGGACAGGCTGAGAGAGTTGGGGTTGTTCAGTCTGGAAAAGAGAAGGCTCTGGGGAGACCTTAGAGCAGCCTCCCAGTACTGAAAGGGCTCCAGGAAAGCTGGGGAAGGGCTCTTGATCAGGGAGTGCAGGGACAGGATGTGGGGGAGGATTTTTTTTCAGCTGAAAGAAGGAAGATTAAGATGAAATCTGAGGAAAGAATGTTTTCCTGTGAGGGTGGGGAGGCCCTGGCCCAGGTTGCCCAGGGAAGCTGTGGCTGCCCCATCCGTGGAGGTGTTCAAGGCCGGGCTGGATGGGGCTTGGAGCCCCTTGATCCAGTGGGAGGTGTCCCTGACCATGGCAGAGGGGTTGGAACTGGACGGGCTTTGAGGTCCCTTCCAACCCAAACCATTCTATGATTTTATAATTGAAAAGGCATGGATCTGGGCTGAGACCACAAGTTGAAAATTCTGGCATTTTTGTCCGCTTTCCTACCTACCTGAAGTGAGAAGTGTCCAACAGCTTTGTGTTTCCTTCTATTCCCTGCTAGTACTGTGTGGCCCTTGAAAGGCTGGGGTGAGCTCCTGCTGTCACTGCTCTGCTTTCTCAGTCACTTCCCACGAACGATGGTACATTGTTATTCAATTCTGGACCTACTAGAGACCTTGCTAACCTTGACCGCTTGCATCACTGTTGTGTTTTGCAGTGTGCAGTGAATACTCTTGATTAACACTTACCTATGTTCACCTGTTAATGGTTTGCATTAAATGTCATGAGGTAATCTTGTCCTGGCTGTCCCTAACAAGAGCTACCAGCTCTCCAACAGGACGTGTTTAACAAGTGTTTCCTGCTGTTCCTGATGAGGACATACACTACCTATGGCACTATGGAGACAAGTGTTCTGAATATTCAAAATCTTAATTGTGTTTTTGGGAACACAGAGAGATTCCTCCAGCCAGGCTGTGATTGGATTTGCTGGAGAGAAAGAAGAGCTTTCCTCGCTGGTGAGCTCTGCTCAGTGTGAGTTTCTTTGGCGTGGTTAGCTGTGTGCAGTACCCCACAACTGCAGGCACTTCACTACCCAACACATGCAGGTTTTGTGCAGATATCTTTGTGGCTTTCTGGAGCTGCTTAGGTTTTGTGCCTTTAGGCAGCATAAGAAATAATGGATGGAAATAATCTCTAAAGAACACTGTTGACTGTCAGAATGAGTGTTTCCACCTGAGTAAGTGTCAATGAGCCTTTTGTCTAGGCTGATATTAGGAAGACTTATATCTCCACCCCTCAGCAGACTGAGGACTGAGCAGGGGCTCTGCTTTGCTCGTGAAGCAGAGCTGAACTGTTCACCCCTTGGATAATGAAAGTGACTTGACCCTTTTCTGTCTCAAAATAAGATTTTAAGTTTAGAATAAAACCTGTCTTTTGACCATAATTCATCCTTCATCCCCTTTCTCTTCTGCAGCCTTTCTCCTTCATTCCTTGCACGCGTTCAACAAGAAATAGGCAAGTATCATTACCAAGACCTCTAGGAGAATCTGGTAGATTGTAAGGAGAGTGGAAACAATCAAGTTTATCTTGCACCAAAGAAAATTCCTTTCTGGCTTTAGAGATACAATGTCTTGCTAATTTGCAGACATGCTGTGTATTTTTCACTCCTTTGTGTTTAGAAAGGCAGTCCAGACAGATAAAGGAGTTGACAGACAAAAAATGAAATGAGGTTATGTAGGTCAAAGGAGTGGCGGACAGTGGGTGGCTGTGTTCGCATTGAATTGTTGTCCTCTCTTCTCTCCCAGATGCTTATCCTTTCCCATTGTGTATCATTTTATTGTTGTGGGAGGAAAAACATTTTCTTGTTTAAACCTATGGAAAGGGGAGCCGCAAGTCTTTCAGAGATGTCCAGTAACCACAGTTACTGAATTCATTTCGTAAACTCTGAACCTCACAGGTCTTCTCTTGCAAGATACAGCCCAAGGTACAAGGACTGTAAGGATCTTGGAGCTGCAGTTTTTCCCTGTGTTTGGGGAATTGCAGTGCATTTCTCTCCTATGAAGACATTGCCCGCGTAGTCCAGTGAGCTGGCACAGTGCCGCCATGGCTTGTGTATTTTAGCAACAGGGAAACCCAGCATAGCTGCCCTCCAATTTAGAGAAGTTAGGAATATGCATCCTACTTGAATGCTATGCTCTTTGCAGTGGCTGGGTAGTGGAAATTTAATTTATTCCCCCTTCCTTGGCTGTGCTACTCAAGCAATGGCTTTATTGAGAACATCAGAGGTTAGGGAATCCATACAGAATGCATCAGTTTCTGCTTACATGGCTCAAGCTTTCCAGTGTCAATGTTCTCTTTAGATGAATTATGAAGAAGTTATGCATGTCCTTGCATCCTGTTGTTTTCATTGTAGACCACTTCCTCTCTAGTGTTAAACACAGTTGCTGCAGAGTTGCACTGTGCATGGCATTTACCTTAGCTTTAATAGGAGGCATTCCATTGGCTTTACAAGAATTACGTTTCTTTCTGCTACCGCAATACTCAACTGTGCAGCACAAACCTTTTTGAACAGCACACAATGCAGGTGTCTCTTGATGTGCTGGGGCTGATAAAGAGAAGAAAGGCTATGCTGTGCTTGGGAAATAATTTCATGAAAATTTTGTATAATCTGTTATGATTTGCCTTTTTTTTGGTATTAATGGACATTCTTCAGATGAAAAGTAAGTCCAAAAGGCGAATTCCTTAATATCATGGCCAAAAACCTTTCTCATCCATAAACTCCTCCTTGCTCTTTCAGCCCTTGTGTTCTGTCTGTGGTGAGCAGCTGCCTTTGTTTTGTTCTCCTCCCTCATCACCCTGTCTTTATGTATTGCGCAAACTTGTGGCAACACATGTGGGAGGGTATGGGAGAAAACAGGAAAGCGTTTGGGAGAAGGCTGAAAAGATGATAGAAAGGCAGTGAGGAAGCTCTCAAGGAGATGTAATAGGTCTCTGAGAGAAGAGAACAGAGATGCTTAAACTTTAGAAAGTAAAAAATTGGCCTTTGAAACTTGTAAATCAACAATGACACTAAATCCTTTGTGTATTCAACTTATAAAAGTAATTTCACAGATTCAGAGGCAGCAGATTGAGCATTTGACAGTATCTCTCACATTTCTGTCAGTCACGTTACCTGTTCTCAAGAGCAGAAGTATGTTGCCAATTCTAAAGACATTGTAGATTATCCAAGAGATGAGTATCAGGCATTGAAAGCCCCTGCATCGCTTCTCTCTTTGCCCTGAATGCAGCTTTTTGGATGTTCACATTTAATTTCTATCCAAAGAGGCTTTGGAAAGCTGGTAGGACTTGGGCATGTTGATTCTAGCACATGAAGGCATCTTGAACTACTTGGAACCGTTGGCTTCTGTTGAAGCTCTGGTGAAGGGGGAAGGTGGAATTAGCATTACATTTTAAATTGTAGCACTTAACTTGACTGACTGCAATTATAGCAAACTGCTTTCTAAAGTATCTGATTATCTTGCAGTCAGAAGTTCTAAATAAAATGGATAAACATACATTAAGAAGGAAAACAAAAGCAAGTGTTGAGAACAGAAAACAAGAGAGATTCCTAAGTATAACTATTAAAGCTTCCACGAGGTGTTAGTGTTTTATTAGTTCTTTGGTGTTATATATTTAGAAAAGGAGGCTGAAGCATTGTAACTGAATCACTTATCAACTGAATGCATTAAGTATGAAACAGATCGCTTACATTGCATTTACATGGTTAATCTGTCTACTGCATCCTGAGTTTTTCCCTACTCAGTCAGTAGAAGATTAGAGCCATTTTTTCATAATTGCTTTGTTAAACCACTTCACTGAAATTAGCATTTAAATAAGGGCAAATTGAGCAGTGCACTGAATTTCCATGAAAATGTGATAACCCCCAAACCTATACAATGTACATAAGCAGAGAGAGCTGCGGCGTAGAGGCCTTGCATGGGGCATGGAAGCAACCAGGATGCAGTTGCCATCTTGGACAGGGACAGCATGCACGTGTCTTTGTATGGCTTGCAGGATGGTGAACTCTGATTTACCTGGCATCTCTGAGCACAACTAATAGCACAAAATATTAATACCTTTTTTGGTGTGCTAAAATGTTTATATCTGGGCAGCCTCAATTTGGGATTAGGCTTACTCCTTTCAAGTATGAATGAATATGAATAAAAAATGAAGGTTTAGAATATGTGGTTTAGAATATGTGGTTCCTTCCACTGTCCTTTATCATCCTTTCGGATGACAACAGTTGAGTGAGAAAGTGATTTGTGCCTTGGGGTCATTTGGCCAGCCTTTAAAGAAGGGCAAGTGCCCTTCTGTGAGCCAGCCTTGCCAGAAGTTCTCTGAGATTTCATGCGCACTCACTCCACTGGCCTTTAAAAGGAACAGCTGGCAACTGTATGGATGCAAAGCCTGAATGCTTCTGCAGGTCCTTTTCAGTGTAATTTTGGTAGGAAGCCCAGTCAGCATCAGTGTCTACCCTGATTTCAGGATAAGGGCAACAAGACCTGCCAGAGCTTTCCAGAAGGACAGTTATCCTCAGGAAATGGACAGTCAGTTCCTATGCTGAGCTCTGGGTCTGACTTTTTGAACTTTGTAAAAGGCACAGCCTTGTAGTGCGATTTGGGATAGTCCAACAGCATAACCCCTTGAGAAAGAGTTTTTCTCTGTCTCTTTTAGATATTGGAAAGATATCCCGGTATTAAGATGCAGAAGTGGAACATGGAACAAAGGAGGATGAAATGAAGTCAGTGAACTTGATGACAAAAGTCAGGCGTGGGCGTAAATATATGGGATGGGAGAAAGAGAAAAGGAAAAAGGGCATGAGACTGGCTTGGGGAAGAGATCCCTGACAGAATGCCTGCATTGGCCAGAAATTATGTTATTAAATGTCTGAGCATTTGAAATCCACCCACCACTAGCTTGTAACTGTAAGGATTGTAGTTACTTGGTCTGACTGCATCACTGTATCACTGTTTCAATTTGGATTATTATTAAGACACAGCCTTAATACTTGCTGATTCTGTGTGTGTGTTGCCTGGTACCTGTGCTGGTATGGTTTTGTGTGACTCTATGCGGATATGGATTATATATAGTCATGCGCACGTATATTAAAAGCATTTTCGTTGGGCTATTTTGCCGTTTATTCTTTTAAACAAAGCGTTGCTAGAGTACAAAGCAGATGTGTATAGGTGTGATCACTCACTCTTGATGCTTCGGTAAATTGTGGCTTGGGTTAAGGTCTGTACTTGTACAGATGACAACAAAAAGCCTTCCTGGTTTGATTGCATCAGAAAGCTGAAAATGGAAATGTGATTTTTATGATGCAATGCTAGAAGCAAAGCAAAAAAGCACAAACAACCGAAAATAAGAACTCTTCATGTGGCAGTACCCACCTCTACATCACTGGGTGCTTTTGGCCAGCATCTGTCCTAATAAGGTAGGTTTTTGGGTTGTATTTTTTTTTTCTTTTCAAACAGCACTTGTCAGGCTGTGCTGCCAGTGTGGATGAGATGTTCAGAAGCAGATGAAATGACTGTTTCAGACCTGTTGGCCTGAGAGGTTGTGACAGTCTGGTGAAGTCTTCACTGACTGGAAAAGGGGAAACATAATTCCCATTTTCAAAAAAGGTAATAAGGAAGACCTGAGGAACCACAGGCTGGTCTGTCTCACCTTCTGTGCCTGGCAAGATCATGGAGCAGATCCTCCTGGAAACTCTACCGAGGAAGAGAATGGATGAGAACCCAAGTTTATGGCATTTCTGTTTGTCGTCAGAACTTCCCATTCCCAGGGCAGCGTCCTCTTGTGCCGTGGTGCTTGGAGATGTGGAGCAGAACCCACTGGGGCCACTCTCAGCTGCCTCTGTCCTTCAGACAGCAGACTCATTCTCCTTCCAAAACACAGAGGGGTTTGAGAGCAGCAGAGTAAGATTTTAAAACATTGCCACTGTGCAAACACTCAGGGGTTTCGCTCGGAGAATATAGTGGCCCTGGACCTGGCTGAAGTGTTCCACTGAGGTGTGAAGAGAGATTTAGATTGACTTGTATTCTATCTTATTTAGCTGCGTTTTACTAGGATTCCAGTAAAGAGCTCAACTTATTTTTCCTGTTACTGTCCATCTCTCTCTTTTTTTTAATTTTTATATAACTTCTTCTGGTTAATGTTTTCTACTGACTCTTACTTATCATCCCTTTAAACTGCAGTTGCTGAACACCTGTGCCTTTGGTTTTCTGAGTTGGGTGCCCCATAGATTAACGCAAGGAAGCAGATGTGTGGTTCTTCAGAGAGCTGGAGAACATGGGACAACTGTGAGGGGTCACACCACAGGGCTGAGTGCACAGGGCCTCGTCTAGCAGAGGCCTTCTACAGGAGAAAGGAGCCAGGGTTTATCTGCATGGACAGCCAGGCTACGCGGAAACACAGGTCTTTCTGTTGACCTTCAGTTTAAGAACCTTGACTTAGAGATAGCATTGAACTGACCGGATTCACCAATGAATCCGTTCGCTGTTAATCCATTTGGTAATCTCTTTGTTGGCCCGTGTGTGCTCTTGGCCTCCAGACAACCAGTGGCAATTACCTCCACAGTGTAGTGATGTGTTATGTGAAAGAAGCATGACTGAGGGAAAGGAGCATCTAGTGTTGGGATTGATAAAAAGGCTGAATAACACAGGAACTGGCTGAATGAAGCCTTTGTAGTTCTGCTTAGTCTCCAGATTTGACCATGATTCTGCTCGCGTGCTGATTTTTATGCTAGTCTGGCATTGCCATTTTTAGGTGAGATGAAAATCGTACCAAAATACTTCTAAGGAAAAGCAATATCTGATGTTTCTGATTAAAAAAATAAATCAGCTCTTAATGAGAAATAACCCAGTGCTTAAGAGAGATGGCTTCTTGCAAAACTTAAGGAACATTTGAAATCTGAAAATAACCAGGCTCGTGTTTTTTCCCTTTCATATAGAAACCCGCGTCTTTAATTAGAAATAATGTTGAAGTCTTGGAGTGCTGCAGTTGTGATAAGAGTTGATGTATTAGACTTTGATACAGTTAGTTTGAAGAAATTCAATTAATAATTAAGGTGTTTGCTGATATCAGTCATGAAGCATGTTCAGAGGCAATTATTTCATTCTACATATCTGATTTGGACAAAGACACTTGTATGTCTCTGCTTTAATCCCTTGTTCCGTGGACAAAGGATGTGGGTGTCTGCGCAGAGAGGGAGGGGTGCAAGAGATGAGAAATGGCAGCCAAACCTTAAGCCAATTTAAGCAAAGTCCCTGGTTACTCTGTTGGTGTTGCTGTTTCCTACAAGACCTGTGTATTTCTGCAAGGTTATTTGAGTGTCTTTTCCCCCTGTATGAATGAATTGCGGTAAGGAGCTTTAGAGTGACTGTAGATTTCATTCCTTTGAAAGTGAAGGTCTTTTAAAATGACCTAGAGCCATCCTCCGTGGGTGTAAACTGGCAGAGATACCTCTGGAATCAGTGGAGACATGCCACTTTGTTTTAACGCCTTCATCTCTGTTAACTTATTCAGTTTTGCATCATGTCATGCACTTAGATCTTTATCCAAGGTGAAGGCTTTCAACACTTCTGTCTGAGAACAAGCATTTTGTAAACACTGCCTGGCTGCTGCATCTCTCCTCCAGACCCGTGCACATACATTATTTTTTCATCTGTTCATCCATCATCTGCCTCCTCTTTCCCCTTGTCCCCACCTCTGGATTTCAAATCTGGACCGTTTTTCCTTTGTTTTTTAAATGGAAAACCTGAGCCTCAGATATTAACAAGAAACATCTCTGATGGTTGCATCAGCCCAGTTCAGGTCAGCGTTCTGCTGGTGCAGGGCATGTAGCTGCTGCTGTGGTTAGGGCCACCCGCCCAGGTAAGGGGGGCAGCAGTTGTTCATCTCTCTGCTGTTTTCACTGACTATGTCCCCCAGTGCTACTGGACAAGATTTTTTTTTGTGATATAGCAGTGTATGGAACAAAGCTGGCTGTTTGGGACAGACTTCCTATTGCAGGCATGCAGGAACGAGCCACCCCTGCAATGGGTGCCCACAGGCTTCAGGTGGGTTAGGATACAGAGTTAAAGTCAACAGCAAAGTGAGCGCCCCAGTAATTACATTTCCTAAAGCGTATGTTGCACGTACATCCTGCTACTATAAAAATACCGAGCCGCATATCTTACAACTGCTGGCTAATGAGTCTCTTGACCTCCTGCTGTCATGCTAATGCAACTGCTCACTTGGAACCTTCATGAGCCAATAAATTACTCCTTTTCTTAATACCCTTTTACAGATTGCTGCTATCTCTGTAACGGAGACTACCTATCTCATTAATTTGTAATTGTGCTGAAATATCGAAGCTTTGAAAGTGGCATGTGAACTAAAATACAAATACAGTAGAGGCACTGCTGCCAAAAGGCTGTATAAAGTCAGTGAAGCTATATGTTCCTGTAGATTAAGAAATTATCTTATGCTTTGGACTCTGGTTTTACTTGGATCCTTCCTTATATACGAGCTGGAGTAGTGTGAGGGTAAGTGTGATGAAGATGTGAGATTGCGTATGTGACATTTGTAAATGCACACACAAAATATAAAGTCTATATAGAAAATTTCTTACGGCAAAAAATGAAAGAAATGCTGTTTCTCCTCCTGGAGTTTGATATATGTGAATATTGCCCCAGTCAGGTGCAAAAATTCTCAATTTTAATAAAATACGGCTTATGAAACAGAGATCCAGTGCAGAGACTCTTACAAGCATAGGGACCATTTGACAGTTCAGTTAGATTAAATATTTATAGACATACGGGACCTCAGCACCTGTAATGCTGTGTGTCTTTAAGAAATCCCTTTGCAAGAATTCTCCAAGAAACCCATCTGATTTGTTTTATGAGTATAACATGTAATTTTGGGATTTGCATAAAAAAACATTGCATAAACGCCCTCCAAGATTGGAGATTTATGTCTATTAATCACTTACTACTTCAGTTCGGATTTTATCACTGAGATTAGTTTCTGGGGGCAAAAAAGAATGGAAGAATTTATGCCTTTGTAATGGCATTGAGGTCCCTGTGTGTCTCTGTGTATTTTAGAGTTTTGCTTTTATCAGTGCACAAGTTTGGGTTGTTTGGAACGTCACAGCATGAACTATCAGAACAAATAAAGAGGGGGGTCTACCTGTGTCTCAACAGTTTTTGTTCAGTTCCTCTCTCAAGGGTAAGGAATAGTGTTCTTTCATATCTTGTGATGCTTTGGACATAGAGAAAACAGCTTTTCCACAATGCTTTTAAGAAGTCTGAAAGTATTCTAAGACATCACTTTTACCTTTTGTCTAATTTCAATCTGTTTTTTTAATTAAAAGTAAATAACTCTTAGGCTGGTGAGTGAAAACATCCCTTCACATTTTTTTTTTGTATTGCTCTTAAGTTGCAAAGCCCCCAAAGTTGAGGATAAAAGGAACACAAGGGGGTAATGATGGGAAGGCATGCAGTGCCATCTACAAAGGGGCCCAGCGCAACCATGTGCCAAGCTTTCAAAAGGGAAAAAATAAATCAAAGCCTACTCCAGTTCTAGTCTGATCCAGAATCCTTAAAGCAACGTCTCCCACTGACAGGAAAGAAAATTGGGATGGACCCTTAGGCATATCAGATGTGATTACAGTCACTGAATCTCAGGCATAAGAGAGAACCAGTTTAATGGCACATCTAATTTTCTCTCTGTTTCAGAATATGTTTCTTTTTAATTCTGTTAGTGCTGACTAAAGGCAATCCAACAGGCAAATATCCTATAGCAAATGGTTGATTAAATGTGATTATGAATTCCTGCTCACCTGATGGTACATATCACTGCGTGTCAGTGGTTTACTTCTGTTTGAAATTACAGTAAATCATAGTGGTAGTTACAACTGGATATAAAAAGCAATTTATTGCCCCAGCATCACTTTTAGCAGAGTAAAAATACATCCCAGGTACAACATTCTCCATAGCTTACTGTTATTTTTGCCCCACTGACTGATTATTATTAAATTTCTGGGCATATTTGTATTATTCCACTGAATTGTCATTCTTCCTCCTTCCTGGGATGAATCCACTTAGGCTGGTTTTCAATTGCTCACAGCACCGCATCTTTCTTACAGGAGACTCAGCTAATGCTGAAATTGTGGATGGTGAACCTTGCTGCGACAAACGGGAAGGGATCCTGGATGCTCTGCACCTTCTTGGGTTTGGGTTTTTTTCCCAAAAACCTTTTATACCTTCCTGTTAGTCCTCTTTCTTCTCTATGCCTGTGAGGGAAATATTGAGGCTCTGAGAAATAATAAGAAGCAAACTGTTCTGAAATATTTTTGATACCGCTGTCTGAAATCTGCATTGAGTTTGAGGAGTACTAGGTGCACTTAGATGGAGTAAATAGCAGCCCAAATGGCCTACTTATTTACCTTGATTTCAGCTGTCCCACTGCCTTTGAATTGCAAAAGTAATGTCTTCCTCTTGAAACAAAGCAAACCCACTTCTTATTTACAACACCTGCACAAATGCTCAGGAAGAACTTTGAATATTCAAATCAGCAAAAATTTGTTTTGAATTTCAGTTTTAGCTGCCTTCTCATGGAAACCCAGGAATGTCATAGAATCACGTAATGAATCATAGAGTGGTTTGGGTTGGAAGGGACCTGAAAGCCCATCCA
The DNA here is from genome assembly GCA_033558235.1 of Neomorphus geoffroyi. Taxonomy (NCBI): domain Eukaryota; kingdom Metazoa; phylum Chordata; class Aves; order Cuculiformes; family Neomorphidae; genus Neomorphus; species Neomorphus geoffroyi. The sequence goes on from JAUMJM010000012.1 coordinate 8,142,877, forward strand.
GTTCCAACCCCCCTGCCATGGGCAGAGACACCCCCCACTGGATCAGGGGGCTCCAAGCCCCATCCAGCCTGGCTTTAAACACCTCCAGGGATGGGGCAACCACCACTGGGCCAGGGCATCTCCACCCTCAGAGGCAAATATTTCTGGAAATCGGGTAGAAAATGTCTGGAGATGAGATATTACAGAGGGTCTGGGATATGCAAGTTCATTTCAAAGTTTACTAATGGATTTTCTGATAGCTGCTAGTCTGTTATTTAAAACAACTCTGTACATGGCTAAGGAAGCGTGCATGGCTGTGGAAAGATGCAGGACTGCCAATGGACAGAGGCAGTTTTCAAGCCCACACGTATTATTTTGTACCCACTGACTCTCCCATTGAGCTCATCTAGGGGGGCTGGATCAAATCACACGTTTCATAGGGGTAAATTGAAAATTGCTTCTGAGACTAAAATATTTGTCAGCTTCCCTGAGTATTCAGTTGATTCCATATGGTATGATCTGGTTGGGAGCAGGGGGAAGAGAGGAGGAGATTGCCTCTTTCTGTTAAGTGTAATTCTTAAGATCTACAAAGTTCAGACAAACCAGTGGGATGACGAGCACTAATCGATATGTTTTGCCTCCTTTCATTGTTTGTGAATGTACAGTCCTGTGGCTGCAACCAGGCAGCTGCCTTTCATCTTGCCAAGTGCTCTGCCTTCATGAAATTGTTAACAGCATTCCTGCCTTTGACAGTTGTATCTACACAAGGTTATCAAACTTCAGTCAAATGCAATGAAGACAGACTTGTGTCCACCAGGCTAAGTGAAATCTCTGGGCTACTGCTCTTTTATTGCTGTACATGAATGATGGAAGAAGTATTTCTTTACGGTGTGAACATCAGCTGAAGTCTGATTTAAGGGCTGTCAGTTTGATTTCAGGCTAGTGATAATGCTTTTAAAGTAAGATCTTGCTCTGCACGGCTGCTTTTTTTGTTTAACTATGTTGAAATATTTGCCTGAATCTGAAAAATAACTGTTTTATTCAGCTTTTCTCTCAGTAGTGCAGAAATTAACAGAGCTCACACATAGTGCAGAAATTAACAGAGGCCCTGATGTAATGAAGCATTTTGGTTCTAGAGGAATCATAGAATCACTAGGTTGGAAGAGACCTCTGAGATCCTCGAGTCCAACTGTGCCTGTCTCCCCATTAAACCCTGTTCCTAAGGAACTCGTCCACCCATCTGTTAAACACCTCCAGGGATGGGGACTCCGCCATGTCCCTGGGCAGCTGTGCCAGTGCCTGACCACTCCAATGTATGACAAAATGCTTTGCTGAATTAGGGTCTGCAGTCTCAGTTTCAGAAAAGGTAAAGAACGAGGGCACTGGAGAAGATGGACCTGTCTTCCTGGATTTTATTAATTGAAACAAATGTGGTTTTGGCATTTTTGCAAAATAAGTGATACTGCCTCCTAAGTGATACAGACTTCTTTATAGAGAGATTGATGGCATTGGAAAACAAGCACTGGAGAAGCAATGGATCATTTTTTGAGTACAGTGGATACATAAAGTTTCCAGTGCTTCTTGAAATGGCTTCTGGCCATTTGTTCCAGTGACCTTTGTCGGTGTTGAAGGAAGAAACAAATGTAGTTGCCACTGTTAGTGTACGGTTAGGGTAGAGCATTACCTCTGCAATCTTTTGGGAGATATTTCTGTAAGAAGCTACAGACTAAATTTAAGCAGAGGTTTACTGGGAATTTTAGTAGAATGAGTTGGCTTTTCAAGCCATTTTTAAAGGCAGTTGCAGTCCCATCTTCAGAGCAGGTGAAACAATAATAAGTACTTATTTTATCTGTATCCATAGAATTGGAATAAATACAGAGTAAAGAAAAAGCTAGTAATTTTGCTGATTCTTGACTTTGACAACTACATTCTTTGAGCACTGGATATTCTTTCCAGGTGGTCTGATTTCGCCCTCTCTTTACCCAAGAGAAAAAGTCCAGAGTTGCTATTCCTTTGTGCACGGAACTGAGGAGCGCTGTCTTCGTGAGTGATCCTACTGAAGCTCCAGTAGGAATCAAAAGTCCTCAAGGAGAAGCAGCTTCAGGCTGGGGCTACACAGCCTGTTCATAAGTTTCAGGTCGTTCTGAAAGGCAGAAAAGCTTTGTGCTCTTCCTGCCTTCACACACACAACAGCAACCAGCAAGAACAGGGCTCTGGCGCTTCTGCTTCTTCTGTGAACACTCCCAGTATTCCTCAAAGATTCCTAGTAATACGTGAAGAAAAATACACTTACAGCCTGCTTTCTGCCACAGCCCGACCTGCTTTCAGAGGCACTGGGAGAGGAAGCCTTTTAGCCAAAATTCTTAACACTCCTTGATGCGTCCTGCGTGCTAAGTGACTTAGGAGAGGCAATGCCTCCCTTACCGCTGCTCTGTGTGAGGCTGTGAAATGCTCTGTGGACCTGGCAGTAATCCCAGTACTTTATTGAGCAAGAGGAATATTCCAGGCTTTCAGCTGCTGTGCTGTACAGTGGGACCAGTTACCTGCTCCTACGGGGTGCAGGCAACACTCGGTGATGCTCTCTGAACGTGGGCATTAGGAGGCTGGTCGGAATGTAAAGTAAACACCACGTGCCCCTCGGGACAGGCTGGGGGAGCAGAGGGACGCGGGAATATAGACAAGAGGGAGAGGGTCATTTTTACTGCCAGTGAAACGCTGTGATGTGTGAGCTTTAACTGCAAAGATTGCTGAGGAATTAAGATGAAAAGCAGCAACCTTTTGCATAGTGGGAGACAGAGCAGGGCTGAAGTGAGATGAGGGCAGGGATTTGTATGCAGAGGGCAGCGTCACTCAGGGCCCTGCGGGGAAAAGCGTGCAGGGCAGGAAGGAGGGGGAGATCTTGATGACGACCAGCACCTTGGCTCTGCTATGGTGCTGTGAGGAAAGGGACAAGCAGTGTGAAAGAGGGTGCCACGGCTTCAGAGGTCTGGTATGTTGGGCCGCCATGTGTTCCTAAGGTGCGACAGCAAGGGGACTTTGGGAAGATCAGTTAGCACAGCAGAGTGCTTATTTGTTGGAGATGCACAATATGAAGATGCTTGATGCTTTATTGAAAATTATAGTCAGAGATAAATTTTTTTCACCTGTTTACCTGAGAGGTAAATAAACATGTAGCAGAAAATAGGTAGATGAAAGTGTAGCAGAATGATCCGTCCCACTTGTTCCTTTTTATGCTCCTCCAACTACACCTGAGTTACTCTTCCTACTTTTGGACAATTTAATTTTTGATTTTGCATAGTACTTTCATGTTCTTTCTCTAAATGGTTATGTTTAAATATTTCTGGTTTAGGAAAGGTGGAGATGGAGCTTAAAGAAATTAATGATATTTTTCTCCTAGTGGCTGTATCTGTTGGTGTATGAAGAGCTTGACTCTTTCCTCCTGAATATGCTCTTGTTTGCACCTCTGCCTCTTGTCAGAGCAATTGAGAACAGCCAAAAGGATAATTATTTCTAAGAATATTAGTGAGCATGACAAAAATACAGGAGTGGCAGATGTAGGAAAAGAGAGAGAAGAGGGGAAGCCACGTGGAGAGGAAGGCAAGAAGCTGCCGCAGCTCTGAAGAGCTGCGGACCAACCTTCAACTTCCACAGCATATTTCTTTGGAAAATGAGTGGGATGAGTTGTTGAACTCCGTGTTTAGCACCCAGGAGCTGGAAGAGCTAGAAAAGTATCCGTAGGTACTGTTGGGAAGTTTCTCTTGAGGGATCTTATAAAATAAAGCATCCTGGGGTTGCTTTATTAGTGGGTGCTGAACACCTGCTTCTTTTTTGGGATGTTAGGGCTGAAGCTTTCAAAGGATACAAGGAGGATCCTTTCCTTCTCTGCAGCAAGGAGATCCTAGAGAGAATGGCCTGTTGAAAAGATGTAAATAATAAACCTGCAAGCTTGGAGGCTTTTTTTTCTGATGCTGTAATGGTGAGTCTGGATGAGCTACTGCAGCACTACTAAGAACTGTTCTGCTGCACAAAAATGACAACAAGGTCTATGGGGAGAGTGAAGCCCCATTTCCCTGGATTCTAGAAATGTCTAAACATCATAGAAAATGAGTCATAGCGTATTTGACAAATCATGCAGATAAATTTTAAAGTAGAATTCTTTCCTAAGTGAATAATTTCCCTGTTGATCAGTAAGCTTTACAGATGTGATATTTTAATTCTCAGAAAATCTCTCTTAGGGATGAGATTATCTCAGTATATCTTTGTGCCCTCGGATGAGGCTTCACTTCATGTTATCCCTGATACCAATTAATGAATCATTCATTGTACTGCACTGGCTCACTGAAAATTGGGAGCTGCACAAGCACAGCTCACAGGACAATCTGTTACCTTGAACTCAGTAACACCTTCGATGATAGCACCTTTGATGATAGCACCTTGGCAGCACCTGTCTATGCAATATGCAGTTTGGTAGAAGCAACTGAATAGTGGTACTTAAATTTTTACACCTCTGTTTGTTAAGGAAAAAAGGAAGTCTAACTGAGATGAGATGAAAAATAATGAGGTTTTAGCCCAAAGGACAAAATCCTTATGCTCATACAATAGGTCTGTAAATTATTGTCAGGCTGTGGGTTTTCATAAAAATAGTATTTTCCAATCTACTCTAGATTGTAATTGCTCTGAGAAAGAATGTGTTGTGCCAGGTTGTAGACAGAGTATTTTGTCAAAGGGGAACCAAGCCCTCCAGCCCAGCGCATAGATGGTCGTTCCCTCTTGAGGCTCGGAGCTGCCTGTGACCACCCTCTTCCCCTCAGGAACATGCTGCCAGACCTGCTCATTCAAAATAATCTGCTATTTCTTTTTCATTAGGCTCTTCTCCTAACGTAGTTAACACAGACAGTGCTATTTAGGGGAAGAAACAGAATATGATTTATTGATAACGCCAGACGTGTAGTGGTCTGTAAACAGGATCGATTGCATATCTAACTGATGCAATGTCTGTAGCAAAATTCCTCCCTACCAAATAGCTCTGACTTTCTTTTATCTCTGCTTAATATGTTAACAGGAATTTTTCCATGATGTGCGTAGCTTTGGAAAGAGCAGTTATGCTGTGAGCTAGTCAGTATCTTGCCTGGATAGCAGTCCCACTGCAAACATACACTGTATAAGACTGAGCACCACAAGGACATTGTGGGACTCTCTTAGAGCAGCACATAAATGTGATCTTTTCTCTGCCTGTGCAAGAGAAGGACGCTTTCCTTTCCATAGTCTGACAGATCCTGAACATTGTTCATCTGCTGCAAGCTGAAGACTCCTATTAACTGTTGGTGCTCCTTCAGCACTAAAGTGTTCTTGCAACAGAAATGTCTTTGAATGTTAAATTAGCTGTAGCTAATGACAGGTGATTCCCATGAGTTTAGGAGAGCAGTTTGAAATCCAAATTTTGTTTTCAGTCCCAACAGGGAAGCTTATGGTCCTGGAGTTCGGGCCAGCCAGCTAGTTGAGTTTGAAGAAATCTTTCAGAGACAAAAAAGGGACTTTTGAAATGCAGAGAAGTGATGTGTGCTGTCATTCTTTCTTCACAGGTTTTCTGGATACTGCAGCTTTTGCAGACCACCGTGCCATGGGGCGATGGGACTGGTGCCCCTGAGATCCTGCCTGTTGGTTACATCCATGCTTCCGCATCGCTGTGCCATGGTGTAGGAAGTCCCGCTGCAGACAAGGCCTTGTTTTCCCAAGCAAAGACAGGAAGGATGCTTTAACTCATTGAAGCAGAGAGCTTTTTCTTGCAAGACTACTAACTTAGATAATCCAGGTTCTGTGCTCTGCCGGAGTTTTTTCCATAACCGTATGTTACTGTGTCTGGATCTCACACTAGTGGGTACTCAGCTGTGAGGATTAAGCTCTTTTGACTGTTCATCCCTGGAGCACAACCCAGACCCTGCATGGCACCTCTTCATCTGACACCGTCTTTCCACTCATCATGTTAGGCTGCTGGATCCCAGGAATGCTCTAAGCCACCAACCTCTACGCCTTCCCTTAGCTTCCCTGCTGGCTTTTTGATTTTCTTTTCTGAAGGATTGGGTACAGCCATTGACTGTCCAGGCTGTGAGTGTGCTGCCAGGCTTGGACTGCCCCAGCCAGCCAAGCCTGGGTGTGTGTCGGGGGTGAGGGGGTGCCTTGCTGGCAGAAGAGGCAGCTGTCCTGGCTCTGGGGCACTCTGCAGTCTCCCTGGAGTCTCATCTTTGCTGGCTGTCCCTCCTGCACCAGCTGCCATGGAGCTGTGCTGATTTCCAGTTGTCTCTGCCCCGGCTCCCGGGTGGACAGTGGGCCGTGTTGCAGCCATCTCTGGCTCTTTTTGCTCCAGCTGGATTCTCCAGATACACTCCTAACCTGATTCATTGCTGACAATGTCCAGAACTGTTGATGGACTCTGGGACACTGGGCTCGGATTCTGAGGGACACAGCCCTGTTGGTGAGGGCTCTGCCCGCTCTGGGGTCACCCCCAGCTCCTGAAATGCCTTCCCAAGGGAGCAGCCAGCCCTCAGCTCTCTGACAGTAATGTGGTGTTACCAAGTGTTGACTGCACAGTCTGCTAAACCTCGTTCTTCTAGATTGAGTAGCAGGTGAGTAGACTGCTTTACTGATAGTATACGTGTAGATCTTCTCTCAGGACTGAGTTTTCTGAAGGCAGTGGGGCCAAGGTCGTCAGGCAGGGTCTCACCTGCCTGTGCTCCTCATCGCCTGTCTGCAAAGCTCCCGGCCAGAGGCTGGTAGAACTACTTCAGTGTTTTCAGGTGTGCTGTTGTGCTTTGTGCCTCTTCCAGACTTCCAGCACAGGGTGTGTGGTTTCCTCAGAAGCTGTGGAGTTGTCAATCTTTAGTAGGTTTGCACCTGTTCATTAGGAGAGGCTGTTTCTTCTTGGTGAAATTCAGTTGCATTTATTGTCATGTTACTATCTGTGTTTCACAGAAGGGTGAAACACCCATGAAAGGAAAAGAGGATGTGGCGTGATGAGTGCGTCCCTTTCCTTTGCTTTATTTCCTTTTCTCCGTGCACCTATAACATCTTAATCTTTAGAAAATTGCCTACTTATCTCCCAAACATAGTTGCATTTTTGCTAGATGTCCCTCTTCAGGAACTTATTCTGTATGGAAATTACACCGTACAGGAAATATTTTACCTTTAACCGTCATCCTCTGTAATTCTCTTGTTTTTTGGATTGCTTTCTTGTGGCTTTTTTTTTTTTTGCCAGCTCTTAGAACAGTGAGGCTGGAGCCTGCTGGCATCCCATAGCCCTGACAAACTGAGTGTCAGTCTGATGTGCTCCAAACCATCTGCTTCCTGGGATGGCTAATTCTGGCCAGTGTTACTTCCAGCTGCAGAGGAGCTGCAGCCTCAGGTTCTGCTGGGGACATAAAGGGCATGAGAACAAACCCCAGCAGAGTGTTAAATTAATGTGAAATACAACACTACCTATTTGAAGATGCTACCAAAATGGCCAGCCTGCTGCAAAGTGTTGGCTCAAACTGGAGTTCTGGTCTTTGTGGCTGTATTTATTTTTTCCCTAGAGATACTGATATATTATTTTCATGCTGATCAGAAGAATAAGATGCTTGGGTGTTTGGACTAGATGACCTTGCAACCCAAACTATTCTATGATTCCATGATTTATCATGTTAAAATTCAAAGGCACTGGATGAGACTAAAATCCTGTTTCCAAAGCATCCCTATTATGAAGAACAACCCCTTAGATAGCTGGGATTGTATGTATTTTCTTATGAAGCTTTTACTGGAGAGAAACCCTCCATAAATAACACTCCTGAAATGGGGACCAGAGCCTCTGGAGTCAGCACGAAAGCCCATGTTTGCGTTGTGTCATTCTCTGAAACATGTCCAGAGGTATTCAGAGCTTGTGCACTGCAAGTTCACACCCTTCCCTGGTTTGTGAGGTACCTTGTATATGTCTCCGTGCCTATAGAATCAAGGGAACAGGCCTAGGACTTTACTGGCTATCACAGAATGAAAACACGTCTTCCCAGAGATCGTACCCTGCTGGGAATGAAATGCAGCAGAAAGCCTGACCAAGCGGAGACTGCCATTTGGGCAGAAATGTGGCGGTAGTGAAAACTTCAGTAATCTTATGCTGTACAGGTATGTACACAGTGAATAATTAAGCGGTGGCTATTCATAATTTTGTTAAACTTTCTATGATCTTTTATTTCCCAAACACACTGCCAGCTACTGCTTTGAAGGTAAGAGTGCAGCTTTTCTTTTGGGCTCTGTAACACTTAAAACAGTAATTTCTGACGGCTTTTGAAATACGAACTTTTTTTCTAATAAACGGTGAATGAAGTTGCCAAGCTGTTATCCATCATATCTGAGAAGCCATGGCAATCTGCTGAAGTCTCCACTGACTGGAAAAAGGGAAACATAACTCCTATTTTTAATAAAAAGATAATAAGGAATACCTGGGGAATTACAGGCTGCTCAGTCTCATCTCTGTGCTGAGCAAGATCATGGAGCAGACCCTCCTGGAAACTCTGTTCAGGCACATGGAAAATAAGGAGGTGATTAGTGACAGCCAGCATGGCTTCATTAAGGGCAAATCATGCCTGACAAACCTGGGGAAGGGGGTGGAGAACAAGTCTTATAAGGAGCAGCTGAGGGAACTGGGGTTGTTTAGCCTGGAGATAAGGAGGTTGAGGGGAGACCTCACTCCTGTCTGCAACTTCCTGAAAGGAGGTTGTAGTGAGGTGGATGTTGGTCTCTTATCCCAAGTAACAAGTGATAGGAGGAGAGGAACTGGCCTCAAGTTGTGCTAGGGGAGGTTTGAGTTGGACATCAGGGAAAATTTCTTCATTGAAGGGGTTCTCAGGTGCTGGCACAGCTGCCCGGGGAGGTGGTGGAGTCACCTTGTGTGAAGGAATTTAACAGACAGGCAGAGGAGGTGCTCAGGGATCTGGTTTAGCAGTGGACAGGTACGGTTGGACTTGATGACTCAAAGGTCTTTTCCAACCGAACAAATCTATGATTCTATGATAAATTGAGTGGCCTTCCACGATGGGACTACAACATTGGTGGATAAGGAAAAATTAACTGAAATTATTTACCTGGAGTTGTGTAAAGCATATGACACTGTCCTGCCCAACATTCTTATCTCTAAATTGGAAACACATGGATTTGACAGATGGACCACTCAATGGATAAGGAATTGGCTGGATGGTTGCGCTCAAAGAGCTATGATCAACTGCTCAGTGTCCAAGTGGAGACCAGTGATGAGTGGCGTTCCTCAGGGGTTGGTTCATATGGGGACCAGTGTTGTTTGACGTCTTTGTCACAGACATGGACAGTGGGCTTGAGGGCACCCTCAAAAAGTTTGCCAATGACACCAAGTTTTGTGGTATGGTCGACACGCTGGAGGGAAGGGATGCCATCTAGAGGAACATGGACCGGCTGGAGAGGTGGAGCTGTGCGAACATCATGAAGTTCAACACAGCCAAGTGGAAGGTCCTGCACCTGGACCTGCACGAATATGGGCTGGGTGGAGAACAGATTGAGAGCAGCCCTGAAGAGAAAAATTTGGCTGTGCTGGTGGACAAGAAGCTCAACATCAAGTGGCAATATGCACTCACAGCCCAGAAATCTAACCATGTCACAGGCTGCATCCAAAGCAGTGTGACCAGCAGGGTGAGGCTTTGAGCACCCTGATCCAGTGGGAGGTGTCCTTGCTTGTGAAAGGGGGTTGCAATCAGATGGGCTTTGATGTCCCTACCAACCCCAACAATTCTGTGGTTGTAGGATTTCATTTATGTGGGTGCTGAGCTAAAGAAAAAAAAGAGTTCAATTTCGAATTCCCAGTTTGATTACTTTTTTTTTTTTTAGTCGTTGAATTTTTTGAGGTGCTTTTAACTTTAGCTTTCAAGTATTAGTGTTCGGTGAGATATAAGTGCAAATCAGGCCCAAGGATCTGGATTTGGACATCTTTTCCAATACATTTGAGACCATTTTTTCTCCTGAGCGTACCAGGATTATGAGATGGCAAGGTTTTTTTCAATGATAGTTAATTCAAGCAATAAAATTGCAGAGTAGCCTAAGCCTGGACTGAGGTGAGAGGCTAATTATTAGGGACCAGGAGCTCTGCTTGATCTGGATACAGTCTCAGTGTCTTGGGGTAGGTATTGAGATGGAGGGAGTCCAAGAGCTGCCCTGGCAATGCACCCGAGTGACAGAGAAATAATCTGGCTCATTTCTCTCTTGGGTTACAGTTATCTGCCATTTCATGTGAGAACGCTGTTTTTGCAAATCTACATTGGATGTGAGGGTGCTCCCATAGGGACAAGGAGGAGAAGAGGAGATGCAGCAATTTTTGTACATGCTAATGGAAAGGAAAATGGTCTTGTCAGTCTTGCTTTGTGGTTGGCAAAGGATGCGTGCCTTTTCTCCAGGCACGCAGGGAGGGATGCAGGCACTGGTCCTTTCTTGTTCAAAGCTATGCCAAGTAGAGCACGTTTGAGCTTGCTTTCCAGAATCTGAAGAGTTCTGCAGAAAAACGAGGGGAAACAATGGGATATTGTCAGGGAAGGAGAATAAATCCAACTTCTGTCCACAGTAGCTCGGGTATAGGTAGACGTTCCATGAGGAAGGCAGAGCCTTATTATTCATGTTGGCCAACAAGTGCAGAATAAGAAGTGATGGCTTTGGTCGAGAAAAGGTAGATTAAGTGGTTAAATCAAACTTTGAATGAGTTTTGTCAGGCTATTTCAGCAGCAGGGCAGTAACACACTGCACTGTGCAACTGCAAGGTGACTGCTGCTGTTCTCCCTTGGTACTGTGAGAGTTAACAGCGCCGAGAACAAGTGTTAAAGCATTTACCTACAGTCTGCTGCCTGAGTTAAACTCAGAAACCATTTGCATGGAATTACAGCCCTACTGAGAAATGTCCACACTGGTGGAAAGACAGAAAATCTGGTAGTCTATTTAGTAATTGAATTTTTTAAATCCGGCTAGGATACAGTCCTGACGGTGGGTGTAGCTGAATTCCTCGTGTTTTCTGCAGTCGGACTGTAAAAAGCTAATTTGAAACAGGAAAAAAAAGTTAGGAACGGGAGGGTTGAGATGTGGAAATGCCAGAAGGAAGGGATATCACAATGGCAGGTGTTGATGACCAACCTCTGCATTAGGAGGTTGTCAAGATGCTGGCACATCAATGTGCAGCTTTTCCAAAAAGTAAAGAGGAACCCACACCCTGGGAAAAGCAAGAAACACTCTTAAGACACTCAAATAAGGAGATAGAGGTTGGTAAGTCCTAGTGATGCAGAAAGGTGAAACAGTGGAGAGAAAAAAGATCACAGTTGATATTAGCTCCTAAAGGGAGCACATCTAAACCCAGCACACACTCAGCAGGTTTTGCAGGACAAAGGAGACACAACAAGATTCAATGGCCTGAGTTGTCTCCAGACCACACTGACAAACCGCATCTTGGTGTGTTGCTGCTCCACTTGGACACATGCTTCCTAGTGCTTTTGAGAAGGCAACTGAACTGGGATTTGTTTTAAAATAAAATCAGTTATAAATTACAAATCAATTGTAAGTCAATTATTTAAAACTAAAATAAGCTCATGCACTGCACTTTGCTGTGTTATTGCGGCATTATTGCCTGAGGAAAAGCTTGTTGACAAGGAGAAAACCTTGTTAGGGAAGGGACTTCTCACAGATTAGACATTGTCTTGTCTGGCTGTTCTGTAATGTTTGAATGTATGAACAGCCTGACCAGTGCAAAAATTAACACTACCCAGCATAGAGGAGCAACTGGCTAGCGCCATTAGTGTTAGGGAGATTGAAAAAGTACCAGTAAAAGGCAGAACATGAAACTGTTTTCACCAGGCATAATGTAGGTAAATTACCTGGCGAGGATATGTTTAAATAAATCAAAGAATCATAAAAGAGTTTGGTTGGAAAAGACCTTTGAGATCACTGAGTGCAGCCGTACCTGTCCACTGCTACAACAGATCCCTGAGCACCTTGTCTGCCTGTCTGTCAAACACCTCCAGGGATGGGGACCCCACCACCTCCCTGGGCAGCCTCTGTCACTGCCTGAGAGTCCTTTCTGTGAAGAAATTCTTCCTAATGTCCAGTCTAAACCTTCCCTGGCTCAACTTGCAGCCATTTCACTTTTTATTTGGGAGAAGAGCCCAGCACCCACCCCGTCACAACCTCCGTTCAGGCAGTTGTAGACAGCGATGAGGTCTCCCCTCAGCCTCCTCTGAGCTAAACACCCCCAGTTCCCTCAGTCTCTCCTCATAGGACTTGTTCTCCAGCCCCTCGCCAGCCTCGTTGCCCTTCTCTGGACACGTCCCAGCCCCTCAAGGTCCTTCTTGGAGTGAGAGGACCAAACTGACCCCAGCACTCGAGGTGCAGCCTCCCCAGCACTGAGCACAGGGGCACAATCCCCTCCCTGCTCCTGCTGCCCACGCTGGGTCTGACACAGGCCAAGATGCCATTGGCCCTCTTGGCCACTTGGGCCACTGCTGGCTTTTGTTTATATTTGGTCCCTCTTTGACTGCAGAAACACGACAGCAGCAAGGCAGATTTGAATACCTGTATTTCTGTAAGGGTACAATGCCAAGGGCACTGTCAGACTTGGCAAGCAGTGTGCTCAGCTCTCTGCTGCAAACCATTTAGGCAGCATCGCTGGGGTTAAATACACGTCCCAGACCACCTGCAGCTTACCTTTCTAACAGGTCAGGCAGCTACCCAAGAACAAATGGGAAGGTAAAAAAGCTTGTGGGGTTTTTTTCTTCATTTTTACTGAGCCAAGGTCAGGCAGGTGACTGCCTCCAATAAAAGGAGCAGGTATTGTTCATTGGTGGCACTCACTGGAATCCTGCTCCAATGCTGTGTAAATTATCTGTAGATAATCTCTGCTCTTGTGTCTCTGCATTGATGAATGTTGGAAGGAAAGTTGAAATAAATGAAGGATTTGGCAACTTGTGTTCCCTGTTGTCAGAAGCTGATCTATGTGCTCTGTTAATGTAGCTGCATAAGAATATTTCTTAAATGTTAAGTGAACTGCAAGGTGGTGTCTATTACAGCGTTTTGGTTTTGTTGCTGCTGTTTGCACTGAACAGAAGAACGGTCCCACTCTCGTATTTCTGGATTATACCCAGCTTGTACTTGTGCGTTTTTCAGGATGTCTGTTGAGATCTTCTGATATAGATATATGTTTAAATCTTTACCCCACATTGTTAAAAAAAATGTTTCTCTATGATGAAAATAAAGTTTCATCTCCTCACAGGGCTGGGCTTTCATAAACCTGACTGAGCTGTTTTAGATCAAAACTGTCTAGCAAAATACTTGCCTTTGGGAAGGCCGATCTCAGAAAGCTTCTGTACAGTATAAAAGCTTGGAAATGTGCGTTAATGAAAGTAGGTGTTCACAGGGAAAATACCCGCGGAAGAGTAACTCATGTGGGGATATGCTGCTTTTACAGGTTTTGTTTGAAAAATGTGAAACTGTCAAAGTTGAAGCCCTTTACTTAAATGTATGTCATTTCTGGAAGAATACAGGCGTATTTCTCCCAAAAAGCTCTGGTTCCTCCTAGTTGAAAAGGCCCTGGGCTTGCAGCTTCCCATACCCAGTGCAGCAGCTGCCTCTACGGGGAGGTCCTGGGGGCATCTCCTCTGGGTGGCACCAGCTTGGGGAGCCGGGAGGGTGGCCCAGGGAAGGCCTGGCTCTCCAGTTCTTGGGTAATCTTATGGATGGGAATCGGAGAGTCATGGTTTGTTCGATATTGTCGCCGATGCACTGTTGTGGTGGCAATTGGCACGCGTTGTTCCTCACCCTTCAACAATCCAACAGCAGAGGGACTCTCTGAGGGACCCAGCAATGACACAACAAACGACAACAAAGACCTTATCAAAGCCTTTAAGTACTTAAAGGGGGCTGATAATAAAGGTGGGGGGGAACTTTTCAGCAGGGCCTGTAGCAATAGGACAAGGGGTGATGGTTTTAAAATGAAAGAGGAAAGGTTTAGACTGGATATTGTGAAGAAATTTTTCATGCTGAGGCTGGTGAAACACTGTCCCAGGTTGCCCAGAGAGGTGGTGGCTGCCCCATCCCGGGGAACTTTCAAGGCCAGGTTGGATGGGGCTCTGAGCAGCCTGATTGAGTTGAAGATGTCCCTGCTCACGTTCATGGTCCCTTCCAACCCAAACCATTCTATGATTTTCCATCTGCCGAGTCTTCTGTTTCTGGCCAGGATCACCAGCCTTGTGTGCCAGTGCTTACTCTTTGCAACGTTATCGGAACACACTAATAGCAATTCTGAGTCCTTTCCTTTTGTATGGGTGAGTTATTGACATTCCCCATAGCAAAGACTTCCAAGTCAGTCTGCTTCCCTCTGGTGCTGCTGTTGCTCTTGACTGAGAACAGGCAAGGTGCTGCTGGGGTCCCAACCTTTGGCTTTGGTCCCTGTGAGCTGCAGGCACTTATGCAGGTGTACGTTGTAGTGTTCTGCTCTGGTCAAAGCTGTCACGTGGATGTCTGCCCCAAGTGAGGATTTAGTGTTTTGCACCTAAGAGTTGGGTATTATATCTGGTGTACACAGTCAAGTGAACTGGTGGGAGTGGAATGCAAACTGGTTTGCAGTGTGTTTTCCTGGGACTCTTTGTTTTTTTTTTTCAACCTCCCCATTGCTTTTGAGTTTCCTCCTATTCCTGTTTGAACAATACTAGTTTAGTAGTATCAGGTAAAGGGACTGTAATTTAGGGAACAGGTCAGGCTGCTGGATTTCCTTCTATCAGTTATTCCTTAAGAGCAACATCTCTGCTCTGAACTCTACAGGCACGGTTCAGTTGGCAACTTGGCATCATTAGCTATAAAGTACAATACTGGGCTTTGTGTGACAGTTTTAATCAGCTTCTCCCTCAAGGTCACCCTTGGCTTCTGAGTTATGGGAGTCCAAAAACCTGTTGTGATTTATTTGGATGAAGGTAAGTCAGTCCATGTTTTCTGGCAGTTTGGCTGTTCTGTGATCTGTAACTACATTGCTTCTAGTACTAAAAATATGCTCTGGACAAATGTGTGTGGATGGACAGCTCAAATAACAGCAATCCATCTTAGCAAATGGCATTAGTTCTTCTATTGCTTCTTTCAGCTGACTTGTCACCTCATAATAGGAGAGGCTCATTACTCCCATAGGAGGCTCAGAAAACTCGTTTTTGTCAGAAAAACTGTTCGCTTTCTGGTTCAACACTTAGATGGTTTGGGAAGTGACAAAGGTATTTGTAAAGATTCTTGAGCAGCTCGGTTGAGGAGGGAGAGTTGGGTGCCTGACGGTGCTCCAGCCGTTCAGCCTAATGGCTACAAAATTCAAACCCTTTGTTACCTGCTCTTTTCCCTTGCGCTCCTGTTTCCAGATGCACATCCAGCAGGGATCAGGAGGATGCCTTGCAAGATCAGCACACTTTCCTTAGGTAGGAGTGGTATATGGCTTGTATCACAACGATTACAAAGTGGCTGCTGTTCAAATAGTATGGTGGGGACTGTGATTAAAATCTACAGAGGTTATAATTGCGGTGTGAGGATGAGACTCAGGTTTATCCTGCTGCAATTTTGATGTAGCTGAATGGCAGTTGTGCCTGTATGAATACCCAGCACACTCAATGATGATGGTCCTGGATGGTCCAGGAAATCTGGAGCTGATCTCTTTGTGTCTAATTGCCTGCAGACAAGGTGGTTGAACTCCTAGCCAGTGTCACTGCAAAGCAACAGAGAGGAGCTCTGCAGGCAGGACTTCTGGACAGTCCCAGAGGCTTTCCCAGGTGACTAACTGGTAGATGCTGTTTGTGAGCTGGGATGTGCTGGTTAACTTCTTGGGTGGAGAAACCAGGAGTTCTTGGGGGCATCTGCTGTAGATGAAGGTGTTGACCTAACTGTATGGAGTTAACTTGAAATATTCAGACAAAACTGCTCAGAAGGAGTGTTAGGGAGTCTGATCTCATCCAGCTGAAGGCACCTTTGCAAGGACACTTGCAGTGGACACACCCATCACTGGCTGGATAGCATCTCACCGTCCTGTTCAAGAGATTTGATTCTGTGTGTAAGCATTACCCAATGCAAACGATACCAATAAATTAGATCTTTTTAGCCAGCACTCTTGTCTGTGTTGATGCAACCCATCTATTCAGCACAAGTGGGATGCTTCCATTGGGTTGCCACTAGTGCTTACTCTTTATTGACTGCTCTTCAGTGAGCTGGAAGAAAATCTAGTGATGTTAGTGAAAGATATTGGTAATTGTGAGAAGTGATAAGCACTAAGTTTTCCAAAACTGAACATCCATGTTGGAGGGTACAACTCTGTGGCAGTGATTGTTTTCAAGCCAGTAATAATGTGGATGTGAGCTGAGGGGGCAGAAAGACTCAAAAGGCAGAATCCTGATGCAGGTGCAAGAACTGCTCTGGCTATGTCTGTCTGTGCATCTAAAAAGACACAAGCCCTTCTGAACTACCCAGGTAACTAGGTCAATGTTAAGTACAAAGCCTAGATTACAGCTTGAAAAAGGTTTAAATATAGGTTCTCTGCAGTGCCGTTCCTCAGAAAAAGCCCTTCACAGAAACCTTGCCTTTATTTATAAAACAATTTCAGCTAATGCTATCTGGATGATTCAGGTGGAGTTCCAGGATTTGAATGAAGTCAGCGGCTTGTCTGTGGCTGACAGAGGATGTGTGCAGGCTATTTGCCGCAATAAGATGAGATTGAAAGTAAGAATCAACACCACTGAGGTGATGCAGGAAGACTGCCATCTTTCTCCCATTGCCTACCTTCACTAAACTAAAAGGATGTATTGGTTGCTTTCTGTTGTAATATTCCATATATCCAATGCTTTGTCAAGTAGCAGCCAGACAAGTTACTCCTTCATTGAAAGCAGGTGAAAGGCCACCTCAGGTCAAGTGCAACTTTAAAAGATAGATTCTGCCTTAGCATTGGCCAATGTGTTTCCCACGCTTTACCAAAATGCTTCTTCACGTTACAAGATTAAAACTTAAGCAGAGGGTGACCTTTTACAGAAGTGTTTCTGTGTACTGCTCCTCTGAGCTTGCCAGTCCTATAGCTTTTCAGTTGCTTTCTATAGCCACTCTGAAATTGGGCTTCCGAGGCGCTGCTGCTTTGTGTTCTGCCCGGAGCCTTCCACTGGAGGCACCTTCATTTCTGGACTCCTGCATACAAATAAAGAAAGAGTAGAATTCATACATTTAAGTAAAAGACATGGGAACAAAACAAAAGGCTTATTTTTGCAGGCAAAATATTACTGCCTTTTACAGGGAAAGGAAAAGATTTTAAGTTTTTAAGGTTTTCCAGTCTGATCCTCAGGCTACAACCGACAAACCTTGGCTGTTACTGCAGTAAAGAGGGTTGGAAAGAGCGACCTCCCCACCATTACTACATGTATGGACTGAAGTATTTAGAAAATACAAAGAATCACAGAATGGTTTGGGTGTGAAGGGACCTTAAAGCTTATCCAGTTCCAACCTTTGCCATGGGCAGGGTCACCTCCCACCAGAGCAGGGTGCTCAAAGCCCCATCCAACCTGGCCTGAAGCATCACCAAAAGTGGAGGAATGCGGGCAATGATCTCGCTCCCTCTCACACTGCCTGTGCAGGCTCTCAAGACTGTGGGCAGGAATCAGATCTTAACACTTTTCTGAGTGCTCCTTACAGTATGACAGAGACCCTTTCTGGATAGACAGTGGCTCCACTGTGTAGCTTGGCTGTCCCTGCCATCACTGTGGATGTTTGATGTTATCATCAAGAGTTAGTGTTTGTTCTAAATGTGTGTGGGTTGGCTCCGGAAATGAGACCGGTTTTAGACTTTTAAATCTGTCTTTTTAGTCTTCTCATCTGTCCTGCATATGCAGAGGAGTTTGGTCCAATTATTTTCTCTAGCACAAGAATGATAAAGGATCCTACTATTGCTTTTTAAATAGTCAGATTTCACTAGAAATTAGAGCTTCAGGGTACAGTGTCTTGAAGAATCCCTGTGGCAGTATCTGAAAAGAAACATCAGTGTCATGTTCTTTCTATTTTTAATGCACTTCACTATGGAAACAGATTTATATGTCTCTGCCGTGTGTGTCTGTCCATCTCACCAGGAATTTTGAACGGTTGGATGTTATCAATCAAATGTGACAGAGGTGAAGGTCTTAAAAGATGATTAGCTTCCTGCAACTTTGTGTGGAAGTTACTGTCTGGGTAGAGAAAGGAGATTCTGCTTTATGCCTTTATAAACTTAGTCTGCAGCTATGTTTAACCTTCATTAGATGTAATGAATTTACAATGAGGGGGATTTACCTTCTGGACTCTGAGACTGCAGCTGGAGCAAATTGAACCTGTTTCCATCATTTCCAACACTTGCTGAGCTGTGTGGTTGCGCTGAAGGGACTGGGACCCTGGGTGGAACGAACACTGTGACTTTGCTCTTTGTCAGTAGAAATAGGTATCACAGTATCATAAGGTTGGAAAAGACCTTTGAGATCATCCAGTCCAACCTATGACCCAACACCTACACCTACTCCTACTTGTCAACTACACCATGTCACTAAGTGCCTCATCCAATCTCTCCTTAAACACCTCCAGGGACAGTGACTCCACCACCGTGTGAGTGATGGGTTTTGATGGAAGCAGTTGTTCCTAAATACTTGTGCTCTACAGAGCATGATGTCTGTGTGACAGCTGGCCCGGGCTGGGTGAGTGCTGCTCGGGGTGTGGGGAGTGATGCGGACTGTCAGGGCAGTCCTTTTCCTTTTGTTGCTCAGACAGAGCAGTAAGCTCGTGTGCCTCTGCAGTGCTGGGTTGTGTGGAATACGTCTGTGCTGGTAGCCCTGGTAGAGTTCCCTAATACTCATAATGCCCCTACTTTGTTTCAGACCTTGTCCGGTGTAGAATGAGCAGCTAAATTGGTGCTTTTTACAATCAAGGCCCCTGTGGCACCCACCTACCCACACCTACACTCTTTTGACCTTGTTCAGTGGCCCAAGAGACTGGATTTCCTGCCCTGTTTCTCCTCTAGACTGTGTCTACATCCAAGTATAAACTGTGGGATGATGCTAAGAATGTCTAATGTTAGTATTTTCATTAGCTGTTAAGTAATTAATGGATGAATATTTTCTCTTAATGATTTGCCTATCTTTTGCACACACCTGAGCAAGAGAACACATGACAGGAGGCACATAAAATAGCCCAGCGCTCCTGTTCACCTTGTCTTAAAGCCTAAGAATAAGGGAACGTTTGCTGATGTTGAAGAGCAGAAACACGCTCAGAAAGAGTTTGGGGAACGCTTATCATGACAGATAAATGGTGTGGAGGATTCGCTGTCACGGGAAATCATTAAGGCAAACAGTGTGGCAGGACTCAATGTCTTAGATACCAGTGTCAGCGGAATAACGTAATGTTGTAGCTGCAGCAGGCAAGTCAAGTGTTGCTGCGCAAAGAATACCCATAGCAGGACAGGCAAAACTGGGCTGAAGGACATCCTTGAGTAGCTGAGAGTGGTTAATTCAGGTTTTATACTTGCAGCTGGTAATTGTCAAGAAATAAAAGGTAAAAATTATTTCTTTGCCATGAAAAGCTGAAAATACCGATGTTCCCCACTGGTTCCAGCTGCTTTTTCCACTCCGTTGCGCATTTCCAGCACTGGGTACTTACTGTGCTAGACTCTGCCATCCCAGCTGTTTGATGGGCAAGAACTGGAAGGAATGAGACACTTTTTGGGGAATGGATAATGGAAAGAAAGTACAATCAATTAGCACTCGGTGGTTTTGCCACCTGTTCCCCTGACAAACACTTCCCAAGCTCCTGAGAGACTGCCTGCCTCCAGCAGAGAAATGCCTGACAGCAAGTTTAAAGAAGGGCAGCAAAGCGCCCTTTGGCTTTGAAAATCATGAATTGCTGTGCTTCTTCCTTGGGTTTTTGTGTTTGTGCTTGTAAGCTGGAGCCATGTGGAAAGGCAGAGCACAATCTATTCCAGCAGTGCTCTAGGAGATGGGTACTTTAACAAGGGGGATACTTAGCTGTGGTGCCACAGGGCAGTACTTTACCGGTATGCTACAAGTGTCTTTCAAGTGGAGACCTTCTCTTGGAGTTTTAGCTTGAAGTCCTCATGTCTGCTCTTTCACCATAAGGTAGGCTTTCTCATATAGAATGTGGTTGTGGGTGGGCTGGCTGACAAATTTTATATCCTTTTTGTTTACTTTGAAAGTAACTTTTAGTAGATTTTTGGGGGAAGATGGTAGGGACAAAGAGATAGAGTGTCTCCTAGTCTTCTCCAGTGCTATTTAAAGCATTAAATTGCTCTCTAGCGTAAGCAGAACTGGATCTAGTGTCTGAAGACATAGCAGAGATGGCTGAGGATGCAAGAAGATTAATTCTCCTTTAATGTGTAAGACTAAGATAGTTAACCTTTTGCCTTTAGTGCTGTCAATTACCCTGAAGAATAATAACTCTGAATGTCTCATTTAGGCTTTGCTGTAGAAAAATGAAACGGCAATGCATATTTAACCATGCCATAGCAAGAGAGGAAAGAAAATTACCTGTCTTTTGATTGAAGTTGAAACAACTTCTAAGCAAACAAATAGAAAAATGGGTCAGCCTCCTCCAAGTACATGCTGTTTGGAAAAAACAGGAAGAAAGGTGTTAAACTCATGTTTGAACACGACCACTCAAGGTAGTGATCCCTAGAGTGTCCCCAGAGGGTTTCTGAGGACACCTGACTGTTGAAGGGTCTCTACATGTCTGTGTCTTCCTAGAGTCTGCCGTTCAGGAATTTGAACAAAAACGTGTTACAGATTCCTTGCAGGTGACAAGTATTTTTCTTAATTCTCTTGCCTTATAAAACACACAATTTAGAACTATAAGCAGTGCATTTTGCCACTTCTGGTGGGATCTTTCTAGTTGCCGCTGGAAGCTGTTTATGTACCTGCAGCCCCTGTCCCTGACTGTTCTGTGTCAGTCCTTTTTGTTACAACCTTAGAAGTCAAGATTAAGGTCAAGCATAGGACTTAATAGCTTGTCTGCTTTGTGTTGCCATATATCTCAAGTAAACATAATGAGGATGCTTAGGAAACTGGGAAGTGTTCCAGGCCAGGTTGGATGGGACTTTGAGCACCCTGATCCAGTGGTAGGTGTCCCTGCCCATGGCAGGGAGTTGGAACTGGATGATCTTTGAGGTATCATCCAACCCAAACCATTCTGTGATTCTGTGGTAAATGAATTTATTCCAGAATTTCAGGGAGCAGCCAGGCCTTGATCCTGCAATGAAATTCACCCCTGCAGAGCTCATGGCAGCATCAAGACCTGTGCTTTTATAAAATCCTCTTTGTCATTATTGGGAAGGCATCTGCAAAAAATTTCTGCATAGATTGGATAGCTCTTTAAAATAATTGGTTGAATACTAATTTCTGTGGCTCAGTGCAATTATATTAATTATGGGGAACTCATTAGGCACTAATGTAAATATTAGAACCTCTTCTGTAACATTCACTGTAATTTAATGCTAATTCACAGAACCATTATTACACTGTTAATAGCCAGGGCTGCAATTCATTCAGATACGTAACCTCTCACAGCATCAGTAAAGCATTTCAACTGATGAGCAACATTTATTATAGTCCACATAGGTGCTTTTGAACATACAGTCATGAGCTGTTTGCAGGCTTCCTATCACAAGTTAAAGAAGGCTTGGAGTAAACTGTTGGAGATTTCTCAGAGTGTTGGCTAACCTGGCCTCTCTGGGTCTCGTAACTGCAATAAATGCGTGGTTCTGTGGCTAAATTCCTGCATAACTTTGTATCTCATGTAATCATCTCCACTTCCAAATATACTGCACCTCCCACAAAATTTTCAAATATATCATGCTAACAAAGGCAGTTTCCTAATCTTGTGTTTATTTTATATCCACAGATTTCCTTGGCATAGGGGTTGCTAATAGTGGGGTTGTTCCTGCTTACAAACACAGCTTGAAGTCATCTGATCAGGCTGGTGCAAAAGGGGATGACCTAGATGTTTTTCATGAAATATTCACATCTGTTGTTTTGTTAGTCAAGGGGGCAAAAAAGGGTAGAAATTAAGTCAGTTTGACATAACTGGGTGAGGGCCAGTGAATTCTAGGCTTTGGAAAATGCTGTCTTTTAATACAAAGCTTTCTATTCTGAAGTGACAAAACCACAACCCAAAATAAGTGCTGACATGAGGCCTAAAATTGCTGTCCTGAAGAAGTCTGTGTAGCTGCTGTTGAAGCTCCGGAAGGGAGCTAAATAAAAATCTTGGCTACCTGGAACCGTGCTGGTGCCCAGCCTTGGCAGGCCTGAAGGGCTGCACCCCGGGCTGCCTCGGCTGTGGCAGATGGGTGCGTGTCATCCATAGCGCTCTGGGGAGCTCAGCCCAGCTGGTGAAGGGCAGCCACCTCACCTTGTTCCACCTCCTGCTTCTACAGCTGGCTGATGCATATTTTTTTAACTTTAACATTTGGCTGAGAGAAGCAGAAGGGACCAGACTTTGACTGCCTCTCCTACCTGAGAGTGCAAGTGTGTCTACTGCACAGCGCTGGAGCCTGGCAGTGCAAGCTGCAGGTGTGCCTCACCTGCTCTTGCTGAAGGGGTTGGGAATTAGTGGTCAAAAGGTACGAAAGGAATGAGGGGGAAAGCCTGAAAAGTTGGAAACATGGTTTCCAGTCATCACTTGATGAATTTATATACTCCCTGCAGTGACTTTTGGTTAAAATTCTTGCCCCTATCCCCATCCCTGCAGACCCAGGGAATTCTGAACCTCCACCTCCCATCCCCAAGCAGCAGAGTGTTGCACACAAAGAGAGGAACCTCCTTGAGAGCGGCTCTTCGGAAAAGAGTGAGGAAGAGACATCCTTTCCTATCTTCCAGAGTTTGGCTGTGGGTTCCCAGTGCAAAGATATTTTGTTACCTCCCTGAATGCACACGTGGGAAGAATGAACTTTGAGTTTCAGACTGACTCTTAGCATTTTCCTTTGCAGCAAGCTGCAGACACTGGATAGGAAATCAGCTGTTGCCAGGTAGCACTTCGCTTGGATGTCCTGAGCTGGACTGGCAGCAGCCTGCATGCTGTCTCTGTCTATGCAGCACACTGGGAATGTGGGTATGGTTCTCTGGATCAGGATGCTCTCTTTCCTCTGATCAGGTACCTAAATTCTAGCTGATATACAGTCTGCCTCCTAGAGAAATTTACTGAAAATATTTATGCTTTAATGGGCTGTATTGCCCTCAGTGCTAATTTTTTTTTTTTTTCCTTTTTAAAGTCAGAGTAGCAGCTTTGCTGTTTTGATAAACATAGAAGCAAAAGAACAGCATTTAAAAACCAGTTTCTCTATCTTATTTCTTTAAATGCTCCATTTGAAATAACTTTATATCCTGTCTGTAGCAGCACCACCTGGTGGCTCTCAGGTAAAGTTAACATTGATCATGGCTAGGACCGTTTCTGGCAATATTACAGGATATGAATGTTTGGGTTATTTTATGAATACCAGAGGAGGCACGTGCCAAGACCACGTGCCGAGTACTGCATTTGGGACACAACAACCCCAGGCAGCGATACAGGCTTGGGGAAGAGTGGCTGGAGAGCTGCCTGGCAAAGAAGGACCTGGGAGTGTTGGTGGGCAGTGGCTGAACATGAGCCAGCAGTGGCCAAGAGGGCCAATGGCATCTTGGTCTGTGTCAGACCCAGCATGGCCAGCAGGAGCAGGGAGGGGATTGTGCCCCTGTGCTCAGCGCTGGGGAGGCCGCGCCTCGAGTGCTGGGGTCAGTTTGGGCCCCTCACTCCAAGAAGGACCTTGAGGGGCTGGAGCACGTCCAGAGAAGGGCAATGAGGCTGGGGAGGGGCTGGAGAACAAGTCCTACGAGGAGAGACTGTGAGGGAATTAGGGTTGTTTAACTTAGAGAAGAGGAGGCTGAGGGGAGACCTCATCCCTGTCTGCAACTGCCTGAGAGGAGGTTGTGACGGGGTGGGTGCTGGGCTCTTCTCCCAAGTGATAGCGATAGGACAAGAAGAAATGGCTGCAAGTTGAGCCAGGGGAGGTTTAGACTGGACATTGGGAAGAATTTCTTCACTGAAAGGGTGTTCAGGGATTGGCACAGCTGCCCAGGGAGGTGGTGGAGTCCCCATCCCTGGAGGTGTTTAAAAGATGGGTAGATGAGTTTCTCAGGGACAGGGTTTTGTAAGGGGACAGGTACGGTTGGACTCAGTTGCCAAACTCCCATACATTCTGAGGGTGTGGGTAAACCAGTGCAGAACTCCAGGGTTGTACATGCATAAATGTTTAACCTGCAAAGTCTTAGAAGAGGGATATTTCTTCATTCCTGTACTATGTTTAAAGACTCGCACTTACCATACAAAATCTTATATTAAAGATTATTTTATGCTTATTTCTAATCTCCTTACATGTATGTAGAGTCAAGAGAGATCAGTAAAGTCAGTGAGTGGAACAACAGCCTTCTGAGCGGCATGGGGAAGTTAAAATACATTGAAGGGTTAGAAGCATGAACTGTCATTTTGATTTATTTAGCCTCAGCAAACAGAGGAGGTAGCTATCACAGCAGTGAGTGAGTATGTAGAAAGACAATCCATGTTCAGCCAGAGAAGCTTTGAAACACAACCAGAGACAGAGTCTCTTTCTGTTCTGAGCCTTGCACAGAACACAGTACCAATGAATGGTTTTGGAACTAATGGATGATGGCCATTGAAATGCCACTAGAATTCCTGCAGGGGAATTTCTGAATGGGCAAAGTGTCCTGCTTGTCTCTCCCTCCCCACGCTGGCATCCAGCATATCAGTGTTCACAGTGTGCTGCTTTCCATTATTGATGTGTGAGTGGCATTAAGTGTAAGGCCATGCAGATTTAGAGCTTTGTTGTTGTTGTAAAAATTGCTGATGGTTCGACATGGAGCTCTTGCTTTGTTTTGGTCTCTGTGCTACCTAAAAAATCCAGTTCCCTCAGTGTTAGGTAATCCCTCTAGCTAAGTGTGTTGTCAGCAATTACGGTTGTGTACAACAGGCCTTGACATGAACAGCTTAGCACGGTTTCACTGGTTAGATGCAGAACTTTGACTTGACCATTTGTAAAGCCATTTGCTCACAGCTTCTGGGACAGAACCCTTTCCAGAGAAGAATTTTCTATGTCTTCCGTTTGCTTTGTCCTCTGGTTGATAATATGAAATAAAGATGACCTGGGAAGTACGAAACTCAAGTGTTTGCAAATGCTGGTTATTATTTCTAAGGTATGTAGGTTATTTAAAAAGAAAATCCATTTGGAATTCGTACTGGGAAAGACCTAGATAAAAGATTGCAGGAAGCACTTTGGCACTGGTAGGTAACAAGGTGTTTCCTGACTGTCTCAAAAGATCTGTGCTCTGTAGCTAATGGGAGGTAACAGGCACAACTGGCCAAGTCACTCTTATTTCTTCTGTTCCTGTTCCTGCCATCCCCATATTATCTGATTTATGTTCTCCTGACAATAGAGGATTTTTTCAGTCTCTTCCTCAATTTGTGTGGCCTGATACCGTACTGAGTGCAATGGACTGTATCCTCAGCAGATGCATACCCCCCACCTCTGGTGATTGCAGTAGAGTGTCGTCTTCTCACAGTACCTTGGAAGATACCCTTGTCTGGCAGACCTTGAAGGTGCAGCAAGTGTAGTCCATAGTTTTGTACAGAAAAAATGTCTATTTTGTGTATTACCACTGAGCTTTCTGCTTCATATCTGGAAGGAAGGTGAAATAGCAAGTGATGAAAATAGTGATGAGGATTTATGTGTATAGTAATCATCTGCAGATATTAAAGCTTTGCAGTACCCGTTTTCAGAGATATTCATGTGAGCCAATGAGATCTGATGACTTGCTCAAGGTCACATAGCAAGTTTGGGGCAGAGATAGAAATAGAAATTGCATCTTAAAGAGTCGGTACAGTATCATGTTTACAGGCCCCTCTTTCTACAGATACTGTTTGTTACAAATGCTGTTGTGCTGCAGGATGTGGCACGGCCGCAGGCCGTGAGAAGAGGGAGGCACACCCAGAAGTAAGCTTAGCATTGCATACTGGATTTAAAAATTCACTTTTACATCTTCCAAACTGGCGTAACTCTGTTAACCTCAGTAAAATGAGCTTCATATGGAATTTACAGAAACAGTGGTTAAAAGGTTCTTTGATTCTTTATGTCTTGCTGAAGAGACTGACAACACCTTACCCCAGGCACCCTCAATGAACCATCCTCACCAACTTGTGACAGGTAGGACCTGCGTGCAGAGCTGAGCCTGCTCTGGTCATAGGAGTCAGGAAGCTCTGTGTGTTGTGTAGAGTTTCAAGGAGACAATGTCTGTGGTGCCAGCGTCCAGAGCAGCCTTATTGCTATATGAAATCTCTTCTCACTTTTGACCCTATTGTACTGGCACAAGTTCTCCTCCTTTAAGCAAAAAGAGGTATCTTTGACTTGGTGTCAAATAGTGCACAAACGTGGATCGTGATATCAGTCCACGAGCAGAAGGAATATAATAAGTCCCAGGATCTGTGCAGGAGAAACAGTGGCCAAATAATCAATGGCAGCCATGCTCCACTTCATGAGGTATGTGGAGGTGTGGTAATTGCTCACGTCAGCTTCTTAAAAAGGAAGCTAAAAGTTACAGATGGCATGGGTGTGATACCTGAGGGAGAGAACAAATGTTTCCCACCTATTGAGAAACACATCCAAAAGGGCAGAAAGGAAGCATCATCACTTAATAGCAACATTGAAGGTTGCTGTTGAAAGCAGAAGGGAGTCCTCTAAAAGCTTAAAGCTTTATCTAAATGAGGAAAATATAAAGGATTCTAAAAGCTGATGGGTTAAATGTAGAAATGCAATAAGACACTGAAAAAAGAGTTAGAGGACCACTTGAAAAAGGCATTAAAACTTACAGGAAATACTTATTCAAAACACCAGCATCGGGGAGCCTACCAGAAAAAAATCTCTAGGGCTGGTAGATCCTCAGAAATGACAAATGAATTCTTTGCATCTGTTGCTCATTATGAACAAATGGTAGTTTCCTGTGTTGGAACACTTCTTTAAGAAGAATTCACCAGAAAATGTCTTTCAAATTACAGAGTTGCTAAAGTTGCCAAGATATTTGTTATTAACCCAAGCTTTCTGAAGGAATTCAAGGATGAAACAGCAAGACTGACTGTGGTGTTGCATGAAAGCACTCTGGTACCCAAGGACTGAAAGATGACAGCAAATGGGAATTGACTTTCTAAAAAGGTGATATGGGACACCATAGGCTGATGAGCTTGAGATATGGAGGAGAAAAATGTGCTAGAAAACAATAGATTGGGAATGGAGTTACTATACAGACAGGTGAACTTCTCACAGAGTCAAAAGTCAGCCTGGCTTTTGTAAGGAGAAGTCAGGCTGTGCAAAATGCTGGAGTTTTTCTAATGAGTTGGCAAACGTATCCGTTCTGGGCCCCATGGCAGGCAGCGTATGCACAAATCATAATGTCATAGAATGGTTTGGGTTGGAAGGGACCATGAAAGTCATCCAGTCCAACCCCCCTGCAGAGAGCAGAGACATCTTCAACTCAGTCAGGTTGCTCAGAGCCCCATCCAACCTGACCTTGAATATTTCCAGGATGAAGCATCTGCCCCCTCTCTGGGCAACCTGGGCCAATGAGTCACTACCCTCACCATGAAAAAATTCTTCTTAATATCCAGTCTAAACCTCTCCTCTTTTAGTTTAAAACCATCACCCCTTGTCCTATTCTACAGGCCTTGCTAAAAGTTTTTCCCTATCTTTCCTGTCAGCCCCTTTAAGTATTGAAAGGCTGCAATAAGGTCTCCTTGGAGTCTTGAATACCTGATGTCAATCATTACTGTCCCAAATAACCTTGAATTATTAATTGTGACTGAACTATTTAATAAGATTCTGATGAAACTGAGTGGGCAGTGAAATCCGATGTGTATAAGGGAGGAGGGAATCTGACGGAGAGAAGGATGGGTAGGCTCTGAGCTGGTTCTTGAGCACTATCTGGGATTATGATAGAAATGCCGTCTCAGTGTTCGGGAGTGGGCCAACAGGTATGTCAAATATTAAGAGTTGTTGTGACAATAAGAGAGAGTGAAACTAAAGCAACATTAAATTCTTTCTATGCTACTATTAATGCACAAACTCCTGCATCCTGAACACTGTATGCAGTTACAGTTCTGTACTCCTCACCCTTCCCCAAATATGCTAAAACTGAATGAAGGAGTAACAAGGCAGCAAGGCTGGTTATGGGCTTGGGGTGGGCTTTCTAAAAGAAAGGAGTGACGAGGATAGGTCTCTTCAGCTTGGAAAGGAGTCTGCTGAGGAAACGGTAACAGAGGACCGTAAAGCCATGGAGGCATGGAGCGAGCGGGTAGAGATTGATCTCTCTAATTCAGAACAAGATCTGGGGGACATAAGATTAAGCTGGCAGGAGTCTGGTTCAGGGAAAGGGTTGCTATTCGTGTGCCCTTTCCTTGTGTTCCTTCCTCATTAGCTGCTTTTGGCCACTGTTAGAGGCAGCATAGTGGGCTGGGTGGGGCTTGGTATCTCCTGATGAAGTTGTCCTATGTTTGGCTTGAGGTCATTTGGGAAACCACTACTGCAACTGTTTTAACAGCAGAACTGGCCTCCTGTTGTTACATCAGCTTGTTGTTTTCAGTGCTAATTCAGGGTCAGAAATCAAGCAGCTGCAAGTTGACAACTTCTTACCCTGACCAAGCAACTTGTGTGAAGACTCTTGTTGTCCAATTTTTGTGATTAATTCAGAGACACTCGAAGAGTGGGGAAGTTCTGAACAGCCTTTCCATGGCCACATGGGAATGGCTGGACACCAGCCCACTCAAAGCCAAGCTCCAGGCTGGTTCTGCAGCCCCACTGGGGCAGAGTGATACAGAGGCAGGAAATGGTAGCCCTGGGCAATGCAACGGGAATGTCGTGTTTGGGTTTGCAGTGAGTTGTGTTTTGATTTCAGCACTATTTTGAAAATCAAAATGTTGCGCGTAATTCTAAAAGAGTACAGAAGCCAAAAGATAAAAGCAAGCAAATCCCGTATGTTTTTACAATATTAAAACAACTGCAGCAGAAGCTGGGTCACTGCCAGCCTTTATCAAAAGGCTACGCTTTTGCATTCTAAGCAACAAAGGACTAAATGACAAAGAACATACTGACCCTTTATGTGCAACTGCCAAGGGGAAGAAAAGTCTCAGGAAGTACTGAAATTTTTCTTTGAAGAGTCTTTTCAAGTTACTTTCAGACATGAGAGTGGTGCAGGTAGAGACCAAAGAGGTTAAGGGAATCGTTGCTTGGAACGGTGTGTTTATCTGAAGGGAGTGGTGTGCCTCATAAAGAACAACGCCGTGGGAAATGCTTACAGGAATCAGGAAGTTTTATTTATCCTGAGTGCTTGGCTGCCACTGTTAACTTTGCGGATACGGGTAGGTTGCTTTTTCAGGATACATAGGTATGTATTGGGCTTTCGTCTTGATATCCTTCAATACCTTGCTGGTGTTCTCTTTGCTTGAAAATGCTCAAGTAAGGTGGATTGGCTTCTGGTTAGGACACAAGATTGATCCTCTGACACTTTACAAAATTGCATCTGTGAAATGTAATAGTCATGTGGCACTGGTCAGGCCACACCTTGAGCGCTGTGTCCAGTTCTGGGCCCCTCAGTTTGAGAAAGATGTGGAGATGCTGGAGTGTGTCCAGAGGAGAGCGATGAGGATGGGGAAGGGGCTGGAGCACAGGCCCTGTGAGGAGCGACTGAGGGAGCTGGGGTTGTTTAGCCTGGAGAAGAGGAGGCTCAGGGGAGACCTTATTGCTCTCTACAACTGCCTGAAAGGAGGTTGTAGTCAGGCAGGGATTGGTCTCTTCTCTCAGTTGACCGGCGACAGAACAAGAGGACACAGTCTCAAGCACGCCAGGGGAAGTTTAGGCTTGACATTAGGAAGAAGTTCTTTACTGAGAGGGTGATTGTCCATTGGAATGCGCTGCCCGGGGAGGTGGTGGAGTCACTGTTCCTGGAGGTGTTTAAGGAGAGATTGAATGAGGCACTTAGTGCCATGGTGTAGTTGAAAAGTAGGAATAGGTGTAGGTGTTGGGTCATAGGTTGGACTGGATGATCTCAAAGGTCTTTTCCAACCTTATGATACTGTGATACTGTGATTCAGGTTTCCACAACAGTCAAATGTAGGTGAGAGAGGCCAAAACAGCAATTACAGCATCCTGCAGATTCTCCAGAGCAGGAGAATAAGTTCCGTAAAACAGGGGAAGCATGAGCAGCCTTGCTGTCAATGTTTAGAGTCTGTCAACACAAACTGAAATTACAAGTTTTCTACCCCATCTCTCATACTGTTTTCATGTAGGTAAAGAAGATTCTTACACACTTTACCTAGGCCAGGTTTAGTGAAGGCGGAAGACTGGTGTGCTCCTGTATGTCTGAGCTCTAGAACTGCTGGGACACCTAGAAAGGTCCTCCTGCATATCCTTGAGTTCTCGTTTGACGTTAGTTCCAGTAGGGGAGAGTCTCTGATCTGAGAGAGGTAAGGGAACCTGTGGCTTTGTTGTGAGAAGTGTCTTCTTGCTGCTGACACTGCAAACTCCTTTTGTTGGTTTTGGCAGGAGGCATGTCATCACCCTGTAGCACCTTGCTCTACCCTGAATTTAGCTTTAACCTCCTTTCCTTCAGAGTAACAGCCTCCTGGGACTCTGTATGTGTTGCAGATTCAGCCACTATAGGAGGAAATCTGCAGATATTTTCAGCTGAAGATCCTGTCTTTATGTTGAGGTTTAGCGTGAAGGCATTTGGGATTCAGCATCCAAAGCCTGTTCAGCTGTCAATGGCGTTCAAGAACCTACCTGTATGGGTGGTTTGTGGTTAAGGTCTAAGGTGCGGAGAGTTGATTGATCCTGATTAACCTCTCATGAACGGAAACTAAGAACTGGTAAACTTTGAGCTTTCAGGCTAATATATAAAAAAAGCCACAAGACTTCTTTATATGAAAAGAAAACTGGCGTTTTATCGTCGTGATGGTTTTGCTGTACTTCTCTGCTGTGAACCCACAGGTGCAGATGAAGAGTGCGGATCCCTACCCAAGGTCATGTCTTCTCTTGCTGCAGTGGAGATGAGATTTGAGCTGAGGTCTATTTACTGCAATTCTCCTGTTACCGGGCCATGTATTTCAGATGAAGAAATGTTAAAAATATAATAAATTGTCGACCAGGAATAGTTACATGCTTTTTCTGAGTTCCTGTTGATTAAAAATGGGCTTCTTTCCAATGCAGTGTGATTTTTTCTTGTAATTTATTTCCCATGTCATAGAACTTCTTTAATAGCCCAGAAAATGCTTGTTCATATGACTGCACAGTGTATTTCTTAAATCTGCAATGTAATCTCGTGACAGAAATTTCCAAAGGGAGTGGACAATTTTGGCACATACCAGTTTCATTAGATAGCTGAGTTTGCAAGCAGGAAACAAATAAGGAAATACATGTATTAAAAGATAAAACAGTTCAAAATATTGTTTTCTAATTGTTTTTCTCATTGAGAAGTCTGATGTTAGTTTCCCTAGATAATCTAAAAGCTGTTTGGGAGTTACAGGAACAAGAGTGAGCAAGTGAAATATCCATACACCTTGGAACTTGTGAAAGAACATTTTAGTTAATCATGAACTCAATTATTTTAGTGAAATGCTAATAGATATTTTTATGTATAAAATTAAGTGGATCAGGTAGTTGATAGTACAAGGTAAATTTTTGGTACTTTGGTCCAAAGCACCACTTCCTGCTAGGAAAATTTAAAAAATTACAGGAAATTCTGGATAAAATAAGCCTAATCGTATTTTCTTGAGTGCTCAAAAACTGGCTTCCAGTGCAAAAAAGAAACTACCCTTCTCCCTCCGGTGCTTCAGAAGAAGTTGTCAACTTTTTAGACCAGGCTTTCTGGGGAAAAGATTTAGGAAGTTTTTGTTAGCTCTAAGTGGAAATGAAATACTAAAAATGTTGGTTATTAGACCTAGAAAGATCAGAGTCAGTAATGTAAACTGAATGTTAAAATACTGACATAAAGCATACAGGGCATGAATCATCCCAATTAAATGGATGAAATTACTTAGCCACATGAAAAAATTACTCCCTGACATTAAAACTACTAGTTTGTTTTACTTTTTCTGGCACTTTATTATTCCTGAAGCTTTAAAGAACTCCAGCCTCGTAGTTCCCATGATGAGGGTTCTAATTATGAGCATTAAGAATGTCTTCTGATTGTTTTGAATTAGCTAATAACTCGATATGCTAAATAAATTGAGCGGTTCCCAATCCAAATGTAGCGTCTGGCTTTGGAAATACACTGAGCTCCCTTTCTGCTGAGTGAAAAGGGTCTGAACAGCTGGAACAAATGTTCTTGTCACTAAATTATAAATTACAGCTTTCAAGAATAAAACATTTAGTTCCAGCGCTGAAGAAATAGACTTTTAAGAAGTCTTCCCATTTATCAGTTTAACCATTGATTATGTGTGTAAGGTCATTGAATCAGAGCAGTAATGAATGGAATTCTTGGTTGCTCAAATACCAGATTGTGTACCCATAGTTTTACATCCAGGAACTTGATAACACTTAGAAATGCCTCAGAGCATTTAAGGAGCTAAAGCTATGTGTAACCACTTATGTACCGCCTTTCTGATCACCGCTGACACGTCTGCTGAGTAGGAGAGTAAGACCAATTTGCTTCCGTGAGCTCCTTACTTGTCAGTTTTCAGTATGTCAAATAGCAGTTTAACTTCCTAAAAGCTGGGATTGCCTTGGTCACTTCTGGCGTGGTAGGAGATCAGAGCTGGGCTTCCCAGCATTGACAATTTAACTGACAGCCTTGTTTTCTTTGGTGCAAAAGGCAGGAGGAGGAACCGTGAGGAACCTTGCTGTTCGTGTTCTAAACCAGATATGAGCTACTATCACAATCTGCTGCTGTTCCTCAGGCTTGTCTTGCGATGAAACCTCAAATAAGCATGCGGATTCAATCAAGATTTATTTGGGTTTTTTTAAAATATTGGTCCCGTATACAAACATTTCTATTTTCCATGTATGCTGATGGCTTCAGACTTCACCAGAGTATAAGGGACTACTGCCTTCAACCTTTTCAAGTTTTGTACCTTGCTTTTCACAAATCCCTACTCATTAGGGTTGTTTTGAGCAGGATAAGGAATAGCTGTAATGTGCTTGTGACAGTGCTGTGCTTGCCTGCTGTTTCTCTGTTGAAGATCTCTGTGAAATTGTCAATTCAGTATCTTTAGGAGGAAATAGCTAAGATGTGCAAGTGTTACAAATCTTTTTGAAGTGATGTGTGGTTTGGAGAAACTATAACGTAGGAAAAAAACATGTTCTTATGCTTGCAGAAATACCTAAAGAACGTTTATCTTAAAGATGTGTTGCAGGTTGACTCCTACTTGTTCTGATGCCTTTTACGGTGCTTCCTCCAAATTGAAGTTTTCTTTCCAGGTATTTCATGAAAGTCTGCATTGGGAAGGTTGTCCCAGTCCGAACTCTTACATCCTTGCATTCTGTGCACGACTATCCGTCTTGATAAAACTCTCAGGAACCAAGTTATCTTTGAGATTCCTATGATGCTATTCACGTAAGTCTTGAAAAACTGTGGGTAGACTCAGGAGGAAGGGGAAGCACAGGCTTTGCATAACTTTCTTTAAATAGAAACCCAACGTTAAATAACAGCCCTAAAGGTCATACGTGTGGCTTGAAGTTGGCCATTTTTCTTATTCCAAATGACCTTCCCAGCCTGTTAATTCACCGTAACTGCAGAATTTGCATTGACAAGGTGAAACCCACTTCTACAAAAGAGGTGTAGGTTTAACTGATGTAAATGTGTTTGAGGACATCATTCTTACTAGAATTTGTTTTAGATCCCATTTTATTATGAGGTAAGAGATGTTTCTCTCTGGTGACTTTTCCTTCTTTACATATAAATAAAGCCAACTTCAAAAAAAATAATACCACAAACTGTTAAAAGCCAGTAATTACCGCTGGAGTGAGGGGTAGAAGTAGGCACTTTTCAGCTGAATGGTAGTTGCTGAAGAAATGAGGAAGCACTTATCCATCAGATGTAAGTTGGAAGCTCAGCAATTTATTAAATGAATTAATCCGCTTTCTGCCCGAGGAATATCACTGAGCTGTTTACTTCCCTTCACCTTCTCTTCAAATGCATTCAGTAAATGTCTTTGTGTACGCTGCTGGCAAGCTCTGAATTCAGTCTTGTAGTGGGGAATCCAGAAGCTGTGATACGGTGGGGTTTTCTGCCTCTATTGGGAAAACACACAGATATTCTCTGCACAGAGTATTTTCACTTGGAAATTCACTTTGGGAAGATATTTCTGGGGTAAACTAGATCATTCAAATTGCAGAAAACAAGAGAAACATGTTGACCAAATGGCAAAATGAATTTGTTAGGAAATTGGGTCTGGACAGTCTCAGCACAGGCAATCAGCTTGGATAACAAATAATTATTTTTTTTTTCCTGTGGTGTGTGCCACAAATGCTTTGCTTTTGGGAGCATAAACTATGGTTCAAAACTAGAGCCATTGCCAAGTTAGTATAGCTGGTGAGTGAATTAAAGGCTAAATCTTACCCCTCATGGGCATCTCTTAATAGTGGGTTTTTGTTGTATTCTCCACCTCGTGCTCTGGTCTGTCAGGGCCACTCACAGTTGCCATGTAGCACAAAATCACTGAACGGTTTGGGTTGGACAGGACCTTAAAGCCCATCCAGTTCCAACCCCCCCTGCCATGGGCAGGGACACCTCCCACTGGATCAGGGGGCTGCAAGCCCAATCCAACCTGGCCTTGAACACCTCCAGGGATGGGGCAGCCAACACTTTCCTGGGCAACCTGTGCCAGGGCCTCCCCACCCTCACAGGAAAACATTTCTTCCTAAGATCTTGTCCTTCCTGTGTTGAATGTTCATTGCAGAGTTAGATGCAGCATTTAAAATACTCTCAAATTGTCTCAGAAGCTTTACATATATATATATATATATATATATAGTTCTTTGCAATCAAATTATCACTACATGGGCTAAAGAATCTTGTCTTCCAATTTCCTATTGTGTGAATTCACATTTTACAATTTACATTTTAGGTGCACCTCAATGGACTGATGTGCTTACATATCTATATCTATATCTATATCTATATCTATATCTATATCTATATCTATATTTACATCTACATCTATATCTATATCTATGCACCTATTTTCAATGCAGCTGTAGCTTTATTCTGTGGTCTGAAAACAGTATCTCCTTGCCAACAATAAGAGGAAGAGAACCTAACAACCTAGGTAGCACTTAATGACCTACTGGAAGACCTCTCTCCCATACGGTCTCTTAAGGTTCAGAAACCTGAGGGCAGAAAGATGAATGTTTAATGCGCACAGGCTAAATGTCACTATATTTTTATTTTATTTGCTACTTGAGTGGTAGAAATTGGAAAAAAATGCTTTTTAATTTAAAATAATTTTAGATCTCCATCTTGCTTGTGATTCCATGAGAAGAGGAGAAGTAGATGTGGTTTTGCATCGGAGCATGGGCATGCCTGGAATGAGGTCTAGCCTTTTTCTAGTTCTAAACAAAGGGAAACCACGTGATAGAGACTTTAGCCCTGCTTTCAGAAGTAACTTACAGATGTGCCTAAACTAAATAATCTCCTTAAATATCTGTACTTGTTTCTTGTTCTGCTTCACCTCTGTTGAAAATACAAATTTGTGTGTGTAACAAATTACATGTGAACAATGAATTTCTTACACTTGATCATTTCAGAACCATGAAGAATAAAATGAGAACACAAAGAGCTGTACACAAAAACATTTGACTCATACTGCCACTGGATTTGTGCTTATGCCTCCTGTACACTAAGTCCTTTACAGCACTGGCACAGGTTGCCCGGGGAAGCTGTGGCTGCCCCATCCCTGGAGGTGTTCAAGGCCAGGTTGGATGGGGCTTTGAGCAGCTTGGTCTAGAGGGAGGTGTCCCTGCTCATGGCAGGGGGGTTGGAACTGGATGGGATTTAAGGTCCCTTCCAAGCCCAGTCCTTCTGTGGTTCTATAAAATACATGTTTGTAGAAGTATGCGATTCCCTTACTTGGTGTCAGGCCTTCATTATGACTGTTAGTGACTATGCAATGGGACCCAGTGCGGATGACTGTGCCAAACAGCTACAGGCTAAGTACTTTCTATCAGTCTTTTAAGCTGTAATGCCATTTATTTTCTTGTAGTACGCTTCCTGAACGGTGCTGAGTACACTCTCTGTGTACTCAACTCCTGTTGAGTTTCCTCTGAAAGGGGAAACGACCCTATGTCTACAAAACAGAGGAGGTGTGGCGGGGTTGCTGCTATTGCATTTCAACATACTAAGACCTTCACATTTTTCTTCTTCATATTTTCTTTTGAAGTCAATTATTTTAAATTCGTTCATGAAATGTTTTGAAGAATAAATGATTTCCTTTTTACTTTGAACTAAAGGAAAAGTGATTAAGTAGTGCTGAACTGAACAAACACCCATTACTTTTAGGCACTGCAGACTTATTTTCCTATAATTTTTTTATAGGTCAGTCAAGCTGCAAATTACCCAGGAAAGCCCTCAGGTAGACCTTTTGCTAATTATCTGTCATGGCTGCCTGCTTTTAAACCAAGAATTAAGAGCTGAAGACTTGTGCGGTAATGAAGAAGGAAAAATTAAAAGAAAAAAGATTAAAAGAGTTCAGTATGAAAGGAGTGGTTTGTTTCATAGCTGTTCTGAATATGGTCCCACCCTGAAGGTAGATTGTGGGAAAGGCTAGCGATGTTAACTTAAGGGAAAATTAAAATAACCATATCTATCTAGTTTGCTGATGCGGCAGAATATGCTGAGTGAGTAATAGTAGAGAGCTGTCTGCCTGTGAATGTTGGAGTGAATTCTCTATGCAAGACACTCTATGTTCAAGTTGTTTGGATATGGTTCAAGAGAGATGTGGTGTGGTCTTCTCCACTGTTACCTCACTGTTACCTTCATTCTGTCTCTCCGTCTTCACAATATGGGACTTGGGAGGCCTAAAGTGGATTTTATAGCTAGATTAACAGCTGGGAATACTGTGTGTAGTGCATAAAACTTACATTAGTTGTGTTTTTCTAGTGAAGAGACCTTATGAGCTGTTGTGCTTACAGTGTGTTCTCATCTGTTACTCATTCCTATATCTTCTTCTACAGACACATCCTTGGAAGGCATCACTCTTGCTGGAGTATAATCTGGAAAATTTTCCTGTTTCATTTAAGAAGCAGACAAGTTCGTTTCACAAGTTCTTTAAACTCTCTTCTCTAGTCGCACTCTGTTTTAACTCTGGTACATGAAAGTTAAACATGCCTGAGTGCTTTACGTGAGGAAAATCTGGCAGCTGAAAAACCAGGAGGCTTTCCTTGTACGAGGTTACCATCTGTTCCCATGTCCTAAGAAGAAAGTATTTGAATGTAAGTAAGTGTGCAGGATGAGGTGTTGTACGCAGTAGGATAGTGGCTGCATGTCCCAGTGCCAAGGTGCTCTGCTCTTGCAAGGCACTGAGCGCTGACCTTAGCATAGCAAGATGAGCAGGTGAGCAGCTGTGGCTGCTGACATGACCCAAACGCTGAAGCATTTGTGTCTTCAGAGACTTTTGTTGCTCGAAGGTGGATCTGTAAGGTGGGCTTTGTTTTAATTCCAATTAATATATCCTCCTGTAACCTGGGGTTTTGTAGATTCAGAAGAGTGTCGGGTAGTTGGCTACCATTACAGGTTCTTCAG
Source organism: Neomorphus geoffroyi (assembly GCA_033558235.1). Lineage (NCBI taxonomy): Eukaryota > Metazoa > Chordata > Aves > Cuculiformes > Neomorphidae > Neomorphus > Neomorphus geoffroyi. The sequence goes on from JAUMJM010000012.1 coordinate 8,180,733, forward strand.
TTCATTAACTTCCCATTAATGGTGTGTGCAGTGTGTGTCAAGGAAAACGTTAGTTATACAGCAGATGTGGTTGCAGTTGAACTTGAGATGCCCTCTTTTCTCCTTTCTGATGAGTTGGTCAATACAATGGAAATTTTTTGCTGGTCTGCACCTCTGCACGTGTGTTGAATGCATCCATGTAAACCGTAGTCCGTTGTAGACTCAGCGGGCAGAGAGATCTGTTCCATCCCACTAGCTGTGGTAGCTTTAAAATGAGCAGATCTGATCGTTAGCAGCAGATTTTCTACTTGTATGTCACCACAGATGTGAAGAATTTGTTATTCATTATGGGACTAGCATTGACCATTAACTCTGTTTCCTTGCAATGGTCATTGCTTTAATGTAGAGCTATTTTTTTATGATTATATGCACCTGTCCTAAGATTTTTTTGGAGACTTGCACTTGAGAAGCTCTGCCAGGTCAAAATAAGACATTTCTACAGCTTGCATGTCTGATAGATTCTTTTTTTGGTGCAGTTTAATATATTTGTGGGATTTAAAGATGTGCTGAATCTAATCTTCCAGGAGTTGAGGGAAATATTCATTAGAATGCATTGTCTCTTGCTGAGTTTGACCTTCACTACCTTGCTGGAGTGCACTGCAATTTTTGTAGCTGCTTCCATTCTGTGTTTCCTCCTTGGGTAATAACATAAGTGAAACAGTTTGCATGTCCAGCCTTCGTTCTCCACAGACTTGATGCCTTCCTGCCATTCAGGCTCCTGCTGAGGTCAGTGTCCCTGTGCCTATATCTTCAAATCTCCGGTCTCTTTGTCTTGGTTTCTAGTTCTGACAAGCAGGTAATGAAGTAGTTCTGCTTTCTGTATTGCCCTCACGCTTAGGAGCTTGTACTGCGTATTGGTTCGCATAGTAATTCTACCCTGATTTTTAGAGCTTAAAAGGCTGACAGTTCCTGCAGTCCTGTGCTTTCTGCAGAAGTAGAGACTCCCTTTTAATCATCTTTACGATCAGAAACTGTTCAGTCCTGTAGAAGAATACTTACTGTTAGCCCTGGAAGAGCAGCAATTTTTAAACTAACAATAAAGTACAGTGCTGGCACTGGCCTGATCAACAGTCACCCAGGGGTGGGATTAGAGGGGTAATGATTCTGCCCCTCTGCTCTGCTCAGATGAGAACTGACTTGGAATACTTAGCTCTGGAGTCCTCATCACAAGGACATGGACCTGTTGGAGCTGGTCCAGAGCAGGCCGCTACAATGATCAAGAATGAAGAGAGGATGAGAGAGTTGCAGTTGTTCAGCTTGGAGGAGACTCTGATGAGATCTTATTGGGGCCTTCCTATACTTAAAGGGGGCTGATAAGAAAAACAGGGAAAAATTATAGCAATAGAACAAGGAGTGTTGGTTTTAAACTAATAGAGGAGAGGTTTAGACTAGATGTTATGAATAAATTTTTTACACTGAGGTGGTGGTGAAACACTGTCCCAGGTTGCCCAGAGAGGTGGTGGCTGCCCCATCACTGGAAACATTCAAGACCAGGTTGGGTGGGGCTCTGAGCAACCTGATTGAGTTGAAGATGTCCCAGCTCATTGCAGGGAGGTTGGACTGGATGACCTTCACGGTCCCTTCCAACCCAAACCACTCTGTGATGCTCTGTGATTGTCTGTGCATGGGCAGGAAACTGCAGAGAGAGGGACCTTCTTTCCCCTTTCCCAGCTCTCTAAGTTAGTGGAAGGTAAACGGTGCCTGAAGTCTCTGCTGGCTGTTGCATCGCAGTGTTAAGAGTATGACTTAAGAAACACACTTAGCACAGTAACAAAAGAGAAAAGCTAGTTATACATCACACTGAAAAGGGCCCATTTATTTGCCTGTAACTGCTGTTTTATGAGCGTTAAGTCTGGCTGAATTCCAAGAGTATTAGAACTGGCAGGAGACAGCTCAGGTAAGTTTGAATTTTCAAAATAATTGCATGTGGTTGTAATCCCTGACTCCTCCCACAATTAACTTCTTAATAGATAGTGAGATTTTTCCAGTTTTAGTTCAAACTGAGAAATTCTAGCACAATGCCACTAATGCGCTTATTTTGGATGACAACTGGAGGAAGTGATTGCTGGTACCATTCATCCTGTGTTCAGGTAAGACTTCCAAAGCCTGAATGCTGTAGTTGTCACTTAATTTACTTGGCTGACAGAGCAGGTCCAAGACTGACCCTTTTGCATGGAAATACACTCGGTTAGGAGTATGTTGCCTGCTGTTGGGGTGTGCAGTCTGTGTCTGCATTGGTTGGATCTTAGGACAAGGTGCAATTTCTCTGCAGTGAGGATACTGTGCAGCCTCGCAGTCCTGCTCCAATGCTAAAAGTCTCCAAATGGATTCCCAGGTATTTATCCCAGTCACTGTTTTCTTTCTCGAGTATTCTGTTCAGTTTTGGGCACCACAGTAAGGACATCAAACTACCAGAGAGTGTCTAGAGGAGGGCACGGAGCTGGTGAAGGGTTTAGAGGGGAAATTGTATGAGGAGAGGCTGAAGTCACTGGGTCTGTTGAGCCTGGAGAAGAGCAGACTGAGGGGGGGGCTCATCGCAGTTTGCTGCTTCCGCACACGGGGAGGAGGAGGAGCAGGCGCTGAGCTCTTCTCTCTGGTGACCAAGGACAGGACCCCAGGGAATGGCAGGAAGATGCCAGGGCAGGGTTGGGTTGGACATGAGGAGAAGGTTCTTCCTCCAGAGGGTGGTGGAGCACGGGAACAGCTCCCAGGGAAGCAGTCACGGCCCCACGGCTGACAATATTCCAGAGGTGTTTGGCCAGTGTCCTCAACCACATGGTGTGAGTGCTGGGGTGTCCCGTGCAGGACAGGAGCTGGGCTCAGTGACTTCTGTGGGTCCCTTCCAGCTCAGGTCTTTCTGTGATTCTTTCCAAATGCTTCAGAAGAAAGCTGCATTCATCCCAGCAGCGTGGTATGGTTGCTCCCACTGGGGACAACTGGAAGCCAGGTCTGAGTTCATGTGTTTCACTTCAAAATTAGGTAACATTTTATTGGCATGATTATGTATTCCGTGAAGTGAAGTCAGCGTTCCTGAGCTCTGCTGGTCATCTTTGTAAGTCTCAGTTTGGGTCTAAGCTCAACACATCTTTCAGTGAGGAATGAGGCCAGGGAGTGTTTCAGTCCATTGGGTGGGCATTGGGTCTTTTTCCTTCTGCTTGTAAACCTTTTGAAGTGTTGCTCATCACTGATTTGATAGATGATGCTCTGAAACAGCTATAATTAAGATACTGTTCACATTGCCATAATTAGAAGATAAAGCAATTTTATTAACCAAGGTTATTTATTAGTTGCAGCAATCAAAGCTACGTTTCGATTTCTCACAGAACGACCTGACAGAACATGAATGTTAACATTCAGTATCCAATGCATTCGTTTGTAAGCCTGTCATACTTGTCATGGTGCCAGTAAATGGTGCCGAAGTGCTTTTTCAATAGATTCATTAGTGATAACCTTTTGAGTTGATACATCTGGCACAATTTTTACAATATTTCTTCATTTATTTTTTTTAAAACGTATCAATGAAGATTTAAATTAAGCTCATTAAAAAGAATTGGGATTTTATTAAACACAACTTAGGAAAATAATTGCTTTGCATTATTAAATTTGGTGCCTAGTGTATCTCAGCCACTATATCAAATTTCATCACAAAATATTTGGTTTAGTTCTCATTGAAAATCTGATCCTATAACTCTTGAAGGAAATTGAGAGTTAAAAGGGGCTCTTGACAGTTTTATATTTTTCCAAAATTTCTGTCCAGATACTCCTGTGAAATTCTTTACCATGCCACTGTTGCTTTATCTTCCACCGCTAAAGAGGCCTTTTTACATGTTTAGCAGGGAGTTCAGAATCAGCTGTGTGAATTAACAGATGATAACTTAGTTAACAATCATGTAAGCAGAGAGCAGAGGTCATGATTGAATTTTAATCTGGACCTTTGTATTTTGGTTCCTTTAACGATGAACCTTCTGTGCAAATGTATGGTTACTGAGATAAGATTGCTACAGAGAAATCTTAAATTACAGTTTCTTGTCCAAGGAGCTGCTGTAGTCTTCTTGCTTGAAAAACAGGGTTAATTACAACTGGCATTGACTATTACACTTTCCTGAAAATCTGTTATCATGCAGGCTCAGGCAGCAAGGTTGAGAAACACACCAGAAAGGATGCTAAAATCTGTCGGGGCATCAAAGTGAAGCCAGCTGCGTAGTTCAAGCAGGTTGGCTAGCAGTGTATTAAATCTGTTAGTACAATTAACACTAGTAATGGGCATGTGGCTCTAAAGGCTTGGCTTGGGCTTGTCCTAACTCCATACCAGGCTGGCATGGGTTGCTACCTGTGTGTGACAGTGAGCTTTGCTCTCCTCCTTGGTGCTGGCACGGCTGTGCCTATTGCGCTGTGCACGTTCCCATGTGGGCTAGGTAGGAATAAAGCTTGCGCTCATAAAGGTGCCGTTTCTTATTTCATCCCTGGCAAACGGTGCTAGATGCGCTTATGTGCCACCACCCACTTGATCATGTTGGTGAGGCTTTTCAGTACTTAAAAACAGAAGTTGATTTGTATGTGCCACTGGTGGAGAATGAGCAGCAAAATCTTTCCCGTGACTTTTGGAAGACAGATGAGCCGCTGTGGTTTACTGAGCACAATCATCCTTCTGGCACTTGGGTGCTGTAACAGTAGGCTTGTATTTTACACAGGTAGAATCCAGCATGTGTTTGGAAGCCTAAACTTCTTGATTTGTAAACTTCTAGCTCATGGCTTGTTGAGCTGTGACCAGTCAAGTGGTGATGGTGCAGCGATTTCCTTTCAGGAAGAGACAGAATGTTTCATTATTTTCTAACGTTGATGTGGAGCAGGTTCTAGTTGTCCCACCCATGAGTAGAGGGAAGATAGAATTTATGTTGAAAGCTGTAAGTAGTGCAGCAGCAAAGCAGAAAATTTCCAGTCTCAAGTGAACACACACGATATTAGTTCAAAGTCTTGATGCAATGCTTCAGAGAAACAGAAGTCAGCAATAGAAGAGGATAGACCATACAGTTTGTTTCCTTGCCAATGTGAGATGGTTCTTTCACATTTTATTGAGTCTAGTTTCAAAGCTTGAGGAACAGAAATCTCAGTAGTTTCCTTGAGAGAGAGCCAAATGCTTCTGATTTGTCAAAAAGCTTTGCTTGCTATCCATCCTCATTTCTTCCTTTTTGTTATACCTTTGGGCCACCTTATGTTTCTTTATCGTTATTTATACATTGATATTTTCCCATTTTGCCCTTTGACAAACCTGTGCATGTTAATCTTCCTTTCTAACAAAATTTCTCCAGTCTCCTAGCTAATTGAAAAGAATTTAGAAAAAGTTTTGTCAATGTTTGTTTAGGCCCAATTGGAAGATGTGAGGAGAGGGAGGATCTGGCCATCCCTTTCAGTTACACCCTTCTGAAAAGATGACCATGCTATGACCAGCTCTGTCTTAGTAGTGGCAGTAGCAAAGGTTTACGTTTATACTTTGCCACTTTCAAAAACTTCAGCTGTTTCTATCTAATGTTGTGCTTTCTACCTAATCCTCCAAATCTTATTTGTGGGCACAGAGGAAGCACAGCCTGATAAGGAAAGGCAAGAATTTTTTGTTAGTGTAGTTAAATCCTGAGAGTTAAATGATCATTATTGCAGATTTAACTGTTAAAGAAACAACTACCAATGCAGCTGAAGCTGTTCTACACACATGTTCTGTCTCTGCCCCTCTTCGTGGGTGGTGTGCTCCCTCTTCCACTGCTCCTCTGGATCACAGTATCACAAGGTTGGAAAAGACCTTTGAGGTCATCGAGTCCAGCCTATGACCCAACACCAACACCTACTCATTGTCTAAACCCTGGCACTAAGTGGCTCATCCAATCTGCCTTTAAACCACCTCCAGGGACAGTGACTCTGCCACCTCCCCAGGCAGCGCATTCCAATGGCCAATCACCCTTTCAGTGAAGAATTTTTTCCTAATATCAAGCCTAAATCCTGACAGTGCTGGGTTCATACTGCTGTATGAGTGGTGGAATCCCTAGCCAGTATGAGTAAGATGCTCACATTGTTGTGTTGCTTTGCTTTCCTCTTCTACCTCCGGCTGGGATCCATTTGGGGTTGTTTGTCTGTGTTTGCTAACATAGTTTTAAACCTTTTCTTTTTCTTCACTAGTCCAACTGCTCCAGGTTAGATTCAGATTTGTTATATATGGGACCCTTTGCATATGTTGTGTGCTATTTCTTTCTTCACTTGTTATACCAAAAACTAGTTTTCATAGAATCATAGAGTCATTTGATTGGAAAAGACCTCCAAGGTTATCAAGTCCAACCGTACCTGTCCACTACTAAACTAGATCCCTGAGCACCTCATCTGCCCATCTTTGAAATACCTCCAGGGATGGTGACTCTACCACCTCCCTGGGCAGCCTCTACTAGTGCCTGAGAGCCCTTTTGGTGAAGAAACTTTTCCTGATACCCAATCTGAACCTGCCCTGGTGCAATGTGAGGCCATTTCCTCTCTTTTGTCCAGCTACAGGTCTATGTGTATGTTGAGTTTCAAACTGACCACTGATGAGTGTTTTCCAGCTGTGGGGTCAACAGTGCCAAGCCTGTCCTACCTCTTGTCCCAGGCCTGGGCTCCTGGACGCTGCTTCCTCCACCTCCACGAGACCTCTGCTGTCACACCGGGCCTTTCTCTCTCCTCACTGTGCTGGTACCACACAAAGGAGAAATAAAACACATTCCTTGTCAATTAAAGAAATTGCTGTCATGGCTACACGAAGTAGAGCTACAGGCAGGTTAAGAGAGATTTAAGCAGAGCAGGCCCGGCCAGCCTAGGCCCAAAGCCTTGCACGTGCCCTGGGAAGATGCTGGCCTTGTCCTGTGTGGCAGGGCTGCGTGGCTCACCAAGAACGCGATGAGTGCTGTTGCAGAGCTAGTTCTTGAGCATCTGTATCTCTCCAGCTATCTTCTAAATGCTTGGCTACTGAGATCTCTCTCCTCCTGTGAGTGTGAGACTTCCATGTGCCCAACTGGGATACCCTGGGGGCAGTTTCCATTATTTTTCCAACATAATTTGAAGGTTGAATGCTGATCATTCCTTAGTTTTGTGTTACCTTTTTCTGTAAGTGTAACTGCTTCTGAGGTTTTGTCTTCTACAGGTTTCGTATTTGCCTGATGTTGTGGGTTTGCGGGTTTTATTTCTGCAACTGGATGTTTCTGTAGTTCTTGCTTGTATTCCTGTGGTATGTTTGAAAGTCAGCATTCATTTTCAGCAGAAATAATATTGCTGTAAATGCTTGTTTGGTTTCTTTTATAGTGCACGGACCTGTTCCAGCATGCTATAGAAGGTGCTAAATTAAAGCATTAGTTACTCCACTGATTATGCCTTCATTTAGCAGTTTTAGCACAATTTGTTTAGGTTTAGGTTTTTTAGTAATGCAGTCGAGGGGTTTTGGCCATTTGACTTTAATATTAATCAAAACCAAATTCTGATGTGGTTACAGGAAAAATTGCAGCTATGGCAGTTGCAATTACATTAAAACAAATAATGCCATTACTTGATATATAGGTCCCTTGTATGGTTATGTTTATGTGACTGTGCCCATGTTAAATGAATGAGATGTATTGATGTGCTTGGTACGAGTGGGTTTTTTGTAGGAGGCATTGCTCTAAACTTCTGTGTATATAATTACATATTGTACAAAATACAAATATAAAATTTGCATACTAACTTATTGTGGTAGAAATACCATAAGAATACTGGGTTAGAAGGGAACATTTGGGTAAATCTCATTTGTTAGCTTTAGCACGTCTAGCTTGAAGTTGAGTCCCTATGCTTGGAAGTCTGGCCTTCAGCTATCTTTAAAAGGTAATTCTTGATTTCCCAGAGGCTCTGTACAGACGTAATAACACAAAGAGATGGGATAGAGAACAAAAGCAACTGTTGATTTAGCTGTACATTTAAAATAACATATGGAATTTTAACTCCTGTGATATTTTCTCCAAGTTGCATTCAAGGTGTAACAGCATCAAGAGGGGGTTTTGCAGGTAAGGTCTCCATTCCTAGAGACTGCATGTCTATCCCCTGAACCGCTCATCTCGTTTCTCTGGGAGGCTGAGCCCCGAGTGTATGTGCTTGAGCCTGACTCTGTGTGTGTGTGCACATGTGATGGCACCAAATGGCACCGCTTTACTCAGCCTAGGAAAAATTTTCTTTTCCAATCTGTCATTATGAATAAAGATCTGCCTTATGTGAAGCATACACAAATAAAGTTCAGAGGAGAGAGCATCTTCAGCACACAGCTGTTTTAAAACCAGCAGGTTTTGCATTATCCTGTTGTCATCTTTTAATACTGTAACAAGGGGCTGGAGTCTAGAGAGCTGCTGTAAATGACTGAGGCAGATCCATGACTTCCTATCTTGTCTTTATAGAGGTCCATGTCTGTAGCACAGGTGTAGTTCACAGTACAGCCAGAAATTCAAGTTTCTCTGTGGTAATTTTGTAGGAGCTGTGCTGACCTGCTTCTGTTGTTTTCCTTGCTAAAGCAGCGACTCAGAGGAGCAAAATTTGAGGTGTTCACTGTTTTTTCAGATTGCTTTTGTTCAGTAATATAGAATGCTAGATGAATGTCCTTTATTCAAAGTGCAGGGAGTAAGTATTCCCTTGAGGCAGTTGAACTGAGGAGCTACTGAAATGAAGTTATTTGGAACAGATGCATGCTGTTATGAGGGAAACATTCCTGTTCATTTCCTATGTCTCTTGTTTGATGGAATATCTGGTAATCTTAGTAAGGATCTGAGGCTTCTTGGCCTGGCTTGAAGCAGGCTGCAGCTCAGACATCTTGCAAGATTGAGGAGTGATTGGTGAGCCGGAGTAAGGAACGTTATAGCTGTGCTGTGCTTAGTGCTGCTCTGAACTCTGATACTCTCTTAAGGTACATATTTCAAAGATTTGCTTTGCCAATGTACATTTATATCCATGACATCTCCTGGAAGGAGAGCAAACACAAGGCGTAAATGCAACACAGATACAGTGTAATGTGCCCTGGAAGAAAGAAAAGGAGCAGGAAGCATGGTGGGATTATGCACAGCAGAATCAGGTGGGAATCCCTGTTAGAAACACGCGTTAGTCTACAGAGAAAAACGATCTGTAAGCGTCTGCGTCAGGGGAATAAGTGACCTGCTCGAGCCACCCCGCAGATGTGTAGCTAGAGATGTGCAGTCCCATGGGATTTACAGTGCCCCGTGCTTTGATCTTTCTGTGGCTGTTGGGCCCCAGAGAGAAGCTGAAGGAAGAACATGCTAGAAACAGCTCAGTTCTATGCTCCGAACTACTTGTTATTGTCATCATGCGTTGAGGGCCTCTCCTCTGACGCTCAGAATAAAACAAAACAAAGCTGTCCCTTGGTTGAACCTGTTTTTTCTCTGTGTAGGCTGTCCGTGATGCTGTGGCCTCCTCACCTGCGCAGACCCAGTCACTGGGCTCTGCTCTCAAGAGATCCCATCTTGCTTTTGGTTCTTCCTTCCCTGCACCAGGCAAGGCAGGTCTGAGCTCTAGAGCAGACTCCCTGCAGGAAATACTTAGTCGGGGTACGTACTAAGCACCCTTATTGTTAGTTTGGGCTTACCTACTTGCAAGTGTATGTGCAGCATCTGGTAAGAACCCATAAACCAGAGAAACTATTGAGCTAAAGATGCAGCTCTAGTGCTTGAACCTCCACTGGTGCTGGTGGCGTGTCAGTTATGCCTGTGGATTCAGAGCTGCTAAGCAGAGTATCTGTGTTGTACAGAATATCTGTTTGTCTTGGATTTGCAAAAATAGTTGTGTGATTTGTAAGCAGACGAAACAATTAGTGATAGTGCAGCACATTGAGCCTTGTATTGAGAGGAGCTGGGCTGTAGCACGACTGTGCTCTCAGAGGTTCCGTTTTGCCATTAATACACCACTCCGTGATACTTGCTCAGCTTTCTGAATGTGAGGAAGCTCAGTGACAGTTCTGCTGCTGGATCGAGGCTGTGTCTGAGAGGCTGGGATCTGCCGGCTGTTAAAACAGGCCCACTGTGGTAAGGCAGCAGTCATTCCTCTTCTCAGGATGTGGTTCTGTTATATGAAGATGGCTTTTACAGTCCAAGTTGTTCATAACCCACTTGGACTTACAGTTCTGAAGTGGTCAGAAGGGAGAGCCAGCCATAGCAGATGAGCCCCAAAGTAGACAGCAACTCTAAAATCATCCCCCAGCCCACAGAAGTGTTCCCCTTTGGATCAGCCTAGGGAGAGGCTGGCTTACTTGTTAGATCAGTGGGCTTTGTCTAAACTGGCTAAACCTTTATTTAAGTCAATGATTGGCATGCACCACTATCTGCAGTTTTCAAGATCCAACAGGTAGAGAATTAAATACATTATGAATCTTTCCCAATGTATCTCAAAGATACATTTGAGGTTTGTAGCGGAAGCTTATTCATGTCAAAATCCACAAGGTGTAGTAAATAAACTTGGGTTTCAAATAGTTACAACTAACTCACTGTTGTTCGATTATATAAATCCCGTAATGTGGTTGACTCCTCGATTGGATTATTTCAGTTGGGACTAAGGCATTAATTTTACAGTACTGTCTCCTCCAGGGCCTCCAGACAGGGTCTGGTTTCAGTTTTGATCAGTATTGGTTACAGCCCAGCCCAGGTTCCCTTCCTGCCAGGCATTTGTGAAGGAAAGTGAGCTCTTTGGAGGCCAGCGTTTCAAAGTGGGTGAGGATAAAGGGCCAGGAGGTTAAGTGACTGTCCTGCGGGCAGGGAGCAGCTCAGCAACGAGAGGTGCTGTGGGACGTTGGCAGAGGCATTTCCAGTTCTCTAGCATCACATTATCTGTGAATGTCTGTGATTTTAACACCTCGGGATTTTTAACGTATGGAAAAGTACATGTAATCAAACCAAGGCTTATTTCTGATTCTTAATAGATTAATTTTCTGCCTAAATAGGGCGTGTTGCTGTGGGGTGGAACGACCTGAATAAATTCCTGTCAAAAGGCTCTTCTGGTCTGTAAAGTGAGCTGCCAGTCCAGTTATATTTTCTAGCAGAGCTGGATAGTATTTGGGTTTCATACAATCAAATTCAGCTGGAAATAAAGAAAGCATGGGAAGGGTTGTACCTTCCATACTACCTACTTGCCTCAGACCTCAGCTTAAGGAGACAGGTAACAGCAGGGCTACAAGACAGAGCCATTTATCAAGATATGGGTTTTTTTCCAGGTGGAGGAAAGTTTCCAAATTGGTGCTTTTGAAGAGCTAAAATTTTACCTTGAATTCATAAGCCCTGCTATTTGTTGCAACACATTTGTATCTATGGCATTTTCTAGATGTAGCACTTACTGGTGTATGATTTGATAGAGGAGTTTTAAATGCTGATAGTTATGAGTTTGGTTGTTAGGGAGGTCGGTATTTATCGGCTTTTTTGTTTATGCCTTGTGTACAGCGGCAGAAAAATAAAAAGAATTCTTAAAGTGCTCACTGAGGTTTCAGTCTTCTGGCTAGAAGAAACTTCAGCATTTTTCAACTTTTCAGTAATCATTGAAATGTGTTACTAACACCTTGCTCTCTCTGTCAGGATATTTCTCTACAGAATGGGTAATTAATCCCTGCTTTAGTTTTGCTAACAAATAGACAAAGTCTTCATAAATCAGGTAATTGTGCTTCTCTCGTCATTGCTTTCCTCAGCTTTTACAGGGAAAATATGCTGCTTACTTATTTGTACAGCAAGGTCGTATCTTCAGAAATGCCGTGGCTGGCTTTGAAATGCTAGCAGTGACTATTGGTGTCATAGATGCCCATCAGTTCTCCCCTACCAGTCCCAGCACTTTTCTGGCTGCAGGAGAACTGATGACCTGCAAATGTTGCTTTGCGGCTTATCGCAGTTTCTTTAAAGATGAGTGGCAGTAGATTGCCCATGTTCTTCAGTAGGGATATAGAATATTTTGAAATCCATTATACAAAGCCATTTATTATTTTAAGGAAATAAACTGTTTGTGGGTTTTTTTCCCACTTGTGTCTCTGCGGAAAGTGTTCAGGTAACTGCAATGCAGAAAGCAGAAGATATCCAAACTCGTGTTGACATTTTAAAGAGTATGGAAAATACTTGATGTTCTTTTTTTAACATAAACCGCTCCTGTTTTTCAGGGGATGTTGTGATCTGTGAGCTAGAATAGAGGAATTCTCAGTAAGCCGTGCACGTGCTTCTTTATGATAAGCAATGCCAGACAAGGTGTTACTGTGAAATGGGATAACATTTGACTAATTTAAGACAACAATAAACTGACTTTAAAAACGCAGTGGAGGAAAGTGTTTTCTGAATTTTTCTGAATTATTCTGGTTACTTTTATTATTTTATTAAGAGGAGCAGGACACTGTAAGAATTCAGCATTGAATTGATAGACCCCTGTTAGGACACACAATTATGATCTGCGATGCTGTCTCTCAGCCTTTGTACTCCAGCAGTGTATGGAAACATTCCTACCTTCCCACGCGGAGTCATAGAATGGTTTGGGTCAGAAGGGACCTGAAAGCCTGTCCAGTTTCAAACCCTCTGCCATGGGCCGGAACACCTTCCCCTGGATCAGGTTGCCCTGGGGCATCCATGACTTCTGTGTGCAACTGGTACCAGAGCTTCACCACCTGCACAGGATAACATTTCTTTCCAAGATCTCATCTCATTCTCCCCTCTTTCAGCTGAAAACCGTTCCCCCTTATCTTATGCCTGCATTCCCTGATAAAGAGCCCCTCCCCAACTTTCCTGTAGCCTCTTCACGTCCTGGGAGGCTGCTCTAAGGTCCCCTCCGAAGCCTTCTCTTCTCCAGGCTGAACAACCCCAACTCTCTCAGCTTGTCCCTGTATGGGAGGTGCTCCAGCCCTTGGATCGTTTCATGGCCTCCTCTGGACCCATTCCAACAGATCCATGTTGATGTAGAGCCCTGCCCCTTTTCTCTGGCCGTTATGGAGCCTGGAAGTGGCTGTGACCAACACAGGACAGTTCTGGTGGCCCCTACAGCAATGCTGGCAGCCTCCTGCTTTCCAGGCAGTGCTCGGTATGCCCAATATAGGAGCTGTTCAGGTGGGAAGCACTTGTCTTTCTGTGAGAGCCTCTACAGTAGGGGTGTCAAACTCATAGCCCACAGATTGAATCCAGCCCCACACCTTGTTTTATCCAGCCTGGCACCTTGTTTGTACCCGGCAGCAGTGCCAAGCTCCTGGCAGTGCTGGGCACATGTACAGTGTGTGACGTGCGTTACACTGCAGGAGCAGGAGAAAGGGGGGAGCCGTGAGTTTGACACCCCTGCTCTACAGTCTACTTGACCTGAACACGACAGGCCTAGCAGCAAAGCTTATTTCAGATTGTCCCATGTTTAAATGTTTGTGCATCATGAACCATCAAGCGCTGAACTTTTTCTGGCTGGCTGCCGCCGTAGGTCGGATGTCTGACAGATTCTGGGCATGACGTGCGGAATAACCCCCACAACTCTCAGAGAATTATGATGCCAGGTATGTTTATTACGCCAGCAGGCAACAGGGTGGATATCTCCAAGAGACCTGCACCCTGAACAAAGGACAGGTTGATATTTATTGCCAAAAGATATACATATTCCTTACATTTCTGGGAATAGGCCGGATTATGCTGATCAGTTCCGAGAGATCATTAACGTGGGTTCCCTCCCTTTGCCCATGCACACTGCCTCTTGGTGGTCGTTGTTGGGATCTTTGGGGATGGAGTTAGAGGTCTTCCTCATTGCGAACTTCTGACCTTCTTTCTTTGTGCAGGCCCAGTAGTTTTTTGAATCCCCTTCAGACTGCAGGAAAAGACAAAACTGGTTTTCTCACTGCAAGCCGTTGACCTCCACATGCCAGTTCCTCCTTACCAGCGCAACCTTGATGAGCTTACAAAAACTGCTAGGCTTACAAAGTTCTTAAAAATTTCTGTTGGGAAACCTCCTATTTGCAAGATGTCCAAGGCTAACTAAATACCTAAGCTACAGCCCATCAAGCTAAACAAAATAAATACCTAAGCTACAGCTCATCGAAGTAAAAACCTGAAGTCCCACATCAGTCAAGGCCAGGCTAGTGGGATGGTGTATCCGGGCAGAGCGTGGCACTTCATGCATTGCTCATGGAAAAACATGGGGATGTGGCTGTTGTTGGAGCAGCTCGCCATGACTGCAGCAGAACCCCTGGACAGTCTGGATGTTACGCTTGCTTAAGTTTACTCCTCTTGGAGCTAAATTCTAAATGTTTTAGTTGCTCCAAGCACTTAATATTGTTTCATAGATGCAGAGCACCAGTGAAGTTATCTGTGGCAGTTTGTCAAATTAAAAACTGCCCTGTGCACCCATTAATGCAATCGATGTTTAAAAGAGAATTACTTGTGGTGGTTAACCTTGGGCATGCCTGACTGAACACCATTCCATACCATTATGCTTGTATTTCCTTGAACATTTATAGGTTGTAATGAGCTTGAGGCAGTAAGGTTTCATATGATGGGGAAGTTACTCATGGAGCTTGTAGCTTTCTTCCTTTCTTACAGGAGACAGGTGGAATAGTATCCTGTCCTTTAAAGATTTAGCTTGGTTTTGAGGTAAACCTCTGATTTTTTTTTTTTCCACAATGATGACCACCAGATAGATGATGTAGAGATGCCAAGAGATGCAGCTGTGCTACATCCAGTGCGACATAGGATTCTTTGGTTGGAAAAGACCTTTGAGATCATCGAGTCCAACTGTACCTGTCCACTACTAAAGCACGTCCCTCAGCACCTCATCTACACAAATCTCTCCAGGGATGGTGACTCCACCACTTCCCTGGGCAGTGTCTGCCAGGGACTGAGAGTCCTTTCAGTGAAGAAATTTTTCCTGATATCCAATCTAAATTAGCAAAGGGTTTTGCAGTGAATTTAAAGATTGAGTCCCTGCTTAGCAGAAGGACAAGGAGACAAAGTGGTTGGAGGATGCTGAATAAACGTCATGTGCCACGTTAACTGAAAATCACCAGAGCTAGAAAATGAAAGGCCTAGAGGCCAGGCACCACTGCCGAGGTCTGGAATCTCTGGAGCATTGCTGACGTAGGTGTGTTTCAATAACCCACTGCTGTTTTCACTGGGGAGGAGGCAGGAGGAGGGCAGTAGCGGGGCTTTGGGACCATGACTAGTTTCTGAAATGTATGTGGTTATATGTGAAGTCGACATGGGAATGTTTAGTTCTTACAAGTTTTGTGAAGGCAGGAAAGCGAATGTTTGGTAAAGAATCAGCTCAGTTAGTCTTTCTTTTTGTTTTAAGGTGAGTGGTTTGTTTTTCTTAAGACTCAGCTATTCCTGCTGGAAAACCTGTTTGTTTTATTTCAAATGGAAAAAGGAGCTGGAATTTGAAGGAGGAAGAGAACAACGGGAATGGAAAACAAATTGGTTAATGCAGCCTGCTGTTGATGTGCTTATGGTGTGAGTTCGGCCCACGGGGCCTGATTAGCACATTCCCAGCAGAGTGAGGTGTTTGCACAATGGGAGGAACAGCAGAATTAAAGTCAGCTTGCTGTGTATAGAGTGTGTCAAAAAAACATAAGCAGGGGGCAGTCATCATGTTGGGTTTAATGAATCAGATAGCGGTCACTCTTTTGCAGGGAGATCAAAAGCAGGAGCTAAAGGCTGTTGCGGTCTTAAGGCTTTCCAGGCAGTATCAAATTGAACTCTGATTCAAGAGGAAAAAAAAAATCAGTTACAAATCACTCGTGTTCTCATGTTCTATATTCCAGCTACCACATTAGAAACAACCAGTTACAAATAGGATAACAAGTATTAAAGCTGGCAATAGGCTTTAATTACTAGGAGTTAGGATACTGAATACCTTTTCTTTAAGGACAGCACTAACTGTTATGAAGTGAGAAGCTGATGAAAAAATGATTTAGATGTATTTATCACAGTAGACGTTGTAAGAGATGCCTTGGGTAATCGTCATCTAGCACTTTCCCACTTTTGCATGTGCTAAGTTTGAAGAGGAACAGACGCTGAAGAATAGAAAGGTTATCTGAAAACCAGCCCCTGTGCACGTATACATGACACCAGGCTGCAGCTGCTCTGTAGGCAGTTGCTTTGCTAAAGATCCATTTTAGCTTAATGAAGTTGCTTGTCGCTCAGCGCATGGTATGTAGAGAACACCAAACTCTGTAAATTAAGTAATGATTGATCTGAGCTATGTGTTAATTTCTTTATACTATCGTCATTCCTCCTACCAGTGTCCTGCACACAATTGAGTGCACTCGGATCCTATTTTGGACCTGCTCTCAAGCAATTATTCAAAGTAAACGACCAGAACACTTTTCGATTTTAATTAATATTTTTTAAAGAAAAAAATAGCAAGTGTGTGTGTCATAATAAGAAACTGTACTCCTCTTCCTTTAGGCAGTAAGCGTTGATTAAAATGAATAAGTGTGATGCATGAGTGCAGGTTCTAAGCGATACCGTTCCTGCAGGTCATACTGTAATATATTTATGCATAAATGGTAACCAGAGAAGCTGTGCAGGAGCTTTTTAGGGGGGAAGACTATGATTTTTCTGTGATAAATGGTAACTAACACCAGTAGTGACAAATCTTACTTGTGGCACAGTGTTGGGAAAATTGATAACTAACTAGGAAAGGCTCCTGTGACAATTGTCCAGATTTATCTGGCAACTTGATCCAGAGTGTATTGTGTTAAGGTGAGTGACTGGGAACTGAGTAAAATTTTCCTGTTTAATGAGAATGTGCTGTAGGCGTATTTGGTTTGACAGAGATGGAGCTGTGTGAATCGCAGCAGGGTTGCAGAGGGAGCATTGCTGAACAGCCCAACGCAGGCTCAGTGTGGTGTTGTAAAAGCTGGGACTGTGCCCTGCACCTCAGACTGTGCTTCATCACTTTACTTCAGCAACCCATGAACGGGCTAGGGTGCAGATCTAAATAGCTTATTCATTGCATTACAAAATTCAGATGTGTGGCATCAATACCCTCCTTTATTACACTGTTTTTTAAGAAGTTTCACTTTGTTTCAAGGAACAAGCTCTAATTATTAGATCATTCAAAGAGGAGACTCATTCTGTGCTTACCTTAGGGCTTTCATCATGGTATTCCAGTGACAGAAGAGATTACATCCTTCTTCGGAGGTGCCACCTTTGGCAGTTTATATAAGCTGAGAGCTATTTTTATGAGATAGGAAGATGATAGCATTTCTTGATTATAAATGAATATGATTTTACTAGGAAAATCTCAGTCTGTCTTTGTAGAGGAAGATGAACTGTTGTTCTGTTAGAGCTCTTTGAAGGAGCAGATTGATAACAATGATCTGCTTGAATGTGGTGTTTGTATTTCCAAAAGCTTGGCAAAAAGCCTTTCACTGAAGGCTCCTCAAGTATCTGGGCTGTTACAGAACGAGCATTTGCAGATGAACGAAATCTGGATAGCCTTTGTAAACAAACAGGTTAAGAGCCCCAGACCGTTACAGGTATTACTGACCAGATTTGATTACTAGCAGTGTAACTAAGACTTGTAGCATCCACTGTGTTCTTAGCTAACGTGGGAAAAGTTCTCAGTTAGGGAGGGAATGGTTTGACTCATTCTGGGGTGTTGAAATGATCCCGATGCTATGAGTGTAGAGAGTTGCAGAAAATGTCATGAATTAACAATACAATGCCAGACTCAGTGTTGGGAGATACAAAGCAATGTGTTGAGGGAAAACCAGTCCTAACTAGATCCCTCCTCTGGGCTGGTAGTGTCTTTCATGCTTTAGAAATTAAAATTAAGTCCACTGAATTCCATAGCATTGTTTCTGTCCTAAGTACAGGATTAATATTTGGATTTCTGCTTCAGATTGAATTTAGCACATCCTTAAGATACTTTAATACTTGCTTATAGTTAAGCATTTCTGTAAACAGTTCCAGCAAATCCATTAATCATTTCCAAAGTACAAGAGAATAATGCAGCTAAACTGAACTCTCCCTCTCCGTCTTCTGTACAGATTCAGCATCCTCAGCGTTTTTGTAACTGTTAACATTGAAAGAAGGTAAATGTGACTGGAGAGCTGCACTCCAGGAACACCTCATTGCTGCTCTCAGAAAGTGGTTGTCTGTCTGAGGTAGATGGGGTAATAACAAAGGAAAAAGTGAGCTTGTGTTATAGCAACAAGGTGTAGTTGCTTGCATGTTTCAATGCATTCTTGGTGGTATTATTGCACAGCAGGTTTACCTCTCCCATCCTTCTGCCTCCTGCCTCTCTCTGTGGTGCTTGTTTGATGCTGGGAAGAATCACGTGTCCAATTATTGGTAAGCAAAAGCAATATAGAGAGGGTGGTATTTCTCTTCTGCCAGCCCCTCCTCAAAATCAGAAGAGATCCTGGAAAAGAAATTCTCTCCAGAAATAAGAGCAGCCTTTTGAAGGGAGACTGTGACACAGGTGCAAAGAGGACAAGCTCATCCAGCTGCAGAAACAGCGCCAGACGTTGGGCCCCAAGGTCGTAATGATGTATATAAAAAATAATAAATAAATAATGTAAAAGTAGTTTAGCTATGGACTAAGTTAATCCAGGAGGATGACTTCTTCCAGCCTGAGTATAAATGAACATTCTTAGACTCAGTAAAATCTACAAGAAGAGTAAGTAAATTATTTACAGCTTTAAGGCAGTTATTTACCTGAATACAGTGAGACAATCAGTCCTCAGAGATAACCTCTGTACTGAAAGCAGGGGAGGAGGAGACGAAGATAGAGGTGGCTTCCCTTTTCCTTAACCTGTACCTGCCGGGCTGACTGAGCCACAGGTGCCACGTAGAGATGATTTAGGATCATTCAGTGTTCCTTTTGCTTGCAACAATGCTAGAAGGATAATAATTCAGCCCCCTCTTGCCAGAGCACATTTGCCACTGCTTGTAGTTGGTGCCAGAACTGCTTGTGGATGGCAGCCCATAGACTTGGGGACTTCTTTTTATCTGGAGGTTTACAGTCTTCCCTGCTGGGGTTGTGCAGTAACTGCCAGGGTGAGTTTAGCTTGTTTTCTCTGATCTTTGAATTATTAGCTCCAGTGTGCAATAAAGTAGGTAGATGTGGAGAGGCCTGAAAAACCCTCTATAAACAGTTACAGTACTTAAACTTATGAAGGACTGAGTTTGTATTATTAATAAAGGGATCGTTTCAGTCCGTAAGTGCTGGAACTTGCTATATCAGTTTTGTGCATGTTCTGCCCCTTCAGGAAGATGCAAGTCTGCTGGCGGTCTTATTCTTGAGGCTCATAAAGAGATATAAAGATGCAGCAGATAAGAAGAATATTGCACAGGTAATGATTAGCATCCCAGTTGTAAGTGATTGCCACCACATTTTAAGAAGCATTTTGGATATCTGATGATTTATTACATTGATTTAAACATGATAATCAGTTTAACATTCAATATGAAAGGTAGGCCTGCTTACCTGAAGTGCTTCTTTCAAGGCTTGTTTCTTCCCAGTGTTATGTTTTCTTATTTGCTTCGGTTTTCAAGCAACTCAGAGGTGTGTTTTAAGTGGGAACAAGGCAGAAGAAAGAGAAAAATTATTCCTTCTTCAGACTGTTGTAGTTGAAATACATCTTTATTTCTTTAGTGAAGCATCTTTATGCAAATAAAAACTACCAGCAATATAGCAACCAAAATAAAACAGCAAGCTCTAAGTCAAGTAGAAAAGTTGTAAGAGTGTTCCATCGCTGAATGTTAAATATTCAAATAAACATTGTAAAAACTTCAGGAAGACTTTATGGGGCCATAGACACACAATGTAAAATCATTCAAATTCTGCTGTCAAGCAACACCAATTGTTTAACATATTCTTATCAGTTGAAGTTGGAAGTGAGTATCTTAAGGGAGAGGAGCTTCAGCTAGTACATATGTGTAATTCATCTTTCAAACTGCATGTATCCTACTGCTCTCCCTGTTACACCTTTGCATACAGAATCAAGATGATAAGATTAAATGCACAGAACATTTATGACATAAATAAAATGTGTGCAGACATACATCAGTATTTGGATGAAGATGAGTGTTTCACCTAGGTCACCCACAGTATCACAGTATCATAAGGTTGGAAAAGACCTTTGAGATCATCGAGTCCAACCTATGACCCAACACCTACTCCTACTCCTACTTGTCAATTACACCATGGCACTAAGTGCCTCATCCAGTCTCTCCTTAAACACCTCCAGGGATGGTGACTCCACCACCTCCTTGGGCAGTGCATTCCAGTGGCCAATCACCGTTTCAGTGAAGAACTTCTTCCTAATGTCAAGCCTAAACCTCCCCTGGTGAAGCTTGAGACTGTGTCCTCTTGTTCTGTCGCTGGTCACCTGAGAGAAGAGACCAACCCCTGCCTGGCTACAGTCTCCTTTCAGGCAGTTGTAGAGAGCAATAAGGTCTCCCCTGAGCCTCCTTTTCTCCAGGCTGAACAACCCCAGCTCCCTCAGTCGCTCCTCATAGGGGTTGTGCTCCAGCCCCTTCCCCATCCTCGTCACTCTCCTCTGGACGCACTCCAGCATCTCAACATCTTTCTTAAACTGAGGGCCCAGAACTGGACACAGCACTCGAGATGCGGCCTGACCAGTGCCGAGTATAAGGGAATGATGACCTCCCTAGTCCTGCTGGCCACACTGTTCCTGATGCAGGCCAAGATACCATTGGCCCTCTTGGCCACTTGAGCGCACTGCTGGCTCATGTTGAGTTTCCTGTCCACCAGCACTCCCAAGTCCCTTTCTGCCTGACTGCTCTCCAGCCACTGTGTTCCCAGACTGTAGCTCTGCATGGGGTTGTTGTGTCCGAACTGTAGAACCCGGCACTTGGACTTGTTAAACCTCATGCTATTGGAGTCAGCCCATCTCTCCAGCCTGTCAAGGTCCCTCTGTAGGGCCCTCCCAGCTTGCGAACTTGATGATGAAGCACTCAATCCCCTCATCCAGATCATCAATGAAGATATTAAACAGGACCGGGCCCAACACCGATCCCTGGGGACACCACTAGTGACAGGCCGCCAACTGGATGAGACACCATTCACTACCACTCTTTGGGCTCGGTGTGGTACTAACTACCCTGAGCAGGTGCTGTGTGTATGTTGCTAAGTGCCACTAGGAGAACTAAGGGAGCTCTGTAACAGAACTCACGGCCAAAAAAATGCAAGACTGCTTGCAAAAATATGGAAGAAAAAGTCAGAAAAATAGTAGCAGAAAAAAAATTAATTTAGAGATTTTTCTCTAGATTAATTTCTTGTTTTCTATAGTTAATATGTATTTAAGGAAAAAGACGCCTTCAGGAAAGACTTCATTGGAAGTCTTAGTTGAATTTGAAATATTTTAAAGAGCTGGCCTTATTTTCTTATGGCCTGGTATAGTGTGGCATTGTGTTTACTTTGCTGGAAGTAGACTTGTCTAGTAATGAGTAGTAGGGAATGAGCGGCTATCTGGTGGTCAACATGCCTATGGTGAACATAACTGCTGAAGCTTACGGGCTTATGGTCTTCCAGAAGTTGTTTGAAAATGTATTGACAGATAGAAGAACCTTTACGTGCTTAGATATGCTTTGGCCTGCTTCTCACTGAGTAATGCTTTATTCTGCAAATAGTCTTATTTAAATCAATTGGACTGTTTTACAGAAAAAATAGGGTGAGAGTGGCAGAATCAGATTGGCAGCTTCTGAAGCAGATGAACAAGAAAACAGCAGTGAAAATTACCTGTTAAGTGGTCTCAACATCCAATTTGCTAATCAACCACTTTGTTTGTCAGCTGGAATACCTGAGGAGCTTCAGCGCTGAGGCGTCTCCATTGGTGAACTCTGCAGGTGCCCTGCTTCTGTCTGTCATCGGTCGGCTCATCTCACCTTAGGTGGGAGGTGAGTGGGGCAGGAGACTAGGAGGTGATTCTACCCTTCTGCTCTGCTTTTGTGAGACCTCACCTGGAGCCCTGTGTTCAGCTCTACAGTCCTTAGCACAGGAGGGACATGGAGCTGCTGGAGCAAGTCCAGAGGAGGCCATGGAGATGATCCAAGGGCTGGAGCCCCTCTGCTATGAGGACAAGCTGAGGGAGTTGGGGTTGTTTAGCCTGGAGAAGAGAAGGCTGTGGGGGGACCTTAGAGCAGCCTCTGAGGATGTGGAAGGGCTACGGGAAGGCTGGGGAGGGGCTCTTGATCAGGGAGTGCAGGGATGGGATGAGTGGGAAGGGTTTTGAGGTGAAAGAGGGGAGACTGGGGTGAGATCCCTGAGAAATGTGTCCCTGTGAGGGTGGGGAGGCCCTGGCACAGGTTGCCCAGAGAAGTGGTGGCTGCCCCATCCCTGGAGGTGTTGAAGGCCAGGCTGGATGGGGCTTGGAGCCCCCTGATCCAGTGGGAGGTGTCCCTGCCCATGGCAGGGGGTGGCACTGGGTGGGCTTTGAGGTCCCTTTCAACTCAAACCATTCCATGATTCTGTGATAATCTGTCAATGGTTTTCTAGGACCCTGAGGCTTTTTGCCACTCAAGCAGATGGCTTATCTAGGTAGCCTGAGCTTACTGAGTAGATTTACCTTTAAAGTTAATTTGGATCCAAGAAGAGAAGAGATGTGGTTTTATAAGAAGGATACTCTGGAAGCTTGAATTTCAGCTGAGATGCTTAACTCCCCAAAACTTCAGGAATTTTTGTTTAAAACATTAGCTCAGGCAGAAAATGTTCCAGCAAGAGATTGTAGAGGTGTGATTTAAACAACAGTAATTGTATAACAGTTATTTAATCAACTGTTTCTATAATCAAGTAATTGTTCTAATAGTTCTTTTAAGAGTTTAGTGTATCTTTAAGTAATCTGAAAGGAGGAAGAATGGAAATCTTTAAGTGTAATCAATATTTGTTTTAAGAAATAAGATCACACCTCGTGTTTGTCGCCCAGGACCTGAGTTACAGGCTGGAACCTAATTTGTCTTATGGTTTTCAGTTTCGGCTCACACAAAGGTTTCTGTTGACAGAGAATAAATGATCTTGTGGAAAAGGTGTACACTTGGGACTTGCAAGATCTGTGCTTAGTTCTTAGCTCAGCGCTGGTATTCCTTGAAATCACTTTATCTGGGTACATTTCCCATCTGTTCTGCTTGTCTAGGTGGCAAGCTTTTGTGACCGTGTTTGCATACAGACTAATACAGGGGATCCCGAGTGTTGCTCAGAGCCTTTTTGCTGTTAAAATGTATATGCCAGTGAAATTAATTCCCAGTTTATGTCTTTAAGTGATTAGATCTTAATTATATGCAAGTGCGTATCCTTCATTTGCAAGGAATGGTGGGGAATATTTACAGATGTGTTTCTCCTGTACAGAAAACTGATGAAATAAGCATGAGGAGAATGTTTTAAAAGCATGAGAAGAATCATTTAAGCAAAGTAGCGAGTCGTAAGCTTACAGAGGACTTGTAGGAGGGAGCAGAGCAGATCTGTTTTGAGTCATCTCCTTCAGTTTGTGATGTCCTTGTGCCTTTGCAGTTTAATTTTCCAGTGACTTGCCCAGGCCTCTTTCTCAGCACTGTTGGAGGAGGCTGGGCTGAAATAGAAGGGGTTAGTTATATATTAAAAGCAATCATTGCTAGTATTGAGGAGTCTCAAAGAGTTTATTCTGACTATTAAAAATGTGGAAGCTACAATCTCCATTAGAGAAAGGTGCATTTTTTTGCCTGATATACATTGATAAAACTGTAGTTGTAGCCACCCTCTCAGATAAGCTGAATGTTCAAATTTGAGTATCAATGAATTCCCCTACTTTAGTTGCCAGGGAGAAACAACAACTCATGCCAGGAATTTGTGTTTGTCTCCCAATTTATTGTTAGATTGATGGATCCCTGCCTTCTGTAAGCTGCCTTGGGTTCTAGAGTTGTGCTCCATCATGTAGAAGTGTAGGCAACCTCTGATCTCATGTGGTGTGTGACTGCTGGCTTTAAGTTAAGTTTTTCCTGGAACAGACCCCCTGTGCTGCACAACGTTACTTAAATCCAGTTTATTTGAAGACCGATGGTGTTTTAAATTTAATAAGTAGATCCTATCACAGTGTGGTTTGCACACTTTTTGGCAAGCTGCCTTTTTGATGTGTCCTAAAAAGCTGTTTAAAATATGTATTCATTAATTTTGTGTGCTCTGCCTCCTCTCCCACCTGTGAGGGTGTGCTTTCCATTTCTGTTGGGTAGTGGGGACTAGTGGCTACTGAAGTTTCACAGTATCACAGTATGATAAGGTTGGAAAAGACCTTTGAGATCATCCAGTCCAACCTATGACCCAACACCTACACCTACTCCTACTTGTCAATTACACCATGGCACTAAGTGCCTCATCCAATCTTTCCTTAAACCCCTCCAGGGATGGTGACTCCACCACCTCCCCGGGCAGCGCACTCCAATGGCCAATCACCCTCTCAGTAAAGAACTTCTTCCTAATGTCAAGCCTAAACCTCCCCTGGCGGAGCTTGGCACCGTGTCCTCTTGTTCTGTCGCCAGTTGCCTGAGAGAAGAGACCAAAGTTTGAGGCCATACTTCACATGAGCTTGCCATTAGAAATCCAGACAAAAATTTGCAGATGACCTTTACAAACAACAGCTTCTATCTGATTTTATTTAGGTATCAGATGCTCTTGGTAGCAAAGACACCTTCCCTGTGTGTGCTTTTCCATTTCCCTTAGCCTCGTTACAGGGAACAGGAAGTTTATGCTGAAATAACTAAAACCTCTAAGCTCGGTTGCACCTATTGCTTTCAGACTTCTGCACAAAGTCCTGCCCGTAGGCTCAGTTTGACGTTCCCGAGTATGAAGCGTCGTTCTGCAGAACGGGTTGTTTAGTTGCATTATGGGGAGGTTCACTATGGCCTGGGCTGCAGCAGGGAGTGAATGTTGTTGTGGGCTGGGAATGGGGCAGAGAGAAGCCAGCACTGAGCGTTTTTGAACGTTCTTCCTTCCTGTGGATCACTGCTCTTCATTGGGAATGGTCGAAATTGGGTGAGATACTTAAGGATCCTCTTTTTTAATCTCAAATATGAGAAAAAATGTGCCATTCAAAATAACTGTGCAATGCTTTGCTTTGAGCTGGAAGATAAAGGCAGAAATATGTTTGCAATTTTTTAAGAAAGGCAACGAATTGGTCACAGGGATAAATTAACAGTTTTTCTTCACTGTCAAGCAACACAAATGATGTTACGGAATGCAGTTTTGGTAAACAACATTTATCTCTGTTTCTCTATTTTCTGTGCTTAATGACAGTTATTCATGGCAATTAAATATTCATTAGCTGATTTGAAAATGCACTTCAGATTGTAAGTGCACTAACGTCTTTTAAAATTATATATATATGTGTATTTTTTTTAAGTGAAAGGAGCTGTGGTCTGAATATCGTTCAAACAGCTGAGAGACCACTTACCATCAACTTAGTACATATGTTTTTCATTCCAGGCTCTCACAGTTAATATAATAAACCTCATAGCTAATATGCCTTCCCTCAGGGAGCTTTGAAAATGCTTAATTTTGAAATATAGGGAACTCGCTATGAATGTGGTATTAAAAGGAAGTGGATTTTTTTCCAGACTTTTGTACTGTGGGGAGTACAGTTCAGTGAGTACCAGGTGCTTTGAAAATACTGACCCGCTGCATACTGAGTCAGCTAAATGTGTTTTCCTTCACAGTCCCTTCCAACCCAAACCATTCTGTGAGTTCATGGTTCTGTTTATGTTTACATCATACTATTTGCTGTTGTATTAAAAAATTATTAACTGGCTTATTCTGTGTGGGTGGGGCCAAGTGCTGGCTGCTCTTCAGTAGGTGCCTTCTGAACGGGTATTTGTGAACCTATTTGTGGATGTGTTTGGTGGTATCAAGCGCAGCATGCTGGATGCCCAAATCCTGAGTGATGTCTGTGGATATCAACGTGATTTTCGTGACTTAGGTCTTCCCTGAGTCAGTACTAGTTGCAGTAACGTTGACTCATCGGTGCAAATACGTCTCTGGGAGATGCTTCGCTAATACAAGCTCTCCTGTGCGAGGCGCTGTAAAAGCCTACGGTTTTTACCAGAAAAGGCAAAGAAAATAGTTGTTGACTCTATTTGCTGTGCTAGAGTCCAAAAGGATGCAGGGGCTGCTGCCAAAGGAAGGGGTTGTGCAGGACAAGGAGTGCTGTGATTGCAAGATCTGCCCTCTCCCTGCGCCTCCATCCTCCTTCGCCAGGAGGGCCTCTTGCTCCTCCTGCTCGGCACCTCCCAACCACTGGTCCTGCTGCAGGAACAACTGGACTCTTGCCAGACCTCACCCCCTTGTTTCATCATTGACAAGACTTGGTTTTGACTGCTAAGAGGGAAACATTTAGCAACTGAGATGGTTGCATTTGGTTTCTTTTACTCACGGTGTTTTGCATGGATAACATCACCGTGTGCAGAACGATATTGATGCTGGTCCATGTCTTCTCTCAACCTACTTTAACTGCAGTCATTTAGTCCAGCTGCAGCTTTCTCCAAAATCTCTGAGATCAGATTTGTATATGGTACAATTGTTTGTATATGGTACAAATGTTACCTTTCCTATCTTTTTCCTACTCTCTCTTTTCCTTCTTTTCCTTCCCTTTTCTCTTTCCCACTCTTCTCCACGATTCAGCCCTGCACCAAGCAAAGCTTCATCTCTGCTGGTCTCTCACATGTGAAACCACATCTCCTGGGGCTCTGAAGGTGGTTAAGTTGCCTCTTTGCTGAGTCATTTGACACTTTTATTTCAACTTATTATTGCAATTTTGCATTTATTATTGTGTTACTAAAGCTATGGTTGTGCCAAGCCCCCTGTGTGGTGGTCTTGCTCAGCCCTGGGTGACCTGTGGGTCCCTCCAGAGCACTCAGAGAGTTTTCCTTTGTCCGTCTTGTCTCCCAAGTTGATAGTGGATTGGATTTGCCCTTTCTGTCAGAGTGGGGCTGACGCAGGGGGACCAGGTGGTTGCCTGAAGGCAGTGAAGATTTGTGGCTTTTGTCATTGAATGTCATGAAATGAATTTGATAATGAAATTGATTCTGGGCCAGTGGAATTGATTCAAGCCTCCCTTAGCCCTGGGTTTGTGATTGCTTTGCTCAGTGTGAGTAGTGCGTAGCATCTGGACATGTATTCTGATAGGTAATAAAATGGAAGTGGGAGAATTTATGAAAAACCCTGGTATTACACAACCTAAAAAAAATTTAATAACTGCAGTGACTTAAGTGTGTATTTATTAACTCTGTCATTAATGAAATGACAATTAATGGGATAAACTTGGGGATAATTTCCCCAGGGAAGTGGTAGATTCCTCTACACTGCACTCTTAAGGCTCAGCTTGGCAGGGTGCTGGGCCATCTCATTGAAACTATAGATCACCTAACAAGGTTGGACCAGATGATCCCTGAGGTCCCTTCCAACCTGGCATCCTGTGATTCTATGATTAAGCTGGTGCCTTGTATGTTATGATAAGACCAATGGAAATACGATGGTTGTGCTTCCATTGCCTTGACACTGTGGATCATGGAATCCTAGAATGGTTTGGTATGGAAGGGAACTTACAGATGGTCCAGCATGGTGCACAGGGGTCACAGAGCATGAGCAGCAGCACTGCAGGTGCACTTGGCACAGGTGGTGCTTGCTCCTCAAGCCTCAGGAACGTGCAGAACGTATGCTTAGAAGGTACGCTTGGCGTTCCTTGAAATGCCTGGGTAGCTCCCGGTGCTGCTGGTAAGGAACAATTCTGTTATGGCAATGGTGGAGGCCACATGAACTCTTGATTTGGAGTTCAGTCCTCATAAGCGACTTGTGTTCCTTCCAGCCTGTCTCCTGGACTGCCGGGGGGTGGTGGTGAATTCTGCAGTTCTACCTAGAATGACATCAGGAAAGCAGAGAGAAAAGTGTAACGCCCCCAAGTCGATAGTGCTTCTGTAGCAGAGGTGCCTGGCTTAGCTGAGTCTCTGTAGGGGCACTTGCATGCCAACAAAGTGTTTTAAGATAGCTCTTTTAAGATTTGACTAGCATTTAGCAGTACAGTGTTGTTGTTCAAATTATAGATTGGGAAGCTAGGAGAGATTAAATTGAAATCTCTGGCATTTCCAAGATTAATAGGAAATATCTAGGATATTTTTTCCTCTGTCCTCGGTATTGGTTTTGAAGCTAAATTAAAATGAGTCAACAACTCAGGTTTTGAAGTTGTTCTGATCAGATTTTCACTAGTGAGAATGCCTTGATAGTTTGTAGGTACAGAATTAAAGAAATGCAAAGCAAAGGCTGAAATGAAATAACTTTGAATACTCCACTTCCTGGAAAGATCACACCATTTTTCCCTAGCCAAAACTGTATGAGGAGGAGCAAAGCTGTGAACTTCTGTGTACACAGGCAGCAGTATATAACATATATAACCCTCTGGTGAAGCAAGTCCAGGGAGTTTCTCTATTTCATCTCCTATGGTGAAAACTAACACAAAGTGGAAGCTGTGTAGATGGGCACTTGACCCATCTGACTTCTGATTTGAAGTACCCTCTGCCTTTTCAGTGACTGGGATTCTCTGAAGTGTAATCACACAGGTTCCATACCTAGTTTCCATCCTGAGAATCAGAAACACTTGAATTGGAATTATTAAAGATATAAATGCTATGTACATTCTTTTCAGCTGATGAGAACTGCTTGTCCTGTGGAATATCAGGAATGAACCTCAGTTTGGGCTCCGTGTGTCTTGGTGAGGCTAAGACAAGGCTGAGCTAATTAAAAGATTGTTGTAGCTTGACTCCAATATTGGTGGTTTCCAGCTGAGCCTGAGTGGATCTTGCTCATATTTGTCCTCAAGTCTGTTCAGAAACAGCATGGTAGGTAATTGTAGGTATCCTGTCTACTGAACTGAAGCTGCTGGGAGCACTAATTGATTTGGATGAACTGGGTTTTTTTTAATGCACGTGTATGGAGGATATGTATCCTGAATGAGTGCTGCGTGGACAGTGCATTACCTATTCTAAGAAATAAGTATTACTGGTTTATTTTATTTGTAAAAAATAATATCCTTGAGAATATTCAAAAACATGAGAGGTTCATGTAAGGAGGGTGATGAGAAGTAAACGCTCAATTTGCATGCCATAAGGCAAGTATTGGACGTATTGGTCCTTTCGTAAGACAACAGGGTAGATTTTAAATGGTCTAATATTCCTATATTCAAAATCCATACCAAATATGCTCATTTTTAACTTTGACATTTGTCTTTCTGTAATTACTAATACCACAACTGTGTTGTTCTGTCATCATGCACCATGTATCATTTGGACAAAAAACAGCCTTCCAAATCCTCTCTCCTGCAAGGGAATTGACCTTCTCATTAGTTGGAAATAACACTGTGATAGGTAATCAATATTTAGTTGAAATACCAGCATCTCATTTTAGGCATTACTCATCCTTATTTCTGGAAAGCATTCAGACTAAAAGCGAGATGTTTAGACTCAGCTGTACACGGCAGATCTGTCCTTACACATACAAATCATGTGCATACAGGTGTTATTTTGAATGTACAAATTGCAGATTTGCTTCTCTGAAGCTCGTCGTGCATCAGCCTCACCTTACATTCAAGACCGTGTATCAGAACATAAAGCAGTTGCCCTGAGTGCCACCTGCTTTCCCTCTTGACAGCAACTTAGTTGGATTTACTGCTGGGACCTTTACGAAAGAATTCAATGGCTTTTTTTTTTTTTTTTTTTTAAGCTACTGTAGGGTCTTGGTAGAAAATCACTGGTTTTCTCTTTGCACTTTTAAAAATGTGTCAGATAAAAAGAGATGTGAGTATTGATTAGCATTTGGAATTGTGAAATCAATTAAGTTTGGGCATTTTAAAAGAAAATGCGCCTTCACTTACCCATTAGCTGTAAAGCTGAAGGAAGAACCGTGGCAGTGTGACCTAACCCGCCCTGGCTCAGCTCAGGGCTGCTTGAGCAGTAATCAGACTAGAGGTTCTGTGAATGTGAAAGCCTCTTTGTCACTTACCTCCAATGTGGCTGTGTAAATTCCATGCCAACATGTATGCGTTGCCAGTCAGAACAAAGCCCCTTCCTTCCAGTGCTGCTGATGCTCTATGGAAGACTGGGTTCTCTTTAGATTTGTTGGCTATCCTCTAGCTTTACACTGCTTGATATTTTTTAAAAAGCGTTTAATAGTAACACAACCAAACACTAGAGTTATTGCAGGAGGACTCTAAAAGAGCATTTCTTCTGTCCTGTCTGCACAAATGGGTCAAGATAGCTGCTGAAATGGGGTTCCTTTTAGCCCACAGTTCTTCAGGGATCTCCTCTATTCACAAATCAACCTGAAAAGCCTCACAATCAAATCTGAGTCTAGGTCTGCTTATGAAAAGTTAATCAAAGAATCACTGAATTGGTTAGATGGGAAAAGACCTTTAAGATCGTAAAGTCCAACCATAAAATTAGAGCAGCCTGTGTTTAACAGCTTTGATTAAATGAGGTGGAATGCTTGAAACAAAAAAAACACTTCAGTTTCCCTTAGCTTAAGGTTGACCTGTGTGAGGAATTTGTATCAGGAATGCTATAGGCATCAGGGTTAGCTTATTCATGGAATCATAGAATTGTTTGATTGGAAAAGATCTTTGAGATCATTAAGTCCAGCTGTACCTGTCCACTACTAAACCATCCCTGAGAAACGCCTCTACCTGTCTGTTAAATCCCTCCAGGGATGGTGACTCCACCACCTCCCTGGGCAGCTGTGCCAGTGCCTGAGAGCCCCTTTAGTAAAGAAATTTTCCCAAATATCCAATCTGAACCTGTCCTGGTGCAGCTTGAGGCCATTTCCTCTCATCCTGTCACTTGTTACTTGGGAGAAGAGAGCAACACCCACCTCACCACAACCTCCTTGCAGGAGCTGCAGAGAGTGATGAGGTTTCCCCTCATCTCCTCTTCTGCAGGCTGAACAGTTCCAGGTCCCTCAGTCACCTCTCATAAAACTGTTTCTCCAGACCCTTGCCCAGCTCTGTTCCCTTCTCTGGACGCGCTCCAGCCCCTCAATGTCCTTCTTGGAGTGTGGGGCACAAAACTGGACCTAGGATTCGAGGAGCAGCCTCACCAGTGCTGAGCACAAGGGAAAGATGACATCCCTGCTCCTGCTGGCCATGCTATTTCTGATAGAAGCCAGAATGCCATTGGCTTTCTTGGCCATGTGGGCATCTTGTTTATATCAACCAACTGTTTCAAATAGTTAGAAGGAATAAGAATCCCCGAACAAGCACACACACCTAAGGAGCGGCAGACTGCATTTTTGTTCTTCAGGACTGGGTTTATGTGTTTTAAAATGGAGTTTGAACACTTTTTGTTTTCAGGCATGTCTTTCTGCACAGAGAGATAGTGTCAACGTTTTGGTGAGTGCTACCTGGTTACCTAATGCAGTAATGGTTGTGCTGCTTTTTATATTCTGCGCTTGTTTCAGTTAAGAGAAGCAAGCGTTCGTGTAAAATGGCTTTCCGGGAATCGCTGCTTTTGTTTGTTCATCCACCAGTGGAAGCCTGTGATAAGGCTGAGTTTATACAACAGCAATACAGCATTTATGATGCATAGAAAAAAAAAAAAAGAATGTCTTATTAAGGCCAAGAGCAGCAGCACCAGAGGGATTAGTATTCTCAAAGCAGTTTTGACTTTTGAAGTGTAAATGACTACTGAAGTTAGGCAAAGATTGGAAACAACCCTTTAAAAGTTTGGGGCTTAACGTGCCTTCAGATGCGCTTTTATCTGAATGAAGATACAAGTTACACAAGTTTGATTCTGCAAGATGCCGATGGTTTCAGCAAACCTCTCTTAAGCTCAAGTTAAATCCCCCCACACACCTGCCTGTCTGTTCACCGCTTCGTTGTGCGTGCAGGTGGAGGACGGGGGAGGTACAGGAGTTGCTGTGACGAGTTTGATCAGTGACTTGGCTAAAGTAGTCTCTTCTGTCTAACCAGGGACCGTGATCTCGATATCCTCTGCTGCAGGCTTTGCTCCCTGTCTTCTTCCCATTGTCTCAGCTTTACCCACATTGCATCCTACACTGGTAATAGAGTTCTATTCTTCTTTTAGAATCGCTTTTGACTGTTACGTTATTGCTGATTCTTTCATTTATATTTTTAAGGAAGCTACCATGAACTAAATAGTCCTGCCAACAACTCGTACTGATCTCCCATTCTCAGCCCCTCACTTACCCAGGGAGGCTCTTCATGCAAGCCTGGGCTGGTGGGTGAAGATGTTCTTTTGAGAGGCAATGTTTTCCTCCCAGTACTATTAAAAGTGATCTGGTTCTCTCATCTTTTATCTTTGTATGCAGTTGTCCCCTTTTGTATATGCCTTTGGCAGTTATCTATTTGTTTAATTGTTGCAAGGGTTTTTTTTCAGTGGAGGGGAGGGTCTTATGTTCTTGTTTTCTGGGAGTTTCTTACCTTTTAGACATAGATATCTGTTTAACTGAATTTCAGATGTGGAAAGAAATCTGAACGGAAAATCTCCATATCTAGGACAATTTTGGCTACATCATTTTTTATTAAGTAGTCCAACTTCTGATGGCTCATTGGTGATTGAGATATCTGTTCTTCAGTGATCAGCTATGCCTGTGTATTTTTATTTTTAAGTAAAAGTAGATACTGCAAGAGTGAGCTGCTGCTTTCAAATTTATCATAGATGACCTTTTGTTTTTAGATTAAACTTGCTCAATTAGTCTGTAAGCAATTTTATAAAGCAGAGAAATGTGCACATTTTCTCAATGCCCAGAAGAGCAAAGGAAGCATAGTATAAAACATTAATCTACATTGGTGATGGATGCTGTTGCTTCTTGTGGTGTCTTATTCTCACCATTTGAGTATAAATTTTGCAGAAACTGAATATGATCTCTATTTTGTCACAAATATAAAGCCTATCTCTTTCTTTTAAACGTACTTTTCTAGCGGTGGGGAGAGGGAGAATGCTGAAACTGCCTAATAAACCTAACTGAAAGCTTCTTAACAAAGTGTAGGTATCATATTAAAAAAAAAAGTACAAATTTATGTGTTATGAAGGTGTTGTGGTAGGTTGAACACAATGTATTTTTTCTTTATCTGTCTCACAGGTGTTAATTGACTAATGTAATAACTTTAGTCTCAAGACATTGTGGCTATTGAGTATGAAAATACTTTGTATAGTATTCTCATAGTTTCTACACAACTGTTTCATATGGGTTCATACCGGAGAGTGATTCGTCAATAATTCAGGACCCATGCTTAGCTGGTATGGTAAATACAAGGGCAGGTGTGGAAGGAATACTGTTAAAAGGGGCCAATGAAAGAGCAAGAAAACCCTGGACTACAAGTATAATCATGTGTATTCTAAAAAGCAGCCAGCACTCAATTTGATATGCAGTGGATGTCACCTTTGCAAATGAAACACTGGAAACTTCTTTCGCAATGAATATAAAAATGTGAAGATCAGTTATGCAGAAAAAGAAATTGAAAAGTAACTTTTCTACATAGGTGTGATTAAAACTGTAGGATACTTTTTAATCCTTTTATGACAGGTATCCTGATGTGTCATTTATTGGTGATAGACTTTGCCCTTAGAATTCACTCTTAGGCTTCAAGGAATTCTAGTTCATACAGTGAATTATTTGTTGTTGAAACTTAGAGACGCACGGCGTGAAGACTAACCCTTCTGGGACTGGCGTGGCTGGGCATGGGGGGGAAGAAAGGAATGGATTTCATTTGCAGCTAACGTTGCAGTGCCATAAAAGACCCCACGTATATCACACTGGAACAGGTTTTCAGGGAATTTGCTATGAGGTATAGTGCAGCAAAGAAAAGCTACAGTACAAGCTGAATAGAGTGCTTCATTTTATGGCTTCAGGTGCGACCCAACAGAAGATATTTGCAGCATTTGTAACGGCTGCTTGCTGCATGGTAGATGATTCTAGGCAGAGGGCAGACCTGAAGGGGGCTCCAGTCCAACCACTAGCTGAGCTTTAAATGGCAGAATAGACTGCGTTGGGGTGCCGTAAGATGCTTCTCCCACATTCTGTAATCCCATGCCCTATAGCTGGTCCCTTCTGGGGCTGTTTGACTTGAAGTTCAAACCGTTTTGAGTATCCCTCCTTCTGCACCAAGACATTGAAAGTGTAAAGGAGCCCTACGACATGCTCGACAGCTGCCTTTGTGGAGCTCTAGGCTGGACTATGGTATAGACCTGTGCCTTGTTACTGAATGTTACAGATGTTCTTAGAGACATCTACAGAGGTGTCCTTCTCTTTAGGACAATTGCGTTTTTACATGGAGGACAAAAGGTATTTAAGAAGCTTGTAGACTGGCTGCTTTCTCATTTGGCAGTAGTGATAAAGGGAATTAGATCTCTGGTAACCTAACTTGTAACCCAGTATAACCTGTAAGTGCGTAGGGCAGTTGAGCATTAATTTAGTACTTGTATTCATGATAAGGTGGACAGGGAGAGCTTTGACTCGTGTCAGGCATACTTGAAGTGGGAGGCAGGAAAAAACTGTTAAAGCACAGCTGTTGCTCAGAAACTGCTTTCTGATGGGGGATTGTTAACATCACAGGATTAGGTAGTTGGCTATTTTTAGATGCCTATAACTTTTAAAGGCAATTTGAAGCAGTAGATATCACCTAGGGCATGTTTTGTGCTGCCAGAACAGCACCTTGAGATAAGCAGGACTTCTCTCAGTTTGGAATCCTTAATTTCCTTCAGGACAGAGACTGCATAAGTTCAGTCCTGCACATTACGAGCTCTCTGTCAAACAGCCTGTGAAATGCTTTTAGAGAAGGAGAGCCAGCTGGGCACTTAGTTGAGTGGTAAGAAGGGAAGAATTGGCATCAGTGGTAGCAGCAGCAAGAAAGCACATTCACACATGTTCACGTACTTCATTACTCCCTCCTGCGGAGCTGACATGAAAAGAAATAAAGGTTAGAACCAACTGAGGGATACACATTTTTAATTAAAACAAACATGAGAGAGGTGTCAGGAGATATTTTTAATTTCAAATTTAATGGGGGAG
Source organism: Neomorphus geoffroyi (assembly GCA_033558235.1). Lineage (NCBI taxonomy): Eukaryota > Metazoa > Chordata > Aves > Cuculiformes > Neomorphidae > Neomorphus > Neomorphus geoffroyi. The sequence goes on from JAUMJM010000012.1 coordinate 8,215,794, forward strand.
GATGAAGCTGATTAATCATCTCTGGTTTCCTGATGCCACTCTGATCTCCTAAAACAACCATGAAATTGGGTTAAGTAGCTAGTAGCAGGACCTGGACCCCTCCTCAGATGCTGTCATTCTCGAGATACATAAACATGTGCTAGTTACAGGTGAGAAATTCAGAGAATGGAATTGCTCCAGATACCCTGCCCAGCTCTCTGAGCAATGTGATACAAGCAAATCATAGCAACAGCACTCCTTGGATTTATGTTGTCAGGAATGGAAGAAGAGTTTGGTTCCTGTTGTACAGCAAGAAATATCACTTCAGTGATGACCACATTCGTAGTGTTTGTTGGCACTTCAGATCACACCTGGCTGCAAGCAAGCAAAGGGGCTTTTGCATCTCATCAATGAATTTGTGGTCATCTTACCTGTGACACAGAGTTATTTGCAAACAAAACAAGGTCTGACTTACAGAGTTGAGTTTGGATTAGGGTCTTCAAAGTGCTCCTTTTAATTTTTCCCACACCTGCTTTATTTTGGACTAATTTGAATTATCAAAGCAACACGAAGTAATTGATTTGTATAGGAAAGTTACCGTTTTTATCTAAACTGGTCTCGGACTGTAGCATTCCAGCGTTAAGGAAATCGATCTTGCTTTGATTGCTGTGTGGCTTGGTCAGAATTGCTTATTCGGGTACCAGAATTCATCTGGCTTGACTTTCAAATGTTGAGCGGAGTTTACTTTTAGAAAACACAGCTTATTACTTGTGAGATAAACCAGCTTGATGCGAAGCTGCAGACAGGCTGAATTAAGGAAGCCACTGCCGAAGTCACTGAAGTTCAAATCAGATCACTTAAAGCCAGAAGCATATTGCTTTTTTTCCTTGGACTCTAAAGTCTGTACTCTGAAATGGAGTTTAAAACTTGACATCTAGTTCAGCAAAGTGAAGAGGTGAACGCAGATCCTGCAAGACTTGGGATGGTGTCATAACCATCAAACACTGTTGGCCAGAATATGCACTTCCAGAAGTGTAAGTACTGCTTTGCTTTGCTGAAGTGTCCACGGGAACAGCACAAAACCAAGGGTCAGAGATTTTTAAAAGGTTAAAGAATGAGAGATGTGCTGTTTTACAGAACTTCACTGAAAATCCATCATCCCTTTTTGCTGAAGTTCCTTTGAAAAGAATAACCAGGTTATTAGATCTGATCTTGTAATATTTTATATTTTCATCCTTTCATTAGTGGTGGGGTTTTTTTTCATCTGGCAAGGCTGTGTGGTTTTCCCTTTAAAAGAAATAAACCCAAACAAACAAAAAGAAACCCTACAAAATCCCACAACAAGAAAAAGCTACTAAATTGGAAATACTGGAAAGTAATTGCAGGAGTCACAGGATTTGTTTTTCTGAACATGAGTTGCTTTATAACGTTCCTGACAGAACTTTAGAGTTAAATAAGCTTGAACAGCACTTGGCACTTGTTGTTCTATTAATGGTAATTGATTCTCAAGCACACACAAATCTATACTATGGTGCAAGCTCTGTGACATCCCAAAATGCTTTGCTTGAATTGCAATACCTGAAGTACTCCAGGTTTAAATCAAAATGTAATTATTTTGTTCCTCATAAATCAGCATCCCTGCAGATAGTACCAACTTGTGTAAGAACCCCGTGGCCAGGCAGCCATTCATCTTTGGAGGAGCCAGAGCGTTTGTAATAATTGTATGAGAAGTTAGCGATTCCTTGGATGTGGAGATCGCTACTTTCGTGCAGAGCAATGGTGTGCTTTCAATGTACAATATACTCAGAGTATGCACCCTACATGTTGGACAGACCTCTGCAGTGTGTGACAGCTGATTCTCAAAGATTAAGGATTTCATCTCTGTGTGGATGTAGCCGTCTTCCTCCTTCACCTGAAGAACATGAAAAGCCCTTTTCTGTTTCTGCTGTGAGCGCATGGCCAGACATTGTGCTGTGAGCCTGAGAAGTACGCATGATACAGGACTTTTGGGGTTCTAGTCCATGCTCAGTGTCCTCTGTGCAGCTGTCCTGGTGTAGGTAGGGGTTAATTGTGCTGCTTTCTTATACCATGTTGACATATACCGGAAGTAGTGCATTTGGGTTTTTAAGGCATCTCAATATATTGAATATGTTGTAAAGCTTCATGCTTTGAAATGTGTTCTGTGCTGTAATTAGCTTTGGGCTTGCCCATGTAGCATATGCTTTTAATTAGTGGAATCCGCATGGATTTTATACACACTCAAGATAACACAAGACACATGGGCTTGAGGAGGGTGAATTTTTAGGCTTGGGTTGCAGGAAAGGCGAAGCCCGGAAGTACAACAAATCGAGACTTGTGTAATGCGATTACCATGTGACCTGGCTTTAGCTAACGAGTCTGGTTTTAAGCAAACGTAGGATGCAGGTTTTGAGTCTGAATGGAAACCAGTGACAGTAAGAGGAGAATTCTTGTGCAGTGAGGTAGCTGGGATTGTCTCTGCTCTGTTCCTACACTTCTTTCTTAAGATTAGCATAAATAAAATATACCTGCAGGCTGTGAGCAACTCTCTCAGGGAAGTGCATGCATCTGCAAAAGTAAGTTACTAGAGCCGAGATACTCTCTGCCTGAACCATGTCTCTTCATATTTGTGAGCTTGGAATTCCACTCTGACCCTGGCAAAACTAGGGGGTTCTGTGGGTCTGGACTTGATGCTGTAATTGCTGGAGCATTTTGGCTGATGTTGTCCAATGAAACTGGTGCCAGGAGCACAGAGATCTTATCAGAAGGCAGTTATTGCCAGCTAGTAGGTCTTCAGTGGATCAAGTTACATCCTAGTATGCTGGTGGACTGAAAATTAAATTCTCTATGGAAATAGCTTTCATCAGGCTTGAACTTCCACTAGCATACGTGATTCTGCCATTGAATTCAAGAAGGAGGACACAGTGAAAAGCTGGTGCTGTACTTGCTGTGCTCTGTCTCAGGCCCTGCATCCATGCAAGCAGTCTTCACAAAATTACAGAATTGTCTCATGTGCCTTCATAGAGTTTCATCCCTTCATCCCCTTTGGCTGCAGAGTGACTTTTGATTACAGAGTGGGTGTCCCTGAAGGCTTCAGATGTCACTTCAGAAGCTGTGGTCCCCTCTCCACTGACCACATCCTTTAGTTACTTTTAAATGAAGACTTTTGCCAACTGCTCTGAAGCAGCTGGGATGTGTTGCTTTCCATTGCCTTTGATGTTTGGTAGCGAGGTCCTGCCAGGAACTCCGCAGTGCTGGTGGCATTTGGTCAGGTCTAGTCTGGGCTGAGACACAATGGCCCTCAGCCCAGCCGTCTGCTGTGCAGGCTTTGCAGGAAACACCACATCCACAAATGAGCATTAGCAAGGGTGCAAAGAGAAATTGTTGCAAGAGCAGTGCTCCCTACCTCCATTGGGTTGCCTCTTCTGCCCATAAATGTTACTCCAATTCGGAGGATTGCCTGTCTTGCTTAATGTAAGCCTTGTCATGAGATGCTTGGTACTGTGCTTTATTTATTGCATGCTATTCTCATCTTGTTCCGAATAGAATCACAGAATCATTTAGATCTTTGGAAAAGACCTTTGAGTTCATTGAGTCCAACCACCCCTGTCCACTACTAAACCAGATTCCTGAGTACCTCATCTGCCCATCTGTTAAATCCCTCCAGGGATGGTGACTCCACCACCTCCCTGGGCAGCCTCTGCCAGTGCCCAAGAATCCTTTCAGTGAAGAAATTTTTCCTGATATCCAATCTGTGCCCTGGCACAACTTGAGGCCATTTCCTCTCATCCCGTCACTTGTTACTTGGGAGAAGAGACCGGCACCCACCTCACCACAACCTCCTTGCAGGCAGTGATGAGGTCTCCCCTCAGCCTCCTCCAGGCTAAACAACCCCAGTTCCCTCAGCTGCTTCTCATGAGATTTTTTCTTCAGCCCCTTCCCCAGCTCCGTTCCCTTCTCTGGACGCGCTTCAGCCCTTCAATGTCCTTCTTGTAGTGAGAGGCCCAAAACTGAACCCAGCACTCGAGGTGCAGCCTCACCAGCACCGAGTCCAGGGCTACAATCCCCGCCCTCCTCCTGCTGGTCACACCATGGCTGATCCAAGTCAGGATGCTGGTGGCCTTCTTGGCCACCTGGGCCCCTGCTGGCTCTTGTTCAGCCACTGTCGACCAGCACCTCCAGGTCCTTCTCTGCCAGGCAGCTCTCCAGCCACTCTTCCCCAAGCCCAGAGTGTGTAAGTAGGGAAGTACTGATTTCGTTATGAGCTTTTCTGTGATACTCATCATTTTGAAATGAATGTTTCACCAATACTAATTGACCCTCAGCTTGTCCATTACGTGACAGGATGGTGGTTTTTCTCACTCTCCAGATGAAGGGCTGAGAGTCAGATTAAGCCCCCTCCAAAAAGGCAGCTCATGTGTGTGTGCCTATTGTGCTGTGACACTGCCCTGGCTTCCCGCAGTACTCCAGGTTGTGGCAGGGAGCAGATGTTGCCTGCCTGCAGTGCTGGAGCCCAGCTGCAGCTGGGAGCACTCAGGGCTGCTGCCTCTCCGGCCCTGGGGTCTTGGTGTACCCCAAACTGTGCAACATGTTCAGCGGGGGAAATACGGTTAAAACTGGGCATTTGGTCTCTAGGAACTCAGAGAGGCGATAATAATTGCTGTTCTCTGGGAGGAAGGGGTGTGCCTTAACCGTAAGGAGGTCGTTTTTCTCCTTGCTCTTCACTGTTTGCAGCTCCAGTTAACCCTCATGTCCACAGCCAGGTCTCCTGCCGTGTGGTGTGGACCTGTTCCATAGCTCCTAACAACTTTCCCTCTCCCAGTGGTAGCAACCACGTTTCTTTCCCAAGTTTACTGATTGACATAATTGTCTGGAACTCAGAGCAATTATCCTAATTATTATACCTTGTTGCCAGGTTTCTGAACAGCAATAGATTCTGCCTGTATTTTAGGGATAGGGATAATCAAGCCTAAAATGTAAAGCTGTGTACTGGGCCTTGGGTAGCGATGGGAATACAACCCTGGTTTCCTGAATCCAAGTTGAGCGTTGTCTGTATCGTGGGTACCATTGCTGTCATCCAGAATTACTGCAATGTACAACTAAGCCAGCATCAACTACTGCTGAAATCTCATAGAATCGTATCATAGAATCATGGAATGGGTTGGGTTGGAAGGCACCCCAAAGCCCATCCAGTTCCAACCCCCCTGCCATGGGCAGGGACACCTCCCACTGGATCAGGGGGCTCCAAGCCCCATCCAACCTGGCCTTGAGCACCTCCAGGGATGGGGCAGCCACCACTTCTCTGGGCAACCTGGGCCTCCCCTCCCTCACAGGAAAACATTTCTTGTTGATATCTAATACAAAATACCTAATTTCAGGAACAAGGTAACTATTATCAGTGTGCATTTTTTTTCCCTTCTAGTGAACTGGATTTGCATAGACTTTTTTTTATTGTGTTCATACTTTAACAGGTAATAAAAATGAGGCTATAAATAAGGTATTCTCTATTAGGAGGAAGCCGGTGCAGTCCTTACAAACAAACAAACTTTATTCAGAACAGCTATTTTTGCAAGCAGTTGCTGCGTTCACCTTTTGTAGAGGTTTTAAGGATCTTGTTGCGCAGCACAGAAAGTTGCTGGATCTTTTTGTTTAAAAATGTCACACCCCCCCCCACTGTCAGGTTTGTTGATCTCATCCCCACTGTTGTTTGTCCTCGCCATGAAGCTACCATGCAATTTGCTGCCAATGGCCAGCTGTGCTGGAAATAGCAGGGGTGGCTTTGGATGAGGATTTAGGTGCTCCAGTGGCAAGAGGGCAGTGGCAAGAGGCTTGCTGCTCCTCTTGCTTATTATAACTAGCTTTTGCTAAAGGCTGTTTGTTCCTGTATTTCTTGAGCATTTACTTCAAGATAATTGAGAAGCAACATCTGAGACTTAGGTTTATTATGCCAGTTTAGATGAAAACAAAAGTTACCTTGGATTTCTACAGCTGCTCTCTTTTCCTTCTAACTAGCAAGCCCTAGGTTGGGCATCTTTTGATATGAATAAAGGGTAAATAAAGAAGCTTTTATTTAGCAACTGCGGTTTGCAGAATTTCCCAACATTACAAATGGGTAGTTGTTACCTGTGGCGGCTGCTTGCTTGCTTTGCAAAAAAGTGGACCGTACTCTGCATGTGTGTCACAGTAGGAAAGAGGTCAGCTCTACTGGTAGCTTTTAATTGCTGCGGCATACCATAATACCCTGCCTTTTCTGTCCTCACATGGGCATTTTTCCGCTGTGCAGCAGTTGTAGACACAAGAATGAGAATAGTAAAGGAAAAAGTAAATGGGGGACTCATGTATTCTTCCAGCTCTGGAGCCCTCAGCGTGGAGGGACATGGACCTGTTGGAGTGAGTCCAGAGGAGGCCACAAAAATGATTAAAGGCCTGGAACAAGGCCCAGTGACAAGAGGCTGAGAGAGCTGGGGTAGTTCAGCTTGGAGAAGACTCCGAGGAGACCTCATTGCAGCCTTTCAATACTCAATAAGGGGGCTGATAAGAAAGATGGGGAAAAACTGTAGCAATAGGACAAGGGGTGGTGGTTTTAAACTAAAAGAGGAGAGGTTTAGACTTTATATTGGGAAGAAATTTCTTATGCTGAGTGTGGTGAAACACCGGTCCAGGTTGCCCAGAGAGGTGGTGGATGCCCCATCCCTGGAAACATTCAAGGTCAGGTTGGATGGGGCTCTGAGCAACCCGATTGAGTTGAAGATGTCCCTGCCCATGGCAGGGGGTTGGACCAGATGAGCTTCATTCCAACCCAAACCATTCAGTGATTCTATGACTCTGCAGCCTGTCACTTCATTGATATTTTGGAACAAGGATATCTGCTTCTTTACTTGGGAGAACTGTAAATGGGCCATCTCCTGAAAGCCCAGGGGCCAAAGTAGCACAGTTGTGTTTGTGGGAAGAGCTATCTGTTAACTTCTGGCCCTCGGGTCTGTGGGGTCCCTGGGCACCTCTGCTATCCCTTCCCTCAGTGTGACCGAGGAGGGTGGTGAGTGCAGCACTGCCAGGCTGCTCACAGGGGCTGGAGCTCTGTCACTTTATAGAATGAATTGAGAGGAGCTTGGGGTGCTGATCTTGGTTTTGATTTGTTTTTTCTTAACAGTTTAATGGAAAGCAAATATCTTTATTTCTTGGACAGCGTACAAATTCTTCCCACCTTTTTGTGGTGCCCATTAGTGCTGTCCATGTAACCAATGCAAAACCCATTACTCAGAGGGCCCCCTGAGGTGTTTAAAACCACATTTCATATGGAAGCCTTGCCCTCACTAAAGAGGCACTGGTGGTGAGTGGGGGCCAGTCCAGTTAGAGCACAGAGCTGATGGCGTTCAGATGTGAGGCTTTGGGAGGAGACCCATGTCCTTGCTGTGACTGTACGATTCTGCATCCAGCAGGAGGTACCTGATGGGAGTTCTGTGTATGGTTCCAGTGCATATAACTTTGTTTCTTAGCACATCTGCCGCATATCAATTTCCTTGACCTTATACCAAAGAATCCCAGTGCTTTCCCACAGCATCGTACCCTGGTTTGTGTTTCGTTTTCCCATAATGTTGTCTCCCCTTCCCTGTGAATACCAAGAAAGCAGGTGGGAAAAGGTTGGGATTTTCCAGATGGGTTGTTAGTAGAGAGAGCTTAAAATGCTGTAGGAAGTGTTATTTCCTTGGAGCCACAAGGGAGGGTTCAGCGTGAGGTCACTGTGAGCTCTGTAGCGCTCCATCATATAAAACTGTATGACCCAACTGTGCGCATGCTTTGCCTTGCCCGCAGGCCAGCTCTGCGCTGGGATCCTGGGCAAGCTGTGAATGCTCACACACCTGGATGGATTCCCCCTCACTACTCCATTTATCGATACCCCTGTCCCTTGGGTGCTGTGGTTTTCATTTCACCAGGCTGACCGCAGCGCTGCAGCGCAGGGAGCGTGTGGGGGCTTGGGTTTTATTTTCACAAGAGCAGTTAGTGTAAGAAGCTTTGAGATGTCATTGCAGAGGACTTATCATATTAGGATTGGATGAAGACCTGCTTTGGGGTTTTTTTGCTTGCTTTCCAGGACTTTTCAGCCTTTTTTCTCCGTAAAATTCAGCCCTAGGCACAGCATGTGAGCAGTTTTCATCTCTAGACTTGTTAGCTTTCCTTCTCCAGCTTTCAATCTTCGCTTTTTTTCCTGTGACCTGCTGTTCTCTTTGGCAGCTTTGGGTCATGCTATTTTAAGGGTTGTTCCAGTCACCTGGACTGTACAAGTACTTGTAAGTGAATGTCTGTTTTGAGTGTATTTTCCTGTTGTTCATAGGCTTGTGAACAGCCGCTGGTGCGGGGAGTGAGATGCATGTTGTGCCCAAGCTTTATGGAATCATAGAATCGTTTTGGTTGGAAAAGACCTTTAAGATGATCGAGTCCAACTATTGTTCAAGCCCTGTTAAGTCCACCACTAGACCATGACCCCATGTATGACATTCACTCATCTTTTAAACATGTCCAGGAATGGTGACTCAGCCACCTCCCTTGGCATCGTCTTCCAGTGCTTGACAACCCTTTCAGTAAAGAAATTCCTCCTAATATCCTATCTAAATCTCCCCTGGTGCATCTTGAGGCCATTTCCTCTTATACTGTCACTGGCTACCAGGGATGAGACCAACCCCCTCCTTGCTACAACCTCCATTCAGGTGGTTGTAGAGAGCAATAAGGTCTCCCCTGAGCCTCCTCTTCTCCAAACTGAACAACTCCAGCTCCCTCAGCTGCTCCTGATAAGGTTTGTTCTCCAGCCCTTTCACCAGCTTGATTGCCCTTTGGGTGAGAATAAAGTAACAGGAAGAGTAAGATTTTTTCCACAGTATTGAAAATCATGGGTTTGATTCTGGTAACACTTCTTTCTTGAAAATTAAAAAAAAAAAAAAAAAAAATCAGATATATTTAAAGGCTTACGGGGTTTAGTTCATTTTTTGTCCTACTGTAAGGATAAAGTAGGGAAGGAGAACATGGAAAGAATGTTAAGAGGGAAAAGGAAGAGCAAACTTTTTCCCCTTTTTCAGCTGCCGTTATATTTCCCATACATCCAATACTTTTCTTTTTTTAGAGGTCATTTTTCCTGAAGCCTAGGAAGATAAACTTTCCCCATCCTTTCCACCGAGATGATCTCCCTGTGTGGAACTACGATATGAAAGCACTGTGCTTCCATTAACAGACAGTCAGGAAATGCAGGATGGGACTGTAGGCAAACCCAATTCATGTGCTCTTTTGGTTTTCCAGGGGACAATACTTAAGCTGTCAGTGCAGGAAGATCACTGGCCTATTGTGTGCTCTTGATTTCGTCCCTTGGGATAGGACTTACCCTGTGTGTCTTCAGCAATGTGCAAACTTAGGCTTTTAGCCTTGGTTCCCAGCACGAAGAGGGGCACGTTTAAAAGATGATTTATCCGATAAGCAGATGTTTGGGTGTGTTGAAATCACCCCTAGCAAAAACCTGAAGAAATAGCTTTGGCTGTCTTCCAAAAACTTACATCTTGCCTAATTTCAGAATCTTTTCTCATGTTTAGTAACTCTTCCAGGTTTTTGTCCCTGCATCGAGAATCCCTCTGAAACAAAGCTGCTGATATTCATTTGCACCTCTGGTGACATGATGAGAGGAAATAGAAATACCTTTTGATGGTCTTCTCTGGATGAGGTTTCTTCCTGGTTTTGTACTCTAGTGAAAGTGTGGCTGCTGGTTTCATCAAGTTTCTCCTCTACCCAAAGCTCAACACGTGCATTTCTGATTTAACAGGTTCTTTTCAACTTCAGTTTTAGGCGAGTAAGAAACAAACAGAGAACTTCAAATCACAAAATAGATTTAGACAAGCTTTGTTCCCTGCTCTCCTCCGTAGTTTGCAAAACTTCTCCAGCTTCGGAAAAGCTAGGAACGAAAGAATGAAATGCCACCTTCTGCCAGTAACCTACTGAAGCTGGCAAAGTTTTGAAAATGGAAAAGGTAAGACAGAAGGAGGAGGACATGAAACAAATGGTTTCTGCAGAATTTTTATTGCACTGAGACAAAGAAGAAAACACCGGAGGAAACATGTCAAAATTCCAGTCATTAGTTTTTTAAAAAATATGGAATTTTAATTGCTTTTTTCTTTTCTTTTTCTGAAATGTTCATATTAGAAGAAAAATTCCCTAAAATAATTTTACCTTTTTTTTACCTACTTGCGACTGCTGTTGTGTTAACAACAGGATGCAGCAGCAATTATATTTGTATGCTGCTGCGGATAAGATGTATGCATTTTTAACGATTTTGGCATGTTCCTCTACTGCATTCCAAGTTGTGTTACTGAGCATGTTTGTTTCAGAACGCAGTGACTTAGCAAAGCAAAGAAGAAATTCATCCTTTTATGTGGCCCAGGGGGGAATACTGCCATACTCAATATTATTCCTCTCTCTTGTGAGTTTTTCTGTGCCTTGGATACCTTGACAAACACCATCCTAGTCCGGAGGGAGTTAACAGCATCTACACTTCAGCAAAAGTAATTTCTAATTCAGTCTAACTGGCATACGGGGCAGAAATACCTTGAATCATTGCATGAATCATAATGCTGGCACTGCAGCTGTCTGGGTGAATTCAGTGGTGATAATGTTCAACCAACTAGTTCAAAGCATGTCTTGGGTACAGGAATTTATACACCAAGCAATGCAGTTCAAAGGTGAAGAACATTTTCATCCTGTTTTAAGGGTAAAAGTGCTGGACTTTTGCTTTCCCAAGTACAGGTTTGGAATTTGCTTCTTGTAGAAACTGGATGGACCACCAGGTCTTACCACTTTCTTGTCTTTCCTTGTCCAGCTAGCTTTGCCCTCTGCTTCACTGTCTTTCCTGCAAACACTGCAAGAATGGTGTGTGTATTAGGACACCTTTCCAAAGTCAAATATTGTTCAGCCTGAAGAGAAGGCTCCAAGGAGACCTTATTGCAGCCTTTCAATACTTAATGTTTTAGCAGGGCCTGTAGCAATAGGACAAGGGGTGGTGGTTTTAAACTAAAAGAGGAGACGCTCAGACTAGATACTAGGAAGAAATTTTTTATAGTGAGAGTGGTGAAACACTGGCCCATGTTGCCCAGAGAGGTGGTGGCTGCCCCATCCCTGGAGACATTCAAGGCTAGGTTGGGTGGGGCTCTGAGCAACCTGATTGAGTTGAAGATGTCCCTGCTCACTGCAGGGCGGTTGGACTGGATGACCTTCATGGCCCCTTCCAATCCGAACCAATTCCATGATTCTATGGTTCTATGATTCTATGATTGAATTTATAGTAAAGAGGAAGGATAAAATAATGCACATAAATAGACCCTATTTTGTATAAAGACACCTTTTCTCTTGCAGTTTAAGTGAGGTTTCCTTGGTACTCATACTGTCTAGCATTTTGCTTGTAAGGTGTACTCTAATTCTACAGCAGGTCCCCCTGCCAGGCATCTAATCGTAGTCTGTGTCTCTGTTATCTCTCTTCTGAGGTCCCAGGCTGATCTATATCCAGTTTTCTTTTTTCTTTGAGATTCTAAACACAGAATGCTGCATTTTTCAAATCAACTATTATATTAATTTAGTAGCTAAAACATGAGAACAATTATTAGAGTTGCATTTGCTCTTTTGTTTTAGTTTTGCTAGAAGAGAACAATGGTAAACAATAGGATCTGTAAAATCAAGTATAGGGCAAGTGTTTTTCAAGATAGTCGGACTCTAAATCTACATGCTAATTTTAATGAGCTCTCCTGGATAACAAAGTCAATACATATATCTAGAGACATATCTAAGTTCAGGTTTTGGATTATAAACCTGGGTGAATTTTTGAAAAATTTTGGCCAGTGTGAACAAGATCCAGCTGTAGTCCAAGAAGACTGCAAGTTATGAATATGTACATTGCATCTACTGCATGAATCATTCTGGAAAATGGTGTAATGCTATTGCTAATCAATTGTATTACTCTCATCTTTGTGTTCTCTGAATTTTTTATTACTTCATTTTTCTCCACGATCGGAATAAAAATGTATTAATTTAACAAGCCAAGAGCCTGAATAGCATATTCTTTCAGGGTAGAAGGTAGAGCATCCTAGTCTGTAATGATATACCACATCTGAGGTTTACTATTCAATTGTTTCTCTTCTGAAGAGGACAAAAATATCAGCGATGTCAATTTTGATTTTCTTTAAATGAGTTCTGTTTAAAATGTGACTCATCGTTGAAATACAAGGAGCTTCTTCAATTCAGAGTCCCTAAACAGAGTCACAGGGGAGACAGAACAGGAATATTTTTGAAAGCTTGGAAACTGTTCTGGCAGGAGTTGTTCTTCTACTCTGTGAGCATGCAAGAGATATATGAGTTTTGTATATGATAAGCTCTGTTTGGTGATAACGATATTGCAGCAAAGTAGAACTTCTTCTTACAAAAGAATTTGGTTGGTGACCTGCCTCTAGACCAAGAATCATCAGAGCTTTGCTGAAAATACCACTTTTTTGAAAATATTGTCCAAGTGTTTGTACCAGACAAAACCCAAACCCTTTACTGAGTGCTGTGAGAACAGGCACACTTCAGTGAATTGTTTTCTTTGATGAGTCCAAGCAACTACGCTGATTGTTTTTAATGTCTACTTGTACTCGTATCGATTTGATTGTATAAACCTTCCCAATGATTAGAAATTCTTTCTGTGTGTAGAGGAAGTAAGCACATGCATATTTGAATCCTTTAGTGCTGCGTCTGGCCAAAATCTGGGCAGTTTTCTGCAGTGTGTATCTAAAGTGTTAGAGATCTGTCCTTCCCAGGGAGTGTCTCAAACATTTCTAAGTCTGGGGAGCTTAGACTGGAAATAATTTGTCTTTTCATTTTATTGAATAAAGATCCTGTGCCCTCGTCTTTTGGGGCTACAACCGTATTTCTGCTGGGCAAATAATTGTAGGTGTTGCTTGTGTCAGATTGTGTGCAGTGGCCGGTGGAAGCACCGTTATCCCTCACACAAAAGCTGCAGCAGTTCTCTGGCTGGTAGGCTCACTTGGCTTCAGGATCAAAGGAGGCTGCCCTTGTTAGGGACTGCTCTGAAAAGATAACTGGTGGTCTTTTGACATCACGCTTAGTGGCAGCTCATAAATGCCTGGCAAGGATATCACAACATAAGTGCTTCTGTCTCAAACTTTAGAAGGGATTAATTCAGTCAAGAAAACCTCCCTGTGATGATCCTATTTGATGAGTAAATTTAAGCTTCTGTACAGTGGAGTAGCTTATTTGTCAGAGCTTTTGGACTGATGTTTCAGAGATCCCAATTATTTTCTCTGCTAGACTGCAAGTTTTTAAAATGATGTTGAGAGAGACCACCTCTATTTCCATCCACGAAACAGAGGCAATACTCACTTTCTGTCATTGCCTGCTGGTTTCTAGACAAGGTTTTCAGCAGTGTGGTTCGTTGGGCTGTTCCTGTCCGTTGGGCTGTTCTGCCATGTTAGTGGCAGGTTTGTCTTTAATAAGTGATAGAGAGGGAATAGGTCAGTGCTAAACTCTCTTGAAAAAAAATGCAGAATATTATAGTAAAGAGAGAAATTATCGTAGTTGTAAACAGTTGGTGTTTCATATAATGGGTCCCTGATTTTGGTTGTGCACTGAAAAGGTTTCTTTATGATACCACAGTAATAAACCCACGTTTTGCAAAAACAGAGCTAATGAAGAAGCACTTTTGTTTATGACAAATTTTGAAATCTGAATAATACTTTCCTTTGTGACTTGCTGTAGATACATATGAAATAGGAAATGGGTCATTGCTTAACGCTGTCCTTGGGCACCAAAACCTGGTGCTGTCACATTCAGATGTATTTAAATTCTTTCCAAACAATTTGGGCATCACAAAGAGAAAATTTAAAAAAAAAGCATCACATTATCCACCTGTGTTCTAATCTTTTTTCCCCATCTAGCATTTGCCTTTTAAAAAATGAGTTATGTACTTAGGCAAATTCCTTTTTCACCCTTCATGAGCAATTGGATGGCTCTTTCTGCTCATGATTCATAGCTTCGTTATTGAGGTGGCAGCCTAATTGCAGGACAGAGAGCCAACAGCCTGGTGTTGCAGGGTGCAATGATCGGATGAACAGTGGTGTTTAAAATGAGAAATATTACTATGCTAGTTTGAAGTTCTACTGCTGCAGAAGAGAGGGGGAATGGTTGATTCCACTTCCCCCCCACCCCCCGCTACTTTCCGTTCTCTCACTGACACACTCAGAACCGAGTTGTGCAGCAACCTAATTTTATCTCAGATCTTTCATTTCACTCCCTGCCATTATTTAGGATCTCTTTGCAGCTGCATTGTGTATGCTTAACAAATAAAAGCTTTCAGAGAACATCATTCAATTCCCACCTCCTGCTAAGGGTTTTCGAAGTGTAATACATCACAGAATCAAAATGACTTTCACTAAAAGTTCATGCTGTTTAAATCACACCAAATGTTATATTGAGCTGTAGCATACATAATTCATGTATCATTAACAGCTTCTACAAGTCTTTGGCTGCATGGCATACCAATGAATCAGAATGTGTGGGTATTTTTTGATACCTACCTTTACTTAAATTGTATTTAGAAGCAACAGCATGTAATTGTACTAACTTGGCAAATCAAACAGGCGTGTAATAAATTACGGTTTGTGATTGACATGGTGAAGTAGGTCTCTTTCCTCATATTGAGGAAGCAAGCTGTATTAAACAGGAAAGACTCAATAGATTTTTGTGCTACTATTGGTATTATTAATAAAATCATTGTTTATAATGTGAGAATTGTCCTGCAGCCACTTAATTCTTTACATGGCTGATGAATCAACAGTGTCCTTTAGTAAGATGATCGTCTGATTGGTTTGGGTCTCTTTCACAGCTTGGACAAGTGAACGTGGTCAGGAAGATGGCCATGGGATTACAGGTGTGCTAAGCCTGTTACTTACATCCTAAGAGATGTTTCGCTTCTGATATTGCTCACAGCTCTGCGATTGCATATGTCTGTCATTCCTACCATTATCCTCCTCCTGTCTCATAAGTGTCAAAGGCTTTGACCCAGGAAATCTGTTATTGCCAACTGAAGTGCTCTGAAGCTGCTAAAATCCCATGTCAGATTTAGGGGCGCACTGCAGCACCTGACTAAATCAGAACCTTAGCTCTGTGTGTGAGTAAGGGTTGGAATTCAGTTTAAGCATCTGAGGACCGTGAAATATCCTGTACTTCCAGTGCAGGATGATGTTAATCTGATTGCGGTAATGGTGCTGTAGACCCTATAAGCAGTCAAACTCTCTTGTGATCCGTGGTTGCCAACTAAAAGAAACTTTCTCTCAAAATCATGGAAGATGGTACCTTGCAATCAGTGATCTCATGCTGGGTAGGTGAACTTAATGATGAGGAAATAGAGGTGGCCAGGATCTTGTAAAACATAGGTTTTTGTGGAATTACAAATGTTGATTATAGCTCATGACTAATTGACAAACAAGTAGGTTAGAGGTTTTCTACAAGAGATTTTGTATTCAGAAATATGACTATTCTAAGAAGTATATTCTGCCCTTAGTCATTGATAATACCAATTTATTTAAGCAAAACCTCAGTTTAAACATGTATTTTAAGTATATTTGGGCCCTAGGTCCTTGTCTATATACTCGTATTTATCATTCTTGCATCATCTATAACTTAGGAAACTTTATGACTGGTTACTGGGAGGCATTTTTTTCCACTTTGAGATTCTGTAGGAAAAAGCTCCAAATGAATGACTTCTCAAAATTAAGCGATCTACACTTTTCAATTAGTGCTGTTTCAACCTATCCTGTACTTGATAAGTTGATACAATGTTAGTATTATGTTAGGAAGTTGTATTAATAGTATGTTCTCTCATTGTGATCGTTGCTGAGAACGGAAGCGAGGTGTTTGCTTTCAGGAAAGTAGCATGTCACAGTTGACCTTTAGTTTGCGTTTGAGAACATCTGAGAATGGAATGATTAGTAATGGAATGATTAGTAAAGATTCCTTGGAAAAGTGCAGCTTCTAACTGTATTACTTATGCCTGAGAGTTCCCTGCTTGTTCTTAGAGCTTAACTTCCAAGGAACTTCAAGTTGCATTGTGAAGGTTTGCAGATCCTCCTGCCTTTCTGATTTCCCGTTGCAGAGCTATGAAGCAAGCAGCCCCAGGCTGGGTGGTAGCTCACTGGTTATCTCACAGCGGCATTGGGTTTGTTGCCTTGATTTTTTAAAACAGACCAGGGTATCTCAGTTGACAGAAACCTACAACGATCACATCTGGTGCAACTGCCTGGCCAGTTCAGGGCTCACCAAAAGTAAAGGACGTTGTTAAGGATATTGTCCAAAGGCCTTTTAAACCCTGATTGGTTTGGGGCATCAACCACCTCTCTAGGCAGCCTGTTCCCATGTTTGATCACCTGCTTGGTAAAGAAATGCTTCCTCATATCCAGTTTGAACCTCCTCTGGTGCAGCTTTGAATCACTCCTGTGCCTTCTATCTCTGGATCCCAGGGAGAAGAGCTCAGCACCTCCCTCTCCACTTCCGCCCCTCAGGAAGCTGTAGAGAGCAACAGGGTTGCCCCTCAGCTTCTCTTTCTTTCTTCCTGGACTTTCTACAGTCAGTCTGATTACCTCTTTGACAGAATCTGACTGTGAGAATTAGCATGTGTCTCACTATAGCCCCAGCAAGCAGAGAGTTAGGGGGGCTCCATCACCTCCTGGGGTACTCTGGGTGTTGACAATGGTCACCACCTTGTGCACAAAGCCATGTCTGAGGCAAAGCTGCACAGAACTGTAAAGAATGTTTTCCTGAGTGGACAAGCTGGGCACGGAACAAACACTGACTCTGGTGCATGCAAGCTGGTGCTTACACACTTGTGTGATCTGGGTGCAGAGCGTAAGGCGACTGTGCAGGAAAAGCTCAAATGGCTCGGGTGTTCAATCCCTAAAGGATTTACTGATGTGAAACAGCTGCTCAGAAAATGGCCACATCCAAAAAAATAATAAACTGTTAAAAATGTTAATACCTTCCAATTCAGAAGATGCTTATGCTGGTTTATTTTTTCCTTAAATCTTCATGCTTTTAAAGAGCAACTGAATGAGCATCACTTTGCATCTGGGCAGAGCAGAGCAGCTGTAGTCTCTCCTTTCACTGCAGTGCCTTTGCTCTGGCTTTCCACTGAGCTGTGTTAAATAAGCTAGAGCAAATTATACCCACCCTAGCAAGAAATCTGGGAAAAATATACTAGCTTATTAAAAACTGTTTTAATTAAACACCAGAACTTACCAAATATTTTTACCAGTTATCTGTGGCACAACATGAAAAAATGGAGAATTTTCTTGTGAAAAACAGTACAGTTTTACAATAATACCACTAACAATTACTGTGACAGTCATGTTAGTATTTAATTTACCTTTTTAAAACAAATTTGAGGCTTATTTTTTCTTTTCTTTTTCATTTAACACTCTTTAGAGGGAAGAAAAATAAAGCAGTAGAACACGGGTTAGTAAGATAGCAGGAATTGAAGCTGGGAGAAAAATATGAATTGTGCCTAAAAGCAGTGTGTTCAGAGTTGTTGGCATTTGTTGCGTGACTTTTGTGTTACCCTGCAAATAAACAGCCCTCTTGGGCACTGAATTGTTTATTCAGGTTCTGAGGTTCTGACTTGTCTCTGTATGATTCCAGCTGTATTTAAGTCATGTCTGCTTAAAGCTGCAATGAGGTGTAACTGATCCTGCAGTCTGTAAAAGCAGATCTACTCAACTCCACCGCTGGGCTTTGGAGAGCTAGAGAACATGTCCTGCCCTGACCAGTGTGCCGGTACGCTTACGCAGGGGGCAGCCCTGCCGGCGCAGGAGCTGCTCGTCTGCTGAAAACATTGTTCTCCTCCCCCTGCTCAGCTTTGCTTTCCCTCCACCTGTTTGACTCCCAAGTATTAGTGCTGTAAGCAAACAGAAGGAATGGTAATGAGTTCTCTGGTTGGTCACTGCTGAGAGGTGCTGATTACCAGTTGAGGTGCATTTAAATGAATCTTTAAGTCTAGGAAATTACAGTATGTGTCTCCATACAGATATGTGTGAATACAAAAGGGCTCCAAAGCTTCTAAAGATATGGCACTGTCAGCCACAGGCTGGAGCACCTGCTGGTTTAGCTGGGCATGAATTTACATAGAATCACGGAATTGTTTGGGTTGGAAGGGACCTCAAAGCCCATCCAGTTCATGTCTTTCTCTTTGGAAGTTTGTTCTGTGACTCCCAGCTCAGTCGTTTTTCTAACACCTCTCAATTTCTCCTGGTTAAACTGCTTTTATATGATTTGGTTTATGTTTTAGTGTAAGAATTCCAGAAAAAAAAGAGATCTTAAATTCAAGATCATAGAATCACAGAATTATAGAATGGTTTGGGCTGGAAGGGACCTCAAAGCCCATTGAGTTCCACCCCCTGCCATGGGCAGGGACACCTCCCACTGGATCAGGGGCCTCCAAGCCCCATCCAGCCTGGCCTCGAACACCTCCAGGGATGGGACAGCCACAGCTTCCCTGGGCAACCTGGGCCAGGGCCTCCCCACCCTCGTTGTGAGGAATTTCTTCCTAATGTCTGATCTAAATCTTCCCCCTTCCAGTTTAAAGCCATTAGCTTTAATGACAAGCTTTCATAGTGCTCTGTCACACACCTGTAGGTAGCCTTTCCCCAAAGCTTACCACGCTTGATCTCACTGTTTCAGTCTCTGCGTTAGGCAATGATGAAGGAAAAAGAGCGGGTACTGCAGCATGGGAAGGAACACAGGACCTCTACGAGCTGGGTTGGACCACTGGTGCTGGCTGGTTTGAGCCAGTAACCAGGCTTCCCTACATATCCCGTAGGGAAAGCTGATGGTGGCTGTTTACTGAAGTTTTCTGCTTCACAGCTATGTTCCCCCTGCTCCCAGCTGCCTCTCCCCTGGTGCTACCCCTTATGCAAAGGAAATGCCTCTCCTTTTCCTTTGCGCTGGACCACAGTGCCTGGGATGGGCTTCAGAGCTGTTGAGAACAACCTCTGGAGGGTTTTCTGTACCACGGAAGCAGAGGTGACAACTTTACGTACAGGCTGGGATGGTGTTTCCCCAAAACACGGGCCTGCTGCCAGTCTGGTGGCAGAACACGTGGGGATTCAGGGAGCAGGAGGTTAACACGAGCAGCCAAGGAATGTCTTTGGCAGCATAACTCTACCCTGACACGCTGAGCGCGGGCATGGCTGCCATCCGAGAAACTTGTGAATGTCACCAATACAGTCTGCTCAAGTGATGGCTGTAAAATGAAAGATTTAAAGGAGGCAATCATAATGGTTAACAGCGTTATGAAAAAGCTTAAACATGTTCATAAATTTCAATAACTGCTGAGCAATATACTGGATTCATCTAGGAGAGATTTAATTTGAAAAAATGCTAAAGAGGAGGTACAAAGCCTGGAAACACTGACATTTCTCCTGAAGATGGAGTCTTTTCGTGAGAAATTTACATTGTACTTCAGCTGGAGTGATATTGAATGCAAGTACAATGTGGCAGAAAGGGAACGGTAAAATAAATTGCAGAAAGAGTTTTTAGATTTGCACATTAAGGAAAAAAGCTTTTTTTTCTCTTCTCAATTCGGATGGTATTTCTGTCTAGATCTATAAATGACCACGCATGCTGAAAGAAATGAGATAAAAAATTTGGTGTCAATTATATAGATGTTTAATAGAAAATAAAAATGACTGAAGCCTTATCACAGGGAAGTATGAGCATATATACTTGTGTGCAAACATCCAGAATATATACATCATTTAAATAGATGCATATTCTTTAGAATACAAATACTTTAGCTGCATTTTAAATTCTCTGCATTTAAAATTAATTGTATTCTGAGGCAGAACCTTTCATTGCAGATAGTTTTAGCAAGATACATCAGTGCACTAAGATTTTTGAAATGGTGAATACCTTCTTTGTGTTGCTAATTGCAGCTGTGCAGTCTGTGAATGAAGGATAGCCAGCGTCTTATTTCCAATTTCAATCATTTTATTCCTGTTGATAAACAGCCCTTATCTTCTTCCCACACACCAGATAGATTTTACATTATTTTATAAATGAGAATTTTCCATTGTGCTGCAGCATATTGTTAGCAAGCTTGAGCTTTATTAAGTAGAAATAGAAACAGAATTTGGAAACTTTCTCCCTGTTCAAACGTCTTATTTTTGGATGTACTGATCCTGCTTGTAGTAATGATTAAATTAACGAGGGTTGTGTGGTCTGAAGTGGCAATACCAGTCATTACCTTGGTCCATTGTGACCTAAGCCCTGCTGCGCTCTTATCTCAGCCTGAACACCAGCTTGCTTTGGAGGGGCATGGAAATGATCCCAGCTCCAGCTGCTCGGTGCTGCTTTGGAGCCTGCATTCAGAAGGGCTGAGCACCAGCTACCCCAGTTCAAATTGCTGCTTGGCAGGTACATTGAGCATTCAAGCCCTGGTGTCCTGATTGCCTGTGTTATGGTCGCGGTGAGATGGTGAATATGCTTTGGAGCAACCAGCTTGGTCTGGGTCACTGCCCGTGACGAAGGAGACGTTCTGCTGTAGGTATCCAGCCCCCTCCAAGAAGCTACAAAGTCCTATAGATCGGTGTGTTGGTTGTAGAAATGCCACCTCAGAAGTCTTTTAGGAGCCAAATGCATCTTTTGAAGTCATATACGAGCTGACTTACAAGATGGGGGGGAACATCTGAGTAGGAATCCCTGTAGCAAATAGTAGATTTGGAACAACTATTAGATTTGAAACACTGAGGACCTTTCTTTAAAGAGGTTGTGGTTTTGACTTGTGTCTCCCTGTAGCAGATTGTAGAATCATGGACTAGTTCGGTTTGGATGGGATCATGGATGTCATCCAGTCCAAAACCCAAGAAAAAGTACACAGCTTTTTTCTGAGTTTGGGCTAAATTTCACTGTCTGTCCTTGCTGGGTTTATGTCTTTCCCTGACCCTAAGACAGTATTTATTTAAAAGAAAGACAAAAATATACACAAAAATGTACACTTTTAGCAGAGAGTGGAAAACAGAATGGCTAAAGTCACAAGGAAGGCACTATTGGAACCAGCACAGGAAAGGTGAAGCAAAGGGAATTTCCCTTTTTGTGGTCATCAAAAGCTACTCCCAATGCTGAAACAGAATGTGGTCTCCATGTTGGGTTATTGAAGAAAGGTGATAACAAAAACATGTGTTAAGAGAGTTTGGAAAGAGGAAATAGAGCTACTGGCAGAAGAGTGATTAACCTAGTAAAGAACTTAATACTAATGTTTAATTCTCAAGACATGTCACATTTTTGCCGTTACACTTTATATTCTGAATAGCTCTACTGGTGCAGTTCCATTTGCTTCACAAACCACTCAAAATACAAGGAGATTTCTGGAGAGTGAGAATAATGATTTCCAATAAGAGGATGAAATATTTTAGCTGACAAGTTCAGTGGCATGGCTCTGTGAATCCTCCTGCATTCCCCAGAAAATACCACATCAATTTTGTTTGACTTCATGCAAATCTGGATGGAGAGGAGAGCCCCTTATCTCTGTCTGTACTTACATGCACTCTATATATGTGCATAAATATTCTCAAACACGTTTGTGCTGGTGTCTCAGCAAAGCATATGGAATTTCACATTGATTTGTGAACTCTATAAAACACTAATGGAGCTGCTACTTCAGCTTTCAGTCAATTGGGAAAGGTTCAGTGATGGGGAGCTGCAGGCAAATTCTTTCTTATCTGGTCCCAGTAGTGCCTTCCTTGTAACTTCAGCCATTCTGGTCGCCGCTGTCCTCAGATTCATTTCTCTCATTTGGGAAGCGATGCAAACTTATTCATGATACACCTCAGAAATGAGTTCTCTCTCCCTTCATCTGACACACTGTATTTATTTCTAAGCACAGCTCTCTAAAAGGGAAAACAAGCCACACAATTCTGGGCATACTGTGTATACCTACGGTGCTGTAAAATGCTTCATCAGGAAGAGATGGGGAACATCGTTCTTCTCTCCTTTTTATTATGAAATGCATTGTACTGTTTTCAACAGCCTACACGTGCAGATTTGTTATCTCTCTGCTCTGCTAAAAGTAAATCTGCATTACATATGTTTTACGTGTGTCTGTGGGTCCATCAGTGATACCTTACACTGCTGTTTAGGGCACAGCTTCAGGACACCTTGATACTCAGAATCAAGTTCTATTATAATAAGTTCGTCTGTTCTAAAGAGCTTTACATCGCCATGTACTTTTTACAAACTATTTTGGTATGTCATTAGTCCAGTCACTGCTGTAGCAGTTGTTTTTGTGGTGAAATGATGCTATTTTAAAGCACTGTTGCCTGATTGGCGCAGGCAGTAGCTGAAGGATGAAATTAAACAAGCAGAAACCTAGCTGGAATGCAGACAGTGATCAGAACTACTGACCTTGACCTCATTTGTGAGAAGCCGTGAGATCTCTAATGGCAAATTGTGTCTTCCTCACTGGGTACCAAATTATTTTTTAAAGAACCCAACAGCCCACATACACAGCAACGTGAATCCCTCACATGCTGCACAAAGGCATTTGTGCCCTAGCAAATTCAGGATACGTGCTACCAACTGAAACATCATCTGCTTCTCTGAACACGCAGAAAAAGCTGGAGGAGGCAGTAAGATAGTTTGTTGGGGTTTTAGGGTTTATATGGGGGCATTGGAAGAGATGAGAATAGAAAACAGACTGAAGCCACGCAGCACTGAGCCTGGCCCAGTGCAGGGGCTATGGGTACTGAGGTCGGGGGGACGGTGCGCTTATTGCTGGACTGACTGCAGAGCTCTGCACAGCAACCGTCTCTCTCCAGGGGCTTGGTCTGATGCTGTCAGCAGAGGTCATGGATAATATTAGTAACTGGATCTAATCTGACTTCTTCCCAAGTGACCTTAGTGCTAAGGATGGACTTAAAGGACTTGTGCTTTCCTAAAGTGGGAGCCAGGCTTTTGGCGTTGCTTCGGTAACTGCTAGAAGGATTGTTCTCTGCTGGCTTTAATGGAAGCAGTGCAGGACACTGTTAAAATAAAGGGGGTTAGACTAGGTGAAATCCAGGCTGCTTTTCGGCATACAGACCGAAGTCTTGCTGTCCCCTGTGAGCTGGTGGAGAGGAGAGGTGGCACATACAGGTGAAAGAGGCAGTCTGGCTCTTGGGTCTGACTTCTCCCCTAGCTGTACTTCATCATCGTTTTTCTTCCTATGATCACTTTTGTTCTTTTTAATCATTTGTTTTCCCCCGGACATAGTCCTCTGTGGAAACCGTTATCAGCTGAGTGAACTGCTGCACACATGTCCTTAATGCATAAATGAGCAGGCTGAGAGCATCTCATTGATCAGCAGATGCCTTGTTATCTGTAATACCCTTGCTGTGATGCTCTGGAAGATATGGGGACTTTCTACCGTGTGTATGTACACTACTGTTTTCCTTCCTTTCTTTTCTCATTGTGTGTGTACAAATAATTAAATAGATACATCATAATGTAAAGTTTTAATACTATAACCTCTCCCTTCTTCTCAGTAGAATAAAACATTTCATATTCTCAATCTCACTTCTGAGGCTATGTGAAGGCTTCTGATTTTGTTCTGTACTCTTACACTTTGCACAAGCAAGCTTAGTGCTAGTAAATATTGGATTTGTGTGGTCAACCTGGAGAACTTGGCAGTGCATTTAACATGCTAAAGGTTTAGAGACACAGTTCAGAGTCTTCAGAAACCAGCTGGATGTTCATTGCTTTGAGGAAAAGGAGATTTTTAGGACGGTGGTGGTGGTGGAAAATCTTTTGTCAGTCCCTTGTGTTTGTTTTTGTCTGGGAAAGTATCAAACCCAAAACTCCATTAATCATTGTCACCAGGAAAAATACCCTTTTCAACTTGAAAGGTAGACATTTAAAAGCACCAGTTCTGTTGAAGTCATTGCTTGGTTTAGTCTCTTTGACCTTTTCCCAAAGCTGTGCTGGCTTTGAATGTTCTTGGAAGCTCTCTTCTAACATCTTGAATCTTCACTGATAAAACTTTAGGCATTAAAAGCCGCCATCTTTGTTTGCTGCTCTCTGTTTTCCTGATGCACTCATTTGCTGTGGGCTTTCTGATGCCTATATGGGATCTTTGCAACTCATGAAACTTATTTGAACTATTCTTTCCTAGAGGCACAACTTGATGTAAAAAAAAAGTGAGTGTGAATACTTTTAAGCAGGGCCTGTAGCAATAGGACAAGGGGTGATGGTTTTACACTAAAAGATGAGAGGTTTAGACTAGATATTACGAATAAATTTTTTACACTGAGGGTGGTGAAACAGTGGCCCAGGTTGCCCAGAGAGGTGGTGGATGCCCCATCCGTGGAAACATTCAAGGTCAGGTTGGATGGGGCTCTGAGCAATCTGATTGAGCTGAAGATGTCCCTGCCCATGGCAGGGGGTTGGAGCAGGTGAGCTTCATGGTCCCTTCCAACCCAAACTGTTCTATGGTTCTGTGATTCTGAGTGCCGAAGTGGACCCGATTCTTAACAACCCTTCTCTTTGAACAGGGAAATCCTCAGGATGGTGCCTGGCAGCCCTGGCACTCACATGGGGAGAGGCTGGATTTCCTGTCTGCAGCACTGTTTGCTCTTTCACAGTGCCTTTCAGCCACTGTTCCTCTCTGAGTGCACAAGAGCAAGGGGAAAATCCACAATGAGTCTGACCTAAATGTTGGCACAGTGTTTCACTTTATGACATTCTTGAAAAATCTGTTTGTATGTACACATCAGTTTTCTAGGAGGATTCCAAGTGTAGTAATTGTATACCTTTCACATGTATACATTCATTTGTTTTGATTTTAAGTTCACTGAGAGGTGAATTTTTCAATAGACCTGCTGGTGAACGGCCTTTTCAGTTTGTATCATTCATCAATTTACACATCACTAAAGCATGTCTGTCTTGGGCTGCATTGTACAAATAGAAAACGGCAACTTGAAAGTTTGCCTTCTGAAACAGAATTAAAGCTAGCAGAATATACACAATGGAATGTTGTGCTTTGCTATTAAGTCAAGGTATAAAGGGAAAGGTTAATAGAGTATATGCATAAGTTATATTTTAAAAGCATGTTTACCTAAAGCTGCAGTTAGGGAGTATAGAAACTTGGAGCACGGTCCTTTCCTCAAAAGCCTCCAGCCTGAGTTGACAAGGAAAGTGAGAGGAACGAGGAGAAAGAGAGCTCAAAGAGCTTTCCTCTGGCTGCTGTTTGCAGTGCAAATGGGGCCAGTGCTCTGGAAGACTGTCCTTGGTCTCCGTGTGACCACATGGTTTCATCGGGAGGAGACATGAGAGGCAGAAGAATCTGTAACACGTTTAACCCCGTGGGACCCAAATTGTTGAATGTTGTGCAAAACCACGTTATAGGAACTATGATGATTTAGATGACCTATACAATGCTTTAGATGCCCTATGTGGTGGTTCTCACATTTGGCTTGGTAGGTTATCTTGTAAATCTCAGCTACAGATCCCTCAGGTTAAAGTCGTGCTTTTTGTAGGTCCTTATGTGACATGTTTTGCAGGATGCATGTGTGAAACTTCAGTGACTTCACTTAAAGGGGAAAAATGAGCTTTAGAACTGGAAATTAATCCAGACTGATGCGTAGTTATCAATCAGACTACTATCACAAAAATATTTTTCAATTAATGCTGTAATCTTCTTTGTCTTTTATTTTAAGTTTTCATTTCCTGTAGAGTGTGTTTCCAAAAAAGTTGCCCTGGTTACTTGGTAGTTGAGTTCTGGTAGCTGCAGCTGTCTGATTTCAGAATGATAGTGGTGAACTTGCTTTTGCAGCTGATATTTCCACGTATGGGCTGCTGGAGATAGCCTAGGGGTATTCCTCACTGAAATGAAACCACATGCACAATATTTCTGCTTTGTTGCTGCTTTAATATTTCTTCTCCTGAAATTTTCCAGTACACGGCACACAAGAGGAAAAGATTTTGGGGATATACATCGGAATGCCTCACTGTTTCAACAGATCTATGTGTTGCAAGGGGTAACACAGGAGTTTTTAAAATATCATCTATGTGATAAGCTCAGTTTTAAATATTTAATCTTTTCCTCTGTGCTGGGTGTCACAGAAGCTGTAAAAAACCCATGAGGAGAGAAGTGGATGACACAGAAGGGAATATAACCCACAATAGTGGGGTTACAACATAGGAGGCAAAGTGTGGGTCAGGATGCAATAAAGCTCTATTTTATATACTAGATTCATTAATCTGCCTTTGACTTTCCATAGAAGGTAGGTGGTAAATACAAATCCTAATCATATCGCATGGCTCTTTTTACCATCTAATTTATGAGCCAGAACATGAATTTGTTCCATGCTAACTCTGTGCACTGACACCCTTAAGAAGGCTGAGTGACTTTTTGCTAGGTAGCTATTCCAGTTCTGAAACCAGAACAAGGTATCTAGTGTATTAGTACCTCCACACTCAAACTGGTGGGTTTGCAATTAACTTTAATGATCTGGCATTGACACTGAAAGCAGCTGAACTGTGGCAGCTCATGGCTTTGTGTGAACTTGCCTGTTTTGCCAGGAAGCTGCAGACAAGCCTGGCATCCGCTCTCTGCTTACAGGCAGTGTAGGATTCTGATGTTCCCGAGGCTGGGGCTGGTCTGCACTTATGTCCTGGCTGGGCTGCGCTGAGCTGCTCTTCAACTGTCTGGTTTAAAAGTAGAGGAGCTACACTGCTCCCAGTGTTCATGCCAGGTGGCTGCTGTCCAGAATGACAGAATGACTCTGCGTGCTCGTTTACTTGTAGGGCTGGCTGTGGATCAGGGGGCCGTGCTATGAAGGATGTGAGCCTGCAAAGAAACCACACTGTTTAGATTCTTACCTTTCTTTTTATGAGACAGCAGTAAAGAAGCCAGGGTCCCAAGTATTTTGTGTTCATAAATTTAGCTACAAATTAATAGTGGCAGTACCATGTAAAACATCTCTTGAGGATTTCCTTCTAGCTCACCTTTTTCCTCTAGTCTAACAGTGATAACACTTGTAAAACGTTTTGTAATAATGATCTTTCAAACCTCTGGTTAATGACATCATTGAGAGAAACCATTTGTCAGAGAAGAAAATGCTGTACTGTATTTCAGGCTTGCAGAAACATTTCTTGATTTCGCCACAGAAGGATGTTGGGAAAGGGGACTTTTCAGCCTAATATTCTTCCCAAGGTAGCTGGAAGCTGCTATTGGTTTGGTTTGAGCCACCCACTGGAAATAGAGGGCAATGTGGTAACGTTTGAGCAAGAAAGGTCAAGATTTATAGAAGGCCAGCTTACATCTTGAGCTTTGGAAGGTTCTTCCCCAGCCCATCGTTGTTTCCTCAGATGGTCTCTTGAGTGATTTGTGGAAACGCAATGCCAAAATGAGCAGGAAAAAGTCTTGATGTTCAAGCAAAAATTGGTTGCATGTGTTTAACAGAAATCACTCTTTTCAAACAATCCTTTCTACTCCTCTCAGGTAAAGCCTTTGCATTCTGAAATCACAATTAACAGGAAACTAAAAAATAAAAGGAAGCATTTGCTTAAATATCCCAGTGACTGACCTCTGTGAACTTGTACGTGTTTCTTCGTTGGTAAGGGAAGACTGGCTATCTGTTCCTCACTTGTGAATTATCTCCTGCTTCAGACATGAAATATCCATTCTATGGTATCTTCGCTCCCATCGCCCAATCTGTAGATTGTATCTGGATATCCATTCCGTGTGCTGTGTGCACAGCATAACTTTGGTTAAAGAGTAGATGGAAAATCTTAGGGCTAGTGTTTTAATATGCTCGACAAAAAAGCAGAACGCTCTAATTAAAATAACACAGTGCAGCATGGAATGGGGCAGGTTCCTATAATGAACAGCTCCAAACGCTGATGATAAGTGCTCATCTATCACTGTTACAGCATTCCAAACAACTGGTTACACAAACAAGCGCTTGTTTAGCAGCACGTGCTGTGCCAGTGGCACAACTGAAGAAAACCTTGCTCAAAGAGGTGGTGGCTGCCCCATCCCTGAAAACATTCAAGGCCAGGTTGGATGGGGCTCTGAGCAACCTGACTGAGTTGAAAATGTCCCTGCTCACTGCAGGGGGTTGGACCAGATGGCCCGTAAAGGTCCCTTCTGACCCAGACGGTTCTGTGAATCTATGATCTTGTGATCTACCCTTGACAGCTTCCTTCTTAGATGTCACAGCCCTGCATCGTCTCTATGCTTTTCTCTTCTGATTCGACCATAAGCTTTTAATGCCTTTTAAGCAACTACGTGCCTCTAAACGAAGCAGGCCTGCTTCTGGCCTGGCAATCTTTATATGGCTCCTCCCTGTGTCACAACAAGCTTGCAGTCAATCACTAGGGCATCCCGTTAGACTCCTCACAGACTTCTCTGTCAGTTAGAGCCAGTGATGAGCGGGTGCCTTATATGATGAGATACTTTTTGTTTTGAAAGAGCGTATGAGAGACATCTATAGACCTCTGATGCACTTGTGGGAGTGGAGAGAGCTTTGTGGATTATTCCTAAATTCCCAGTTCTCTGTAGATACGCTGTAATAGAAGAGTGTGCTCAACCTTAGATTAGCTTAGTTCGGCATAAATGATGATATAATCAGTACTGCACCATTCAATATAATCACATTTAAGTGATTTTGGAACCTATGTCAAGTTTTTTAAGGTGTTTGGGAATTTAAGTCTGCTTTCAAAGTGTCTAATTAATTGAGAATTTCAGTGCTGACTGTAATAGTGGCTCAACACCTTCAAGAAAATTGCCTAAAGCTTTACACTTCTTAATTTCTTACTATGAATCATAAACAAGGAATATGCCATACAGGCACACGGGAAGAGATCTGAGCCTTTTAGTGCAGAAAGAAATGCTCCATTTCTGGGGCATATCTCTTGTGCTGGTCAGACCCTATCTGAAAAGCAAGACATATTCCAGTTCTTTCCAGGCAGAAAACTGACTCTCCATAGACACTGTGTAGTTTTAGATCCTATTGAAGTTGTCAATTCTCAATTCCTATTTTGAGGATTCACAATTCAAACACAGTTTCAGGCAACACTTGAAGTGAGGAAAACTCTCTGTATTTTCCCTTATTCAAAAAAATAGAATTTTTTTGAAATCTATGGAAGTGTCTTTGTGGGTGAAGTTCTCTATGTGCTTGTGTTGGCAGTGTTGGATCTTGGCTAAGCAGACCTGTGTAGACTCAGACATGCGTACACGTATGCATAGATTCACATGCAGGGGAGAAAGAAACTTCCTACGCTATAGCAAACTGATGTGGAAAGGAATAAACTAACTGAGTCAAAAATCCAAACAGTTAATTTCTGTTAGTAAATGTGAACATACTTTAAATACTACTTCAGTAGTGAAGGGCTGCTGCGGTAAATGTACCAGTTTGTCAATGAGAATTACACATTATATCCTTTCCACATTAATCCTGCAACCTCTGCCCTCTTTGTCTCTTCCTCACTTCTGTCAGTGGCCCTTGCTGTCCATTTCCAGGACTCATTCAGGGAGAGATCAGCAGCCTAACCTAAAGAACACAAAGAGAGCATTTTACCTGATGGGCACAGTAAAAACCAAGCAAACAAGAAGGCTTGCAAACAAGGCTTGTGTACAAATTGGCAGCAGTAAAAGAAAACTTACAGAATGGAATTTCAAAACCAAAACAAACCAATTCATTAAGCATTAAGCATTCACGGCCAATGCATTATTGCCTGTTCTCCTCTCTGCTTGCATTGAAGCAGAGGTAGTTTGAGCAATTCCTTCTGCATTCCTGTGATTCTAGAAACATGTTTGCTTCTCCGTGTTGGTCAGCAAACCCCAAAATCCATTATAATCCTTACCATTATAGGCATCAACTTTGTGGTTGTGACTGTAATGTCGTGTAACAGAAATGGGCCTCTTTAATCCAGTTCATTTAGATAGCAGAGTATCACAATGTACCTTTACAATATCTCTAGACTGATGTGCGTGTGTTAGAGAAGTATGACAGGATACAGCTGTGTATTTTTAATTCATATAATACTAGATAGTGGTGTCATTTCCTTTGAAGGAATCAGTGTCTTGCATTGGGTTTGGAAGTGAGATTCGTCAAGAAAGCGCAATGAGGATGTTGGAGCTGAATATCTGAGTCCCCTTCACACCCTTGCTAAGGTCTGTCTTGCTTGTTGAGCCCGGTTCCTTACTCTGCAGCTCTGATGCAGGGAGCTGCCCTGGGAAAGGTTAGCAATGCGGTGGGATGGTGAGGCTGCAAAGACTTTTGGCTCAGTGCCTGTATAATTGGTTTCTTGAAGAGGAAAAACCCTTCGAGTCAGAGCTGGCCTCCCATGCTCCCAGTGGATCAGCTGGGGCTGTTGGGAACCGGGGCCTCGGCTTTGGGAGCCCAGCCACTCCAGCTAACAGAACCAGTAAGCAGGCCGTGGTGGTGCACTGGGGGCAGCAGAGGGAGGGAGGCAGGGGCCCTGGGCAGGTGAGAAGAGCGGGAGCTGGAGAGGCCCGGAGAGGAGGCAGTCTGAGGCAGTAAGGCCATGCTCCTTTATGGTATAAATATAAAATACGCCTCTTGGAGGGGTGGCTTTGGCCAGCAATCTGGTGCAAATCAGCCTTCTCTGTAGCTCTTGACAGGCTCACTTGTCCTGGACATGAACTAGAGCTTAAAATTGCTGGGAGAGTGGGAGCGTTGTGAGGTGGCCACCATTCTGTTGAAGGGAATGTTGGTCTGTGCAGCTCACAGGGACAGAGTCTGTGAGAGGCTCATGCCGAACTCTTGGAGGTGTTTGAAAACATCTCAAAAAATTATCTGACGGTGTTTAAAACTGTGGTGCGTGCTGGTTTACTTTTTTGAGTCTACAAGCAGCCTGAATCTGTTCTCCTGAGGAACCATCTTTTCTTCAGGGGCAGCGCCATGAGGTGGCCGAGACCTCTGCTTCCCTTTCCCTGAGCAGCCGATGCCCCTCTGAGAGGGCACAACCATGGAACTGCTGGCCATTGCTCTTCAAAACACAACAAAATACTTGGCTTTTCAGGTTTATCTTGAGGGTGAAGCTTGCTGAGGATATTTTAAAGCAGGAGGGATTTCTAAGGTATTATAATTTTGATTTAATGGTTGGGAGGGATTCCATAAGAGCCAAAGGGCTGGTGACAGTTTGAACTACCTCAGATTTAACAGCCTGATGATTAGTAGAAAGTTAGGAGGTCTTGTTCTTTTGGTTACACACACTAGGTTTTCAGACCTTTCTCAAACATTCGATTCAATGAGTTTGAACCTTGTAAACACCTAAGTTTCATCTTTACTTTTTCTCTGCTGCTGGCAGTAGTTTGCATTGAAAGTGAGAGCTGTCTGTGCACTGGGAGTCTGGGTGCATTGTGTAGGTGTTTTTTTTGGTGGGAAGGTAAGGAGTTGATGTGGGTTTGTCTCCCCCGGCTCCTGACTTAGCAGCACACTGCCCCACATGGCAGTTCTCTGGAGAAAAGATGAGGTAAAAACTCAGCAACCTTTTTTGTCACTACCTTTGTCCTTGACTGATGCCTCAGAAAGGTGGACTGACAGTTGTCCTGGCAAGGCAGGATGGCGCTACTCAGGAAGAAGAGACCAGCTTGCTTACTCTGGGGATGCGAGGTAAATCCTGTGTTTTTCTCTGCTTGAGAAGTTTCAGGATGTGAAAGTTGTTTTCAAAGGAGAGAAAATAGTCCCTTCCATGAAATGTGTTAATTTAGTCCAAGCCAGTTTGACAGGAAAAAAAATGGGCTGCTCCCTGCTCGGCATGGTTTTCATAGGTCTGAGAGCATGGTGTAGGTGGGTGAAATCCACACTGGCCAAAATATTTGGGTTCATAAAAGAAGTTCCTTTCTATAACCCCTGTCTTCTCTGAATGAATTTCCTCATTTATGGAGCTGAACACCTGAAGAGTCTATATAATACATTTTCTAGTCTTGGTGAGACTGCATGATCTGTCTGTCCTCTGCCTTGCTTCCCGACTCCTGATGAGAAGGCGTGAATCAAATGAGGCTTTCTAGCTTTTTTTTTTTGCCTTTTTTTTTTTTTTTCTTTTACTAGTTAATTGCTCTCAGTGTTGCGGAGAGTTTGAATTTGTCAGGCATAACTTCCTCCTGCAGTTTCTTGTTATGCTGCCTTTGAACAAATTAGAAAGTTCTTCAGTACTAGCTATTTTTCTCCCCCAAGCTGATCTGTCTCCCTATCTTTTTAAAATTGCTTTTCTCTCCAAAGATGTTAACCCAGTCTTTGAATGAACTTTTCTTCTCTGAAGTCTTTTCATGTATCTAAAAAATCTATTTTGAAAATGTAGTCATGGGAAGTGTATGTGGTGTTTTGATAGCTGTTCCAGTTCTGCTGTATATGAGGCTAAAAATATCTGTCAGTTCCTCTCTGCTGCTGTTTTGTGTACCTGTGATCGCACTAGTCCTCTAGCAGCATTTAGGGGCAAGAACACGCAACTGCTATTCTCTCGTAGGACTGTATTACTTTTAGAATCAGCTTACAGCTCTCTAGTGCATGGATTCCCATCTCAGTATGTCCTGTATTGTTAAATAGAAAGTAGGGCTGGAATGTAGTTTAGGGCTAAAATGCTTCAGTTTTGTTTTGTTTTGTTTTGTTTTAAATTGAGATCTTTAATTGGACCTATGATACTAAATAACCCAAAGTGCTCTGAAAAAAATACTTAGCATTTTATTCATGTCTTTTGATTCGTCCATCACCTACTAAGCTTTTTTTCAGTGGATTAAGATGGAATAAAATACATTGATTAGCATTAGATGATCATTACAACTCTCACATTGCAATGTAGTTTCTCACTGAAAATGAATTATTTAAGTCTTTTCATTATCTGTAGTCCATTTAACATTGGTATTGTATAAGGTTAGTGCATTCAGAATGTTAAGTGGTATTCAAGTATATTACCAAAATCTGACATCACAGGTTTAACCATTTTCAGATAAACTGGTAGGTGTGCATCATGTTTACTACTTGGAATATGGATGAAATAGTTATTGTGTAGATGTGTAATTAAGTGGAGATGGTAAAACTGTAAGTAACGGCTTTATGCTCCTATTAGGATTTATTTTGTTTCTGATTTCTTTGATAAGAAAAAGTACTAGTCAGTGTGATCTAACCAGAATTCTTGCAAAACTCAACAATGTGTGTTTCAGTTCACTTTAAAGGTCAACATGACTCTTACTTTAATTAACTGATCATTCTCTCCTCAGCAGAGATCTTTAAGGTTGATTTTTTAAGGAGTGGTTGAGAAAATTCACTTCCATACACTTTCTTAGCTGAGTGATTAATAATACTAATAATTAATAACACAGTCCTGAGCATTCTGTGTCCTTGTAGGGAGCACTTCCTGCAGGCTTGGTGCCTTATCAAGTGTCAGTCATTTAGATTTAGAGTGCTTTTTGAGCTCTGTACCTTAAGCAGCTGTTCTGTGCCACTTTTGAAACAAAAATAGAATGATCAAAGAGAGCCAAATGGGAATGCATTATTCACTGTATCAGAAAGACGAATTTTCAAGCCTGTTTAACCACAGTGGATAGATAATCTGCTGTTCATGTATCCAGTAACACAGTCAAAATTAAAATTATATGTATGAGAACGGTAATCAAT
Source organism: Neomorphus geoffroyi (assembly GCA_033558235.1). Classification (NCBI taxonomy): domain Eukaryota; kingdom Metazoa; phylum Chordata; class Aves; order Cuculiformes; family Neomorphidae; genus Neomorphus; species Neomorphus geoffroyi. Next base: position 8,249,474 of record JAUMJM010000012.1, read on the forward strand.
AAAGATCAGTCATGTGAATTGTCACTAAAGGCTGTTTAATCCTCTCAGCCTGACTGCATTTGGTATTGTCTCAAGAGGGGCACAACCTACAGAGTTCAAACAGAAAGAGTTAAATTTGCAACACCTGATTTCTGTTAGAGTTTTTACCACAAGAATAAGTTTCTTTGTCCCACTTTCTCTACCTTGTCATGAGAACAAGACAACATTATTTATATCTCCAGTGTAGTCAGTAGCAAAACTATGAATTTTTAATGCACCTGTAATCATATACTTTAACCTTTTTAATGTTTGATGTTTTCATTGGTTGGCCTTTCACCTTTCCTTCATGGGTTATTGAGGCAGTAAACAAGGGAGTGGGGGGTAAACTGGTGACTCAAACTTCCGAACACTGAAAAGGTCACTGATTCATAGTTTACAGCTTTTCTTTGGGGTGTGTGGCACATGGAAATGCCAACACCATGGACTCAACTCAGGCTGACCAAATCCCGCAGAGGGGATCCGGCAGAGCGAACCCAAAGCCTTTCTTGCTGGGTGTCCAGGGGGACCCATGGCTGCTTAGCACCAGAGCAGGCAGCTAGGCCTTACCTCCTGCAGGTCCCTTTCCTCAGGGTACAGGTGGTCGTGGAGGGGCTGGAAAACAGTATTGGCTGCTTGCTCTTGCGGTAGCCTCAGCGTGCTCTGGTCTGTGGTGCGTACCAGCGCCGATGTTTGGGCACAAACTTGCTCTTGATACGAGTGATTTGGATATAGGCCTAACTAGGTGTTTGCAATGGACAAACTCAAAAGCATCACAGAAGGGAGAAGGGGTGGTGTGCCAGCAATCTTGGAGAGACACCTCTGCCTGTGGTTCACACCTGTCTCGGGTCCACCATACATAGAATATTTGTTATGGGGTTTGTGTGCTGTAGGACAGGAATGGAATTGAATATGGGATACAGAAGGTTTACCGTTGGTTTTCTAATTGAGGCATTCTTGGTGCTTGGCTCAGTAGTATGGATAGAGACAGATGCTGTACGGCTGGCTTGTAGCTATTTGGCTGTGAGGGCACTTTGGGAATGTGCCTTTCATTAAGAGTCACCAAATCTGCTAATGCCTTGAAGTGGCTGTTAACCCTGTCCTTACTGAGCTCATGTCACGTGCAAAGTACAGTGGTGGCATAATACACAGGAAGAACCATTGCTGTCGTGTGTGTGTGTGTGGTGAGGAGGCTGTAGATGGCAGAGATGAGTAGGCTGAGCTATATTGACTGCAAAGTAGGTACTTGGATTCCTCTGGCTGTGAATCCAGCTATAGAAACAAAACCATATTTATATACCTTGGACATAGAGACAATACAAAATGAGACCTCTAGAATTTATCAGCTGATACAAGAGATGACGTGTTTAGTTCACTCAGCTTAGAACAAGCTACAAATCAAAGCAGCCAGGTTTTTTATATTTTAATGGGGACAGCTGTGAGAAGCCAGATTGAAGCCCAAAGCTGCAGTAACCAGGACAACACAAAGGTTTTAACAAAATTGAGCATCGATAAGGAAGGAAAAAACCTGCCCTGCTGCATTATCTTTAAATTTTAATACCTTATGGACTGGCAGACGGTTTCTTTATAATAATTTGATTTGCGTGAAACATTTCACCTTTTCTGATGAGTTACCAAGCATCAGAAGGTGTTTTATTTTCACTTTTGGTAGAAAGCACTTGATTCACTTAATTGATTTTTGATTTTTTAGAAGCATGACAACACACAGTCGTTCATTTAAAGTTGGGAATTTCATTGTCCAGATAGTTGGTCCAGAAGAAGAGCTCTTGATTTTTACTGTATCTTTTGTGACTTGAGTATTTTGACTGTTCTGGTGCCCTTACATACTATGATTTGCAAAGCATTATGAATAAGCAAATTGGTCCTTAAAGATGTTTACATTTGTTTTGCATTACCAATGCATTTTCTGATTCTATTTGGAATGCCTCTTTGTGTTTACATATGAGATGCTATACTGAATGCCACCAACTACAAAGTGTTTGAAATCTTATAACTCATGTATTTCATAGGAAACAGAAGGTCTGCAACAGTACTTCTTCCTGAGCTGCTGATACTGTTCGTGAACAAGGGACAGAAAAGAGGATATAGGTAGATATTAAAAAAAAAGTGTCACAAGGGCTCAGAATGAGTGTCGTGGACACAGCAGACTGACACAAAAGGCAACTAACAAGGCACAGAAAGCCCTGGAGACAAACAATTCCTAATCTTGCAAATGATTCCATTTCCACTGGCACTATTTGCCTGCAGCAAGTTACGGACGCTTCTTTCGAGAAAGAATATTTAGCTTTCCTTCTTGCTGGTGTCAGTCTCATCAAAAGAAAGATGGAAGTTAACTTTCCTCAGAGTTTTCTGTTCACATTTACCTTCTTTTGTGTTTTCTTATCTCTCCAGACTGTCAAACTGAGCTATGGAACAGTAAACTGTGCAAACAAAAACCCTTGTTATTTCTCCAAATCTTTCAGCACTGCCTACTGTAAAAGCTTTTACCATACTGGAGATGGATGATTTAATATTGCAGCAATGCTCTGCTTTCTCTAGGTATACTTTTTTATGGAGTAAGAGAAATGCTACATAAATGATCATAAAGTTGCCTGCTGGTGAAGGTAGCCTACTTGTTAGTTGAATGGCTCCAGGTAAGGTGACTTACTGATCCAGCCTGGATCTAATGAAGTACTTGTCCAGAGCATGTAAATGCTTTAGAGAACCCAGAATGGATGAAGCATGTTCTATCATACTTATGAGCCTTGGAGAGTCATACATATATATTCATTCCAAGAGAATATATATATGGTTTTTTATCAGCGTTCTAAGTCCAGAGTATCTTTAGATTGCTGCACAAGCCAAGCATCTCCTGTTCAAGGAGATCCATTCTTTCTCATTCGTCTTAGGCACAAATAGCAGTGTGCATGCGACATCCCCACTGCACCACATCTGAGCCTCTGTTGTACTGGCATGGAGGCACTTGGACAGAATGGCAGGAGCTGCAGTGCTCAGCTTTCTGATGACGTGCACCTCCTACTCTGCCCGTGAGCAGTTGCCCAGAGTTAAATTACACACTGAGACTGGTTTTGTTGTGTAAGGCACACTTTGAATTCTAAGGAGTGCCTTGCGCATCTGGGCTGAAGTGTTTTCCAGAGGGTGGGTGCAACAAACATCAAGCTTGTTTTGATGAAAGCCCACTGAGAGTTGAGAGTTACAGAATGGCTGCTGTTGACAATGTGCTGTGGCTGTACTCAAAAGCTGGTGGTGGTACCAGAGCAGGGCTGGTGGGCTCCGTTCGTGGTCTGTGTTCACTGGAGGGATTTGTTGATTTTTTTTTCAGGCTGGTTTGACATGCAGTTTCTTTGAATCTGCAGCTTCCATTAAAACCTAGTACAAATAATCAAAGACTACATAGACTGATGCTGACTCCATTAATCAGTTCAGCCTGATCCAGGCCTCAATCCATTCCCTGTCTCTGGCGACTGCTGGTGGCTGAAGTAAGAAAGTTTTATTGCCCAGTAGGTTGGACAGTCAGGTGTACATTTTGTCCTGAGAATTTCTGTTTTACTCCAAGTGGAATAGCTTCTAGCATAGTTGTCCCCAACACATGTTAACATTTTACTTCTGGTGATTTGTCTCTTTGGAAACATAGTGTCTCTGACTGCCACATTTTAGAACTACAGTCCCCTAAGTCATATTTTCTTTGTATAAAAGGGTTCTGACACCTAGTTTTATAGCCACTTACTCTTTTCTTTGCTTGTGTTGTACTAAAGTAAAAAATAATGAAAGCTGCAACATTTACGCCAAGTCTTCTGCTCCAATTTGTGTTAGAGGTTCACTGGGTCTCTAAGAACTTGCATGGAAATATGTCTGTCCTGCAGGGTCTGATCAGGTCTGAGTGGCTTTAAAGAGATACAAAAGTGCAATTTGGCATTTGGGGTACAAAATATTTTGCTAGTAGACATTTTCTGGACGTTATATATGATTTTGAGAATTGCACCTTAAATGAAGCACAGAATCCTCTGCCTCAGGTTCCTTTTAGACAATCAAGTTCTGAAAATCTGAATTGACATGCCTTGCTGTCAGCTGTCATGTGCCAAAGACAATTAGCGGCAAAGCTCAGGCAAGTCACATCTGATTTGAAGCCTGTTGAAAAAGTTCTCGATATTGAATCTCCATGGTCTTTGTATGACTTTGGCTCAGTTTTGAGCCCAATTTTCTCTTTAGTTTCAAGGCTGTCCTCATTTGTCTTTGCTGATGTTTTCACTGTACACTTAGCATGAATGCCATATTAAGTGCTGCATGGGAATGTTATGAAATGTGTGAACCAGAAAAACTAGCAGTATCGTTAGAAAACTTGCATCTTGAATGTGCAATTTACTGTGATCTCAGAAAATTCCATATTCTGTCCAAATGTTGAATTCTTTATTCATAAAATTCCACTGAATTTGGTAGATCTAGGCTAATATAAATTACTAATAAACCTGAAATAATATGGGCCTTAACCCATATAAGTATGCACAATTTTGTTGATTTTCTTCATTACTGAATGAAAGCTCATCGAAGGGGCCATATACACCATGTGCAACTCTAATGGATACACTTAGACTGGAAAGTCTTAACAGATTGTTGAGCTGCATTTTCAGCCTGTCTGTGCCTGGCGGCTGCTGTAGACTAAAAGTAGGCATGTGCTGCTGCAGTTTTCTCCTGGCAAACAGATGAAAGACCAGTGCTGCTAAGCCCCTTTCCATTGGTAGTTTGTCCTCTGTGTATGTTGGTCCAAGCTGAGCTGTAAGTGTCACTCCAGAGTCGTTAGTAGAGCTCTGCTCTTCTGTACGAGCAGAGACCTAATCCTTTGTGGCTGTACGCCCAGGCACATTAGCACACCAGGTTTAGTTTGCAAACTTCCCCAGGCTTGGGTTATTGCTCCACATATGTTGTTGAACACAAAAAACACTCTGGTGTGGGAACTGAGGTACAGACTTTAAGGGACTTTGCATAAATCACAGGACGATGAAAACAACTGATTATATCAATCTTATACCGGTCCTCCTTATCAAAAATACCCACAGCAAAACTAAAGAATGTGACCTAAGTGCAGTTGTGATTGATGCCTTAGGCTGCAGGCTTTCTTGGCTGTTATTAGGCTGCTTCATGCTCATAGGAACAGCAGCACGTGGGAAAAAAAAGAGTCCCTAACTGGCCCAGGGGGAAATAGAATCTTAATCCATCTAGCTCCAGTTAAGGAATTTCTGTGGTGACCTTATAGCTAGGTAACTTGCTAAGCCACAGGATAGCTCATCCTTGTAATAATCTTTCCCACATTTTAAATCATTAGCCAACAATGGTAGAATGAATTTTTGATCCCGTTGAAATCAGCAGCAAAGTGCCAGAAGATTTGATCGGAAATTCACACCCAGTCTAAAGGATTGTTGAGCACTGGAGTTCAAACTGTCATTGGAGACACGTGGGGAATGAGCTGCTTTTATGACATGTCATGCCTTTAGAGAATAAGTGCCAGTTAAGCGGATAAGTAGGAATGATACATACTTCAAAAAAAGCTGTCGAGTTTCAGTATTCTTAGTTACGCCATTAAGGTTGTACAGGTGTTCACTGACCGGGATTTGCATCTGATGCTCAATAGGCGCATCAAGACTGGACGCAGGACAAGATCCAGCGGTGAAATGAAAAGGAACACAACATGCCTTAAATGTACTTTTCAAAAGAAATGTGTCACAACTCACAGAATTCTGAAATAGTGGTCACTGCAAAAAAGGGGGTGAGTTGTTGGGCAAGGTAGCACTGTCCCAGTTGGAGGCTGTGCTTTATGTGATTTACAAACCATAACGAGCCTTGTGGGGAGTTGATCAAAATTTCAGTGTAAATTAAAGCAGGCTGTTTTCTGGAAGACATGTATGAGTAATAGAATGTTAGCTTAGAGAGCCAGCCATTTGTTAGCTGCCATGATTTACAGCTAGAAAGGGAAATTAAAACACATGTGGGTCCACTTCTTTGTCATTTGATGTTTTGAATAATGTTATTAATTCACTTTGTATTAAACAGACACCAAAGTTGATGTGAGTGACTAGACGTTAAATTAGTGGACTGTTTTTTCTGTCCATAAAATCTGTTTAACACTAAGCACCAAGCACAAAAGATATTAAAGATCTACAACTCCTTGGTTCTGCCCAATATCACTTTAAAATAAAGTTAATCTAAGTAATGATGTGCATCTATGGGTTTTGTAAGACCCTATAAATTTCAGGAAATTAACTTCCTCATAATCACATGTGCAAGCTAGTCTTTTTGAACAGGCATTTTATTTTTAGGCTGATCCCTGCTGATTTTTTTTAAAGAAATCTGTTCATGTTCAGTCTCCTGAAAGGGAGAAGAAGGTTGCTTTTAATTTACATGGCAGTGTTATGTTGACAGCTGGACTTGATCTTAAATGTCCTTTTGAACCTAAATAATTCTATCATTCTATTTATCAAATTGGGATATCTTTCAATCTCTTGTATCAGGAAATGCTTGCTGCTAAAGAACACCCAGGCATACATCACTGCATCTCTGCTTTCATGCTAATGAACTGATTATTCAGTTGCTATTCATATCAAAGTATTTGTCGTGGTTTTGTCACCAACCATATCCTGGGACAGCAGGTCGAGGGAGGTGATTCTGCCCATCTGCTCTGCTCTGGTGAGATCTCACCTGAAATGCTGCGTGCAGCCCTGGAGCCCTCAGCGTAGGAAGGACATGGATCTGTTGGAGCGGGTCCAGAGAAGACCATGAAGATGATGGAACACCTCTCATATGAACAGAGGATCAGAGAGTTGGGGTTGTTCAGCTTGGAGAAGACTCCAAGGAGACCTTATTGCAGCCTTTCAGTATTTCAAGGAGGCTTCTAAGAAAGAAGGGGAAAAACATTTTAGCAGGGCCTGTAGCAATAGGACAACATGTGATGGTTTTAAACTAAAAGAGGAGAGGTTTAGACTGCATATTAGGAAGAAATTTTTCACCCTGAGTGAAACACTGACTCGAGTTGCCCAGAGAGGTGGTGAATGCTCTGTCCCTTGAAGTATTCAAGGGCAGGTCGGATGGGGCTCAGAGGAACCTGACTGAGTTGAAATTGTCCCTGCTCACTGCAGGGGGGTTGGACTGGATGACCTTCGTGGTCCCTTCCATTCTATGATTCTATGATTTTACAAAAGAGAAGGAGAAACTTCGAGGTAAGGTGAACCAAACATAATGTTGTTGATTACATTACTGTTGGGAAACTTTCTGTCAGCTGAAGGTCTGTCTTAAAAATCATAACACAATTATATGAGGTCATCCTGCAGATGCTTTTAGAAGGTTTAAGATCATTCTCGTTATTGATACTTCTTTCTGCACCATCTGACATTGCTGAGTTGACTTGTGAAAGTTGAAACAAATATAAACTCAGTATCAAGCCAGCGATGCTGTGAAGTTGTCTCTGACACTTTTATAAACATGCATAATTCTAATTTCCAGTAAGCATCAGACTTGTCACCTCAGTTGTTATGTACATCTTAAGTCAAGAGCACTTCAACAGTAGTTGCTTTCTGCTGATTAATATTTACTCGCGTGGGCTTGTCAGTTAGCACTTGAAACCCAGAAGGCACCAAAACAGAGTTCAGTTTCTGTAATCACAGATGATAATGCACCATTCTGAAGTTATTGCAGCAATTTTACTGCAAAATACTAACACAATTTGCATAAATCAAGCAGTGACCTTACATATGCCTTTCTGACAGTGTATTTGTGAATTTGTAAGAGTGCTCTTCCAAAAAAAAGAAGAACATTACAATGTTTTCCCTACGGTATGACTTCCAGTTTTGGAGACTTGACTCGGTGGTTTGAAACAAATGTCTTTCAGTCGTTTTGAGAATGAAAAAAAGAAATTTAAGTGCAGAATTGGAATATAGTGGGATTTAACAGGGAACGTGGAGACATGGATTGTTCAACACAAAGGGAAAGGCTTTCACAACTCACAGCTGTACGTGAGGGGTTTTTTAGCAGACACTTTTTTTATTGCATTGACAGCAAAGCCACTTCCCTTTGTATGTCCGCATGGAGTAGTTTTGATAAAAATCTTCCACAGATAAAATGTTCTTTGTTCCTTGTCAAACATAAATGAAAGCATAAGGTCTGTAGCCTCATTGTTGGGGCATGTTACCCTCTTTCACACTTTCCTCCAGTTATTTAATGAATCGAGGTATCTGCTGTCTGTTTTCTGCCTGAATCTGGGCCTTCTTGTGTTGGATCCTCACAGCAAAATGAGTTTGAGCTAGCGTTTCATAGGGTCTCTGTTTGGAGGTGTTCCCCTCAATCTCGCCACCAAATGAGCTATGTTCCTGACAACAGGGGTTTATGGCTCCTTTAACCAAGCGTTGGATAAAGAAATACTGGGATATATTAGCTGTGTTCCAATGCTAGTTTTGCATTACAAGGTGACATATTCAGCATAAGAAACTCTTAACTGAGTGAAATATAACAGTCTCTTGGGTGTAAAGGAAGCATAAGCTGATGAGAATCATCTTGGGAAAGGCAGCATTCATTCATAGTTCAGCTCTTTTTTTTTGTCACTAAGATAATAAGGAGAATAGGTGAGACACACAGATTGCTTCCTTTCCTATTGTCCCCCAGAGTGTAGCTTGTGGGACTGGAAGAGTGAAAATTAAATTACCTTCTCATGCTTCAGATGAGTTGGATATCAAGGGATGCTTGCATAAAGTTCTAATCAACAGCCAGTTCTCTGTGTGTAGTCAGAGAGGAGGGAAAAAACGTGAACACGAGATAATTATAAAGTCAGTCTCTGGCACAACAATTACGGTAAAAGGGAAGTCAAAGAACAACCTATTCCTTTGAGGCATTAAAAGATGGTGTCGTGACGGCGTACTGACTCCTGACCTCGTTTTCTCTGTGTGCTGTTACGCGCAGGTGGCAGGGAATATGGCTCATGTGTGTCCTTGCAGTCCCAGAAATCTGGGAGGCTTCTGTCACTCTTTATTTTAACACAAGTATTCAACCTTCCCTGTTATCTCTTCTCAATATCTCTTTGTCCTTATTGACCTTGCTGTGTCCTTGTTTAAATACAAACCTGTCAGGCGAAAGACCACATATGTGTGTTTTTAATGACATAATAAGGCTTTATTTGGTTAAAACTGGAGTGGCCAGACCTGAGACTGAGACATGGTCATCTGCTTATTCCCTTGCAAATGTTCTGCAGCCTGTAATTAGTTGGGCATGAGCTAAATGTTAGGTGCCTGAGTTCCTTGGTCATAGGCACAATTGAGTACCTTACTATCTGTAAACAACCGTTTCTTAAAAACATATATTGAAAAAAATTGAGATTTTTGGTATCAGCTGAAAATTGGACCATATGTATGTTTTGGATTACTGTTCCTAATTCTTAGCTTAAGCCATGAGAAGGGATTGTTTAACATGGTAGAATATGAAATAAATTGTTCTTCAAAATTGGTAGTGTATTTTGAATCATGTCTACTGCATCAGTACAAGTTGCAGCCTTTGGAAAAATAATATATGGGGGAGTAGGAGCTCACAATTCTTCTTAAGAGTGACTTTAATGAAGCAGAGAGAACTTTCCACACATGCACAAATGATGACTCCTGTATGTCCTGTGGCTTAGTAAACTTTGGCTGGATTTGTCTGCATCTCAGAGAAGGTTCTTCAGTGTCTTCAACAGGAGCAGCTCACCAGTCCCGAGGTTTGTATTTCAGGCTTCTGAACCGCTCTCTGTGCCACTGTTTTTTATTATATACAGTTGAAAGTACAATGGACCCTTAATTATCCAAAGGGATTGGAACCGTATCACTTCTGGAGTATTGAAAGTTCACATTCCTACAGTACGTTTGTTGCTTGTACAAATATGAACTCTTCAGATGTGCTGCTGATCTTTCCCTGAGAATGTGTGCGTTGACTTCAGACAAACTGTCAGAAAAATGTGTGCACTACAATGGGAAAAATACACAGAAATAAAAAGCAGAAGCACAACAGCAAAAGGAAAGCAGAGACAAACTGCAAGGTATCCAAGTCAGTGAGCAGAGAATAGTAAAATTCTGCTGTACTGGGGGTTTAACTGTTTAGGTACTTTAAGACTTTAATGCTCATCACGAGAAACTCAACTGAAATACTCACCTGAAAGGCAGGCATAAATTGAATCATGTTTAACCAGATGAAGATGAAAGATTATATTGGAATGTTGTACAGTGTTATTAGAAGATGGCAGAATTGACAGTCCAGATAGTTTAAAAATATGACGGAGGCTTTCCAGATTCAAAGTCACTGGACCTTTGCAAGCAGATCAATGCAGTCTGTCCAATAAGTCAGCAAGCTGGTGACTTCTCGATGCTGTTTCTCTCCTATGATTTATCTGGAAAGTCCCAGAAAAAAAAAATCCTGGGTGAAATAAATGCTTGTTCTTTCTTGTGGTCACTGCAAGAAGATTCTCTTCACTTAACTGTGCCAAACCTTGGCAGATCCTTCTATGCGCATAGTGAAAGAAGGGATTTGAAAAGAAACAATACATGCCAAGATATAAATCTTTATTTTATAAAAGGTGGCATAAAGTGAACGATGCGTCTGGTGATTGTTAGGAAAAGGGTTGCAATATTAATCATTTTGAAGCTGACCCACACTAGGACACCAATCAAAGTTAATGAGCTGAGCGTACATTAAGAGGAAGATACAGAACACATCTGCTTTAATTGCATCTCTTTGCTGCTTTTGACTGCACCTTCAGGTAACGTGGAAATGATGAATGAGGCACTTAGATTAAAAACCTTGTGGATTATCATTAACTGAATTCAGATCAGAAAGATTCCTTATCATAGAAATGGACTTAAGGCAGCTGTGACAGCCCTCACCCAAGCATTTCAATTCATTCATTCTTCAACAGAAGAATTTTTTGAACAGTGTACGTTGTACCTCTTCTGCTCTGTCTGCCAGTCCTAGAGACACTGAGCAATGACCCTTTCTTGCTGTATGCTTCGTGGCTGAGTTTTAAGCTTTTGCAAAGAAACCAAGAAATAATACACCCTCCTTGTTGACATGGAATCAAAAGAAAGCAGTAAATGTTCTGGGTGAAGGCTTGTTTCTGTTTGGTATGTAAGTTTGTTGAGTTTTTTAGATAGAATTGTGCAGCTATAAGGGTGAGTAGTGTTACATACAAGAAATATCATGGTGTTGGGGAATGGCTCAAGGAACAGGGACATGGGTCCCTGGACGAGTTAGTTTGCAGCATGTAACAGCATCAAGTCTGAGCTGGTGTGCCTAGGCCTCCGTTAGCATAAGCGAGCTCGGTTAGCATAAGGGAGCTATGCAGGAGGCCCATGAAGATTACGATAACCTTGAGCAAGGAGTAAGCAACATTCCTGGTAACGAGCCAGCATAGAAAGGATAAGCGGCCTGGAAACAAACTGCGGCCGGGAAACTAACTCGTCCAGGGACCCATGTCCCTGTTCTTTGAGCCATTCCCCAACATCATGGAAGTGATTCCAGAGCATGTATTTTTTTTTTGTCAAGTAGGAATGTGAAGATATGGTCTCTTTCTTGTGTTTCTTTCATTTAGTCCAAGAGGGGCAGAAGAAACTGGGAACTCGCTGTTATTCAGTTGTGTTACACTCAAGCCTCGGGGCTGCCAGCAGGATGGAGATCCTACAATGCTGCACAGATGCACGTTAAGAAAAGGGATTTACCTTTTGGAATTATAGTCTAAATGCACGCAACAGACAAATTACAAGAGAGGCTGCTTGAATCTTATAGGTCACTTTATGTTGATTTGGAGTTCTTGTTTGGTTTTGCTGCTCTTTCCATGCAGAAATGAGTCAGTTTTAAAAAAAAAAATAGTTAATTTTCTTTTTGTTTTTCTCTTTCTCATCTCCCTTTTCCTCTTTCTCTTTCTCTTCCTTTCTCTTTTTACTTTTTCCTTTTCCTTTTTTCCTTTCCCATTTCCTTTCCCCTTCCATTTTCCTTTTACTTTTGCTTTTCCTACCACTGTTCAGAGATCTTTAAGTTCTTACTGCCTCAGAAAGTCCAGAAAGACACACTCCCCCCAGGTAGTTACACCCCATGTCTCTCAGTTTAGAGTTTCTTTCTGTAGGATTTGTTCCTGTACCTTTAAGCCAAGTTGAACTTTGTTCAGAGGCTTCTGCCTGTGAATGCCATATAAATTGTGTAGTGTAGTCTGAGAGTCTTTATTAAACTTGAGCTGGAGATCCAAAATTGGGAAATAATGGCTTTTTAGAGTTTGGATCATTGTATTTCTTCCTGAGGGCAAATGTTATATGGCTAGCTTCATCCTGTGTCTTCTCCTGCCTTTGACAGTATGACCATAGGCCATTCTGCAGGGAGATGTCTTGAAAGAAGACTATTATTACAAGAATCCCTGCCTAGGAGGCATGTAACTGAATAGCTGATGCTCTTCCGTGCTGCTTTTTAAGAGGCACATACTTTAAACAACAGCAGGAAGTATTGCAGTGGCAAGCAAAGAGCTGTACCCAGTGTCTACTGATTCCATAGAAACTGTGGAGGTGCCACTGCGTTGGACAAGGATTTACAGCACGCAGTGGCTGTGCGACATTATTCAGTTTGGCTGGAATTAGGGAGGATCACGAGATTTTCAATATAGCAATGTAATTCCTGTTTAAATTTTAACCTGCAGCTACTGATAGTATATACAGTTACAAACAAATGGGAACACATATTCTTCTAACTAAAACTTTCATTTAGGCTTTTCCAAAGCACCAAAGGCAGCATCTGTGTTTTTAACGGCTATCAAGACTGTGTCCAGACAACAAAGGAAACTGCTGGTGAATTCTGTTGAACAGAGTGTTGTCTGACAGAATAAAAAGTTTGAACTGCAGCTCAACAACCTGCCTAATCTTTCCCCGAGATCTGGACTGACTGTACTGCAGCTCCTTCGACTGATGAGAGGCTGTGCTGGTGACCTGGTGCTCATTCTCTTCCAGGCAGAAAGGTGCAGTGGTAGAAGGGGTCTACAGTAACACTTGGAAAACACGCTCGTAACTGCTGTCTTCCTTCAGAAAAGGTGGGCGTTTTGAGAGCTGGGACCTGACGAGGACACTTGCTGTGGTTGCTCCTCTCACACCTCATGACACAGAGTTACTGCTGGCTCTGTGGGCTGCAGCCCAGCTCAGGGAAGGGGAAGGAGTTCCTCTTTGACCATTGCTGGAGAGGAAATGGGGAAACGGGATAGCAGGGTGGACCTGAACATGCTTTATGCTAAAGAAGGACCTCAGAGGACAGTCTGGTGCCCCGGAGACTTGCCATGAGTGGATGAAAACACTTCATCTTTAGCATCCTGGGGTGGTGTCTGACCTGAGAGGTGAGCTGTTGCCCTACCTGTAAGAAAAAGGGCCTGATGTGGAGTGTTAATACAAGAGGGCTTGGAAGTTCATGAGTTCAGTTAAAGGGCAGTCAGAGCATAACCTCACCTCCCTGAAATCACAGTGCTTTTGTGATAAGCAAAGCTGTGAGTTTGGGTCTCCAAGGGAATGATTCAGCTGTGGGAGAGTCAATTTCAATTTAGAAGAAATAATCAGAAGGGCGCTTTTCTGGGCTAGCCTTTCTGTTTCTTATGGAGGTGAGGAGGCATTACCAGCTTTTTTACTGAATGGCTCTCATAAAGCGAGAACACGTGGAACAGCAAGTTGCCATCAAGTCTAACAAGTTACAGAGACTTTTATTCCACTTTGTAAAGTCAGTGTGTATACAGAGCAGAGTCAGACGCGTGCCTCTGTCAATTTTTAATGGCATGAGATATTTAAGGGAATTGTTCTTAGTGTTTCCAGCATTATAATATGAAAGCACAGGAAGGATCTTGATATTTAAACACGGCTGTGTGTAGGCATAGCACCCTTTACTGCACACCATTAACTGAGGATTAAAGGAGATGTAAGACTGTGGCAGTAATGAGAGATTTCATAGATGCCTTATGGTTTTCCTGTTCATCTTGTCAGTAAAAATAACCAAGACTTGCTAGGGCTTGCTGGTGGTATCTGTTACCATGGAGACTGGGGTTCAAGTTCTTTTTAGGGCACAGAAAACTGGTGATTGTGGACCCATATCCAACCTTTTTCCTGTAAGGCAGGTACCGTGTATAGGCACAGTTAAAGACTCATTTGCACAAGTGCCCATGCTGTAAGAAGTAGGAGTGTTAAGGATCAGACCAAAGGTCACTGGGAGCTCAGTTCTTCCACCAATGGGGAAGCCAAGCAATAAAAAGTCACTGTTGATGAATTGCCTTAGAAGGCTGTCATTACTGATGGCTGAGAAAAAACAGCGCTTAACAAAAGCAAAACTTGAAAGAACTATTGCTCTGCAAATGATATTAAATAACACACATAATGAACTGAAAGAACCAGGGAGCCAGAACCATGTCTTAGTGTGGCCCACAGAATTATTGTGCCAGTTTTTAATGTCTTGTGGCGCTTCATAAAAAGAAAACTCCTTGGACTGGGTTTTTACAGTGTTCATGCACAGAGTGTATGGCACAGCCTCCCCATGTACTGTCGGCTTCAGCTGGAGTACACTTGCTTATATAAATGAGCTGGGTGTGTTACGTGTGTCCCACTTGTATATAACACAGTTTTGACTGTTAGAACTTACTGCTAACCACAGGAAGCTTAACTTGAACCTGTTCTCTCTTGTGGCAATAAGAAATTTTCTTCCTTACTTTGAGATTCTTGTTGAAGAGATTAAGAATAATGTTAATATCATGCAACTTTTATCTCTGTGGTTTTAAAGTGATGTGTTAATCAGGTTCACATAGTATTTTGTCCCATTTGCCCAGCGTTTTTTAGGTTATACCAGATGTTTTCCAGTGTTACACTGGCTGAGAGGAATGTGCATGCATTATCATCTCATTTCTCATTTCCTAGTTTTCAACCACTACATCAAAAGTGACCAATGTGTAGTTTTACCATTTGCAAGCTGATAAATGTAGCAATGTATTCTAATGAAACTGTTCATGTAAATGAGGAAGACTTTCCGAGGCTAATATCCTGTTGATTTTCAGCTAGGAATCATGAGTGCGCTTCTTGGAAATCTATGCAGGGAATGATCAAGAAGAACATCTGGTTTTGAAAATGGCAATTTAAATTTCAAAGAAACTATTTACATTTTAATAGCCCTATTCTCTGAAAGTTCCTGGGGTCCAATACTTCTGATCTCTGGCCCCACATTTTGTATTTGGTATTCATTATAGTAACAGACCTAATGAAATTATCTTGTATTAATGTGGAGGCATGTAATGTGCAATTACAGAAGAATTCCATTGTCATTTAGCAAAGTATTGTCATAGCATTCCTTTAAAGGCTGAGGTTTCATTGAAAGGCATGGAGAATGACATCTAAAATAATTCTCAAGGGATCAAACTGAAAAGTATTGCAGTTGCTTCTATTAATCAGAAACTCTTTTTTTGTTTTCAGCTTCCTTGCCAATAGACCTTGCTAAAGGCTGACAGATGCAGGGATAGACTTTCAAGCAACCTTATTCTATTTAAAATTTAGGCTCCTCAGTGATTTGGTTATTTTTAAATACTCTCTCATTGGTGCTTATTAATCCATGCTACAGTATTTAATAAGTCTTCTGATTGTACAAAGAGCTTAGTATTGTTCTTGATGTTTCGGAGGGCTTAGAGTTAGTGTAAGCTACATGTGTGACTGATGCTTCAGCCTGGATCTTACTCTAGGACAATTGACAACATTGCCTAATAGTGTAGCCAAAGTCTTCCCATGGTGAGGTCTTACTGCCCATGATCTGTAACTCTGAAAGTCAAGAGATGGACGTCTTCCGTGTAAGATGTTTGCTAAACACTGGCTGTTTGATTCTTGGGGGGCTGGGTTTTATTGGGAGATGGGAGTGGCTGGGGGCGGAAAAGCTTGACTGTGGTCAAGAATGAAGCCGGGACACAACACATTCACCTCTGCTAAAGTTCTAGGGACTTTTCCTTTGAAGAGGCGTAATGCCCCGACTTTTGGAGGCAGGAAATTGAAATCTTGTAGGGATTAACCACTGGGTCAAGGATGTGCCTTTGGATTTCCCCCTGAAATTGAAATTTAGCCTTTCCATTTGGGGATTTTTTTTTTTTTAATCATTGTGACCTGTGATGTGCCAACTGAGTAATGGCTTTTTGTAGCCTCTGTCTATCCTTCCGCCCAAAATCGCTGCACAAACAGGGAGGTACAGGGAGCATGACAATCTTCCTTCTGATCTTTCCTCCACACTCCCTTAGTGTAATTCCCATGAAGGACAACATCCTGGTATCTTGCAAAGATAATTCTAGCCTTTCTTTTCTAACATGATACTCCTCTTTCTCATCTAATTCAGTTCTTTGGGCCCCTCACTCCAAGAAGGACATTGAGGGGCTGGAGCACATCCAGAGAAGGGCAACAACGCTGGGGAAGGGGCTGGAGAACAAGTCTCATGAGAGGTGGCTGAGGGAACTGGAACTGTTCAGCCTGGAGAAGAGGAGGCTGAGGGGAGTCTTCATTGCTCTCTGCAACTCCTGGAAAGGAGGTTGTAGCGAGGTGGGTGCTGGTCTCTTCTCCCAGGTGACAGGTGACAGGATGAGAGGCCTCCAGTTGCACCAGGTTCAGGTTAGACATTAGGAAAAATTTCTTCACTGAAAGGACTCTCAGGCAGTGGCAGAGGCTGCCCAGGGAGGTGGTGGAGTCCCCATCCCTGGAGGGATTTAAAGGATGGGCAGACGAGGTGCTCAGGGATCTGGTTTACCAGTGAGCAGGTGTGGTTGGACTCGATGATCTCGAAGGTCTTTTCCAAACAAACGATTCTGTGATTCTACGGTTTGTCATTCTTGTGGGCTTAAGATTTGGCACCCTTTTCTTTATGAACTTTTGAAGAGCTCTCATCAAGAGTTTCATGTATCATGACAAGTTTATAATTTAACCAGAAGTTTTCAAAAGTGCTTTAGGAATGCAGGGGCTCTCATCTCCAATGGCAAACCTTCAGGAGGTTTTCAAAATGTCAGGCTAGATTATTAGGAAATACCAGTGTGCAAAGATAAATTACATTCTTAAGCCAAGGCCAGAACATAGATCTCTGAAACCTTTAGAAAGTTCAGTGGGTTAAAGCATTTATATGTGGGTAGAGTTCAAATTAAGATTGCCAGCTTGGCAGTCAGGCTGTGGTGGGCAGTTGTTTATCACAACATCACCTAAAGTTTTGTCAACAGATCATCACAGTTGCCATTTTCTATTTAAGAAATGCGTGCCTGGAGCATGTGATGTGAAGTGTATTGGAAGGAGTGTATGCAGTGCATCTGTCTGTACTAAGGCAGTTACTATTCCACGCTGTCAATCTAATCACTTTCAGGAGACCTAAAAAACACCAGAGTAGTTTTAGAGCAGCCATTGATGTTTGTGAGATACTCAAATACTAGATTTATGGGAGGCAAAGGCCTAAGTATTAGGCAGATATAGCCACCATTTGATAAAAGCAGAGGATCAGAACACAGTGCAATATATGTTTAATCATTTGTTTAATTTAGATCTTTCTATTTATTGCCTATTACAATGCCTAAGAAACTTAAAAATAGTGGTTTTTTTCTTTGTTTTGCACTCATAGGCCCATTCCCTCATTATGGGGAAAGAACAGAAGCCAAAGTATCCCCTATAAAACTTACTTCAGTGTAATAGAGGAGCTCCTTCCAACTTCAGTGGTCTTTGGATCCCTTCCCCCCGGGAGATTTTATGGGTTACCCTAAACCACTTGTGTAGCCTTTGCAGAAGCCAGAAGGAAATCTGGTCCTAATACACCTTAGATCAATGCCTTTTCCTCAGCCACTCTGAAAATCGTGTTGACATACACCTGGTGAGAGAGGTGCGAGCTAACTCAAGAGCACTTCCACTGCCAGGATTGAGAAGTAGCTGCCAACGTCATGCCAGTGTAACAGGTGACCAAATCCTGCTGGACACATCTTTGGAGTGCAGTGGGGCTCGATGTGTGAGTCCTTGAGCTGATGTCAGTCCTGCCAGTCGCTCTGTTTGGTGTTGCACAGTGCCGGTCTCAGCTGACCGGTGAGGTCCAGGATTGCAGTGTTGGGCACAACCTGTTGAGCTCTGCCAGGATACCTTGCTGATACAGCTTCCTTGGGAGATGCCCACTGTGGGATGCAGGCCAGGGCAAGAGGGTAGATTAGCAAATAGTATGTAATCCTAATTTCTGTGAAGATGTGGAAGCTTGAAGGCAGCTGCGTGTGGAGGGAGAGGAAGCTGATCTAGGATGTTGGAAAGGCTACTGCTCACAGTCCCTAGTGGTCTGACAATGCCTGACTCTGGTTTCATTTGTACCAGTTTAGTGGAGTTACTGTTCTTATAGCCTAAAGGAAATGAGACGGGCCTCAGGTTCAAGGCATGTGGCAAATGCAAATAATATAAAATGGCTTATTCGTGTCTGTATTCAGCTGACATAATTTTGAACCAAGAAATCATTTTTGTCCCTAAAGTGTACTGGTAATAGGCTGTGTCTGTCTCATTACTGCAGTGAATAGCACCATCTAGGGATCAGAACTGTCTTAAAGTCATCCTTCTAAATCGTACATGACAAGAATGTCTTGAATATCAGATGTACAATGCACATACACTGCCCATAGAGCCATACATTTTTATATTTATACTATTGTAGGTGCACTTATATTTCCATCACTTTTTATATGCATATAAATATAAAAACTGGTAGAAATACATGTGTGTCCACCAGCAGTACAAAGCTTAAATGAAGATTATATCCTATGTTAACAAACACAAATCTTATATGCTTCTCACTTACAGAATTCTTTGGTGCTGTGGTTATCAGCTGGTGTAAGTGCAGTCTCTCCTATGCAGTAACAGGCTTTTCCAAATATTGGTGCCAAAATGGTGTGTGGAAAGTAAATATAATAAACATTAAAAAAAAAATTACGTTATACTGCCAAGAAAATCACAATTCCCACCTGTGCTGCTTTAAAATCTCTCCCTATCTTGACTATGCAAAATGAGGAAGATATAAATACTAATAGTACTAATTTTTATTAGAGTGAAGCTGGGTGACTTTGGGAGAGATCAGAGCTGCTGTCTCAAGAAAAACCTTGCATGGAAAATAAAGCCATTTCTATCCTGGCATTTAGTGAGAATGTCTTGGCCAGAGCTGGGATTATAATCTTCCTGATTAAAGCCTTTTCGGATTTCCGGGTTCAGAACAATACTCTGAAAACTGCCCATTTCTCAACAGATCGATAAATAAATAAATTTGGAGGCAAAAGCAAATAAAATAGACCAGAACCTCAACTGAAGTCACTGCAATAACAAATGTGGATTTTATAAAATGATCTTTTAAAAGCACAGCACTTACTGCACCCAATTAAGTCAGCTTGTTTGCTTCCAATTTAAGTGCTTATCTCTGGTGTGCTGCTGAGGAGCTCTCCTCCGTGCACGCTCTGTTCAGTCCTGTTACAGAAAGGTGGTCCAGGTTCTCTGTGTCCAGGCAGCACGGCACCGACCACGTGAGCTGCAGCGACCTCAGAGACAACCAGCCCTGGTGCCAGGGCAGGAAGGTTTCCAGACGCTGTTGCTACACACTCTGCTGTTTCGCAGAGTTTGGATGTTTGGACCTTGGTAGATTCGGAGTGCTCTCTTCTGCTGCCGCAAACTGCCCAAAGGCACACTGCCCGTCTGGGCACATCAGTGTGCACTGATCACCGTGTACATGTGGTTTTCCTCCAGCCATTGCCAGCCTAGTTCAGCTTGACTACTTATCCCCAAAACATAGCCAAGTTTCAGCACAACTCCAGTGTGTGCAGATCACGCTAACACTTCCGTGTGCTTTTATATTTTAATTTGAGAAGGACGTGTACAATTTTTTTATTTTTTTCCAGTGGAGTAGCTTTTTTGCAGATGCATTTTATTTTTGTTAAGATATTTACATTGGTGAATATTAAATTTTGACTGTATTTGTGAAATTATATTCAATAATGATAAGCACATGCACTCTTCAGTATACTTTTTTAAACTGTTCATAGAGCATGTTCTTATTATGGATGCCTCTGAAATGTAATGCAGCTGATATTGCTATTTGTTTGAGTGCTTTCTTGGAGAAATGATGGCTGTGATGCCTTTGGTTATTTTCTTTGAGGGTCCTGCTCTAGAAGACACAACACTGGGTCAGTTTTCTGTAAAATTCTGGCTGGCCCAGACAGCCTTCTGTTTAAATCAGGGGCACAACCCAAGCTGAGTTAAGATGCCAAGTAAAATTTTTCTTCATGCCTTTTTCTGCACTTTTGTGCAGAATGTATTGTAATAAAAAAATTCTACCATTAAATACGAACAATCAGTTTTATGATATTAAGGCACTAGTTTATCACTTCAGTACTATTCTACTTAATTTTGTATTTCTATACTTTTGCATGACACGTAGGAGTCACTGATGCAGTAAAAATCCCAGCTTTCCAGTCACTCTGCAAAAAACAAGAGTTTTTCTTGCACACTGGACTTGATTGAATATTATTGGTTTTTAATTTTCTTACATCTGCAGTGTGTTAGACACTGACTATTCCAGAAGCATGTTCCCATTTGAACAATACTCTTTAAGTACGGTGCCAGACCTCTCATGAGTTCACTCCTCGTTACAGTTGCCTATAATTCCCTGTGTTGCAGAATCATAAAGCTGGAAGAAATCTTTTGCATTTTTCTGTGAGATGCCTGTGTTTGAGTAACGTCTGCCTGGTACTGGGAGGATTAGAGACAGAGAAGCTGAGATGTTTGTTTGAATACAGGGACTCCATTTCTAAACTGCCCTTAAAACCCTCCATTACTGTAAACCATACAGCCCTTTCAAGCAGTCTATTAAAGAAATTACACATTAATTTTGAAAGAGCTGCTACTGACTCATGCTAAACTTAGCAGCAAATTTGATTCTAAATACCATGTTTCTTCCTTTCCCTAGGTAATAACGAGAACCTGGTCCTGCAGTGAGTTCTCCTTTGATAAGGCTGCACAGTTTCAGGGTTTCAAAGGACACAGCTGTTCTAATAAAAGGAAGCGATCTACTTAATTTTAGTAGAGGTCGACAGCTCCATTGCCACTGTCTGCCATCTGAGTGGTGGCCAGTGCCTTCAGGTGAGTTCATGTTCACTCATTTACTAAAATAATCTTGGCTAATCTTGGTATCTAATCTTGTCTAATAAGCATTGTTTAGTCTTGGGAAACAAATACAGCCTAAACTCGTGTGTATGTGAGAGCAACGGTGCCTCGCCTCCTACTTGCAGGGAAAACCTTGATCTGAGAACTGCTGAGGAAAAACAGTTACTCTCTTTGGATGTGTTATAAGCATATAAACCTGCAGTTGCTGGTGAGAGCCAATGTAACTGAAACACCGCTCCTCTGGAATTGCGCTGTTCTCCAGTGGAGTGGCATGACCCTCCTAGGAATGTTTCCCTTCTCTCCTTTGGAGCTAAGTGGGGAGCAGGTTTCACTTGCTCCCCTTTCTGGAATGAATTGTGCCACCAAGTAGGTGTCAGTGCTGCTCAGCAGGTCAACGTGAGGGTAAGCTCTGATTCTGGGAGATGAGAGAG
Organism: Neomorphus geoffroyi; assembly: GCA_033558235.1. Taxonomy (NCBI): domain Eukaryota; kingdom Metazoa; phylum Chordata; class Aves; order Cuculiformes; family Neomorphidae; genus Neomorphus; species Neomorphus geoffroyi. The sequence goes on from JAUMJM010000012.1 coordinate 8,271,120, forward strand.
GTTGGGGTGTGTGTTGGAATGCAAGAACTACCATGCTTGGTTCCTTCTGCAACGTGTTAGTGGGTTGGTTACAGTGGAGTTAGAGGTCAGGGTGGTGCAAAGGCCTCATCAGAAATGTAAAACACATATTTTAGGAGAGGCTACGTAAATAGAGACAGCTGAAGAAGTGTGGGGATGAAGTTAGGACAGAGGTCTCCATGGCCACAAGTGCTGCAGAGAAGATGAATAAGGAGATTGTGTTTCCTACAGTAGAGAAATAAGAAGGCACCTCTGATGCAATACTGGCATGTTTGATACAAACTAAAAGGAGGTATTGCATAGTCATGGTTGTGGAGTGTTGCCAGAGGCTATCGAGGAGACTGGAAATGGATTTAAAACAATAACTGGCAGGTTCAGGGATGAGAGTTTCCATCAGTGACAAGAGGCCTGAAGGTCTGGGTACGGCTTCTAGAAATCCCTCAGACTCTGATTCTTAGAATGTGTATAGTAGGGAAATAAATGTCCTGTAAAGAGTTTTCCTCAAGGAAAGAGTAAGTAAAAAATTGCTATTAGCCCCTGAAAGGTAAAGCTTACGTGGACAGATAACTCCATAGACAGACCCTGAGTATCTATTGTGTTTGCGCATCCTTTGTGTTCCTGCAGAGGGCTTGTAGCAGGGCAAAGCTTATTGCCATTTGTTTTGAATTCCTGCTAGTGTTACTTAACATAATGACTGCACACTAACTTAGGTTATCCTATTAAACATAGTTCCAAGGGTTTCAAACATCCTCCCTGGTATTTGTTACTTTATATTGCCTCTTTGCTTGAAAGCTGACTGACTGTTGGAAGATGAGCAACAGCCTTCTGTTAAATGTGGGTGCCATTATTATTCTTCAGAAGGGATTACTGTGCCTTTCCATGTGAGAATAATGGCTTGCAGCATAGTAGGCATGTCCCGTTCGTGTCACAGGGCTGGTTATTCCTGCAGCAGACACAAGAAATTCAGGGTTTGCTTGCAAAAATGTTATATTTTCATTGCTTGTGCAAGCTCTTTTCTCCAGTTCTTATGAGCTTCCTCTACCAAAGGACAGGGCTAACAGCAAGTGCTTATGCTACTGCTGTTCCTCACTGCCCTGCTCAAACAGGGCTGCCATGAAGCAGAGTAACTCCTCTTGATTCACCTCATGTGAATCACATCTTTGTGCAGAGCAGAACAGGGAGTTGGAGAACGTGTACCTCTAAGAGATGTATCGCCTCAGCAGTGACCCCTTCTTAGCAGAGGAACATACAAGAACATTATTTAGCCCTGGTTTCATTAGCCTGACAAACTGTTCTCAGGAACTGTAACTCTGATTTGGCTGTTAAAGTAGAACTAAAAGATCAGACTCAAAAATTGGTCTCGACCTACTATGATAAGAGTCGGAATTTTCTGCCTTTTTTTTGTGGCTTAGGGTGGAGTTTGATCATTAACCAATTCCTGCAGTCTTTGAGAAATGCAACAGCTGGCTATGAGATTCCTTTCCATCATGACATCCCTTCTATAGAAGCATGTTAACAGCTGTATTTTCAAAGCATTATGCAAGGATTTGTGTTAATACCAGCAGGAAATGCACAGCTAAATCTCCACATACTCCTTTAAGAACTTATCTTTTGCTACGTCAGGGTTATCTTTTAAAAAATAACATTTTGTAAGTGTGCAAATTACTTTCTTTAAACCATGGCTGCTTCATCAAGTAAAGGGTAAGCCTGCTCCTTTCATATGCCTCCACTTGGATGAGCAGTGCCTGTGAAATACCACTTACAGCAATGCCAGCTTTGAAACTTGCATCCATGCATTAAGTAGATATTCTTGGCTGAATGTGTCTTATTATAGTTATTAGCAGGCTGCAGAAAATAGATAATTTGGAAGTGAAAATGTAAGGTTGCTGTACCTTCTTGGTGTAAGTAAGTAAGCAAAATAGGAAAGGTGGCTTTACAGGCACAGTTACAAAGCCTCTTGCAGAGAGAGGAGAGGAGTGGCTGTGAAAGAGCGTCATACAGTTAATGGGGTTTATTTGTTAGGGTCTGTAGAACATTTAGAAACTTCCTTGCCCAGAACCTGTTGGCCATGTGCCTTGTAGAGAGAGGTTTTAATTGCAGAAAGGTAAAAGGGAGAAGATACAGGAGGGAAGAGTGAGGAAGAGCAGGGCTACTCAGGCTAAAGGTGTGAGTGGCTGTCACAAAGTCTGTCTCACCCAGTGTTTTATCGCTGGCTGTGGGCAGTGGTTGCTGTCTGTAAGATGATGTGAAAACATGCCAACGAAGTCCTACTCAGACTTGCATTGAACAGTCTCCCAGCCTCCAGCAGTTTCAAGATCAGGCTCTTCCTGGGCAAGAGATGATATTTCTGTTTTGTTTTTTTTTAAAAAAAATCCACATTAGATTGTTTTTCTGATATACTCAGTTAATTTTTAACCCCTGTAAGCTTTATGGCACTTGCAGTGTCCTGTAGCGGGGAATTCTGTACCTGGCAGTGTTCAAGGAGAGAAGTCTGGTTTGTTTGGTTTTGAGTTTGGCTTTTTTACCTATAATTTAATTTCCTAATTTTTTCATATTTGTTCAGTCTTGGAAGGCCCTTTTGCAACATTTGGCTTTTATGTTTAATATCCCAGATAGGTCATGTAGCTTGTGGAAGCCTCTGAACTGCACCAGGTTGGATAGCTTGCGGAGGTCTTCAAACTACATCCGATGGGATGGCTTGTGGAGTAGGACCCCAATATAACATCCAAAAATGTTCTGAGGACAAATACTTATATTCTGCTTCTCTTGTGATTGAAACATAGCATGCCTCCAAAAGCTGAATAAAGATGGCTTTCTTTGTACCTGTCTCTATCTTCTTTGCTCAAAACTGGCAGTGTTCTTTATGAAGTGTTGGCTGGTGTTTTTGTCAGTTTTGTTCTAAATTGTGAACTTGCCTGAAATATACAGCTATAAATACCTTATTTCTCTGGGCTTTTGACAAAATATGTCACAGAAATGTGAATCCCTCTCCTAAATTTAGCAATAGTGGCTTGTTACTAATTTCAGAGATGAGCAGTAGGTTCTGTAGGGGAGTACTTCACAAACATCCTGCAAAATCAGTATGCCTTACATAAATTTGCCAGATCCAGATAAGTAAATGTACCTTTTGCCTTTCTTATCGTCACATTTGTGTGTATCTTCTTGTGTTGCAGGTATTTGAACATTTATATTATAATTACGCATGTATAATAATGAATGTTAATCAGCTGTGTCACAGATTAAAGCCTTTCAACAGTGCTAGGCAGCCTTTTTCCTCTGCGACTATGCTCAGAGGTTGTAGGTGTTGGGAACATTTGGGTTCTGTCAGTTGTCACTGCAATCTGCCTGGGACTTTTTGTCTTATTGCATCATGTTCATGCACTTCTTGAACTGTGTTGGAGAAAATAGTGAAGTTATTCATTACTAAGGATTTTCCAAGGCATTGAAATATAGTTCAGAGATAGTTATTTGAGTCTTCATGACTCTTTCCAGTAAGGATCTAACAGAAGAAAGGAATACTTGAAATCAGCTGTATAGCAGAATGAGAACTCAAACGTATGCTCAGTTGTTGAAGATGCTTGTAAACAACAAGTATGATTGCTTAGAGGAATTATAGATAATTAGTGTCCAGCAGTTTATTAAGAATAGCTTTGTTGTTAAGCTAAAGAGATCACAAGTAGATCATGCTGAGTTCATTAATTTTTCATTTTCCCCTTATAGGGAGATGCTCATTTTTTTAAATAAAACAAGATATGAAAGTGATGGAGGGATCAAAGTTTCTGGTAGGGAGAGAAGTCTTTTTCAGTGTGCATAGTGATGGGGTGGTTCTCTATTGTAGGCATTCTTTGAATGTGACAGGTAGCTTGCCTCACATTTCATAGAATCACAGAATTGTTAAGGTTGGAAAAGATCTTTAAGATCATTGATTTCAAGTGTAAACCTCCTGCTGCCAAGCCCACCACTAAACCCTGTCCCATTAGGAGTTGGACTCAATGAACCTTTGAGTCCCTTCCAACTAATTCTATGATTTCTCTCACATTCTTGTGTACAGTAATTGGCAAAGTTACTTTCAGAAGAGCATTTGGTGTAGTTATCCTGGTGTTTAACAGTACTGGAAAGCAGGGATTGCCATCATAAGATGGACAAATGCTTTTGGGTCCTGGACTGTAAGCTGCCTGTTTCGTGCTTGTGCTGTTTGAGCTGGGGTAAAGAGGAGGTACTCACAGCATGGGGAGGGGGTGGATATTTACAACAGGTGCCATTTCATTTGAAATCTCTTTTCTCTCAGTTTTTATTTGTAGTTTCTTGTTCTTTGGCTGCCATCCCACCTTCTAACTCAGGACAATATTAAGTGTTCCAGTGGTTTCCTGCAAAGCTTCTGATTCCTGCCTCACTCCCTTTGATTGGGAATGTCTTTTAGAACTTTCTGGCAGCATAGGTGGAGGAAAGAAGCTGCTGCTGAGGAAGCAACAGCGCTGCTGTGAAGGACAGAGGTATAAGACTTTGCAATAGAATGCTAATTTAACAGTTTCTCTGCTTTCTCTTGATTGAAGTGAGGTGAGGAGGGGGATCAGTTCAAACAATTTGTTCACACATCCTTTGTGTTGATGTCTGATGGAGTAGCACAGATATGCTGACAGCCATTTGAGGGAAAAACCTTGTATCTTCATCTTCTTTGTGCATCGTTGGAAATGTGACTATTAGAAAGATCCTCTTGAGAAATATAATTTTTGAGAGAGACCCTGGAATGCAACAGTCAGATAATCCTGTTCTTCATATTTCAGACAACACAAACAATACATTGCAAAATATCACAGAAGGTTCATACTGCATTAGTTATCCATTAGTTAGAAATGATGAGGAGCTGTGCCCTGGAATGAGTCCATTTCAGTCATTCATGGGATCTGTATTTACATTCTTGTAACAATCTGGATAGAACTGCCATACTGTGGAGGCACTGACTTCTGTCTCGATGTACAGTGGTATCCTACCCTCCTGCAGTTTCTCTCTTGGAAAGGACTGGTGGGAGCAGAAAACTTGAGCTGCATCAATTGCTTTTGAAAGCATACTTGTATGGAACTACGTCATTAGAATCGTAGAATCATCTGGTTGGAAAAGAACTCAGAGATCATGGAGTCTGACCGTACGAGTTCCCTTACTAAACCATGTCCCTAAGAAACTCATCCATCTGTCTGTTAAACCCCTCCAGGGATGGGGACGCCACCACCTCTCTGGGCAGCTGTGCCAATCCCTGAACACCCTTTCAGTCAAGAAATTCTTCCTAATGTCCAGTCTAAACCTCCCCTGGTGCAACTTGCAGCCATTTCCTCTTGTCCTATTGCTGTCACTGTGAGAAGATCCCAGCACCCACCCCGTCACAGCCTCCTTTCAGACAGTTGTAGACAGGGATGAGATCTCCCCTCAGCCCTCTCTTCTCTAAGCTAAACAACCCCCGTTCCCTCAGTCTCTCCTCACAGGACTTGTTCTCCAGCCCCTCACCAGCCTCGTTGCCCTTCTTCGGACGTGCTCCAGCCCCTCAATGTCCTTCTTGGAGTGAGGGGCCAAAACTGAACCCATCACTCGAGGTGCGGCCTCACCAGCGCTGAGCACAGAGGCACAGTCCCCTCCCTGCTCCTGCTGGCCATGCTGGAACTGACACAGGCCAAGGTGCCACTGGCCCTCTTGGCCACCTGGGCCACTGCTGGCTCCTGTTTAGCCACTGTCAACCAACACCTCCAGGTCCTTTTCTGCCAGGCAGCTCTCCAGCCACTCTTCCCCGCGTCTGTAACGCTGCAAGGGGTTGTTGTGACACAAGTGCAGGACTTGGCATTTGGCCTTGTTGAACCCCATCCTGTTGGTCTCAGCCCATTGAATTAGAATCCATGGATAACTGTTAATAGTGCTCAGACAAGCAGTAATTTGTATGTATGCTTCAAAAAAGAATTGCCGTAGGATTTCACCTGACACAAGTTCAATTTGGACCAGTCGGAGCAGGTCCAGAGGAGGCCACAAAAATGATCTGAGGGCTGGAACATCTCCCCTGTTGGGGTTGTTCAGCTTGGAAAAGAGAAGACTCTGAGAAGACCCTATTGCAGCCTTTCAGTAATTAAAGGGGGCTGATAAGAAAGATGGGGAAAATCTTTTTAGCAGGACCTGTAGCAATAGGACAGGGGCTGATGGTTTTAAACTAAAAGAGGAGAAGTTTAGACTGAATATCACGATGAAATTTTTCATCCCGAGGCTGGTGAAACACTGGCCCAGGTTGCCCAGAGAGGTGGTGGCTGCCCCATCCCTGGAAACAATCAAGGCCAGGTTGGATGGGGCTCTGAGCAACCTGACTGAGTTGAAGATGTCCCTGCTCACTGCCTAGGGCTGGGGGTTGGACCAGATGAGCTTCATGGTCCCTTCCAGCCCAAGCCATTCTGTGATGCTATGATTTATTTGTTAATATTTTTATGAAACTGTACTGTGTGTCATTCTCCTGTGGCTGTGCATTTATCTACTGAAGCCCATCAGCTCTGTTGCTACACAGTCTCCATGAGAAAATGCTTTAAAGTAAACTCCTGGGTTTTTGCCTGGTAAAGGTAATTAAGAGTTTGCTTAAGGGTTCGGGCAGAGACTGAACAGAAGGTGCGGAGATTTGATAACATCTCTGACCTCTCCCATGATGTTCTGTGCAACACGAGCCTGCCAGAGTAGGGAATGGAGAAGGTGCCAAGCCCTCATCTAGACAAGATGTATCAGATACGTTTTCAGGCCCAGCCAATGTGGCCGTGCCCCGCCCATCAAAGACCCATATGTCTGAACCCTTACAAGATCACACAAAATACAGCCCTGTGCAATCCTCCTTCATCTGCACCTGCAGGACCACACTTCTATTGGAAGGCTTGGCATATACATCCAAATGCATATGTCCGTATTTCAAAGCATTTACGCAGCTGGGCTGCTTTTCTCATATACTATTATATGATTTTCTCATATACTATCATGCTAAATTATGTCAAAGAATAGAGCTAAATTTTTCCCTACCATCACTCCCTTTTTTCCCCTCATTTGCTCAGGGGAGCAGACTGTAAGAGTTCCCATCTTCGTGAGGATAATTAGCCAGTTTTGGGAGATGAAGAACATTATTTCAGAATATATGCCTAAAGACAGTAACAACATAACAAGCTACAAATTGAAATAACGGGAAAGTGCTGTGCTACTGTTTGCAGTGGAGACAGTGTCTCTGTCTGTCATATTTTCTTAACATCAGTTTTTTCGGCCATCTTAAAAAAGAAAAGAAAAAAGTATAATGTAAACTATGGGTGGATTTGGAACATGGATGGTGATTCAGGAATGTAATTCTTGAATTCCATTAATTTCAATTCCAATTCAAGATCCCCACAGGATCATTTTAGAAACTTTTTATTCCTTGTTGCGTTATAAGGGTGGGAGAGAGTGAAATCAAATTTCCATTGCATTGCTTTTTCTACGATAATTAATCAATGTGCTTTCCCATGAGAACATTCAGCCTGTTAGTAGCTCGGCATTGAGAGGCTGTTAGAATAATAGGTGTGCTTTCAGGAATTGATCCTAAGGCAGCCCCAGTCCTGCTCAGTAACTGTACCTCCAATAACATCTTAAGGAAGGCAATATTAGGTGTGCTTTCAAGAATCAATCATGCTCCTCAGAAGGACTGCGGCACTAATGAATAACATACCAGCAAGGAAAATATGTTTTGGTATTGCATGTGGCTTTAGAATTTACCAGCTTGTGTTTGTGTTACTGTGGGACCTCGTCTGTAGTGTCAGTGGTTGCTTCTGCACTGATGCTCACAGCAGGTGTTTTAGCTGAGATTTTTTCTTTTTTCTTTTTCTTTTTTTTTCTGCATTGTGAGGAGTGTAGCTGAAGAGAGCCTCTTGATGGGAAGGGTGCTGTGCAGTTCTGCTCTTCACCACTTTTAGTTATTAATTGTGCCCAAATGCTGGAGATACCAAGCTCTTACGCATCGCTTTTCATCAGCTCTTAATACACTTAACCAAGAAGATGAATATCCCATCATTGTACAGAGATACGAGACTGGCACTTCAGAAGCTCACTTAAGATTTTTTAGCAGTACTTGCAGAGCTGGATGCAGAGTCTGGAAAGATTGTGGAACTCTGGTGTCCTGGGCAAGGGATGAATTAAGAGGGAGCTGGGATTCTGTGGCTGTGGTCACAAGTGTCTAAAGGGGATAATCCCTTTGTGTGAATAATAGATTTTAAAGACAGCTTGTGGATGACTCTAGCTCTTTGAGGCTTAGAGTTATTGCATTTACTCAAAGAGATCTGCTCATTGTCATTATGGGGGATTTGGCCAGCAGGCTGCCCAGCTGAAGCATGAGGTTGATCGTAGGGCGAAGCACGTCCAAGGGTTCAGTCCCAGGGAAACAGATGTAGCAGAGGTGTGACTTTGGGCATTGGAATTCTTTCTTTTTCTGGGCTCTGCTTTATTTATCCAAAACTGAGTTTTCTAGGCTTCCATCCTCTCTCACGCGATCTGCCTTGCTACTCGGTTTACATCCATTAGGGAATGGCGCCTATGCTTACATCCATTAGGGAATATTTTAGATGCACTCTGCACAGTGCCATCTTTCCAAAGAAGCTAGACCAATTGCTCTTTCTCATAAAGGCCATTCATGTGGATTATGCTGTACACGCTAACCTGAGGTTTGACAGAAACTATTCTCAGAATATCTCTGCCAAGGCCCTAAACCTGCTGATTTCTTTGCTTTCATCAGCCGGATCAGATGACTGTTTTCAACATTGAAAGCAGTGCAGGAATAAGCTGGTACTTTTTCCATTTCAAATGGATTTCAGATTTCACTCTGCTTACAATAACAGCTAATAGAGCCAGCTTGGGGAGGATTCAGTGCAGTTTCTTTTGTACTAACCTGTCAGGCTGTATCCTCAGGACTCTGGTAGTAAATTGTCCAGAGCAGTCTGGGTGAGATTGTGTAAGGCACCTCTAAAAGGCATACATGGATTTTCCAACCAGCAGGGATGAGGAAAACAGGATGACACGAAATGATTTTTGTTATCCTAATAATGATCTCGTTCTCTGCCTCTGATGTCTTTAGACTGTGTCTTTAGACCACCTGGAGGATCTGTTATTTCATGTTTGCCTCCCACAGTCACCGCGATAGCCAGGCATAAGAAATCAGGAAAGGGAATGAAGAGAGCGGAATGGCTGAGTGGAGACATGCTGGGCAAGAAGGAAATGCACAGGCAGTGGAAGCAGAGGCAGGTATCCTGAAAGAGCACAGGGACACTGCCTGGTTGCATGGGGATGGGGTCAGGAAGGCCAAGGCACAGTGGAGCTGAGCTTGGCAAGGGATGCAAAGAATAATAAGAAGGGCTTCTACAAGTATGTCAGTCAGAAAAGGAAGGTTGAAGAAAGCGTACCCCCGATCAACACGACTGGGAAACTGGTAACAACAGACAAGGAGAAAGCGGAACAACATTTTTGTCTCAATCTCCTCTGTAAGTGGATGGAACGCAAGGCAGGAACTTGGGGAGGTGGGTCCCTCCCACTGTAAGAGAAGATGAGTTTCATGATTACCTGAGCCACTGGCATTTTAGAGAGAAGCTAGACTGGATGTAGGCATCTTTACTGTAAATACTAATGAAAACTTAATCTGACTAACTCAGAGATTCCAAAGTGAAGAGAAGGATATGAGTGTTTCAAGATGAAATCCTTCTTCTTTATCTTTCTTTGTGTGTTTTAATTATTGCTGTAGGAGGTTTATTTTCTATAGAAAGTGTGCAGTTCCCTACTTTGGAGGCTTCAGGAACTCTACACTCAATTCTTCTACATCTTGGCTTCTTAAATTAATGATTTTTTTCCTGATTACTGTATATGTGTAGGATTAGAGTTCAGAGAGACCTTTCTGAAATGCAAAACTTGCCCAACATCGGCCAGAATCACTGGGAGTCCTCGCTGGATACTAATGTTTGTAGGTTATCTGCTAATTCAATCTGTTGTAATAAAACACACCTCTGTTCCAAATATTCTTGCTTCTTCTGAGCCAAATATTTTTATCTTAAATATTCTATTTCCATAAATCTCCCTGATGTACATTTGATGGTTGTTACGTTATTCATGTCATGTATTATGGCTGTATGAGCTGTGCAGTTCTCTCTCTTTCAGGTCTTCAACAGCCAAAGCAGGTGTCTGAAAATGTTATGGATGTGTTTTTTCCAGAATATTTCAAAACATTTGTCTGTGTTGTCCATTTTTTAGCTTAAATTTGAAGTCTTGAATGAATCATGCACAGCATGACAGCTCTGACAGTTCCATAGTTCACACCGCATAGCCTTAGATTTTGCTTTCTCTGGACCTTTTCTTTCACCACACCACCTTTGCCCCTAAGCACTCTTCCTTTGGAGATGCTGATGGCCACCACTGTAGTTGCTGGTAGTTGTGTGAACTGCATTTAACTGTCAGTCATTTCAAAGGTCCAGTACTAAAGCTGTCCCTAATAATTGCAGTGTTCTCCCCTTAAATGACTGCGGCAGAGTTGCTGTTATTATAAGCAGTCACAGCAAAACGAGAGGTGCAACTGTCTGCTTCCTTCAGGCAAGAAATATTCTCACGAAGTTCAAATCCAGCAGAAATACCATTGACGTCGTTGCCAACTATTTAGCTTCTGCCTGGCAGTCTTTGCCTTCTGCTTTGAAAGGCGTGTCTACCTTTCACTGTTGCAGAGAGTTGTGCTGTGAACTCAGCCTTTTCCTAGACTGTTTATTTCTAGCTTCAAGGAGTTGTGAAAGGGGAGTTTCAAACTGCTGTGTCATGTTGGATGACAAAAATAATTGGTTTACTGTAGGTAAGTCGATGTAACTAGCCTTCCTGCTAGGTTTGTGTTGCTCTCACCAAAGAAGGATTTAAAAAAAAAAATTTTTCAATTAATTTCCTGCTGTTGACCATCTGATTAATGAAATAAAAGATTTTCAGGTAACCTCTTCCTATTCATCTAGGGAAATCAGTTTGCAGGGGGACAACCCTCAGTGTTGGTACAGGCTGAGAGATGTAGAGATTGTGAGCAGCCCTGCAGAGAAGGACCTGGGGGTGCTGGTGGATGAGAAGCCCGATGTGAGCCAGCAATGTGCACCTGCAGCCCAGAAAGCCGACAGTGTCCTGGGCTGCATCCGAAGCGGCATGGGCAGGAGGGCGAGGGAGGGGATTCTGCCCCTCTGCTCCACTCTGGTGAGACCCCACCTGGAGCCCTGTGTGCAGTTCTGGAGACCTCAGCACAGAGAGACATGGGCCTGTTAGAGTGGATCTAGAGGAGTCCATGAAAAGGATCAAAGACCTGGAATATCTCCCCTGTGAGGAGAGGCTGAAAGAGTTGGGGTTGTTCGGCCTGGGAAGAGAAGACTCCGAGGACACCTTATTGCAGCCTTTCAATACCTAAAGGGGGCTGATAAGAAAGATGGATAAAAATATTTTAGCAGGACCTGTGGTGATAGGACAAGGGGTGACATTTTTAAACTAGAAGAGGAGAGGTTTAGACCAGCTACTAGGAAGAGGGGTGGTGAAACACTGGTCCAGGTTGCCCAGAGAGGTGGTGGCTGCCCCATCCCTGGAAGCATTCAAGGCCAGGTTGGATGGGACTCTGAGCAACCTGACTGAGTTGAAGATGTCCCTGCTCACTGCAGGGGGGTTGGACTGGATGACCTTCATGGTCGCTTCCAACCCAAACCAGTCTTAGATTCATTGAGTCTGTGATATTCTAGAGCAAGGTTTTATAAAGGGTAAAGTCCTGTAGACCTAAATAGGTACAGGTAGATTCATGGCTTTTCCAAAAACTGTAGTGGAGGGTTAAGACATAGACATGACTCTTCACATTTTTCATGAGATGCTCTGATGTTATTAAGCGGTGTCTGTAAAAAGGGGTCCATTTTGTTAGCGTGTCTCAATGGATTTTCTTGGGGTGAACTCATTTAGAAGGATTGGAAATAGGAAAAGGCAAGGAAGACCAAATGTCACAAAAACTAAAACATGCAGACAGCATAGGCTACTGAAAACTGAACAGACACCAGCAGGGCAGCGTGCTTTCAAATTCAGTTCGACAAAGTGAATTGAGCAATTTTTCTGCTGAAGCTGTTTTCTTGGCGCTCAGAAGAAATGATAAGTCATTTCCAGGTTGCGATTTACCGGGAACAGAAAAGTAAACTGATCTGCAGGGCTTCTACTTCAATCCCAGAGCAGAGCGCTGAATAGTCTGAGGCTGAGTTTTCTATAGTCTGGAATGACTTGAGCAGGCCTAAACCCTGGAGAACAGAGATCTGGAATGGAGGTATAAACACTTTTAATTCTAGAAGCTCAGAGAAGGATAGCACAGGGAAGTTTTCCTGCTCACTGACTTCTGGTCTGGATGTCCCAATGACCTCTAGTGAGTGCACAACTTATTTGCAATTTGGGCTGTCGTAGAACCATAAAGTGGTTTTGGTTGTTACCCTTGGGGTTTGGAAGATGAACTCCCCAACTCTATTTGGAATTTGGAATTCTCTCAGTTCTCTCTTTGGAATTCTGAATCTCCAACTTTTTGCTGTTCTGAATTACCTGTGTGTTGCTGCTTTTAAAGGTCCTTGATAGAAGGTTAATTAGATTTGTGAATGAGAGCAATTTCTAAATCTACATGAGAAAATAGCATCTCTGAGAAAAGAATAAATGAACTGGGCTTGATTAAAGACTAAGTGGAAACCTAACAGAAACAGGAATAAGTTTGTTTAAAAAAAGTAAAAAATAATAAATTTGTTTTCAGTGTTCATTGGATATGGAAAGAAGTTAAAGAAATTGGAAGAAAAAGCAATTTTTAATGGTGACTCAAAATCAGCAGATATTACTAAGGACAGGTTGGGCACATTGTTTAGGGATGGTGTAAGATGGCTTGAGTTCTGCTGCAGCACAAGAGGTTGGATATGATGCCCATCCAACTAAATTTTCTCTAGTTTCCTGGTGTGTGTTCTCTATTGGAAAGTCATGGATGGCATTAACATTATGATGTATAAACATAGCAGAAAACATGTGGAAGCTGAACTGAGCCACTAATATTTAAAGAAAAGAGTTAAGAGAAACAGGGGAGAAAAACTGTCATTGATGGGTTTTTTCCTAATCTAGGAAGTTGGGGAGTTGGCATTTACTCAAAGATAGACTTCAATGAACTGGAAATTCTGATGCAATCTGCTTTTTATTTATTTTACTCTGCTTGCAATTAATTTTTAATTCAAATATAAAAATGTTGGAAATTGCCTCCTGTGAATAACTTACTCCAGTCAAGCTCACTAAAGACTATTAGGTCTTCAGTGAACGCTTATTTTAATCTTCACTCCTCTTTCCATGGTGATTTTGCTATGTACAAGGAAACCCCATCTCTTTGCTCAGCGCAGCAGAGACCTTTTCTGTTCTGGTGGTGAAGCTGTAATGCCTCTGTCCACACTTGGTCTGGGAAGTCAGCAGCAGAAACATCTCTGCTCTCTTATAGTCTTTCTTCAAAATGAAAGCCTGCTTTAAGGGCTCTGCTGGGGGTCGGACCTCCCCTCGTTATCTCATAGGAACGAGCTATCAGGTTCACAATCAATCTGGCAGCCAAACTCCTGAAAGATCTGCCTGTTTTGTGCAGTGTGGCTATAAAAATCTGTGCTCAAATCAGGAGAATGAAGAGCTGAGCTTATTTAAAGTAGAGGGACTCTTAAGAAAAGGGATTTCCCACTCTGACGGTGGTAAACAGGTCTGCCTGGAAGTGAGTGGGAGCCTGTGAAGAGGTGGGTGAGGGAAGACTCAGAACTGGTGTCTGGGATGAGGAAACAGTAGCAGGGAAGGGCCAAGGCTCATTAGGAGCAGCAGAGGAGATTAGTTGTTCCCTATGCCTTTTGCTAGGCTCACTTTCTGTCCTTGCTCTATGATCTGACTTGCCCGTGCACGGAATGCCACAACATAAAATTCAGATTATTAATGCAAAATGTGAGCGTGCCAAGAGCTATCTGCATGCAGAAAACGTATGCTCAGAAAACCTCGTCTGTACCTGTACAAACAGATGTGGGGTTTTGTCTGATCTGTGAGGATCAAGCAAGTGAGCTGCAAGCGGGTAGTTGTAAATGAAAGAGAGCAGGAGTTAGACATCAGCCAGCCTCACACCTGAAGGCTCCTGCTGGAGCTGCAAGAAGATGCTTTTAGTTTGCACCCGTATTGATGGTGTGGGCCCTGAAGAGCAATGTTGATTTTCTATACTGTGTCAATATATGACTCTGTTTGATACCATGTTTCATTTCCTCATCAATGATAAAGATCAAGCCCTATCTGTGAAGTGTTTGCTTCTTGAGAGCTGTGCAGCTGTTTTGGGAACTGGTCTGTAAAAAATATCATTGTCTGGAGACAGAGGGAGACAGCTACATCCAGTAGCTCTGAAACTGGAGCCCTGTACCTACAAGGTGAACAAAGTTCACTGCTACACGTGTCGAGCAAAGCTGAAGGTTCATGCAGTTTGTTCTAAGTAAACAGGAGGCCCCCAGGGAAGCAGTGGTGAGCTTGAATAATCCTGTACGTATACTCTGTGATAACTAATCCTTCTACAACAACACAAACAAACAAAAACTTCCTGTACCTTTGCAGTGATGAAGGTAACACTCATTAGACCTCTTTCCCCTCCCTTGAGTATGCGTACATCCACTCCTTCATCTATATGCTCTTTAAAGGTTTCATCACTCTTTTTGTTCCTGTAGTTTGCTGTAGCAATATTTCTTTCTTTTCTGCTTCTTGGGCTGTGCATGTATGGAGGAAGTCAAGTTAATAGCCAGAAACTATGGAATTCAGACCTGAGACATTGTATATGGCTATTCAGGTTACACCATGGGGAAGGCTTTGGGCCAGAAAAATCATTCCTGCTGCCTCTGTGTCAGTTCCTGTTAGTATGTTCAGCAGCTTTAGTGCCAGGTTAACTGAATGCTGCCTGAATGAACATGATCCTTTATTTTCCCCCAAACTCTGTAAATGAGGAATCATAATCACCATAAACTCAGGCTGTGCCAAAAAAGAAAAAAAGCTGTATTTATGGGGAGGGTTGTATAGTTTTAATAAGTTCAGTTGTTGCGTTGGACAGCTGTCTAAACGCTCTAAGTCTTTCAAACTAGAAAACTCCCGAAGACTTCGTGAAAATGCTGATAAAGAAAAAGGTTTCTGAGACTTTTAAGCTTAAACATCTATAAGGATTCCACAGAAAACATGAGATAAAAAACAGACTTCCAGTTTTTCTGAGATTTGTCTTGACAAAATGATTTTTCTGACCACCTTTGTTTTAGTGCTTGGCCAGGTGAAGTGGAGAAAGTATTTATTGCTGTGCCATGCGCTGCCGTTACAACTTTTTGCTAGATCCTTGAGGGTCTGAGTTGTCAGAGAGAAGCTACAGGTGGCTCAGACAACCGAGGTTCTTCAGCCTCCTGCTAAAGGAGATAGAGCAGGTGCAGAGAAGGAGAAGGAAACCCTCTCCATTACTGGGACAAAGGCAAGACTTAACCCAGCTCAGAGAGAGCAATGTCATTGCTGGATGTGTTAGCATACACAACCTGATGTGTGATTATCACACTAGCTTTGTTGTGACCAGGTGAGTGCAGAGGAGGCCTGTAGTCTGCAGTTCTTGGCTTAAAAATGGACTATCTGGCTGCTCTACAGACAGACAGAGAAGTGACTGCAGACAATAAGCAATAGAATTAAGTGTATAAGCAGGCATTGTTGTCTCTTCTTCAGCTGAAATTCAGAACAGTGACAACAAACCTGTGAGTGACATTTTTAAATATTTTAAAGGACAGTATAATAAACATTATTTTAATTTTACCACTCTTTACAATTTCAATATGTAACTTATTTCTTGGAGAATAAAAAGGTAAGGAAAAGTAAGAAAGCATTTTAAACAGCTTTCGTAGTTCAACAAATTACTGACTATTTATAAAGTGCAAATGCTGCCAGAATTAACTTCTTTTCTGATCATATGAACATTTAATTAACTTAATTAATGAAATTCATATCCCAAACAATTTATCTTGGGAAGAAAGACATCCCATCAATTTTATCTTCACAAAATAAACCCGGGAACACCCACACCACTACTAAATGAATGCCAGTGTAGTTTTGAGACCATTTTGTGTGTAGAGAGTCTATTCTAACATCTGTCTGATGACACTGTTTCCCCATGGATCTACCAGAGCTCAGACCTTCTCCCAGAAAGACCACTTAGCACGACAGGTTTCCCCTTGAGACCAGTGGCATGGCTTGGCCTGCCTAATTCTGTTCTCTTTCACAGTATCGTAAGGTTGGAAAAGACCTTTGAGATCATCGAATCCAACCTTTGAAATATGCATCTGTATTTATTCTCCTTGGGTGCAGAAGTTAAGTATCAATCTAGGAAAAAAATAGTTCTCTCTGCTTGTTGAAGCTGTGACTTAACAAGAGCTGCTTTCCAGAGTGGAGGGGTCTTTGACTTGTACACCTTGTACTCGCCCTCACAATTGACTTGGGCAGTCTCTCACTTCACACTGATATTCCTAGTGCTTTCTGATCACTCTCTTTTCTTCTGTCTCCAGGTCTTTTTGAATTGTGTTACCTCTGTCCTCCTGTTGGTGTTACTTGTTGAATACAAATCCAGCTGAGCTCAGGCTGGTTCTCAGGAAGTACCAGGTACAAAAGTCTGAAGGATTACCAGTTTTGATTTTAGCTTCTATCCACAAGTCACTGGAAGAGTTTTGGATGCTGGGCTTTAATAAGTGCTTAAAAAAGAAAATGTCTAAAATGGGAGCTACATGTAGGTGGGTACACTACTTGAAACAACATTCTGTCTCAAAACTACTAGAGAATCAGATGTCCCCAAATTGATATTGCAATGACTCAACTGATCTGGATAGCCTCACCAGTTAGAGGTGGGTGATACAGGATGTACTCTCCAGCAGAGCTGAGATTTCCTCTAACAGGGTTTTTTTGAGCTATATGCCATGGTCAACAAACACTTGCCTGCTGAACAGGAAGGAATAGAAGGAATTTGTGCTCCAAGCAGCATGTTGCCTTCTGGCACCTCTACAGCTCTTCCTACACAAATCTTTTGGCAAAGCCACAAACCTAGCTGACAACTGGGAACATTTACAATTAGCTGAATGCATGATTTCTAACAACGATCATCCTCTTTCATACTGTTTTATGAATGAGTGGTTTTATGGAATGGAGTTTGATATTAGGATATGTTCTTCTAATTGACCTCTTCAGCTGTCTCGGCATTGCAAAATCTGGCGGTGGGCTGAGCAATGTTGTTAAAATAAATAGCAGTGCAGAGGAGAGGAGAACATGTTAGTGACAAAGTGGACAGGGAGTCTACTTGACCTTATGTGCATCTCCGAACAGATTTTACAGCTTCTTTAATACAAAAACAAGCTAAATCACTCATAGCCTGGAGAAAGGGCCACAAACTCTGTAGCAGGCCATTAATATGTTAATATTGAAAGCAGTATAGAATTTGCAATGCAATTTTGATGTTAGCTTGTCTGCAACTGAAAACCAGTCTAAGGGAAGCTTCTGGCCAGCAGAAATGATAATGTCCCAGCAGGCTCATTTGAGGCATTGTGCCTATCCAAGATCATGTTTTACCTATGATTTATACCCATGTTTGCCTGGGTCTTCACTTCTTACCATAAATTTTTCATGCTTCTCCATTCTCTGCTTGCTCATTCCTTCCAGCTGTTTCCGGCCACAAGAAAGCCAGATCTGTTCAGTAGTTGCTGCTGCTGCCAGACAGATATGGAGCCTACGTGGAGAGGCAGCACATGTTTTCAGGGAATCTGGTGGCTTTTCTGGTTCATTTTTAAAGGCGTGGCTGCCCTCTTTTCTTCTTGATTCTACAGTTCATTCTAGTAGTTCCCATCTTAGATGGGCAGGTCCCAAGCTTTCTGTGCACTATCAGACCTGGGTGTACGCATCTCCCCCCTGTTCCCTGTAGGTTCCTCCTACTATAGCAGCAGGCCTGACTTGTAGGCGATGTATCTCATTGCCACAGTCCCTGTCAAGGCTCAGTTTGTTCTTCTGCTCTAAGGAGCACATCTGCCGTTTCTTGCTAGTGTGTATGTTATCTCATTGGTCACCAGTTCACACCTTCTGCAAGGTCCTTCGTGGTGCATTTAGGTGCTACAATAAAGCTCTCGTTATGATGGCTTGTGCTGCCTAAGAGTGCAGTCCCACTCCTCCCTTCTCCCCTGTTTGTTGGCAGCCACAAGTTCTGCCGCTGCTT
The DNA here is from genome assembly GCA_033558235.1 of Neomorphus geoffroyi. Taxonomy (NCBI): domain Eukaryota; kingdom Metazoa; phylum Chordata; class Aves; order Cuculiformes; family Neomorphidae; genus Neomorphus; species Neomorphus geoffroyi. The sequence goes on from JAUMJM010000012.1 coordinate 8,289,427, forward strand.
TGCCTCCACCAAGGAATGCCCCAGCTTGCGGGTCCTGCAGAAGCTGTTCACTGCTCTTCTTGTGCCCAATGAGCATCTTGACTTCACTCACCCGAAGGCGTGTGACATGTGGATAACAGGATGAGAGGAGTGTACTGTCCTTCAGGAGATTAGGTCAGCGAAGGGTGTGACTGTATCCTGCACATTAGAGCAGGGATCTCAACTGTCCCTTTCAGACTTGAAATACGTTTTTCTTTAAGCTGCATACAACTGGAAGACCGGTAAGGATAACCTAGGAAACGTAGTGAGAGCTCCATGAGGGGGTTTTTGAAGTGTAAACTTAACTACTTTGGACAGGTTGTCATGTCCTGTCTACTTAAATGTGAAACAAAGCTGCTCTTTCAACCTCTTAAGTGTTAGAAAAGGGAGCAAAGCTTTTCCACAGAGCGGCAGAGCAGCAGAGGTAGTGCTGATATGGATACCACTCACTGCATCAGCCTTTCACTCTTACATGCAGATCTGAATGGATTTGAATTCTAAGAGTTTTAATTGAATGCTAAGATTTTTCAGATGTTACGCCAAAAATGGATTCTTGATTTTGCAACAGGAACAGAGAAACCAAGAAGAGAAAAATAAACAAAAAGTAGATAAAGACCACTGATAATACATAATGCCAGTTTCTGAGTCACCAAAATTCCTTCACATCATCCTCTAATCCCAGATTGGGTTGGATTAAATTATGTCTGTTCTTCAGACTAAACCTCTGTTGCTGAGAAAATTTTAATTTAGAACAAGTTTGCTGCAGATCCCTTCAAGTGTTTGGGTTTGAAAGTACAAGGTCCTTGTGTATATTAAATCTTTCTCTTGTCACTCCGGTAAATGCACTGAGCCATATGCTCTAAGCCTGAAACCACAGAATTATTTTCAAAAGAAGTCTTATTACGTAAATTCGATCTTCTTGTTTTGAAGGGAAAAGATAAATTAAAGATCTAATTCAGCGCCTGATTTCAAAAAATAAAATGGAAGAAGAAAGAAAACCTAGTAGAAATTCAGGCTGTAAAAATCTGACTGCACTTAGGAGAAGGTTCATATGCTTATGCTCTTTCTGGATTTTGGTACAGTTACCTACTAGTGCGTCTTGTGAATTAAGTAACACTTCCCACTCCAAGTGACTTTAGATTTTTCAGCTCACTCAGGGTAGCAGTGATGGATTGGATGGCTGAAAATTTTTGAAAGAAATGAAAACAAACCTGAAGAGGTTCATTTTAAAAAGTCATAACTAAAACCCACAAAACTACCGTATTACTAGCAGGAGGATAAATAGCCTTAATGTCTTTTACAGAGCTGGGGAAAAAATCCTCCTGAGTTTCTATCATAAATAAAATTACAGAGATTCCTTTAGCACACTGTTTAATTGTGTTCTAATTATTACCCGCAAATGCAGCTACATGTGATATAGCTTTTAAGCTGAGATATTTATGAACCATGTGTTCTCTCTGCAATGCTATTTTAGGCTCTTTAGCGATTGTTATTCCTGTCTATACACAAATTCTGCAACACTTTCCTAAATGATTTTGATCTTTAAGTCAAGACAACCAATGACTCTGCAGACATACACTAGAATTTGGTTACTCCTTTTATGCCTTTTTGAAGGTAGAATACAGGCTTATTTGTTCAGCTCAACTAACCTGTGATCTCAGATCCCAGTCGTAATTAGCTCTGCAGTGAAAATACACTTCAAAAGCAAACAATTAGGTGGATAAATGAACAAAATGGATAATGGATATTACAAGATTTACATAATGATTAAAATCAAATTATTCAGAATTAAGGAGATTGGTAGACCTGCACGAGAGGTATTGTTTTACTATTTCTGAATTCAGTTGGTGAGTTACAGGGTCTTTGAATGATGGTCTTGGTCTGCAAAAGTCAAATGAAATTGTCTCTCTTCTTGGTGTCCTCTCACCAGCAAGGAGAAAGAAGATGATACAGAATGCATAAAAAATAACATTGGAGGCCAGCAGTGTCATGAAGTTGAGCTAGAAATGTGTTTAATAATTACATTGTTCAACTTTGATTTTGAATGAGCTCTGTGTTTAGGGTTGCATTTGGGAAATCATCTGTGTTGCCCATGGGATTAAATTACATTATTCTCTGTGTTTTGTGAGCCCTTGGGGACCTCAATTCCTCTTTTGTGATAATTCACAAATTATGGCTGAGCAACGCGTTGGTAATAAATATGTCCTTGCATTTAATAGAGTCATTGAGAGCCAAGGTTGGTGGGATGTCCTTCCTTACCCCTACTGTCACACGCGAGTAAAGGCACTTCAGAACTGCACTTAAAAATATGTTAAAATTTACCGTGTATATGTCTTCTTTCTTTGAATTGTAGCCCAAATTTATAAATCCTATATCTGCTGGTACCAATTAAGCCCTGCTAGATGATGAATGTCTGAGGAGTTTTTAAACCTGCAACAATACTGGAAATACTGAGCTGCTTCATCCATAACAGTGAAACGGTTTTTAGCATAGGACAATCAGGTCCCTTTCTTTTCAAGGCAGAAACCTTGACATTCTGGTGTTAACACATTATTTTCAATTCTATGTTAGGCTGAACATTGAATGTAATGGTTTATGAGTGTCCTTTTTCACAGATGCACGCTATGCTTGAGACTGCAGTCAGAGTTTAAAGTCATAAAATCACAGAGTGGTTTAGGTTGGAAGGGGCCTTAAAGCCCATCCAGTTCCAACCCCCTATCATAGGCAGGGACACCTCGCACTGGATCATGGGGCTCACGTCCTTTTCTGGAGGGCCGCTCTCAATCACGTTGTCCCCCAGCCTGTATTGAAACCATGGATTGTCCCGCCGCTGAGATGTAGTCAGGGTTATTCTCCTTCCATTGGCCTTTTTCTCACCTGCTCTGTGTGAGGGGAATATTTCATGAGACTGTACTTGCTAAAGAAATTATTAAGATTGTGGAGTTTTTGCTAATTTGGCACAACAAAGGCAAGGGCTTTGTCCAAATCAGCTGGATGCAGCAGCTGAACAACTGCAGCCCATGTGTGTGAAAAAATCAGAACAAAAAAATCTTGAAAATCAGAAAATGGTGCAAATCATGATCTGTGCCAGGCTTTTAACAACTGAGATTTTTATAAAAACCCCATGCACATGCTTTTCAGTAAACCAGCCAGAAGTGGAATACCATGGGGCTGCAAATCCAAAGCTGAACCACATTTATTCCATTTGGAGTTGGAAGTGTTGCAAAAGTGTATTGTATCAAAAGGGAAGGTTTATGTGTGATACTAAATCTGGAACTGTTGAACTCAAATGTAGTAAGCAGACGACATCATAGAAATAATTCAGAAGGCTGCCAGTGTTCATAGAATTAAAATACTTCTTATATCAACTCTTAAACTATCTCGTCAGTATGCACAGCAGAGACTGCAAAATACCGTGTATCGTATGTAATGATTCCTGCACTTCCATGACAAGTCAACATCGTCAGACAGATACTCTACAAATTTCTCTCAGGAAAGAATCCCATGACTATATTGACAGTGCTGAGTTTTTGACTTGGTCTTCCTGTTAGAACCTGGAGTGTCTGGGTCAATGATTTAAAACTAATTGCATTGTGTTTTATTATTAAATAACTACACATGAATAAAAATAAAATTGAATGTTTACAATGATTTTTAGGGGGCACACACAAGGGATTTTATAGTCAGAATTCACCAACTTTCTTCTTTTTCAAAATGTTCTATATCATGTAATATTTTTCACCCTGAAGAAAAGATAAGAATGGTCTTAAGTATTATGAATTATTCAGTCAAAAAAGAAGTACTTCATTCTTTTATACTTTGAGGCAGTACATTTTATTCCACTCCTAACAGCAGCTTTAAATACTGCTTTAGACTCTCTTACTTTGAGATTCTTATCATACGTAGTCAGCAAAAACCAAGGTTATAGTTGTCCAATGATGGGTTAAAAGACATAGAAGACCAGACTTCGGCTGCACTGGAGCTGCCCATCTTTCAAGGCTGCCCCCTTGAGTTCTTTATTAATTTTTGCCTCTGTGTGGGGTTCTGTGGTACTGTACACATGGTACATTGATGTTTTTTTATGGCCTAGTCTCTCTGGTCCTGGCTGACCTCATGAAAAGGAACTGCAGGCAGAGCCCAGTGTGTCCGCGCAGAGGACTGGGTCTCGCCTTAGCGATGTGCTGTGTGAGAGAGTGTAGCAGCTTAGGGCACTGATGTTTTCAAGGGTTAAATTGGAGAGCGCTATTATCTTTGTGAAAGAAATTCTAAAAACTTTCAAAGTCTGCAGTGTGGTGGGACTTTTGTGCTGGTTTTGGACATGCGTTGGTGACCGGAGAACCTGTTAGCTCAGAGCTGCCTATTTTGTGTCCTTGTTCTAGTTTGGGAATCAAAGTCAACTCAGAAGCTTGCATTAGGAATTCTCTATTTTCATAAAAGCTGATAATGAGAGTTTCAATTACGTTCAGAGATTGCTGTGATGAGAAAAGGGTGCCTATTCCACATAAAAAAGAATGACCATTTCTGAGGAAGCTGGTCCTGGGTCTGGCAAATACAGATTCTGCTGCTCCTGCCGGGAGTTTACATGAACAGCTACTTGAATCTCTAATGCATGTTTGACTGTCTCGTTTACTGCCCTTATGAGTGTTATGGTTCCCAGTCCCTGACCAGAGCATGACACATCCCCTGTGGAGCACCAAAGGGGTGTCCGGCGCTGTGCGGAAGGAATGTAACCTTGGTATGGGAAGAGCAGTGCAGACCGTGGTTGCTTGCTGTAGAAATGGTGCACAAACCCACAATCTGATCAGAAGTCTGAAGTACCCCAAACCATACAATACATAGGGTAGAAAGGGGGAAGTACCGAGTCACACAAAAAAGGAGCAGCATGCTATTTGGAAAGAGAATATGTTCTGCTGAAATAAGTGTCATAAGGTGGCAATCATCAGAACAACATTTTGGTTACAAAACATGACATAAAATGAATGAAATTGGATTCTCTTTCTTACTCATCTTAACTGGCAGTTCAATTTGTGGCTGTCCTTGTGAACTTTTGTGAGCCTGTTTGCAGCAGAAGGGAAAAAAATGGTAGTCTTGCATCCTTTCTGTGTCTGAATGATGGCTGTTCTGCATCACCTGAAGGCACCCGTGGTTCTTCCTCTAACACATAGGACAGAGACACTGGAACAGTGTCGTGGGGAAAGCGGGATGTGCCCTTAGGGACACCCTGCAGCAAGCACCTTCCCTTGCCTGGGGTGGGAAGGGCTGTGGTTTAGAAGGTAAATAGTGATGTTTTGCTTCACTGTTTGTTCCCTGTTCACTTCCAGGTTGGAACAATATTGCATTGTCCTTTCCCTGGCATTCTAGAACAAATAAATTGCTGAGTGCAAAGTCCTTAAACCCTGTGTGCTTTGGAAAGATGCAACAAGAGTGCAAAGGAGGTGAATCAAAATTTCATTCATACACCAAAGAAAAGTTAAATTTCAAATAAAGGCAATTTTTATTATGATTAAACCAAAAAAAACCCCACGACTTTAAACATTCTCGATATCAACAGAAAACAGGTCTTGCCATACAACGCGCCAGCAGGTGTTTTTTTTCTGTTTCCCCAAGTAAGTGGATTGAGCCAAACTGTGTTCTTGGCAGAGGGGACAAGGAACCACTGCAGATGAAAGCTCTGGAATCAAATACCATTGGGCTCTGCCATGGAGGCTATTATTTCAGTTAAGGGCATGAAATGACCACCTGTCTTCCATGCGTGTAAACAGCAGATTGGATGTTAATTGGAAAGTACTGGACTAGTAGGAAAACCTGGTTGGAACTGTGCTTTTGGTATTTTCTTCTGTTTACTTTCCGAACTAGCCCTGGTAATTTTACAGGCTATTGAATTGCTGGACAGATAAGATATTTTAACACGGTGCTATAATTCCGTACTTAAAGGTTTTTCCTCCAGAGTGCATGAGGTTGGAGAAAAGGAGAAATACTTCACCAGTGATTTCTTTTCTTTTTCCCTTAAGTTGCTTTAAAATTTATCCTCTCCAGACAGGTCAGATCTTCAGAGGTTGCAAAATGGCAAAGTTCCATTGAAGCCAGGGTGTTCTATGGTTTTACAGCAATTGAGGGCTTCTTTCAGGAAACGCACAGCGAATACAAATAAAGGAAGCAGCCAACTGGCTTAACACCGAGTTGGAAACCTTAACATCAATTCTCTTTCGGAAAAACTCTGAAGGTTGTAACGAAAATGTTGCTTAGGTAACAGAACGTGGCCTCCCATCACAGGCAAGATGCTGGCTTAGGGAGGGCCAAACAGAGTTGGTGGTACAAAGGAAACTGCTTAGCTCAAGATGAAAGGCTTGGCCCATGGATTGCTGGGTACCTTTGCCTCTTGGGGGAGGTAAGTGAAAGCTGCAGGTGTTAGATAACATAATGCATGAGCATTATGGTGCTCTGAGCCTGGAAGAGTGGCTCCTGTGTGTGTCTGTCCTTTCCTGTCTCGTTAAAGCAATCTTTTGTAAAGTAGGATGAAACAGAAATAGACAGATTTTTTGTTAGCTGAGAATCTGACCTGGCATTACCAAATGAATTACTGGAAAGTGCTGATGTGCTTTCAGCTAAGACGGCATCAGCAGAACTGATGAGAAGAGTCCAGTGGAAAAGAAATCAGATGAACCTAAAAGCCTAAACGTTCATAGAGTTTTACTCATTCTTCATGGAGTTAGAAATAAGGTCATTATTAGGGACAAATTTTGCTTATATCTTCAGCTGATGAGGCCTGGACTTACTGCAAGTACCATGCCATACACTTGGGAAGGAGGAGTAGCCCCTGCAGCACAGATGCTGGGCTGTCAATGAATGGTGTTGCTCCAAAACGCAGGTGTTTTGGCTCTCTGTATAGTGTGGTCAGCAGTTCCCGTAGTGAGTGAGATGAAATGTTTTATGGCAGAAATAACCGGGGAGCTCTTTGTGACTCTGGAAAGGATCCAGGAGGTGACAATATAAAAATTATAAATAAAAAAAGATTTTCAGTAGGTGCCAACAGTGTGTTCACAACAGGGCTTGCATGCAATTTGCATTGGCTTCACAGTAAGCAAAACTTCTGCAGTTGGACATGACTTTGAGACGTGGCAAAGCTCATATGTTCACAATTTTTCATTTGAATGCAGAAAGATTAGAGTCTGGACTATGAAAACTGAGCATCTGGAACTATGACAAACAGAAGAATCCTAACACAGTCACTCTGTTTCCACTTTTGTTGAACTGTGCAGTCTTGTCATCTTGACTATATGGTCACTGTTGAGCAGCGGTTTACGTTTTACACTTCACAGCAGAGATCAACCATCTGTGTTCTAAGTAGGTGTTCTGTGGCTGCACCTTCCGAAACAAGTTACAGGGTTTATCGAGGATACGATGCATCTTTGTTTTCTAGTCAACAGTGGTAGCAAACACCACAGTAAACTGTGCAGAATGACAGTACAAAAAGCATAACAGTGCAGTCATGATTGCATCGGAATTCTGTGATGGGGCCTTAAAATACCTGCAAAGTCTTCCTGGAGATAGTGATTGCACAGGAATTGCAATGAGGCATTTCAGCCTAGCATTCATTGCCAAGATTCCCTTGGGACATTCAAGAATGACACCGTGACAGGTTGCTGCCTATCATTTCTTAGGTCAGAATCATTATTTCCATGGCAACGTCAAGTGTATAATGTACCCAAGGCCTTGGGGCACTTTGGCATATCTGATGGTGATGTAATGTTGTGTCTAGTCACAACGGAATTTCACTTAGCAGATAAAAAGCAAGAAGTAATTTATGGTCCCAGTTTTTGATCCTTTGATAAATGAACGCCCTTTTCAAGTTGTGGCTGCCTGGTGACTCAGTAAGTATCTTGATGCCGGGATGTCTTGTGGTCCTTTGAAGTTTACAGTAAGCACTGCTAGAATATTTGCATTTGTTCTGGTAATCCTTCGCTCCCCCGCGTGTGGTGGAAGGGTGCCCTGTAAGCAAGCCCCTAGTGGGGGAGGCAGGGGGAACTGCCGTAGCAAGTTGGTCAAGCTCTCTTCCCCGTAACTGGCTACTTTTTTCTTTGCAGAGAGTGCTTTCTATGAGTTTTGCTTATTCTATAAAACACTCCGACATGTTAAACTTTTCCTTTGTGCTTCTACATTTTGTGATTTCTGCCAGGAATCTCTCTGAATGACAGTGATTCTGCTTTGCCAAAGGCAGATGAGAAACTCTGGCTCATCTTACAGATAGTTTCTACCTAGAAGGGGTGGTTTTAGTTAGCATTTAAGATAGAAAAACGGTTCAATTTTCTTTCTTTCTGCTAAGGTACAAAAAAATTGATTTTTTTTTCCTTTGGTTTAATATTAGCAAAGTAAATTGCCTTCCCACTTTCTCAGCTTAACTTACCGTGTTCTATTTAAACCAGAGGGCTAACAGGGGAAAAAAAAAATAATCTGTAGAGATTTCTTCAGTTCCATTAATCATGGGAGTGAAGCTGGTGTGTTTGAATGAGATCCAAGCAAGCAACAGCTTTCCGGTGACGTGTAATGTGATTGCCTGCTAGCTCAGAGCTTAGTTCTGTTTCTCCTAAGCATTCATCTGGGCAGGTGACAGTTTTGAATTAGTATGTGTGGAGCAGTTCTGGATTTTCTGATGCTGAAATAATTTTTCCTTCCCACCACAACAAGTTCACTGAAATGCAGCCATGATCGCAGCTTATCTGCCTTCAAGGCAGGGTCAGATAGGAACTTATCATAAAACCTGTGGTCTACTTGTCCTTTCTCTTAGAGTCTCTCAAACTTTGTGCTGGATATTTCAGAGGCAGCTGAGCGCATCCTCACATCCCTCAGCTGCGAGGGAATGGACTAGAAAGGGAGCTGAGAGATCAGAGTTCTGCGTTAGGGCTTTTAGATGTACTTAAGTTGTGAAGTATTAAAGAATGGCCTTTTACATTTCTTTCTTTTTCCTTTTTGCTTTTTGTCTATGTGTGGCCCTTATTTCCTTAAATGATGAGATTTGTGTCTGAACAAAATAAAACCGTTGTTTTAAAGGAGGGAAAGGAAGCAGTTAATGAAGAGTAACTTTTGTTTTCTAGCATGGAACAATAATTTACAACTCATAGAAAGTTGATTGAATTTGCTGCTCTAATCTCTGTGTGGCAGTATTTCAGTTCCAAATCAAATGCAACTCAAAATGCCACAGTAAAAAGCAAATTATAGGTGCAAATGCCATATTTTACAGCTGTCCACTGTGCTCGTTGCAGAGGGGATTTGATTCTGCTTTGGCAAATTTACCAAGTATATTGCATATAGTCTTAAAAAACTCTTTTTTCTGTATGAAGAGTGTGTGGTCTTGAAGGAGATACTACTATATTGTTCATTAATTTTGGTTGTGGTGGAGGGAGAGCAAGCAAGCAGCAATACACTGTGTCAGTCTCTATGAAGTTCTGTTCTTTCCTGTGCACTTGTTTTGTGTATACAGGGAATTAAATATCAGAAATATATTCTAAAAACTTCCACCGCAGACACTTCTGTGACACCAAACAGTATAATAGAATCATAGAATGGTTGAAAGGGATCTTAAAACCCACCCAGTTCCAACCCCCTGTCATGGGCAGCGACACCTCCCACTGGGTCAGGGGGCTCCAAGCCCCATCCAACCTGGCCTTGAACACCTCCAGATGGGGCAGCCATGATTTCCTTGGGCAACCTGGGCCAGGGCCTCCCCACCCTCCTAATGTCTAATCTAAATCTTCCCTCTTCCAATTTAAAGCCATTATGAAGTCACACGGCTGGTTTAGACTTCTCAAGCTCAGCTGAAATAAGAATTAATTCAAGTAGAACACGGTGATGCTCTTCTTGGTCATTAGGGCAGCTGGCAAGAAATTTGTGGTGATGTTCATTAAGTGCAGGTCTTCACAGCAGTATTTAGGTGGCATTTGCAGCAATCATTGTCTTGGTGCATGTCTATGCATGTCTGTGAATTAGCTATTAGACTCATGTCTATGAATTAGCTATTTGAAAAACCAGCGGTGGTTTGAGTTGGCATTGCTCCCTGCCTGCAGCTGGGTGATAGTCGGGTTCGGTAGTGGTGGAGAGGTTGGAAGATGAATGGCAGTAATTTTCTCTTGCTGCTCTTACAAGGTAGGGATAAAAGCTATAGAAAGCAAGTGTGTGGACGGAAGTGCTCTGAAGCACCCAGAAAGACACAGGTAAAAAAGATTCTAACCTTCCGTACAGGTGACCGAACTGTGTCTGTCAGAAGCATTTCAAAGAAACCTGGTGCTGCAAGGTTGTGCACTTGCTCTGTTCTCCTGGGTAGTGACTGACAGTGGTTTGATGGGGAGAGGGTGGCTGTGTTTTGTAATTTGCCATTCGACATCAATACCTTTCCGCTTTTGTCCCCTGAAGAACTGACCACGGTTACACCTGCAGTGCCTTGCCTCTCCTCTGTACCTGTTTGCACCCCTCCAAGGACCAAGGATCGCTAGCTGTAAAATTCATTTGACACCTGGGTGTCAAGTTAGAAATTTCTAAGTGGTCACCAGTACAAAGTGTAAATGTGGGACTTTTTCATTTGTTACTTTTAAAACCTCACTAGGTTATGAATTTTTATGGCTTGTAATGCTGAAGGATAAGTTAGATATCACACAGGTCTGGTTTTGAATTTCAAATCTTGCGACGAGCGGAGGGAGACAAGACACGAATTCAATGTGAACCATAAGCAAGCTCCAATTTATTGATGCGACACAGCTTTTTTTATGCTCCTTGCATTGTCTTAATTATGCATACATGGCATAACCTAACTGGCTACTTGTGGTTTCGTTTCCTGGCTGTAGTTTCGTTTACTGAACGTACTTCTGTACTTTCGATTCCTGACCATGTATCCTTTCTACGCTGGCTCGGTACCAGGAAAGTTGCTTACTACTTGCTCAATGTTATCGTAACCTTCATGGGCTTCCTGAATGTCTCACTTATGCTAACGGAGGCCTGGCTACACTAGCTCAGGAAAGCACTGCTACATACTGCTAACTAACTCGTCCAGGGACCCATGTCCCTTTTCCTCGAGCCATTCTCCAACAAAATCTATTCAATTTATTATCCTTAAGGTATTACCTAGGACTTCTGGGATTCCTGAACCACAAAATCTTGCCTTGTTCTCTGTACCTGTATTCAGTTCTGGGTTTTGCAGCAGGGAATTCTCTGGGTTTTGCCATCCCCAGTGCAACTGCAGACAATCAGCCTGGCAATTTGTGTTACAATACCACTGCAGCTATTGCACTTGTAGGTATTTTATTCCGCATTTTAGATTGATTTCTTACCTGAAGTAGTCTTCTAGGAAGTTTCTTCTTTGTACCTGATATTTTCCGAGCTCTCCATGTTCACTTAAATGGGAGCAGAATTAGATCAACAACTGCCTTTTCGGAGCACAGAGTCAAACTGATGCTGAGCGTGCTCAGGTGTCTGCTTGAATGTGTTCTGGAAGCAACTGGGTGATTTTACTCTGGCACTTGAGAAAACTACATCAGCTGCAGCATGAAGAGGTCTGCACAAAAACACTGTTCTTTTAGCAGCTCATTCATACGTCCTTGTGTTGGTCATACAGTCTTGGCAGCATTCCTCAAACTTGCTCATGTATTTCTGAAAGATTCTAACATCCTAAAGATACCAGTCAGTCATCACTGATGGACTAAGAGTTTGTGCTGTGGAGTTTCTACATTGTAGAGGGCCATTAAAATGGCTTTTCCTACAGCATCTTGAAGTGTATGAAACAGCCAGTCCTGGCGAGGTTCCTGTGTTCTTTCTATGCTAGAATTTGCCAGGTGTGATAGCTTGAGGAGCACTCATGGCCATAGGTGTGTCACCATGACACCTGTTGACCAGATACGTTGTCTGTGTAAATGACAGCTGCTTATGGTTGATTGCTTGTTGCTCACTTAATAACCAAGAGGATTTATTACACCTGTCAGATGTAGTGATGTGGTACCAAGAACATGGATCACAAAACGTTGCCATCAGAATCTCTTTCGGACTGAGGATGACTGTCACATTCCCACAAGACTATTACTCTTCTCCAGGTGGCACTTCTACTGTTAGCGCCACTGGCTTCCCTCGCAGATTAATGGGGCACACTGACCTTTCTGGTCTCGTAAATGGAAACCTGACTCCTCCATATTTCTTGTGCGTGGGACATTGTCATTAACATCAGCATCGTTAACATGAAGAAGCAGCCACTGCTGCCATGACTACCCGTGTGTCCTGCTGAAATAGCCATTCGTTACTCCGAGGAAGGGCCACGCGATGGTCTCTGCATGGTTTGTGAGGCCGATGGGGAGCCAACACCTAGCAGGCTGGTTAAATAGCAGATAGATTTTGTTACATAATTACTTTGCTGTTTTTGTGAAGGGAGTGATTTTTTAAATTAAAATTTACATTCCATTACTTATCATTTTGACTCTATTGCTCCTTATCCTCTACGGACATTCTGAGTGCAGATAATTTTAATTAAAAAAAGCCAACAGATACCTAACATGGAAAATATGAAGTAATGATATTGTATTTCTTTTTAAACATAATAATTGCTATGCTAATATTTTGTACTATACTAATGGTTCATACTAGACTGTTTTAAAAGATTCTTGACAAAGAAAAAGATTTTTCAAGAGAGAAAAATTAGCTAGTGCTTCTAAAGTCTGATATACAAATTCACTGAGGAAAAAATCCGATCGACTTCAAGGGCTTTGGATCAGACCCACACGAATAAATGCAGCAAAGCACATGAAGTACATGATTAACCTTCAAAATATTCTCAAATCACTCTCCTCAACAAAGCACGTAAGCACTTGCTTAAATTTGAGTATTTGATTAGCTGTCTGAAGTATTCACTGAAGAAAGACCAAAGCACTACCACTTTGAGCTAGTGTTATCTACCTAACGCTGTCTCCACGATGGCATCTGCTTGCGAGTTTATTTTGTGCAAAGTCCCGAAACGTCAATTTTTTCTTTCAGTCTTCACAGGGCTTCTAATGCAGTGACAATTTAATAAAGCAGGGGCTCACAATAGTTAATACATTTTAATAAAAGTTAATAATTTAGAGTTTGGTTTCTAGTAATTTTCTGTTTATAATGTCAAAGTATTGAAGTTGAATTTTCAAAGCTAACTTTATCAGAACTCTACATTTTATTAAAAAGCAAATCCAAACCACAACACAAAGTTAAAATAAATTTATTTCTTTGGAAAATTTATACTCATTGAAACACTTTTAAGGTGGAGAAGAGCTTTGCTGGGAGATGTCTACTTGGCTCTAAGGCTGATATAACACACAATTGTTTTGAAATGAGAGCAGGCAATTAATATTACTCAAATTCATTGTATTAAAACCAAAACAAAGCCATTGCATTTATATTTGCTTGTGACATTTGGGCGTTCACTTTGTAGAACTGTAAACATTTCTGGTTAAGAAATGTTTGCAGTAAGAGGATGGCAAATATAATTATGTATTTTTTTCTCTTGTTTTTTTAAAGGATCAGTATTCATTCAGAATTCTGGAAATGATTCTGTAACTGCAAAAGCAGAAAAGAATGACAGTTTATGCCTGAAGAGACCTCCCAGATCACAGTGACATGATTTGAACTGAGCTGCTTGTAGTGAGCAGCTCTGGCTCGATCCAGAGTACATCTGATCTCCCAGCCCATCACTTACATTCTAGTGTGTTCAAGGCAGCACAAATGCCAGTAATGTTTGCGATGGGCTTAGACACCAACCTGCAGGTTGCTCTGGAGCAGTGTAATTTCACCGTTGCGCTTTATTAGTGAAGAAGGAGGGAGAAGCTTAGAGATGTATGTGAACTTGCTAAAGAAGAAAAAATCCCTTGCCTTCTAACTCTTTCACCTCCTTGTAATGTCTGCAGTTGTATCCATGGACGCTGCCTCTGCATGATATTCCCCGCTGTCCTACAGCAACGATCTAGCTTTCATGAGCGAAAGCAAGGCGTGTGTGCTGTTCTGCTGGAGGAGAAGGCAGCCAAGCAGCAGTACATTTGTTCACCGTAGGTATCCTCTCCAGCACTTTATTTGCATTTGCCTGCTCTAGACAGAATTTGCATCTGTTCCAGAGGCACCATGCTGCGTATAAAGTATTCAACAGACAGATGTTTGTAATAATTAGCAGATTTTGACTGCTATCCGTTAGGCACGCAGCAGGCGAGGGAGCTAACACTGATGTTCAATAGCCCACTAAGCTTGCTCTAATGGCCCCTGCTGAGCAAACTTGTCTAGTCCGTTATCAGGGTTAGGACAGCAGCTCGACTGCCAGTACCTTGCTGCCTGCAGTCATATGGGACGTGGTGTCCCTTGATGGCAAAGAATGAGTCTCTGCCGGGATCTGAGCTGCCCTCTGCCTGGTCCCTGTGAACCAGCCTCTCTCCTCCTTGCTGACACCAGTGCATGCAAAGGCTGTTACAGACATTGCACCTGAGTGAGTCCGGATGGGAAAGCTGCTCCTGAGCGTGGATGCTGGCAGTCCCTGAGCTGTACTGAACGCAGCGATGTGCTTGCCCTTCTTGAGAGGGGCATGTCTGGCCATGGGTCTAGGTGCTGGGTCTCTGGTTTTGGGGATTTCTCTGAAGGTAGGAGCAGGTGGCATGAAATACACTATTGACCTGATTGCTGGCAGCATTAGAAGTAATTTGCTGTATTTTACAGCATGTCTTTTAATACTATCATGCTATTCAACTACTCTAACAGAAGCAGTTAAAAAAATCGGGATTTCTAATATCCAGAGGTTTTAAGGTCCTGTCTGTTGTCACCTGCTAATTGCAGAATTATACTTTCTGTGCTTATAAATGTGAGGAAATTGTTACAGAGAAGCTTTCTTTCAAGGATGCAGATTGGCAAATGAGCATCTTTTGGTGCAGAAACTCTTGTGAACTCTTTTGTCTTTTGGACCTGAAATGAAATAAAAGTCTGAAAAGTTGCTGATACTGCTACATTAATTTCAACTGTTTATCTGCGAGACCAACCTGGGGGAGAGAGGAGGGGAAAACGACTTTGTAAAAAG
This sequence comes from Neomorphus geoffroyi, assembly GCA_033558235.1. Taxonomy (NCBI): domain Eukaryota; kingdom Metazoa; phylum Chordata; class Aves; order Cuculiformes; family Neomorphidae; genus Neomorphus; species Neomorphus geoffroyi. The sequence continues at coordinate 8,304,500 of JAUMJM010000012.1, forward strand.
TTTGACAAAACAGATTTAAATATGGCCTCTTGTCTGATTGGATGGTTGGGTTTTTTCCTTGAAGACTTTTTCTGTTGCCTTTAATTACATCTCCTTGGGTCCATTTCCCTGGCAAGCTTAGAAAGAGAAAGAGTGAGGAGAGCTTTCATGCCAAGATGGTTTCTCCAAGTTCTTCCTTATCCCTGCTTCATAGTAGCTTTATCAGTAATTGGTTTGGGTATGTTGGCAGTGCTTGATAGCTTTCAGCTGGATATGTACAGTCAAACACATTTTCATAATCTACAGAATATCGTTTTCTTAGATCCTGTTTGTTCTTTTTTGCAAGATAACTTTTTTCCCCTGAACATTGCAATGTCTGGTGGTTGCTGTTCAATTGTAATAAAATTTATGGTGTAGCTTATGTAACGTTTAGGAGAGTAAAGCCCATACGTGTGCTGTGCTTCTCAGTAATTGCCGAAGTACTCCCAGTACTTCTTGGACGAAACAGAACCTAATTAAGAAAGGAGAAGTCATTATAAAGATGATTTGTGCTCATGAATAGGATGGGTTTGTGCTTATCATCCTTATAAAGTGGCATTTGATGAATATGTAACATATTCGGGATCCAAACCCCAGTGTAATGTCAGTGAATCCTGTCATTAGACCCCCCTACTGGTGAGGTGCTTAGCCAGCAGATCTGAAAAGTGCTGTGGCACATAACAGTAATTGAATTTTGGGTAATTTCCCATTAACCTACATGGGTAAGCCTCTTACAGTACTGTGAAAATTCTGCTGCTCAGCAGGAAGAAGTGGCAAAGTGCTGTTTGCCTCTGCTGAACTTGATGATGTGGTGGTTTGGGAATGGGCGTTTTTCTCTGATGTAGATCAGGCTGTGATCACGAAAATTATTTTGGATAGAACCAACAATGCAAAGATGCTGTAAGCTAATAGGGGTTTGGAATTTGAAAATCCAGAAAAGGTGAAAGCCGCTAATCTTCATGTATGTGAAGATTCTGAATACAAAAGATAAATGAACTGCCTTGCTTATTGACTGTGCTAGGGGTAAAATGTCCTAGGCTTAGAGCAGGGGAGAGCTAGGGGCTTAGAGCAGGGGAGAGCTAGGAGCAAGTGGCAAGCAGGGGAGTTGTGTGCTGAAATAGAAGGAAAGCAATGTAGAGAAAGCAGTGCAGGAAAGCAATGGAGCCTTCAATCAGTGGAGATTTGTGAGAATAGGCTGAACACAAAGTTTTAACTCCTCTTTCTGCTGACAAAAAGAAGAAATATAGGTTCACAGTATCACAGTATCACAGTATTATAAGGTTGGAAAAGACCTTTGAGATCATCGAGTCCAACCTACAACCCAACACCTACACTTACTCCTACTTGTCAACTACACCATGTCACCAAGAGTGGTGGCAGAAACAGAAGCACCAGGCTATGTGCTTCTTTTCTAAGGTTTCTTAAGTCCTTTGAGCTCCTTTTTAGAAGACCATAATTTCGGACTTTCTCTGGGATTAAAATTTACAAAAGGTGTGTTGGTGAGAGGCGGTAGCTCTGCAAACCTGCAGGGGGCAATGTGGCTGTGAGGCCCTCTGGATGGTGTGCACCCATCGCTGCCAGGTGCCCAGCAGTCCCTGGCAGTGGTGTTCCCCAGGTGCCACTGCTCTGCTGGTAATGCCACCAAGGTGTGGTGGATGGGTCGTTACCACCAGGGACTCCGGTGCGGGTTACAGTGCTAAGCACCGTGTTCTTCCAGTACCTGAAGGGAGCCTGCAAGAAAGCTGAGGAAGAACATTTTACAAGGACCTGTACCCATAGGATGAGGGGGAACGGCTTTAAACTGGATGGGAGAAGACTTAGATGAGAGAGACATTGGGAAGAAATTCTTCATGATGAAGGTGGTGAGGCCCTGGCACAGGTTGCCCAGAGAAAGTGGTGGCTGCCCCATCCCTGGAGGGGTTCAAGGCCAGGCTGGATGGGGCTTTGAGCCCCCTAATCCAGTGGGAGGGGTCCCTGCCCGTGGCAAGGGGGTGGAACTGAATGGGTTTTAATGTCCCTTCCAATCCAAACCATTCTATGATTCTATGATTCAGTGTCCCCAGGTCACCTAGACTATGCCACAAGCATGATGAGAGCGGTGACCACAGCACACCAATGAAGCTTGGGGTGGGCTGGGGAGCAGAGGTCTCTGTGAAGTCGACTGAGCTTCCTAAAGATCCAGCAGCCACCATTTCTTCTCGCTCCTGTTGGATATCAAAGCCCTTACATCCTCGTAAAGATCTTCAGAGGCTGGAGGTAGCTCGGTGAGGCATTCAGAAGTATGGGAAAGCCTGGCTCTGAGCTGCTCCCTGCCCTTAGCTCAGGCCATGGCTGTTACCTTATGCCAGAGCTGTGCCCCCATGCTGTCAATGAGATAAGAGGAGAGAAACCTGCATACTCTCAAAAAAAATACTTTAGCAGTCTTTTCAGTTACAGAACAAAGCCTATTTTTATTCCTAGTTTTCTCATTCCTCTTTAAATGTGACCATTACTATGAATAATGTAAATGAACATTTGCCACCTGGGGTAAGGCTAACTAAAATGTTAAATGTGACTTTAAATGGCCTGTCTGCCACCACTTTGTCATGTTACAGATTGCAGCCATCGCTTGTTTAACTGAAAGGCTCCTTCCTGCTGCTTCCCAGCCACTGGGATAGCCCAGCCAGGGCTGTGGGTGCTGGGGATGTGAGCTGCACGCCACGGCGAGCAGCGATTAATGGATGCGGTTATAAATAAGCGTGTACGTGTGCGTAGTAATCTTTGAAGGAGATTATAAAGTGCAATGCCAAAGTGAAAAATCTGACACTGGGACATCTCTGAAGAGGTAGCAACCCCCGTTGGATCCTTTCACTGTTGCTCCTTTGAATCATCAGCTTCTGCTGCTTTGTTGCAATCCATGGCTGCTAACGAGTTTATAGGAAAACGATGCTCAGTGAGAGAGGCTCTAAAATGGTGCTTAGGGATTGCATAGAGAGAAAGATTTATGTGGCTTCAGAGGGAATTGTGAAAACATGTTTGTCAATATGCATGAAGTAAATGAAGAAGCAAATATGTTTAATAGGTTGCTTGTAGAAGGAGAATATGGTTCCTCTCAGCCACAGGCTTTATTGAGGCTGTGCCTGTGTGATGCTTTTTTTATCCCTGCTGTACCAGCAGTGCAGTGACACCTGGACCCCTGAGGATTCTAAGTGCAAGCACAGGGTGCTGAGAGGGACTAAATGTGGGGAGGGTTTGCTCTTATGGAAGCTCTGCACAGCCCCTTGAGTCTTCTGTCCTGTTCCTGCCATCCCTCCTCCATCCCCACTCTTACCTTGAATTTCACAGGCACACACACAGATCAATTCACAGTTGTGTAAGGCAGGCGAGACACAACAGGCACACGCTGACACAAGAGAGGTTCTGGCTGCTTATAAGGAGAAACTTTTCCCCCAGCAGGACAGTCAGGCATTGGGATCTGTTGTGCAGGTATATCTTCTCAGTTTTTGCAGGTTCTGAAGCCCAGTTCGGGTAAAGCACTGAGCGATCTCATCTGATCTCACTGCAGACCCTGCTTGGAGGCAGGAGGTTCTTCCAGCCTGGATTACTGTGTGACCGAATCCTTCCCCATCTGGAGGGACGCAAGGACTCTTAGGAAAAGTTGGGCTGGGGGTTTCTATTGCACAAAGGGGTGATACATGATCGTTCTGGTCATAGGTGTAAAGATTTGACTGTACACTATGAAAGCAAAGGTAACCAGCAAAGGAAGTGCAAGATAGGATAGAATAGGGAATCCTCTTAAAAGGAGGGGATTCTCCCCCTCTACTCTGCTCTTGTGAGACCCCACCTGGAGTGTTGTGTCTGGTTCTGGCATCCCCAACGTAAGAAGGATATGGAACTGTTGGAATTGGTCCAGAGGAGGCTACAAAGGTCATGAGAGGTCTGGAGTCCCTCTGCTGTGAGCACAGGCTGAGGGAGTTGGGGTTGTTCAGCCTGGAGAAGAGAAGGCTCTGGGGAGACCTCATAGTGGCCTCCCGGTACTGAAAGGGGCTCCAGGAAAGCTGGGGAGGGGCTTTTTACAAGGGCAAGTAGTGATAGGATGAGGGTGAATGGCTTTAAATCGGAAGGGGGAAGATTTAGATTAGATATTATGAAGAAATTCTTCACAATGAGGGTGGGGAAGCCCTGGCCCAGGTTGCCCAGGGAAGCTGTGGCTGCCCCATCCCTGGAGGTGTTCAAGGCCAGGTTGGGTGGGGCTTTGAGCAGCCTGGTGTGGTTGGAGGTGTCTAGGGGGTGGAACTGGATGGTATTTAATGTCCCTTCCAACCCAGACCATTCTATGATTCTGTGATTCTGTTTGCACCGAAAGGGGAGCAAGCGTACCTGTGCAGGCTTTCTGCCAGCTGGGCTGTTGGAATGGGGTTTTTCTTCTCTGTTGCACTCTTCCCTTTGGGGGCAGGGACTCTGCTCCTTCGATGTGCTGTGAGCTGGAGAATTGTAAGAGCAACTGAGTGACCTAGATACCCCGTATAATTGATTTGGGTTCCGTTAGGCTTCTTGTCTCCATTTAATACAATTGTGTAGCTGATACATACTTGAAATGCTGGCTGTAGAGCACCATGCAGGCAGCAATGTGTTGTACAGGACACATTACCCCCGGGTGACTTTGGCTGCTGAGGCTCCCATCCTTCTTCTGTTTAGAAAGGACTTCATTGGCAAAAGGGAAGGAGGAGCAGTGCTCAATAGGGAAATTACCCTCCCTGTTAGTGAGTCATCAAGGTCTCAAAAGAAATGGTCATGAGTGCTGGTAAATCAGTGTCCTAACAGAGAGAGCAGAAGATGGAGTACTGGTTAGTGGGTGCTGCAGCCCACCCATTGGCATTAGAAAACAGGCTGGCTGGCTTCTCAAGCAACCATCTGTCATTTCGGTATTGAAAAAGACTGTGTGCTCCTCGTAGGCTTCAGTTTGTGTGGTGCTCATGCTGCTGGTGCTCGGACACTTTTGCTCTTCTGACTATTCTCACTGATAGAATAAAAATCAGAAAGTCTGGCACCCAGTGGGGAGTTGCTTGTAAAACAAGATGATTGTAAAACAGGTATTTTCTGTGCAAGTAGTTGGGATTGGATCACACTTCTTATCTGCCAGTCTGAAACCTGAGGATATTCCCTGCATGGTTTAATATTGCCCGTTTCAAGACACTGCAGATGAGTTTGAGGCATAGTGATAAGGAGTTGGAAGTAAAATTGCAGAGCATGTAAGGGGTTTGGAACTATTTTATCTCCTCTTATGAGCTCCCTCAATGTTACAGTCAAAAATAGGGCCACTGTCACTGGGAAACCAGGGACCTGTGTTACAGGGACTGTGAGGCAACTAGAAAGGAAAAGAGTTGTAAATTGCCTGACGTTACAAATGGAGGAGAGGGGAAGATGGCAGGCTGTAAGGCAGCAACTGGGAATTCAGGGCCAGGAGAAGTAAGAAAAAGTTGAAGTCTAAGTAATCAGCAAGGCAAGCTGAACACCTAATGGGGGACACTACGGGTAAGTTAAAACACAAGAAATATGTAGCAGTTGCAACAGTCCGTTCCTAGGACATGATAACACTGCCAGTGAAAGCACAGAAGAGCTAATTTTCAGTAGATGTTTCTGTCTTCTGCTTGAGGAAAGGCAAGGTGATGTATCATTTTCATATAAGAATGCCATGGTTTCATCTCTAACATTGAAGAGTGTGTTAAACCTGAGGTACAGAAATTACATTTCTTGAGTTTGGCAAATATAAATTAACTTTCATCCTGTAGTTGTAAAAGAGCTGGCTAAAGACTGAGGTTAAGGGAGGGAGTTAGGGGGGTTTGTTGTTGTTCTGTTTTACAAAACTCCTGGGAGAGTTTCAAGTCACTATAGGAAAATTAATGGATTGATCCATGTAAATGTTATTCAGATAAATGTAAGTCAACTTGATAGCAGACTTGGACAAGACAAAAGGAGAGCAAGTACATGAATCTTGTAATAAATGGTTAAAATGTATAAGTTCTTTAATTAATACTGCTTGGTATTGGCTGTGAAAAAAATGATCCTGTTAGACTAGTTTTTAGTAGTATTATAAACTTATTTGATTAAATTAATAGTGTTTGTGCTTTGGCTTGGTACCTTCATTCCTTTATTTCTGGCTGACAGGCGTTGAAGCCAAGAGTCATTCCCATGCTGCTGTGCTTGTGGGGAGATCCTGCCATATTTTTTTCAGGGACCCGGGAGACAAGCTGAAGTGTCTGAACAAAGCTTGCGGATGTCAGGGCAGCTCTGGAGTTATAAGTAACTAAAAGGCCAGACCCCTGTTCCAGGTGCAAGAGCTACTGACCCACAATAACATGGCAAAATTGTAGATGTCTGCGCCGAGGGACAGGGAAGGCAGCACACCAGTTTGAATGCAGGCAGCGGCTTTCGGTTTGTTCCCCTCCTCCCCCAGATTTAAAAGTTAAACAGAACTGCTGAATATTTGTTAATTCCACTCCCAAGAAACAGTTCTTGTCCCTGTTCAGTTTCCCGGGGCTTCCTTTGGCTGGAGCAGGCAGGCACAGCCTGGGGCTGACACAGCTCGAGGAGGAACATCACATGTGGGGCCGGCGGCTCAGAGTCACACCGATACTCTTGGGTGCGTTTGATGCCTCGCAGCGTTTGCAGCCCCCTTTGCACAGGGGCAGCTGCTGCCAGCAGGGCTCGCTCCCCTGCTGCCTCCAGGGCTTTGCTCTGGCAGGAGATGGTAGGGTAGGGGAGTCAGCACAGAAACATCACTGAAAGGGCTGGAAATCCTGCTGTTGTAGGGCACTACAGAAACTGGAGCTTTGGAGTGAAATGAGTAGAAGGGAGGACCATGTCCCTTTGTGAGTGGCTGTGTGAGGATCCAGTCGTTAACTTCGTTTCACCTCGTAAATGTGTGAGAACACCCAAGATTCGGTGGGTGGAACTGGACATGTTAAAAATTTTGAAGTTAAAGCCTGCCAACAAATATTTAGAAGTAGGGGTAATAAATATGCAGAAAAATATTTCTGAAGGTGTGTTTGGACACTTCACCGCAGTCAATTTGAAGACTAAAGCTGACTGTTGCATCCCAGGGTATGAACTGCTCCAGACAACGACAGAGCAAACACTAAGGCTTGTGTTACGCAGAACGTTTCAGTGATTGCAGCAGTCCCTCCTGGCTGCACGATGGGTGCTGTGAAGGGTAGTGTGAAGCCAGGCAGATGCAGTAGTAAAGGAGCTGATCATCTGAATGAATCCCCTTTACCCACTTGAATTAGGAGGATGGGATGCTTCTCACTGTGATGGCACTCAAGCTTGACTCATCCTCATCAGTGTGTCTGATGCACTGTGGGCCTATTTGCAGAATCTCAGGGGATGCTAATCAAGTTGTCTTTTCATCTCCTAGCTAGCAGCACTTTTAAGGAGGCACTAAGGCAGTAGTTCAGCACATCACTGCTGTTCATCTTTTGGGGAGATGATGTGGGACACTTTTAAGTCAGCAGTTGGTACCCAGCAGCAGATCTGGAAGACAGTTGCCTTCCCCATTTCAGTGAAAGTAGTAGTAGAACACTAACTCCTACGGGAGCTAAATGAAAACTTTTATTATTAATCTTTTTATTAATTCTCAGAAAATTAAATTAACAAAAAAGCTGAACTGAATGTCTCCTGAGCAAAGGATTAGTCACTGCTTATTGTCTAGAGAGTGAAAATAGTCCCCCTGTGATTGGTATTCTCAGGCCCTACTGATCTGCTTGTGTTTTTTGGCTCTGTAAATCCTTAACAAGGTGAGTATCTAGCTCCCAGTTTTTACCATCTATCACCACCACTGTTTTGCAAATGAAGATTGGTTCTTCAGTGCATTATTTCAGTGCAGCATTGAGTTCAGGTCTGGCATACCTTCTGCCACCCTCCACGTGTGCAAGCTTCTAACAGGAAGGGCAAATGGAAGAGTCTTGACCTTGGTGTTTGCTCATGGAAAGTTTATATATAGCTGGGCTATTAAGAAGGGAGGAGAATGCTGCTACTGGTGTTGGAAAGTAAGGAGATAAATCATCTCTAGTTTTCATAGGATGAAAGCCAGTAGAAATAAAGAATAAGGTAAGGAAAACAAGTATTGTGGAATCTGAAACTGCTTGTACGCAGCTGTGTGCAGTGCAACCAGTAACACCTGCAGGATGGTTGGTTGCACAATAAATATGTGTATAATATTCTAACCCTTCTTTCCTTATTGCCGAGGTTTCATAAAGGGACTGCAGCACAATCTGACTCAGACCTGTTCCCCCCAGTGTACTCAGAGGTCCCTGTCTGTCATATAAACTTGTCAGAACTGATCATCAGATCCACTCGGCTGTGTTGCAGGCTCCACTTCTGCAGATTCCATGAGCCTGGACTTAAGGCTGTGTTTGCAGCAGTAGGGTGTCTGCTAGGAAAAGCTGAAAGTATGCTTGATTTTTTGCAGTATTGGAGGAACCCAGAGAGCCCCTGAATGTGCTGATGCTCCATTTTAGGGCTGTAAATCACATTATAAGTTGTTATAATTTGATCCTAAGGGCAAATGATAAGGCAACATCAAAATAACCTTGAAGAACCAGGAAAGGTTGTTGTGACTGCTTCTCTAACATCTCAGATTCTGCTGGGGGAGCCTTCTTCCTGCATGCTCTAGGTTGCTGTGCTGGGTAGGGATACTGTTATGTCTGAGATAAGGAGTTCCCCAGCTGTGTGTTCAGTATTTCATAGCCCTCCTTGCTCTCTCCCAGTTTATTTTGCTTGTAGACCCCATGCAAAGATACATGAGCTCAACTAAACCTGGAAACCATGAGACAAAGGCTTTAGGCACTGTCAGATACGGCAGCTGCTGTATCGTTGCTCTGTACGTCATTAACAAAGCAACCCTGTCATCCCATCACTCCACTAGAAAATAAGGGCGGGGAAGAAGGAAGCTGAGCTTCCATGCACACTGCCAGATGAAATAGAGTGAGAGCACACACCAGGTCAGGCCAATTTGCCAAGTACATAGAACAGTATTGGAACCTTTTAATTTGCCTTCTGAAGAAAATACAGGTTGAAAAGCTGAAAGTTCACCTTTCAATCAAATCTCTTTATTCATCAAGGGTGCATGACTGAAGGCAAAACCATAGACTGTCCATTCAGGCAGAGTCAGACAATACTCTTCTTTTTAGTTTTTGTTTCACTGTATTTGCTGGGCTTTTCCCCTGTTAAGTCCACATAAAATTCAGTGGGAGGTTTGGACCACATCCTGCTGCATCCTGAATTTGGATGAAGCAGATTAGTTTCAGTGGTGGTTATCGTGTGTGACAGGGAATAAGAGGAACCTCTAAACCTTCTGAATTGCACCATTGTTCCTTAACAGCATTATGCGGTGCAGCCAGCCATTAATCACTACAGATTCTTAAATTATGAATTGTTAATAAGTGCAAAAGAAACAGAATACAAATGAAAAGGTTCCACTATTAAAGCAATTTTAACATCATCTCTGAAGATAAGAAAATAAAGTCTGATTTTCTATAACAGAAAATAATTGTGAATCTCAAATCATTAACCTGAAATTATAAATTTACTTACGTTGTTCTCACAAAGAGTAAAAAATTCTCAAGGTTTGTCATTCTCCTTGTGTTATATTTTAAACACAAGAAAAAGCAATATAAGTGTTTTCAGAAATTGATCAGTGAGCCACAATTTGATGGGTCTACTGACCTGAAGTAGCAATTTACTCTTTGAGTAGTCTTCATGGTACCAGTGGAGATGTTTTTTCTGAAACAATACTACCTGATTTGTATAAAAGTATTAGATTTCAAGTATAAACGACCTGATGCACTTGAAATGGTCATGCTGTCAGTTCTCTTTGGCCTGGTGTGAGAGTAGGTGCCAGTGTATTCCTTAGGGACTTCGCATGAGTGACCATCCTGCAGAAGAACAACCCACCTTCTTTCAGAGCTTGATTAAACTTCTGTAGTGTAGGCTACTTCTTAAAGCATTTAAAATGTTTTCCTTCTTACAGTGGTAAAGGATTCGTTATAGTCGCAGCAGCAATTTCAGTGTTTGCAACAACCCAGCAAATTCACACTTCCTTTGTGTTGCACACGTTCACGTGAGCGGAGGTCACAGTCATCACAGCAGGTGTTCCTGCACTTTTACTTCCATAAAATAGAGCCTGTGGAAAAGAGAAGATTCAATAGGAACGAAGGGGTAATAGCAGTGAAAGAGCCTGGGAGTGGGCCTGCAGTAAAAATGGATTAGGCAGACGTGGCTGCTCTAATGAAGAGAACTGGAAGAGAAAAATAAAAATGATGGGAAAAGATAAGGGGAGCTTACAATAGACCTGCAGGGTGGAAAGTGAGGGCAGAGCACCCAGTGTTTCTGCAGGTTCATAAAGAGCCTAACGAAGTCGTCATGGGAGGTTTTAACAACCCTGCTATTGACTAGAATAAGAATTACAGAATGACTGGGGAAGGGTGAACGTTTCTGGTGGTTATTTCAGGACTGTTTTCTTGCTGCTTTTTCTTAAGCAATCGATAAGATCAGAAGCTGTAGTCACTGGAAATGAACACTAAGTGACAAAAGGCAGCCTTCATCTGAGGGAAAATGGTCATTATGCCATTGAATTTGTTTGAGGTACTTGTGAAAAAACATTCAAAGGCAGCAGCACAGAAGTATTGTATTTTTAAAAGGTAGATGTGAGGGAAAGTAAAAAGGCTGGGATGAAAGTGATCAAGAGAACTACAGTCCAAAAATTCCACCTTGGACCAGTCAGATCTAAGGCCTGTGAAGAGGAATCTCTTTATTATAGAAGTCTTTTTACTGTTAATGATCACAAAGGAAGCCACCTCTGTTGAGCAGGAAAATTAGCGTTTAGTCAGATGCCAGGTTAGAAGTGTGTAAATTGAGTGAAGAGTTTGAGGGAGGGTATTTCACGATAAAACTTCATCAGGGAAAGTGAGAAGCCTCGTGGAATAGCAATGATTTCAGGCTGTATGGATCCTCCAGCAAATACAGAAAGTCTAGAGGATCTACAAAAAAACCCATGATCACTAATGCTAATCTGCTGCTCCCTGTGCCTCTACTCACCTTGAGGCCTTCAGCTGCTCCCACCTGCCCTCAAATCCCCACTGACTGGAGGTTTTGTAGTCTGCAAGGTGCAGCCTGGGACTTCATTAGCTTTTCAGCAGATTCTTGCCCTTGCCTGCAGCTCTCTGCCTGCCTTTTCCAGCTGTCTCCCAACACGGACCTCTGGGACCGGCTGTTTTCTCTCTGCAAGGAGAGCAGCGAGAAAGAACAATTCCCTTAGCGAGTGCCGTCCCTAATGTGTTGTGCTGTATCTTGCTTTGCAAGGGAGCATGGGAAGGAAGAAGGTTATAGCTGAACATTTCTCAATGCTCAAAAGAAATGAGGTGAGATAGATAATGTCCCTTTTACTAAAAAAAAGTGGTGGTTAAAAAAGCAAAGTGAAAATTGCCCTTGCAGACTTGAGTTAGTACCGAGTTCCTTTTTATGCAACATTTCCATTTATAATAAGTGAATAAATGAGAAAGCAATGTCTAATGTTTTTATAACATGACTAGTGTGTGTTTGCAGACCATTATAAGATGCTCAGAAGAAGTGTTATAGGTGGTTACCTGCTGAGGTTATGATCTGTGTGACTCTTAACAGCTGATCATTTTTTAAACATCTGTTCCTTTTCTAAATCCTTTCCAAGCCCTGTGCAGAACCTTCACATGAAATAAGGTTAAATATTGAGTGAGGTACAGACGTGCCACTTGCTGCTGCTTCTTGCACTCTGCAGCCTGCCATGGCCCTGGTTTCTGCCAGGTGGACCTGCCGCTGCAGGCAGACCAGGGATGGGACTGTTTCCGCTTTCCAGTAGCAGTGGGGGGACTTGGCTTGCTGGCAGGGGATCAAACCACAGAACTTCTTGGCTGGAAAAGACCTAAACCAGATCCCTGAGCACCTCATCTGCCTGTCTGTTAAATCCCTCCAGTGATGGGGACTCCACCACCCCCCTGGGCAGCCTCTCCCAGTACCTGAGAGCCCTTTCAGTGAAGAAATTTTTCCTGATATCCAATCTGAAGCTCCCCTGGTGCAACTTGAGGCCATTTCCTCTCATCCTGTCACTTGTTTCTTGGAAGAAGAAACCAGCACCCACCTCGCGTCAGCCTCCTTTCAGTGAGGTGTAGACAGTGATGAGGTCTCCCCTCAGCCTCCTTTTCTCTGGGATAAACAGGCCCAGATCCTCAGCTGTATTCCAGACCCTTCCCCATCTCCATTGCCTTGTCTGGATGTGCTCCAGCCCCTCAATGTCCTTCTTGGAGTGAGGGGCCCAAAACTGAACCCAGCGCTCGAGGTGCAGCCTCCCCAGCGCTGAGCACAGGGGCACAATCCCCTCCCTGCTCCTGTTGGCCACGCTGGGTCTGACACAGGCCAAGGTGCCATTGGCCCTCCTGGCCACCTGGGCCACTGCTGGCTCCTGTTCAGCTGCTGCCAACCAACACCCCCAGGTCCTTCTCTGCCAGGCAGCTCTCCAGCCACTCTTCCCCAAGCCTGGAACGCTGCACGGGGTTGTTGTGACACAAGTGCAGGACTCTACACTTGGCCTTGTTGAACCTCATCCCGTTGGTCTCAGCCCATCGATCCAGCCTGTCCAGATCCCTCTGCAGAGCCATAATAGTTATCTGGATGGAGCTTTGTCTTATTTAACCAAGAAGCCTTACCTAGGTACTGCCAACACTTGTGCTCAGTGGAAAGGAGAGACATATTTCCAAGTGACAGAAGTCAGCATGGCATCGTGGAAGTCAGTTTGCACAATCCAGCTCATATAGCCCACCTGTTTGGGCAAACCCAACTGGGTTTGGAAAAATCTCACTTGCAAATTCTTTGTTTCACTGTAATGTCAGGATATGAGCCTCTGTCTCAGTGCAGGAAGTGAACTCATGAACTGCCTTATGAAAAAAATTGCTTCCCAAAAGAATCTGGACGAAATTGCCGAGCATGATTTAATGCAAGAAAGAGGGCAGGCACTGAAAGGTCAGCATGGTGACAGATGATATTTCACTGTGCTTAGGGTTCTGCAGCTGTTTGCTGTTGTGGGAGGGTGATGTGCGGTGGGAAGGACAAATCCCAGTAGTAGTGTATCAAGAGACCCTGTCAGTATGTCATGTGGAAGAGCTTGCTTACGGGGGTGTCCACCTGGCATCTGGCAATGCTCACAGGAACTCTTCTGCTGGCTCTGCAGCCCTGGGGAATCAATGGATTTATGCTCTTTCAGGCTGCGGATACTGTAGTGTGGATTTATGGAGAAGTGGGGAAGCCAAAAGCAGGCAAAGGCCACTTCCTACCTCCTTTACCATTGTTCAAAATGATTCCCGTACCACATGATGAAGGAGACACCTTTACGGCAACTGTTGCTGTGTGGTGTGGGAGTTGCAAGGCATACAGAGCTGGCTGATAGTGGGAGTAATCGGGGACTCCTTCTTAGGAGCTGACATGAGGAGAAAGAGCCCCAGGTTTACCCATCTCCAACCAGCTTTCTTATCTCAGGGAGGCAAGAAACAAGCATATTGACCTGCACCCCACGTCTATGACCTGGTTCAAGGTTTAGGAAGGCATGAAAAATACAGGGCTGGGAGGGAGGGGCTCGTCATTCTTTGCAGAAGGCTATGCTTCAGCCTGCTCTGTGTCCTGTGGAGGTCTCCTGAAGATCCAGCCCAGGCTCACCTGAGATCTGGGTTGGGAAGGTTCCCCGTGCCCCATCTTCTCTGCTCGATGTGGGACACAAGAGTTTGAACCTGCATGTTTGCGGGGAGAGGTGTCTGATCCCCTGAGGGGAGTGGGCTTGACATCTCTTCTGAGCTGTCCTGTCGGGTCACGTAGCTCCCTCCACATGAGACTACAACTGCTGCTCCTCCTCTTCTGCTTGTGTGCTGGTGTGGCTCTCTGTCTCCCTGGGAGTGAGACCCGCTACCCCAGTGCCAGGGTCAGGCAGGAGGTGCCAGCTCTGCGTCTGACAGGTCACAGCCCAGGTGCCAAACTCCTTGGGCTGCCAAGACAGAACTGGCAAATGGACGCGGCCAAAGCAAAAACTTGTTAGCATTTGGGGAAAGCCGAGGTCTTAAACATACCCAGGCATATTGTGTCCACTCCTGGAATCCCCAGCATTAGATGGAGATGGAACTGGTGGAATGGGTCCACGGGAGGCCACAAAGATGGTCAGATGACTGGAGCACCTCTGCTATAAGGACAGGCTGAGAGAGTTGGGGTTGTTCAGCCTGGAGAAGAGAAGGCTCTGGGGAGCCCTTAGAGCAGCCTTCCAGTACTGAAGGGGCTCCAGGAAAGTCAGGGAGAGAGGAGTTGCCCAGAGAAGTGGTGGCTGCCCCAGCCCTGGAGGTGTTCAAGGCTGGGTTGGATGGGCCTTTGAGCCCCCTGATCCAGTGGGAAGTGCTCCTGCCCATGACAGGGGCGTTGGAACTGGATGATCCCAGGTTCCTTCCAACTCGAGCCATTCTATGATTTTATATGCAAGGTGTGACCGGCTCTTGGAACCGCAATTTTTGATGGAAGTTAAATGTAGATGACACGCATGACTCTCACTTATTCTTTTTTTAACAGTCTCCAAATTTTTTTCCTGCATGTGGATTTTGGCTTTTCCTGGTTATTTCCTCTTGCTCTCCTCTCCATTCAGAAAGGCACATTCCTGCGGGTACCGCTGTGCATGTGGCTCTAAGGAAAGCACTGCTGAAACAATTGCAGATATTTTTTCACTCAGATGTATTTGTGCATATAGGACCACTTAAAAACTATAGCTCAAAGTGCTGAGACTCGCCTTCCTTCACGTATCGGCGATCCTAAATAAGTAATGAAGTGAAGGTAGTTAAGATGCAAATGTAAAATATCTTATTTTCAGTGTGGCTTACATTAAGCTGTTAATTTCCATTAACATTAATGAGAAAATACACCCAAAGGTTTTCCCCAGGCAAGAGTTCTGATCCTCCTAACAATAATTTCCCTTTTACAGTGTTTTTCAATCAAGGATATTTGTATTTTTGCAAGCTTAATTAAGAATTAATTAATTAACTATATCTCTGGAAGGAATAACAAATGGCATTTTGCCAGCGAGTGAAAGGAGGTTGCCCAATGGGATGTGGGACTCCTGGCTCCGATGTTGAAATCTGAAGCACTTGTGTCACCATCCTCAACTTACTGGGAACTTTTGCAAATTTGAGTCCAATGTACATCCATGTTTATCATTGAAGATATTGCTGCTTTGATAAGTACCTGACAGATCTGTTAAGACTTTCATATCTGCATTTGTAGAAATAGCAGACAATTTTAATAGTTATCTACAGAAACAAATTACGTTTTGGCTGTAAACTGTGGCTGATGCTATGAAACAGTGCACAGGGATACCTACCCTGTGATTTCCTGCGGGATGTTCTCTGTCTCTATGAACAGCCTGGTTGTTGTGCTTAGTGGGTAGCTAATTTCTACGTATTCATTTCATGTAATATGTATTCCTACCACTCAATCAGATTTGTAAACCAGATTCACAAATGATGGGGAGTATGTTGTTCTTTGCAATTGGGATGATTCACCAGTGGCATAACTAATAGGAGATGAGGAAACTGAGAAATTATACCCTTCTGCTTGAGATTGGGAGTGGGGCTTGGGAACAGAGACAGTAGGAAACAGAACGAGAAAGAAGGGGAGAGGCTCCAAGTACTGACAAGAGGCAAGGAGATGGGGAGATCAGAGACGGTAGACTGGAACAAGAGAAGTGATTACAACACACAAGAAGGGCTGGGAAGCTGCTTTCCATAGAGAAAGATAAAATAATGAAGGAATAAATAGGAAAAATATTTTTTTTTCCACAGAGGGAAAGAATTAGGACACTTAAATTCTGAGGGCTACAGTGAGCAAGAAATGATGGAGAGGACTATCACAGTCGGGTAGATCTGTGTGGTCCAGGTGAAGACCTGTGCATGGAGAAAGTGTTCTGGTACTACTTGGGAAGAGGTCTGGGCTGAGCCCTGCAGAGTGTGCAGATCCTAAAGGTCACATAATGGATGAGCACAATATGCTGGGAAGCCACTGCTGTGGTGTCGTTCCTCCAGCTTGCTCAGCAGGGCACGTTACAAAGACAATCCAAAGTGCTGCAAATGCCTCATAACACTGTTCCCGTGGAGTGAATGTGCATTATCACTACCAAAGGCAACAGGGAGAGCGCGTGTATTGGAAAGCTCTTGTAATCCACTTTTCTTCTAATTAAGTCTAGACATAATAGCTGAGGCTTATTTGTGCACTTCTTGATGTTAATAGCTTATTCCTTTGGTCTCACAGAAGGAAAAAAGAACTATGGACACATCCTGTTTTGAAATTAAAGCTCCATGGAGACTAATTTTTTTATTCAAACCACTTGTCACAGGACAACGTCCCCAGCTTTGGGTGCAGAGGCAGCTGCTTGTTCCAAGTCAAGGATTTGGTCCATCCTAGTCTTCCAGGCTTTCTTACCTTCTGCATTGACTCCAGGTATATGTGAAAGACGGGCTCTGGAAGGTATTCCAGACTGCTGGAAGTTGCTATTGGATTTTCCTCTTTCCCTCCAGAAAGATTCAGTCATTGAGTGTCCAGCATAACCTCTTGGCTGTTACTGATTAATGCCTGTTAACTCAGGGGAATTAGCATTGGATAAAAGAGTTTCAAGGACAGAAATCTGTGAAGAAAAGAACTTAGGTGAAAGTGGTCCTTGAGATACGTGACAAGCTGGGGTCCTTAAGCAGATAATGAATATATCTGACTTGGTGTGAGAATGACTATGTAGAGTTGAGAGCAGTCAGTTGTCTTTTATATATTTATTTAAAATTCAAAAAGAGAGACAAAGCCTGGTTTTCCCGAGTCCTAGCAAGTTCAAAAGTGTTCTCCATCTGGTTTGTTGCTGTCTGTCTGATCACCTTGTATGTTGCCTGTTCACTGTATGCAGCCTGTGTGTTGAACAAAATCATAACTTCAAATTGCATTTTTGATCTCTTTTTCCTTAGAGTCCTCCTTCACACAACCCTATGATCACATGAGCCTCAGTGTTTGTTTTGATGAGTGTAGCTGGTGTTGCTTGTTTGGAAACGTGATAAGTGGAACCTAAGGACTCAAATCTGAAGAAATTAAAAATACTTGAAATTGTTTCTTTTTCTGTTGTTCAACATAAACAATTGGATCATCTTCTATTAAGACAATTTTGTAATTTTATGGGGTTTTACCTTTTCTGTAGTTCTGGATTAACATTATTAATTTAAATATCTTAATTTGCATTTAACATTGCATCTTAAAAATAGCAGAAAAAATAAAATCCACCGCTTTTTCTACCTGTTCCTTTTTCAGTCAACTAATTTGAATTTTAAAATCTTGTTTGGAGAAGACACGGTTCCAAACTGTAATAAACATGTCTCTGTGCAGTTTTGTGCTTGTTGAAGTCACTAATCCTTTTTTAGTCATCCTTTGTGAGGATGATCCTTGTCTACTTCCATATATTGATTAAAATTATTTAAAGTATTACACAAAACTTTTATCATTTCAAAGGATTATCCTTTTATGTTTTTCTTTCTGGCTTCTTTTCTGAATTAACTTGTTTGTACCCAGCTGATCCACGAGCTGTCTTTTTTTCTTTGACAAAAATGTTGCACAGTAAATCCATTTCTTATTTTTGCTTATATTCAGCTTTCATGAAACATGTCAATGGAGCCTTCCAGAGCACCGTGTTGTGAGTGACTGTGGAAACGGACATCTCTAACTATGCTCTGTGTAGCTGTAGGATAGGGAGCCTAAATCCATTTCTGCATATACTGATTAATAGGGATGATCACAAAGAACACTTAAATTGTTTCTGTGCCAAACCACTTGTTGTCTCGTAGTGGTTTATACTGCAGATTTCCTAGCTTGGGTAATTGTCCTCGTGCACAGCCAGAAAGAGTAATCTGTGTTTGGGGATGTGGCTTTTTGTTTGTTTTGGGTTTGCATTGTTGAAGACACAAATTGATTTAACTGCATCATTTTTGAAGAATCGCGTTTAGCGGAGTAGGATCTAATTCATACTTGAATTTGTTCTGTCTGGCCAAAGCCGTATGTAATTTATATTCTGTCCCTTTAGGACCAAAACATTAAGTGCTATCTGTAAAACTGCAGCTTCTTAAACAACCAGTTGCGAGAGGCAGCCCTGGGGCAAGTAACTTCTAAAACAAACTCCAACGGACTGTCTGGACACATTTCTTCTCCTGACTTACCAGCCCCTGCTACCCTGGGGTTTTTTTCTAAGTCTAAGAGTGCCTATCTGATTCCTACTGACCCCTAAAGCTAGGATGCGGCACTAACCTTACATTAATAGCAGACAGGTCTTTCTTGTAGACCCAGCTCCAACTGGTCTGTGTTAGTCCTTCTGGATTGACCCTGTTTAAAACTTTAAGAAAGACGACTTAGCCCAAAATAAAGTCAGCATTCCAGCCCTTGAGTAACACGTGTGACCATGGCACGGTGTTGCTGTGTACGTACAGCCGGGTCATCCAGAGGCTCCGAACCCCAACACGGTTTTATCCAAGTTGTGATGAATAGACTGAAGATTTGGGATCTGATGCTGTCAGATCACTAACAGGAGGTGAGGTTGGTAACTTCTGGGGCCAGGTCAGGCAAGGAGCTGTGTTTGGCAAGTGGAAGCCAGGACCTATCCTGAAAAGGTGCAGTCATATAGGTGAGAGATGCTCTGTCATAGATCCTGAAAAGTCATAGCAACCAAACAAAATGTTTCAGAAAGGCAAGAAAGCAAAAGTACACCACAGGGACTGCTTGTTATCTATGAGTGTGTGAACAACTGTGTTCTAAATAGTGGTTTGTTTATAAGGAAACAATAACACAAGTGGGAAGATGGGAATCCTCCTGCCTGTCAGTGACTCATCATCCCAGGGCAGAACACGCTGACTGGAATAGTCAGGCTGTGTCCTATGTTAATAGTTAGTAGGATGCTTGCTCAACATGCTCTGTGTGGCCTAGAGAGTCCTTCCTACCAGCTTCTCTGGGGTTTTTAGACTTGACGTTTGTCAGACCTGTGAACTGCACAGCATCTTATCTTGCCTGGGATCTCAAGGTGCTTCCATAGCACTAGGGCATTCCCTGCTGTGCATTGCAATTGTGCCGTGCCAATAATCGACATAAACAAGATGGCAAAATGTCTCAAGTACTGGTTAAAATTGCCACTGTCAGTGCAAGGTGAGAATGTTATGACAAGTTTAATAATCTGTTTAGATATTAAGTTTCTGCTTTGCCTTAGCAGGATGCTGCTAACAGACTTTCTCCCAGGCTACCGCTAACTACAATTACTATGGTTACAAGGTTAAGCAACAAACCCATTTTGTCTTTGAGGAGGTCAATTTATTCATTAACAACTCTGGGCAAAGCCTAGTGAGCTCAAATGCTTAAAAACCAATTAAACTTATCCTTGGCTTTACTAAGTCTCTCTTTGGTCTTGAAAGTTCAGCACCAAATTTGGAAGGAATTAGATCTGCAGTCAGTCCTTCAGAGCTATAAATTTCCTTTTTTCCTTCTTCAAGGTTACTGCAGGAGTTTCAGCTCCTTAGATTCTTCAGTGTGGTTTGTGTCTGTAGTTAAGCATTCACTCATGAACTGGCTTCAAAATGTCTTTGACAGTGATTTTTCTTCTGGTATCTATCCTGCAAAGTTTTTGTAGGTTTGTCACTGAAAACCTGAACCGTTAAACTTGAGTCCTCCCTTCTATCCCTTCCTATCTACTTCTTGGTAGCAAAAATGGCAAAAAGGTTGTGCATTTATGAGCACTGTTCTATTTTAATTTACAACTCAAAACTACATAAGCCAGCTTTTCTATCAAAAGTCCTGATTTAAAAAAAAAAAATCTTCTCATCTGAATTCTGCATTTCCCCTACCTTTTGCACACGCAAAATATTGGGGGACAGTAGCTGAACCCCAGTTCTTTTGGGAGCCTCATCCACAAAGAGTTGAGGATTTTTTCTTTATGTGTGTTTTTTGGCAGATGTAAATGTGTTGCTAGCAGAGCAGTCATCCCCGATACGCTGCAATCCAGTGTCGTGATGGTGAAGTCCAGGGCTTCCAGGCTACTACCCATGAGCCCAGTGTTCTCCCATCTCCTCGAAGAACCATTTATTGTTTATTTACATTGTCATTTCTGTTAATGTTGGCCTCCATTTAAAGGGATTTTCTTTATGTGATTTTGCCTTCTGAATAAAGTTTACACTGTACACAAAGCCACCCAGTGCTAACGGAGCAATAGTGCTCTGCCACCAGGTAGAAGCAGCCTTTACCTTACCAGGACCCTCTCCAGAACAGTCTGCAGGCAGCAGCGGCTCCAACGTATCTCATGATTCTGGGAATCGAATCATTTTCTAACAAAACCAAAAGTAAAATAATGTTTTGTGGTTTTACAAGCAAACCGAACACTTTAAAGTAATTTTAACGTAATAAGATAATGTAAAATAGCAACTAATTCCCTAAAGAAATGTATCAGCTTCAGATTATGCAGGCTGTTCAACTTCAGTGTGACAATGCTGCTGTAAAAAACTAGATTGTGAAAGATTAGATGCATTCCCCAAGAGCCCAGAGTGCACATCCTTCTCAAAAGAAGCTGGAAACAACATAAAGTTGACGCTGCCTTATGATGCTAAATGTTGCAGCATCACCCCAACTGGAGCTTTTGCTCTTCCAGTTCTGAAATGGTGATTAAACAGGGAAAGCAAAAGCTGGTTCTAAAGACCACCGGTCTTCTCTAATACAAACAGTCTGTAGCTTGTAACAGTGAGAGCCTGGATTTGGAAAGCTTTGCTTGTGCTATAGAGAGTAGGTAAAATAGAGCATGTGTTTTTTCTGACAATGAATACAAAGCAAAGAGGGGCAGTCTTTAGCACTTAATTTATGTATAAAATTAATCAGGAAGAAACGTGATTCCTGAAAGCACAGTAAGCTGAAGCATCTGCTCAGCAAACACCGTGCAGTCTGAAAGGAACCTTTTTGATGCCCCTAAGAAGAAAACTCCTCCTGACTGCACCTTTGTCCATTTATGCTTGAAACACTGTAATTTTTTTTCATTTTGGCTTGGGAATCCATCAAAGCACTGTCTTATTTCTAGAATGGCGTGTGCTGTCTGCCTTGTGCTTTCCAAAGTGAACGTGTTGTGTTGGCTGGCAGACTTAGAGACAGAACCAAAACCTTTGCTCTTTCTCTGGATGACAGCGTTGAACTCAGAAATTACTTTGCTGTCTGTTGTGTCATGAAGTTCCTCATGTGCCTTTTGGATGCTCCCTCCCTGATGTTATTGAGCGCAAGCACAATCAGATTGCTTGTGCCCTAAGGGTCCCTGACCTCTCCTCTCTGCCTGGCTCTGCGCCAGCAAGCGATACAGCCCAGGAGGAATGGGTCTGTACAGGGCAGCAACTGGAATGAAGAAGTGCCATCCACCTTTGTTCTGGGGGTAGGCAAAGTTACTGCCTGTTTTCTGAGAGCTCTTATGGACTGAACGCTTGCTGGCAGTTGGAGCACATTAAAAGCACGCCTGGAGCACAGCTTACAGTTTGCTGTCACCTAGAGTGCTCCCCTTAGCACAGTCTAAGATGCCTGGTGCCAACCAAAGGCATCCCAAGAGGTTTGCTTCAACAGCGTTCTCCTCATCCAAACTGAAATGCTAACGTAGACGTACCCCTTCAGCTCCCCTGCAGGGCTAAGTGCCCGCCTTCCTTTCCTTTCCCTGTGAGGTTGGGTGGTTAGGACTCAGTTTTGGCTCACAGGTGTGTTACCTGAAATCTATAAAGAAAGACTCTCCCAAAACAAAGTGTTTTGTTTAGAGGGGAGACATTGCTTTTATTCTGTGCTGGGTGGGAGATCTTCCACAAAACCAGCACATCAAGTGCAGACCCCAAAGGCCTACTGATACAGACCCAGCGCTCAAACCCTCTCCTGGTTTATACAGTCGTTACACCTACCTAATGCAGGTGTTCATTAGGTTACACAATTCTGCTTTAACACAAAATTGCTGATTTCCTTTCCACATCCTTTGTTTGGATGAGGATGTCCTTCAGGTAATCCTTGAACAATCATGAGTTCTCCCTGTTGGATAGCCCTTTCCTTGTTCCATCCCACATTTTCACCTTGAGTCCATTAACTACTGAGTTCATTTTCTTAAGAGTCAGCGTCTGCATCCCTGGGCAGAGGCTGGGGCGGTTTGCAGGAGATTCTGAGCGTCTGCCTCCCTGGGCAGATACTAGGATGTTTGTAGAAGTTACAAAGTGTCTGTGTCTCTGGCATCAGAATGTTGGTCCTAAATAAATGAGGTGCAAAATACATTCCCCTTACCCTCTTGGGTAACAGACATGCGACAGACTGGTGTGGAGATGGGTTTCATAGCAGATTATGGAAGGAAAGGATCTGGAGGGACCACTAGGATATTTAACTTTGATACAGTTGCATCACTCATTGAATAGTAAAGACAAATGTAAAAATACCTCACACGATTATCAAAATGAAATATGGAAGATCAGTAGTAGACAGGCAAGTATTTAGATCTCTCTTATTGGCTGCACATTTTAAGAAGAAGCCAGGGAGATTTCTTTGTTATTTCTTGCTGTGACACTCAGTGTGCAGGAGGCTCCTTGGACTCGGAATGTGGAACTTCTCCATGAAGCAAAAATTCCACAAAAAATCTCTTCATAAAGAGTGTGTTTTATTCGTCTAAGCAAGATGTTACCATTTTACTAAAGTGGTGAGAGAGTCAAGCTACAGACTTTGATAGTTCCCTGGTGAAAACACAACCAGCATTGCCACATTAGTGTAAAACAATTTCAGTTTATCAAAGCTTTACTTTATGATAGGAAGAATTTCCCATTTGATACATTCCCACCGGTTCTGGCTGTAGATCCTCGTGCGATAAGCTTTAGCTACCACGCTGGCAATGATACAGAAGCTCAAGGGAGGCAAGTGAGACTGAGCAACCTTGTTGTCCCTGTGAGGAAGGCTTACTGCAGCTTGCACCTGAATGTTGTTGGGCCCTTGCCACAGTGTCAGTGCTAAATACAGAAGATCGCTTGCAGATTGAACAATGTAGGTCTTGCTCTCTTCTGCAGGAACACTCTTTGGGGGACTTCATGGATGGCACTTCCATAGAGCGTTTAGCTTTAGGTGTCAAGCCTTTGTCTTCGGTGGATGGAAAGATGTGATGAAAAAGGAGCTTCAGTGTGGATAACTTCCCTAAAGGAAAGGCTTATTGCAGGTTTGATCCACGACTCCCCTACAGGCCTTAACTTTACAACTTCTCGTGACAAATGAGCCTGAAGAATGCAGGCGGAAGTGCTTTTGCTTCATTTTCTGATCTTACTGGCTATCTTCCCAGAACTTGGTGATGGCTGTGACTTTAATTTGCCTCTTATTGTCTTTAACAGCACTTTGTGCTTTTAATATTCTGGATTTACACCATTTGGTCTTGTGAGTTTAAAGCCCATTTGCCACTGCTGTTATTATAGCTGCCCTCTGCGTGCAAGTCTGCTGCAAAGCAGGCATCTGTGGCACAGGGCAATGCGTGGGAGGCTGCAGTTCCCCGATGGTTTGTACATTCAGCCATAGGTCAGGTGCAAGCTTGAGGTCAAAAGGCCCAGTTCTGTCGCATCCACAGTATTTGAAAATGATGGCTTTAATAAGGCCGGCAAGATAGAGGGTAAACTTGGCTGTGGGACAGTCAACTGTCCGGGAGCTGAGGAGCTGGCAGTTCCCAACTGGTGATGGCAGGAAAGTGCGTCTGTATTTGGGGTGACGGAGCTGATGGGCTCCCTGTGCTTACAGGACTGGCATGTGTTCTGATGTTGCAACATGATCCCTGCATAGACAGAAGTAAACATCTTACAGAAAAGGGCCTGTGACTGCCCTGTGCTGCAGGTGTTACTTATTTCACCTTAACTTTTGCTGTCAGAGCTCAGCGTCTTTGCTTTTTTGAGCACCTCAGTGCTCATCTCTAGTGCTTTACAGAAACAGCCTCAGATTGGGGTGCTTTGACACCACCAGTAGTTTAGAAAGGACTGCCCAGGTTGTTGTGGTTTTGATACACATTTACTGAGTTAATTCAGCAGTTCAGGGTGAGAAGGTGCATGTGGAGATGGAGAGCAGGGAAAGGGCCAGGCAAACTCCTCTCTGCAAAGAGTGCTTACATGTCAAGGAGGAAGGAAAGAGAGAGAAAAGCTTTTAAGGACATTTGATGGTGTGAATTACTTCAGTGCATTTTTTATTGCATCTCACATTGGTGATCTACTTATCTTACAGTAGCTTCTGTAAGACAGTCTTACCCTCTGCACCAGAGGCTTTCTGAGGCCTGAAGAAATCTTGTGCGTATATTGTAATAAACAAGTTAAGGGGACTTTCAGTAACGCAGATTAAATGCACATTACATTACGTGTAAGTGAGCAAAGTAGAAGAACAGAAAAGTGAAACTCTCAACGTCCAGGCTGGCACGAGAAGCTTCTGTGGCACTGTGGGGTGAGTCTGGAGTCTGGCCGGGAGGGGAACCACTTCTGCAAAGGTTTACAGAGAGTATCTCTCTGCTTGTTGCTTCCAAAGCACAGTTAGGCAGTTGAGTGAAGTGCTGCTGCTGCTGCCTTTTAGAGGATGCAGGCAATGTGTACGAAGTTGAAGTCGTATGGTACAATAACAGCTTAAAACTAAAGCCAAAAAATACAACGGGAGGACTCTTCCTAGCTGAAGTCTTACACTGGTTTAAGCCAAATGGTGTTTCAGACCTAAAAGACACAACTATGACTTTCTGCACTCTTAGTTGAAAGAAAACTCATTTGGAAATTAATTATTGCTCTTAGTGCTTATGATTTTGATATGTTGGTTTACAGAAGGGAGGCATATATTAAAAATAATGAAGTAGCAGTGACATTTCAGTGCCACTCAATTACAGCATGTGCCTCTCTTGAGGGTGACAGTTATTAGACTGCAGGTGTGACTATAACCAGCATTTCTCTGGAGATGGCTTTTTTGTTCACGTTTGAAAAAATGTCATAAAGCTTGTTGCCTTTGTCTTCCATTTTTTAGCAGTTAGTTTTATGAGAGGGAGGAGGACAAGGAAAAATCAGGGGAGGAGGACAAGGGGGAGACAATAAATGAGGAGAAGAGTGATGTTTGCTATTCCAGGAAGGTAAAGAAGAAAGGCGGCCATCACTGGCAGCATCCCAAGGAAGTGCCACTCAGCTATGGCTGATTCTGCTGGGGAGAGCTGTTTCCTTTCTAAAGCAGTCCCAGAAGACTGCTTTGAGAACTTGCATTCACAAGTTATTTCAAGGATGTGCCTTACCCAAGGTTTAATCAGGACTGCACGTCAGACACTTTATGAATTAACACTCATTAGAGCCTGTGAGTAGATACAGTTCCTCCCTTAGGGATCTGAAAAAATCCCTATTTAAATGTAGCCATCCCACAGGGATTTCTGCCACAGGAAAGCAGTGGACAATTGAAAAGGAATTCTTTTGCAGACCAGACCTGAAAGGTAGGCACCTTTCTTCTCTCCAGGTAAAAATTGTTATTTGTGCTTTTTTACGCCCTGTGTTCAGTCACTAAAACCAAACCCCAACCCAAAGCCATTGTGGTTTATGCTGGTTAAGTAAAATTATTTTTCCATTTTCCGAACAGTCCTCTCTCAGCAGTGATTACAGTGCCTATTTTCATACTGGTTTCCCCTCTAAAAGAAAAAACACTCCTTAGGAACAAAGGACATATCTAAGAGCAGAGTCAAAATTCTGATGTATGCTGGACAGAAGGAGCAGTTGGTGTTATAGTCTTTCAAAAGCAAATACAGAGTTCACTTTGATTAAACTGAACTCATTGTGCTGAAGGCACAGCTGAGCTAAGATGAAAGTTGTGCTGGTTATCAACTAAAAGGTGAGGTAAAATGCAACATAAAGCTTTCCTGTGCTTCTCCTAGAGACGCGCTTTCAACTTCTTGCTAAGCTTGAGGAACTGATAAGTATTTTGAAACCAGTTCTGGTCAGAGATACGTGGCTGTTTTTTCCAGGGTTGTGTTTAACAGGCTGCCCTGGGATTCAGGGCATTTCACTGCCCTCATCCTTTTTTATGTCCACAAACAACACTTACTGCAAGGGCTCAATCCAAAGCCTGTTAGTCTCTCCGCTGCCTTCAGTGGGCTTTAGTTTGTGTACCTCAGTTCAGGCTTGAGGAGTCTCTTACTCTGTTAGAACCGCTAAAAACTGTGGGCTTAAAGCCCATTGACAATTGGCACAGGACCATTAGAAACAACCCTCCATGGGTCCGAAAACCATAGATTAAGAACCACTGAACTAAATCCAATTCAAATAATAACTCAAGCACTAATAGATACTTCTTTTTGCTTCTCCCACTCCAAACTCTGATCAAATCCAGCCTTTCCTGTTTTACCTGGAGGGGTAGAAAGTGGTTCAAGCAGTGCACTGACAAATGGATGACTGTAGGAAAGCACAATTGCTTCGAGGAAGTTACCCTTCACGTGATCCGTTTAAAGGGGAAAAATTAAAATTGCTTCACATAAAATTACATAAAATCCATGGTTTATTGCCTAATCTAGGAAAGAGTAGTAAAGTAGTACTGAGTTCGAAATTTTTTTAATTAAACCCACCCTTGTTGTTTGTTTATGAATTCTAGCAAAGATTAATATACAATAGCAAACCAAACAGTTTCTTATTGCAGAGCTTGTTGTCATGTAATTTGTAGAACTGAGTGAAAGAGAGATTGTTACATTCAAACAAATTTATTGTACTATAGCTTAAGGATTTTCTTGTGGTTCTTTTGGTTGTTGGGTTTTGGCTTTCGTTTCCTAAAGTAAGAGTGAATAAATTAAATAAAGCACTGTAGCTACTCCTGGAATTTCTCCAGAGGAGTGGGTTACTCACATATGCTTCAGACCAGCAGCTCTGGACTCAGTTGATTGGGGCAGGATGCTTGGGTTTCCTCAAAGCCATAACTGTATATTGTTAGAGATGTAGAATAGAAGTGGATATATCATTGGTCTCATCTTTAAAATAGCTTGGTATATTTAGGGAGAGATCCAGCATACAAAACCATATGAGAATGTCTACCTTTATATTGGTCTTGGCTTCTGAAAACCTCATGGAAGAGGGTCAGCTACAGAACTGCTCAAAGGAAAGAGTATGAAGTGCCAGAAAAGTGCAGAACCCTTGTTGCTGACTTCATTTTCTCTAATGAATTCGCTACAACCACCTCATTAAGGACACTGTTCTTGATCAGACTTTTCCTGTCAGTTTTCTTAATGACCAAATTGAATTTAACCTCTCTCAGCTTGAGAACTGTTCTTCACCTTAATGACAAGACTCGATTTAACTTTTCCTTTTCTAAATTATTACAATATTAGATGTTAAAAAGAAGCATCCCAAAACCTCACTGTGCTAAAATGGAAATCTTAATTTAACTAAAATGAAATTACTCTAAAATTCTCAGTCTATGGCTGGATGAGCAACCTCTCACCTTGTCTCAAAGCTCCTTATGTGTTTCCTCCAGCTGTTTGTTCCTCACCAGGTATTATGATGGTTCATAGAATCACAGATGGGGTTGGGTTGGAAGGGACCTTAAAATCATCCAGATCCAACCCCTCTGCCATGGGCAGGGACACTTCCCACTGGATCAGGAGGCTCCAAGCCCCATCCAACCTGGCCTGGAACACCTCCACGGATGAGGCAGCCACAGCTTCCCTGGGCAACCTGGGCCAGGGCCTCCCCATCGTCATCATGAATAATTTCTTCCTAATGTCTAATCTATATCTTCCCCCTTCCAATTTAAAGCCATTCCCCCTCATCCTATCACTACTTGCCCTTGTTAAAAGTCCCTCCCCAGCTTTCCTGTAGTCCCTTTCAGGTACTGGAAGGCTGCTCCAAGGTCTCCCTGGAGCCTTCTCTTCTCCAGGCTCAACAACCCCAACTCTCTCAGCCTGTGCTCATAGCAGAGGGGCTCCAGCCCTCTGAGCATCTTTGTGGCCTCCTCTGGACCCGTTCCAACAGTTCCATCTCCTCCTTACATTGGGGGTTTCGTAACTGCACACAGGACTCCAGGTGCGGTCTCACCAGAGTGGAGCAGAGGGACAGAATCCCCTCCCTTGCCTTGCTGGCCTCGCTGCTTTGGATGCAGCCCAGGACACCATTGGCTTCTGGGCTGTGAGCGCACATTGCCGGCTCGTGTTGAGTTTCGCATCCACCAGCATCCCAAGTCCTTCTCCACAGGGCTGCTCTCCATCACATTGTCTCCCATCCCAAAAATTGCCCTGACCCAGGTGTAGGGCCTTGCACTTGGCCTTGTTGAACCCCATGAGGTTCACACAGCCCCACTTCTCCAGCTTGTGAAGGTTCCTCAGTTGTCAGGCTGGGACTCTGATACGATAGAGGGGAAGGTTAAGAGCAGGAGATAGGGATGGGGAGGAATGGGAGCAGGATGAAGAACCCCTTTCCCTGGCATTTGCACAGCTGTGCATTGCCATGATGCTGCACTTGAGGAACGCTCTTACATTGCAGTGCACGATGTTTTCCATAGTCTCCTGTGCCCTTGCTGCAGGGAGTACTGAACCCACCGTACTGAGTGCCGTGCAGCAGTTGTGCCCAGATTTTAGGCTGTCAGAAGGGTTTTAAACTTAATGCTTCTATATTATAATTTGATGGTAGTAAATGATGTCTGACTCTCTGGATGTCCTCAATGATTTTCCCCATTGTCAAGAGGTGCTGGATGATACTCTCAGAATTTAAATGTCCCAACGGCAAAGTTAGGCTGATGCTGGCTGTAGGATCTTTTAGAGTTGCAGCTTGTTTATTTCAATCAATAGAAATTTTCCACAAGAAAATCTGATATCACCCTGAGAGTTTTCCTGTTGAAAAGTAGAGGCCACCCTCAGCGAAGCAGTGGTTTTTGCGCTGAGTGCTGCTATTGAAGTCTCAGATTCTGGACATTCAGAGCTCTCTGCAGAATATTGATTCTGTAAAACCCTACCATTATTGGGACACAGTGCAATATCAGAAAGAGGATTTCATGAGGTAATGAATATAATCTTTGTTTGTATTATGATTTATTGCTTCTTCTCTCTGTCATAAGGCAGGAGTAATGCTCTGGGCATCAGAAGACACATGCACAATAAACAGCTCAGTGGTTCTCAGATACCTCAGCTTTGCTTTGGTACTTAATCACCCAGAGAAAATGTTTATTGCCATGCACGCTCCTCTGCTGTGAACATGATCCTTTTAATTATAAAGCGTTGTGCTGTATGAGACACAGCACAGCATACAGAATGACACCTGGTATCTGTTTCTCAGGCAGGAAGAATTCCATGGTGGGATCCTTGTCCCTTTGGACTGTTATCTTGACTTGACAAAATATGGATGTAACCTGTCTTCTCCGATTCCAGTGAGCTTTGGGCTGGCATCCTCTTTTAAATGTGAGAAACGCCTGTGGAAGCTCAGCTGTTTCCAACTTTGGAGTCAAGGCCTGAAAGAGCCAATTCTCAAGGGCCAGATTTTACTGCCTTTATTCGGTGAAGGAAAGGGAATGTTTGCAAATTAAGTGTCAGTACAAAGTAAAAGTCCAACAGAATTAGACTTTGTCACTACTATGTCTAGCGATAACTCTTCCTTAAGGCTTGCCTTGCCTTGGATTTGCTGAATGCCACTGTCTTGTTTAGCTGTTGCCTTTTATGTTGGAAAGGACAAAAAATTCAGGAAGTTAAAAAGCAAGTTTGACTTAAAAGGATGGTGCAATGTGTTTATAAGATTCTCTGTATCGTGGGAAAAAATCATAGAATCGAAAACTCTACTTTGCCTTTTCCTCCATGCATGGATTCATAGAATCATAGAATCGCTTGGTTGGAAAAGACCTTTGAGATCATTGAGTCCAACCGTAGCTCTCCACTGCTAAACCAGATCCCTGAGCACCTCATCTGCCTGTCTTTTGAACACCTCCAGGGATGGTGACTCAACCACCTCCCTGGGCAGCCTCTGCCAAAGCCTGAACACCCTTTCAGTGAAGAAATTCTTCCTAATGTCCAGTCTAAACCTCCCCTGGCACAACTTGAGGCCATTTCCTCTCATCCTGTCACTTGTTACTTGGGAGAAGAGACCGATACACCCCTCGCCACAGCCTCCTTTCAGGCAGGTGTAGACAGTGATGAGGTCTCCCCTCAGCCTCCTCCAGACTGAACAGCCCCAGGTCCCTCAGCTGCTTCTTACAACGCTTGTTCTCCAGCCCCCTCCCCAGCCTCATTGCCTTCTCTGGACGCGCTCCAGCCCCTCAATGTCCTTCTTGGAGTGAGGGGCCCAAACTGACCCCAGCACTTGAGGTGCCGCCTCAGCAGCGCTGAGCACAGGGGCACAATCCCCTCCCTGCTCCTACTGGCCACGCTGTGTCTGACACAGGCCAAATGCCATTGGCCCTCTTGGCCACCTGGGCCACTGCTGGCTCATGTTCAGCTGCTGCCAACCAACACCCCCAGGTCCTTCTCTGCCAGGCAGCTCTCCAGCCACTCTTCCCCAAGCCTGGACCACTACATGGGGTTGTTGTGACACAAGTGCAGGACCAATAGCAGAGGTGTAACAGGGATGTAACAGGAGGCTCAGAGGGGCCATGCAGAGGGTGTGTGGCTGCCCCAGCCACCCAGTCCGTGTCACCCTGGGCTTCCTGGGGAAAAGGCAGCTGCAGCCTGACTCATGGACGTGCCCCTCCGCAGTAGTCTGGCTCCTTTGTCACAAACTATGTGGGGAGGGAAATGCTGTGCAAAAGCAGCTCAGCACCTCCCTCTCCCAAGTGTGAAGGTATCTGTATATGCTGGAATATATCTTGCACCTACCTGGCCCCACGGACAGCAGCACGGTACAGCCCCCCAGCTCTTTGATCCTCTCCCAGGTGAGCCTGGAGTGTAGATGACAGTCCCTGTGCAGTTACAGGGGTCTGACCAAAGAAGATGTAGCTGTAGCCCCGAGAGGCTCCTTTGGCTACCTGTGTTTTAAAGCCAATGTGAGCATCTCCTGTTGTTCTGCCCCTGCACTGATCCCAGAGCAGAATACCGAAACCTTGCATCACATTGTCGCCTGCTGTGCTTTTAGTGCAGACTTGCAGAGTGCTGTGTGTTTGCTTTAACCTATGGCATGCCTCTGGCACGGAGGCGGTGGTGGGAGGCTGTACCTGAGGCAAGGCCCTTTGCTGTTCAGCTCCTCACAGGCTTTCGTGGCTCCCCTGGCAGAGTGCGAAGCTCCAGGCACATCCCTGGGCTCTCATGCCAGACAGCTGTGCTGGGAGAGCCCTCGAGCAGGGGAGAGGCTGTGACAGTGTAGTGACAGTCCATGAGATGCAGAACTTCTGTTGTGCAACAGTTGTTGCCTCTGGTTCCACAACCAAGGAGAGGTGACAGCTTTCCAGAGAGCCAGAACAGCCTTCAGCTGCTGTTTGCCAGGGACCCTTTCTGGGTTCCTTCTTCTCTCCTCCTCTCCTGCACAGGATTGTGGGGCAAAAGATATCTATCCATAGCCACTTCTTCTTTGCTAAAAGACCTTCCTTCTGTTATTTCTGGAGACCTGAATCTGACCCAGTGCTGTTTCTCCTTGTGCTTATCCTACATCTCCTGGGCTTAGGGCGCCCTCCTTGAAATTATTAGCAGTCACCTCTGCTTTGTCTCTCCAGCTCTCTTTCACAAAGCCAGTCGAGTAACAGGACCTCAGAATTTCCTTCTCAAGTATTTTCATCTAAAATTCCAACATCCTTGGATTCCTCCCTCCTTTCAGTTGTACTAGAGGAGAAATATTGTCGATTCTGCGGCTCAAACAAGAGACTTTGGTAGGGGATAAGAAACAACAAATGGAACAGAACTTCATTGTGCATCCAGAACCAGACTAGATGCTACATAAGAAAATAGTAATGTTTTAAATTACTCTTGTCGTTGAGCGACTAGGAGTCAGGCTTGCTACTGCTATTTCATGGTGGCCCTTCTGGAAAGCACTCAGCATGCACTACCCAGTGTAACTTTGTCTGATGTGCCTCTGCTTTATGTACAGGTAGTAGAGCAGCTACAGGCACTTTCTTCTATTTAGCAGCAGGTTTATCAGGGTGAAGAAGAATGCCAGCGTACCTGCATTGTTCCCACAGCACTTGAGCATTCAAATGTCTTTTTCTGTTTGACATCCTTTGTATTTTAATAACACACAGAGGCATCAACAGAGATTGGAACACTATTGTGTGAGGCAGTAAATGAACATGGAGAATGGCAGCACCTGCCCCGAGTAGCTGACTCTCTGAAATACACAAAACAGGCACTGAAAGTCCTACTATCTCCATTTAGAGGCAAGGTCACAGGATAAATAAGACTCTTGTAGTTGTACACACTGTAGTAGTCATAGTCACCGAAGCTCTGGGACTCAGGTCCCAGTCTGGTGGTTTTAGTTAGAATAACCTCTGCTTTCTTGGAAACAAATTAACTCCATTAATAATCAAGATACAAATTTAAGTATTGAGACAGAAAAGTAATATGTTCAGATATTACTTCATGGGGATGTTGCCATTTTATTTCCATAGAAACAGACCATTAAGAAGTAAATTAAGTCTTTTTCTTTTTTAAACAGGTAAAATAATGCAGCATGAAACTAAAATAGAAAGAGCCTCAATTGCCCTTTCACCAGTTTCATGCCTCTGGTGCTCCCTGGCTTGAACTGCAATTACTTCAGTTTTAAAGTACAGTAAGGGAAAAAAGCGCGTTGCCTTAACAGTACATGCCAGAGACTCATGCGTTTCCAAATAAGACCTCAGTGCAGAGTTCACTGCTGGATTGACTGTTTCCCAGCAGCAGCTTTCCCAGCTTTAGAAGAAATCCACCTGTATTTAAATGTATTTACATTTACTTGCAGTAGTCAAAATAGAAGAGGAGAAAATACAATTAGTCTCTCATTCATCTCCAGATGCTGATTAACTGATATTTCTTTAGGAAAGTGAGTCTTTTGAGATGATCATATCCTCTGCCCACTATTTTTAAGTTAGATCTGCAGCTCCAACACTTTATTTTCTGCAGTGGATGAGTAACTGCGTGTGACAGGTTTATAGAAAAAGAATTCCTCACCTTCAGTGATACTTAAGGAGAGCATTGGTACCATCTGCACTGATCCCATTACAGCCAGCTTACAGACAGCTGGAATGTCTAGGCATCCGCTCTCCTCATTAATCCCCCATTCCACTACGATAAACTTCTGCAGAGATGGCAACACATTGCAGATGGAATTAATCCACCATGGCAGGAGCTAATTAAGAGAACAAATCTGAAGCAGTGCCTTATGGCTTTAATTCCCTTTTTATACCTGCAGGGCAAGGACTGTTAAAAATGAAAAGAAGTTAAGCATAAGCTGATGCTGGCATTAACCACGTCTGCAATCTCAAATACTATTGCTCCTGCTCATTTCAATGAAGCCTTGGATCAGACTTTAAAAAAAAAAAAAATTAAAAAATTAATGAACTATGAAGAGAACAAAGGAAAAAAAAGCAGATTTCATTAGCAATATTCAAAAATCAGCCCGACTGGTCTCCTAAGAAAGCTGATACAATTAATCTCAGTATCAAAGCAGTCTTGTGAGGTGATGCGTGTTTCTAGGAAACAGTATTCAGACAGATACAAAAAGGTCTTTTCAGGAGCAAATAGTAATGTAAATTATCTGAGATTGTATCATTTATAACAAGAAATGATTCTCTACAAGGCGTTGATGTGTCAGGGTAAAAGCAACTGTCTGTGCTCATGATTTCCAAAGGGGAACTATCTTTTCATAGGTTTTGGAACTTCAATCATTACAAAGCCTTTCATTTTCCAGCAGTTCAGCTGTCTGATGAGACCTTCTGTAAAGCCAAAAATGGGAGATGATGAAAGCAAAAACCTCTTCACATGAGTTTGCAAGATAGGAGTTCCAGCATATAAATGACCAATAGCAGAGGAAACAAATGAAATGTGCACAGAAGCATATGGGAAATGTTAGAGCTACTGGTGATCCTGTGCAATATTTATGTGCAAAACCTTGAAGTGTGTGTTCTGGATCAGAGCTTTACAAAATGTGTTATTTCAGACTTAAAGAGCTCTATTTGTCGTGCGCTGAAGCGTGTGCTTTTGGCTTTCAGCATACATTTAAGACCCTTCTCTGGTTGTCAAAACACTTTGGGCTGAATATACAAAAGATATAAGCCTGGTGATTAGTATTCTGTGATCTGCCTTAAATACCTTTGCTATCACAGAGGAATCCTCTGGCCTGACTAGGTTCTTTAGGCAGTCAAGGTGCTGGTACCACAGAAACAAGGGTACGAGTTAGACTTGCAACTTTTCCTGGAACTATGCCCACCCTTATGAAGCTACAGTGGGGAAAAATTAGGTTAGAACTTTCTTTCATATGTGACTAGTGACAGCCCTTGAACTTCCATACCATCCCAGATCAGTGGTCTCAACACATTGGGCAAAATAAAAGTAGCTCTAGACCTACAGGGCACTCTCAATTGCCTTGCGACATTGTTCAGAGTCATGTCTGCACTGCTGGTATTTAGGAAACAGAGATGACGCTGGCCTGGGAGTCAACTGTGACTCGGTAGACTGTGGTTCTGGTTTGAGCATTTGCCAATATATGAGGCTTGGTTACCGGTGTCCTCTTGTGGATCTGAGCAGTGGTTGCCACCAGCAAGGCCTGTGAGTGTGAATAGGGTCACGGTGCCAGGAAGTGGTGTCAGACACTCACTGCAGAAACGGGACGTAAAAAGGGAATTGTGAGCCCAAAAATGGACAGCCAGGAGGGAAGTGGGGGAATTGCTGTCCTAGGGGCATGAGGGCAACTGTAGCATCCTTGGGCAAAGCACAGTGCAAAGGGACCCACAGGCATCGGAGACACATTAGTGCAGAGCCACGCTTCCCCTACCAGGCTTTGTGGGCTCTGGAGTGCTTAGGCACACTATGGCTTCGTGTCGCTACAGCTTTCCTGCCTGTTAAAATCAGTGGGACTTCTATATTCCCTCCAAGTTCAAGTTTGCTCTTAAGCACAGGTGTCAATCGGGTTGGGAGCAAGTCCCTTGCTGAGTTAGGGTTGGGCAGACATTCTGATAAACCGCGCAGAGAGCAGCTCATTAAAAGAATGTGTTTTATCCTAGAAAAATAACAGCTTGGGAGCAGAACATGACACGTGTTTTTGGTAGGGGTATTTGTCACTTGCTATGGGTCTGTTACTTGCAATAAATTAGAATGATGTATTCCCAAAATCCAACAGAGAGCTGGTTCTGGACAACTAAGATTAGTTTTATGCACGGATGCTTGGAGTTTAATAACTTCTATAGGAACAGATACTTTAAATAGTAGAGGCCTCAATATTTTCCAAACTATGCAAATGTCTTCAATTTTAGTGCTCTGTTATTAACATCCATTTGTTTGCATATGAAATGATAAAATCTGGATAAATTTTTGAAAATGTGCCTCTGAGCAAAAACATCAAAGTTACTTCAAAATCTCCAGTCAAGCAGGGCTCCTGGAGGTTTGGATTGTCTCAAAGTGAACAATTAAGCTTGAGCTGCTAGATTGAATTTTTAGAAGGACTGCTGTGGGGAAGAGGAAAATAAATAAGTAACAGAGTTTTTGGCCTGTTCTCTTTGGTTTTAGCTCAAGGAAGACTGTGAGTATTATTGATCTGGGTTTTCAGTTTCAAATTGCAAAAAAAAGATTGAAGACTTAATTTTACTTGTTGCAGACAAGCGCCAACCCCTGCTTCTGCACCTGTGTGTGCACAGGCTGGCTGCTGGGACAGGCGCAGCTTCCTTCCCTCCTCTGGAACCCTCAAGAAGATATTGCAGAATACTGTCTCAAAAGATAAGGTTTGAAAAGGGACTGAACATCTGAATACTTACTGAAATTTCACTGAGAGAAAGGCACACGCTGCCTATGTTGCAGAATTAGAGTCTTTTTCTAGTCTAACAAAGTCCCCTCTTCCCTTCATACATACCAGGTTTTTGCTGTTTTTATAATTTGAAACCCTGAGCTCCAGAGATGCGTGCAAGTGACATCCAGGAGGTGAAGGGGACTGTCCAAGCCCTTTTAAATCCCAGAGATTCCAGTCAGACTTAGATCTGAGTTTGGGTGAAGTTTTAATCTTTAGATTAGCTGCAGTGTGTTCTTTCCTTACTTGTTAATGCAGGTTTGCTCCACAGCTCTGCTTGGTTATGGAGAAATGGCTTCTAAATCGATAGATATTGGTTAGGAATGATTAAAACAAACAGCTTACCATTATTTGTGTAAATAGTGGGTCTGTTTATATGAGCACCTTTGAATGAATAAGAAATTCAAGTCAAGGGACGTGTCATTTAGACCTTTTCAGATTTTTTAAATCAGATCCCTCTGTCACAGAGTTACCAACTTCCTTGATATAAAAGGGAAAAGCACTCAGAGGTGGCCTTGTGTGGAAATCCAAAATCAACAAGCATCTGCCTAGAGAAGCTGTGTGTCGTTCTAGATCATCCTAGACAAGACTCTGGTTGAGAGCATGTGTGCAAGATGCACGCCAGTGGTTCCTGCAGAGAAGTAGAGATGAGCAGCAAATAATTCCAGCTCATTTCAGAGAAACTGTTGGATTCATCAACAGGAGAAGCCGGATTCTGAATTATTCTGAGTAGGCAGCTCCTGTATGGAATAGATAGGAGTCTTGGAAGACATCTTTAGGCAGAAGATTCCCATATTTATTGTTCTGTAAGTGAAAAATACTTCTATGACATTTGGCAATTCATGTGAAGGCTTTCAACTTCATTTTTCTTTAATGCTGTTTCCCCTCTTGTTCAGATGGAGGCTACTCTGTCATGTTTCCCAAACTGGTATATCTCAAGATCAAATACTTACAAAAAGTAGTTCATGAAAATAAGTCTGGACTTCTGCAGAGTCATGACAAGCATCAGAATCCTTTTCGTTTAGCCAGTTTTCAGAGTTTTCAGAATCTGATGTTTATGAATCATTTGATATATAACTGTGTTATTACACTTGGTGACCTTAGCAGTTTCATTTTGGGATTTTGAGTATTTTAAATGAAAATACATTTTGTAATGGAGCAGAGCAAGTAGGAACTGTGTGTGGTGTCAGGGATAACTAACAAACCTGTTTTAAATCTGTATACGGCAAAGCAATGGGGGTGGAGAGCTCCCAGGTGCCTTTTTACCTGTTGGTGAAAGAGGACAATTAGGAAGGGCCATATTTATTTTCCTTTCTGCCGTCGTGTATTGCACCTTGTCAGTTCCTCCATGCCCCCCCATCAGAAGCAAACATCCCCTGTAAAACATGAGCAACTCTCTTGGACTGCTTCTGCTCCCTTCAGGTAGAAGGTGATGGCAGGAGCTGGAGCTGAGTTCCCAAGAGCAGTGGTGCGCAGGTGGAGGTTCCAGGTCTGGGTTGGTGGTTGCTTGCTCCGTCTGACCTGGAGACAGTGTTCCGAGAGTCTTGGAGGCAGGACATCTTCCCCAGACACCACCACGCTTGGCTACAACTCTGATGGAGTGAACTTTAGAAACAGCAGGGGCTTTGAACAGACAATTAGGAGTTAGGTTGTCCGTCAAAAACCTCTGAAATGCACCCTGGGGAGCTGAGCTCACACTGGAGTTGGAAGGAGGGGGCAGTTTCTAGTCGATCCTTTCTTTTGGTGTGTCAGGACTAAGGTTTAAGAATTTAAACACTTTCTTAAAATAATGCCTTTAGTTGTGTGAGTGGAAGTAACAAATCTTTCAGCTCGTAAAACCAGTGCTTCATATAATTTCCTGATGTTCACTTACCTTGGCTGTTAATGGAAGCTTGCATTCCAACGTAAACTCTAATCGTCCCGCTCTAAGCAGCAGGAGAGGTTTGTCCCTGGTGACAGCCATGGGCCATTAATGCGCTCGGTGCAGTGGATGGGCTCTCCCCTTCCGTTCACACACTTCAAAGCTATCAAGAGCAGTACAGCACTAACTGTTCAGAAACAGGCAGCGAGGCTGGAGCAGCGCACTCCTGCCCACCGAGATGGAAGCCTGTCTCTCAGTTAAAACCAACAAACTGTCTTGGAGGCTGTGCCTGCTCCTGGGGTGTTCACTTGCATTCGCTTTCATTTGGAAAGGGCAAAGGTTTAGGTTTGACACAAGAAAGAAATTCTTCACGATGAGGGTGGGGAGGCCCTGGCACAGGCTGCCCAGAGGAGTTGTGGCTGCCCCATCCCTGGAGGTGTTCAAGGCCAGGTTGGATGGGGCTTTGAGCCCCCTGATCCAGTGGGAGGTGTCGCTGCCCACGGCAGGGGGGTTGGACTGGATGGGCTTTGGGTTCCCTTCCAAGCCAAACCATTCTATAGTTCCGTGATCATACTGAAATGTGCCAATAAGTTCAGCACAAAGGGCTGCCCCCTGGTAACACCTTCGCTGCTGGTCCTGCCAGCGCTGGGGCTTGCCACACCTACAGGTTTCCTGAGACTCCATCTTTCCATGGAAAGATGGGAGACGGTACCTCTGGGCTGAGTCTGCTTCATTCAAACCTACTGCATGTGCTCTGAGCTGATCTTTGGTTAACATTGCTGTGGTGAAAATCAGCACTGATCACACAGCTCGCTCTGTACTGGTCAAATCGCTTGTGGAAGAGCCTTCTGGCACTAGGCATCAGTAAGGGCAGTGGAGCAGCCCTGCCCTTTGAAGAGGGCATGAGTGGAAGAGACACTACACTTTGGACACAACAACCCCATGCAGAGCTACAGGCTGGGAACACAGTGGCTGGAGAGCAGTCAGGCGGAAAGGGACTTGGGAGTGCTGGTGGACAGGAAACTCAACATGAGCCAGCAGTGTGCCCAAGTGGCCAAGAAGGCCAATGGTATCCTGGCCTGCATCAGGAATAGTGTGGCCAGCAGGACTAGGGAGGTCATCATCCCCTTATACTCGGCACTAGTCAGGCCGCACCTCGAGTGCTGTGTCCAGTTCTGGGCCTTCAGTTTAAGAAAGATGTTGAGATGCTGGAGTGCGTCCAGAGGAGAGCGACGAGGATGGGGAAGGGGCTGGAGCACAAGCCCTGTGAGGAGCGACTGAAGGAGCTGGGGTTGTTCAGCCTGAAGAAGAGGAGGCTCAGGGGAGACCTTATTGCTCTCTACAACTGCCTGAAAGGAGGTTGTAGTCAGGCAGGGGTTGGTCTCTTCTCTCAGGTGACCGGCGACAGAACAAGAAGACACGGTCTCAAGCTTCGCCAGGGGAGGTTTAGGCTTGACATTAGGAAGAAGTTCTTTACTGAGAGGGTGATTGTCCATTGGAATGCGCTGCCCGGGGAGGTGGTAGAGTCACCGTCCCTGGAGGTGTTTAAGGAGAGATTGGATGAGGCTCTTAGTGCCATGGTGTAGTTGACAAGTAGGAGTAGGTGTAGGTGTTGGGTCAAAGGTTGGACTGGATGATCTCAGAGGTCTTTTCCAACCTTATGATACTGTGATACTGTGAGAGCTGGGCATGCACCGAGCAGAGACAGTTGAGAGACACGAAAATAATAAAGCAGTGTGTGCCAGGAGAAAAGCTGATCTTAAATCAGCTCTTGGAAAGGCCAGAGGGAAGTGCAAATTAAAGAATCAGTGGAGCCCTGAAGTTTATCTGTCCAGGATAGGGTAGAGCAAACCACTTAGCTAATACGGAGGAACTTGTCAGGATTTCTGTTGCAGTTGTAGCATCAGCTAGGAGGTTGTGTGTGTGTGTTTATATATATATGCAAATGAGTGTGTAAGTGTACATATATATATGCTTAAATCCAATGCAGAGTTTGTGTACAACAGGCCAAAACTTCCTGGCACGGTTGCTAATTGTGCCATGTTGGCGTAAATCCGCATATTCTTACTGTAAACTGCTGCCAGGAATGAAGCATTGTTCTTATTTTCTATTTCCTTTCTTGGAAGCAATAAATTAAAAGGAAGATCAGAGTCACTGAATGCCTAATTTGCAAGAAAGGGCTTAACTGCTTGTTCCCAGGATTTAAAATGTATTTTGCAAACTTTTATCCTGTTCAGCTTGAACTTAACTGATTAGAAGTGACGTGGGCAGTCTTGTTCCCTGCCAGCGCAGTGCAGTAAAGCAGATGGCTGGCCGAGGCACTGTTCCATTATTAAACAGATCAGCAAGGAGCCTAGGAAGAAGCACACTTACAGCCTTTATATCTCACAAGGCCATATATTTTCTCTAAGATGAGGGAAAATTAATATTGCCTCTTTATTGGATGGACAAGGCTTTTCAATTTGACCTTGAGCTATTCCCCTTTACAAAGAAATTGCATAAAAGCAACAAGGAAAAATTTTAATCTCCTTACAGGATAATAGGAGAGAGATCATCTGGAGTTTATAAAGCATCTTAGTTAATGGATTCATTTTAATAATGACAGATTTATCCACCCACATCGGCAAATCTTCGTTATTTTTTTTCTTTTTTTTCCCCCTGAGTGCATGCATCCAGATTACTTGTCTCAAAGCACAGAAAGGAAGTGTCATACAAAGAATAATATATGCACTCTCCTGTCTGTCCTTTAGCAGTTGAGGTGGAAAGTCCCAGCATTCTTCCTGATGCTGAGGTCCATAATGTAGGCGCTGTCTCTCACCGTCTGTTCTCTTAACTCTCAAAGTCTGTGCTGCAGCTGATTCATACTCCAGCCTGAAGGGGAGCAGCTTCACACTAGATCTCTGGGTCTCATCAGGGCTTCAGCAATTGAATTCCTGCAGTGTGAGCCTTAACAGCAGTTTCCACTTTCAAATAGCCGAAGAGCTTCCTCTGGTGTCATTTGCCAGCTGGTTCAGCTCCGCAGCTTCTCTCTGTGTGTCCTTCTGCTGGTTCCTGTTTTTTAACCACCACCAGCATTAACTGTTTGCCTTTGCTTGCATTGCCTGATCTCTTCACACCCCCCATTATGGCTTCTCTTAGGCTTTTAAGACAGTGGAAAGGACCTTCCCACAGGCCGTGCCGTTCTCCTATCTGCCAGTCCCTGCCTGAACTTTCTGTTGCTGAAACGCTGTGAAATTTCTGACCTCTGCTACCACCACTGCTGTGTTATCTCCTTGCTCCTTGGCTTCATTTTTGCCTTCAGGCACTGCTGTCCTGTTGGTCTGTAAGCGGTTCAGGAAGAGCTTGTCTGCACTCTGCACAGCGCTGGGTGTCCCTGGTCTGTCACCATGGCTCCTGGGCCCTGCAGAAATGTCAACAATTAATATCAGTTCTTCTCACCATCATCTGGGAATGCTTGTCAGCTTTGTGGCATTTCAGCAAACCTTGTGAAGCAAATCTTGTGATTGGGGAAGAAAGCCAAGTTGATTATCAATCTGCGAATAACACAACACTGTCCTGTCTTGAGTGCTTGTTTATTTTTCACTTGCTGAATACATTAGAATTCTTTCAGTAGGGCCTGACTTTGCCTCAGCAGGTGCCTTGTAAGTTGTGAAACTCCTGTCTGTCTCAGATGCAGGCATTTACCAAGGCCATTGGAGTCTCTGCTGTTCTGCTCCTTGCTTTCCCTAATCAACAGGCATCTAAAGATGCTTGCTAGATCGATTGAAAACTTGCCATCTGGGAAGCAAGTCTGTGCTTGTGTTTGACCATTTGATTGGATCTAATGTGAAAAGGAGAAAAAACAGTCCTCTTTCTGTTTTGGGAAAACTCCCCGCAAAGGCTTTGTGAAGGCTGAGTTTCCCCAAGGATGGCTCCTACCCTTTGCTCAACAGCACCTGGGTGGGTAAAGGTCCCCGAGGCCTCCCTTAGCACATTAGAAACCCTTAATGCAGGGGTGGCAAAGTCACGGCTCCTGCTGTTCTCCTGCTCCTGCAGTTTAACACACGTCACACGCTGCACACTTGCCCAACGCTGACAGGGGCGCAGGGGCAAGCAGCTCAGCGCTGCCACTGGGTACAAACAAGGTGATGGGCCAGATAAAACAAGGCGGAGGGCTGGATTCGGCCCATGGGCCGTGAATTTGACACCCTTGCATTAATACTTCAAAACAGGATATGCCCTAAGGGAAAAAACTGAACGTTTTATATATTGTAGGGGGTCACAGAATCTTCTCTCCAGGGCATTTTATTTTTCCCCCCTTCTTAGCAGTCCATTGGTGGTAAAGCTGGAGCCTTCCTGGGAGATTCCACCAGTGGACACCATGCAAACAGCCCTATACTCAACATCCTTTACCCTTAACATTCCCTGATGGTCTGAGAAAGCAGAGGTGCTGGACACGGCTCCAAGTCTGCCTGATCTGCTCTTTCCAACCATGCAGGTCTGGATAAAATAGCAGATTGGCTGAAAGAGCAGCTGAGTTGCTAAATTAAATTTCCAATCATGTTCCTAAACCTCATATAATGCAACTTTCTCAGGGGCAAATGCTCACTTTGAAAAAAACACATCCACTAATTCCAAGGGCGTGATCTAAGGATTTTGAAGGTAGATGCGGTGCTGGCAATAATGCTCTAAACTACCAAGCCCACTACTGAAGAGCTAAAAATTGCTCTCTCATTTTCAGTTTTCTTTTGTCTCAGTTTCTCCATTTCCCCTGCATTGTCTGAATGAAGGGGTTCTTCTTAATAGCCTTGATTTTTGTCTCTTTCCAAAACTACTTAGGGAGCATAAAGTAAGAAAATTGGAAACAGAAATCTGTGCAATACCTAAGTCTTGTTTAATTTACCAGTCTATTTATTAATATCATCTTAATCCATCATAATCAAGCTGTGTATTCCAAACCTGTGGATCAGGAGTTTTATTCCTCCTGGGAAGTCCAAATGGGCTAAATTTGAAAGAACTCTACTTATTTCAAATACTCGCCTTCCTTGAAGGCAAAAATGGATCTCGATAAAGAGTCTCAGATCTGAAAAACAAAGAATGACAAGCCTCCTTCCCCTGCGATTATTCCATCAGTCTCTACTGGAAGGTTATCCATTAATGTCAGCTTTTTAAAATATGTTAAAGAAGCTTCTTCATTACCAACTTATGTCATCTGCTAAAACACTCAATCAAGAACCAAATTTTATTCTATGGAGACTGGGAAGACTCCTCCCTGCATTCAGAACGCGACTTGTGGTGCCCTGAAACTACCAGCAAACACTGACCAAAGAAGTTATTCTAGATTTGTTTTTCAGGTGAGATATCGTAGAATCATCCAGTTGGAAAAGACCTTTGAGGTCATCAAGTCCAACTGTACCTGTCCCCTTACAAACCATGTTCCTGAGGAACTCATCTACCCATCTTTTAAACACCTCCAGGGTTGGTGACTCCATCACCCCCCTGAGCAGCTGTGCCAGTGCCTGACCACCCTTTCAGTGAAGAAATTCTTCCTGATGTCCAGTCTAAACCTCCCCTGGCACAACTTGTGGCCATTTCCTCTCGTCCCATCGCTGTCACTTGTGAGCAGAGCCCAGCACCCACCCCGTCACAACCTCCTTTCAGGCAGTTGTAGACAGCTATGAGATCTCTCTATATTTAGATGAAGGGTGTCATTCTACCCTTTTAATTAACAGTGCTGTGCTCTAAGGGTATAAAACCGACTCCATGGGCCAGGGACTCGGGCCAGACGAGCTCTGAGACGGATGTAAAGAAGCTGTTCTTTTTCTCGTGTTGTTATCAAATATCCACTGGTCTGGAGACAGCAGCATGCCTGTCCCAGGTGACCAAACCCAAGGTTACAACAGAACCATTCTCACTTTCTCTTCTTTTCTCATGCAATGAATTTACAGTGACTCATCTTCAGAGAGAGATGATGAACTCTGCTGTGCTTATTTTGTGGCCTAATGGTTAAGGCTTCGTTCTCAGTGCCAAACAAGGTGATGGGTTTGAATCCAGATTCCTCACGTCCCCAGGCTGTGCTCTGACTGCCGTGGGTGGGAGC
Source organism: Neomorphus geoffroyi (assembly GCA_033558235.1). Lineage (NCBI taxonomy): Eukaryota > Metazoa > Chordata > Aves > Cuculiformes > Neomorphidae > Neomorphus > Neomorphus geoffroyi. Next base: position 8,348,436 of record JAUMJM010000012.1, read on the forward strand.
TGCTGTTGGATATCCAGTTTTTCTGGTTTGATTCAATTGATGAGTTTACTCAGTTGTGAGCTTTCTGGAGGGATATGTGTTTCTGCCAGCAAACTGATAATTTCTGCATGCAATTTTGTCTCTTCTTACTTCTCTGCCAGTTTTAATTCATGCACAGAAAGGGGCGGGGGGGGGGGAAGCTTAAGATATGTAAAGTAAATAGCTTTCATTTTTTTCTCAAATGTATTCATTAGTCAAAATTAGTCACTGAATAATTTACATGGCTGATTCTTAGTTCACCAATTGTCTGTGAGCGGTTCATTACCCATATTGCAATTGCAGATGTTTTGATTAGGTACGTGAGATGTATCACAGCTGTGATCTTTCTTTCAGGGAAGTTTCTCTGGTGTCAGCAGAGGCTCTCTCATTTCTACCAGCAGTAGACCTGAGTTAAGCTCAATAAGTATCTCTGTTTACCACGGAACTTAAGCAAAGCTTCCTGAAATCGATGAGATCTTTGCATTTGTCACTGTCAGTCTTGGGCTGCAAGTGGGTTTTCAGACATTTTGGGGAAAATAGTGGGGCTTTACAAGCCCAAAGAGAAATGCCAGATCCTGCACAGCTGGTATGAGGGTAGCAGAGTTCCTTTCCTGTGTGGCTTTTCACAGGGTCTTGATCAGTAGCTCACAGAGGTTTGGTAAATCCCTGGCTGAAAATCATAGGATTAAACCTTTAATTAGGTATCTCCGAGCCAGGCTCTGGAGGCGAAGCTCTGAATTGGCTTTGGTCAGGGCTGTGTCACTCTCACTGTGGGTACACTATTATTTTAGAAGATGTTCTACAATTCTTCAGTCCTTCTTTTCTGCAAATGAGCTTTTCTTGCAATCTTTGATTTCCACAACAGACTCTGGTTCACTTAGAAAGGCCTGTGTCTCCAAGGATGGCTTCAGTTGTCACTCTGCTTAAACCCTCTGAGGACACAGTCTGGCTTCACCATTGCCATGGACAAACATAGAATGCTTATTGCGTTTATTAAGCTGAGAAAAAGGTGGAATTATTATTGTTAGTCTACAAACAAGAGTTAAATACCTATCATCAAATGTAAAAAGGAGTAAATATGGTATAAATTATTCTAATAAGTTTGCACAAAAAAGAGCAATTAAACTAATGCAGTTTGACTTCTTTTCAATTAATAATGTACCCAATCATTTCTACATTGTTTGGAAAGACTATGTGCAGATAATATTGTCTTATGGCCTAATTTTTTTCATGCAATTAGTTGCATACATTTGCTGACAGGCTAATTTATGAGCAATTGCTTTAAAAGCAGAACTATTTTGCATTTAATTACATTGGGTTGTAATCCATCTGTTGACAAATTTGTGTGTTTTGCTATTTATTTGCTAATGCGTTCCACTACTTCAACATGATCAGTCATACAAGTTGAATATTTTTTTGATTATATAAATACCATAGGGTAATTAAGGGCCAGATGTATGGCTGGTGGGAATGACTCGTTGTGGTATTTCTCCCCCCCCTTCCCAGTAGAACCTTTTATTACTGCTCTGTGGAGAGTGAACAAAACTATGATTAAAACTGGAATTCTGTGGCTGCTGTTTCTCAGCAGCCGCAGCAAGGGATGGAGGGAGGAAGTTTCTCTGACTGGGCCCTGCAATGCTTTGTGCCCAGGACCAGCTTGCTATTTCGTCGTAGAATTACAGAACGGGTTGGTTTGGAAGGGACATTAAAGCCCATTCAGTTCTAACCCCCTGCCATGGGCAGGGACACCTCCCACTGGATCAGGCGGCTCAAAGCCCCATCCAACCTGGCCTTGAACACCTCCAGGGATGGGGCAGCCACCACTTCTCTGGGCAACCTGGGCCAGGGCCTCCCCACCCTCACAGGAAACATTTCTTCCTATCACTTCATCTCAGTCTTCCCTCTTCCAGATTAAAACTGTCCCCCCTTGTCCTATCCCTGCACTCCCTGATTCAGAGCCCCTCCCCAGCTTTCCTGGAGCCCCTTTCAGTGCTGGGAGGCTGCTCTAAGGTCTCCCCAGAGCCTTCTCTTCTCCAGCCTGAACAACCCCAACTTTCTCAGTCCATTCTCTCAGCAGAGGTGCTCCAGCCTGTGTGGTGTTTGTCTGCATGCAGGTCACATCTAAAATGTCATGTTCATGCGTAGATCCTTCCTCTCTTAGTCGGAAGCAGGGACAACCTGAGAAATCAGACCGAGGCTTCTGGCTTAACTGTTGTCACTACTTCGGCTGAGGAGGAGGAAGGGTGAGCTGGGTGGACTGACCCCTCACGTGAGGTGTCTTTGGATGGCAGGTTCTTGGATGTGGAAAGCAAGAGCACTTTGTTTCAGTCCAGTTTCTTGCTAAGTTGATTGCCAGTGGATGTTTAAACTGTGGGTGCAGCATGGGGAATGTAGTTGTTGGGAGAATGTTGTTTCTCTTGTCAGTCTCTGCTTGTACTTGCTGAAGAGCGGTGGTGTTTGCATTTAAGAAATCTTTTTTTTCTAATACCTATGAAAGAAAAGATAGGTATCAAGCTGAGAGGTTTCAAGACAGATCTGGTACTTGCAGTTTGTATCATCCTTGAGGGGAGAAACAGGAAGGCTCAGAAAAATGTGGACCAGGCAAGACAGTTGCTTGTTCTTTTTCCTTCCATGGATAGTTCCTTCAAGACTGGTTGAGTTTAGGCTGCTCTTACAAAAAGAACGGCAGCAATGGATAAATCTGAAGACAATGTCTTGGAAAAGTCAGTTGCATCTGGACACCCCATAGCACTCGACAAAGCACAGTGGGACAAAGGTCAGAGCCTTCTTACAGCAACAGCTGTAGGGTGTAGCGCTGGATTCTTTCTGTTGACACAGTTCTGTCACTCTTTCCCGTGTGGACTAATACATTACCCCCTAAGAAACCATTTCTGTTTGCGTGATGTCTTGAGGTGAGCTGTACCAGGCAGGAATGCAAAGGACAGTGAAATCTGGCTCTTGGCAGAGCTTCTAAGCGTCTTTAGTTCAAGGTCCATCAAAATAGCTGTAGAGAGTCCCATGCAAAAGCAACAGTAAGAGTGACAGCTTCTTGTGTATCAAAAGCAAAGATTGAATAATGTGTCTTGAAGCCTTTTATCGTGACAGTGCCTGTGTAGAGGTGCACAAGCATCCGTCTGCTCCGGCTGGTTTGCACGGTTGTGAAAGAAGTACAGGCTGCTGATTGTTTTTCCAAAATAAAGGTCACTATGAGGCTTGTGAAGGTCCATATTTGTACACGGGGTTTGTCTGGACTTAGCTGTGTTTCAGATACAGAGCTTTTTCAGCCTCCAAGTAGGATTGAATTGTATCTTGCAATTATCACATTTTCAAGCAGTTTCTGACTTTGGATTAAAGACAAAGGTCAAATTAGAATTTTGTCTGTATGCTTTGTATCTTGGATTTTTGGTTTTGTTTCTTTGTGGTCTTAAAAAGCTAAATTTTTATTTCTCTTTCTGGCAGCTGTACAGATTATGAGAGTTCAGGCATCTATAAAAATGTCTGTTCCTTTTCAAGTGCTTTTAAGCACAGATTATAGTTAGATAATATCCTCAGATGACAATATCTGTTTGTGAAAAAGGATTTTCTTTCCCCACCTCCTTCTGCTTTTAATCTAGAAAATTAAAGACGATAGGGACTGCAATTATCAGAGATGCCAAAAACTATTCCCTCTTGGGGGTTTCACCCAGAAGTTCTGTTTTCTGCTCAATGTACTTTGGGAAGCTCACTTCGCTGTTAATATGCTTTTGTAGAGCTGTCGAACAGTCCCCCTAAAGCACAGTGAAAACAGAGCTTAAAGGAATGGGTGGACACTTTGTGAGAGTCAGACAAATAAATTGCATGCTTTTTATTCTCTGAAGCACAGATGACTGGAATTTTTACTGACTGAATAATTCGCAGTGACTAATGTGAAGAAATTTTCCTGAGTTTCAGTGGTCTTTGAAAATCTGTAACATTTAAGCAGAAATATTGTTTATTTAAATGTATTTTAATCTAATTGCTTGGTCTTGAGACTGCTGGCTGGCAATTGTCATTTGAAATATCCAGTGTATAGACAAATTCCACAAATTCTGTGATATTTTTGCCCTACATGAGAGGAAGTTACATGGAGATGGTTTTATCGCTTAAATTATGAGTTGTATATTTGAGGATAATATTTGCCATTCTTGCCATTTTGGCTAAGAGTGGTCAGGAAGAGGAGAGGATTTCATACAATTCACTTAAGTAGCAGGCTGAAAAGTGAATTTTGCGACTGGTTTTATTTATTGTTGCTATTTTATGGTAGTGGTTCCTAGTTACTGTTTTGAACAGGGTGAATGACTATGGGTGTTCCAGGGAACAGACAGCCCAGGAGGCTTCCCTGCGCTACCTCAAATCATACTTTTCCTGTCATTATCTCAAGGTCTTTTCCAACCAAACGATTCTGTGATTATCATCTTAACTTCTCTTTAGGAGCAATTTTCTCATTGCAATTAATAATTGTTTTGGCTATTGGTTTGTCCTCATAAGCTGAGATGATTATGGAGAAGAGCAAGACAACGATTATAGAGAACATGAATCCCACCCTGTGCTTCTAAGAAAAGGAAATTCACTGCTGAGCAGAAACCATGGGGAAAAAACCCAGCGACCTACTCATATCTCTATGTTCTCTAGGTTTATTTGGCATCGCGAGCAGAACAAATACACCCTGTGAAGAGCAGGGAAAAGAGGAGGCAGTACAGAGGGAGCAGCTCTGAGATGCAGTATGTCAGCCCATGTCCATGCTCCTGTAACACCTGCTGAGGGTGTAGGGCTCTTTAAGTATTTAACACCCTGCAGTTTCATGCTGTATGTTCCTGAGGATGAGCATTTTCTTCAGGGACCCCTGTGCTGGTTTCCCAGCTGAAGAGGCCAGCATTTGTAAAAGTGGAAGTGGGGGAATTCTGAAGCATGATGAGGCTCATCTCAAACTTAATCACTGTTGGCTCTGATTTTTCAGTCAAAATCCAAATAGCTGCAAATACGAGCGTGGGAAACAGCGGTTATTCTATCCCGTCTTTCTTCATGAGATCCTAGTGCCCCCCAGAGTCTGACTAATGAAATCACCGAGACCAAGATTCAACAAATGGGCTGTCTTCCCTGAAACAGATGGAAATATTTCATGCCATGCAGCTCGGACTTTCCCAGTTGTCCTATTAGCTGTCCAAAGCAATTCAGCTAGATGACCAAGATGTGGATGTTGCAAATTCTTCCTGAATGAAATAAAAAACTCATTTGCCAAATGAGGGCAGGAATTAATTGAAGAGCAAAGGCGTAGATCTACAGAATTATGAGAACTGAGGAAGTGGTTGCATTGTGACTACCTTGTTATTTGCTGTAGCAGTGTAAGTTAGGCCACTGGGGATAGGAGTGAGATGAAGAGGGTGTTTATACCATTACCTCTGGACATCTAACTGAGGCACAATTTCGTGCCTCTACAGTGGATGTCGCTTCTAGAGTCAATGGAGGGACAGGCACTACCTGAGAGCTGTTCAGATCACAGAATTAGGTGGCACAAATACTTCCTTCATTCCATTTCATGGGTCTTCATTCACTTGCTTTGCAGTTGCAGCTCGTGTGCCTGAGGTGACTCCACGGGTCCCTTGGAGCAGACAGGGGTGGCACTGGGGTGTGACAGGCCATGTTCGCTCTTGGTTAGTGGCCCCTGGCTACCCGCTTGTTCCGCATTTGCCACGCTGTGTTCCTGGCACTGGTGAGCAGCACTACAGGCTGAGATCATATTCCCACGCACAACCCAAGGGCTACATAGCAAAGGGATTGCTTCTTTGCCTCCTGAAATTCTCCTGCTGTCCCTCAGTTGCTGTGGCACTACCTGCCTAGCAGCTCTGTAACCAGGAAGGCAGCCTGCTGCTCCGAGCACATTTTTATGAGCCTGAGGATACTTCCTTTGCTACATCCAGCTAACTTTCTCATTATACTTTATAGCAAGCATTAATGTCTAGAAAAAAAGCAGGTTTTATCTGCTCCCAAGATAGAACATAAAACAAACATCCAAGGCTCTGTAATGCCAAGACGTTTTTAGGATGCTTTTCAGAAAATGCACTTGACTTCAATCATTCTGAATCTATTTTGTAATTACAAAGCCATTTTATGTTCCTTTGAAACTGATTCTAAAGCTATTCCACAACCACACTGAAAATATCTTATGCATAGAATTCACGCAAACATTTATTTCAGTCCTGTCTTTTTTATTTTTCACTGTGCTGATAATCTTTACAGCAGAAAAAGGGGTCTCTGCAGAACCTAAGCTATGCTTGAATGTCTCACCGTGACCTCCGTAAAGGGCTGCTTGAAGCAGTTCCCTTCATCTGGGCAGAGTTAGTCCAAAAAAAAAAAAAGACAAAAGAAGAAGGAAACGCACCGAATGCAAAGTTTTAAGGCCAGATGGAGTCATTAACATTTAGTTTCAACTCCCCCTGTGGCACAGACCATGCTGCTTCACTGAGGGTTCCTTTGTCAAGGTGAGCAGCAGAGTTTCACTGGGCCATGAAGTACTGGCTCTCAGGTTTCATCAGCTGGCCGCAGGGTGTGATAGGCTGGTCCCTGTCTGAACAGGAGAAAGGTCTGTTCTCTGTTTTCATATGGAGGTGATAGCAAAGACAAGATTGAAACCCACTAAATAGGCCCCATGCTATAGGAACATCAGTGAGGTCTGGATCAGCACGCTTGCCTATTATTATAATATTATTTTCTCCTTGGCGATGCTGTGTGAGCAACGTGATTGGATTTATTGAACTATTTGCTGTCCAGCTGGATGTAACCCTGGTTCTAAGAAGGTTTTATTTGACTACAAAGTAGCAGTGGCAAGGCACAGATCACCTACCTACTGGGTACAGCCTGTCTCAGACAAACTAAAGCTTCATTTAGAAACAGCCATGTTAAAGCACAAATCAAGAACCAAATAATGTGTGTTAAGAGAGCAACCTCGTCATAGCCTCTATAATCATATCACAGAATCATACCTTACAATGTTTTGGAAGGGACATTAAAGCCCATTCAGTTCCAACCCCCTGCCATGGGCAGAGACACCTCCCACTGGATCAGGCGGCTCCAAGCCCCATCCAACCGGGCCTTGAACACCTCCAGGGATGGGGCAGCCACAGCTTCCCTGGGCAACCTGGGCCAGGGCCTCCTCACCCTCATCGTGAAGATTTTTTTCTTAATGTCTAACCTAAATCTCCCCTCTTTCAACATAAAATCATTTCCCCTCATCCTGTCACTACTTGCCCATGTAAAAAGCCCCTCCCCGGCTTTCCTGGAACCCCTTCAGGTACTGGGAGGCCACTATGGGGTCTCCCCAGAACCTCCTCTTCTCCAGGCTGAACAACCCCAACTCTCTCAGCCTGTCCTCGTAGCAGAGGTGCTCCAGCCCTCGGATCATCTTTGTGGACTCCACTGGATCCATTCCAACAGTTCCATATCCTTCTTATGTTGGGGATTCCAGAACTGGACACAGCACTCCAGGTGGGGTCTCACAAGAGTGGGGCAGAGGGGGAGAATCCCCTCCCTCACCCTGCTGGCGACGCTTCTGATGCACCCAAAGATGCTGTTGGCCTTCTGGGCTGTGTGCACACACTGCTGGCTCAAGAAAAGCACATAGAAGAGGGGAAGGTGGAGATCTGCTTCGGCAAGTATGTGCTATGTTCACAGTGTGAGAGTGTATGCACTGAGTCAAAATAATGTTGTGTAAAGTAGTTGGAAATAAAACTGACATCATATAAAAAGTGGTATGCTAATGCTACAGTAATCATTCTGAGAGCAGAGGAAGGGATTGCATAACAATGTAGCCTGGTTCTGATTTTGAAGTTGGTGGAATTTACATCCCCTGACCATTTATTTTGGCCCACAAGGAAATGAGCAGGCTTCCCACTCCCTGTGTTTACGGGAAAAGCAGCTGCATAACTGTTCTCTCACCCCATACTCATCAATACTGGCTTCATGTTATTAGTTCTCAAGATTGCTCTCACAATGATTCAGCCTTTAAGATGTGGTTATTGTGCTTTTTACAAGTGAATGGAAAAAACACAAAGGTTAGCTATATTTCTTCTCAGTGAATTCCTTAGCAGGAGGAAACATTCAATGATCCCCCTTTCTGTGAATGCGGTCTGACAGATCAATGCATTTTCTGGGTTCTGTTACCCTGCTGAAAAATTATAACAGATTTTGAAGCCAGACCACATCTTCCCTTCCAGCCAAGGATGTGTTAATTAGATAACCACGACCACACAGTCTTGCAGAGTCTCTGGATTGTCATTCTCTGCAGGGAGAGGGGAGCTTATTGTCCCCTGTCCCACAGGAGAATCATTGAGCATCACAATGTGTAACGTGTCAGTATGTGGATGTGCCATCTACTTGTGGGCCCTTTCCTCAGTCTGGGAGTACAGTCTGTGTTGGGGCTGTACAGCATTTACCCCCTGTGCAAGAGGGATGCAAAGTACCAAGGAGAATATTAACAAACGGAGGTGTTCAAGGCCAGATTGAATGAGGCTTTGCGCAATCTGATCCAGGGGCGGTGTCCTCCTGGCAGGGAGGGGTGGAACTGGATGGGCTTTAAGGTCCCATCCAACCCAGACTGTTCTGTGATTCTATGAGTGAAAAATATATATTGTATTTGTGGTACAATTCTGTTTTCTGTGGGGTTCTGTCTCTTTTATATCAAAGGAAGGTACGATTTTGCTGATGATTTCTGCCTACTAACATAACTAATTACTTAATCAAGGGCTTTTGCCTTCTGTTTAGAGATAGCTGAGATATTAAGAGAATACATTAATGACCTTAGAAACACAGTGAGACTTGAGAAATCTATAAAGATATATTTAGTGGTAAAAATTATTCCATGATAATTTGTCAGTTACAAGTGTTGTATCAGATATCAAACGCTCAAGATGAAATCTGCTCCATCTGGGGGAAAGATCCATATTCTGTTCAGACGTGTCTGGAAAGAAAATGCCTTCACTTAACAATTTGCCTCACGTTTGCTGAGTTGGTAGAGTTTGGGCTATGATGAAGCTGGGGAGGGGCTCTTTATCAGGGAATGTAGGGATAGGATGAGTGGAACGGTTTTCAGTTGAAAGAGGGGAGAGTTAGGTGAGATCTTAGGAAGAAATGTTTTTCTATTAGGGTCACACAGAATCACAGAACCACAGAAACATCAGGTTGGAAGAGACCTCTGAGGTCATTGAGTCCAACCGTACCTGTCTCCTCATTAAACCATGTCCTTAAGGTCGTGAGACCCTTGCACAGGTTGCCCAGGGACATGGTGGCTTCCCCATCCCTGGAGGTGTTGAAGGCCACGTTGGATGGTGCTTTGAGCACCCTGATCGAGTGGGAGGTGTCCCTGCCCATGGCAGGGGGGTGGAACTGGATGGGCTTTGAGGTCTCTTCCAACCCCAACCATTCTATGATTCTATGATTATCGAGGTGATTTTGTACAGGGCTAGCAGATGGCTAGTAGGCATTGCCAACGTGGTATAGGCATAAATTGATGTTTTCTGGGTTGTTAAATGTTGCCACAGAAAACACCTATAAGTAAACCTCCAATACTAGTTCAGAGACTCATGGGGTAACTTAGGCTGGCAGGGATTCATGGAGGCTGTCTGGTCCACCTTCCCCCAGAAACAGGGCTAAATCGTATTGGAAATTTTTAAACAGAATCATAATAGAAAATGACTTTCAGTGCCCTCACAGTTTTACTCAGTGTTTCATTTCCATGTCAGTTCTGTGTACTTCAGTGCTCTTTTTCTTTGAGGAAAATGGCACAAAGAATGTTCTGAATTTTCTCTGCCATTCAGATATTGAAATTTTGCTACAGTTACCACTGTTTCAGAGAAAACGGCATCTCTCCTTCTTTGACGGGGGGTATTTGCCCACGCTCACAGCACACAGGTTTCGTACCATTTTACTGGTTCCTGCAGCTCGCTATCACTTCGTTTCTCGTGTAACTGCTCCATTTGACACACAGACAAGTTCTTCACTTGCATCCACAGGAAAGAGAGATTAGCTCCTTCTCCTGTAATGTGTTTGGAACAGGCAGACCACTGCAGAGACAGGGACCTCCCCAGAGAGTACCTGGTAGATTAGACTATGGAGGTGCCCTAAGTGTCTGTTGGATATGAAGCCCTTCCTCTGCTGTACACAATATGTGCATGCAGGGTGATATGTTGATTTGCTTTATTATCACTTCTGTCATTTTATCATATGTACCAGTTAGGGATACAAAGACGTATTTTCAGTGACAGAGAGCCCTGCATTTTGCCTTGTCTCTTGCTTTGATAGGAAAGCTTACTGAAGGAGGACTAATGAAAATTATAGCTATTTATCCACCACAGCTATGAAATGATACATTATGATTCCCAAAGTGCTGGGTTAGTGTACTGTGACAAATAGAATAGTTTCCTAAGTACCCTTGAGTGAGAACAAGTGTACAAAAAGGAAACTAATATTGGAGATTCATTTCTTTCAATGACTTAGATGCCAATAGAAGGAGTTACAAATAAAGTTTATATTTCTTAGATATCTCTCTCTGGTGGGGGGAGAGTTAAAAGCTGATAAAGCAGGGGGTGCTTAGAGCCTGTTGTGTTTGAAATGGGAGAAGGAATAAATGAGATCTCCACCCAGTGAATGTTTCTTAAGAATTAATTCTCCAGCAGCTCATCTGGGCTTTGTTCAGCCGCTGAGCCCTTGAGCGGGACACGCGCTGTGCCCTGTAGCTGTGGCCTCGGGCACTGTGCTGTAGTATAACTCGCCTGCTGGGTTATGTCGCTTGTCTTCCAGGTGATCTTTTGCTTATCTGGGTTTTGTGCCTGTAGCAAACACCTGACCTTCACCAGGGTCACAGCAGCCAAATCTGGGCTCTCCTGCTAGGGGCAGGCAGCAGTGGCAGCACACGTCAGCAACTAGCCTGGTGCTACAGTGGATGGAGAGGCTGCTGAATTAGAAAAAGCTTCCGCTCTTCTTTGTTCTGCATTAGTAACATTTAGACATAAGGCATCACCTGAAAGCAATAGGAGCAAAAAGCTGGATTTGTGAAATACCTGCCTCTCCCCTTTCCCTGATGCAAGCAGACCGTGTGAAAGAGCGACTTTGCTCTGGTTGCCAGCAGGGTAGTCCCAGAAAGGTGCTGCTTTCAGCTTCTTGCTCAGTTACTGAAAGAAGGGCAATGCATAGCTCACGGAAAGCAGCTGTGCCTTATATGGGATGTAGGACTGCAGCACCCTGGGTCCCGTACCTAGAACATGCACATGCTGAGGGCAGAAGTCAGGGCAGGGCCAAAAGAGAGGTCCTGTTTGAGGTCCTTCATATCAGAAGGAGAGAGCATCTGGCTTGGCTTTGTCAAAAACTTTTTCTGTCATCTGGTTAAGGGTCTGGAGGGGAAGCCCTATGAGGAGCGGCTGAAGTCACTTGGTCTGTTCAGCCTGGAAAAGAGCAGACTGAGGGGGGACCTCATCGCTGTTTGCTGCTTCCTTACACGGGGAGGAGGAGGAGCAGGCGCTGAGCTCTTCTCTCTGGTGACCAAGGACAGGACCCCAGGGAATGGCAGGAAGATGCCAGGGCAGAGTTAGGTGGGACATGAGGAGAAGGTTCTTCCCCCAGAGGGTGGTGGAGCACGGGAACAGCTCCCAGGGAAGCAGTCACGGCCCCAAGGCTGACAATATTCCAGAAGTGTTTGGCCAGTGCCCTCAGGCACACGGTGTGAGTGTTGGGGTGTCCTGTGCAGGGACAGGAGTTGGTCCCTTCCAACTCAGGTCATTCTGTGATTCAGTGTGCACTCCTGTTCCCTACTGCAGAGCCACCTGCTCTGCCCTGTGCTGGAGGCAGTGGAAACCACCATGTACCCGCTGCATGCATCCTGTCAGCAGAGAGGAGTCTGTATGCGTGGCACATCTCGGTCTGCGCAGGGAACGGGGCAGAGCAGAAAAGGCTCTCCCCACTGCAAAACCTGGCAGGGGGCTGAGTCCCGCTGTGCTCCCTACCACAGCACACAGATGGTGCAAGGCCGGTTGTGCATTCGGAGTGCTAGGTGTTCCTCTGAAGAAAGGCAGTGTAATAGTTGCCCTGCAGTATAACTATTAATCGTGTCAGCTTAATTGTGTGAGCATATTAATTTCTGAACTGATCATTAATAACTCAGTTCCTAAATGGGTGAGTAAGCCAATAGATTAATGAACTTCTGTAAGCCTTGTCATTCAGCTCTGATGCAAATCCAAAACTGATACTTAGAGTAAGACCTTTTATGTTGCATTTCACCAAATTAGATACAGAGAATAATAAGGTGATGTCTTTTGTTTTGTCTAATAAATTGTCTCCTTTGAGTTATCAAAATCTATATGTTTTACACCACCTGAGGCTAAAATCAGGACAGCTGAAATCAAGAAGAGCTTTCTCGTTATTTTCAAAATACCTTAAAATGTCATGGGGATGTGGAGAGGAACCCCATTCTGTCTGGTCTAGTCTAGACCCAGTTATCCTAATCCACTCTGCTCTGCAGTCAGACTCTGGCTGCTTGTCCTCAAGGCACTTCCAAAGTTCCCATCATGTGAATAGACATGCGGAGTTGCAGCCTAACAGCTGAATTACGTGAAGTGTGTGGTGACCATTTTGACTGTTCCTTGGTGATTCTTTATGTGCATGGTATGTGTTGTTGAAGGTTCACTAAGTGCGTTGCTGAGCTGCCATCTGACTTGTTTCCCTGAGCCGTTCCCACTGGTGTTAGGAGACGTTAGTGTGCCTGCGTAGTCCATGTTGTTCTTTTCAGCCTCTGCTTTTGTTGCAAAGGTGATCATCAAAATTAGGAAAGGGGCAACCTGTGAACAAACTTGCTAACAATAACGACAACACTCTGAACTTGTGTTTGTATTTGTTACGCTTCTCAGGTGTCACCTCCCTTACGATGCTTACAAAACGCTCAAAGTCTGAGCAGCTGATGAGCTGTGACTCCTGCTCATCTTTCATTTTCTGGTCTGCTTGTTTCTTGCTGCCACTACTATTTTCCCTTGTATAAGTGGATTGAGAGTCTGCTGAGGTGCAGGTGTTTTTCTAGCATATTTGGTGCTCAATCTGGATGAGTTACACTAAAAGCAATATTAAAAAACACTGATCTTGGGATTCCAGTGTTTTAAGAAACATTAAGCAGTGCCCTCCACTCCTCTGCAGAGGACTTTCAAACAAACTTTTCAGTGAGACACTAAAGGACACCAGTCTGTCACTTGTCAAGGCAAGCTTAGAGGCAGGAATGTCACAAGTACCTATGCATTAGATTTCTGACCAAGGGCTCTTTTTTCCCCCCTTACAAAAACAGTAGCTGGAAATGAAAGTGAAGTGAAAGTACTTACACTACTTGCACAATGAGGGAAATTAGTGCTTTATTTAGCGATGAAATAAGAGTCAGTTTAGATCAAGACAAGATATCTAGCGGAACAACATATTGTAGTTCAATCACATATGGATAGGTCTGATACAGGGATGACACAGTGAAGTTCTTTATCTTGTATATAGTATGTCAGAAGAGTGCCCCTTCTGACCTCAACATCTAAAGAAATAGCCCTTCTCCTTGGATCTGTGAAGCATTCAACCATTCAAGGAGAGACAAAAAGCCTGGGAACAAGGTCTTTGATAAAAGAGATCTCCTTTCACCTGCGGGTAACTTTAACTGCTGACTCTGACAGGTGGCCTGGGCTTTTTGTTTTTAGCAATAAAGAAAAAAATTTAGGCATCAGTTTCTGTTGATGGCTGTTTTGCAGAATTTTGAAATAAAACCAATGGTATGTGGCTGAACCTGCCTGATAAGAAGTTATTAAAAAAAAGTGATAATGCCTTCTTCACAGCAACGAGGAGATAAATTATATGTTAAATGACAAAGCATAGCACTGCATATTTCATGCTCTGTAATGACTTAAGAGTTCATCATTATAAATGTTATTAAAATAAGCACCGAAGGAATTAAATGTGATGCTCTGCTACTTTTGCTTTACACTTAATTCTCGCTGCATTGCCTTTTGCACAGCCACTCTTCAATATCGTCTTTAAAGAATGTGAAAAGGCAAAAAGGTAAATCCTTTATGATGAAAGGCTGCACAATTAACAAATGGAAAGGGGAGTTGCCTTGAAGTTTCCCCACTGGCTGTAAAATACGCGCTTTAGGTTTTACATAGGTGGCGTTATTTTTAAATGTCAGATCTGGGCTTTGTTCCCCCCTTTTAATATAAATGTCAGTGGCATTTTGCTGGGAAATCTTTTTGTTTCTCCTTCTGCTTTGATAAATTCAGACTGGCTTTCAATCTTGCTATCTACCCTTGTATATTAATAATGCTGTTGACCAAAGTTCTGCATCAGATTTTTTCCCAGAAGCCACAAATAAAACACAAGCAGTGAACCAGACACTTTGCAGAGGATCAGCAATAAGGTTTAGCCTGACGTGGACAAGTGTTATAGTGACAATGGGGGGAAGAAAATACTGTGAACCCCCACAGCCCAAGCCAAGGCAGGGGAGTTCATTAGCACTTGGGCCACTGGTAGATTGTACAAAGAAGGAGTGTATATTCCTTGCTGGGGAGGGAAAATAGAACCAATAGCGCTTCCATCCAGAGTGGGTAAAGGTGGTCATGGAATATCACAGGGTGAAGAAGTAATCAGAAGCTGCTAAATACTACCCTGTTCTGCTCTTAAGTGAGATGGTTCTGAGAAAGCTGTATAAGCTTTGAAGAAAAATATGATGATGTTGGAAGATCACGATTTGGTGCCTGAATTAGCTGAGCTTCCAGATCAGCTGGTAAGTACTGCTGAAATACCCCTGAGGGGAGAAAAAACACTTCCTCCATCATAAGTGCATTAATCCTGTCCTTGCTTTCTAAGACCATTCCGTGCCCTAGTACCTTTAGATGCTTTTATAGCCACCACTGGTACAGAATAACGCACCAGTGGGAAGGAAGGAGTGGGCTATCGTCGAGATTGTTGCTCACCTCGACTGGAAGGTTGGAGGAAATGCCAGGGAAAGCATCCCTATTTGCTGTCACTCACCTTAGCAGGGTCCTGGGCTAGGGACACCTCTGGTCTCCTTCAGCAATGCCATCTATGCTCTGCAGGCCCTTAAGAGCTGGGATTACCCCTCTCATTTGTATGTATTTGATACCTCTAAAAATAGTATCCAAATCTTCTGTGTGGGTTTTTCTCACACAAAAGTGTGGTTTCTTGCATTTAGTGCAAATAGATTTGTGTAGTTTGAGATAGCAACCACTGCTTTTCTGTATGATATAAAGTAATTTTTGGCAAAACCTATGTTTACCATAGCAGATTCTGCCCTACCTTGCTAACTTCCAAACCCTTCCAAGGTTCACAGTGTCATTTGTGTCATCGCTAAATGATACGAAAGTGGCCAAGAGTTCTTCTGTCTCGTTCTTTGAATAGGTGACTACTAGCCTCTTTAGAGAGGCTGCAGCGTGTGCGTAGCTGCTGGTGCTGCTCTGTATCATGGGCACAATAGCCCTTACACATGCACCTTTGTTCTCTTACACGGATGTGGTATTCTCAGTGTTATGGTACCAAGTACCTCTCTGGTGCAGAATTCACTAGTGCTGAGGACTGGGTTATCAAGCCAGAGACAATGAAACACCTTTTTTTTTTTATACTGGCTTCATAAATGTTCCTTTATAAACTTCTGATGCATCTAATTGTTTGGTGTCCAACTTCAGCCCAAAAGGCTTTGTTGGCACGTCCCTTGTCCTCATGTTATGTTTATTGCAATTTCCCCTCCTTGAAGATAAAACAAAGACTTTATGCTCCTTTTGGGAAATGGGAGATGAAGGCAGACTGCCACTGCTTGCTGAACAAGGTGTGCCAGAGGTGGCATCCTTGGCTCAGAGGCTGCAGCTGCTCTGCCTTAAGGCAAGCCTAAGGGCAGGAGCAAACTAAAACTCGAGTTATGTCGTAACTGAGTAGAAATGTGCTAATAACGCAAGGGAAAGGAGACTGTGGTCTGTGGCATAGAGGAGGCTGAGGGAAGACCTCATCACTGTCTACAGCTGCCTGAAAGGATGTTGTGGTAAGGTGAGTATTGGTCTCTTCTCACAAGTGACAGTGATAGCACAAGAGGAAGTGGCCACAAGTTGCACCAGGGGAGGTTTAGACTGGACATTAGGAAGAATTTCTTTACTGAAAGAGTGGTCAGGCACTGGCACAGCTGCCCAGGGAGGTGGTGGAGTCGCCATCCCTGGAGGTGTTTAAAAAACGGGTAGATGAGTTCCTTAGGGACAGGGTTTAGTGGGGAGACAGGCATGGTTGTACTCGGTGATCTCAGAGGTCTCTTCCAACCTTATGATTCTATGATTCTATGATTCTGTCACATGGTAGTGCAGATTAAGAAGACCAACTTCACTATTCTGTCTCATCCTGTGCATATCCTTTCTGTCTTAATGGCAGAATCATGTTCGGCCAACGAGTCAGCCATGTATTTTTTCCTGGAATATTTCCTAGGTATTAAATCAAGTAGGATTTGTAGATTACAAAGTTCAGGCTTCCCTTGGATTCCCAGAACTGGGTGAAGACGTGCAACAGGTTTGGTTTTCAGTCTGCCCTCTGGCATAGTGTGCTAAAGAAAGGATGGGTATGTGGTAAGTAATGTGGTCACTGTGTGAATCAGGACATGGTTAGCAACCAAAACCATGCAGTCACCTTGCTCTTTAGTCCAGCTCCTGGAGGCCCCCGAGCAGTGTTTGCACCAGAATGCCTCATTGTGTTTGAAGGGGACATCAGGTGCCACTGAGTTTAATGAGCTACACTGAGCTTTACAAAGAAGCATAAAGATTAGAGTTTGCACATCCCACAAAGCAGATTGACACGTGGGTGTTTGGAGGTTGTGAAGGTACATAACGCTAAGAGTGAAGCAAAGGAATGCAGATCTAATCCTCCAAGTATGAAACCTCAGTTTTCAGTGAAGCAGTGGAGACATGGAAATAACTCGTGCCGTCTAGGTTTTTAAGCACAATTTATGAAAATAAAGGCAGTTGACTGAGCAGTGACAGTTACAGTTTGCATGCTATGGTAGGCTGTTGTTTGATTTAGGAGCAGATGCTGATACTTACATTAAGTAAAAGAACTCAGGGAGATGTCCAATGCAGAACACTTTTGTATTAAGGTACCAACAACGAGAGCGATAAAGCCTGTTGGTAAAGGGCCAATTCCCGATCAGAAAGACTGGTGTTTGCTGATAAAGGGCAGTTAAACTCATAAGCTTTTGTAGTGGTGATAAAAGCTAAAATATAACAGTACTGAAGGTATTATTTTGTTCTTCATGTTCTTGTGATACAGCTCACTGCCAAACTCAATGCAAAAGTAGTGCTG
The DNA here is from genome assembly GCA_033558235.1 of Neomorphus geoffroyi. NCBI lineage: Eukaryota > Metazoa > Chordata > Aves > Cuculiformes > Neomorphidae > Neomorphus > Neomorphus geoffroyi. The sequence goes on from JAUMJM010000012.1 coordinate 8,365,824, forward strand.
GCTAGGTGTGTTCTTTTATGCAAAGCAAAGCCCAGGTCTGGGCTGCCAAATACCTGATTCGCACATAATCTCTCATACTGAACAAAAACAGCTATAAGAAATTGTAATCCCAACTCAACTGAACAGATGGTCTCAGTCAAATCTGACTACTTTCCACAGCCAGTTTTTGAAAATATCTCTTCCTGTTAATTCATTGTCTTTACATGTTTCTTTAATAACTTTCTTCATTGCGTTTGAAAAATATTTGATCTCATGAGTCAAAAATAGAAAAGCTTATGATGTTTTTATTAATATAAGTTTACTGAATAAATTTGAAGGCTGCTTTTCCAGTGTGGGAAGGAAATATGAGGCCAGTGCAGCTGCTGCATCGCCGCCTTCTCCACTGAGGTTTTTGATTCCTCTATAGCAGTTGCTGAATGCTAGAGTTCCTGCTTGTCCCAATTCCCTCTCCTCTTCTCACATCTTCCAGCAGGTAATAAACTTACCACATCATCCCACCACCTGCTTTCTATGGATTCTCTCAGACCTCCTCCTTTTTCACTGCATCAAACTTAAATTTCCCCTCTGCATTTCTTACTGCATTTGCTCTTTTCTATCTTACTCTGCTTTCCCTCCATTCTGCCCATAGCAGCAGCCTCAGTGCCCTCTTTTACTGATTTCTTTCTTTTCACACCACATGCTGCCCAGAAGCACCTCTCTTCCTCATGTTCTATGTGGCGATATAAAAGCTTTACAAGCAAATGGAAATTTCCCCTTAAAAAATAGAAGAGGAAAAAATGGGGTTGTTTTTGCTGTCCTCTAAAGCATTGTGCACTCAAATTGTGGTTTTGATTAAGCAAGTCACTTCACTCTCCCAAACACCTTTGTTGTTTCCAGTATTTCCAATGCACAGAGTGGCTTCACCTGTGGAATCAGGAGCAAAGGGATAAAGGGAGACAGCCCTGCAGAACAAATGTGCTCCATGTCTGTCTGTCTGAACTGTGCTGTGTGTCTGAAAGGTGCATAACTTCAGCATCGACTCACTGCTTTTGAGGGAGCTTGAAGAATTTTGGCTTCCAGTCCCTTCTAACTCCCCAAAGTACTGACAAACTCCTTTGGCATTTAGGATTAACTATCATGGTTCTTAATATCCATAGAGGGTGGAACAAGTTTGCGGTGTACTTGGAGTATTTAACTCCTGCTCATGTAAGCGGGATGTTGGGACAGTCTCCGCTGGGTCCTCCACAAGTGGACCACAGCCAAGCGTGGTGTTTTTCCAGGCAGCCACTCTCCATTTCAGAGCTGAGCCTTGCTGAGGTGGGTGTGAGTGAGCAGAGGTTGCTGCAGCCCTGGGCCTCAGTTTGTGATTCTGTGCAGTGCCGCTCAGAGCCGTTTCTTTGTTCAGAATCAAGGTTCCCACTGCTGTGGGTCTGAGGAGCACAATGGGAAGTCAGCTTGTTAGATAAGATGCGTGAAGTTTTCATTTTATGTGGAGGTTGGCGAGGCAACTTCTGGTAAAGGTTAAAAGAGAGACTGGGAGAGATACAGAGATGAGAGGAAGGTGGTGAACAGATGCTTAGTGGACTTGAACACAAGATGTATTTAGGGAAGTCCGAAAAATGAGTTGGAAATGAATCTTAGACACTGCTGAAACTTTACTCCCCTCCAGCGCAGGGGTTATGAGAATGTCCAGCAGAAGTCGGCCAAGGCCCTGCTGTGGATCCACTTCAGCAGGCACCTGCCCATGGACAACGAGCAAGACCTCAGCAAGCTCCTTCACCTTAGTGGGAAGCTGGTCCGTTTGTCAGCTCTGAGATTCACAGTAGAGGGCAAAAATGCTGGGGAAACACCTCTTCCCTCCCCTCCCAATGTTTCCTAAGCACAGGTCCCTTCCCCTCAAGGACTGGGGCCTGTTGGGGCCTGTTTGTTGTGAGATGGGAAGGAGGTTTGTTACCTGATGACTGGGAGCAGAGGGGGGGCAGCGAACTCACGTTTCAGCTATAATCCTGGTGAATTTAAAAAAAAAAATCCAAGGAAGGTGGTGTTTCAACCTGGGAAGAAAACTGTTCTAACAAAGCAAGCGTTGAGCAGGGAAATGCTCACACATTCTGGAGTTGAAGGTCTACCTGCATACGTAGAATAAAACATTGGATCCTGCTCATAGAATTAGGGCTGGGAAACCAGTTGGACTGAAAACATTAGAATCATAGAATGATTGAATCACAGAATCATAGAATCTGAAGGTTGGAAGAGACCTCTGAGATCACCGAGTCCAACCGTGCCTGTCTCCCCACTAAACCCTGTCCCTAAGGAACTCATCCACCCGTCTGTTAAACATCTCCAGGGATGGCGACTCCACCACCCTCCTGGGCAGCTGTGCCAATCCTTGACCAAAAAACAGGTTATAAAGTTGTAATTAAATGGGAGAGTCCAGAGAAAAGAAACTTCTTCCCATTCACCACTCTTCTAGACATGTCGGGCCTGTCCTGGAAGAGGGGTGGGGACTGAGGGTGTGCAGGATGCAGGCGAGCTGTTGTACGACAGGCTGCAAACTCCTGATTGGGCCCTGCTGTGGCTGCGCATCATTGCCTGTAGAGCTCCAGAGGAAATAAACCATACTTCTGGGGGTCACAAAGTACAATTGGCCTTCTGTTCTTCTGTGACTTTCATTTGAAAGGGGGAAGGAGAGGGGCAGAAAAGGAGGAATTTTACCTCAAAGAATCTTCCATGCTAAGGGCGAATATTTTACCAAAAGTTCACTTTCTGGCCTGTTTTCTGGGAGGCAGTGAATGAATCACAATTAGCTTTGCTGCAGGCTAAAGGGGGCTCAGCGGCTAGGTCACAACAGACCAAAGGGAGTGATACATCAGGAGCCAAATCGATGCTGGTCAGCCTTGAGTGCTACAGCAGAAGAGCACCATTAACCAGCTGCCAAGGACCATTCCCTCTCCGTGACGCTCTTCCATTTTGCTACATTAGTTATGGCTGCATACAATGACCTCTGCTGGCTCAGGGGATCTTTTTTAAGAGGAATGTCTCTATTTGAATTTCATGCATTGCGAGCCTACTCAGATTCTGTCAGAGGTTTGTTCTACATGTGACTGATTTGCTTTAAAGAAAAGCAGTCCTGGAAAGTTAACCCGTTCTTTGCTAATCCTCCAACTTGTGAGTAAATGGTGGCTAATGCTAGGAGTGGAACCAAAGTTTTCATGGTAGTCATGATGCCAGGAGAAAGCAGTCCTTGATTTTCAGGGCTCACACAACCGGTGCAAAAAAGTGGTAATGGCTGTAAATGAAAAGGCTAATCAATTGTTAGGAAAACTGAGGATGGCTTAACACACACCGTGTTTAATTTGCTTAAATAATCTTCCAGCACGATGATCAAGACTGGTGGAGGAGGTTGAAGAAAGGCATTTACTGAACCAGGGACTGGAACAGTTCAGTGTTAAAAATGAAATAGCAATTGGTGGTGGTGGATCTGCTGTAGATGCCCATGAATGTGCTTCCACGCTTGTTTCTGGTATATGTTTCCCTATTCCTCAAGTTAGAGATTTCTGTAGCGTGTTGGCTTTTGTGGAGTGCAGTTAATGGTGCCCATTAACTTCAATGAACTGCAGTTTTAGTCTTCCAAAGAATCTTGAACATGTTTCTGCTGTCTCCATGGATACCAGAGCAAGAGCTTGGATTTCCTTATGTTTTACTTCGATATGTTGGCGAGAAGTTATCTTAAAGTCTGACAGTTTGGGATCACTTGAGGACTCAAAGAAGAGGCTGAAAATCAGTGGCGATGCTCACAATCCATTCCACTGTTGTTTCAATGAGAGTACAGTTTTGTTTGCTCCTACTTTTGTCAGACTGTGAAATTACTGTGTCACTGTTCATAGGGCAAATGAAGGGTTTAATACTGTTTGGGTGTGTTGAAATATCTGCACTACAAAACAAGATTGGGTTTTCAAGAGCATCCATAGAAATATCTCTGAAGTAGTTTATACTGTCATAATTGCATATTGGTCTTTCCTTCAGTTTTACATGTGAACAGAAAACAGGAGCTGCGCAACTTGTCACCATTACCTGTTGTCCTGTCACTTGTCACTTGGGAGAAGAGACCAGCACTCACCTCGCCACAGCCTCCTTTCAGGCAGTTGTAGTCGGTGATGAGGTCTCCCCTTCTCTTCTCCAGGCTAAACACCCCCAGTTCCCTCAGCCGCTCCTCATAGGACTTGTTCTTCAGCCCCTCCCCAGCCTTGTTGCCCTTCTCTGGACGCGCTCCAGCCCCTCAGTGTCCTTCTTGTAGTGAGGGGCCCAAACTGACCCCAGCACTCGAGGTGCAGCCTCACCAGCGCTGAGCACAGGGGCACAATCACCTCCCTGCTCCTGCTGGTCACACCATGGCTGATCCAAGCCAGGAAGTTGGTGGCCTTCTTGGCCACCTGGGCTACTGTTGGCTCCTGTTCAGCTGCTGTCAACCAACACCTCCAGGTCCTTCTCTGTCAGGCAGCTCTCCAGCCACTCTTCCCTGAGTCTGTAATGCTGCATGGGGCTGTTGTGTCCCAAGTGCAGGACCCGGCACTTGGCCTTGTTGAACCTCATCCCTTTGGTTTCAGACCATCAATCCAGCCTTTTACATGACCACAAAACCAAATGTGCAGACTGCTATTTTTAGAGTCTACGGTTAATCCTGCCTGAGTTGTGGCTGGCTTTGAAGTCCGCTGAAATAATCAGAAATGTCTTATTTATTGCCTGTGAGCTGTTGCACAGATGACATTTACTACTTATATACTCCATTGTGCTCCTGAACCAAGGCAGTTTTTCAGTGCCTGCAGCTCCATGGGGGTTCTGTAGCTGATTGCAGTTTGTCCATCAAACCCTTACCAGACAAGTTACTGTAGTCATATTAGGGAGGCTTTTGACCAAATGTGGCCAGAAATCTATTATGCTATCGTGTGTGTTTGCTTATTGTTTGTACTTGTGTGGAGCGTCTGAGGTAGTCAGGCTTTGCTTTAGTGCTTCGCATTACTGAACAGCAAAAAGTATCCATGCCATCGTAACTGCCTTTCAGACTTAGACTCTGTCTGAATAGCTGTTCAAAGTCAGTGTTCCAATCTTGTAATCCAAACAAATCAAAGTAAAGAAATCCTCTTTCTGTAATTGCTAATCTGAAATACTCCCCCAAACCCCTCTTCTATCGACTTCATCAAGGGATAGGTGGTCTTCAAAGGTGTTTTGGCTTTTTGATCAAGGTGGGTTTGGTTTTGCTCTTGGGATGTGGGGGAAGGATTGTTGTTTGGGTTTTTTTTACAATACTTGGATCTTTGCATGAGGTAAACTTGCAGCTGCTGATAGGAAAGTCAAAGACTTTGTTAGAGCTGGAAATAGTCCTTTTAGTTCCACATGCAAAGGCACCTTTTAATGTGGCTGCTGAATGGGATTCATCAGAAGTAAAGGCTAATCCTCCCCTTGACATTTACAGAGTTGGTCGATTACTTCTCTTCTGAACCATCCACATAGAGCATTGCAGGTTTTTTATAATTTTTTTCCTGGAAATGCTTAATATTTTGAGGTGTTCCCACTCCCTAATTTAAGCTTTCCACATTAATAATTGAAAGCTTACAAGTTAAAGCCAAAAAAAAAAAAAAAAAAAAAGACAGATTAAAATGTTTTAACTACAGTGGCCAGAATTCTCTTGACCATCATAAACCCACTTGCTGACATTAATTAGCTGTAGGTTAGAGTGGCAGGGGGGCGAGCTGGAGGCCAGTGCAGCAGCTGGTATTCATGCAGGGCTTTGTGCTGACATTATTACGCTACTTACTCCACATATAGAGGTAGAAGTGAGTGCGGGGGTCCACCACGATTCAGCGCTCAAGAATCATAGAATCATAGAATGGTTTGGATCGGAAAGGACCTTAAAGATTATCCAGTTCCAAACCCTTTTCATTTCTTCTATGAGTTACACAATTTATTCGAATTTTCTTTTTAGTAGATTTGGAAATACTCTGTCCCTGTAAGAAGAGTACCTAAGAAAGGGAAATAGTAATCAGTATATATAGTTAAATGCATGCATATATCTATGTTTTGTATTAGAACAGCAGCAGGGTCTAACAGACCCATGAGAGTCCCACTATATGTAGACTCTAGACTGAGGAGGAATTAGTCGCTGTGCCACAGAGCTGAAAGAGCTTTTCTCCTTTCCTTACGTTTACCCTCCTTTCCCAGCCCCTATGTTGAATTTACTGTCAGCGAGTTCAGTCTTGGCTTTGCAAGGTCACACAAGCCTTGTTCATGTACTCTGGTGTCAGCTGCCCTCTCCACAGCCCATGTTCTCCACGTCTGCTGCAGATTGAATAAGTCTTTCCCCAGCTGGGATAATCAGGGAACTTCTCATCCAGGCATTCCTTTCAGAAGGGAGAGGTCCAAGCTCAGTTCCCTTCTTCGAGTGAGTGAATCTGAACGATTATTTCATATCAACCAGAGAGCAAACCATAAGATATTCTGATCTGGTTATATTTTCAGTCACTAGTAGATACTATTTGATTCACTGGAAGAAATTAAATATTAAAGTGGAATGGTGCTGTCCCGTAGCACTGCTGAGAATCATAACCGTTAGGCTAGAAAGTCATTCTCTTTCCTGTGTCAGTACTATCATACCTTAGGAGAGCCTCACCACATCTCCCTGCAAGGTATAAATCCTGAAACCATATAGAGGGCTTCCCGGTAAACAGGTCCTCCTTTTCCTTCAGGAAGAGGCATGAACTTAATCCGGTTCTCCTTATTCCAAGGAAAACACAGGTGCCATATCAAACTAAGCAGCTTTTTCTAGGTTTAATGGCATCGAGAATAACTGAAAATTGAAAACTTCTCATCAGTCTGGACTGGTTTGTGTTTAACTTCAATTGGGCCTGATGCACCGGGGGAAAAAAAGGTGGGAAAAAGAAGAATGACTGGTGCTGCTTCCCGAGAAGTTTGGTCCCCAACAGCCACTGGGGAAGACGACGGTTTTGTGCATTTGCAGGTTGCTTGATCCAATTACGTACAGATAAACGGGTGTGACTGAAGATGAAACAGCTTCCACATTCATGCAGTGGAACAACACAGCCACTTGTTAAGAGGGCTCATAGCTGGTTAAACACCAGCGGCTGGAGCCAGCTCGTGTAGCTCTTTCTTTTATTACACAACGTTATTGCAGCAGGCAGGCACAACTTATTGTTTTGCCGCAAATTGATTCTGTGATGACAAACTAGAGCTATTGTTCACTTTGATCAGTGAGAAGGCCAGAAGGTTTTGAAATTATATTCCTTTTTTTTAGGTTTCGTAAGTAATACGTTCCCCTACAAAGTTAGCACCAGAGAAGCAATAGCACAAGGTTGGAGTTAAACTTGTTATATGAAAATTACACTTGGTAATGATCTGAACTTTAAAAAATATCTGCTTCCCATTTCAGAAATGATCCGGTTCAGTTCCTTCCTACATTTCATTTGTTTTAACGCAGAGAATGGAAATGGTATCACTTTTTCTGTCAGCATATTAAAACATGTTTTTATTAACAAGTAATTGCATAGAGTCTTGAAAAGCATTAGCAGCAGTGGCAGCAAATGCTTCTGGAAAGCTGAAAAATGCATTTCAGATTCCTTTGAACAAAAATGTAAAAATGCTCCAGCAGGGTATTTCCCTTCCCTAAGCATAAGGTGGGAGAATTTTATATAGGTTCTACAGCTGATTGCTATTTTAAATCTCATTTTGAACTCAAGTAATCTCATCTGGGTGAAAAGAAACCCTGTACTTTTTCTCTTTTCTACCTGAAAGCTTAACAAATTCAGGCAAAATTCAGAAGAAAGTCCACATTTGAGCTCTATGTTGAATCAGTTTATTTCCAGTTTTGGACTAGTATTGATCAGTAGGGAAAGGGGGAGGTTGATCTTTCATATGGTAATTTTTCCAGGACAGTCTTCTATGTGGATGTAGTTGCAACCATGTAAAGGTGCCAGTGGATTAGGAAAAAAGCTGCTTGGACATGAGTCTTCAATGTGATGGGATTAAATGATCATTTGGCTTGCCGAAAAGAAAATAGAGAGGCGACATTATTACACCACTTAAACACAGTGAAATGAGGGAGAATACCGCGTGCTGATGAGCTCATTGGTCTTGCAAAGGAGGACAATGCAAAACTAATGGTCAGAAACTAAAGTTGGATAAAAGCCCTTTTTTTGAGCGAGAGTGACTGGGACAATCTACCGAGGGATGCAATTCCCTGTCTCTGGTGGAGGCTGCATCTCTGATTTGTGGTTGCCTTTGTGAAGGACACTAGGTCCTGAGCTCAGAAGAGGGTGAGTGTAATAGCTGGAAAATAAACAGGATACTGACTGGCCATGAGACGGTTCCTCTTGGTCTTGAGCACTCAAAGAGTGATGTTGTAAGTTGAATTGAGCACATAGCTGCCATTCCTGCAGCCATGAGTTCAATAAGATGTTCTGGCAAATGTGTTATTAAAATGAAAGGACTGGCTTATGGCTGTGAGCAGCTGGAGGTCAGTTCTTTGGAGAAAATGTTAAAAATAATGGCTGGGATTTCCAGGAGGCCCATTTGGATCATGTGGCAGAATAGCAAGCGATATTCAGAAGACTTTTCTGGGCAGAATTCTCCCAGATTGCCTCAAGGAGCTAAAAAAATAAAGGAGTTTGACTTAAAATCATGGTGTTTGTGAACAGTGCTGAATGTTCTCTTCAGCAAAAAGTGAAGAGCAGGGGTGGGGATGGAGGCACGGCTGATGGTGTGCAAAGGTTGTCAGGCACGTCTGTATTTTCCAGCTAAGTTTACCAAATCAAGCAACTTGGTAAAGCCCAAGTCATTTGGAGGCATCATTTCCAGCCAGAAGCCTCTGAAGTGAAGGGTATCTGAACAGGACAGTCCTCTTTGCTGCCTTTCATATTGCTGGTGAGAATGGGGGCTCTGTGCAGGACTCTTCCCACTGCTTTGGGAATGTTTTAAAACCTCGATACAAGGGCTTGGGAGGACCCAAAGCACTCGATCTTTCTTTTTCTTTTTTTTCAGTCAAAGTTCATGTAGTGATCTCTTTGAAAAGATGGAGTGACTGGCTGAGGCCAAGCCCCTCTGAATCCTAATGGTAAAGCAGGCACTGACCTGGACAAAACCAGGATTTCATCCTTCCTTTTTAAAAGAAAAGAATGATACCCCAGCCTAACCAAAACATTCAACAAATGTTTAAGGCCAGGCTGTTCCATGGAAACAGTTTCATCCTTTATCTCCTCCTTCTTTATCAATAGGTACAATTTTCTTTTAAAAGCATCTGCGGGCTGCTGTAGCAATTTTGTAATTTGAGGCTAGAAGGAAGCTGGAGTTTTCTAAAGGAATAAAGAAGCAATTTGATAAGAACATAGCAGACCTTTTGGGGAATGTTTATATCACCTGATGGCACTGGTGGGACCTTGCAGGTCTGGATGACCATCCATTCATCCTAAGACTTCTTTAAATCATCCTGATAACGATAAAAAAAACGTTGATAACATTGAAAGCCAGAGCTCAAACCTCTCAGACACCAAGTCTTTTTTGCAGTGAAGCACGTTCACATTAAGGCTAATATAGAAAAGTAAGCAGATGAAGAAAATATACCTTCACCCTGGATTTGGTGGTGGTGGAATTTCATGAACTTCCATCCAAAATCCAGTGAATGTGTGGGGGTCAGTGTGTGGGTCCCTCAGTCTGATGACTCAGCTGGAGTGTGTGGATTTGGCAAGTGGACACGTCAGCAGAATCAGTTCGAAAAGACTGTGCTGTTTAAGGAACAAACTGGACTTCATGTCCCTCTCACTCACTGGTTCAACACATGTACCTTGGCCGCCAAATGCTGGCAGGAAATATGTGAAAGACTGAAAGACACAAAGTAAGGAGGGTGGAAGGAAAAAAGGCACCACTTAGATAGAAAATTTCATATATTGAAAAAAGATATCCATTTTGTAGAAAACAGGCTCTTAAGTAGTTTGTTATTTTTAGCCAATAATGCACTTGATTGAAGAGTGTTCTTGATAAGGAACAGCTTCTGATGGGAGGAAGGGAGACGGGGCCTTGGCAGGTAGTTATTAAGGCCAGTTTGGTTGGCAGCTGTAAAAGTAAATAGTAGTGCTGATCTTGGTTAACAAGCAGCAAGTAGGGGGATTGAACTAACTTTCAGATCATTAAACAAATGGAAAGTTCACTCAACATCAAAGTGTGATTTGGTGTTTAATTTGTACTTTAAAAAACAAAAAGGCAAAAAATAAGCTGGGACCAAATATTTCTACAGGTCTTGTGCTGTTTTCATCAGACCTGCCTGGGAGCAAGACTAGTGCCTCATTTGTGTGGGTAGGTCTGCAATACCGTGATGTTTACAGAATCACAGAAACCTTTAGTTTGCAAAAGACCTTTAAGATCATCAAATCCAACCGTAAACCTCACACTGCCAAGTATGTTGATAGAAAATAAATGAAAACTTTAAAAGTCAAAGGTTGAACAAAATTGCAAGTCACTTAGGTTGTTTGTGCTTCTACGTGATTTGAAAGTCACCCATGCCTCTAAACTTGGGCTCATTTGTGCACAGGCTATGTGCTTGTCTCCCTGCACAGAGATAAATTTGATTGCATAGTCTTCACATTTACCCACTCTAAACATGAACAGAAATTCTGTAACATTCTCTTTATTGCAATCAAAAATAGAAGACAGCTCATTATTTACATACAGCATCGGACATCCCCGTGGTGTTAGACTGTCTTCGTGCTCTTTCACTCATCCTAAAACCTGTCTTAACTGAGCTCCCACCCTCTAGATCAACCCAGAGACTAACAAGAAGAGAAAAGGGTGAAGATGCTGCGTAACCTACAGAAAGACTGCTGAAAACAAGGGGTTTATAAAAATGCTCTAGTATTTCAGAGAAAGGTAAATTATTTTTTTTATAGCTTTTTGTAATACAAATGTTCCGTAGCAAACCCCTGTGCCACTAATCACCACAAGTACCCCAACTTTCTTTCTTAAGACTCGATCTTTTAGCTATTTGGAAAAAAAACATAAATATGTGATCTAAAGGGGTGGAGGGGGAAGGTGAAACCACTCATATAGAGCAAAGGAAAAAAGCCTGACAATTTAAACAGAAAAAGAAAGGTAAAGATGTTTGATTTCCCCTTGCTGATCACACACCTGTACAGAAAGATGGCCATCTGATTACTGAGTGCTTTGAGATGGCCAGATCAGCCTGGGCTGGGACCGGAGAGGGAGGGGAGAGGGGGGTTACTGTTATTTTCTTTTTTTCCTCTTCTCTTTCCTGCCTTTTGTCCATAACAGAGATGAAGGAAGTCGTTCCAGTAGAAATCCTAGCGCAAGTAACAATCAGAGAACTATTCTTATTTCTTATTTCAGAACCAAGTAAAAAAAATCATTGTTCTTTTTTCCCCTGTTCTCTGCTCTTGATGTGAAATGCATTATGGCCACCTCTTATGTTCCTGTTCATTTTGAGGTAGATGATGATTTAGGTGGTTGATTGCAGGGGGGAGCAGGAGTTCTCCCTCCTGTGCTCAGTGGATGTGCACCAAGGACTCTCACAGCCAGCTGAAGCCAGCAGCAATGTTTGATCTTCCCCTCCCAGCAGCAGAGAATTGCTGTGGGAAGAGCGTGAGGCTGCTCTGCTGGGCTTGGCTGGGCTGTTGCCACCCACCTTGCCAAGACCACTCTCTGTTTTGCTATGACTCGTGTTCCTCAGCCGATTCTTTTTTGGCCTGTCTTCTGTCCCACTTCTCACACTGAAAATCACACCGCTTACTGATTTTTTTTCAAATTGGAATGTCACTCCTCATTTAGGTTTTCTTTGCAAGATAATATAAATTGTTTGTGGCTTTCTATGATAAACAGAGGTGATATAGGAGAGTGGACTCTTGGAGTCTACTCATGTTATTGGCATACAGGCTTAAGTCTTATTTTCTGTATTCTACCTTCCCCAAATATCAGTATTAGGAGGAACCTCAGGGCAGCTTGATTGAGGTGAGACCCTAAAATACAGGTGTTTTCTTAACCATTTGCAGATTTCATCTTCCCTACTTTGTCTCCCTCTTGTTTCATAGAATCATAGAATGCTTTGAATTGGAAGGGACCGTGAAGGCCATCCAGTCCAATCCCCCTGCAGTGAGCAGGGACATCTTCAACTCAGTCAGGTTGCTCAGAGCCCAGGGATGGGACATCCACCACCTCTCCTGGCAACCTGGGACAGTGTTTCACCACCTCAGTGTAAAAAATTTCTTCCTGATATCCAGTCCAAACCTCTCCTCTTTTAGTTTAAAACTCATCACCCCCTGCCCTATTGCTACAGGCCCCGCTGAAAAGTTTCTCCCCATCCTTCTTATCAGCACCCTTGAGGTACTGAAAGGCTGCAATAAGGTTTCCTTGGAGTCTTCTCTTCTCCAAGGTGAACAACCCAAATTCTCTCAGTCTGTCTGCACTGGGGAGGTGTTCCAGGCCTTTGACCAGTTTTGTGGGCTCCTCTGGACCAACAGCTCCATGTCCCTCCTGTGCTGAGGGCTCCAGAGCTGGAAGCAGGACTCCAGGTGGGGTCTCACCAGAGCAGAGCAGAGGGGCAGGATCCCTGCCCTTGCCCGGCTGGCCTCGCTGCTTTGGACTGGAGCCCAGGGCTGTTGGGCTGCAAGCTCTCATTGCTGGCTCATGTCCAGCTTATCCCACAAGACCCCCAGGCTTCCTTCACAGCTTCTAATTTTCCAAGCTCTGTGTACTTCAGTTCATGTGTCCCAAAGGTCCTTTGTGCTTCGCACTGTGCTCAGGTGGAGCAGAGGTACCTTTCCCTTCCCAAGCCCTGTTGTGTCTGTGCTGCCACGCGTGCCCCCGTTCCCAGCACTGCTGTCCCCTCTGCCAGCAGTGTGCCTGCTGCCCTGCCTGGCTACCCCTGCTCCATGGGTCAGAGCCAGGTTTGCCCCGGACACTCCTGCTCTGAGGTGGGGCTGTGAGTCCAGCTGCTTTCCACATTGCCTTTTTAATGACAGATAAGTCTGTGAATAAGTCTTGCTGCATTTTCCCCAAGGTGGGCAGCAGCTCTCTGGGGACACCTGGGCAGTGGGAACAAGAACACAGCACGAGCCAGGAGGGAGCTGCACCTCGCTCCTCACCTCTGGGAACATGAACTTGGTCCAGTCTCTGACTGGGCGTTCACAGGGGACGTAGGCACCTCCATCAGGAGGGGATGGACATGGGTCCAGGTCCTCAGTGTGAAAGCTATGGGCGAGGCCAAGATGCGTGCAGGTACCTGTAGGAGTTCATCTAGTCAGCAAGCAAGGAGAGGGGCTGGAGGGAGGTGGGGACATAATCTCCAGAGGAATGAGGGGACCAAGCACGACTAAGGAGGAGAGGAGATGTGCAGAGCAGAAGGCATCTTCTGTGGCTGCTTGGCCTCCTCTGCCTCTTCCTGCAGGGAGAGCGAGCGCCTAACCCGGAGCCACAGGGAACGATCCTCCTGCACTCCCTGCACAGAGCAGGGCACTTCATTGTGCTTTGACAGGCAGGTATTTGTTCATTACCGTTTTTCCCATTCCGTTACTGGTTGTTTTTATAAGCCAAAAGGAACACCTGTGATCTGAGCAATGCCCAGAATTTGTAGGTGAGAGAGCAGCAGGTCCAGGATTTCCTGCTGAAATAGTCACATTCCAGCAACCTTCAGGACAGACTTAAGGAAGGCAGTGGCAGCTGCTATGGTTTGCAAGAAAGTTGAGAAGATATTTGTCAGAATTCTTGGGGCTAAATTTAGTCTGTAAGCTCTGGCTTGGAGGCCGCTTCTTCCCAATCCCATTCCCATTTCTCATTCAGGGCTGTGTTTATTATCTTTCAGCAACTGCACAGCAGTTGGCCCCGGGGACTGAAGAGTATAATCAGTGGGTTTTGATCCTTAGCTCATTTTCAGAACTAACAAATAAGTTAGCTGCTGGTTTATATAACAGTTTGGAAGCTCACACCATTCAAAGGTGTATTTCATTGGCACAGCTAATTAGCAAACATTACCCCAACACTATAATTTGCTGTTTGTTTTCCCTCTGAAGCAAATAGATATAAATTGTTTAAAAGGGCAAACCTGTGCAAGAGAAAAGCATCCAGGCACCCAGACACCAGCTTCTAGCAATTAAGGAGATATTATTGCCATCAACAGGATTATTGTCATTTTTAAACTCTGCAGCTGCTTGTGATTACAGTGCTCTCTGGGAGAGGCAGCTGATCGCTGCCAGCATGCCAGCCAGCAGGCTCTGGGGTGGGCTGGGAATTGCCTGCTGCCATGCCGACGTTGTTTGTCTTGGAGGTCTCCTCTGGCCAGATTTGTCTCTCAGTGCCTCATTATCACTGCTGGTATTTCAGCAGCAGCCTGTATACCTTGAGCTGAGATTGAAACCTGCCTACATGGGGCAGTGGATACGGCCAGAGGGGAATTTTTTGATGAAACAGCTTTTTAACTAGAAAGTGCCCATTTGGTGAAACTCAAATTGTATTGTAAGAATGTATCCTTTTCAGTGACTTTCTAGGAGGCTACGCAGCTTGTGACAGACTCTTGCTGGTTGCCACCCTGGCCTGGCCCACGGCCCTGGGCCCTGGTGTTCCTCGAGGCTGCGGTGCCCCTGGCCCCAGCGCAGAACTGCCCTGGCTCCCCCATCTGGGGTGGGAGAGTCACACCAGAACAGCCAGACATGGTGCTGCACTGGGAGGAGCAGATGGATGGAGAACAAACGCCCAAAATCCCAAGCCGTTTCGGGTTGTCTAATCTCCATTAAGCGCCAGAGCCCCTGTTTTACTGGACTTGTCTCAGATTTTGACATCCAGAAACCAGGTCTCGGATAAGTCTTGGGATGTGCTTTCATGTTCAAAATTGAAAAAAGAAGTGACTTGTATGTGAAATGTATTGGTTTTTCACTGCTGTGGGAGACATCAAAGCTTCTGTTTTGTTCTGAAAGAGAGTAATTTCTCTACTTTTGAAGCAGTTTTGGACTTCCCACTGAAGAGCCATTCCTGCTTTCACTCTCTGGAGCTGTGGTGGGGTCACTGCACTCCACTCCAGTGCTGCCCTGCAGCTCTGCTCCCCAGTATCAACGGGCAGAGCCCTGTAGCTCTACCCGAGTGAGATACTACACAGTTTCAGCTGAACTGAGAAAGAGACAATAAACCAGCCTCCAGTCTCATTGATAATTACCCAGTGGGAAGAAAATTAAAATGACAGTATTTAAAGTTTTTGCTCTCTCCTGATGACATTTAGACATGGAATCACACTTGGCAAAGGCAAAATAATCAGCCAAGTACAAAGCTCTTACAGCCCCATTTCTTGTTGTAAAGCATTGCCAGCAGGCCGTGCAGTCCCTCTGCTCCCTTATACAGGTACGCCATTCATTTTATTAGTCCCTTGTCAATTTTGTGGCAGACAATGACATAATTGAATTTAAACAAACTAGAGTAGACTCTCCTATGGTCTGGTGAACATTTACGTTGCTCAAGAGCCAGGAGACCTCCGGAGGGGTTTGGAGGTTTGTTGATTTTTGTTTTTTTTTTCCTTTCCTTAAATACTTCAAAAAAAAATCAAATGTCAATGACATTTTATGGAATAAATAGTTCTAATGGAGCTGCACAGAGATTTGGGTGGTCATGTGCCTTTTGTGTGCAACAGAGAAACAGGATTAGTTTTACCTGAAAGGCCCAGTCATGAAGCTCCCCTCAGGCATCTCAGGAAATGCTAATTCTTCCTGACTTGGGTAGATAAAAGATTATGACACGAATGATTACATTTAAAGGAAATATCTCCCCTCCAGAGGGATATTTTTTTTCTTTCCTATAATGTAATACTAACAGATTAACAATCTGTTGCTTAGATGAGGAGATCTGTATGCACATCATGTTCCCGGTGGCTCAGGTACTCTGGATGGGGAGCAGGGGATGCCGTGGCTTTCACCTGCTCTGTGGAAAATTGCCAAATTTGCTAGCGAAGTAGGGGCAGATTCTTGGCTGCATAAATGTGTGTGGTTACAGTACGCAGCAGGAGCAATAACAGCCGCATTTTGTTGGCCTTGAATTGAACTTTGATTTGAGCAGTCATTTCATGGAAAGTAATGTAAATGGTGGGGAGATCGTTCTGCTGGGCTCCTTGTCCGTAGGCAGATCTCGCTGCCATCTGCAGCACCCAAACAACTTGCTGGTTATCCTCAGTAGCACAGAGACTAAGATGAGCCAGCTCAGTGGCTGAGGTTGACCCTGGGCATGGAGAATCAATCCCGGACTGACTTCAGCACAGAGCTGAAGCAGCCCAGAAACATAAACAACTTGTGTGCCCTGTAACCTTGACCTCCTGGTAATTGTGGGGTCCTTTCTAGAGAGTGCTTAAGGTTGTGCCGAAACCCCGCTGGAGGCAGGCACTAAACCACAGTAGGCTCCAGGGAGAAGTTACAGTTAATCTTATGTCTAGGTTGTTATAAGAATTAGCAATTAAGAAGGTCTTGTGCTTTTTAAATTTATTTTTCTTTTTATTTTCCCTGCAAGAATTGTGGTCAGATGGCTCAGACTGGCCATTGAGAATCACCTCCCTGTGTGGTTCCACTAGCTGAGGCTTCTCCCTCCGCATTAAACATTCATGGGATTTAGAATAAATGTTGCACCCATTGTTCTGTTGAAATAAAAAGCAAACTTCCTTACTGAAGTAATTAGGATGTGGGTCACAGGTTTCTGTATAGCAAGTCAGACATTATTTAACTTTGCAGAAATCCTGCACTAGGCCTTTTATCAAGAAAGTCCATTTGTTTTTAGAAACCCTTAATCAATAAATCCTAATTAAAATCATATGTCAGATAACTAGTGGTCCTTAAGGTTTTGGTTTTATACCCAGGAGAGTTCTAGCTTACTGATGACTTAAGTGTATTTATTTACTGACTAGATCAATAGCCTGCTCAATAATTGCTTTTTGCCAAGGTTACAGGCATTTGGCTGGAAATAATTAGAGATGCTTGTGATGATGGATTTTTTTGAAACTTGCTGTAATACCGGAAGAAAGTCCTGGCTGGTGCCTTGAGGCTCAGAGCTGTGTTCTGGATGCAGCATGGTCTTCCTACCCCTGTCCAGTACATAGATTCTGTTTCATTTTCTGTGACCTGGCTTCCAAATCTTGCCACCCACAGGGCCACAGCACGTGTCCTACAGCGGATACGTAGAGTCCTATCACACCACAGCCTTTCCAGTGTTATAGTTGGTGGCACTTGACTACACTGGTCTGTGGGAAATGTTGACGTCTGGTAGTGGACTTCAATCTTAGAAACTCTGGAGCTTCTGACTTATGGATGAGCTCTGGGTAGGGTTATATGGCATTGCAAAGACTTTGATTTCTCACATTTCTTAGCTGCTCTGTGTGGGTCTTGATACGGGGTGATGACACTCTTCCCTGGAGCCAACATAGAGAAAAGGGTAAAAGTGATTAAAAAGTAAGCACTGCTTCAAAGCACTGTATGTTTTCATCAGCAAGTATCAGTATGAATAGTGGGGATGGCTGTTAAATCCCCGCAGTGCTGTCAGAATAAGGCCAGCAGCAGCACAGGTCTCAGCTCTCCAAGGCCATGGTGAGAAACAAGGAATGTGGGAAAATGGAAATTGTAAATAACAGCCAGTCTTTATTTTATGAAAAAGAGACTGTAATGCAGAGTTGATAGTTCTCTGAATTATAGTTCCAAAACTTCAAACCAGCAAAGTGACTAAGAGCACATTTGGTTTAACCTGAAACACATTGGTCAGCCCTAAAAAAAATAAATGGAAACACTCATGTGCACTGAAATATTTTTCCTAGGTAAGGATCCTTCGTTGATAATTCCAGAACACTTTGTCACTCAGTGAGACTCACACTTGAGACCTCTTTCTATTGTCTTTGCATTACACTGGATCAGCGAGGTCCCCTTTTTCTTTGGTGGTTGCTGTGCAATGAATCTCCGCTAGTCAGGGGTTGTTATGCCAGCACACGCCTTCATCGTGTGGCACAGCTCGGTAATAAATAAGTCTGACTTCTGCTTCCCATCCTTTTCCCAGGGTGTCTCTGCCTTTGTGCACAGAAGCCAGCCATACATATTTATCACTGGGATGGAACAATAATTAAGGAATTTTTCATTTGAATTATTTTTTACACTGTTGCTTGGTGTTGGGCACAAATATATTGAGGAGTAAACACAACTTGATTGCAATGCCAAAAAAAGAGAAGAAACAGCTCTCTTCAGTGAAAGTGTAGTCTCAGAACTGATTATAGTGATAGCTTTTATCCTGCTCTTTCTTCATCCCTTTTCCCGTAGGTTAAGACTCAAGACATTGATGCAATATCCCAGAAATAACATTTTGGTTTATTCCCAGACGACACCCTCAGCTGTGTGTTTGGAGCCACTTGCACATAAATTACAGGGGAAGCTTATATGAGCGTGAAGTATTTTCAGTACAACCTAAAACCTTTGACTTTTAAGCTTGCTCATGACAAACATTCCAACTACGTAAAAACTAGAGCACATCCTCGGAGAACAGAATCTTTCAGTCTTCATAATCATTTAAAAAGAGAAAGATACCACAGATGGGATGGTTAGAAATGAGCATCCTCCTGAATGAAAGTGTATCATAATATCCAAGCGAATAGTTGACTTTCACAGATTTAACCCTGCCTTTTAGTGTGTACCTCATTGAAACTGGAGGGTAAAACATAGATTTTATATGCTCAAAACACACAAATATAGATACAAACACATATACCTATTCACACATTTATCTAAAGGATTTTATATGAAAATGTGTTTCGCAAAGCATACCTAGTATCTTCAACTGAAAAAGCCATCAGGTTCTTGAATCATATTTCCTTGATGATATCATAAACCTAAAGAACTACTTAGACTAAGTGCTTGCTTTCACTTGGCTAAATTTCGGTAGGGTAATTCACTCGAAATTTAAGAGCCAGATTTGCACAACAAGACAATGGCAGTTAAGGTCTAAACGCTTAGGTCAGATTTTTCCTCTTCCTTTTGTAGTCAAAGCTGCAGACCATTTTTATGCTTAGTGGCTACCAATAAGTCTGCCTTCTATGAATTTTTGAGCCCATTTGTGAACATTTCTCACTTTGAACCCATTTGCACTTTTGATCTCTTAATATTTTGTGGTGATTATTTTCACGGTATAGTTAATGTTTGTCCTTCTCAATGTAAAAGCCCTATAAAAATCTGCTCATTGGAAGAGACATGATGGGAACACAGTTAATACAGCCTTGTTGGAACTAGATTGGCAGAAAACCATAGTAGGGAATCTTTAGTTATGGTGATTCTACAATATGTAGGTCAAAAGCAATGCAACTTTTTCTAGAAGAAAAGGAAACTAGAAATAGAGATTTTTCTGCTTTGAATATGGGGCTGGTGTAGTGAGAGACAGTCTTTCACTGATTTAATTGAGTTAAAAATAAATGCTTTCTTTGAAGTGTTGCTTGGCATGTCTCAAGTTACAAGGCTCTTTCATAAAAGCTAATGCAGTCAAACTACGCATCCCCTGCCTGATGCTCCTTGCTTTCAAAGGCTCTCAGGCATCCTCATGGGAGCACGCCTAGTAAAAGTGACACTTTCTCCAGTTAACCAGAAAATAAAAAACCAAGGACAGCCCCTCCAAAACCAGCATCAATTTCACAGGATGACAACTTATGTATTTGGAAGGCATTGCTTTTTGCTTATCTGTAGGACTGACAAAGTCAAACTAATAAATAATCATAATTTAGCCTACAGATGATTTTTCATCTTTTCATTCTCTGGAACTACTGCTGGCTCGCTGGCAGACAGCTGAGCTTTGGTACAGTCATGACACCCTGTGCTTTTCAGCTCCCTAGGGGTGGCCAAGTCTTGAGGTTTACTGAAACTGTCTGACAGAACTATTTAGAAATTAGCTCCTTTCCCTCTTAAGGCATTAGCTTACCTTCAGGTAACATGCTCAGGAATTCATTGTTTTGAAGCAAATAGGCCACAACCCGAGCAGAACGTCTTATAAACAACACAAGAGCTACGTGTGAATCCTCGTCTCAGACTCCTCCTTTCTGAAACGCATCAGGAGTTGATCCTCATCCTCCAAACAGCCCAGAACACATCCTCTGCTCCCCTCTCTTTCTGGGCAGCTTTGGATTTGGGTGTGGGTTTCCATCATTGTAGTAGACCCTTTTGTAAAGATGACTGGTCCACTGTCTCAAAGGAATTTGCTCTCACTTTTCAGTAGGTTTTCTGCTGGGAGATTAGTTGCTCGCTTGTCCACCTGAGATTTGCTCTGGGCAGTAGCCAGCTCTTTGAACAAAAATGTTTCCTTTTGACTATCAGCTTCTTAAGGCTTTATAGCCCTCCGCTATGAGCCCTGGGCAGAGGGGGGTCTGTGTTGGCACTGGGAGGCAGCTCTGGCTTTCCAGAGGCACTAGATAGATAATGCATTCAAGGGTGGCTGTCACAGGGCAAAGTGCAGAACAAAGTAGCGTAGTCGATGGAGAACAATGCATACCTATGCATAAATACATAGTCACTCTTCACACTTTCCTTGGCATTCATTTCTGAAAAAAAAGAGCATCTGTTCCATAGCAGCAATTTTCTGTGATAACATTGCAGAGCGTTTTTGTGCCAACTCATTTTTTCGGATTTTAACCCTGTTCCATTCCGTGAAACGGACTGGGACGGTTCCTGTGAGCGCACACGGCACTAACACAAGCTAGGCTAGAGTGAAGGTGTGCAGGGGAATAGCAAAAGGAGTACTTGGTGTGAACACCAAACTATTCATTTGCTACCAAATAGCAAAATGTAAAGAACTTGTGTTGAGCATGTATAAGAAAGCATCCGGTACCCAGTGCTTTTGAAGTTCAGAGAAAAAATACTATAAATGTCCAAAATCATGTGGTTCCGTTCCATCATCTGTTTCTTTGGGAGAGAAATTGGATTTTTCCCCTGAAATCTGATCTTGTTACTGGATTGGATACTTTTCCAAGGAATATGTAGATGAGAGCAATAAACCTGTATGGATTTGTACCTGTCACAGAATTGGTGCTGTCCCAGTGAATTATCACTTATGGATACTGGAAAGATCTGAATAAACCTTAAGTCATCTCATAAATAATAAGAGATTTGCAGCCTGTGTCCTTTGTAACCTTACAGTGGTGAGCTCAGCTACTGCTTCTTAATACTGAATATTCATGCAGTCATTAAATGAATAATTGGTATACATTTACGCTTTATTACTGTTATGGGATAGCCTGGGCACCTTAACAAGATGCTGATGATTCATTTTGGCATGACAGAGGGTGCAGAGGGAATTTCTCGGTATGACTTGCTAATGCAAAAATAATTGTTCCATTTTCCAACTTTAATGTCAGGAAAGACATTGATGTTTAAGAGTGAATCTGCCTAATTGTCCTTTTTGCTGTGTATTAGAGACTTGTACAGAGGCAGCACTCTGCAGTTTGCTGCTCCTGTTTCTGCAATAAGTGAAGAAGTGAGGTAGAGGAGGGAAAATTACCACTCCCCTCTGAAATTCAGAATTGACTAAGAGCTCCTGGACACTGCAGATCAGTTCAATGCATTTGTTAAATGAGGAGAATTAGATAAGTAATCTGATTAGAACATAATAGCAATGGAAGGGGCTTTCCATTACACTGAGACCTCAGCACTTGAAATATAATGAAGCTTTTATGGGTCAATTTAATTATATTCAAACTATACAAATATTTACCATGGCTACATATTGAAAAGTTACATTCCTCTCCTATAAGTTAGCTCCATGAATATTTCTGATATAGCTATAAAAAGATTTATAAAAGAAATTAATATTTACATAAAAACTGGGTTTAAAACTCACATCAACTCAATCCAGTGTGCAGATTTTTGTGGTTTTTAATCACGGTCGTCTCCAACGTGGAGTGTTTCTGATTGCTGACACTGGTGTCCTTGTTGCCATGAGCTTGCATTGTGCAGGGTGTTGAACAGGAGGCTGACCTGTCCTTCCATCCAGGACCTGTGTTTGCCTCCGGAGGCTCATGGTGAGTCTCCGTCTCACTCCATAGAGTGAGACTGTGTAGAAAGGAAGAGAGATACTGCTGGAAGGAGATGGCCTTGGCAGTGTGTAAGTACGTGAGCAGTTTCCTCAAGATGTGGTGGCTGTCAAACAGAGGTGAACATAGCTGACATAGCACACGGAAAAAGGCAGATGCAGGCCTCCAGGCAGCTCATATTCAAAAATTTCCAGACCATGTACTCTACATCTGGCAGACGGTTCACATTATATGTCTTTGATAAATAGTGCTTATTAAAGAGTTAGAAATTTCTGCTTCTCCAGAGAAGCCGTTTCATACATTCTTCAACCTTTAAGCAAAATGAAAAAGTTTAATGAAAAAGCCCCCATTCAGCCTCCCCTGATGAGCCTCCAGTCAAGACTTTCCTGAAGTACATAAATTCTTAATTTGCTGTAGATAATGTCTACCAGACAATAGTACCAGGAGCACAAGTGGAAATTAAAGAACAGCAGACTTGGAACAGATGGTATTAAGCACTTTTTCATGAAGAGAAACATTAGTGTGTGGACTCGAGGGAAGGCTGTCAAAGGCAAGAGAAGCCAGCTGAGGTCAGACAGAAAGGTTTGAGATGGACGGCTTCTGGAGTGGGTCGGTGTGTGGGGGATAGGCTATGAAGCTCCCTTTCACTGGGTCCCAACATGAAGTGTAGTAAAATGCCCTTATGAGAATGAAAGCACATGTTGCGTTGTATCACGCCTGCAAAGACAGTCCTCGGAAAGGGTCAGGAACCAGTCCTGGTTCCCTGTGGGCGAGAGGAGTATCTTGTACGCCTGAAGCATAGTGCAAGTATCTTATTCGAAGATTCTCAGGGATACAGAATGTGGTTTGTACATTGAGTTAGTCTCATTGGGGACGTTGAAAGCCTCAAGTATGAGTTCTTTCCATCTTGCCTTCTCCACTGCTGATGGTGCCTGTGTGTGAAACAGCAGTGGTGGTATATCGGATAAATCCAGGATTTCATAGAATTATAAAATCATGGAATGGTTTGGGTTGGAAGGGACTTCAAAGCCTACCCAGTTCAAACCCCTGCCACAGGCAGGGACACCTCCCACTGGATCAGGGACCTCCAAGCCCCATCCAACCTGGCTTTGAACACCTCCAGGGATAAGGAATCCATGACTTCCCTGGGCAACCTGGGCCAGGGCCTCCCCACCCTCACAGCAAAACACTTCCTCCTAAGATCTCATCTCAATCTCCCCACTTTTCACTGAAAACTGTTCTGCCTCATCCCATCCCTGCACTCCCTGATGAAGAGCCCCTCCCCAGCTTTCCTGGAGCCACTTTCAGTACTGGGAGGCTTCTCTAAGGTCTCCCTAGAGCCTTCTCCAGGCTGAACCCCAACTCTCTCAGCCTGTCCTTGTGTGGGAGTTGTTCCAGCCCCCTGATCATCTCCATGGCAAAATTTCTGAAGGTGTTTTTAATCTTTATTGTTGTGGAGAGAGGATCTGTACATTTTTTCCAGAATGTGAAAAAAATGGCCTCAAATAAGACGTGTTTTAGTGAATGACTAGAAAAGCAGAAAAGAATATAAGAAAACAATAATAAACCCTTCTTGTTATGTAGTGAGGCTCATCAACAGCGCTTTGCACAAGGATTTCTCTCTTCATCGCTCTTTTGTAGATGGGAAGAATGAGACTTGGAAGAAGAAAGCAACTTGCCAAGTTCCAATTATGAATTAGTGGATGAGCAGGGGATAGAGAGTGGGTCTTGGTTCAGCACCCCACCCGGGAGGCCTCAGGCCAGAAGGAGAGAGTTGGAAATGTGCATTTTAGCAATTAGAAAATGTATTTTTCTTATATATTAAGGGAAAGGGCAAATTATTTTTGCATGATTTTTTCATTATTCTTTTTCTCTGTGTTACCAGTGTTTCTATAGGGGATGAAGCAAAACATTCATCAGGAAATGTTTGATCCGAAACACAACGTCATGTTTGCTTTGTGCAGATAAAAGTAAATGAAAATAAAACCAGAACTTCTAACTGATTGTAGCCTTTTGAATCTGGCTTCCTGAGGAGGAAGATCTTTTGCTGTATCTTTTGCTGAAAAAGTGATGATGATGTGTGTGCCCAACTGTACATGTGCCTGTCTGTCCTCAATCACTTTTGAACTGCATGTTGAGAGAATTTTGCTGATCTACTTACAATGTATCAGTCCAATGGGGAAAGATATTCCTTGTTTTTACATTTGCAGAAATAATGGTTGGTGCTGAATCCTACGCCTGCTTGTTCCAACATCCTCCTTGTACTGCAGCTGAAATTAATCTTAAGACAATCTCTGCTCTTTCCAAATGGAAAGAAAATCTTCATATTCTGCAAAATGCCGCTATTGATCTAGCTCTAACCAGAGAAATCCTTTTGAAATGAATTCCCAATAAAGCAATAAAACTTACTGCTTTAATAAGTTTACAGTGCAAAACTTATTTGACAATGCAATAAAATATTATCTCAATCATGAAACAGATTCGAGGGTACTTGTTAAATGAGGCAGTGATTCCTCCTTGTAGAAACTCCAGTGCCAATTTAGATGCAAGCTTGTTCGAAAAATACAGTTTTGGTGCAAGGTTATCCTTGTGAGAAGTTTCCAGCAGGGACTGTAGAAGCAATTATTCTTTCTGAGCTATCAGTAATTTCTGCTGTAACTTCTCACGATGGCAGAAAGCTTCAGTACTGGAAAAATTCATGGATGGACCAAGATTGAATTTAGTTTTAAAATGTATATTAGTAACTTTGAAGTGATTTTTCTGAAAAAAAATTAGGATTGTCAACAATACAGTTACATGTTAAAGAGAAACATCCTAGTGTTAGAAAACTTATTACCATCATCTGGATTTTTTAAAAATAAAATATTCATAAAGCCAGATCTGAATTTCAAAAAGAAAAATAGCCTTTAAATTCTGAAGTAATATATTCTCCCATCTCATTAAAAAGCAGAAATCTATCTTGGATCTTATGTGCTCTTCCTTGTTACAAGACTATTTATATTACAGTCTGATAGACATCAGCTCTTCTTGGGCTTACAGACCTTGAAAATCATATATAAACCACTTTCCTCACTGTTTTAGCCTGCATATACCTAATTTTTCATTATTTATGACATACAACAACTCGACTCTCAAGGTCACACTCCAGAGAAGTCAAAGCACATTTCATTTTAAGTTTTGTTTTATCTCAGATTTCCAATCAGCTGGGAGAAAAAACACCACCGAAAACACAGTGAAGGCAATCAAGAACGTAATATGGCTTCGGCAAATGTTTTTCAGGGGTGGAGAGTTACTGAGGAGCTTTTTAGCTAACGTTTTACTTTAATGGTACATTTAACTAATGCCAAATTGCAATGGGGCTTGAGTGAAAGTCCGTGTGATGTGCATGTAACTACCCAAGAAATTCATTCTGACAGTTCTTTTTGCAAAAAATACTCAAAGACAAAAGGAGACCTTGGAGCTCTCCCTGCTTTGTATTCTGAACGTTGCTTTCCCGGGTAGCGTGCCCAGGCAGTAATCCCAGGAAAGGTTTCACATCACTGCATTATTCCCAGAGAACGGAGCAAAGCTCATGGTGAACAAGGCAGGCAAAACCTATCCCGCAGTCACTGTCAGGTGTCAAATGTTTGCCTGGGGGTACCAAGTCTTAGCCCTGTTGGCAGTTCGGACCTGCAGGCAGTTGCCTGTGTTTCTGTGCAGGTGCAGGAGGACAGAGGACATGAAAGAGGGGAGATTTAGATTAGACATTAGGAAGAAATGTTTTCCTGTGAGGGTGGGGAGGCCCTGGCCCAGGTTGCCCGGAGAAGTGGTGGCTGCCCCATCCCTGGAGGTGTTCAAGGCCAGGCTGGATGGGGCTTTGAGCAGCTGGTGTAGTGAGAGGTGTCCCTGCCCATGTCAGGGGGATGGAACTGGATGGGCTTTGAGGTCTTTTCCAACCCAAACTATTCTATGAAGCCCAGTGTGTGGTAAGGACTGGCTTTTTAGGAACAGCCCTACACTTTCCACCCACACTCTTTATTCTCCAAAAGGCAGAAATAAATAGAAAAATAACTAAGTATCATTCTGTGGAGTTTTGGAAGTTTGAATCAGAGATGGAAATGGGTGTGTGCATTAATTTTCTAGGTTTTGCTCAGGATGCGTGCTAAGGCTTTGTTTAGCCAGGGTGGAGCTGTGGCATTTCAGAACGTATTCACATCAGCTGACATCACTCTGCCTGCTCAATGCAGAGGATGCTACATCTTCCCTGGAACATCCTTCAGACTCCATGCATCTCCTTGTAAACAAGTCCAAAACACATTCCACTGCACTCCAGGAAAAGGCACTTGTGTCTCCCCTGTCAGTTCTCAGAAGAGGATGGTGGCACCCTCTCCCCCCAGGCCCTCTGCCCCTGTCACTGCTGGGTAGGGGTGCGGGCTTCCATTCAGAGCAGGGTTTGCACTGTGTTCATACACTGAAGGCAAGCGTGGTGACCGATGCCCTAAGAGCAGCCACAACACGGATTATAAAGAAAAAGTTGATAATTGAAAAGGCCAAGCATCACACGTGCATTCAGCACTCTCCGAAGAACAGGAACTAGTTAGACACAGGATGTTGTTCCAAGATCCTAGACTGCTGCAGCCACACATCATTGTACACCCAGCGGTGATGATACTGGTAGCAATGAGCCAGAAAAAAAGCCGTCCTGATTCCAAGATGTTAGAAATTGGCTTAAAACTGGCTTGGCCTATGGTATTTCTAAAACAAATAATTAGAGAAATAAATAGATGAAAAAATAAATTAATTCACGTGATGTTCTCATTCCTCTAAATACTCCATTCCTCTCTTTCTGCTAGCATTTTATTCTAGCATAAGAATGTGTTGTGGACTGCTGGCAAAAATGCTAAATATTCACAACTGGCTGTGTATTTCTGGCTTAGAACACTGTATGATTTATGCCATCTATTATCCACTTAAAGGCATCATCATTTATTTGTTTGTCTCTTTTACTTTCTGGTCTGAGAAGGGCACATTCTAAGAGGCATGACCTTCCTTCATCTAAACCATTCTATGATTCTATGATCTTAGAGGATCCTCTGGGCTGAGCTGTGTCTGCAGAGCTGACCCAGATTCTCCCCTTGCTGAACATAGGCGTGCAGCTCTCCTAATGGCTTGCATCATGGGTATCCAGTGGAAATGAGATGAGAATGTCCCTGGTGCAGCCGAGTGCTGCACATCTATCTTTTCTGATAACGTTATAACTCGAATATGAGGGGTATATTGCAGTTCAGCACCTCATCTTCAGAGAGAATCCCACAGCACTTCACAGCACAGTTATGTGGTACTGCTGCCCATAATTCACCCCTGTCCTACTAAACACCTGCTTGTGGGATTGCTTTGGATTTAAATTTGAAACAAGTCCTTTACTTCTGCTACTCATCAGTAATAACCTGTGCTTATGGGAGAGAAACCAAATGCATCTTATGTGAGAAAAACAAAGCATATCGTGCCAGGCCAACTTTATAGGGACATCAAGGTCAGTGACTTTTCAGCAGTTCCAGATCCGTGTGTGACGTGTCTCAGGTGTATGAGAGTACTCTTGTGAGTTTCTCCCAAAGCCAGTAGTTCCCATGACATGTGCCGTATATGCTTACTCTAGTTAGAACAATGTCCCGCGTTTGTATCTCACTACAGAATGTCTAGTTCTCATTAACTGAGATTCCCTGCATTTTGCATATTTTTGTCTAGAAGCATCGTTTTTTTGCCATGTGCCAAATCCTGACATCATAGAACCACAGAATCATATAGTGGTTTGGGTTGGAAGGAACCTTAAAGCCCATCCAATTCCAGCCCCTTGCCATGGGCAGGGACACCTCCCACTGGATCAGGGGGCTCAAAGCCCCATCACTGAGCATGCTTTATATTTGCAACAGCCGAGTCTTATGTATCTTCCTTTAAAACAAACATTACATTGTCTTTCAGCTTCATCCTTGCTGTGTGTAGAAGTCCTGCTGGCCAGGTGGTTATGGGCTTCACCATGCAAACCATTGCTTCATTCTCCCTTTCCTGTAACATACCATGGCAAAAGGTGCTGAGTCTGCAAAGCCAGCCACTACCAACTTTGTATTACGCGCAAAGCACTCGCACAAATGCCATCATTTGTCTTCTTCAGCCTCACACAGGGACAGGGAACTGGCACGTCAAAAGCCTCATTTCTTGTTCATCCCTTTTCCACCTCTTGTTCTGAAACATCCCACAAGGGTTCAACAGGGTCCTTCTTGTGTAGCCCCACGTCTTCCACTTGTGGGAGGTTTAACAACACTTCGTAACACTCACAAGTTTTCTGTAGACTGTTAATATGTGATCCCAGACCAAAAGACAATTTAGACTGAGGCTGCTGTGAGACTCTGATGTCAGATCTGCAGCTGGGGAAGAGGCCCCCTTAAAGGGTAGGGTTGGAAATCCCTCTCAGTAACAGCGTGTGGGCAGAGCGCACGTTTTGGTCTAGGGGAGAAGGGCAGGATGACAGGATGTGTTGTGACAGGTCCTGGTTTGGCAGGACATAATTTATACCATCTGCACACTCTAACTAGCATGGAATAGTCTGTGGAAAGCCATCCAGGTGACAGAGAGAAGCTCTGCAGAGAGAACTAGGATGGCTGTTTATGACACTAAAATGACTGTGTTAGGGACTGCTCACAACCTGTTCATGCAACACATCTTCCTAAAAATTAATGTACCTCAGGGCAATCATGGGCCATGGGAACTTCAGCCCTGTGACTGGGGTCACTGCAGAGCTCCTGATCTGGAAAGCAGAGCAAGACTCCCTTCTGCTCATTGAAAACCCATCACATGGATAGCTCCCACTTTTAAAAGTCTGAAGGACTTCTCAGCACATGTGTGGTGCTACAGGGCTGACTTGTGAAGCTTTATATTGCTGCAGAGACCTGTTTGCCTTCGCTAATAGATCTTCATTCTAAAGCACAAATATAAACGCTTTGTACTACGTGGCATGGCCCGCCTGGGCATTTCAAGGCGACTTAGAAACATAAGTTAACCAACCCCAGAAAGTCACCATATAGATGGAAAACCCGAGGCTTTGATCATTTAGTCGTCTTGTCCAAGTTAAGTGGGAAAAGTTAAGTGGGAGTTGGAACTGGATGATCTTTAAGGACCCTTCCAACCAAAGTCATTCTATGATCTATGAAATGAACACCATGATTAAAGCAGAACTGAGGACAAGCTGCTAGCCCTGACTCCACTTACAACTCCAGCTGTCGGATGTGCTCTAACAGCATTTGGAGCACGGGCTGAATGGGTGATCCCTGCAGTAGAATTGTTAGCTTTCCTTACCACAGGTATCAAAGACAGTGCATTCTGGCAAGTCAGAAAGTCAGATTCAATATGTGTCCAGCTGAGATTTTTCACTGACCACTTTTTCAAACAAGGGAGCAGTGAGGCAAAGTCCATTACCATGCATTCGCAGCATCTCTGGTGATGCGCTTACCATGAGGACACCAGCCTTCTCCTCTTGAAAAGCAAAATTTTTGTTAACCAGACATTGTCCGTCCATTTTGAGCCAATAGTGGTTGAGGCCCAATGGAATTTAGAAGGGAGAATAAATGGAAAGATGAGACCCTTAGATAAGATTACATTTTAAAAAGGAAGAGAGAGTTTCAGTGATTTGTAATAGGAATTGTGACAGGGAGGAAGAGAGGTCACCCTGAACAATTTAAGGACTTTTAAGCATGGTTTAATTTGTACAAAAGGATCTGCAGTGCACCTTGAGGCAGCGGAGCCATAAATCATACCTTTCCAGGGCTCATTTATCACCACAATTCACCCCAGGACTTGGAAAAGGAGGCAGAAGCATTCCAGCTGTTTCATGCAGCAAAGTGTCATTGATAAACGCAAGTCTCCAAAGTAAACAATAAAATATCAATTATAAGTAAGACGTTTGCAAGGAGGCTGCATAGAATTATGTTTCCTGTGCATTGCAGGGTTGTCTAGATAGTGTCTCCTTCCTCACTGCTGACATTAACTCCTCCATACTGGAGCAGTTCTTGCAGCTGAAAACAGGTGACCTCAGGCTTCACATCCACTTTCTTATCAGTAGCAGGTGGGCAAGGAGTCAGCAAGGGCCGGGCAAGAAACAGGTCGTGCTGTCCTTGCCATGCACCTGGCAGTGCTGAAGCCAGTGTTAACACTCACAGTCATTTGCCATTGCAGAGGACTCTCTCTTTTGCAGCCAAACATTTTCTCTGCACCCCCTTCCCAGGGAGGGGATGATAATGAAAATAATTCAAAATATATGCACCCAAATAAAGCCACTGATTAGCAAAGTAGCTTCTGGCCACCGGGGTAGGCAGTGCAGATTTTGCTGCCCTTGCAGATGCCAGCTGCAGCAGAGATGTGCCGGCTGCCTGGTGCACGAGGGGCAAGCTGGGACTCACCCTGCATGGCAGCACAGGGTTCAGGGAGCTCCCAAGGGCTGGCTGAGCTGGGGGTGACAGTGCTACCCGATGTGCCCATGAACCGCCTCCTCCCTGCTGACCACAGTGCATGGCAGACAGCTGCTAATCATTTGCAGAGCTGCTGCTCACTGTGGTTATGGAGAGACAAAAGGGGCATTTTGAATTCACCTTGTGGTATACAATGATTAACATGGGGGAGAGGGACACCTCACTATATTAATTTTTTGAATGTGCATGTATATAACTATGTAATGAATATAGAAGTTTTTAATAACATCTCATGTGACTAAATCATAGCATAATGCCTTGAAGTTCCACATATTTGTGCAGCACCCAGCATTTGAACTCCCCTTCTTATATCTCAACAGCAATAATAATCTGAGATTATAAATTCAGTCAGAGTAGTTCGTGACATTTTCTTCTGCAAAGGCTTTTTTGTGTTTATCCGAGGTGTTGTTGCCATTGAATGCTTTAAATTGGAAGGGGGAAGATTTAGATTAGGCATCAGGAAGAAATTCTTCAAGACAAGGGTGATAAGGGACAGGCCCAAGTTGCCCAGGGAAGTGGTAGCTGCCCCATCCCTGGAGGTGTTCAAGGCCAGGTTGGATGGGGCTTTGAGCCCCCTGATCCAGTGGAAGGTGTCCCTGCCCATGGCAGGGGGATGAAACTGGATGGGCTTTGAGGTCCCTTCCAATCCAAACCATTCCATGATTCTTTGATTCTATGCTAATTCTGTAGTAAATTCCCTGCAGCTCATATAATTGGTAACACTATGGAAACAGACAGGAGAAGAGAAAATGCACGGTGAGGTGGAAGGGTTTAAAGGGCGTAAGATTGCTGCAGGGACTGGAGAAAGTTAAGGTGTTCGCAGTGTTTAGCACCTGGAAGTGTGTGTTAGGCAGAGCGTGCTGCAGGCAGCCCCAGGCCAGCACTCCCTGCGGGGAACAGGACTTACCCTGAGCAGCTTCTGGCTGCACTGAGCACAGAGCTGGCTGCCGGGCCTCCGATTCTGCAGTGAGTGCCAGCTTGGGGATCGCTGTGTGGTACCGCATGGATCCTGTGGGTGCCCAGCTCCCCAGCG
Source organism: Neomorphus geoffroyi (assembly GCA_033558235.1). NCBI lineage: Eukaryota > Metazoa > Chordata > Aves > Cuculiformes > Neomorphidae > Neomorphus > Neomorphus geoffroyi. Next base: position 8,397,412 of record JAUMJM010000012.1, read on the forward strand.
CCTGTGGGTGGTGCACCTCAGCCCTTGCATACAAAGCGGCGTAAGAGCTGTTCCCTGGCTGCTGCTGTTGCAGGGGGTTGACTGCACACTCACAGTCCACTGTAAGCTTATTGAGGTTTTACAGCTCCCCACTGTGTGCAGAGAGGGAGGTCTTTCCTGGTGTTGCTGGAATAAGGCTCCTTAGTACTTAATGATGAAGAGTGAGCATAGCTTTATTGTGGATGCATTAAGGCAAGGGTGTCAAACTCATGGCCCGTGGGCTGAATCTGGCCCCCACCTTATTTTATCCAGCCTGGCGGCTTGTTTGTACCCCGTGGCGGTGCTGAGCTCTTTGCCCCTGCGCTCCTGCTGGCGCTGGGCACGTGTGCAGCGTATGACACGCATTATGCTGCAGGAGCAGGAAAGTGGCTGGAACCATGAGTTTGACACCTCTGCATTAAGTCTTCCTGTGATTTTGAGAGGGGTAGTGTGAGGTATCCTAAGTGCTCCTGTCAGTCCTGTGCAGTCCCTCCACAGACCCGTGTTTGCATGGAGCATCACTGTCCATCACATGAGCACTTGAAGAGGAAGGACGAGGTTGTGTGTGCCAGGTTTTGCCATGGTTTGTTTCCCGCTGGAAACCACAAGAGTGAGCAGCCCTCCAGGGCCACCACCCTCCCTATAGCTTCTCCTAAAGGCAACCTGTGTGACACCACCCTGTATCAAACACACAAGCTCTCCCTGAGTTTGAAGAAGTCTATTGATAAGGTTCAGCCCCACAAACCAGTGGTGACCAACCCCTAGAGAGCCTCATGCTGCCCGTTCTACATAACAAATTTTCTTAGGCATCCCCTCTGAAGAGGTTTGCCTTGTGCTGCTCTCCTGCTACGAGTAATATAAACCCAGTGTAATACCACAACAGCAGGTCTCTGAATTGATGTCGGTGCAGCAGAGCAGACTGTAAACCCAAGGAAATAGCCAAAGTCAAAGTCAGTTTAGTAGAAAAAAGAGCAAGTGATTTATCATCCATAGATAATAAGAATCCTATAGACTTGCCTTAGTATCTATTTGCTCTGAGGGAATTCAGACCACAAATTACGGATGATTTCTTAATTGCAAAGATTTATGATAAAAAAATTACAGTAGTTTCTCTTTAATTGCTTGCAAAAATTCATGAATATTGCTAAGCAGTATAATTTTTCAAAATGCTTTTGGACATTATTTTTATTAGGTATTATTGTATTGTAGGACTATTTATGTTTTGCCAGCAGTCTGGTTACTGCATTATTAGTTAAGCTTATTAGCCTACGTGACTGAAGACAGGCTACAGAGAGCTCCTGTCGCTCTGCAGCTAGCCAGCTTGGTGCAGACCAGCTTGCCTCGGATGCCTTCTGCTGGCCAGATAACTCCAGCCTGTTTTCAAGACACCATTGTTGTATGGCGATACTGGAAACCATAGGAAAATAGTAGGAATTAGAGGTAGTTTTCCCTTTTGAATTTTCCCTGTTAGATAGATAGTGAAGTTGTGCTTGATTCTGTGTTTTTCCACCACTGTAATTCCAGCTGGGTTTAGATGAGGTGAGGGCTGCTTTGTGCCAGGCACTCACCTAAGACTGTGCTGTTTAAATCAGTGTCTTGGAGAAGGGTTAAACTCCCAGTACGGGTAGGGAAGGGAGAAGCTGCAGGGTGATCACTTGGGCAGGCAGGTGATAAAGCCATGATCACAGCTGCTCTTGCGAGTGTTATTCATGCCTGTAAACTGGTTCTTAGACTGTGAACTGAGTGCACCCTTCTGTATGGTCCATCTGAAATACAGCATGGATGACATCCAGATGGGCACCATCCACCGTGGTCTCTGAGAGATGTTGAGGTGCGTAGAACCATAGAATGGTTTGGGTTGGAAGGGACTTTAAAGATCACCCAGTTCCAACCCCCCTGCCATGGGCAGGGACACCTCTCACTGGATCAGGGGGCTCCAAGCCCCATCCAACCTGGCCTTGAACACCTCCAGGGATGGGGCAGCCACAGCTTCCCTGGGCAACCTGGGCCAGGGCCTCCCCACCGTCATCATGAATAATTTCTTCCTGATGTCCAATCTAAATCTTCCCCCTTCCAATTTAAAGCCATTCTCCTGGTCCTGTCACTCCAGGCCCTTGTAAAAAGCCCCTCCCAGCTTTCATGTAGGCCCTTCAGGTACTGGAAGGCTGCACTGGGCCTTCACATTTGGGCCACCTGCAGTGACTCAATGCAAAATCTTTAATATAGCTGTATTTTTGGCACCAAATTTGTCTGACAAGGACCCTTAGTCTTGAGATAGGAGCTTTTCACCCAGTGTAGAGGGGCTGCATTGATTCCCCTTCAGCTCAGTAAAACTCTGCCCCACCAGTTGCATCACTTCATTACAAACAACTGCTGCGGTTCAAACGGATCAAGAATGAAACATGTCTGATTTTTCAAGCCTTTTAAACCTAGAGGCAAGTGCATTTGCTGGTATTTTATTAATTTATCAACATCTTGTGAAAATCCTTTGTTTTCCATAGCAGTCATCAGTCCTTCTAGAAAGCACGAGATGCATAACCACACCGGGCAGCTAACCTGAGTAAATAATAAATAAACAAAACAGAATTCAATAATTTAAAACACTCTACTCGGAAAGGATTAGGTAATTTCAGGGAAATCAGCCTGGTTAAATGTGCTTAATGCATGAAAGCTAAGCGCCATGATGACTTTGCTGTCTTTCAGCAAGACAGAAAGGTCTCCAGCCCAGAGCTCCCTGTGGGCAGGCACAGATGGGCCTGGGGCTCCATTAGCTTCCCCCAAACACCAGCCGAGCTCACGGCTGCTCACAATGGCACATCCTCACTCTTCCCTATTCAGATCAGGGTTGTTGATCACAGCCTTATTTTATCTTAAAGAGCCTGCGTGTATATTTTTTAGTGTTGTCTTTGATAAAATTAGGAGTTTTGCCCCTAATAATTTTTTTTCACTTTTAAGGAAAATTGATTCCAACAGTTATTTCTAGGGAATCCATTAGCTGGTGTGTCAACTAATTTGCTTTTTCCTTACTCTTCCCTCCTTGTTAAAGAGTGTCCTCAGTATTGCCTCCAAAACTAACCTGAGCCTGTATCCTCTTGGGTTCTAGCAGACCTGTGAACATCTAACAGGCAGGAATGGGTGATGGTGTTATGGTAACCTTATTCACTTGTGTATTCAAGCAAGTTGTACAATTTATTCAGCAAGGTGGAAGCCCAGGTAGCCCCAGCTGAGCCAAGGTGAAACTGAGACCATTGTGGCTGATGACAAGGCTGTGTAAATTCTCCTTTTTTTTCCAACTGAATCCCCTTGTGTTGGGGCTTTGCAGACTACAGTTCTTATCTGGGATGTAATTTGTCCTTTACGAAAGGATGACACTGTCTGAACTCCTGCACAGGGTTGGATTTGAGCCTGGGTGAACCCTAGTCACTACTTAACGCTCCAGAGCTGGGTCTTTCTCTGACTGGACTGAAAGCTGTGCTAAGCTGTGCACTGGTGATTTTCTTTGGCTCAGGAAACTCCTCCTGGATGTTTCCTGCCTTGCCAATGAGCCCTAATTTTCCAAAGGCAGAAGGCCAGAACATTCTTATCCCAGCAAGTTAGCTGACCTCCTGCAGGTCCTGATGCTGTGCTGCAGTCTGTTATCTTCATCATTTCCCTCTTCCCATTGCTCTCAGTGTGTAAGTTATTGATTATTCTGCCAGGGGCTGCTAAACCAGAAAACGTTGGTATCTCAAATAGAAGTGCGTATCACAACTTATTTACTGAACAGCAGCCACATTGTCCAGCGCATTGCTCTGCTGTACGTGAGCCAGAATGACTGCCACCAGGCCTGACACGTTCTGAAAAAATGATGGGAGTATAATTCTTTATCTCATCTTAGAAAGAGACTGTGGCCAAATTAAACCTGATCTTCACTACTAACAAGGGCTTGGAACAGTCTGTTCAGGTTCTGTCCTCTGCAATTCTGTAATTTTCAGTTCTGGTTAAGAGCCACGCTAAGAGGAGGAGGTTGTTACACTGTGATGGCAGTGCCCATTCGCACAGGGATGCCCAGCTGTAGTCCTCCTATCGCCTTTACTGCCCTGTGCGATGCAAAACACAGTCATTGCTCTGGAGCCCAGGGCAGGTTCGCAGGATTCTGGGGCGGTCTGGGGAATGCTGTGTGGAGCTTCTTCTGAACACCAGACTCCAGACATAGCAAGTCAAATTTTGACACTTCTGAAGCAACCCAGAGTTGCTACGGAAAAGCTTCTCCGAACAGGATCAACCAATTTGACGTACTGGGAAAAGCTGGAGAAGCGGCTTTCATGTTATTTCTTTGCTGGGTTGCCCTGACACTCTTGCCTGGGCCAGCTGGAGCTGCCACTGCTAGCCTGACCTTGGCTCTTGGTTTGAAGCAGTGGCTGTGCTTTATGGACTTGTCTGAATTTGTATTAATGCCTACTTTGTAGTTTCCCAGCTGCATTCTCTACAATCAGCAACACACATTAAGCACAATTCCAAAGCAAAAATAGTGCTGTGTTAAAAATAACAGTGCTTGGTTTGGAGGTAGAGAAACAACTTGTGCATTTGCTTTAAAAACATAAATGTAATGTTAAAAAAATCTTGATTCATTCTAAGTGGTGACTTTCAGGATATATTCCACACATCAGAACAGAGATCTTGGGTGTTTGACAAATAATTCCAAGATTAATACAGATGTATATCCCTGAGTGCAAGGACTTTAATCAATCCCTAATCTCCCAGAGAAGCAGTTTGACTTTACCTGACAGCACTGTGAAAGATGATCTGCTTCTGTGTGACTGGTGTAGCAATAGCCAAAGGCATTTCCTTTTTTTTTAGTTCCATTTTTAGTATAGCCAGCTCACCGTTGCTCAAAGACACATTCAGAGCCTTCCATTGAATACAGGAAGCTTTGGATCAAGCCCTTGCGTATTTTCTCACTGCTAAATTAGACCTAACGAAGTGGGCAACAGCCCTCCAATGCTATTGAAACTCCTGCAGTGCCAGCAGATGAGCAGAAGACTGAAAACACACCTGAAAACTGGTGAGAGCAGGCAAGGAATGGGGAGCTTGGAACTGGTGGCCATCTGAGATCTCTGCTCTCAACTACTTTGCTTTTTCCTCTCTCCACGAAGGAGAGCTGCCCTGTTCTCTCATTCTTCAGCCCATTTAATTGGCTGCCAATGGCACTTGCTTTTATACATGCAAGTGAAACCAAGACAAATTGTTTTCATACAGTCTGGGTAGGCATTTTCTGAAAGAGATTTACAGCCAAAGAAAACCAGTCCCTTACTGGACCAGACCAGAGTGCAAGTGTATACACCCAGTAGCATCTGTGGATGGAAAGCGGGAGCATAAGGCATCTTGCCGAGGGCGGTGGGGATGTCAACATCAGTCAACACACCGTGATGACTAAAGAATTAACAAAATACTAATAGAAGTTTTATTTATTGACTCATTGATATATTCTTATATAATGGTACAAGCTATTTATTTTCTGTTTTATTTATATATTAATATATTAATAAAAGCTTTGTACATTAGCTAAAGGATGTCAGAAAATAGTTGTTAATGAAAATTTTCACTCTGGTTTGGTCTCTTTGGGTTGGATTTTGAAACTTTAGATATGCCCACAGGAAAAAACACTGACTTAATGGATCCATATACTTATGTTTTGATCACACAACATTCAAAATATATGTTTATCTGCTGCGCATAATTACTTTGAAACCAATGGAATGAGTCAGTGTCTATAAATTAAGCCTCCAGTGGTATAACAGCATTGTGAACGCTTGCCCAGACCATTCATGATAATCATGGCTCCATGGTAGCTGAGAACATGGCACCGTTCTGCTTAGCGTTTTGTGTAGAATCACAAAATCATAGAATCATTAGGTTGGAAAAGAGCTGTGAGATCATTGAGTCCAACTGTACCTGTCCACTGCTAAACCAGATCCCTGAGCATCTCCACCACCTCCCTCGGCAGCCTGTGCTGGTGTCTGAGAACCCTTTCAGAGAAGCAGTTTTTCCTGATATTCAATCTAAACCTTCCATGACACAACTTGAGGCTGTTCCCTCCCATCCTGTCACTTGTTACATGGGAGAAGAGACCGGCACCCACCTCACCACAACCTCCTTTCACAGGAAGCTGCAGAGAACAGTGAGGTCTCCCCTCAGCCTCATTTATTCCAGTCCAAACAACCCCAGCTCCCTCAGTCTCTCCTCATAGGACTTGTTCTCCAGCCCCTCCCCAGCCTCGTTGTCCTTCTCTGGACGCGCTCCAGCCCCTCAATGTCCTTCTTGGAGTGAGGGGACCAAACTGACCCCAGCACTCGAGGCGCAGCCTCCCCAGCGCTGAGCACAGGGGCACAATCACCTCCCTGCTCCTGCTGGCTACGCTGGGTCTGACACAGGCCAAGATGCCATTGGCCCTCTTGGCCACCTGGGCCACTGCTGGCTCATCATTTAAATAGAGAAGGTAGAGGTGATCAGGCTTAAAACCAGAACTGGTAGAAAGGGGAAGCGTCCACTGTGTCAGTCGTGCTGTGGGGACAATTCTGTTGCACCAAGGCATGAAGTGTTTGACTGCATCTCCAGGTGCCTCTGCAAGAAATATAGCAGCAGTAAAAGCTGCAGTATCCTGAGAAGGTTTTATTTGAAGAATCCTTGTACATGACATTTTTTTGTGGGGTTATCCACATAATCCTAAATCTGGATTTCAAAACCGTATTTTGCTAAAACAGACTTCTCAATTTAGGAGCCAGTATTTGCCGGTTAAAGGAATATGGACACATCCATTTTTACATCTCATTTTGTATGCTATGAAAACAGGAATATAATATAGAACAGTTAGATTAACAGGTATGTTTTCTTTACATTTAAATGTCCAGATTCTGGTCTGAGAGTAAGCATTGGGAAGTTATTCTTCTGAGAAACCTGAGGTGGCTGAACACGGGTTTCAGACAGAAGTGCCAGGTTCTCCGGTGCAATCACAGCATCGCCCCTGTGCCAAGGGAACACTTTGCAGCAAACCAGAGATGCATGCATATTTCCAACAGACTGGAAGGTTGTGTAACCCATCCATAAACCACCCAAAATCTAATAAGGAATCGAACCCAGTGTTGGCTATGGCCACTGTACCACTGTATCTGAAAACCCCATTGTGCCTTGACCTTTTCTGTTTGGAATTTGGATTTTCCAGCCCCTCTCCCATCGTTTGCAGAACCAGCCCCACTGGGAAACATAAATAAATAAATCTTTTCCCCGTGCATGCTCATGACATCAAATGATGTAATAAAATGAAATCTCTCTCCTTTTTCTCCCCTTTCAGTATTTATTCTGGAGATTTATTTTTTTCCCTCCTTCTCAGGCTTCAAGGTTTCCCTCTGATAGATCACCTTGCTGTGGAGCATTTCTCATGTGCTCTGTGCAGTGCCTCTCAAGCTATTATTTTAAAATGCAGCTGGAGCTGCTTTAAGCTGAAGATAGTGCAGAGTTTTTGATTTTTCTTTCTAGCTATGCTGGAGCTGCTGCATGAAAATTTCAACTCCGTTTTTAATCAAAATATTGTTAACATTCAATAGTGATTTCAGTAAAAACCTGAGGACCAAAAAAAAATCTGTATGTGGGTCCTGTTCCCACAGGGTTCTGTTACTGTTAAGAACATTTATGCCATCCTGAGGTGAATTTTCAGCTGCCATGAATGGGAATTCACTTTGGGATAGAGATGGGCTGATTTAGAGCCTTTAAGTATATAGCATTGTGATGAAACATTGTAAGGCTGAGTGCACAAGCATTCAGGAGGAAGAGCTTTAATTTTTCTTTCTGTGCTGTGAAGAGTTCCACAAAGTCCTTTAAAGCCTCTTACAGAGTTCCAGACATGTATGTGTCAATACTGGGTGATACTTAGGCCAAAAATCAATGAACACAATGAAAATCCAAAGGCCCCTTGCAGGAAATGGCTCAGGCCATCTCACAGGTATTTTCTACTAATAAACTTGACCTAGAGTTTTCTGAACTAAAAGTACAGTATTTTCCCAGTCAGGGTGTTTTCCCAGGATTGAAAATATTCCCAGTAACTGTGTTGTGGTTTAACCCCAATCGGCAACTGGGACCACACAGCCACACTCTCACACACCCTGTCGTCGCATGGGGAGAAGTGAGAGAAAAGGAAAACTTGTGAGTTGAGACAAAGATAGTTTAATAGAACAGCAGAAGGAAGAGAAAATGATGACGACGATGATGATGATATAATAAAATAATAGATACAAAACAAGTAATACACAATAGAGTTGCTCACCACCTGCAGAGATCTAAGCCCAGCCTGTTCCCAAGCAGAGATCCCCAAGCATTGAACCCTGGGCCCATCAGCTTCCTAGTGATCTCCTCAGCATGGTGCTCTATGGGATTGCATCTCTTTGGCCACCTTGGGACAGCTGCCTGGCTGTGATCCCTCCCAGCTCCTTCAGTGCCCGCTCACTAGCAGGGCGTGGAAAACTGAAAAAGTCCTTCATTACCTGCAACAAGCAAAACATCAGTATATTATGCTCATTCTCCTCATTCTGACTCTAAAATACAGTAGCTGCTGGGGACAAAATTAACTTTATCCTAGCCAAAACTAAGTCAGTATGCTTCTGGCCAGCAGAGGCTATGAGTAGCACAGGCTGAAGGGTTTCCTGCACAGGAACAATGGGATAGAAAGGTTTGGTGCTGCCATTTGTTCACTTTTCAGCTGTCAAGTCTTAAGTTGAGGAAGAAAACAGCAGTGCTGCAAGCTGGCTTCTCCCTTCCGTCCTCTCATTTGTGATCAGCAGGTTGAGGGAAGTGATTCTGCCCCTCTGTTCCGCTCTTGTGAGACTTCACCTGAAGCCCTGCATTCAGTTCTGGAGTCCTCAGCACAAGAAGGACATGGAGCTGTCAGAGTGAGTCCAGAGGAGACCACGGAGATGATCAGAGGGCTGGAGCCGCTCTGCTGTGAGCACAGGCTGGGAGAGTTGGGGTTGTTCAGCCTGGAGAAGAGAAGGCTCTGGGGAGACCTCGTAGCGGCCTCCCAGTGCTGAAAGGGGCTCCAGGAAAGCTGGGGAGGGGCTCTTTATTAGGGAGTGCAGGGATGGGACGAGGGGGAACAGTTTGAAGCTGAAAGAGGGAAGATTTAGGTGAGATCTTAAGAAGAAATATTTTCCTGTGAGGGTGGGGAGGCCCTGGCCCAGGTTGCCCAGAGAAGTCATGGATTTCTCATCCCTGGAGGTGTTCAAGGCCAGGTTGGATGGGGCCTTGAGCAAATTGATCCAGTGGGAGGTGTCCCTGCCCATGGCAGGGGGTGGAACTGGATGGTCCTTAAGGTCCCTTCCAACCCAACCCATTCTATGATTCTACTCTGTAAAGTACAAGGTTGGCTGTCCTGAACAGGACAAGGATTTTTCAGAAGCTAAGGGCAAGCCACAGACAATTCGATTTCTCATCTGCATCATGGATATAGTGGGAGTTGAGTTTGTTCAGGCTTTATTCAACCCTCCCCTCTCCCAGGGAGGAGTGCAGGGGGCCTTCAGGGCCACCTGCTGCTGGAGGGGCTGGGGGCTGCCGGGGCCACGTGTGTGACCAGAGGAGTCATACATGGCCCCTCCCCAGGGTCCGTGTGCTTTACAGGAATGCTGAAATGGGATCAATGCTGGTGCAGTAGTGCAGCCGGTGTATATGCACTCACTTTCAAGTATAATTCAGTGTTTCTTAATCTCATTTGACATTAAGCAACATCTGTTCTTCTAAAATAAATATATTTTCTGTATTATCAGCTCTTCCATACCCATGTATTCAAATCAGCACTGAAGTACTTACAAATTTGACTCTTCTGATAGTGGCTTGCAAGCTGAGCTGTCATTGACAGTGGCCAAGCAGCAAGTCTATGAAGTGTCATAGATCTAGATTCGATCTGCATGGGGGTTTAATACATCGGATCCAAAGCACAGTAGCGATGAAGCTACTCATAGCAGTATTTCTGTAACGTTTAAGCATCATCATTGCAATCCAGAAAAAACCCTGAGCACTCGTCGCCTGACTCTTGAGGGCATCTCCTTTCTCTCGCCCAGCCCACGGGCATCTTGTTCTGCCTGGCAGTGCCTGAGGTAGCGATGTCTGCTTTTTGGTGGATGCTGTGGGTGGGCTTGCCTGGGCAATTGAGCCCTGCTCTTGTGTCACTTGGCCGCTGCTGGGGAGCCTTGGAGGGTCTGGTGCTGCTTTCTGTTGCTGAGGGGCCTGAGCGGGGCTCCAAGCACGCTGAGGGCACGTGGCTGTGGCCCCACAGCACAGTCAGCATCTCAGCTGCCTTCTGTATCACAGGGACGAAAGGTGCCAGATATTTGCATCTATTGGAGAGATCTGGGCTCATCTTTTTTTCTTTTTTTTCCTCTTGTGTACTCCCTGAATTTCTCAGTGGAAGGGCCTGATGTTTTTAAGCCTTTTGAAGCGAAGTTTTCTTTTCCTAGTGTGCTCTGATTGCTCAGGAGTGTGTCTAGGAAAGCGGAGAGAAACCTGACTTCCCATCTCTGCCCAAGAGGTTTCCCACAGAACAGTGATTATTGGAATTCTGTCTAAATGCAGTAAAGGGAGCTTTAGGGTGCCCTGAGCCCTCTTGATCAATTATTTTTCACTAGAAAACAAGAAAATACTTTTATCCCATGCGTTAATCGTTTAGCCACATCCCAGCTTTCAACAACAGCCCCATTGTTGAGTTTGGATTTTCTGAATAATCCCCTGCCATAAAAGCTACCATCTTTCCCTTAGAGCTTCAAGGAATTCAACAACAGTTGCTTGACCAAAAAAATAATTCACTACTGCTTAATTAGCAGCTCATACAAGAGATAATCTTGTTGAAATAAGAATGTACCATGGGTGGTAATACGAATTTAAAGCAGTAACATATACAAAAGAGCTCATTCTGAAATTGAAGCATATTGCTTTTTATTTACAGATCAGCTTATAAAAGTAATACATGGGTTACAGCTGCATTGTCATGGTGAATGTATTGCAGATGAGCTGTGCAAATAAGCAATCGTTTACAATAGCTTCATTTACACCATTTTTTACACAACTTTGTAATCACTCAGAGGGTGTCCACGGGAGCTGCTGGGGAATATTGAATATGAAATGTTGCAATTCTGCATATTCAGGTAGAAACATGGTTCTGAGATTCTGTTTAGCCAGGTAAGGTGCAAACAAGTACTGGGACCTCTTTGTCCTCTCAGAGCTACTCATATACCGGGGTAGGAGAAAGCAGCAGAGCAAAAATCTGTTCTGGTCAGAGCCCCTTTGCAGACCAATCATTAGAAATCAAGTGGGAGATGCTCTCAGGTGCACAGAATTGTTAACCTGCGCTGTATGGCATCACATCCCCATTCAGAGCTGATGCTGGCTGAACCATGGCATGGCTCAAGGAGAGAGATGTTTGTTGTAAGACGTGTGGCTGAAGATTACACCTCTTCTTCTACAATAAATATATTTTCCATATTATCAGCTCTTCAATACCCATGTATTGAAATCAGAAACAAAGTACTTACAAACCTGTTCCTTTCGCTAGTGGCTTGCAAACCAAGCTGTCATCAACAGTGGCCAAAGCTTCTGTTTCTGGCTCACCAAGAAAGCACAAATCTGCATAGTGCCTGCTTATGTGAGTAGACCTGCCTCTAGCCCATGTTTCAGCAGAAATCACTGGTGCGTGGCCATCTAGATAGCTCCTGACATTCGCAGTGTTTCTGATCTATAACACTTGCCTGCAGAGGCTGCCTAACAAATACGATTGTAAACTCTGAGCCCACTGTCGCAGTAGTAGTTCATTCTATAATATCACCTTCTCCTGAGAGTGCATAGCTCTACTATTTTAATTCACACACGCACCCAGGTAATACTGTGACTTGTGAGACAATGTACAGAGACAGGAATAATTTGTTTCAACGGTATTTCCAGGTCTAGTGGGTTTCACTGGTGTTAAGCAATCTCCTGTCATCAAAGATTTTTTTCCCCTGACTTTCTTGGTGCTGTAAGGAGAGCTCGCTCAGCCACTTACAGTTGTGCTCACGGGTATAATAAAGGGCCAGGTTCACTCCTGTAATAAATTGGCATTGCTGTCTGGAATCAATAGAGCTGTATTGATAGACTCCAACCGCAGACTGCCCCGCTGGTGCAGAGTTCACCATAGACCAAGGAGCAAGTTTCAAAACTAAGCAGAGGAGTTTCAAAAACTGTCCTTGTTTTTGTTATCTGTACCCTGATCTTTTAAAAGAAACATTACACCAGAGCCAGGATTGGAAACATTTATTAGGAAAATGTAGCAAGAGCAGGGAATTATGTGTTTGATAATTAATATTCATTTCTGTGTAAAGGGATTCCTATTTTAACTGAAAACCTGCAAAATCTCCAGATTCTGGTGCAACATTCTCTGCCAAGGCAATCACACTCATGGTGTCCTGGGGTAATTTTGTTGTTTTATCACAGATTTCATCCCTGTTTTCTGTGAGTGTTTCTGGTTCAGTATGGTCAATACATGTTTTATTGAACGTGAGGGTGGTCACTAACACACTGGACAGCAGCTGTGTGTTATTAAAAACCATTCAAATCAATAACAGTTAACAGTTATTTGTTGTCGAATAGCTTTGATCTCTGACTTATGTGCTTGCTGCCATTGTTGCAGAATACATCATTTCTGTGATGGGATACAGAGCAATCCCACCATTATTATGCTGCAGAAAAAGTCCTGGATTGCAAGGACACTAAAGTGTAGCTGCTAAATACTCAGATTTTTATCATTTAGCAAAATAGAGAAAGATGAGGGAAGAGCATATCTGGAGACACAAGGGTTGGCCCCGAAGTTCATGAAGTTGTTCAAATGGTTTCAGATAACTTTGTGGGGAAATGTAGAAGTCTATAGAATCATAGAATCGTTTGATTGGAAAAGACCTTTGAGATCATTGAATCCAGCTGTACCGGCCCACTACTAAACCAGATCCCTGAGCACCTTGTCTGCCTGTCTGTTAAACCCCTGCAGGGATGGGGGCTCCACCTCCCTGGGCAGCTGTGCCAGTGCCTGAGAACCCTTTCAGTGAAGAAGTTTTCCTGAAATCTAATCTAAACCTCTCCTGGTGCAAGTTGAGGCCATTTCCTCTCAGCCTGTCACCTGTTACTTGGGCAAAGAGCCCAGCACCCACTCTGTCACACCCTCCTTTCAGGCAGTTGTAGACAGTGATGAGGTCTCCCCTCAGCCTTCTTTTCTCCAGGCTAAACAGCCCCAGATCCCTCAGCTGCTCCCAGAACCCCTGTTCTCCAGCCCCTTCCCCAGCTCTGTTCCCTTCTCTGCACGCACTCCAGCCCCTCAATGTCCTTCTTGTAGTGAGGGGCCCAAAAATAAACCCAGTATTTGAAGTGTGAGCGTCCAAGGCACAGCTTTGTAGGGTTGTACTGGTCCATGCTGAGGGGCAACATCAACATGGATGCCATCACAGTGGAATAAAACAGAAATGTGCCCCAACCTTTTTTTCAAACCATTTTGTCATCTGTGTGAAGTCTGAGTTTGATGTGAGTCTTGTCTTAATATCATGGAGATTATTTTCACCTCATTGAATATGTTATAATTTAACATGATGGAGGACATGCACCTGTAGTCGTAGTTTCTAACCTTGTAGGTTATTTCACAGGGCATCAGACAAACGGGATAAAAAACTAAGTGCGGATCTAAAATTAAGTGTGTGTTTAAGAAATGCAGTGGGCATCACTTAATTCTGCTTGCTTTGAAAGCACAGTGGGAACAGAATTAGGCCACATCTGAGAGCTCCTGAAAATCTTATTATGTATGTGCTTTTTATTATTTACATCTTTTACATATATCATGTAGTGCCAGACTAACAGCAGTAGATAAGAATTACTTCTTTTTTTACACAGATCCTTTAATTTAGAGACACCCAGCAGTATTCTAGTGTTCAGCTCCACTATTGGTAAATCAAAGTCTTAAGCTGTAGTGCTTTATTGAATACAGTGACAAATAGAGATGAACTACATTCTCCTCTATAGTCATAAAATTGATTTAATATTTCAATTAATCTTTGCTACACCTTCTCCAAAAATTTATGTGAATACACTCTGAGTAAGTAATCTTTGGGACTTAAATAAATACTAACATAAATATCACTTAATTTATTTGTTCTCGATAAAATTCCTTTATATCACTCTTCCAGGCAATTGTAAGCATTGCTTCCACCAACCAGAACACAGGAGAATCAGGTGATATTGCCTTAACAAAGGGATGTGCATGTTTCCATTAAATACATTTGCATTCATAGTCTGGTTTCCATATCCAATGAAATGGGTCTTCACAGCTCTGCAAAAGGTGGAAATGATATAATCTATCCTTTAATATCAAATTTAAATAAATAATATTTTTAAATAAGCGAAATTTCTCTTTCCAGAAAAGATAAACAGATGGGCTCCCATAATTAAGGCTTTCCTTATTTTCCCTATGACACAAGAGTGCAGAGAGGCTGACAAGATTTCCCGAAGTATTTTTGTCTGTGCATTTTTCATGTGAAGTACTGTGGTTTGTATTTTTTCTGTAATGTTCCTTCATGACCATCATGTGATGAAGAGGAGACACACAGCTCCTCCTGGACTGTGCTAAGGTAATCCAGAAGTGGCGAGATAGATGGATGCATTGTTAACACAAGATTTTTGAAGCCTAATGCTTTTTGCATAAGGACTTTTCCTCTAAACCAGAATCTTAAATTTACTAAATGTAGCAAGCAATTACCTGTGCATTAAGAAGCTATTTGTGGAAGCACACAGCATGAATCCCACCCTCCTGTGCTCACTGAAGGCCTCAGCCTGCAGTCATTGCAGTCCCTGGCATGGAACTCACTGACTTTAGCAGATTTCAGGTCATTCCCCAGTAGTTCCTCCTATGAACGATAAAGAGTTGGATTAAAAAGTAGAGGTTGAGTGTTCTGTGCAACTCAACTTACTATCCTGAAAAGCAGCCTCTAATGGAAAAACATAAAGAAAACAGTCGATGGGGAAAGGGGCTACTGGATCTGCCCTTCTGGATATTCTCTCAGTACTAGTTTGTGACCTGGGGATGACTTTGAAGTCTAACGCTGTTAAAGGCTGTAAGTAAGGTCTCCTGTAGGTAGTGATGGCCACAGGCAGAAACCCCACTGCTCGGGACCTCCACACCGACTTGCAAGCACAGTTGAAGACTCATTTCTTCACATTTTTCAGAAGGAGTCATTTAGAAAGGTGCTTTCTTTCTAAACCTACAATTGATGCTGTTTGTAAAAGTCTCAAGGAGATATTCCAGTGGTACAGAGTTATACTAACAAAAAGAGGGTGAGCTCTCCTATTGCAGGCCAAGCACAGACAGGGGCTCAGACTGCCCCGGGTAAAGATGATGGCACTTCCCTGAGCTTACTCCAAGCAGCAATTGCTGGTTTTAATTCAGACATTGCACACGACTTGTAAATGATACCTCCCTCTGCACATGACCATTACAGATAGTTAGACATACTTAGAGCACTGCAATGAAAAAGTACCCAGCATACAGGGTTGAAAGAGCAGTTGAAATAGAGATTTATTTTTTTCCTTCTCTTTTTCCTCACAGCCTCCCCATTTTGCTAAATTTACAGTTTAATAAATTGAGTTCTGGGCCTTAGACTACCTCACAATTCAGCTTCTTGAGCTCAACTGTAATTGAAAAAGCTGGCTTCTCGCTCAGGCTGATGGGAAAAAGAGAAGATTTGCTTTGAAGTGGACATGGAGGGGCGGGGAACTGGTAAACTGGGAGAGACTGCTGGGAGTAGCATCAGAGATTACATCTGTCTTCTTGGTAAGAGCAGGCACACTTAGTGTGCACACACCCTTTACAATGTGGAGGCATATTAAGCTCTAAAATTTTTGTGAAAACAGCGGACAGAGCTCAGGTTGTTCTTTCATCTATTGCTAATGAAAAATGTATGGAAACCTTCAGGGGCTGCACTGTTACCTGTGCGTCTTGTGCTTTCAGAGTCGTTAGACAACTGTATGGCTCCTGACGAGGAGTCTAACTTGGGACCACCTTCTGTAAACTTCAGTTAATGCACAGTGTCTCTGTCCATTTATCAAGTGGTGCTTTTACACTTGGGCTAGCTGGTCGCTGCTTTCCCACTGTTGTTTGCCAGATGGAATTTCATCTTGCTTCATTAAGCCCTAAATGGCTGAGGCCACGTTTGACTTTAATGCCTTGTGGTGCTAACATGCCTCTAGCAGAGGCACGTGAGACGTCAGTGCCGTGCTCCAAAAGTTACTGAGACCTTTGCAGTGAATCTGCTACGAGGAGTCACAAATTCTTTCCCCACCTCAAACCAGAAGCTCAGTGTTTTGACTCTCCTGGTGCAAGAAGGCACCCTCCCATTTTTGCACGTGTCTAAAGAAGCGGTGGGGTGACTTAGGTCAAGGCTGCCTGGAGGTGAATCTTACCATATGGGGACAGCTGACCAAAGCTGGCGGGAGATGAGTCTGGAGAAGGGTTGTGAGGTGGGCAGGGAGAACCTGTCGTACTTCAAGTTGTGTGTGGCATATCTGAAGTTGAAGGAAATGTGAAAGAAAATGAAAAATTAAGCTCCCAGGAAAGGTAAATGCTGATATTTTGATAATCAGTAAACATTCAACTATGTTGAAAACGTGAATCAAATGTGATATTGGCATAACATTAGCCCCATGAAACCGATGATAATTCTGTCCTACTGCTGCTTCCCAGTTCTGTGCACAATTACAGAGGTCCAGGACAATTAGCATCAGCTAAATTAGGTTAAAAATAATCAATAGGAGACTGTCGTTTTGTGTGTCAGTTTAGATCACACAAGAGCTTTTTATAAATCTCAGTGGGAAGAAAAATAGTGGGTTCTTTTCCATTTTGGTTCACACAGTGAGGGCACAGATGTCTGGCATTTTTTCAGTTGCATTTTTGCAAGTGGCACCACTTTGGCACAGGGTGCGGTGACAAGTTGGCATCCTCACACTCCTCTCTCCCAGCCCAGGGATCCAGCAGCAGGCAAAGTCCTCACTTGTTCCTCCTCTCACCTGCCAGCATGGGCTGGCCGTGGGCAAACATGGGACAGACCTATTTAAACACAGAATGTTGCTCTTCTCATGCCTTCTGTGATCTGCAGTGTGTGCTGGGACTGTGCTCCTCTCTAAACACAGCAGGCAATCAGTCTGACTGTATCCCAGAGAGCCCCAGCAGCTGCAGGAGGCTGTAAGGCTGAGAACAAATTAGGTCTCCTGTGCTGACATAAGCTGGGGGGGATGCCTGACATCTCAGTGGAGGCTCCAGCAGCTTCCCCAGGGTGTGCAAGCAGGACAGGATCCATCCTGGAGCTGGGCAGGTAGAGAAAGGTCGATAGCAAGCCCTATCTGAAGTGGAAGTACCAGCATGGCATGCACAGTGCCGGCGTGGAACTGACATGCATGGGATGCTCTGCGTGCAAGAGAAGGATCTGACCTCTTCCTCACCTGGGAATAACTAGCCTTTGGGGCTGAGGAAGGGGCTGACATGTACCTGCTCTGGCCAGCTGAGACCGCTCGACCTCTCCTTGTGCCCCTGCAATCTAGTGCAGGGTGTGAGAGTACTCTTATTCACGGCTATGGATCTTGTCCCAGTCTCAAGCTCTGCTCAGTTTACCAGGTGCTTTGTGTCTGCTCCCACTCACTCCACTCCCCATCTGCACTGGACTGAGCCAGTCAAAGCCCTTGCTGCTGACGCCAGCAGCCTCTCTTGGTCTATATTATTCTTTTCCAGCAGCTTCTTTTCCATGTTATATCGTATTAGGAAAGAGCTCCTTGGACACGCTGTGACACGGCTGCCTGCCTGCTCCTGCATAACTGTCTCTGTGGAGGCCTGGAACTTGGCTGTGGCCAGAGTTGGGCAGGGGGTCCAGACTCCAAGCACCTCTCCAGCTCTACACCCACTGTGTGTTTATATCCAAGAAACTGCTAAAAGGCTGGAGATTTTTGCAGTGTAAAGAAACAAGTGTCAGCCACAGAATCATAGAATTGTTTGGTTGGAAAAGACCTTTGAGATCATCGAGTCCAACCATACCTGTCCACTGCTAAACCAGATCCCTGAGCACTTTGTCTGCCAGTCTGTTAAACCCCTCCAGGGATGGGGACTCCACCACCTCCCTGGGCAGCTGTGCCAGTGCCTGAGAGCCCTTTCCGTGAAGACATTTTTCCTAACATCTAGACTGAAGCTCCCCTGGTGCAACTTGAGGCCATTTACTCTCATCCTATCGCTGTCACTTGGGAGAAGAGACCAGCACCCACCTCAATACAACCTTCTTTCAGGCAGTTGTAGACGGTGATGAAGTCTCCCCTCAGCCTTCTCTTCTCTAGGCTGAAAAGTTCCCTCAGCCGCCTCTCATAAGGCTGGTTCTCCAGCCTCTTCCCCAGCATCGTTCCCCTTCATCTGGACATGGTTCAGCCCCTCAGTGTCCTCCTAGTCACTGGCCACATGCACAGCTGGTGAGCACCAAGAGAGTTCTGTCCCCTAGGGACCCAGCAGCTCATCTCTGAGCAGATCCTGAGGATGTGTCACAAGGCAAAATCATTGTAGATGATAAGCAGCATCACAGTTGCTTTGTGCATGTGCCCTCCCTTCTAAAGCTCTCTGCCAGCAAGCCCACTCTGAACTCACGGTAGGGCAATCAGACTGCAGAAGGGCAGAAGAGTGTATTAATGGTTTAATTAAATTAATTAATTAAAGTCTCAGTCATTTACATGCAAAGGGTTAAAAATGTTGCACAAAAAACCTATTTAAATGTCCTTTAAGCATCACTTAAGCTTCCTGCATTCCCCTCTTCTCCTTGATGTGCAGCCAAGGCTTTGCCCTGCTGCGAGGCCAGAAGCCTGTGTGAGGCTGCCAGCTCTGCAAACAGCACAGGGCAGAGCAGGAGGGACAGAGCGAGCGAGTGGCTGCCTGCGGTCAGTCCACAGCTGCCATGGCCTGCCACGGGCACGCTGCCTGCAGCGGGCATGCTGGCCAGGCTGGGGCATGGTAGCACTGCTCTGAAAGGGGTTCTCCCTCTCTATTCCACTCTTGTGAGACCCCACCTGGAGTCCTGTCTCCAGTTCTGGAATCCCCAACATAAAGAGGAGATGGAACTGTTGGAATGGGTCCAGAGGAGGCCACAAAGATGACCTGAGGGCTGGAGCCCCTCTGCTGTGAGGACAAGCTGAGAGAGTTGGGCTTGTTCAGCCTGGAGAAGAGAAGGCTCCAGAGAGACCTTAGAGCCTTCCAGTACCTGAAGGAGCTCCAGGAAAGCTGGGGAGGGACTTTTTACAAAGGTCTGGAGTGACAGGACAAGGAGTAATGGCTTTAAATTGGAAGGGGGAATATTTGTATTACATATTAGGAAGAAATTCTTCACAATGAGGGTGGTGAGGCCCTGGCCCAGGTTGCCCAGAGAAGCTGTGGCTTCCCCATCCCTGGAGGTGTTCAAGGCCAGGCTGGATGGGGCTTTGAGCCCCCTGATCCAGTGGGAGGTGTCCCTGTCCATGGCAGGAGGATTTGAACTGAATGTGCTTTGAAGTCCCTTCCAACCCAAACCATTCTATGATTCTATGATTCTTCATGATTGTCACCAGTTCAGCAAAAGCTGTGAGGGCCCCATGTATCCCAGGTGGATCCCGGCAGGGGTGGGGATATTGTATTGTACCCCCAGCTGTCTGGGTGCTCAGTGCATGAGGCTCCTGGTGAACAGGTTTGGTCACCTCTCATGGTTCACGCAGTGAGACAAAGCAAAGCAGTGCTATATGGACTCTGCCACAGGAGCATCTGCATGCTCCAGTGTGTAGTTAAAGCATGTACAGTGGCTTGATAATTTCTTAAAAAATTTCTCCTCATCTGGAAACCACGTTCCATGGAAGGACCCCTTGGCACTGGAAGTCTGGGCATGGTGGTGCTTTGCCTGGGGCTGGTGCTAATCCAGCCTTTGGAGAGCAGGATCCACAGGCAGGGCGTCAGCAGCTGTAGCTTATGCTAACCTGGAGAGGTGCCCAAGCTCGATGTCAGTCTGCAAACTACTGGGGCACCTGTTGGGTTGTGGAGTTTTTTAAACTACCTTTTACAAGAGCTGAATGTCTGGGGGTCCTTTTGACATTTTTTAGGACAATGTTCTTCCCCCAGAGGGTGGTGGAGCACTGGAACAACTCTCAGGGAAGCAGTCACGGCCCCAAGGCTGACAATATTCCAGAAGCATTTGGCCAGTGCCCTCAGCCACACGGTGTGAGTGTTGGGGTGTCCTGTGGGGGGACAGGAGTTGGGCTCAATGATCCTTGTGGGTCCCTTCCAGTTCAGGTCATTCTGTGATTTTGTGACTCTGCAACACTTCACATGGAGGCCAGCTGTGACCAGCACGTTAGTGTTAATAGTCCATCGATTTAGTCATGCGTTACTTGTCCAGCAGCAAAGAGACAGAGCCACCTTTCTGAACGTAAAACACCTTTGAATTTCCTGTACTGAGGTGTCCAGACTTCCATATTGAATCTGAGAGCTTTCCCAAGTCCTGGAGTAGTGGAAACAAGTTCCTTGTTTTACTGACATGGGGGGAAAATCAGTATCTCTATGCAGATCAGACCATTTTTCCTTTTGATTAAATGTTATTGCATCCACAGAAGTCATTAGAGTTCCAAATACTTTGCAATTAATCATGAAGACAGTAAATGAATCATTGATTTAACATTCAGAAAGTGGGGTTTTTTTATCGGCAGTGTATTCTCCTGCCAACTTACGTTATCAGTAACTATTCAATAAAGAATAAAATCATACATTTGATCTGGTTTAGCATGAGCCTTAAACCTCATAAATGTCAATACAGATGGAACCAAGCAAATCTTGTTTCTGATTGTGAGCTCTAGCTGAAACTATATCTAGCATTAAAGATTTCCAACAGACATGGGGATAGATATAGCTTTCTTATTTGTCCATTGGTACCATTTAGGTAGCTGCATATATATTTGTGTGATTTAGGGACAGGCTTTGGGTGAGGAAGGGCATGCAAGGAGGTGGCAGGGTGATATTATCTGACCCACACCAAAAGATGTGCTAGTTTTTTGTCAGTAGTTTGTGTGTGCTTGCATGTAAAAAACTGCTCATGAGGATGTGCCCCCAAATCCACAGAGGTATTGATGCTGTTGGATGAGTATATATTTCTGTCCATCTCTTAAACTACCTTTACTGGAAATGAAACTCTTGAGAATTTTACAAACACCACATGTGTACGTAAAAGGTGAAGGTTATGAACTTAAGCCCTCAAAAATTAGGAAATAGCTTGGTGCTGTATAACTGACCTATAGATTTGACTTTCATGACTGATGGACTTCTGTGCATCAGACAGTGGGACTTCTGGACAAAGGGCTCCCTGCTGGTGGGGCATTTGGTACTCATTATGTTGAACCAAATGTAAGTGAAGAAGGCTGCAGCAAGCAAGGGTGGGAGAGGGCTCCGAGTCTCCCACTGCATGCTCTGCATCTGCTATGTTCAGCAGTCGTGTGACCACGTGCAGGTGCATCAGCTTGCTGATGTACAAGAGGATGAACTGGATCCATGCACTGTAGTAGTTCCACAATCAGAGGCAAGGGAGGTTGCCATAGCACATGGCAGGAACAGGAGAGAAAGGAGAACAGGACCACAAGAGGTTGGATGGGATGTAATCCAAGGCTGTAGCCTTAAAATGGAATATTGCTTATGTGTCTGAAGCATGAAGGTATATGGCAGCCTTTTCTTCATTAACATGGTCTCTTTACCCTAGCTAATTCCCCATCCTCAATTTACAGAAACATCATTGTACTGAGATTTTCACTCTGTGAAACGTAGTCTTGGCCACTGGTTCACACTGTGTTAATGCCTGTGCAGATATGGGTGCAAACACAGAGGACTGTGCACTGGGAACCCAGGCTATCGAACCAGGGCTGGGGTTTTTTCCCTTCATTTTCCTTGCAAACAAGCTGTTACATATAATCACTGGATAAGATAAAGAAGCAGATCAGAGAAAATATCAGAAGTAATGGGAAAAGCGCACTTAATTTCAGACAGAAGAGTGAATATTTGAACATGTGATGTGTATTTATATCAGAGAAAACTGTTAAAAGGCTAGAAATCTTACAGGCATAAGAAGGAAGTGCATTAGTCTATAATATAGTCTGGTAAGAACCTGTAACTTTATGCACATGATTATTCACCGCTGAAGTTAATGATACTGCTTTTAAATTTAGATACTTGATTTTAGGTACTTTGCTCAATTCAGAGCCCTTTGCATCAACTTCTCTTAATGATTGTTGCTTGGATATGGTCATAGAAAGTTTTTATGGGGCTCCAAGGTTAATCTGACAGTATCTTTCTTTTCTCCCAGCCTCGAAACGCCATAATAACTTCAAGCATCCTTTGTACCTTGTTTTATGCTTTTGTCAGCTCTGTTGGTCCTTGAGCTTAAAAATATTGCCTGTGCCTATAATACATGAGGAGAGGAGGGAAGGCAATTGGGGCCAGAGGATAATTACCCTCTTCTGTAGTTTTTGGTGCATCTCAAGTGCCAGTATCACCTACAGGTGAACTAAAATGTCAGGCTTATGAAAATATAAAAAATGGTAAAATATGTATATATCCATAAATCTGTTTAAGCAGAATCAGTGATGGATGAGTGCGTTTAAATTTTAGAATCGTATTTCTGCTAACTTACTGGAAGGGGAATCCCATAATTCACTGGAGAGTCTCATTCTTGTGAATTATTGTCTTCATCATTTAAGGAATATTTCATCTCCTGAAGATGATCTCCAGCCACTGTAATCTGTATTTGGCTTTCAGCTATATTTCTTTATCTTCCTTAATGTATATGATCTTGTGCAGTTCAGTCCTGAAAATTAAAGCCCCTGCTTTCTAGTTCCTGGAACTTTTTTATTCAAGAGTATTATTTCAGTAAACAGAGTATAAAAGCATGACCGGCTTCGACTGTCTCCCTCCTTGCTGGTGACCATCAGTGTTTGTTCACCAGCACTGCCTGGGCTCCGGAGCAGCACCATGTGCATTTTACTTCTAAAGGAGGTGACCTGGCAGTGCCTCAAGCACACATCATGAGCTTAAAAGGAAGTCATTTACTATGCTTAAATGCCCACTCATTTACCAGGTGACAAATGGTTTGGTAAAACACTGGGCCTGGTGACAGGATGGCAGCTGATGGTGCTGTGTGAGCTGGGTGGCACAGTGGAGAATAATGTCTTACATCCTTAGCCTGTCTGAGTTGGTAACTGTAGGGCGCGTTCGGCTGTGATTCCATCTGCTGTGCCTGGCACAGGGACCCTCATGGTAGCTGGGCTTCTAAGGGCTGGGTAGAGTGTGTCCTGGAGGGATCAGTTTAGAGAGGATCCAAGGCCTTTGTGACACAGGTTTCTAATATTTTGTTCCTTATTTAAAAATGCAGTAGCACTTGTAGATGCTGCAGTTGGCAGGGAAGAGCTTTAAGGGGCTCGGTGGAGGTAAGGAGGGAACATCAGGCCAGGCCTTAACCACAGTGTTCAGTCTGATGCACCAGGAAGGAGGGAGTTGGCCTGGACCATGTGATTCCCAACATAAATCCACCTGGGAAGAAGCCATGTGCTCTCAAGCTGTGTTTCCCCATCCTTGCTCTAGAAAATGAGGATAATAATGTGTGAAGTATCTTTTCTGAGAGTTGCTTAATATTTGAATACTGTGTTGATCCCACAGAGTGCTGAGGATTATTGCTCTGTATAATCCCTATAATTCTGTAATTCCACAAGTGAAGTGATTCAAATAAAATTGGGAGCATCTTTTATGCAGGCCCAGAGCCAAAACTGGAATTTTCTGCCTCTCTGTAGTGGAAGAAATTCAACTCAACAATTGAAAACTTTGGGGTTTATGAGTCATCCAAAGCCTACCAAAGTCTGCAGGAGTCTTTCCTCAGGCCAGTAGGCTTTGAATGGGAGCAGCTGAGACAGGTAAGACAGGCAAAATGGAGAAAGAATTGCTGTGATACTACTTGTCCCACGTGGTGTGCACTAAGCCCCAGATCTCTTTAAGATCCTGACTATTTTTGTATTTGACAATATCTGTGCACATAAGAAAGAAATTAAGTCATTTTTCCACAAAATTACTGATGGTATGTTCTGAGCTGGGCATCACATCTCGGGTCTGACTCAGCCACCTCAGATGGCCTGGACTCAACCATAGGCTATGAAGATCTGCCTAGGAAGTTTGGTTTGGTTCTTCCCCTGCACTTCTTTTGTCCCAAGTTGTGCCTCTCTGAAACTTCTCAGAAATGTTTCTGGTAAGAAGTAGACCTGCTGGAGATGGGTTAGTGGTCAGAGGAGCAATGATGTTTCGAATGGATGGCAGATGAACACCATGACAAAGCTATTACCATCACACGACACGTAGCTTAAATATCTTGAGGATATGCATGGGGTTTACTAGGAAAGAAGTGACTGTGTGAGTAGAAAGGCATTGCTGTGGGAGCCGTTGTGCCAGGCTTGTGAGCCAGGAGCAGGGCTCCCTCTTAATAGCAACTAAGTGATTTCCAGTTTAGCTGGCTGCTCGCTCCGCCACCCGATGACATTGCCTGCCACCCTGCAGTGCCACTGAGTAATAACACCATGCTTGGCTCCTCATTAAATATCTTCTAAACTGATGAATTTAGAAACCTCTTCATGATGAGGGTGGGGAGGCCCTGCACAGGTTGCCCAGAGCAGTGGTGGCTGCCCCATCCCTGGAGGTGTTTAAGGTCAGGCTGGATGGGGCTTTAAGCCCCCTAATCCAATGGAAGGTGTCCCTGCCCATGGCAGGGGGGTGGAACTTGATGGGCTTTAAGATCCCTTCCAACCCAAACCATTCTATGATTGGCAAGGAAATAACATGTTTCAAAACTAACTTTCAAATTAACTCCCTTGGTTGCAGTATGTGTTCTTAAAACAATTTTTTCTTCTCTCTTAGGGCTTCCCATTGTTTCAACACCCAGATTAGAGCCTCTTTCATGCGGGATATGTATTTCTTCTACAAAGAGTTGCAGTGCACTTGCCCAGAGCGGACACCAAGGAGTTGCCCTTGTGTGGTAAGTATCCTCTCAGAGGCGAGTGCCCAGGGATAGGATGAACTTTTGGCTTTATGTGGCATCAAGTAGCAATTAATGCACTTGTTGCTCTGTATTTGTGAGGAAGGTAAATGAATGTTGCAAAGTATTGTTTACAAACCCTGCTTTCACATCAAGAAGCAAGGTAAAAAGGGTATATTTTTTCAGTATATGTTAACTAAGTGTCAAAGCTGCCTCTCCCTAACTCCTTAGTATGCAAAATAACAATGCAGAACCAGACTGAATGATGAAAAATTGTCTGTTGTCACAGTTGTTTGGAGTACTATCAAAGTAGCAGTGACTGCACCTGACCTCAACCCATTCACACCCTGCAAACCTTAAATAATTAGTCTCTGCAGAGTTACATGAAGAGAAATAAACTTATGTTTGTGAGGAGGCAGGAAAAAAATTGGTGAGCTAGACCCTGCTTTCAATATCTAGGCATTCCCGTGTGGTTATGTCTTCCAGTTGGACTTTGAGATGGTGAGAGGAGAGAGACATTTCCCCTTGAGTATGACACAGCTGAATCAACCTAGAAAAGCGGGACTGGAGCAGGACATGTGACTGGAAACATCTCAGAAAAGATAAGGGTTTGCAATGTTGCAAATTCTGGGGTTGTTCCACATAAAGTAAGATTATTTTTATAAATGAAAACAGAGAAAACTTAGCTGAGAATTTTAAGTCAGGAAACGGCTTAGTGGTGGGTATTGGATTGCTAGTGAGCTGTCAACTGGACTGAACCTAATGATTAAGGTAATATTTTCCTAATCTTGTTCTTAACACTTGTTTACCCTTCACTAAACTTAAGAAAATGTACTGCTGAAGATATGTGTTTAGAACTCAAGGAAGCTACAAGTTTCTACTGCTCAAACCGCTTTGCACTCAGACTGAGCACAGATACATAACCTGGTGCAGTTAGGTGGCAGGCAGGTGGTGCAAAGTGGGAAGAGCTAGACTCGGGTTTTGCAGTGTACACTGGTATTGCACTCAAATGAGTCTGGATTCTGTGCACATATCGCAGAGCGTTGCATCGCATTGCTGAAATGAAGTTTATTGCCATGGTATGTAGTCTAGGCAGTGCTTTTATGTCCCAAACATCGCAGGCTGTAGTAGCAAGTGTAAGTGAGGTGGCTGTAGTTACCTGCGCCTCTAATAGTGTCGGAGTACGATGTGGGAATAGCATTGTATTCAACAGCTGCTTGCTAAGGTCCAATAAATGGTTTCCAGATGCTAAAAAGTTGGTCTGCTGAATTGGTCTTAATCAGCAGCACTGACAGAGTACACAGGCCCGTGTGCGAGTCCTGGGATCACTATCCAAGCTGCTCTGTGAAATTGAGCATCTTTCTGCAAGTCCTTTTTTGTGCTGGAAATGCTCAGAGTAACAATTTCCTTGTGTTAATAAGGTATTTTTGCTTTTAGTCCTGTCTAGAATAGAGAGAAGGCAAAGGAGGGAAGACAGACATCAAGCAACGATCATTCCCAGGCTACTGATGTAGCTGTTAGAACTACAGTCATTTTAGACAAATTGACTCCTATTTCTAGTTCTTGTGGGTTTTTTCTTCCTTCCCTCCTCGCAAAGATGATTTTTCCCTGGCTGTAAAGCCTTCACTAACTTCTTACCTCACGGCTCAAAGGAGGAAAAAGGGGCAGGGGAATAACAAGTGTCTGTGTATGCTCAGAATGTGTGATCTCTTGTAGAAGACTTTATACGTCACTGGAATAGTTGCTGAGAATGTGACCTCTGTGTTTGGGAGAGTGATTAGAGAGCGTGAGCCCCAGCTCACCACAGCACTTAAGAGTTTACTTAATTTAAGCTATTGCCTAACAACTTTGGGAGTTTGCTTGCAGTCTGTGCTATGTCAGGGCCCAACAATTGCACCCGGATAAGGTGTTTTGAAATATTAATTGATTTATTTTACAGATTTTTTTTTTCTTTTCACTTGGAAAGAGTTCACAACAAGATGTTTTATTACAACATCAAATGTTCTGGGAACTTGAATAATAAAAAGCTTGCAGGAATTGAATTAGCAAGGCAAGAAATTGCTAGTATTGATTTACTCTATGTATATGCATAAACTTGTACTGTGACATGAGCTGCTTCTTCTCTCCCCCTAATTCCTGGCAGCAAGCAGAAACCAAGTTTCTACCAGATGATATGGGAGCAGTTCAAACTTAGTGTTGTGTAAATGGTGGCAGAGATGTGGAGCTGTGAGAAGATACAAGGGCTCACTGGTAAAAGCCAGTGAATTGCAGACTATGGCTATTTGCAGCTCTGGTGGTTTTTTTCTTCCTTCCCTCTCTTCAGAGATGCTTCTTCCCTGGCTGTAAAGGCTTGACTAACTCCTTACCTCACAGCTCAAAGGAGCAAAAAGGGGTAGGGGAATAATAAGTGTCTGGGTATGCTCAGAATGCATGATCTCTTGTAGAAGTCATTATACACTCTTCCTTGGGCTGTTATTGACACTGGAATTACTAAAAGAGTTTGGGAGCATATTCTGTTGCTGGGAGGTGTGTAACAGCAGTACAGCTTCTAATCCATGTGAATAATGGACACTTGTGAGCTTTCTTTAATCCTTTAAAACTGTGACCATAAGAGAAAGTTTTCTGATATTGCCTTCCCTGCCCTGGGAGTGTGTGTGGGTTTCTAGTTCTGTTCCCAGCATAGCATGACCAGTTGAAAAGCGACTGAGCAGCACGGGTCTGGAGCTTCCAAACCCAGGTCAGACCGACTCAGACTTCCCCTTCTTTCAGTGACTGAAGCTGATCTCAGCCTCACAGCGAGAACTACAGCAACCAAGAGAGAATGCTTGCTGGGCACTTTTGCATAACCGACCCTGTGAGTTCATTTCTCCTGCATTTGTTTCACAGGAGAGCTTGTCCTGTCTGAGCTTGAACTGAATACACAGGACTGTTCTGGACGTGCGTGATTTTCAGCTGAATATTTGTCTGCATGCAGTCCTGGGTGCTGATTTAAACTTCATTTGGCAAATATAACGGAGGGTATAAATCTTCATCTTGCTTCTCAACCAAAACAACAAAAATTAGATAATCTGGTTCATCCTAAAGCTCATGCTAAAATAAATCGTGTGTGAATATACTTACATAGGGGTTGTTACTGAAATCCCTGCTGTTAACAGTTTCCTGCAAAATCCCTTCCAAGGGAAGTAAGCCAAATAGCCTTGCTCTCTCTGCATCCCTACAGGGCAGGTGCTGGGTCCCAGCAGGGATGTTAGCATCAACCAATCTGTGTTTTGCGTGCAAAGCCAGGATGTGTAGTTTTCTGGGCCAGTATTTCAAGAGAACATATGGCAGTGTCTGCTGCTCATGAAAGGCAGCCATGTAGTCAGACACTGAATCAGGACTGTCCCACTGCACAGACTTGGAGGAATCCAGTTTTCCCCACACCACTGGATTATAATGCAAAGCTATTTTGCATTTTCTGCTGTAGCCCTAATAGAAACTGGTTTTGCAGCTAACCAACACAGGATTTGAACTCCTTATTACCAGCATTGAATTCTCAGGCTAACAAAGCCCAAGTCCATTAGCTAGCCTCAGGAACAGAGAAGAGAGCTTCTGGAAAGGAGTTAGACAAGGAAACCACTAAAGACTGTCTTTTACTTTAAGGTATATTTTAATTTCAATGTTTTAACACACATCATGCTGCACAGAGTTACTACAGGGCAAAGGCTGTTCCTGGTAGGATGATGAATGGGACAAAGGGCACTTATCACTGCTGTATCTTTACTGTTCAAACTTACATTGGAACTCTGCCACCCTGAACTGTTGACATTCCTGCCTCATCGCTGTTGCGCTGTACACATTAAGATCGTTTATAACTGAACATCAAAACAGAGTCAGCCTCTAGACTTGTGGAGTAAGTTTAAAAGTATATTTATTAGTTGCCTTCTTCTGTAATACAATCATGTCCTGACACCTCTTGTTAACAAAATAAATAACTTTGTCTTAAGAAAATCTCTTGATTCTCCTGCTCAAGAGCACTTTCCCAACTAGCATTAATGGCTTGGTTTCTAGTGACAGAGTAATCCCACTTCTTTGAGATCCCTAGCAGTTTGGGCATTAGGTGGCTGCAGAATGGCAGGAACTTTTCTTTAAGCAGCTACAGCAGCATTATGTGGCCTAGCAATCCTTCTGTCCTTCAGGACAAAGGAGTCGAGTAGACATCCCTTCCAGTGTAGAATGGCTTTGTTATGCAAGGTAATTATTTTCGTCCTTTAATTCCAGATGAGGTTTGGGGTTTTTGTCATCTGTGACCAAAGTATCAGCACAGTGTCAGCTGTAGGTGGAATTGTAAGCAAGAATTGCCAAAGCATATAAATATTAAGTATGGATATTCACGCAGGCTGATGTTGTGTGGAGGTTGTCTTCATTAAAGCACTGTGTTCGTAGTTTCCATTATGTTGCTCTCCTGTGGTGCAAGTATTCTGGATCAGAAGAGACCTGTCATTGCACATGAGCTCCAGCTGTTCCTTTCACCCACCACAGTCAAGCCTAGTATTTTCTGATTTTTAATGAGTTACGTGTGTGGAAAGCCAAAAAAAATAGAGGGAGATTGATAGGTTGTTTCAAGCATGAAGAAGCTGGATAGGGAAGAGCTGAAGAAAGTCTTTCACAGCCCTATGAAGTGTGGATCTGCAAGCCTGGCTCATTTCCTTGACTGCTTATTGTGACAGACTGGACCAACAACTGGGCAGTTGCCTTTGTCCCTGATGCTGTTATTTCTGAGAGCACTGACAATTTCTGCCCCATTTTCTATTCTTCTCTTTCTTGCTCTTTTGTTCTCTGGGCTCTTTTTTATTCTGTTTGATTTGGGGTTTACTGTCCTTCAAGGATGTTTTCTATGTCTTTATGTCTCATTCTGAAACTATACGTGGTTCATGGCCTGACTGATGGCCCCAGGATGCCCAGTCATGGCTTTGATGCATGTGATAGTCAAGCAAGCTGAAATCCCAACACAAATCAATGCCGGATCTGACACAACTCATGTTTGTCATGCAGTGAGGAAAAGCTGTGCCCAGTGCAGCCAAAGCAACAACGACAATAGTGTTCCCTTCATAAGGACTGGATCAAGCCCCTCACCATGCCGGTACATGTACTGCACGTGCCCTGCCTGCCTCTGGCAGCTCTGGAGGTCCCTTTATCTGTGCTCAGTGGCACATTAGCACTGGAGCACTCTGCTTTTGTACCTGTTTTCTCCCTCCTTTATGCAGCAGAGCCCTCTCAGAATAGGTGTGGATCAATCCTGTAGAGTGTCCTGACAGCAGGAGTGGCCTGTGGGGATCTCACTGATGTTCAGAAGTCCTTACCAGATGGTGTTTGGATGCTCTCAGCCCATGCCATATTTGAGGTAGGGCCTTGCAGAGCAGCACTTCCGCTCTGTTCTGAAAGCCTGTTCCATCTTACAAAGAACTAGCATAATGATGACTGCAAGCTGCTTCTTGTGCTACACATCCCTTGCAAGTCTGAGTAGTTGCACAGCAATATGCTGACAATAACACAAACATTTGCTGGCCTGTGCTTAGGAATATCCCAACTCTGGGCATGCAACCAACACAGCGCATAAGCTCCTGTTTCTCTCTTTGTTTGAACCATCTTTCTGCTTCAAATAATCTTCAGAGAAAAGGATTCAAAACCTCCATATCAAAGTCATATACCCAGTGGTCATGAACTGCAGAATAAACAGGATTTTTCTTGTAGCAGGGCTGCGGGAGGAAGTGGGTGCTGTTGCCCTCAGGTTGCTTTTCACACTCTTGGAATGATGTAGGGCCTGGGAAAATGGCACGGAGCTGACACAGGTCAAGCAGAGCAGCATTTTAAGGTCCCTACCCTCTAGCTATGCCTAATGTGCCTTTACAATATTAGCTGCTTCTGTACTGCTTCAAACCCTCTGGTGAGGGAATAATCCAGCTCCTGTGGCATCATTTGGAAAGCAGGATGGATTAAAGCTCTAGAGATTTAGTAGCAGCCCACCACTGCTTGAAATCTGAGAACTGTCTGTAGTCTGGAGGCCTTTGTAACTGTGCTGAATAACCAGTGGCCTAAAACATTGTCAGAATGCATTACTTGTCTCTGGAAGACATTTCTTTTCATTTACTGCACAAAGTAAAACAGGCCCAGGGTTACAAACAGCTCATTTGGTGCTGTAGTTCTGTCACACTGGTAAACACCATCATCACTTCCAAGTGCCATTGTCATTGATGTAACAGAGGCAGCTCAACCGGCTTCTCCAGTTTGGTGGCAGAGCTCAGGTGCTTAGGTCCTATGGAAATTGATGCTTGGACCCGGCTTGGCAGAGAATTTGAGGAAGGTGTGCACAGGGAGGGTTCTTGTGACAGGCCTTGGAGGGAGGAGGTGGGTACGAGGCAGCAGAGAGGCTTCTTGTGCTTTGCAGTCTGCTTCTGGGGGCACTGCCTACCTCTTCTCTCCGAGCAGTCTGCTCAAAGACCAAACCTATAAAGTGAAAGAAGAGACTTGGTGTGTGCAGCAAGCAAATGAGCGTGTGACACAACTAAGGGGTGTGTATCCACAACAGATCGCCTCTCTTCAGCAGCCCAGTGCTGCCCTAGCGTAAGGTTCAGGTGTTATAGCCAGCAATTTGCTGGGATGCTCAGCATCACTTCTATCACCAGCCAAGAAGCTCGGAGTGCTTCAGTTTAAATAGCACTGTAAAGCTGGAATAGAGGGGTAATATCTCTGTTTTACAGGAACTCGGAAGAGCTTATATAAGTGTCCTCATGGAAACTGTTTTAAAAAGCTGATTAAGCAGGTGAATGGTTAACTAATGTGCACTGGCTGAATAAAATCATTTAACGGGTATAAGATATTTACCTAAATTCTGTCTCTTATAGAGAATTTAATTCCTAACAACGAGAGTAGTCCCTAATGTGCTGACAAAATTTTCTGGAGTAAGGAAGATGTGTCCTTGGTAGAGGAGGATGAAACCAGAATACATTTAAATGAACTGGACAGATGCAAATTCCTGGAACCTGATGGGATGCACCCATGAGTGCTGGGGAAGCTGGCCCATGTCATTATGAGGCCCTCTTGGTCTTTGAAAAGTCACAGCAATTGAGGAAGCTTCCTGAGGGCCAGAAGAAATCAAATGTCACTCCTGTCTCCAAGAAAGGCAAGAAAGAGGATCTAGGGCAATACAGGTCATTCAGCCTCGGCTCAATCCCTGGAAAGCTGGAAGAGTGAATAACAGTGGAAGCAATTTCCAAACATACTCATTCCCAGGAACATGTTTGGGAGAAGTCAGCATGGATTTACAAAGGGGAAATCATGCCTGACCAACTTGATGGCCCACTGAAATGTGGTGACTAGCTTGGTGGACAAGGGGACAGCAGTGGATATTGTTTATCATGATATTAGTAAAACTCTTAACGCTGTCTTCCATGTCACCTTCATAGACAAAACGATGAAACTTGGGCTTTGCAAATGGGCAATGAAGTGGACTGGAAACCGCCGCAATGGCCGAGCTCAAGGTGTGACATCAGCACACAGACTCCAGCTGGAGGCCAGTTAGTAGTGGAATGTCCCAAGGGCTGGTAGTGGGGTCAGCACTGTTGAACACTTCTGTTAATGATACAGCTGATGGGACAGAGTGCACCCTCAGCGGGTTTGCAGATAGTGCCAAACTGAGAGAAGTGTTTGATACACCAGAGTGCTGTGTTGTCATTCACAGGGATATGTGATGGGCTGGAACAATGGAAAAACAAGGACTTTGTGGTATTAAGCAAAGGGAAATGCTAAGTTCTGCCCCTGAGTAGGAATAACACCACCTACCAGTACACTCTGGGGACTGACTACCTGGAAAACAGCTCTATAGAAAAGTACCTGAGGGTCTTGGTGGACAGCAAGTTGAGCAGGAGCCATCAGTGTACCCTAGTGACAAAGGCAGCCAACAGCACGTGGGCTGGGTTAGGAGGAGTGCTGCTAGCAGGCTGAGGACAATGGATCCTTCTGTTCTACTCTGCCCTGGTGAGGCCACATCTGTAGCACTGGGTCTGGTGCTGGGCTTCCTGGTACAAGGAAGACATGGACTTACAGGAGAAATTTCAGCAAAGGGACACAAAGATGTTTAAAGGCTTGGAACATTGCTCATTTAAGAAGGACCTGATAGCACTCATAGTGTTAGGTTTGTGAAAAAGAAGGCTCAGGAAACTCAGGAAAGGTCTTATCAATGTGTTTAAATCCCTGATGGGATGAGTAAAGAAGATTGGACCAGATGCTTCTCAGTTGTTCCCAGTGAAAGGGCAAGAGGCAAGGGATACAAACTGAAATTCAGAAAAAATAATTAAATGTAAGAGAACTCTTCTACTGTGAGGGTGGCCAGATCCTGGATCAGGTTGCCCAGAGAGGTTGTGGAGTCTCCATCCTCGGGGATATTCAAAACCTGACTGACCACAGTCCTGAAGAACCTGCTTTATGTGACCCTGCTTTGAGCAGATCATTGAACTAGGTGTTCTCCAGAGCTGCCTTTCAGCCTCAGCCCTTCTCTGATTCCCTGAAAAAGCAGTAGTTCAGTGCAGGCAAGCTGTTAAGAGCACTATCTTTAACATAACAATATAACTCAATGCTCTGCTCTTATTCCAAGAGGCCAATGAGCAATCTAACTTCAAAATCTGCATTTCCTGTCTTATAAGATCACTCATGGAGGCAGACTTTCATTTCCTGAAACCATAAGAACCCAACAGATAAGCAAAGGGCAAGAGCTTGCTAAATCTGTTAGTTATACAACCACATAAATATAACAGTCACTTTTCTTAGCATCAGGTACTTACTCTGTAATTGGTATCACTTAATGTAAAGCATTGTTCTCCATTTCCCTTCTCAGTTTTAATGGGTGATGTAATTGCAGTTTTACAAACCGTGGTAGCATACCAATGCAGTTGCTTTTGTAGCAAGTCAAGTACTTGGCACTGTTCACAATATGGTAGTGTAGGACTTGGATGGTCACAGAAATAGGACCAAATTGTGGATCATAGAATCACAGAATGGTTTGGGTTGGAAGGAACCCCAAAGCTCTCTCATTTCCAACCCCCCTACCATGGGCAGGGACACCTCCCACTGGATCAGGGGGCTCCAAGCCCCATCCAACCTGGCTTTGAACACCTCCAGGGATGTGGCAGCCACCACTTCCCTGGGCAACCTGGGCCAGGGCCTCACCACCCTCATCATGAAACATTTCTTCCTAATATCCAATCTAAATCTTCCCCCTTTCAGTTTAAAGCCATTCCCCTCTTCCTATCACTCCAGGCCCTTGTAAAAAGTCCCCTCCCGGCTTTTCTGTAGCCCCTTTAGATACTAGAAGGCTGCTCTAAGGTCTCTCCGGAGCCTTCTCTTCTCTAGGCTGACAAGCCCAACTCTCTCAGCCTGTCCTCATAGCAGAGGTGGTCCAGCCCTCTGACCATCTTTGTGGCCTCATCTGGGCCCATTCCAACAGTTCTATATCCTTCTTATGTTGGGGATTCCAGAACTGGACACAGGATCACAAGTGGGGTCTCACCAGAGCAGAGCAGAGGGGCAGAATCCCCTCCCTCGCAGTGCCGGCCTCGCTGCTTTTGATGCAGCTCAGGACACAGTTGGCTTTCTGGGCTTTGAGCGCACATTGCCAGCTCGTGTTGAGCTTCTCACCAATCAGCACCCCAAGTCCTGATTGCAGATGACTTGTTTGGTATCATGAAAGGAACAAACACTAAAACAGTCCTGGAGGAAGAAAACCACAGTAATTTAGAATATATATATAAAATCTTTTTCTATGTGAATTATGGTTTTTATTTCAGGTAGAGAAATTGCTGGCATAGTAATCCAACTACCTGAAATTTCATGTGAGATGGGTAGAAAATTTAACCGTAGAGGAAATTCTGCAGATAATGAGGATGCAGGAAAGTTACAAATTGTATTAAATAGTTTGAAAATTCACAACTGCTGTAAGGTGTGTGTGTCAGGTGTTTGAGACAGCATTTCAGCTGCAGTTGCAGAGCTTGTTGGGACTATCTGGTTGCACTGAACATGCTCACCTTTGTAATAATTGACTTGGATATGAGCTCCACCAAGCTCCTGTTTCTGCTTTATTAAGGTGGAAAACGAGCTACTTCATATAAATACTGATCTGATTAATTCTGACCTTGCTGGAGAATTAAAATTCCTTCCTCTGCTGTGGTCCTGGGAGTGCCTAGCTGGCTGCAGTGCCCTCTGCTTTGTTTTTCACATGTATGCCCACCACACTGTTCACAGTGAGCCTTGGCAGGTCAGTCACTAGGTGCCTTTGAATGCCGTGCACCTGATGCACTGAGGGTGGCTGCTTAATTAGAGGAATATCATGGAGAGAAGATGAGCTATAGAATGGAAATGAAGGTTTTCATTCAACCTTACTTCAGGAGCTGATCGGACACAAATGTTGTTTGTGTGCTGTGAGAAGCCCTGCCTGCCTGCGGGCCTCCCACTGCAGAGATGAGCAGATTTGAAGATGCAGTGGAGGCACCAGACATGACAGCAGGGGAGTAAACTGATGCCTGAGGATTTGCCACTTGGTGTTACGGTTATCCCCTTAAGCTGTGAGGCAAAAAGTGTGTTGGATAATGGGAAAGTAAGCTTAGCTAAGGGAGCAAGGATCATCTCTAAAACACTTTCATGTTTGAATAACATTTTCAGAAGAGCTGGTCAGAAGAATAGGAGGTTTCCTGCAAGAAATACACTTAAAATATCATATACTTAGTAGTGGACACCGAGGTTTCCAGTTTCAGGACGGGGAGAAGAGGAAAGAAATTACTATACTTCATTGTAAATGGTCAGCAGAAGGGTGAAAGCTCCTACTTGGAAATGCAGGCGAGGTCCTGATGAGATCTGTCCTTTGAAAACTTTCCTGGAAAAGAACAGGGATTAGCTCTGACCTGAATGTTAACTTGGTCATTTTTAGGAAACAAAGTATACTTCCATCTGCAGTGAGGTCCCAACTAAAATGCATTTGTGACTGTTTATACCAGCCGTATTTAGGACCTCATCATCAGTTCAGTGCAAGGACAGGACACTTCCCTTCCCTGGAATTACTTCACCAGGTCTCATTAATTCAGGTTTACTGCGATGTGATCGAAACCATAATCTCACCTCCCTGCCCATAGTGCCTTACTGACTTTAAAAGAAACAATCAAACACATCTCAGAGTTTCTGATTTTCCCCGTGTGCCGCAAAAATAGTGCAGTGTGCTGCAACATCTGTAGGTGATTCCATGCATGAAGGAGTACATCGATACCTCTGCAAAATACTAGATTGGGGTCACTTCTGAAGCACTTGGTAGTACTTCTGTTAAAGGCAGAAGCAGACCACTCTGTTTACAGCACAGACACTTCCGTTACTTAAAATGGATCTTTGAGAGCCTTTGTTAGCTGTAAAACC
Organism: Neomorphus geoffroyi; assembly: GCA_033558235.1. Lineage (NCBI taxonomy): Eukaryota > Metazoa > Chordata > Aves > Cuculiformes > Neomorphidae > Neomorphus > Neomorphus geoffroyi. The sequence goes on from JAUMJM010000012.1 coordinate 8,433,990, forward strand.
AGGGTACAAGGTGGCATATGGATTCATTAGTGTTCTGCTCATTTACACTCATGTTGATTTTGGCCTGTCTTGCACCATGTATAGGCAAATCCAGCAAGTTTGGAGGGTTACTCAGTGCCCCCCATCTCCCCAGTGCCCAGTATGTTCTGGAGTGTCATAAAATGCGTTCCAAATAATTGACAGGAACCAGCTCAATTAAAGCCAATCAAATTTATTTAGCAAGCAGGCAATAAACAAAACAGCGCTGGGCGGCCGGGGAGTCTTCGCTCCGCCAACGACCGCACCCTCTTCTTTTGTTCCTCTTCTTTTATAGCGTTATCTTAGGATAGGGCAGTCCTTCAATCCATTGCCCGGGTGCTGATCAGGTTACACAGCTCGAGTCTTATCTTCTCCCTAACACCGCACTGTAAACAAACTTTACCATATTTGGTCAAACTATTTCACTTCAAAACCCCCCTCCTCACTCTATACTTATCTCTAGGCCTCAAGCCTTTCTTTGCTATGCTGAATGGTTTAGTCAGGCCTCAGGCCTTTTCCTGCTCATGCTAAACGGTTTAGTGAACAAACCTTTATTTTTCACATGGAGAACTTTGTGTTTTTACAAAACACTTGGCCTATCCAACCACATAGGCGATTGAAGATGCACGGTGTGCACAACACTCAAGGCAAGCGCAGTGATTTCCATGCCTAAAGTTAAGCACACTGACTGCTTGAGCCAGCACACTGACAGAGCTGGAATAACGGGAATAGCTCTGGATTTCTTCTTTTGTGGTGAGGACAAAAAAAGCACAAAACCCCCATTCGTTTTCCTAAATAAATATGACCATCTCAGAAAGTGTTTGTGCTGTGTACAGGTTCAATTCATGTGAGGTTTTCTGTTATAATTGCATAAGGAAAATGCATCCTAGCCTGCTGGATCATAGGTACACAGCTTTAACAGCAATTAGTTCCACTCATAGGTTATCTGAATGGCTGCCAGAGATATTGATCAGGAAAAAACTCCTTGGAACAGCGACATTTGAAACAATAGGTTTAAAGCAGTCAGAAATACAGCTATTGATTGACTGAAGGAGATTCATCTGGCCTCTAAGTGTACAATTTTGCTTACTTAACTCAGCAGGGTGCCATGGTGTGAACTTTAGGAATAATCTTTAAAGGAAGTTTTAAAAGAAGAAAAATGCATTGGAGTTGACTGAATATCTTACAGAGAAAATTATGGAAGAGTACAGGAAGCCAAGGTTATTTCACTGCTTATTTCTCAGCCGTTCAAATGTAAGATTGAAAACATTACCTAGATGTAATCAGGAAGGTGTAAAAAGAGTAATTTTTCAGAACCAGTCTGGGAAGTCCACATACACCTCACTTTCCTAGGAATAGGAACTTTCCTGGGACTGGGAGATGGCTAAGCCATGTTTGCAAACTGAGGGACACAGAAATTGGAAGTGGTCTGTGGCATTGAGAAACTGATGGAGAGATCAGTGCTAGGATCTGTTCTAGATGCAGGCAAACAGTCCTGCGCTAGGGGTAGGGATTTTACCTGAATGTGTTTTCCTCAGGCCTCTGATTGTTTGCCTCAATTCACACCTGCGTAGAGGGATGGCACATGGCATTATATTGAACCTCCACAGCAGGAGAACTTTCAGCTAGTGAAATGGTTGACTTAAATGTTTCTCAGGGTAGTTAAAGAAAAAAATCACAGAACAGTTTGAGTTGGAAGTCATGAAAGTCATCCAGTCCAACCCCCCTACAGTAAGCAGGGACATCTTCAAATCAATTAGGTTGCTCAGAGCCTCATCCAACCTGGCCTTGAATGTTCCCAAGGATGGGGCATCCACCACCTCTCTGGGCAACCTGGACCAGTGTTTCACCACGCCCAGCATAAAAAATTTCTTCCCAATGTCCAGTCTAAACCTCTCCTCTTTTAATTTAAAACCATCACCCCGTGTCTTATCACTATAGGCCCTGCTAAAAAGTTTTTTCCCGTCTTTCCTAGAAACCCCCTGTAAGTATTGAAAGGCCACAATAAGGTCTCCTCAGAGTCTTCTCCAGGCGGAACAACCCCAACCTGCTCAACCTCTCCATCGGGGAGGTGTTTCAGGCCTTTGATCATTTTTGTGGCCTCCTCTGGGCCTGCTCCTACAGATCCACGTCCCTCCTGTGAAGTGTCTCTTTTTCGTTTCTTTGTCAGCCAGTCATTGCAAAGGAAAATAAATTTAAGGTAAGGAGGTCTGTAAAGACTCATGATCCAGGCATTCAATTCAAATATTCAGAGTCCATCTGTTATCATGCATGGTCTGATGTATATGACACAGTTGCCTCTCCGTCTGTTGAACTGGGCAGTTATTTCAAAGACGGTAACATGAGTTCTGTGTTGATGATGCTTACATTGCTATGAATTGAAGGTAGACAGTTTCTAAATTGATCCTTCCTGCCTATATAGCAAAGATGACCTTGAATTGTGGAAAATGGAATTTAACCTTTTTTTTAAAAAATCACTGTCCAAAGAGAATTGTATTTCTTTCCTTTTTCTTCCCCCACTCTGGAATAATGCTCAGGCTTTGTTTGTCTGCATCAGGTGGAGGTTGTGTTCCATGGGCCTTCCTTGGGCGTCTGTGGGAGGGGTGGATGTGCTGTGCGTGTTGCAAGGTGCTGAGTCTGCTTTGGATAATGAAGGGGTGAAATCTTTTCCAGCCCTGGTGTCCTATATTCTGGGTGTAAAGAAACACGCTGCTGTTCCTGCATTACCAGCCCTTGCCCTATGTATTCTCAGCTGTTGCTTATTTTAAATGCTGTTAATTGTTGTGTATGTTTATATCGCATGTCTCTGAAAATGTCAGCCAAGACCAACATCCCTGTATCCTCGGTGCATGCGCAGAGCAGAACCGCTTAAAGCTGTTCATGAACTTGTCTGTGTCTTCATGTCACCTGGGAATGACAGAAGTGAGATGTGGCAACTTAAAAGTAGCTTTTCCCAGCATCACGCAAACTGCCTGTGACAAAGCTGGGAAAACTGTCCCAGAACAGCCTGGTCCCAGGCCTGTCCTCCTGCATTAAACCGCAGGCTGGGAAAACCCAGATGGCAGAGCCCCGCTAAGTGCACTGCTAGCTTTCCTTCACCCCAGGCACTCAGCCAGCAACCCCTGCAAGGCTGGGTCACGCTGATGCAGGTCTCTTTCCCACATAGTAGGAAAACTCCTGGTTTGGGGGGGCTGAAGTTTTCCAAGAGTGGAGCTTCCCAAGGGTTGGACTTTGGCTCATCCGCTAGCTTGGCACAACAGGGAGGAGAACCAACATTCCCCTGCGTATCCAGTAATAGAAGAACCCTGTAACTTACCATAACCAGCTCTTCAGCTGCAGCAGCCAGGGAATTGCACATGGAAATGTTGTGTGGAAACAACCATGCATTACAAGCAGGTTTCTGAGCATAACCATGGAAAACGGCTTTGAATCAGGAGCAGACTTGGGAAGCATTGCCCTAAGGAACTGTAACCCTGCCTGACAACTGCAGACCTGCAAGGATTTTTGCTGCCTGTTACTGTGCTCATTATCATCAGGAAGAAATTCTTCACGATGAGGGTGGGGAGGCCCTGGCACAGGTTGCCCAGGGAAGCTGTGGCTGCCCCATCCCTGGAGGTGTTCAAGGCCAGGTTGGATGGGCCTTGGAGCCGCCTGATCCAGTGGGAGGTGTCCCAGCCCACGGAACTGGATGGGCTTTGAGGTCCCTTCCAATCCAAACCATTCCATGATTATCCCAGAGCATGAATTGCTGGGCAGGAGCGCTGCGGAGCGCGGGGAGGGCTGGGACGATCCCGATGTAGCGCTTAGGGACTGGAGCGTCGCCGCCTTCCTGCCGGTGCGGGGCCAGTATTGCCGCAGAGCTCCGCTTCCCGGCCGGAACGCGGGTGCCCGGGGCGGCGCTGCCCCCTGGCGGGCGAAGCAGGCGCTGCCGCGGGAGCGAGGAGGGACGGCGGGCGGAGCCGCGGAGACCTGAGCGGGCGGGGACCCACTAGGACCATCGAGCCCAACTCCTGTCCTGCACAGGACACTTTAACACTCACACCGTGTGCCTGAGGGCGTTGACCAAACGCTTCTGGAATATTGTCAGCCTTGGCACCGTGACTGCTTCCCTGGGAGCTGTTCCCGTGCTCCACCACCCTCTGGGGCAAGAACCTTCTCCTCATGTCCCACCTAACCCTGCCCTGGCATCTTCCTGCCATTCCCTGGGGTCCTGTCCTTGGTCACCAGGTAGAAGAGCTCAGCGCCTGCTCCTCCTCCTCCCCGAGTGAGGAAGCAGCAAACTGCGATGAGGTCCCCCCTCAGTCTGCTCCTCTCCAGGCTGAACAGGCAGGCCCTCCCGCCTGGGGCCGCACCTCGAGTGCTGCGTTCAGTTTGGGGCTCCTCACTACAAGCACATTGAGGGGCTGGAGCGTGTGCAGAGAAAGAAGGGAACGGAGCTGGGGAAGGGGCTGGAGCCCAGGGGGTTCTGGAGCAGCTGAGGGACCTGGGGCTGTTCAGCCTGGAGAAGAGGAGGCTGAGGGGAGACCTCATTGCTCTCTGCAGCTCCTGGAAAGGAGGTTGCAGTGAGGTGGGTGCTGGTCTTTTCTCTCAAGTAACAAGCGATAGGACAAGAGGAAATGGCCTCAAGTCATGCCAGGGCAGGTTCAGATTTGATATCAAGAAACATTTCTTCACCAAAAGGGTTCTCAGGCACTGGCAGAGGCTGCCCAGGGAAGTGGTGGAGTCACCTGAAGGGATTTAACAGACGGGCAGACGAGGTGCTCCGGGATCTTGTTTAGTACTGGACAGGTATAGTTGGACTCAGTCTCGAAGGTCTTTTCCGACCAACCGTTTCTATGATTCTAGGACACAGTGTGGCCCAGGGGGCACCCAGCAGGGCAGGCTTGGCTTGGTCCCCACCTGTACCCAATCTCTGAGAGATCTGGGTGCATGTCAGGCATCAGCTGGGGGTCACTCTTCCTGCCTTTACCTGCCATATCTAATGGTTACTGCTTCACAACACGCCCAGCTAACTTTGGAACCTGAAGCGTGTGGAGAATTAGGCAGGATCAGTGCTGCATCCACCATATTCAGCAAATTCAGCCCAGTATTGTCAGAAACATTAACAACCTGTGCCTTAAATCATCATCAAATGTATCTCAAGGTTTAAACTATTAATGAAAATCCATTTGGGGGTTTTATTTTCCCTATGAGTCTGGGAGCCTTTTAGAAATACCTCAAAACCTCTGACACCTGTTGAGATAACCTGTGGTAATAAGACTCCCAAACCAGTGCATTTGTGTCTGTTCATTGTTACGAGCGCTCCTGCTTACAAGATACGGGGGTGGGGGGTGGGAGAGGATAAACTCCCAGCTCTGTTAAAATAGAGGAAATGGTAAATGCTCCACACTCGAGTCAGTGTGTTGTGGTGGATCTGGAAGAGGAGAGAGGGACAAATATAGTTACTGTTGGGAATACAACCCAAGTTAATTACTGTGGTTGTATTTAGTGACCTCAAACAGGTCAGGGACTGCAGCAGGAAAAGGGAATAAAAATGGGCAAAGCCCATTCTCTAAACTGTTGTCAGTTAGAAGCATGGCAGTTCAGGAAGGCGTGGAGCTGCTAAGCCTTGCAGAGCAAATCTCATTCCCTAACTTGCTCTGGTGCAGAAATTTCAGTAAAGGTGGGCTCTCTGATGGGCAGGGTTAAGTGTACATAATGATCTGCTAGCCTAGTAAATCCATTGTATGGAACTGATGACTGGTAAAATAAGCACAGCCCACACAGCATGCTGGGGAGAAGAGCAACGTGTACTCTGATATTAACTGACTGGTTGAAATAGGTTTGTTTTCATTCCTCCCCAAGATTAGTGGCTAAACAACCCACCATCCCTCGACAGTAAAAACAAAAGGTGCACAAAGCAAGGATTATGATTCACAAAATGTCTTTTGCTCCTTCTGACAAATAGTTTAATTCCCAGCAAACATGCAAGACGGCCTGCCTTTAGGTGGTGGAGTGGGTTGTGGTCGTTCAGCGTCTTTGTCTTATGGTTCCCAGCTCCAGTGAAGCAATTCATAAATGGGAAACACCAGTGCACCCCCCCAGCAGCATGTTGCCCAGAGGAACATTTGTGCTCCAAGCTGCTCGCTGTAATACCAAACAGTACAAATCTGTTGATTTGATAACACAGTGTCAAATGGTAAATCTGGATCAGCCTTACATATATCCAAGATTTGACTTATTCCTGAGTCAAAGCCCTCAACTCCATTAAAAAATAAATAGGTCTTAATTCTAATCTTGGTGCGGTAGTGTTTGTGTGGAGTTACTTTGCTGATTTCACAGATGTTACATCAGCTTCACTGAATGGTAACTGAGATGACTGACGTATGTCAGCTTGAGCTCTAATTCAGCCGCAGTTGTCTTAGTTCATTTTGCTACCAAGTAAAGTCACCCTTGTAATCGCTTAGGAAAGACTGGAGGTGCACAGAATTAATCACAGTGCTGTTTCCTTGCAGGGAAAACCTCCTGTAAGCACATAGCTGTTCGAAAAACATACAGCTGCCTACACACTAAATGAGAAATGTTGAAAGCAGGCTAGTAAACATGTCAAGACAAAACAATTACACTTAAATATGAATTTTATTGCTAACTTTGCTATAAATTAATAATGAGAATGAGGACATTTTGTAAAAGCAGCGGTTAGGATAGAGAGTGCACAGGAACGTGAAATATCGGGGCGGGGAGGTGTTGGAATATTTGCTCTTTGCTTGCACGCTACCCTCCATGGCTTACACATACCTATCTTAATCATATCATGAGGAGGAAAAGCCACAAACACATTTGTGGAACACAGGTGTGAATTTTCTCCTTCACTAAACTTGCTAAGCTGGTCCCATCACTGTTGAACGTCCACTGAAGAACAAACAAAATGAAGCCAAGTTGTGCGACATTCAGGGTTAGCTCCATCTAGATGCAGCTCAGAACGGGCTTCAGCACTAGAGATGATGTGTCTTTGCTAAAGTCATTGCAGTTGCTCTCTCTCTACATCAACACTTCCCACTACTTCCTCTCTACTTCATAAGCCTTTACTGCTCACTGGAAGAGTTTGGCTTCCTAGCCCCCCACATTTAAGGAAAAGAAGCCAATAGCTGAAAATTTGGGAAGGGGACCCTGGTTCACCTCTCTAATGTGGTCAGACTTGCTAAGAGGCTGAGCATTTTTATGTGGGTCTCTGGAAGACTGGCTTTGTCCAGGACTGAGAAGCCAAAAGTAATGAGTCACAGACGAACATACAGACTTGTCACCTCTGTAAGCACTGCCACTGAATTCTGGATTGTGACTGCTATATAACAGATGGTCATGCCTAACCAATAGAGTACACTGCAAAAAAAACAGTGGCCCTGCAGTGGCGTGGACCTGCCATAGCTTTAGGGAGGTCAGGTATCAGGCCCCAGGTAGAAACGCATGTGCTTGGGTGCTGTGCAGGTGTAACTGAAATCACAGCATCATGAATAGCACCGTGCAGAAACAAATTCCTGTTCAGGACTATCATCTCAATCTGTTCTGAAAATGATCTTGCCCCACCTGCTATTGGTCTTTTCAAGTAGCATCAAGAGATGCTACTTCCCAGCATACTGCCTCCTCCCTTCAGTATGGTGTCGCCTATCTGCAGAAGTTATCACCTATCTGCAGAAGCTGGCATGGCATCTCTCCAAGCCCCAAAATCCACTCTGGCCCTGCTTCAGCTCACACCAACACCTACACAAACTGTGCATCTGTGAAGCACTAGACTGGGCTGAGAAACGCTACTGAGCCATGAGTATGTATCTAGCAGGACTCTATTATAGGTACGACCAAACCTCTGCTCTGTTCCTCAGCAACAGGAGGTACGGCCACGTCTGCAGGAAGCAATGCCAGGAGCTTTAATGACCAGGGAATGCAAGGGGCTATCCCTATGCTGCTGCTTTATGCACCAAGATGTTCCCACATCTATTTCTGCAGTGCTATCAGGAAGGCTACAAGCACCTGCAGCAAGACTACTACTGTCTTGATTTTATGCTCTAGCACAGTTTTCTGCATTTGCTTTTAAACTTCTAAATGCTTGTGCTACTAGGACAGAAAAGTAGCTCATGATTTTTGTATAAAAGCAGCCTATTGCTCCCAAGATGGAACTAGAATCTTCAGCTTCAATTTGTAACTTTTTTCCCCCTTGAGAAGGGGTAAGGTTGTTTTTCTAATGGAGACTTACTGCAATTTGAAATTTCAAAAAGGTCATTTCTTGCTTTTAATTCAACCCAAGAATGTTTCCTATCAACAGTCTTTATCTTATGTACTTCACTTGAAGAAAAGGGCCTAGATACAGTTATTTCCTGAAAGCACAAGAGACTCGAACAACAAAAAAAAATCAAACCAACACACAACAAAACTGTGATCTTAAAATAAATCATCAGCTGATTCACTTTGTGCTATTGTTTCACAATCACTATGAAATTAAAAAGAAATTACAATGATGTTCAATTGTTTTATTCTCCCCCGCCCCTTACAAGCTAAATATCACACAGGGACAAGAGGAGATGGAGGCATTCTGCAGAACTAGTTACATTGCAAAGCACAAACTAAACAGAAGTGTAGACTTATAATCAGCTTCAAGGTTATCTCAAGGCTTAAAAAGGGTAGAAATGTTTGTTGACTTAAGTTTCAGACAATCACCATTTCTTTCTGAGTTCAAGGGTACCAGGCCTCTAAGACCACTCTTCAAGAGCATACTCCAGTTCCTTTTAGTTTGACTAGCAATAGGAAACTTGCTTTAGTCCTCTTCCAAACCTCCAACAAGTCCTTTCAGTACATACCACTGGCAGAATATATACAGCTTGTATTAATCTGCAAAAGGGCATGCATGCACATTGGTATACGGCTCTGAGCCAAAGTTTCTTGAAAGAAGTTTACATTCCCTGGATTAGGCCACCCCTGGTAGTGCTGCCAAGGTTACATCCATCTGTTTCCTTCCGATGATTTCAGTTTGTAGAGTTGGTCCTAAGAGTCATGAACACTTAAGTGCTTCCCCTGGCTGCTATCCAAGCTCTTATCCAAGACCTCTATTGCTTAAATATATAGGGCAAAGCCAAGACAGCTTTAGGATGAAATGGAAAAGGTCAAGGCTTGATCTAAATTTATACGGGTGCAAATTCTCATTTATTTTCATCTTTCCTGGCATACCTGAAACCCCATGAACCTTAAAGAAATTAACCTAAAGACTTACGAAAGACTTAACTTACTTAAATGGCAGGAATACAGGAAGCTGAAAGTGGAAGTACAAAAATAAGTCCTCTTACTATAAAGAACTTGACTTAGGCACCCAGCCTTTTTCGCCTGAATAAGAAATCACATGTATTTCTTCAGAGCTTTCTTTTTCCTGCCAAGCACAGCTCAGCGTGGATCACAACAGGATAAAGGAACAGGCCACATAACACATAGTGGCTGCACTCCACGTTACAGTTCGTAGCACAGCAGCCTGCAGGAGCACACTGCATAGGGAACCAGATATACAAACAAAGCCAGCCAGGTTCCTTGGAGTGTTTTCCTTACTTGTGGAAGGAAGGAAAGACATGCTGAACGCGAGGGGAAAGGGTGTGCGAACAAATCCAGGCTCAGCTGTGCTCCCAATGAATTGTAAATAACGAATCTGGATCAGGTAGCCTTGGAGGCTGACACTCTATTCCAGCCATGGCAAAGCAGCTGATATCAAAGTGCCTGTGTGCAAGGTCTGTTTGTGCCGTTTGTCTCTCTTCTCTTGACTGTTCCTCCCTGCAGCCAGGCAAGGGTTGTTCAGGTCAGTTCTCCCGCAGCCTCTGCAGAGCAACAGCAGCAACAAGCAGAGACACCAGGCAATGGCCTTTTCCTCAGCCATACAGCTGTTACAGCGTTCGAGGTGACTGTTCTACAGACAAGGAAGACCACCTGCAAAGCTACAGGTCCATTACTTCTATCTGATCAGAGAAGACTGATTCAGGAAAAAGAGGGAGGTGGAACAACAAACATTGCTACTGGTCATTCATATTTCTGGGAGAATAAAAGAACTGAGGAGTGCTGCCACTTCTTAGCGGTTTCCTTATACATTCTTAAAGACCACTTCACCAGGATGGTGTAAGAGGTATAGAACTACATCTAACAAAACACACTACCACCTACAGGCAAGTCTGAAAACAAAAAACCCTCGAGCATGGCAGGCTACCTAATGCCAAGGAGTTTCTGCTGAGCTATATGTTTGTCCAGGAAATGTTTAGACGCCAGTAGTACACATACACTAATGCAGGGCTCCTGTAAACCTCCTGTTTGGACCAGTTTTGGACCCCCTAAAAATACATTTTTTCTACAGTGTTTACAATAAGTCTGTTCATAAAGCTAGTGACTGCTAACATTTTACACTGGTGCTCATATTGATCCTAATCCGTACAAACCCTTGTAACTCCAAACAGCCGAACGGAATTCAAGAGCAGTGCATGCCACCTCCAACCACTTAACTAAATGGTGCCCTTAAACTCTCCTTAGGACAGTTAAGAATCAGTTATTAAGATGTCACTACTGAAAAATAACTATTGCATATCTTAAAGTTTAACAAGTAAACAACATTGCCAATATATTATTGCACACAATAAAGATTTTTGGAACTACAAAGATAAGGAACAGGCAATCTAAAAGACCCAGAATAATGATCCCAGAGCCATTCCAGTCGCTGCTCCTGCAAGCATGCCCAGTGCGAGATCTCCATCGCTGTCACGGTAACGTTCTCGAATGATGACATGGTTTGCAGGGGGTTGGCCGTAAGGTCCTACGTAATAAGAGATAGTTATGTTAGGAGGAGGGCAAAAGAAATGTGTATCTTAATACCATGCATTGCGATTTCAAAACATGCAATCTTTCACCCTCTTCCTTCCATTGAAGGCTAAGATGATACCAGCTACAAGTTAGAATACATCTCTGCTTTGGATTCAGCCTCCACGTTTATTAAATAAATGAAGAGGCTTAGCAATACTTCTAGCCTCCAAAAGTGTAATATCTGGGAGAAAAGCTCATCACAAATGTAAAACTGAACATTGTCCTGCATTTATATTGGAAAAAAAAATCTACGAATTACTTGTATCATTCTATCCAACAGTCAATTTAACGCAAGAAATGGGTCTAAAAATTCATTCAGCTTTGAAGTTAAGGCAAATACTGTAGTTCCACCCCTAAAAATATCTGGTAGCTCTTAAGCCAGTGGTTTGTCAGAAACTGGTGTCAGTTATTTACTCTGCAGTTACTGCCTACTATTGCTTCAGTTCAATCTTCACATCCAGGACTGATCTGTTGTGTGGTGACAGCTGCTACGTGTCTTTCCAGATGAAGATTGTCCCGGTAATAAGGAATTAACCTAAGACTGATGCTCTGCATCAGACTTGGACAAGCTTCAGCTGTCAAGTTTTGTGACTTAGCTCCTACCTGCAAAGAAAACATAGCAGTGCTGCCTTCCCTTACAGACATTTCAGGAAGATTAAGCATTCCTGAAGATATTGCAGTGGTTTTTTGTAACAGATACTGAAGCAATCCAACTAATATAACTGGGAAAGGCTCTCACTGACTCTCAAGGATGTAAAAATGGGGACCTCATGAGAAGGATTACGTCAATCCAGAGAATGAGCAATGAATGCGAACGTACAGGGGTTAAGTTAGTTGCTGGGGTGAACCTGACCCCCAAGATTTAGTTGCAGTAACCATGGTGAAGGAAAACATCAAGACTTGGTTACTATGCCCAACCTATAACTAGTATCTAAACACACTGGACTCACGAATTGTTTAGGAGAGTTACTGTTTCATGCTGCATTTTTATCAGATGGGTTTCTGAGGACTGATTTCCAAGGCCTGCTGGTAGTTTTTAAAAATGGTTCTTGGGACTTTAAACGAGCTGCTGAAAACAAACAGAACCCACCTTCCTCTGTGTTTGTATATATATGATCTGTATCTTAGGACTTGACTAACTTAGATGAGGAAAGCTTTAGGCTGATGCACCTCCCTTGTAACAAAAAATGGAAAAGGCAAGTGAATTAACCTGGCAAAATGTCACATGGAAAGAAAAACTTCCCTCAAAACGGTAAAAAATTCTGACTAGAGATTCATGTTTGCAGAGCCAGATCATGAACAATTAGTAAGTTAAATTTTCTCAGTTACCCATAGTACCCTAAAGTCCCAGAGAGATCTGTAGGATGGGGGCTGTCAATGCAAAGCTAATCCTAAATTAAGGTGACTAAGCTCAAAAGCACACCCTACAATTTCAGTCTCTTTCCTCTTTTCTTGGGAGTGAAAGCTGTACAAACCTGAACAGAGCAACAGAAGGCTTCATAAAGCTAAATGTTCCACCTTACAGCAATTCTGGTATGCAGGGAAGGCACCAGTTACCACCATGCTTTGGGAGTGGATTTACCTTTGAAACTTGCATCTAATTTTGAGGTCTCAGCTGAACACCAGTGTTGTAATAACTGAGCTATGTATAAGAGCAAGAGATGAATCAAAAGGTCCATCGATGCCCAATATGGAGTACTGAATTGTTCCTTGTTCTGCCTCTTCTATCTTTCCTTATGCTGCCCACTGTAGCTAGAGTTCTGTGTGCTTTAAAAAGAGTTTATAAAGTAATTTAAATACACAGAGATCACATTAGGAAGGTTAAATCACTTAAAGCAAATTTTACTGCACTCACTTTATCGTGAAAGGGTAAGGGGACTTGGCTCTAGTTACAACTCAGGTTTCTTTCTGTCACTCTGTTGTTGGGTGGTCAAGGATGGTGAATAATAGGATTAAAGCCACGAAGACTGACTCAAATAGGTCCTATAGGAAGGTGAAGGATATGGTTGATGACGATTACCTTGGTATGGATACTGATAGGGAACAGCATAAGCTTGTCCATTGGAGGCGTAGAAGACTTGAGGACCAGCAGGGGGATAAGCACCATTGTACTGATCGTAGCCATAGCCATAAACCTGGTGGAATTAAAAAAGTCTATTACAAAAGTACTCTTTGCTATGTATCTGATCACACACTTTGTTCAATTCTCCCTCATTTCTAATGCAGTTAAAGTTTCACTTGAATACCCACTACGTAGTGATATAGTCTATCTACTCCCTAGAAAGAATTTAGACAGCTGCTTGAAAAACTAAGTTCTCCTAAGCAGTATTTGTTCTCCACCCTCCTTGGATGGTGAATGGCAGAGGTAGGGCCTGAATCATCTGGCAAAGCCACAGCAGCCTTACCAGCTTCTCCTCTCTGCCCTTGTGCCAACAACAGCGCTCTAGAGAGCTCAGAAGTGCCACGTAGGCAGCAGCTGATCCCAAGAAACTTCAACCAACTTTCCCCTAGCACACTGCAAGTAAATGTCAGATCCAGGACAAATACGCTGTAGCCGTATGTTTTAGAAGCAATTTTTTTCTCAAAAGGAGGAGGCCCACAGTTAACTCTGAGAAGACTCCCAGTCCATCTAGCGAGGGGCTGGAGCAGAGCACCTACAGTGCAACAAGTAACACTACCCCCAACTGTCCCTTTGCGTATCACTGCACATGAGTCAGAACATCCAGAAATGCCCAAGGCTGCTGCTCCTCCACTGCAAAAGAACTGGGCATCCAGGAGCTAGAGTTGCTATGACATCTCGGATACAACACAACCCTTATATGTTAAAAGTGACAGCTCCAGTGATTAAATCCTATTTTTAAAACTCCTGATTTTATACCCTTCAAGTGCTTAGATAGTGCGAAAGTGTAGTTGCGCCTCCTTATGTTAGAATTTTTCAGCATTAGCCAAATAACTTCTGCCCTGTCTTTGAGAAGCTTTATTTCCCAAGTTCACTGAGCAGCATCCCTTTACAAGCCTCCCAGCCACATCTGCCTCATCCCTTTCAAAGGAAATCCATCTCAAATAGGAGTGGCAATAGATTGTTGGTGCCTTACTCTCACTCTTCTTCTGCACAAACCTTAAAGATGGATCTAACTGTGAAACACAGCACTTTGGGGGTACAGTCTGCATGCCCGAAGGTTGGCTGCTTCTACTACCTCACTTCCTTTAATGCCTCCTGACTGCAGCTCTTACCTCAGGTGACGGTGTGGCATAAGCTGTATAGGGAGGAGGGGCTGAGGAAATCGCCGTCTCATCATACATCACGTCAGATCCCACGTAGCCCTAAACACCATGGAAAGGAAGCAGTTATCACCTTTTCCTACAGGCAGTCAGTTAGAGTAATGCAAACATTTCAACTTAATGACCCTTAGAAAGAATAACCTTTAGTCCTTGTACCTGGACTGTAGAAAGAATTCATAGTATGGCATACTATGGCCATATCCCAGATCAAACTTGTGGTGGAGGTTCTAAGGACTGCTTGAAACACACGCTTGAAAGCGCTATATGAAGAGGCAGGTATTTCCAGCACCTGAGAAGTCCAGCTAATGCCAACATCTCAGCAATAAATGTATGCTGTTCTGCTACAGGGAACACTGTACAGGCCTATGATATAAGCCTGCAAACTTCTAGAATCCGCATCATAAGGATATGGAATTGTTGGAAAAGGTGCAGAGCAGGCCATTAAAATGATCAGAGGGCTGGAGCACCTCTGCTATGAGGACAGGCTGAGAGAGCTGGGGTTGTTCAGCCTGGAGAAGAGAAGGCTCTGGGGAGACTTCACAGCAGCCTTCGAGTGCCTGAAGGGGGCCCGCAGGAAAGCTGGGGAGGGGCTTTTTACAAGGGCCTGGAGTGACAGGACAAGGGGGAACGGCTTTAAATTGGAAGGGGGAAGATTTAGATTACACATTAGGAAGAAATTCTTCAAGACGAGGGTAGGGAGGCATTGGCACAGGTTGCCCAGAGAAGTAGTGGCTGCCCCCTCCCTGGAGGTGCTCAAGGCCAGGTTGGATGGGGCTTTGAGCAGCCTGATCTGGTGGGAGGTGTCCCTGCCCATGGCAGGGGGTAGAACTTGATGGGCTTTAAGGTCCCTTCCAACCCAAACCATTCTGGGTTCTATTCCAGTAACGTTATGAGGCACTGTGGGATGCTCAGTATTTTTGAAAGCTGTGTCAGACACCTAGAGATGGACTCGAACCCAGTTACCCACACAGTTCAAGACCTTACGAGGGACGCTTCAGAAAGCACCAACTTGTGACACTGGTTGGGCAGAGAGCCACCTGCCCTGCTTTCAGTAGCAAGGGTCTGTCCTGGCTGACAAAGGTGATGCTCTGGCAACATCTGCAGCAAGGCTGGCAGCTGAGTGTCGGAGACATGAAAGGCAACAGCTCCTAACCCCGGAAACCAGGCATTACCATCTCACACATAAGCAAAATAAAACCTCCTAAAACTGAGCAGACAGACCACGAGGGTTGTGTCCTCTCCGTAGGACAGTTCTCATTTAACACCACGAAGCAGCATAGCATGGCTGCTGTCAGAGGCAATCGTGTCCAGGGTAGTTTTGCTATGATAAGTGTTTGCTCTGGGTATCTACAGATCTAAGTTATATCATATGACAGATGCCTCAGTACAGCGGTAATGTTAATCTGCTCCATCAAAAGAGAAGCTTCTACAAAACCCAGCATTTCCCCACGAAACAGAAAGGTTGGTTCAGCCTAGCTATCTAAGCAAAACTAGTGCTGAAGAGCACTCTGGAAGGCAGCCTGGAAGAAAAACAAATTAACAATACCCACAAGCGGATGGATGTGGTTCTCCAAAGATACAGTTCTCTAGAGAATTCAAGACTCAGAGAGAGAGGCTTTTATGATTCCTGACCTCTTCACTCCCCACAGCTAGCATGCCGATGCAGAGGTAATATACTCCTCCTTGGTATGCCTGCAGTCCCCTCCAAGCACCTCTTGCTCCTCCCCTAGTTGCCATGAAGAAGCATCCCACAGCGTAATGGGTCTACATTAACTAACAGCTTCTTTGCAGTAAGCTTCCCTTAGCACTGTACCTGGTAGGCAACAAATACTGGGAGCAGAAAGTATATTTTCACTGGTTGCAGAAGATTTACTTTTTGCCCACAGCCTCTGTGCCCACTTCCCTTACAGACCAGCTTCCCCAACATTCACTTCCACTCATAGAATCATTCTCTGTAATCATTCACTTCCACCTAGCATGTATTTGCCTAGACTCAGCTACAAGGATGCCATGTGCTTGTGATCCAGAGGATCCTTCCTCTCCCTACCCACAAGCCTACAACCATGGCTCATGATCCTGGTTTTCTCTAGCAGAAAAGGACAGAAAATTATTTCAGAAGTAATCTGCTGGAGCCCACAGAACACTGATGTGCTGCTTCTCTACCACTATAAAGTCTAAGTTGTACACTTACTGTGTTTGTTCTGGCGTCCTGGAGAGCAAGTTTCCATGCCCTGCAAAAAACAATCCCATTGTTTAGTACAACATTGATAAAAATTAACGCCACTTTTTCTTTTTTTAAGACTATAAAGAAAACTAGCTTAGCAACCAAAGGTACTGCAGGGGCAGAGTTTAAGATACTGCATATGTCACTAAAATGAATGCACAAAGGTGTTACACCAAGATTGAGAAATAATTACTTTCTTTGCAAAGCAGAGAAGGAATGAGGAGGAACGTGAGAAGAAACAGATGTGGTTTTGAAGGTCCTCACAGCAAGCACAACAGCCAGGTAACATGCAGCCCTACTCAGAATAAGGTAACAGGGAGAGATGCACCGGGGAAGTTCTATCTCCTGCCTCAACAGTTGCATCTGTGCTGACTAAAGAGCGTGGGTCTTGACACTATGACAGTTTGAAGAGAAAGTCCATACACTTCGCACAGATGCCGCCATGCCATACGGCTGGGAGCACACTTGATGCACCACACATACTTGGCAAACACTGATGATAGCAGTTATCTAACTACACACCCAAGCTCAACTGCGAGCTTGCAATAAAGGAGCATTATTCCTTTCGCTACTGACTGGGATGTCCTTGGGCTGTGCAGGGTCACATGCTACTTGAAGAATAGGAGCGGGAAAAAAATCTGTCCAGCAAGTCTTGCATTAATCATATTAATAAGAATCTTCTACTGCTCCTCACCCTTCTGCGTTTTCAGTCACTTAACCTGCAGTTAGTCTGCATGAGCTAGACAACTTATATGACAGTCAAGCTTTTTGTCACTGAAACCCTGGTTTTACTTGCTTGAAAACTTTCTTGAAAGGTCTCTCTGAACGTCAAAGGAAGGAAAGAGAGAGAAATGAAAAAGAACAACAGAAGAGGAAGAGGCAGCAAAAACCAATATTCTTTGGCAGACTTACAGGCAGTCATCTGCACTCTCTGCACAGAGGTTGACTGTTTTCCCATCACGGCAAACAATCTGCAGTAAACAGTCTCTCTGCTTCCCCTCTGGAGGCTGGAAATCTGAGTCAGAGAAAAAGAGACCAATTATGAAATATCTATAACCAGAACTTCTATATACAGGAAGGGAGAAAATTATGCAAAAGTCTGGATAAAATAAACGAGGGCCAGCTGTAGGTCCTTCCATGGCATCAGAACTAATTACAGAACACAATAAGCTGTTCCCGCTTTTCAGAGTGCCTTGAAACTAAGTAGCTCTGAACATCATTCCTAGGAAATGGAAGTGTCTTACAGCAGAACCAATCCATACTCAGCAATAAGTACTCTCCAACTGTGTCCCTCACTTGTGTCAGTGTCAAGTGGAATACTAACAGATGGCAGAAGTGAACTTAGAAATACTTCCAAAAAAGTCTGCTGAGGTTTTCCAGTCCTGCCTCTTGCTCCAGCCAGCACTGTAATTACACCAGTTAACACTCTAAAGTCAGATACACAGCCCTACAGTGAACATCCCGTGCTCACATGCATGCGTGCCCCCTGCATAGATGGTATGCTGTCCTCACTGAGCTGTAAGAGGAAGTATCCCACACTAACCTCATCTGTCACACACTGACACCACGTCCTGGGTATCACAGAATGGTTTGGGTTGGCAAGGAATTTAAAGATCACCCAGTTCCACCTCCCTGCCATGGGCAGGGACACCTCCCACTGGATCAGGTTGCTCAAAGCCCCATCCAACCTGGCCTGGAACACCTCCAGGGCATCCACGGCTTCTGTAGGCAACCTGTGCCAGGGCCTCACCACCCTCACAGGGAAACATTTCTTCATAATATCTCATCCATATCACCTTTCTTTCAGCTTAAAACCATTCCCCCTCATCCTATCCCTGCATTCCCTGATCAAGAGGCCCTCCCCAGCTTTCCTGTAGCCTCTATACTGCAAGGCTGCTGTGAGGTCTCCCCCGAGCCTTCTCTTCTCCAGTCTGAACAACCCCAACTCTCTCAGCCTGTCCTCGTATAGGATGTGCTCCAGCCCTCTGATCACTTTTGTGGCCACCTTTGTGGCCCTACTTTGGACTCGCTCCAACAGATCCATGTCCTTCCTGTGCTGAGGACTCCAGAACTGAAGGGGAATATCTATAAGGGAATTTAGTAGTTGGTTCTTGAGGGAGAGGGGGTGGTGATGGTGATGAAGCTGCACCCTTCTAGACATGTTACTTCTGCAGTAGTGTTGTAAATGGTATGCTGGGCAGGTGCTGAAGCTGAAAACAATCTCTTGAATACAGAAATGCTAAAGGTTTCATTGTTACCTCGACATTCATTCCCCACTCTGAGGTTGATGCAGTGGATTCGCATGTGGATTTTATCCTCTATATCATGGCGATTTTGATCATCGTAGAATATTAAGCGGCCATCAGACCACAGGTCAAACCAGTTCTTCTTCCAGCGTCGTAAAATAGTACCTTAAAAATCAGATAAGTCACTTTCAAGGGCACATATTGGGAAGTTTTTGTGTCCTGGAGTTAATATAAAATAAACCAAGAAGTCCTTCACAGTTGCCTCACACATTCTGAGGTGCCAAGCAAAATCCTGTACTACAACATCCCCCCTTCAGAACCTCACAGAACCGGAGTCCATACGTTATCTGGCACTCAAAGTCGCAGCTGAGTTTATTTTTTCAGTGCATAACCTGGCACTTTAGTTCTAACTTGCTGCAAGAACAGAGGGCATGACTAATTGAAGACACTAAGGTAAGGTGTCAGGTGACATTTCTGAGTCTCCACTTATACAGCACTAATTACAGAGCAGCATTCGAAGCTGAATGCCAGACACCTAAGATATGGTTTATCCCATTTCCCACTGGTATGCCCAAAGGATCGCATGGGAAATGCTGTTGCGACAGGTCATTCTATGAAGTGTCCTAAATGTAAAAAAATTCAAGGAAAAAACAACCCACAGAGCTGAAGACTTCTTCTAAAAAAACACCTAGGAATTACAAAGTTGTTTTTTGAAGAACTTGGACCCTGCCGGGAGAAAAGGAGTTAAAAGGCCCATGACTTACTTTGCCGGAGCAGCCACCCACTCTTCACAAATGCCATTGTTGCTTAATCTAGTGGAGAGAAGAAGAAGGTGAGAGAGAGAAAAGCAGTCTTAGTATTTCACAATACATTAGAAAGTGGCATCACAGGGTGTATTACTATATGTCACAGCTGCGTGTACCCAGCTAGTATTGCAGAGAGACTAGGCAGATCTTAGCTGAAGATGCTCAGTAAGACACAACTAGTATTCTAGGACTTCACAAAAGGAGCAAATGTGCAGCAATCCATCGTGGCTATCAGAGATCACTTTTAAGTTTACAGCTACCACCGCTGCAACATGAAGATGAGCCAGTCTGGAGTGGCTGCTTGATGACTTGCCACCGGTTCTGACAAAGTTGTTCTCTTGACATCCACCTGCTTCCTGTATTCTGCAGTCTCACATTACTAAGCACCCTCACTTCTCCCCTCCCTCCCCTTTTCTGTGCTTCCTCTTCTGTTTTTTTTCATTCACTGGCTCAAAGTCCAGCCAAAACAAAAGCTGAAACAGTTTTATCTTAAGAAGGAGAAAGCTTGTTTTATGACTTGTATTTCTTCCAAATTGTCACTGGCTCTGTCCAAGATGAAATGAAATACAGAAAGGTTAAGCTCATAAAGTAAGATTCTAGTTTCTCCTCAATTTTTAAATGAAGCTTGAAAAGGCATGTGAAGGACCCTGCATTAAAATAAAGTTACCACACATGACATTAAGCACTTGGCAGTCTGGTTTACGACTATGCTAAAGAAAAGAGATCAAACACGGGATATATCGGAGGATGAGTTTCTATTTTATAGCATAATAGTGTTCTGACTATTGTTCTAAAATGGATTAATAAAAACATAACTATATGGATGCAACTGAAGTAGGAGAGCAAGAACAGCAGCATTTTAAGCCTCCCTTGAGAAGGCTGCCTTTTTTAGCCATTATTTGTGGGGCTTGTAAGCCAGCACAAGAGACAGATACTTAAACCTGCCAGGTAACGTTCCACCTGTAGCAGTGTAAGAAGGCAGTCGGAAGGTGGCATAGTGGATTTGACAGACAGAGGAACTCCTCCCAGACAAGGAACTTGTTTAAAGCTGAGGGGGAGGGAAGGCGAGAATAGAGTTTTGCCATATTCTAGTAAAAAATGAAGTTAGTAAGCAACCACTTATTTTCTGATAGATGCATACATGCCATCTATTGGATATTACTTGTAGCTGTGTCCTCTTCACAGCACTGGGCAAATTCTGTAGCACACAGGTAAAGACTATAGCCAGCAGGATTTCCTACTGAGGGAGTGCCACACCCAGCACAGGCTCAGGTGTGATGGGGAGAACCACCTGCAGGTAAATTTTAAACTGCAAGATAAACTTCTTGCTCTTGGCTTTTGTATCAGCCCACTGGGAAATCAACCACTTAGCTGCCAGCCCACTGAAAGGGAGTGTCAAACTATCCTGCTTTAATCCTGGTCACCGGGTCCTGCTCTGAGGGCTAAGTACAGTCTTGGCACTTGTCTACAGAGGGAGAGCTTCAGAAACAGAGGCCAATTTATTCTCCCAAAGTAGCAAAGTGGTGCAAAGGAGCTGAGCCTCGTTCTCCCACCACCCCAGTAGATGCTCCTCTCTGCCTGGATTCTCCTTGACCAGAAAACAGTCGTCTTGCTCTTCCTTTTCATAGCAGTGAGTCTCTCCAACAGCGCACACATGTTTTCTAGTTTACTCACTAAGGTGAAGTCACGGCGTATTTCCAGAGACCTTTTAACAGTCTGAGAGCCAGTAAAGAACTTGCCTGAAGTTCAGTTCTGTTCCAAATGCTAGATTAGGCCACTCAATGTTTGTTGCTGCTTTTAAACCTACTGTGTTACACAACAGCATAATTAGATTTAACTTAGATGCATAAAGGGGAAGAAACAAAGAAGAAAGCATTTCTCTTGACCAATTGAGTTTGGTCTGTGGTTACGGAAGAGCTCATAATCCAAGACTCGCATTACAGAATACCTCACAGCTATTGAGGGCTACAACAGCAGAAGCGTCTTCAGCACCTTGCATGTCATCTCCGACACAGCAACCACATTTCCCCAACACAGAATTTAAGTACCCAAAGATTCAGCTCTGGATAGAGAGCAAGGAATCACACAGAACAAGCTCTCAGCACTGAAGTAGGAGGTGCAAAACCAATCAGGTATTCTTCTCGGGTCCTTTTTAAGTACAAGCACTCACTTCAAGTCCTGCACAGGACTCACAATCCACCCACGTGATGTTTCAAACAATATTTGCAGAGCCAGAAAACAGCCCGGCCAGATCAGCTGCAGCAGCTGACTGCTTGCTTGTTAAACTCACCCAGAGCAATCAGCATGGAAAATTATATTTAAACAAAGATATATCAGTTCAACACCAACCCCAACAGAAGTTCCTTGGTAACTGAAATCTAAAAGTAGCAGCACCCTACACTGAGCAGAGGTGTAAACGCAGCAGAGGGGTGGGGCTGTTCCTTCCCACAACCTACAACAGCAGTTTTGCTTCTTGCACAGAATAGTACGTGTAATACCCAAGTCTGTCCTACTTCTTGTTCTCAAACACAGCTGGCTGGCAGGAAGAGCCAACTTTCTAAACAATCCGAGTGGTTCTCCCTGCAGCTTGTAATTACTAGAGCTATTTTGATTAACGCAGGCCAACTTGCAGCGGGTCCTATTCTGGGGTCCCTGCAGATGGATGAAGCTCAAGCACACATACCCAGCCTCGCGCCCAAGTTCCAGCACCTGGCTGCACCTACGGACACTGTCCTACTACTGTCTGACCAAGGCTTCAGGGTGAGAAGGGAGCAGTGTTCAAATGGGATCCAATTCTTGGCCCAGGTTGTCCAGAGAAGTGGTGGCTGCTCCATCCCTAGAGGTGTTCAGGGCCAGGCTGGATGTGGCTTTGAGCCCCCTGATCCAGTGGGAGGTGTCCCTGCCCGTGGCAGGGGGGTTGGGAGTCGATGAGCTTTAAGGTCTCTTCCAACCCAAACCCCTCTATCATAGGATTCCACAATTTGCAGCATCGGAATAATGATGTACATAGAGATATTCATAGAGAGTGAACACAAGGAAGAACTATTTCATCATCTTTAGTGAATATCAAGTTCTGCTGATTCTGCTAAGGTTCTGACAGCAGTTCTTGAATAAATCGCTTCTCTGTAGGACCTCTTATTGTCACAGAAGTGTTGGCATTTGGCTGGATTGCTGGAACTTTCCAAGCAGAACATATGGATCGGCAAATGGAAATGACTGGTGAGCATTATCACAGGGGAGGGCAAAGAGCACTGAATGTTCCCTTTTTATTTAAAATGTCACTGAAGTGTCTGGCAGGTAATTATCATCTGCTTTTCTACCATCACTGCTCACGACTTTTGTCTCTGCCATTATCAGCACTTGGACTGGGAACTGTCAGGCTGAGTTTATTAATCCTAGTGGGTGTTTCTGCTTCTAAGTGCTTCAAATGTGTATTTGAGTGAGACAGGTATCTATCAGAGCAGAAGTGTAGAATCACTGCGCTCTGAACGTCTCTCAGTGCGGTGTCTCACTCTTGCTAATTCTAAAAATTTGGAGTAACTTTAAAAACACTGCGAAAAGTGACAAAGCCAAAGGGCGTTTGGCTATCAAAGAGCACAGCTTTGGAAAGGGGGCTGTCCCCCAAAAGAACAAAAATGACAAGGTGGGGAGTCTAGCCCTGCCCGCAAAACTCCGCACAGCCCTCCCCGCGCAGCCCCGCCCGTACCGCCCCTCCCGCACAGCCCCGATACCCGGAACGCCGCGGTCCGTTCCCCCTTCCGCTGCCCTTAGCACTTCGTGGCCACAAGATCCCAGTGCCCCCCACAGCCGCCGCTCACCCACCTGCGCGAACCCCTCTCCGCTCGCCCCGTGTGACGTCACCTCCGGCCCCGCCTCCCCCGGAGGGCGGGAATGTCCGGTGCCCGGCGGGGGGCGGGGCAGTCACAGGGTGACCTGAGCGGGAAGGGAGCCACAGGGAGCATCGAGCCCAACTCCTGTCTCTGCACAGG
Source organism: Neomorphus geoffroyi (assembly GCA_033558235.1). Taxonomy (NCBI): domain Eukaryota; kingdom Metazoa; phylum Chordata; class Aves; order Cuculiformes; family Neomorphidae; genus Neomorphus; species Neomorphus geoffroyi. Next base: position 8,457,409 of record JAUMJM010000012.1, read on the forward strand.
ACACCCCAACACTCACACCATGTGCCTGAGGGCACTGGCCAAACGTTTCTGGAATATTGTCAGCCTTGGGGCCGTGACTGCTTCCCTGGGAGCTGTTCCCGTGCTCCACCACCCTCTGGGGGAAGAACCTTCTCCTCATGTCCCACCTAACCCTGCCCTGGCATCTTCCTGCCATTCCCTCGGGTCCTTGCCTTGGTCACCAGAGGGAAGAGCTCGGCGCCTGCTCCTCCTCCTCCCCGAGTGAGGAAACGGCAAACTGCGATGAGGCCCCCCCTCAGTCTGCTCTTCTCCAGGCTGAACAGACCCGGTGACCTCAGCCGCTCCCCGTACCCGTCCCTGAGTCACCCGGGGCCGCTCCCTGGCTCCCCGGCGCTGATCTCACCGCCACGGGACCAGCGGCGGCGGGGTCACTGCAGCGGTCACTCAAGGGCACAGGCAGGCAGCCAGGCTGAGATAAAACAGCCGGCGCCACATCCTGGCGATTGTAGAATCGTTTAGTTGGAAAAGACCTTTGAGGTCACAGAATCACAGAATGGTTTGGGATGGAAGGGACCCCAAAGCCCATCCACTTTAAAGTCCCTCAGAGCCCCATCCAACCTGGCCTTGAACATCTCCAGGGATGGGGCAGCCACCACTTCTCTGGGCAACCTGTGCCAGGGCCTCCCCACCCTCACAGGAAGATCTCATCTCAATCTCCCCTCTTTCACCTTAAAATCAGTCCCCCTTGTCCCATCCCTGTGCTCTCTAATCAAGAGCCCCTCCCCAGCTTTCCTGGAGCCCCTTTCAGTACTGAAAGCCTGCTCTAAGGTCTCCCTGGAGCCTTCTCCAGGCTGAACAATCCCAACTCTCTCAGCCTGTCATTGTATAGGAGGTGCTCCAGCTCATGGATCATCTCCGTGGCCTCGTCTGGACTCACTGTAACAGACCCACGTCCTTCCTGTGCTGAGGACTCCAGCACTGAATGTGGGACTCCAGGTGATGGGTTGTTTTCACAGTGTTTGCCAGTGAAGTGTGGAAGTGAAGGCTTTTGTTGAAATTTTCAGCCTATTCATAACTGCACCTTAAGTTTGGTCCTGCTCAAAGTGTGGAAGACTCATCCCTCACTAATAACTTAAAAAATGTTTGGAATTTTTCAGTTACCAGTCCCCTTTGTTTTGCTCCCATTCTTGTCCTGAACCAAAGAAACCAAGTACGAGTTCAACTTGCCACTTGTAGTTACAACATAACAGTTAAAATTCAATTGGAAAATTAAATTTCTAAATGCTGAAGAAGCTGCTGTTTGGAAAAATATATTGGGGAAAACAGAGCCATATGGTGACTTCTAATTTTGTGTCGAAAGCAGCTGACACAATGCATCTCTTCATTACTTCCTAAATTTTGGCTGCCACCAATGTCTGAATTTTCAGTAATTTGGGGGTCTTCATAGATTCTTTCTGTGCTGCTGAAATTTAAATTTCAAATGTCCTGCTTTGGTTTGTCAAATGTAATTCATAGAATCATGGAATGCCAGGTTGGAAGGGATCACAAGGATCATGTGGTCCAACCTTTTAGGTGATGTATAGTTTCAATGAGTTGGCCCAGCAACCTGTCAGGCTGAGCCTTAAAAGTGTCCAGCACAGAGGAACCCACCACTTCTCTGGGGAGATTATTCCAATGTTTAACTGTTCTCATGGTGAACGATTTTCTTCTGGAATCCAATCAGAATCTCCCCAGGAGTAACTTATACCCATCACCCCTTGCCTTTTCCATGTGACTCCTTGTAAAAAGGGAGACTCCATCCTCTCGACAAACACCATTTATGTACTGATACATGATAATAAGGTCTCCCCTAAACCTTCTTCTCTCAAGGCTGAACAAATCCAGTTCTCTCAGCCTTTCTTCTCATGGAAGGTTTCCCAGTCCTCTGATCATCTCAGTAGCCCTTCTCTGGCCCTTCTTCTGCCTGTCTGCATTTTTTTTTGTATAGCAGGGACCAAAACTGAACCCAGCACTCCAGTTGTGGCCCGACAAGCACTGAGTAGAGTGGAATAATGACTTTTTTATCTCTGCTTGTGATGGCCTTCTTGATGCACCCCAGCATCCTGTTGGCCTTCTTTGCTGCTTCAGTACACTGCTCATTCATGTTGAGCCTGTTGTCCACCAAAACCCCCAGGACCTTTTCCACAGAATTGGTGTCCAGCCAGGTGAAACCCGGTCTTACTTGCATTCCAGGGTTATATATTCCCAGGTGCAAGACCTTACACTTACCTCCACTGAACTTCGTAAGGTTCCTGCTACTCTTCCAGCCACTCTTCCAGCCACTCTTCCAGCCTGTCAAGGTCTTCCTTGAGGGTAGCTCTTCCTTCTGGAGTGTCAACCTCTCCACTCAACTCCAGACAGGGCTCCTCACAGAAGTGTTGTCTTACATGGGAGGAGTTGAGGTGAAGGGCCCAGATTTTTAAATTGCTCTGGGTCTTGTTCCAGTGAAATTTGCAAAATATAACATACCTGTATAACAGAACATAACATGTAATTGCAACACTTAGCATATCTGTATAACATCCCCAGAAGACTAAATGTGCTTGTAGGCTGCCCAAACATTCTGCTCCAGCTGAACGGAACTAGAAGTGACCCTGGCAGCACAGACTCTAGCAGCCAAGCTCCCTGGGTTCATGGAGGCATCTTGGAATGATTTTGCTGGAGGTGATTTGAGCAATGATCTACGGTGCTGACAGAACAGATAAGCATTTTCGGAGCAATTTGAGAACTTAGGCACCTGTGTCTTAGGAAGTTCTGTGGGCTGAGGCTTCAGAGTTGAGAAAACCCTAAATTGCTTTTGAAAATGGGACTTGCCTTTGAGTAAAACAAAGACAGATTAGTTCTAGCATACTGACAGCAAGACTGAGAGACTTGCCCAAGTGCACGAGAAGGCTGTGGCAGAGATAGAGGGTGCTTCTTCTTGACCTATAGCAGCAACTGTGCTTCCTCTCATTTGCTTCCTTCTGGCCTGTGGTTTCTGGAGTGCTCCAGACACCTCGGTATGCTTCTGCAAAGAAGAGATCTCTTCAGATCCTTACTCCAGAGGAAACAGTATGGAGAGTTACATGCAAATCAGGTGCTGTCTGTAGCCTCCTGGTGCGGGGCCAGCTTAGCTCTCTAGATAGCAGATTGGAGAGTGCACTTAGGACAACAGACAAACAATAGGTCCAGCCAAAAGCTGAGGAACTTTCCGGATGAGACTCTGGGATTACAATGCCAGCTTCTATTGTTCAGAAGAAAGACAACGTGCATCACTGCAGGTCACACCATTAGAAAGCCCTTTCACTGTTAGCACTGTGGCTTTTTTGGCAGAAACAGAGTTTTGGATTTCACTTTTATTTGTAGGCAGTTTTGAAAAGCAGGGTATTATCAGGGATGGGCTAGGTCCTTTGCAAATTACAGAGAAGTTCCTGGCTCATTGCAGCCATTCTGAGGAGGAAGAGAAAAAAACCTTGTACACCACCTCTCTGTTTTCCACTGTGTTTGAACCTAACAGCCAGACAGCATCAGTGGGAGTGTTTCCTGCAAATTACCTGAGCTCTGACACTGCCTTTGCTTTACATTGGCTGTACTGTTCCTTTAGCTCTTAAACATAGTGCTACATGAACAAAGGACAGGATTTACACTCAGCCAAAGGGAAGACATGGCAAGGAAAGAAGGAGAGATCAAAAGAGTAGTTACACTCCATTTTCATTGAAAGAACTAAAACACAGGGACAGTAATCTTAGACACAGTCACTTAGAAAATCTGTGTCGTGGTGAAACAGATCTGCACCTCCCGTTGTCAGCCCTGGTTTGCATTCCCTCATCAGACTGCTATAGCCCAATGACCACCACCACAGCAGCTCCTGATCTATGTTCCAGTCTGTCATTATATTTGAACCTAAGTAAGAAAGCTTCAGTTACATGCTGCTTGTTAGTGAAGATTTGAACTTGGGGCAGGAGTTGACTTCAGAGGAATTGTTGATGAAGGGGTGTCTGTTTTGCCTAATGTCATTCTTGAAGCTCAGTGGAACCAATAAGTTAAAAGTCAATTCCCTCATCTTGTTCTGAAGACCCACTCTGTGTTGCCTTCAAACGCCTGCCCTCTCAAACCCAGCCTGCCAAACACTGCAGTCAGTGGAAATCATCATGTCTTCATCAGGTTTTGCATTAGGCCCCATATTTTTTCCCCTTTTTTCCAGCAGTCAGACATTAAAACACCTTGTCACAAAGTGGAAGATAACTGTCATTTCTTGGGAGTTAGTGTGCTGTGAGGTAGCTGCACTGAAACGCATGTGCTGTGTTCATGTTTGACTTCTGCCTTTTACAGGGCCAGACTCCAGCATTTGCATCTCCCAGGAGCCTCTGCAAGCCTTTTGATTAAGCAGCAGTAGCTCTAGCTAAGAGTAGAGCTTCTGGACTGACTGGTTTATTCCTACAACTGTGCTCTGCTGTACAGTCCTGAGGTGTCCTGGTTTTCTCCGAGTGAAAATAGAAAATCTGACAGCTGCTTTTCAAAAAGAGTCCTGAAAGAGGGCCAGCACATTCTGCACACTCAAACCCAGGTGCTTGGAATTCTTTTCTAAGAATAATTGCTGCCAGTCTGCATATTCCCACAGAGAATCTCTGACAACTTTGCAGTACTGCGGCTGCTGTGCAGTGTAGTGCCATTTGTTGTTGCCTAGACAAGAAAAAAGCTATGTCCTGCCAGGACAAGGAAAAGACCAGTGTGAAAGTGTGCCTCCAAAGCATCTCGCTTCATCTGCTCCTTTGTATTTAGGTCTCCTGAATGATCATTGTCACTTAATTCTTGTTCTTTTCAAACCTCCACTCTGTCACTTCTGGGACTGGATATTTGTCTTGTACGTACATGGATGTTGAAGCAGAAACATTTTAGGCCTGTAGGCTGCAAAAGGAAGAGCAGATAATTTAGCACCTGGCATCAGCATTCTGCTGGGAGAGTTAGAGGTGGACACCCAAGGAACTATGCAGGGAAATCTGCTCTGTCTAAGCAAGACTATAGATTGCATATCAAGCTGAAATGTTTCATATATGAACCTGACTGGCACGCAGAGCAGCTACCTTCCAGTCTGCACCTAGTTTTCCCCTTCTAGAAAGGATACGAAGGAAGGACTTAAATGCCTAGGTTGAACTAAGAGACCTCTCTCCCTTGCCACTAGCACGATAGCGCTACACGGTCTGGCAGCCTAAGCTTTGCTAAAATAATCATATTGGATTTGAGTCAGAGCAATCTCCTTTTGTGTCCTTACTGTGTCAAGTCCAGAAGTAGTTGCAAGTTGCTATAAAAAATGCCATCAAAATGAAAAGTGTCAAGATTTCAATCTGAAGCACTGAAAGTATTTCCTCAATATTAATATTTTGGGCCAGCATTGGAAGAAAGAGCCCCTAATTAGAATGTAGTGAAAAATACTACAGACAATGCCTATTTGTGCAATTGTTGGTAAATCCAAAGAGGATAACACTCTCTGTATTGTACGTTTTCTGCATATACAGAAGCTTAAGAGACAATTACTTGACAATTTCTATGTACCTTGCAGAAAGCATTCACCAGAAAACAGTGATGGGAACGATCAGGCTCTGGGCATGGAGCCAATACACAGCTGATTTTTACAGTGTGTGGATCAATTTCTCAAAATCTCATCTATACAAAAAAGGCTTCTGAGTGCACACTAAACACTAAAAGCTCTTTACATGACTTGACCCATGATCTAACAACAGCCAGAAATGGAAACTTCTGTTGTTGTTTATGTCACAGTAATTACAGAGGCTTGGACATCTCTGTGCTCCATATGTACACAGACAAAGAGGCAGCCCTTCCTTCAATAACATCGTTCAACAGGCGTGGCACAAAAAGGGTTAATACAACCCATCTCTGAGACCAGCTCACAGATAATGTGCTGTTGACTTATTCTGAACAGGTTGATAAGTTGGCTCCAAAGCAGAAAGCTGTTTTCCAGAACCACTCAAGCCAGAAAAGCGGATAGAGAGATTTCAGGGATTGTGGTTTCACTGGAGTTTTAGTGACAGCTGCGTCTGTATTTCAAGGTGCACTGCCTGATTCCAGCCCTGCAGGAATATTCAGCCAACATCCATGTCTTCAAAGAAATCATTTCACCTAAAGATATGAGTCGAGGCGATACTTCAGATGTTCTGTGTTCAAGTCACTTGACTCTGAAAAAGCTACAAACCTTCACAAAAGTAGAAGATCCATGGGAGGTGAATTCTTCCTGCTGTGTTTGGTGTGGTACCCTGCACAATGGGGTTTGATTTTAGCCAGGACCTACTGTCATATAAGTAAAAGAGAAAAAAATTGTTGCAGAACCGGCACTTACAAAGTTTAAGGCATATTTAGAGAGTTCACATTCCCTCAGAATTAGTGCAGTTTGAGATCTAGTAGACATCATTCAGTGTATAAAAGGTGTCTACTTCAGGCATCAGCTTTGCAGGGACTGTTCCTATTGATAGGAGTCTGTGCTGAATCAAAGCATTAGGCTTTGATTTTTATTTTTTTTAGTTAAAAAAATATCTCCAGCCCTCACATTCAGCAAAGATTGGCTCCTGTCAACTGGTATTTGAAAACACATCAGAGACTTGAAGCCAATAAGGGATCTCCATATAGAAAATCTGTGTCCATTTTTTTTTGTTTTGATGCAGTGGCATAATGAGTAATTCCTGGAATTAACTGCTTATAGTCACTGGTCATTCTTGAGTTTTAAATTCAAAGTGAGACAGCTTTCTGGAAGATGTTCTGTAAAGGTGAAGGAAAACATGCTGCATACATGGGTGAACATGTGCTGGACTCAGTGTGTGGAAGTTCTGATTAACTGAGCATGCTTTTGGCTTCAAACTCCATGAGTCAATGAAGATAATCACTAATCTGGAGACATTTCATTACTGTGTCCCTTCATGGTGCCCTTTTCTTTGCCAGCCACTAAGCCACTGTAATGTGATAATTCCACTGCTGACAGAGCCTAAATGAAGCCAGCCAAGTTGTAATGTGTAATACGATTTCCTGGAAGCTTCCTCAGGCTGTCCCCGTTTGTACAGCCAGAAGTCCAGATTTGCCAGCTTATTAGGTGCCTAAAGAAGCAGTTAGGAATCAGTTTTATAAAGAATCTAAGGAGGTGTCTCATCTTGCTTCTTAACTTTTAGAGGCAGTTTTCAAATACTTCTATGGTACCAATACATCCCATCAAACTTCAGACACTGGCAGTGACGTAAATAGATTTCCTCTGTCATCCCCAGAAGACGCAAAGGCCCCACCAGGGAGTCCTTCCACACATCTCGATTTCAGTCACTCTTTCAGGGTGCCATTATCTCTCCATTAAATAAACAGGAACCTTACAGTGATCCATCTTCTAATTTAGGAGTATGAAGGGCCTGCCGCTAAGTAGAAAAAATCTGGATCTAGAGTTTGTCACTGTATGTTGAAGTGTTTGAAGGTGTCGTCCAAGATGACTTCATCCTTGAGAAGGAGAGGGCACCGGGGTTCGTGCATTCGCCTTCACCCAAAGAGAACATTGGCTTCAACTTAAACACTCGCTACTGCTCCATGAGGCGGGTGCTCTGCATAGGAGCAGTCGTTTCTCCAGAGCATGTATGAAGATCTGTTAACTCTTTCCTTGGGGAAGAGGGAAGGCCTTAGAACTGTATATAGTGCCCTCATGTTGCATTGCTTTGCAATAGCACTGAGCTCCGCCCCATGCCTGCATAAAGCTTGTCTCTTTAGAAAGCGTAGGTGCATCAGAAAAGTGCTGGAGGACATGAATATTTCTATTACTCTTAGAAAGCACACAAGCAGGTGATGACAGCAAGTTCTCTGTCTTTGTCTAAGTGCAGGATGCTTTGCTTTTGCGGAGTTGAATTCCCTAGCACTTGTGCACTCTGATAGTCATTTTTGGAAGCATCTGGCTTTGAGGGCTGGCTGCTGTCACTGCCAGGTTGTGCTGCTTCCCTTTTTGCTGACTTGCATGCTTCCCTTTTGGTTTTATCCCCTGAACCCTGTGTGTCATTAATGCTCTCACCCCTGGCCTTTGTGCTTTGAATTCAAGAGCAGATGATGACAGAAAGAGCTGTAAATTAGAAAACCTACAGTGATGCCCTTTCCTTATAAGACAGTAAAAAGCATCCCTGACAATTTACTTAGGAACTTGACAGTTTTCTTTTGTACTTTGTTCATGGAACATGTGTGGGAATAAAACACATCATCTCCACATCTAATACAACCATAAAAGAAATACAACACGGATATCATGTTTTGCAAAATGGATTTTTTCCTGTTTACCTCCAAAATTTATGTGACCTCCTGGGAGCCCTTTGCTTTCACACAAAATGGGGGCAAAAATAATGCCAAGTTGAAACAGGACTCCCATTTGTACTTGTGTCAAAAGGCTGCCAGCTAGGGAAGAAGAGGGTATCTGGTTCCTGGTGTCACTCTTTATACTGTGAAGCTGAAGAAAAAATCATCACTGCTGGAATCATCTGTGCCAGCCTCAGCTGAGAGGACTGGCTGCTCACTGAAGAGATGGAGACAGTGCCCTAATTATTTTCATGTCAGTAATACACTGACTGCACTCAGTTTACCGTGGAATAAGCAGAGTTTTGAAGGGGATGGGGACAGCTGAGGAGAATACTCCTTTGATTTACATCTTCCAGCACTCTTGTCACGTGTGTAACTGCTATGAGAACAGCACGTATATGGAAGAAGCTTGTTGCAGCTGAGAAAACATTACGGATTCCTTTAAAAACTCAGTTTCACAGGAAGAATAGATCCAGTTTAACAAAGCCCATCCCAACTCACTTGTGCAGAGAAAGATTCTCACTCAGCTGTTATTTTAGTGAGAGACTGTTGTTACGAGGCAGCCTGACTGCCTATCTAAATGGAAAACTTGTGGCACTGCAACCCTCAGAGGAAATGCAGTCTACCAGTACGTGCTTATTGGTAGCTTGTCCGTGTATGCTTTGGATTTGTTTGAAAATAATTGTTTAGGGGGATAATTGAGTATTTTGTTTCCATATTTTGTTTCTCTTTACAACCTGTGTCCACTTTAGGCTCTGGTACATCGAAGCCCAGCAAGGTGCCCTGTGTCTGTAACATTAGGGTAGTTTGTACTTGTTCATCCCATATTCCTCGGTGTCTCCACCAGTTTGTTAGTCTGGAGAGAGGCAGCTGGCTCCCAGCAAATGCAGATGAGGGCATGGGCAGAGGAACTGAAGCTGGCTGCTGTCACGAGGCTGTGGGAACAGGGGCTGGATTGAAGCATGAACCCAGAACAGTGTAGCTGTACCCACTGTGTCTGTATTGAGGATCTTGCTTTTGAAGGGTTTGGTTTGTTCTTAATCTTTGCTGCTGAAATCTGGCAGAGAAAACATCAGTGGTGCTGAGGCCCGCCAGATGACTTGGGAGGAAAAGCGACTCCATGGAACCCATCAGACTTGTACTGCTCGCCTTGTTGCGAGTTCCAAACTTGACACATTATTTATTTACATGAAGCCTCTGGAAAAGCAGTAATGTTCTCTTCTTATTTTGAAAATGTGACATATTTTACTGGGTGGAATGAATTGTATTCTAGGCACTTCTTGGATCCATAGCTGTAGGAAGGGTTTTTGCTTGAGATGTTTGATGTATCTGCTAACAAATTCAGAAAACGAAATGTAAAATCCAAGGCACTGTGAAGATTTGAAATAGTCTTGTGTGGTAGCGTAACATAGAATCACAGAATCACAGGATGGTTTGGGTCAGAAGGGACCTCAAAGCCCATCCAGTTCTACTCCCCCTGCCATGGGCAGGGACACCTCCCACTGGATCAGGGGGCTCAAAGCCCCATCCAACCTGGCCTTGAACACCTCCAGGGAAGGGGCAACCACCACTTCTCTGGGCAACCTGTGCAGGGCCTCACCACATTCATTGTGAGGAATTTCTTCCTAATGTCTGATCTAAATCTTCCCCCTTCCAATTTAAAGCCAATCCCTCTCATCCTGTCATTCCAGGCCCTTGTAAAAAGCCCCTCCCCAGCTTTCCCATAGCCCCTTTCAGTACATGCCATGAGGTCCAGGTCCCTCTGAAGCCTTCTCTTCTCCAGGCTGAACAACCCCAGCTCTCTCAGCCTGTCCTCATAGCAGAGGTGCTCCAACCTCAAATCAGCTTTGTGACCTCTGGACCTATTCCAAAAGTTCCATATCAAGTATCAGAGAACGCAGTTGAAAACACTACTTGTATCAAGTTAAGATATACAGCAGTTTTATTTAAATAATGTCTTACGGGTCATTCTCAGTGAACTGTCACTATTTGCTTATTCATTCATCACAGCCACGATGCATACTAGCATACTCTAAATGAAGACAGTGTTCAAATGGGACCCAATTCTTGGCCCAGGTTGTCCAGAGAAGTGGTGGCTGCTCCATCCCTAGAGGTGTTCAGGGCCAGGCTGGATGTGGCTTTGAGCCCCCTGATCCAGTGGGAGGTGTCCCTGCCCGTGGCAGGGGGGCAGGGGGGTTGGGATTCGATGAGCTTTAAGGTCCCTTCCAACCCAAACCCCTCTATCATAGGATTCCACAATTTGCAGCATCGGAATAATGATGTACATAGAGATATTCATAGAGAGTGAACACAAGGAAGAACTATTTCATCATCTTTAGTGAATATCAAGTTCTGCTGATTCTGCTAAGGTTCTGACAGCAGTTCTTGAATAAATCGCTTCTCTGTAGGACCTCTTATTGTCACAGAAGTGTTGGCATTTGGCTGGATTGCTGGAACTTTCCAAGCAGAACATATGGATCGGCAAATGGAAATGACTGGTGAGCGTTATCACAGGGGAGGGCAAAGAGCACTGAATGTTCCCTTTTTATTTAAAATGTCACTGAAGTGTCTGGCAGGTAATTATCATCTGCTTTTCTACCATCACTGCTCACGACTTTTGTCTCTGCCATTATCAGCACTTGGACTGGGAACTGTCAGGCTGAGTTTATTAATCCTAGTGGGTGTTTCTGCTTCTAAGTGCTTCAAATGTGTATTTGAGTGAGACAGGTATCTATCAGAGCAGAAGTGTAGAATCACTGCGCTCTGAACGTCTCTCAGTGCGGTGTCTCACTCTTGTTAATTCTAAAAATTTGGAGTAACTTTAAAAACACTGCGAAAAGTGACAAAGCCAAAGGGCGTTTGGCTGTCAAAGAGCACAGCTTTGGAAAGGGGGCTGTCCCCCAAAAGAACAAAAATAACAAGGTCAGGTGTTTAGCAAACTATGTTTCTTTCCATATAGCAGTAACAAGAGTTCTTCCCAATGAAACAGGTAAGAATTACAGCTGATGTAAATCAGACTCTGTGTCCATATGGAATGTACTACTGGCTTGTAAGCTGATGTGTAAAACAAAAGTAACAGACATTGTATAAAAGAAAAAAAAAGTAATATCAAAGACACTTAAAGACTTATCCTGAAGTTTCAGTATACATCCACATACCTGCAGCTCTTGTCCTGCTGCCCTTCTTGGAACAACAGACTGTGGGACAAGGGGAGCTGGGCATCAGCTCTTACCCCAGAGATGGGGATCGGGATAGAGGTCAGACAGGTGCAATTTTTCCTGCATTCAAACTCTGGCTGGAATCAGGATTTGAATCACATCTTTCATGGAACTTCCCGCCTCTGGCAACAAGATCTTTCACTCACTGGTTGTCCAGCCCTGGCACATCGCATATGCCGGCTCCACTCGTGTACATGTACCTGGCAAACATGGGGGATCCAGCACCACATTGCCAGCTGTAGCAGTGTGTCTGTTAGGAAACATTGCTGTGGCTCTGAGCATCTGTCTCTGGAGGGGTTTCTCAACACCAGAATGACTCCCAGGGACAGACAGATGGTACATCTGCATAATCTTCTGATTTCCAGCCTCACTGCTTTCTGCAGTCTCACTGGGTACGCCTTTTATTTAGGAATGACTTGTTGAGCTTGTGCTGCCAACTGATTCACATTTAGAATTGCCCTAAAAATTTCCAGAGCCAGTGGTCATCTCCTTGTCTCTGCTGTGGTTCTGGGGAAGTTTGTTTTGATGGAAATGAGTCACATCCTCAGAGCATGCTTCACTCGTTATATTGTCAAAGTGGAAACACAGGTAAGGAAAAAATGCACTTGATTAGCATTGCCAGGCCATATGCTTAGAGGTGATACAACATCATTTGAAGCAGGCTTGGAAGAGAAAATTTTTGATAGTTAACATTTCAGTAAATAGCATAGGAAAAATAATAAATCATACTGTGCTGTGATTCCTAACAACATATATATCTGTTATTCTAGGCTTATCTTCGTTTGGTTGCAGGTTTAAAACTTTCCCATACTAGCTAAAAATATGGAGAAACATACTGTGCATTCTTTAAAAGGGGCAATTAGTCTCCTGTGGGAGGAATGTCAGATAGTCTTTTCCTCCCAGTTAGGGCAGTTTCAAAATGAAGCTGAAGTGGCTTTTTATTTTCCGTCCTAGATTTCCATGGTAACAGCATATAATCATCATATTTGTAAATAGGAACTACCCATTTAACTTCACAGGCACTTTGAACATCTTTTGCCACAATTTTAACTTCCTTGAAATGTCCAACTCTGTCTTCTTACAATTTTACTGCCAATATATATAATTATTTGGGGATAGTTCTGGTTATGACATATTCAGTGATGTAGTAGCACTGTAACATGTATGTGTACAAGCGTGTGTTGACTGTGTGTGTGCCAGCATATCTGCATGGACACATATATTTCCAATGAACACTGTCTGGCAATGGCACATCCCATTATAAATCTCTATTATTCATCTTCTTATACTTTGCCAAAGTGAGGCTGCTCAGGTTGAATGCCATTCAGCCCAATTTACACTCCAGAGATATCTTTTGTGCTGGTAATTTGAAGTTTCAGCTGACTTTTTTCAATTGTAGCCAAGAATGTGTCTATGGAAGATAACATTTTGCCTTCAGGGAGAAGACTGTTACATCTTCTTCAGCATGCCCTGAAACACAGCTGCACAGCACATGGATCATGCCTCGCTGCCACAGACACAGTTTTTTGCTGTCCTACGAAGAATTCAGCTGAATTTGGCCAAGTTTTAGTGCTCTGAAAAATTTCATTTCTCATACACACAATCTTACCTTCCTAAAATTCACAGTTGAATTTGCTATCATTTCTATCTGCTTACAGCACCATTTAGTCCCTGAGAACTCCTCCTTTCTAACTGGCTGGATCTGCGCTGTCCCCAATGGACTGAGCACGCACCAGTCTGCTGCTCCAGGGCTGAATGACACTTGATCTCTAAGTGCCTTTGCTTGGGTTCAGTGTTGACAGGGGGCAGGTGTGAAAGCAAAAACAGAGAGAATGGGAGGAGGACTCTTCCATGAGACCCACACAAGTGGTTAACATTAAACAGGAATTTAAAGCTTTGTAGAGTAAGGATGCGGTGCGTATTTTTATAACAGCAAAGCCGTTTCCCCCAGTCAAGAATATAGCTTTTGGCTTTGACATGAGTAAGTAAGTTTTCTGTGTGACAGTATCATAGTATCACAAGTTTGGAAAAGACCTCTGAGATCATCGAGTCCAGCCTATGACCCAACACCCAACACCAACTCATCATCTAAACCCTGGCACTAAGTGCCTCATCCAGTCTCCTCTTAAACCCCTCCAGGGACGGTAACTCACTCCACCACCTCCCCAGGCAGCACATTCCAATGGCCAATCACCCTTTCAGTGAAGAATTTTTTCCTAATATCAAGCTTAAATTCCTGTATTGGAATCTTCTCAGTTGTTTTCCATTAGGAGAAACTGAGAATGAAGTAGGTTATTTCTCTGATGTAGCCCTTTCCTTTTCTGATGAATATTCAGACATCTGTTTCTTTGGGCACAGGAGGAACTGGCAAAGACGGCTTCTTTACTCATAGCATCTTGTCTCTCTCAGGAAGCAGCTGGCCAGCCAAGTTTCTTCCGGCTGTGATCCCAAAGCTAGTCCTTGTAGCTTCCTCTGGCTTCTCTGTCAGGTCCTCTGGTGTTGGCACTGTCCTGGACAGAGGCACAGGCTGCTATCACACCCTGTCAGCCTGCCTGCTGCTGCGCCTGGTTGCAGCTAACAGTGAAATCCCTTCACCCACGCAGCTTGGATTGCTGAGTGCTCTTGTGTGCAGGCTGTATTTTGGGTGGTGGCACCTAATATTTCTATTCCATAAAGATATGTGTGTTTTCTACATTTATCCTGCATAAAAGACAACTGTTTATACTTGTGAGTTCCAGATCATAGCCCTCACTAACAACAGGGCATAATTTTTAAACAAACAAAAAGAAACGTAACAGAAAAATCCTTGCAGGCTCACCAAAGTTAAAGAATGACATTATGCAAAAATGAACGCACTGTTAACAAGAATTATTGGCGTCAGGTAGATTTGAAATATACTTAAACCTTAGGATTAACAGAAAAATATTCACATTTTCTCTTTTCATCCTTCCAAATTCTAGGATATAATCCTAATTTTGGCAGGCAGCCTTTTGAACTGAAGGAAATTATTTTTGGTGATTTCATAGAATCACAGAGTGGGCTGGGTTGGAAGGGACCGTGAAGGTCATCCAGTCCAACTGCCCTGCAGTGAGCAGGGACATCTTCAACTCAGTCAGGTTGCTCAGAGCCCCATCCAACCTGGCCTTAAATGTTTCCAGTGTTGGGGCAGTCACCACCTCTCTGGGCAACCTGGGACAGTGTTTCACCACCCTCAGCATGAAAAATTTCTTCCTGACATCTACTCTAAACCTCTCCTCTTTTAGTTTAAAACCACCACCCCTTCTCCTATTGCTCCAGACCCTGCTAAAAGGTTTTTGCCCATCTTTCTTATCAGCCCCCTTATTGAGTATTGAAAGGCTGAAATAAGATCTCCTTGGAGTCTTCTCCAAGCTGAACATCCCCAACTCTCTCAGCCTCTCTTCATAGGGGAGGTGTTCCAGGCCTTTGATCATTTTTGTGGCCTCCTCTGGACCCGTTCCAACAGATCCATGTCCCTCTGTGCTCAGGGCTCCAGAGCTGGAAGCCTCTGCACTAGTGCTGTTCTGTAGCTTCCAGTAGGCTGTAACAGGGGCAACACAAGCTCCTCCTGTCTACCTGCAAACGACTCTGTAAAGATCTTAAATTTCTTTGACTTGATTTAAGTCGCTCTTTGTTGTAGTGTCTGGAGAACTAAATAGAACCAGGAATTTATGACCTTAATAATAAATAATATCAAATAAACTCACTTTAGTAATCAACAAATAAAAAGGGTGCATACATTAATAGGTATTTTTTTATTTAATATATCAAAATGATAACATTATTTTTCTTTGCTTCTTCACAACACTGAATTAACCCTAATTGTCTGTCTTCTGCAAATAAAAATAAAAAGCAAAATGTCAGTGAATACAAATTGGCTTCCTTTTATAAGTACTATTATTCTTATTCTTGATTCTGTCAAATACAGGCCAAGATTGAATGTAGTATTCCGTAACACTCCCTGGGAATTGTAAAACATTCCAGTGAGGCCAGTTTGAATGATGTTAAACATCTATCTGTAGCAGTTCACTCATCTTGAAGTTGAGGTGGGCAGGATTCTAACTAGTTCTGTGTAGAATTTCTATTGTTCGAATCTAACAAAAGAATTTGTCAGTTTTATTTGTAGAGGCTCCTGGTGACTTTACCCTGTAAAACCAGAGCAGGAGTTCTCTTGGCCAGAGGGATTGCCAATGGCCTACAAGTCTGGGCAGTACCTCTCTGCTCTTGAAACAGAAAGCAATTATGATAGTGCTTTCAATAGATTCAGCAAAATTGATGAGTTGCATCATTAAAATAAGTCACAAAGTAACAAACATTTGCAAAGCCCACTAAATGCCACGATGCAGTGGTCTGTGTTGTAAGCTCTTATTGGCAGAAACATAGGAAATACGTATTTCCTTATTATTTGCTCTATTTTTAAGCAACTGTTTACCTAGCTTACAAAGTTGTCCACAAGTTTTTCAATAGGACACAGTGGCTTAAAATTGGCCTCCACTGGAAAGAAATCTAACCAGTGGATTAACGATTTTACACTGTAGGTTTATATTTATCTGTGTAATAACAGCATAGACTTAAGCTGATTATGAGACCTTGATATTTACACACATTCCAAAGTCTGTTTGATTTCATGTCTGTCTTTAATTTTGTATTATTTCCTCACTTTCAGATGTTTGTTCAGAATTATTATGATGTTCTTATCATTTTTTCTGTCCCACATTTCTCGAGTCCTCAACACAGGAAAAACATAGACCTGTTGGAAATGAGTCTAGGGGAGGCCACAAAGATGATCCAAGGGCTGGAGCACCTCACATACGAGGACAGGCTGAGAGAGTTGGGGTTGTTCAGCCTGGAGAAGAGAAGGCTCTGCGTAAACCTTAGAGCAGCCTCCCAGTACTGAAAGGGGCTCCAGGAAAGCTGGGAAGGGGCTCTTGATCAGGGAGTGCAGGAACAGGAAGAGGGGGAATGGTTTTCAGCTGAAAGAGGGGCGATTTAGATGAGATGTTGGGAAGAAATGTTTTCCAGTGAGTGTGGTGAGGCACTGGAATAGGTTGCCCAGAGAAGCTGTGGATGTCTTGGAGGTGTTCAAGGCCAGCTTGGACAGGGCTTTGAGCACCCTGACCCAGTGGAAGGTGTCCCTGCCCATGGCAGGGGGGTGGAACTGGATGGGATCTGAGGTCCCTTCCAACCCAAACCATTCAATGGTTCTATGATTCTATTATCTTCAGTCCCCACTATGATGGAAATAGTATTTTGTGTGGTTGTGAATCTAAATATATTAATTACTTCTATCATGTTTGTTTTGAAATAAAGAGCCAAGTTGACTACCTGTAAAACACCCATGTGTATCATGGAGAAGGACATGCAACGCCATGGTAGACTTTCCTTGTGTTAGCTGTGCATGAAGTTGTTTGCATGGAAGGAAAACACTTCTGGTGCCCGTAAAACAGAATCAAATGAAATAGTTCTACTGAATAATAAATCTTTCATGTCTTAATTTGAGTTAGATTTGGCCTACAGCTGATGTCAACATGGACTGTTTTTCTCAGAGGCTTTTGTGTACCTGATGAAGATACCTGTGATGGACTTGTCATTGTAGAAAAGGATGTGTCGCATACAGAAATCCTCAAGGAATTAAACTCATATAAAAAGGGAATGTGTCCATATGGAGAAAGGGAAAGTGTCGGGGATAAAAGCACTCTGAGATATGTTCGTGTGGTTGATGATCAGCAGTGTTCTGGAAGATGGCCTCAGAACATCAGAACACACTGGCACTTTTCTTCATCTGCGTAACACCTTTTGAATTGTATTTGCTCAAAAAAAATACACTTTTGAAGACTTTTAATGATGGAGAGATTGACAAGGCCTACAGAGAGGGCATTTTGAACTTGTGGAAAAAAAATTAAAAGGAGAAGCACAAGAAGAGCTTCTGAATGGTAAAGAAAGGGGCAGGAATAGAAGAAGCCAAATTGACAAATGTTTGTGAATATTTTTATAACATTTGCCAGTCTTATTGTGGGCAATCAAAGCTGCCTAAAATCTACTTTTCAATCAAAATACCAACTCTTGAGTGTATTTTTAATTACAGGCTCGTTTGAGATTGCTGAACAATATAGACAAGTTATTAAAATGTATCCTGAACTAACATGACCCTCCACACATCTCCATGCTTCCTTGCATGCCGGTAAGTTTGATTCCTCTAGAATGTGTATTATGGGTTTGAAATACACAGACAATGCAATTGAAGACCACAGAACTCCACCAAACCAAGTATTAAGAAGATAGTAAATGAATATCCATAAGAAGATAGTAAATGAACATCCATCTGTTTATATACAAACCTGGAAAATGGTTACCCTGATAACAATGATTGTCCCACTATAAGAAAGATGGGGAAAAACTTTTTAGCGGGCCCTGTAGCAAGGGAGAATGGTTTTAAACTAAAAGAGGTTTAAACTAGAAACTTTTCATGCTGAGTGTGGTGAAATAGTGGCCCAGGTTGCCCAGAGAGGTGGTGGTTGCCCCATCCCTGGAAACATTCAAGGTCAGGTTGGATGGAGCTCTGAGCAACCTGACTGAGTTGAAGATGTCCCTGCTCACTACAGGGCGGTTGGACTGAATGACCTTCACGGTCCCTTCCAATCCAAACCATTTTGTGATGCTGTGGTTCTATTGCAGTAGCTGCTGATTGCCACTGGGGGGTGACCAGTCAGATCCGTTATCCACCTCTTCCAGGAACGGCTGAACGTTTCAGGGATGCACTGATTTCCAGAACAGTTCTAGCAGTTCCAAACGAGACAGGGTAGCGGAGAAAGTTTTTAGCAGTGCAGAATCATGGGGTGTTGGGTGTTTCAAACGTTATGGAACATTCCACAAAAGGTAGGAATTCATTTTGGAGCAAATACTATCTCACTATTGATGGGCTCTTTCCCTGCATTGCCTTTATCATCACTTTGTTTCTAAAAATGTAGTCCCCTCCAACATTATTGAAGTGTCCGAGATTGCATCTGCTGAGCAATCCTTTTCGTGTGGTTACAGCAGTTCTGGCCTCATCACCCCAACAGGTCTCTCTCCTCTTACCTAAACAAACCACACTCAGGAAAAGGAGTGCACTGTAGCGATGGAGGCAATATCTCTGAGTCACAAATACTCTCATTCCTGCCTAGAACGGTGGCATTCTGTAGCACGGCTGGAGTCAAGGCACCGACTACATCGACTCTAGTGTTCTTCTGTGAGTGACCGATGTGATCAATCAGTGTCAGTTTGTGTCTGGAAAGCCTGCTAGAATAGGAGGGAGAGAGCAAGAGGCCCTGCCTGTCAGAAATGGCAGCAAGCTGGGAAACAGTTTGTAGTTTTGGTACCCAGAACATGATCACTTCTGCACTTTCATAGAATCACAGGATCACAAAATGGTTTGGGTTGGAAGGGACTTTAGAGCCCGGGGGATAAAACAAGCTGGGCTGAGCCCTCACACCAGGCTGGAAATGGGGCTGGAACTGGGATGACTGGCTGGGCTGACACTGGGGCTGAGCTGGAACTGGAACTGGGGCTGGGGCTGGAACTGGCCTGAACTGGAACTAGTGTTGAGCTGAACTGTGGCTGGAACTGGGCTGGGCTGAGCTTAACTGGGACGGGGGTTGAGCTGGGACTGAGTTTTCGCAGCAGCCGGTGCGTTCCCGCCCCCCTCCCGGGTGGGCTCTATGCTGCGCCCCCCCGCGCTCAGCCCCGCTAATGGCGGCGCGGGTTCCGGTCACGCGCCGTGCCGGAAGTGACGCCGCGGAGCGCAGTGAGCGCAGCGCCGGGCGCGCAGCAGCCGCGGCCCCGACCCCCGCCCCGCCCCGCGCCGAGCCCGCAGCCGCCGACACCGGAACGGTGAGTGCAGGGCCTGGGGGGCCGGGGCCGCTGGGCCTCGGGGGGCGGCGGGGCCCTGGCAGGAGGGCGGTGTCCGACAGGGCCCTGGCGGGGGGAGCCGGACAGACGCACAGGGCCGGGCTGTCCGGCTGAGCCCCCGACCGCAGCCCCGTGTGCGGCGCGGGAACCGCCGGCGTGAGCAGCACGGAAGGGTCGCCCGTGTCCTGGACGGCATCCAGAGAAACGCAGGCAGCGGGGCGGGCGGGGATTGTGCCCCACCTCGCGACACCCCACTGGGACCCAGTGTCCAGTTTTGGAATCCCCGGTAAAAGGACATGGAGTTATTGGAGCGGGTCCAGAGGAGGCCACGGAAATGATCCGGGGGCTGGAGTCCCTCTGCTGTGAGGACAGGCTGAGAGAGTTGGGGTTGTTCAGCCTGGAAAAGAGAAGGCTCCGGGGAGACCTTGGAGCAACCTCCCAGTACTGAAAGGGGCTCCAGGAAAGCTGGGGAGGGACTTTTTACAAGGGCCTGGAGGGATAGGACGAGGAGGAACAGCTTTAAACTGGAAGGGAGAAGTTTTAGATTAGCTATTAGGAAGAAATTCTTCATGATGAGAGTGGGGAAGCCCTGCACAGGTTGCCCAGGGAAGCTGTGTCTGCCCCATCCCTGGAGGTGTTCAAGGCCAGGTTGGATGGGGCTTTGAGCAGCCTGGTCTGGTGGGAGGTGTCCCTGCCCATGCCAGGGGGGCTGGATCTGGATGATCTTTAAGGTCCTTTTTCATCCAGACCATTCTATGATTCTGATTCACAGCAATCCACTGTGGCACGTTGGGCGGGGGGTGTGTGTGTGTGAGAGCAGCTAGTTGGGTTTTACATCGGTAGCATAAGTGAGATGCTGCATGTGGCTCCATGTGGTACCTGCCCTGTTACCTTTGCACCTGGGAGCTGGGAGCAGAAATAACATCTCAGTCCTCTGTAGTCTGAGAAGAGCTGGGAGATAAAAAAAGCCTGGTACAAACCATGTTTTCAGTGCTTTGCAAGAACATCTGGAGCCAAACTATGGAATCTGCACAGAGAAACAAAAGCAGGGAGGTGTGCAGCTCTCTGCGTGTGAAGGACTGGGCTTAATTTGTTCTTAAATGTTTCGTAGTAGTGTGCGTGTTACCTGATTTGACCAGACTTTCTGTCTGCTCTAAGGTGATTTTACTGTAAAATGTGTAATTATTAGTGCTATAAAACTTCTGTGCTGCTGTAACACATGCTTCCCAGCCTGTCCTTTTAGAGTGGTAATTGCACGCTTTAACTTTCAGGTTTAAAAGCAAGAGAAATTAAGAGGCTTTTGGAGATTCTGCATCAATTTGGAACTTGTGAGTTTCATCTTATTTTAAAAAGGAATGGGGAATAAACTGAAAGCTTAATGAGAAGAAGCAGAGCATCAGGATATTACAAAACTGTTGTGAATGATTCCTTTGTGTAGTGAAATCTTACTCTTCCAATTTGATTTTTTCTGTTTCTTACAGTTGATTAACTTTCCCTAAATTTGGCAGTAGACAGGTTTCTGAGGCTCTTCCTCTGAGGAACTGATGATTTTGCTGCACTACTCCACTTCTTGGAAATAAGAATATACACTATCTCAACATTACGTGGGAGATGCAAGGGTTGGAGCTGACAACTTTTATCTCCTTGTGAGGCAGCAACAACAGAAACTGTTGGCTTTGAGAAATGCTGGGCTGTTTGAGCTTTTCATAGGTAATGGTTTTTTTTAAGAGAAAAAGTTTTGGTAATGTTCAGGGCCAGGGTGCTGAAGAATAGAGCAGTGACGCTAAAGTACAAATGAAGTTTGGTTCCCGGGCAGGCTCTTAGTATTGAATTTTTGGTATAGGTTTTTTTTTTTTGTGAATGACACACAGAACTAATTCTGTTCAGTATAGAGTCGTATTGTCTCTGTCCTTACTGATAATGGGTGCAAGTAGTATGAGTGTTAATGTGTGTGTATTTCAACATAAAACCCCCATAACAACAATCCACTGGCAGAACGGGCTGACAGATAAGAATTATGTTAATTAAAAAGGTTAAGCAGCATAAACTGCTGTATTACTTTGTAGTCTTAAAATAATAAAGGATTGCATGCAGACCAAACACAGAAGGGTGATTGCGGGGTCCTCGTTCTTTCTCTTTTACGGCAAAAGCATCTTAAAACTGAAGCAGGAGAGGAAGGCTTGCATGTGAATGGTTTTCCAGCTACTGTGTGTGTGAACCTTGAGCGAAGCTGTTAACTGTCCTTTTCCAGGCTGTGGCTCTGCAGGCTCAGTCTGTTCTGCCACTGTCTGGTCCTGTTTCCTTCCTTGCATTGGAACTGGTGCAATCTTAGGCACTTGGTGATGTATCTCAGCTCTGTCAGGCTGGTAAGAAGAAACCACAGCAGCTTCCTGCCCCCAAAACTCTGGCAAACCCCAGAATTCTGACTTAGCTAACATAACTTACTGAGGGGTGAGAGAACCAATGCTGTCCCAGTGCAGGGAGTGGGATTGCTGACCAGAAGCGTGGCAGCATCACTGATGCTAACTGGCTTTGGCCGTGGACTACCATAAACCTGTGCCTGTTTCCAACAAGGGTAACACTTCGTTCCCAGTAAAACTTCCGTGACCTTTTCTGAAGCCTTGGACAAATGGAAGAGATTTACTGCATGCTACCTGCATGTGCCAATGCAGCATGGGATATCTGTTTTTTGGCTTCATGAAGTCTTGCATGAACCCCCTTTTTTAATGTAATTGTGACAAAAGTCCCTGTTATCTGGACTAGGTTTGCATCAAAGGACCTGTTGTGCTGGCTGAAGTTTTAACCAAAAGTAAAGCACCTGAGACTTTAATCAGTGTCAGTTATTTGAGCACCTGAAGTCCTCAACTCCTTTCTTTATTACTTAGCAGTGGAAAGGACTTTTTTTACATTACAAACTACCAGGCATTTAGGAATTGTATTTTACTTCTGTTAAGCTTTGACTGGAAATGAAATGGGTAATATGTAGAGCATTACTAAGATGGTAATGAACTCTGTTAAGGAATCATATGTGAGTGGAAACCAGGTTGTTTGTACAGTTTTATTGCAAACAGCATTCTAGAAGTATTCCAGTATGGATAGATGTTAAATACTACAATGATTTACTGTGAGTCTGCTCAGGTTCTAAGAACGAAAGCATTAGTGGACCACAATAGTGTGCTTCAGGCAAGGTACTTGGAGAATCTTCCCACCTCTTGTGATGGAATTGTCATAAAAGGAGCACAAAGTGGAATTCAGCAGATGTTGTTCACATAATGTTTCTGTACAACCTTAAAATTAAAAGTAAGAAAATGTTTGTTACAAAGGAACGTGCAGTCTCTTTTACAGGATTTGCATTGATCTGTGGTTTTCTCTATACATCTCTGTGAAATGATTTCTAAAAGCAGAATTTCCTAGAAATGTGCTCATTCTGAGTGTAGCAGGAAAAGCTATGTGCAAAAAAGCATATCTAATTGGAAGTGCTAGAGCTTCAGCATGAGCGGTGGTTGGCCTTTGTGCTCAGCTTTCTGACACATGGATATAAGAGGAGGATGGTTGTCCTGGTGTCTGTACCAAGATGAGATTTAAGAGGCTTGATCAGAACTGAGCTTGATTGTTTGGCTTTGGCAAGAGCGAAAGGTGAAATGTTTGTGCTTCCCAAGCATAGTCTTTAATTGGAGCATCTAGAATGATTACCTTCATTTCAGCCGAAAGAATTAGTTAATTGTAATTTATATACATTTGACTGTACAATTTATATACAGATGATGGACAGCAGGCACGTATTTACATACACATTATCATGAGAATGCTTTGGAGGGGATGCCAACAAAAGGGTTGAAAGCCACGGTTCTGTGGGCTCGCTTTATACCAGTTTCCCTAGTGTTTGATGTGGAGTTCTAGCATTACAGGGAAAGTGGACTGCAAGGTTCCATATTTCAATATAACAGATGCCATTCCAAGTAAAATTATGGTACGCATGGGATGATTGCAGCCACTGGGTAATACTGTGTAATTATACTGACACATGTTGAGACCTAAAGAGAAGACCTGAAAATAATTATTTTTAATTAGGAGTGATCTGAAGTTTTGTCTGCACTACAAAAACTATAAGCGATTTTGTGGGCTGGTGGCTCTCTACTTGCTTTTCAGGGGCAAAAGCTGGAGTGTGAAAGTACATACCTCTTCAGCGAAAGCTGAATTGTATGTGTGTGTATATGTACACGAATTTCAGAGTGTGGATGCATTTGAAGTGGAAGTTGATATTGTTTCCAATAAGAGGCAGCTTGCAGGCTCCCAGCACTGTATTGTTTTCCCCCCCCTTACTTAAGTGGAATTCCTTTCTCTTAATCTGCACTTCCTTTGATATCAAGTCTGAGTTTTGTGTTCTTTTCTGTTCATTTTCTTTTCAGCTTTGTACGGAACTTCTTTCCTCCTAATTTCTTTAGAGACTGCAGGGTGGAACAGCAGTGTATTTATATGGCTGTGGGCTGTTTGTGTTTGAGTGGAAGGGTATATCCCCCTCCCTTAAGACTTCTACCCCATGACTCCAGCACGTTGTGACTGAAGCGAAGCTTGGACCTTGTATGGGTTTTTAAGTTTAGAGATAAAATGTGACAAAAGCCACATTGAAAGAGTAGCAGAGATGCAAATGAGCAGGAAATGCAGGGAGATATTAAGGGAACAGAGTGGAAGTTTTCAAATGAATGAGGGTACTTACTTAGAATGGAGGATGCACAGAAGAAAGCATGGGAGAAAAGGACAGGCTTGCTGCAGTGAAATGCAAACTATGCCTGTTGGTTATGGTGCAGCATAGTTAATGGTGCTAGAACTCCACGGACCTTCAGTGGGAAATAATGCTCTTTTCTAGAGCAAAGTAGTCATCTTCAAATACATTTCCAAAGAGATTTGTGACAGACTACTTTTTGATGTTGGTCAGGTGATCAAAAGATGCTGCTCTGGGGAACTTTCTATATACTAAGTAATGTAAATGGCAGGGTGTTTGGGTTTTACCTCACTCTTAATGGATTCTGTTGTCTTGATATGTGATCAGGTAGGAAGCTGGAAAAAATAAAGGCAATTCTGTTGAAGCTGGTATTATTACTAAGTGTGTGTAGGAAGTCCAAGAAATTGATGAATCTTGTAATTCTCTAACCTCGAGTTTGAGTGTTTTGTGAGACCTGATGACAAACTTTACAACAGCGCTTACTTTCTATTGTCTAATTCTGCGCAAATGATTCTTTTACCTCTCTTGTGTACCAAGTGCTGCTAAAACTCTTGGCACAGAGCTGGTTTTAGTGTTACTTTAAAAAGCAGCATCTCAAGATGCAGAAGAGGAAGGAACTTCAAGTATCAGTCAATAAGAAAGTCCGGTTCCATAGCGTGCTCTCCTGTCTTGCTGTCAGAGGCTATTGATGTTGAAAAATCAGTGCTAGTAGGAAAAGAAGTGGTAAATCTGTAAATATATGCAGAAAATGAAATAATGGAACATACTAGGGTTAAAATATAGTGGATTTTTTTTCCTAAAATATTAGAGAAGTCCTTACAAAGAGTATTCTTGTGAGCAGCATGTGGTGGGCTTGCTGACGAGTTGTGTTGTAGGGTTCTATATTCCTTGAAGAACACAGGCGTACTAGAAAAACTTGAAAGCATCTTCAATCCCATTTATTCTCCTGGGTGTTTACCTACAAGATCCTTTTTAAAACACAGGATTTGGTTTTGTTCCTGCTGGTGGTGCCTGCTGTAGGTGCCATTTTGGTGTGTGAATCTATAATTGAGAAGTGCCTGGACCCAACCGCTGCAGGCGCTGAAGAACTTAGGAGCAAGTAACCAACCACACAAACGTGAGCTGGCTGTCTAATACAGGAAGTCTTTTGCCATTTACCTGGGCTGTTGACGGTTGATAAATTTAGTGCTGGTAAAGGATTGGAATCCTGGGCTGGAAATGCCAGGCCATAAGAATTTGCATCCCTTGGCCAGGTGTTTCAGGAAAGAACTGGGAAGGAACCAGGATTCATGGGTGGTAGATAGACGATAAGTTGTTCATAGATGACATGGGGGGAGAAGTCCAACACATGTGAACTCCTGCAGAGCGTTATGGATTTGGGTGCCATGGGGGAGCTCTTAGGGATGGAAATATTTGGAAAGCGTGTTCCACAACAGGGAATGTTTCATTCCTGAGACATTCTCTAGCCACTTGAGGGTTGTGATGCTTTGAAACTTACTTCTGCAGTGATTCACTTTTGCTTGTAGCTGCAGTTTTAATGTTGATCAGGAGTGAAATTGCTGTTTTTGCCTCTACTACGTTTGCTTCCGATACACTTTCCCCTATTTCCAGTTCCATTGTAGTTTCTGAAGATTTATTGCTTTCTCTATATTTGAGTAAATACTTTTTTTTCTTTTCCCCTGCCCCAGTTACTGAAATCATGAATCCTGTGTATAGTCCTGGATCTTCTGGGGTTCCCTATGCAAATGCCAAAGGAATTGGTTATCCAGGTAAGTGACTATCTTAATGAATTTCAGTTACACTGATCTTTGTTTGTAATCAAGAAGAAATAGTCCCTTACGAATGGCTTCATCTATGGTAATCTGTTTTGGGAGTGGGGTGGGGGGTGTTAAATTTAAAAGTGACATTTTGAGAGTGATGTTAGTTGTTCTGTTATATTTCTAACTTCGGCATCTCTACCAAAGCAGCTTATTTTAGGAGCTCTAATAATTATGCCCTGCAAGAAGAGGAGTAAGTCTATTTCTGGTTGTAGTTGGCTGGCGCTGTTAACCTTTCTGTCCTCTAATTCTTGTTCATGCTATCTGTTCTATGACTCCCCAAAGTATAGCATCAAAGGTGGCACCAAGGAAACGGCCAAAAAATGTTTTTAAAACAGAAAGTAGATATATTTCATGCCTTCTTTGTTTCTCATTTGGCTTTCAAGTGTCTGACCAGCTTTCCCCCCCATCTCCTAATGTGTGTGTGAGCAGGCTTCATTTCTGATGCCTCATAGTTCTGAATTTGGATAAGGCAATAATTGGATTTGTACAGAACCTTCTGGGAAGGCCAAAGAGAAGGGCTGTGTGCCTCTGTAAGGCACTTCAAGCAGCATGTCTTGGTGTGGTCTTTTTTTTAATGATGTTTGTGGGTTAAGGGAGTTACTCCATCCTGGGAGAGGCTGGAGGATATTTTAGCTCCGATTTTCACGTATCAACAGTTAAACTTTTGTAGCTTTTACAGGGTGGCTGTTTGCTGATTTAGTTGGTGCTGGGTTGGGAGCTGGAAATCATTCCGTGCCATTACTGGTTATATTCTTTGTATCTGTACTGTATTTTCTCACTGGCATTTACAGGTTTTAAGTTTCTTTTCCAGGCTAGGTGGCATACTAGAGTTCCTCTTTTCCTCTTCCACTTCTCTGTGTTTCTTCTTCTAAATGTTGAGGCGTAAAATAATTTTCTTTATTGTTCACTTGATTGTGTCAAAAACATTTTTTTATTTTTACTTTTCAGGTGCTTCTATTTTTTTCCTCAAACCTAGTGTACCTTTCTTGATTTCTGCAGTATTTATAAGGGGAAAATACAAACTGTGTTGCAATGTTTCTAAGTCTACCGATGACTGAAGTGGTAATAAATTGTAAAGCTGATGCAGGGTAACCGTGAATCCCGCAGGATCGTTTTATGCTCTTTAACTGTCTTTGCTGTACAGACTACTGTAATTTTGTAATAAGGCAATCAGCAGTTATTTACTAATTAATATCAGTTACAGTACAGTTATTTGTATATTCATTGTAGATTGCTTTTTCAAGACTTTTTTTTGCTTAGATAAAGATTGTTGTGAATTATTTAAATATAACTTTGCATTTTTATCTCGTCATTTACACATTGCATTGAACTTCTTGTTTGTACCAATCTAACTGGTACCTTAATTTACTTAGGAAGATATATTATTGTGGATTCATAAATAGCAGCTTAAACAACATTACAACTTCTGATATTTTATTCTACAGTTTTACCACATATTGAGTTATATAAGTGCTGTATTTTGCCAGTCTCCACTAAAATATGTGGATTTGAAGTAGAATTGTTATAAAAGTGCCTTATATGTTATGCTACAAGTTGATCATTGAAAATTCTTTCTTACAGCAGTGAAGTCCTGGGTTTACACAACCCTGACTGTTAAATTCAGCTTGGTCAATAAGGTTTACAGCCTTACAGTGTTACAGATAGCTTGCTGAGCCACCTAGTTAAGCCTCAAAGACTGTGGGATAAACACAAAACACGTTATCTAAATGAAAAGTAGACTTGCACTTTAGGATTTTTTAAAACACCATTGCATGACTAAGTCTTTGCCTCTCCTAATTTAAAAGATACAGATTCTTCATTTGCAACCACTGAATTTACATGGGTTATGTGTCAGTAGAAAGTTATGAACATTGATAAGTGGAATGTATCATTTAAAGGCACTGTGTTTCTAAAGCTGTTGCCTATTTAATAGCTGTTTATATTATACTAATACACCTTTTTAGGGTGGTTGGATGGGTTTAAAGTAGCAAGGAATCGATATGCAAATGTTCTCACATCAAACTTTCAACAATGTAGAGGTTAGAACTGCTGCTTTTCGACTGTTTTTCTCAGGCAGCTTGTTTCCAGAGCAGTTCAGAGTGCTCTGTTGTGTTAAACCATGAAGAAAGAACAGAGGACTGAAAATATATACAACATGTTGCAGCTGTATGGTCAGTTTGAGGAAGGTGTAAAACTCTTCTAAAGTTATTCACTAGCAGCTTGTGAATTTTAAATCTTTAGAGCTGTTGACACTCTGAAGCGTTGGATATGAGTTGGATATGTTATTTTTACCGTAGATTTTTTAGCCTAATGCTTTTCTTAGTCTTATCGATGCTGAGCATCTAATAGTAGTGCCATGTGTATGTCACTTGGTATGTTTACAGAGTGGTTTACAAAACCAGGTTAGGATATATGGTCATGAGCTAAGGAATTTTTATTGTCGGGAGTTAATGCTCAGGGATTTATAGCAAAGTAAAAACCATTGAAATCTGAGTAGCAGTTTAGTAATTTCAAGCCTGACAGTGAATATGCAAATACCAATTGCCTTATATCTGGAGAAGCTGAAATCTTTAGGTGTTGGTAACAAAATGCAGTAGTAACTCTGTCTTTCTACTCAGTTTTATGGTTCAGAATAAGGTAAGTTAGTTCCTGGAAAAATCAATAGCTATGATTAATTCAACAATTTCACTTATTATGATCTAAACAAACTTAGTATCTTTCAAGTAACTGTAGATTCTGCTAATGCTGTGTTTTGCCTTATGTTGGAGGTCAGTACATCGCAATGTTAATTCAGCCTTACTGGTTCTTGTATGCTCGTGTAAAGTGTTTGCCTATCACTTTGCCGATACCTCATTAAATCACTCATTAACTGTCACAATATGTGCCTGAAACAAGTGAGCTTGTTTGATACCTAAGTGTAATAACAAATCTGTGTCAAATGCAACAAGCATTTTAGACTGCTTATGGTTGCTGTATACTCTCTGCTTGTGCTATCTGTGATCTGCAGAGTCAGAGTCGCGCTGACTTTGAGGAACTGATTATGAAAAAGTCCCTTCAGATAAATATTTTATGAACGTCAAGTCTTACAGTTCGGGGAGGAGGAGGGTTAGACTGTTGCACGAAACTTTGTCGTCCAACTAACTTGAGAGTTACTTGACCAACTTTGAGATTTGCTGAAACTGGGATGTAAGGAACAACGGCACTTGTGACTGTAGGTGTTCCCTTCATTCAGCGTCAGGCGGTTTGGGAGAAGTCCAGTGTTTTTAGTTGAGGAGGAGTAATTGAAGTTGAAAGAAGTACAGCAAGAATCTTGCAGAGTAAAGTCTAGTTAGACTGTGTGAGATAACTTTGATGTGTTCTTCCTTCTAGCTGGCTTCCCGATGGGCTATGCAGCAGCTGCTCCTGCCTATTCCCCTAATATGTATCCTGGAGCAAATCCTACCTTCCAAACAGGTATGTGTAATAGGTATGTCAAAGCAGTACCCTGAAGTTTAGAAGTTGTTAGAACAAAGAAAGGAAAAGCTGTAGAGGCCTACAGTAACGCTTATACTGTGGGAGAAGTTTTACATTGCTTTGAATATGACTCATAAGGAATCATCTGATAAATCAAAGTGAGCATAATCTTGGTTTCAGTCATACTTCTTATACCTTTGGAGAAGAGAAAAGCTAAGTTTTTAGCTCTTGTTTCTATGTTTCAGGCTGATACTTCAGGGTTGCATTGCATTTTCATTCACTGCTTCCCTCTTGATTCTGCTTGCTTTGCATCCTAATGGTTCTTAACCAAATTCCTGGTTTTCCTTCTGTCTGTTGTCTTCAAAATTCTTCTTTTTGATCCTTTTCTTACATGATGTGTGTAAGTTCAGCTTGCTTCCTTCTTTCTGCCCTGAAAATGATCAGGCATGAACTAATTGTCTATTAATCCTGGTTGCTGGGTAGGATATGAGCCTAGGAAAAAGGAGACAGGAAAATGGAAAAAACAGACCACTCACCTAAGTTGTTTTTATGTACTTCTGCTTTCAGTAATAAGAGAGGACTGTGATGTGGTGATGCTTGAAACAAGCCAGAAAATGGTAGCATTTAATTTCCACTTACTCCAGGAACACAGATCTGATAGAACAGTGTTCTCCTTGTTATTTTGCATACTAAGGAATTCCTTACATTGCTTTATTGATGTAGATCTGGGCCATCTTCAGGTGCTCTTTCACTCAGGTACACACAGCACACAACCAAATTTGTCCCGGAGTGCCCCTGTGTACCTTACAGGGATAGGAAAGGTTGCTGCTTGGAACTTGGAAGCTTACGTTGTGAAAGCCTGCTTGCAATATTGCAGTTCAGTGTTTGGAACATATGGCATTTCATTAACTACCAGGAGACTCTTAATAGGGTGTGGCAGCAATTCCTGAGACAAGAGGGAGTGAGTCCTCTAAAATGTTTGCCTGCAGAACCTGTTAAATGTGTGTAGCTTTCCTTGGAACTGTGGAGCATCCCAGTTGGTACAACCTGTGTCTCTGCTCAGTTTGCTGCTTAGAGACATGGCAAGAGCAGAACTGATTTTGGCTGCACTTTGGTCTTAAATTAAAGGTAGAGAAAGGGATGGATATTATAAGTTTCGGTAATTAAAAAGGAAGATCATTCTGTCCTACGGATAGGGTGTTGCATCTGTGCATGTATCATATCTAGGGGTAACAGTGTGCATTTGCAATTGATTGTCTAAGAACTTTGAGAATGATGCTCAAGGGAGAGCCATTCCCATGGGGAGTATAAGTCTTAGCATGGGAATCAAACCCCTAGGTGGCTTTTATTATCGGTTATATTACTAACAGGCCATTTGGTTTCAGGGTTGAGATTCCCTTAGGGGTGTGTCTCTGCCTTCTGTGCTTTTTGTGTATCGTCAGGATTCCTGCAGCGGTGCTGAGGAGCAGCTGTAGATTTGATCCTAGGAACAGGTAACTGAAAGGTAGTCCCAGTCTTGTTACTGGCTGGAGTTTGCAAATCCTGCTGCATGTAATCAGGAGACCGGTGTTTTATTAATTAATTCCTCCGTGTCGGTTATGTTGTAATAGGTTATGGTTTCTAGGGAAGATTTTTGTATGGTTAGACTTAATCGTGTTTTAAGATTAATCTTGGAATATCATCTCATGCTACGTAACAAAGTTAGAGACAGAAATTTTTCACTTTTATGTGAAAAAGGAATAAAGATGTATAGAAGTCTACCATCTTTGAATGCCCTTAATCTTTGTTAAAGCTAGCGCTATTAGAGTCTTTCTTGCCATTGAATAGAAAATAAGCTTTTATTTCAGAACTAAGAGTAGCTTTAATTTTTAGCTACGCTTTAAGCTGTGAATTCAAGTTAGAAATGTCCAGATCTTCTCATTCAGGCAGATAACAACTTGAACTACTTTGTCCTAATGCCTGGCGTTTTATTTTTTTTCTTATAGAACTGCTTGTTTGTAGACTCAAAGCTTTTGTAAATTCACATCATGCAGCAGTATGTGAATGTGCCATGCTATAGCTGTTCAGAAGGGATACTTTTTTAAACGTATCATTCTTAAATTTCTGTAGTTTTGAATAACGATGTGGTTTACTTTTAAGGTCTCTGCTCCTTGTAAGGAGGAAAAAAATTAAATGGGAAGGCAGAATATGTATTGTAGAGATATACCATGTTGCAAGAATGGAAGTTAAATTACCTGTGCAGCTATACCAGGGGGCTTTTAGAATTGAGTGAGGACATAATTGTAGTTCAGTGGTGATGCTTCGTGTTCAGCATTTTGTAGCTGAGATTTTCAAACCAATAGCTGCCCATAATAGAGACTGAAGTTACTTCCTAAGCATGCTCTGTTCTTCAAATGCTTAGGATCTCTAGAAACAAGAGTTCAGCGTAAGTGCTGTGATAGCTTTCTTTGGTATCTCTGAAAGTGATAAATTGTATTTTAAGAAAAATAAAAAAAAACAAGAAACCCATACTAAATCTATTTCTTTGTTACTACAACAGTTTTCAGTTTGAAAGGTGGAAAGAAACTTGGACTTCTGCAAAAAGAATGCACATCATCTGTCATCATGCTGTCTGCACAGACTTTTTTCACAAGTGCCTGTGTTCTCTTTGCTGTATGGCTTCAAATCTGTTCTCTGTATTGAAGTCAGAACATTCTAGACAGTTTTTAAAGTCAACCTAATCTCTATTCTGATAGTCTAATTTTTTTTGTCTGTAATTACTAAGTGGTTTTTTTCCTTGTGTTGCCCTAGTGCTAGGTTGTACACTTCCAAATAAGTAGGAATCATGTCTGTGGATGTTGTGTTTTCTGGTGTGGTAGACCTGCATGAGACCCCAGATCTTTTCAGCATAGCCCAGGCTACGTCTTTGATGCTTTCTCCAGAATGGGTCCTGCCTGTTGTTTACTGCCCTTAATGTCATTACTGGTGGATGCTGCTGCTGAGGTGTTTGTGTTTCCACTCTGTTCATTAAGACACAACGTAATCATGGGAGTGTAGCAATGGTGCTTTTCATAAATCTCCTTCATGCCTCATCAAAACACTTTTCTGTTATCCTGAGATTTGTCTGATGATGGTTGGAGAAGTTATGGAAGAGCTGTCTTTGGGCAGGGTCTGAGCCAGCTGTTGCTACTTATCCCTGTAAAAATTGAAGAGTTCCCATCAGACTGATTTTAAGGGTCTTGTAATAGAAATGCAAAATTCTTTCTGATGCAAAATATAAAAATAATCCTTAAGTGATAATTAAGGGTATACCTATGTATGTAATACACAAAAAGGAGATTTTATTAAAGATACTGAAGTGCCTTCAAAGTCTTAATTGGCAGTTGCAAGGAACTCTACAGTGCTTGTGTTTTAGAGGTATGGCCTTTCATACTTATTTTAGCCAGGTCAGAAAATGCCAGGAAACATATATGAATAAAAGCAAGTTGAAGTGAAGGCTGCAGACTGAGTCCCTCTGTTCTGTGAAAATCCATCTTGAGCTCTTTGTATGATTCTGATTATTGAAATTGTTATTTTTGTGCTGTCTTTTGTGCTGTTAACTTTTCATGGTTAATTGACACAGTCAGGTATTATTTTCAGGCTATTATTATTATGAAAATGATAGAACTTGTGCTTGGGTATTGAAAATAGCCCTACTAAGTACTCACTTGGACTGACACTAGCTTTCCATGCTTTTAATGCAGATTTACCTTTGTTTCAGGTTATACACCAGGCACCCCGTATAAAGTATCTTGCTCACCCACCAGTGGTGCAGTGCCACCATACTCTTCGTCGCCGAATCCCTACCAGACTGCTGTGTACCCAGTTCGAAGTGCCTATCCACAGCAGAATCCGTATGCACAGGTAAATGAACAAACCCCAAACCCTGGCTGCTTGGATATGTTCTGTTTACCTTGTGATATTTGCTTCAACTCTGAACTTTACAGCACACTTATTCCTTCATAGGTGGAGAGAATTTTTAGCTGCCTGCAGTAATACAGTGATTTACAGAGTGTGTGTGCGCACTTCTGCATTCTCAGCAGTTTTAAGTGCGTGCTGGATGCTGTAATGACCACATCCTGGTTTCTTTTTGTCAAAAACTGTCGTAAACTTCCATTAAGTTTTTTTGTCTCTGTTGTGATTCAGTGAGTTCCAGGTGTGCACGCTGTTGAAAACTATTAGAAAGGATAGAATTAAGACTTCAGTAAACATGGTATTTTGGGGGAGAATTCAGCCCTCTGCATAGGGGAAACTTGTCTGGCTTGTACGCAGTTGTTGAAGGGAATTAATAAGCACGTAACAAGGTTTATCCAATACACTTAATGTAGTTGGATTTGTCAAAAACCTTTCGTTCTTCAAGTAAAAGCAGCTGAATAAAAGGTTGTGAAAGAATGAGAGCAAATTCTGTCATGGATTAATATATAAAAAGATACAAAGTGAAGAGAATGAATGGCGAATGAGCCCTTATTATTGAAGGTGCATTCGGCATTGGAGTTCTACAAAGATCCCTGCTTTTGCCTCTTATCCTAAATACCTTATGAAAGGGCTAAACGTTAAAAAATTTACCAGTGAAATGCAATTGAAATAGCTTAACTGTATATGTTGGCTTCTGCTCTGTAAATACATTGCATCTTCAGAGTAACGCTTTTATTTTATGGTATGTTCATGAGAAAAGACATTATTTATCTTCTCCACCAGATATAATAGACTTACATAATTCGCTTTTTTTCCTCTAACAGCAAGGCACTTACTACACACAGCCTTTATATGCAGCACCACCCCACGTAATTCACCACACCACCGTTGTGCAGCCAAACGGCATGCCAGCAACCATGTATCCTGCTCCAATTCCGCCACCAAGAGGAAATGGTGTGACTATGGGGATGGTGGCTGGGACTACTATGGCAATGTCAGCAGGTATGTGAACTTAACAACTTTTATGCTTTCTTCGTGAAGCTCCACTTTCGGGTCAAGACAAAAATGTAATGCCAGAGGTGTACTTGGCAGAATCATAAAACTGTTCAGGTTAGGAGAGACTTCTGCAGGTCATCTAGCCCACACTCTTCAAAGTGGGTTCAACTAGATCGGGTTGTGTGTTTGTGTGTTGAGTGATATTTTGATCATCTCTGAGGATGGAGATGTGTAATTTTTTCAGAGATTAATGTTATGGTAAAATGGGTCTTTATAGCTGTCTGGAATTTCACATATTCTTGCATCCTTTGTTTCACATCCTATCAGTGTCAAGAATCTGACTTCCTCCTCTCATTACATTTCTCTATGCTGAATGCAGCAACCTCAGTGTTCACAGCCCACACCTCTTATCACTGACCTTCTTTGTATGTTGAGATGTAACATTTCACTTGTTTGCACTACTTAGAAGTCTTCTGTGTCACGTAAAGTAGTTGGAGATGTCTCCTTCCTAATGCCACACCCTTTTAGTGGGAGTATTTTGGTGAAAATGTTGTTTAACCAACACCTAGACTCATCTGTGAATGTTTACCGAGGGGGTGTCATGCTTTGTTACTCTGTGGGTGTTCACGCACAAAGCAATGTCCACATTGACTCAAAGGATGCTCAATTCAGTAATTTAAAATTGCAAACCACGTGCCTATTTTCAGATTCTGGTTTTTGTCTTGTCAAATTTATCACTTAATTTGAGGAATCTCGAAACTAGGGATGCCACGTGTTATAAACTGAGCTAACATTAGAGTTTTGTATGTGGGCAAGCTTATCCCAGGTGTGTTTTACTGTTTCTAAAACATACTGTAAAGTAAGACTGTTGAGATCCTGCTATCTTAGCTTGTTTGTTTCTGAAGCCACTTAGTTTGTAAAAGCCTGTAATAATGCAAACAAGAACTAATTTATGAGTCAAAGTCTCTCTACTATCAAATTTTCTCGTGGCTTTTAAAGCCTGCTGTTGGAAAAAGTTTTGCAGTGAATAATGCTTATGTCGCAGAGTTTTTGCTAGAGCTATTTTTAAGTAATGAGAATCTATGTGTGCGTTGGACCAAACAGTGATCATCTTCCATACGTGTTTGAAGGAAGATTGGGACTGGAGTGCAAAATGATACTGGTAATTTTAAATTGGAAGAGGAGCAAGCTGTAATTGTTCTGAAAACTAACTTTTTTTCCTCCCCCCCCTTTTTTTTACTATACTAGAATATGTGCTTACTGAAAAAATTGTTCTCTTCGTCCTAGGTACTTTGTTGACAACTCATTCCCCAACTCCAGTAGCTCCTCATCCAGTTACGATGCCCACATACCGGGCTCCAGGAACACCAACCTATAGTTATGTCCCCCCGCAGTGGTGATCATCCTGGCAGTCAGTGTAAGTCACCGATTTCGATTGAAAGCAGTTAATATTTCTTACAAATGACTCCATTGCAGGTTCTTTTGGGGAGATTTTTCGGAAGGAAAGCAGTCTGGGGTACCTCTGCAGTATTCCAACTGAGTAAGAATACATGAAAATTACTGCTTCTGTGATAGCAGTTCCTTGCAGTGGAGAAGAGCAGCCTAGTGGGACTTCTTCAGTGCTCTGTATCTTCAGAAATGGTGAAATGTTTTCATGGCTTGCAATTCTTGAATATGAAAGAAGGAGCCTCCAGTTTGCCTTATTAAAATACATCTGGAACTAAATGTATTTGGTATTTTGGATTCGTTGGTAACTGACTTTGGCCGTACTGTGATTTGTGAATGAAGCAATGTATGTAACTTTGTAGGGGTTTTTATACTGGCTAACTATGTAGGCAAGGAATGTGTTTTGCCTTGCTCTGAGGGTGAATCTTTCTCTCTGCTGAAACAAATACAAAACTTTGAGTTAATTTCATATATTCATTGTTTCAGGTAAGTCTTGGTTCATAATACTTGTAGTCAGCACGGAAAGATTGTTTCTAGTGTGGAATGAAATTAGATCATGGATTTCAAGAAAAGGAGTTTAATTTTGAAATCTGCTGTAAGATGGGGGGCGTAATATATGTCACATTGACACAAAGCCTGGTATTTTTGGGATCCTCACTTCTGCTTCTGATGTATTTTTTGCATATACATTGAGAACAGCTTCATTTTAAATAAGGGCTTGTCAGACTAACTGATCTAGAAGTTTTCATTTTTGGTCCATGTAACTTATGACAAAGTTTAACTTTCTCTGGATTTCTGTCTCAGCAGTTAGGAGACGTCTGTGACTACAGGTGACTGTATTCCCTTTAACACAACAACCACTGCTCATTTTGGTGTGATGCTGTGTATCAGCCTGCAGATCTGAAACGTTTCACATAGAATATGTAATCCAGGAGTATAAAATGAGTATGAAGAGTGAGAGTTTTGCTGTGACTAAACTCATGACTGCTGATAATTAAATTTAGCATAAAATACCTTTTCAATATTACACCTTCTACTTAAGACAAAACTGCTAGTGCTGACAGAAAGATAGAATGGACATGACAAGAAAATCCAGGTGGTGGAGCCTGGGTTAAGAATTGGTTGATTGAAGTGCTAAGATAGCATTATATGATACTCAGCATTTGTTGTCTGTGCCTATAAATGTGGTGCATGCAGTGCTAGACTGTTCTACTGCGCAGAAATAGTATTTCTCATAATTGAGAATATTTCCTGCTTTTTCCTCTTATTAATGTAGGTTTGAAGATGGGAGATATGCAATCAAGAAATTGAGGTTTAAAAGTTGGTGCTGAAGCCCTCATGCCTCCAACCAGGACTTTTCTTCTGAATGCTTTCAACACTTGGCTAAACACTACTAATTCCTGATCACTGAAGATTTTCCAGTGCTGCATATCTTACATCTTGGAACTCCAGCAGTTAGTCTTAAAGCAAATCCTGTTTTGTGGACTGTCTTGCAATTTTTTAGCTAATTATAAAGATAAAAAGGGAGTATAAATTTATTCTGATCCATATCTAGTTGAATGCATGTTAAAACACAAAAACAAAGCTTGCTCAATCTACCTGCAGTGACTGATGCAAAAACCATCATATGCAAATCCAAAGGAACCGAAAAGTATTTTACAACTTGTATCACTAATGCACTGTTGTAATGTATGCAGGGTCTTAAAAGGTAGACTCATGAAAGTGAGTTTCTTTATAGAATACCATAATATACATTAGATAAGTGCTTCAGCCTTTTTCAGGTTGATGGAGTTGCCAGTTTAAAAGGGGCATATTTTTATTTAAGTGATGGATTCTTTTCAAATTCAACTACTAAATCGGAGCGACTGGAAAATGAGTCAGGCAAGCTGTAGAAATCCCTCACATAGTTAGTTTACTTAGTAACTTTTCATTTCCATTATATGAATTCAGTGTTACACAGATGTTCCTAAGGATCAGAATGAAACAACAAAGGTAATGCTGTGTGTGCCAGTAGATGAAGCAAACTGCCTTGAGGCAAAACTGGCTCTTAGGAATAGTAGGAGGTGACATCACCTGCATAATGAATTGCATGTCCTGGGGAGATAAATATCCAGTTCATATGATGCAAGACATGTCAAAGTGAGACTGCCACACAGACTGATAGAAAAACACTTTCTTTTAGTTCTCAGTTCAGGAAATCCTTGCTATTTTTCCTAAGGAATGTTGTAGTCCGTTGAAAATGTATGTGCAGTTGATCCAGCTTACTTTCCTGAAACTTAGAAGTGTTAGGGCTTTCTACAACGAACAGGAGGACTTTCAGCTGCATGTTATTCTGAGGAAAGCTTGTGTGCCTGATGAGTATGTTAAAGGGGAACAAATATTTTAACACAATTTCCTTATTAGCTACTTGCAGTATGGACTGTGGGTATGCTGCTGTCAACTGCCAGAATAGAGACGTTTCAAAAAGCTGTCCTTTCTTTTTTTTCCTAAAAATATTTGTAACTGAAGTAGGAACCATTTGTTGGTTACAATGTTTTGATGTGTTTACTTAGTATTTTCTTCTTTTACTTCCCAACTTGCACTCAGAAGCATGTAAAATAAGACTGACTGCAGATCAGCATTTCATTGCAATGCGTAACTTGTGGTATTCTTTCTTGCAACTTCAACTTTTAAGCAGTACCTCAGAGCAAATGCTATGGCGATAAAGGGCTAGCCTTAGAACCCATGCGTATACCAAAATTCTTACAAGGGAGATTTTAAATTTTTAAATTTGAATATTGCACAATAAGATCAATATTTTCTTTAAACTTCCTCAACTTATGATTCCAGAAAGATGCAATTTTTTTTTTTTATGCATTCTGCCTGCAATAAATTACATAGTAAATGGTTATAAAATGTTGTTCCCTTTTAAGCGTTTACACAGAGGTATATCAGGCTGTGTTCTTGTAGGTGAGTTTCCTTTCAGAAGTTGTGTATGTAGTTATGCTTTGTTTTGGGGTGTTCTGCTCCTGTACAGACGTGGCAGCTACTTTGAGGTAGCATTAGTGATGACGTAGTGCTGCCGCTCCAGAACTCTGCCCTGGCGGGAGGCTTACGTACCTTCATAACTCGTTGGTGGTCAGAGCCTTCAGTAACTTTATTTTTTACAGTAAGCACTCTCCGTATTTTGTACTTCCTTTTGTTTGTTTGTTTGTTTAATAAAGCTTAGGTTTATTTTGCATGAATCACTGTCATGGACGGCCCCCTTATTTCTCATGCCTTGAACATAACTGTGTTGTTGGAAGAAGTACTTTAAAACTTATTCATAAGCACTTACTGCAGCTTAGGGATTTCCATATGTTTTTATATGGAGCAGAAAATTACCCCAGACAAACTCTTTGAATTTGTACTGCTTCGTTCAAATCTGTTTAATGATTCCATTTGTGTAGAAGACTTACAGCTTTGATTAGTCAGGTGTGCCGGAGAGTACAGTGAGCATTAATACAGGCCATTTGTCTGCTGGAGCTGGTAGAGAGTGACATCTTGTTGTCTTAGCATGATTTTGATGTAAAACTAAGGTATGAAACAGCTGTAAAGAACAAGCTGAAAGCTTTGCTGTCTCCTGGCTCATCACCCAATAAACTAAAGCTTTGAAAATCATAGGAGAGAACTTTGCTGAGTGCTGCAATAGGTAAACAGTTAAGGAATGAATATAACTTACTATATATTTGCTCTAACTTCATATTCCTAAATAACACCTTGGAATTGGTCTGTGTGTAATATTCCATGACATTTAGGCAGTCTCACTTACTTGAGCACTTTTTTTCTAAGTTGCATTATGGGATTCTCCACAAGGGGGAAACTGTACCTTTTAAAAAAGGTACTGCACCTTCTGCACCTTCCAGTTTGGATTGAGTACAACCTGCTGGGAGGGTGGAGAGTGTCTCCAGTAGTTGATACGGAAAGTAACCAAAAGCACAGTGCAGGGGGATGGGGGGGAATATGTGTATATATAACTATCTTAATGGTATTTTGTTGCAAATATTAGAAAGCATGGATATAAAACTGCGGCGGGGGAAACTGTACATCATTAAATAGGCGTTTACACAGTGAGGGTCTTATGAAACATTCTCTCCTGCTTTTTGTATAACATTCCCTATTTAGAATTCCTTTATAAATAAATACGCAGTATGTTTTTGCACTAGAGCTCCTCAGCAAATGAACAGAGCTAGTGCAGTAGAGACATTTCAGATCAAGCTTCTCTTTAAAAAAATTAAAAAAAAACCAACAAAAAACCAAACAAAACCTTTTATGGCAGCTTTATATGATTAAAAAAAGTACTACTTTAAACCTGGAACTGAAAATAACTTGCAGCAATAACAAAGAGAAGTCCAAGAAAGTTGGGGTTTTTTTTCTTAAATTCAAATTTCAAGTGTTGAGTTTAGATAAAGTATTTTTTAAAAACTGAGATATTCCCTATGTCAGTAAAAACTAATGAAAATGTCTGTTAAATGTAGCAGCAGCAAAAGAAAAACAGCTAATAATTGGCACCAAAAATGTGTAGCCCTAGTCAATGGCGTGGTGGATATTAATGAAAGTCTAGGAAGGAAAGCAGAGAATCTATTACTAGATCTTGCTTCTGCTTGTTGTAGCCATCTGTTTCAAGTTTCTGGGAGACATGCAGGAATGCTGTTCAAGAAAGCTGCTTTTTGAGTGTACTGTGCAAGTTAAATGCTTAGATGCAGTGGTAGATGCAAAAATCCTTGTTTAGTTAAAGTCCTTCCTTGTATTGCTTCATCCACTGAAAAAACAAAACAAAACAAAACAAAGCACCACCACCTGTAATACCACTGTGTTTTAGCATTGTTTGAGAATAGTTCACGGTACAGAGTTGTATACCAGGGTACTCGAGATTGGCAGCACTTCACAGAGCGTTGTGGCCTCGCTGCTGCTTGGGTAGTAGGGCCACTTAGGGTATCTGAGCAAGGGATGGTCAGAATTGACTTGGAATTGCTCCCCAGTGCTGAAGCACAGTATTACACACCTTTCGTTTGGGTTCCAAAGGTATTTCTGTTTGACTAGGTAAGCACAGTGATGCGATACCACCACTGAACTCCAGGCTTAAACTCAGGCCAGAGAGTAGTGAATACCATGTCTGTGAAACCTCCCATCTTAGAAACATGAGCGGTAGGGTGCTTCAGCTGGGACTTGTGAAATGCTTGTGATGCTCTGGTGATTCAATGGTTGCAGTCGCCCAGGATGTGGTTTGTGTTGTGGTGGGTAGGGAGTGGGCCTGGTCCATGTCCAGCCTTCTCCGGGAGGCATCACTGGCCAGCCTCGACACGTGCAGGGGGTCTTAAGCAACCCATTAATCCTCATGTTCAAAAACCGTAAAAATTTAAGCTTGTTCAGATTGCTCTCATTGTAAGTGTCAGCTTTCTAATCCTGTTTTTTATCAGTTCTAAGCTTCCTGCAGAGACCCTAAGATTCAGCGAGGTAGGATGCCAACTGCAGCAAACTTAGAATAGTTTTGTGTGTCAGAGCTCGCCAGCCATCCCGTTCATTCTGAGATCTCCTCTGAAGTAGCGAGGACTCTTTGAGCAGACTGTGTACACCTCTGTTTGGGGTTGTGGAGAGGAAAGGGGGTGATTTTGTAGAGAGAAGAGATGGACGAGGAACAAGTGCTTGTCTGGGGACAAGCAAACCTTTTCTTGTGTGGGCTGAAAATAGCACTGAGACATCTGAATTCCACAGGTAGTAAGGGTCCATTTGTGATGTAAAAAATAACCCTGAACAATTTATGGGCTCTGAAGTTTCAACATCAAGAAAGTGAACGTGACTTTTCTAAACTGTTGTGACTTTTGGGCACTTAGGAGGCAAACTGGGAAAGCTTTTTTTAGCTGGCTGCTGTACAGACTTGTTTTAAGTAGAATGGATTTGTTAGTGGTTTTTTTTTTTTATTGTAATGCTATTATTGGCTGCCCTCATGTCTTAAGATTTGAAAAAGTGAGTGCATGCAATGGAAGTACAAGAGGCCCCAGTAATAGTTCTTCATGTTTGTTATGAAATAGACACAGGTTTCCTTTTTACGACTTTTTTTTAAAACTGTCTTACGAACAGTTGTATTGGTACTTTTTTTAAGTTTAGGTCAATGTTGTCTTCCAGAATAAGTTTTAAGGCATCACTCACTCCTGCATTGAACTATCGCATCAACACAAAGAGTGGAGACTCCATTCTGAGCCAGTTCAATTGTGAAAATTCATACTTTTTTATTTTTTATGCAATTCAATGAGTAGGTGAGCTCAGATTTAACTTCTTAAAAGCACGTTTATTGTAACAAGAATTGTTATGTATTAATACTTCGGTT
Source organism: Neomorphus geoffroyi (assembly GCA_033558235.1). NCBI lineage: Eukaryota > Metazoa > Chordata > Aves > Cuculiformes > Neomorphidae > Neomorphus > Neomorphus geoffroyi. Next base: position 8,499,568 of record JAUMJM010000012.1, read on the forward strand.
TTCAATAAAGATTGACTTGTGTTGCTTATTTTGTTTTTTTTCTGCTGTCTTTGATGATGTCGTTTTAGAAAAGAGTCTGTTGCTGGATAGCTGTGTGGTCTGTTGAAACTGAGCTACTGAAATCTGGTGATTGATCAAAGCAAATGTTTAAATAGGTTGAGTGACTTCTCAGTAAGGTGGCCAGCAAAATGCAGCAGTAAAGGCTTCCCAATGGGGTATAAGCTGCCCTGAGTTGCCCTGCCTGGCAGGATGGTAGAGGGGGTGCAACCCTGCCTCATTGCCTTAGGATGTGTTTCCTGGGATTTGAGATTTTCATTGTTTGTAAAACAAAGAAAAATGAACAAATGTAAAATTTCCCAATGCTGTACGTTTACTTGATACCAGATCAGTGCTGTCTGAGAGGTGATGAGCTTTGAACAGAACGCTGTTATAAATCAGGGTCTTGAGTATTCCCCAGAAGGAAAAGTAGTGCCCATAGATGGCCCTATTTTTCTTCCCCCTATATAGCCCTGTATCAGCTCTGTGGAGGCCCCAGCTCTGTCCTTCCCTATAGAGCCCCCTATAGCGCCCTGTCTCCCTCCTATGGAGCCCCCTATAGAGCCCCTATCATTTGTATCAACAGATGAGGACAAGGCTGAGGTACTCAGCAACTTTTTTGCATCAGTGTTCACTGGCAGCTGCTCTCACCCACCAAGGTCAAAGAACAAGATGGGATCAGGGGTAAAGTCCCTTCCACTGTAGGGGAAGATCAGATTCGTGCCCACCTGAGGAACCTGAACATGTAGGAGCCTGTGGGACCTGATGAGATGCATCCCAGAGTCCTGAGGGACTCTTGGCAGTCAGGGGAAGGCCCTGGTGACTGGGGGTAAAAAGGAAGACCCTGGAAACTACTGACCTGTCAGCCTCACCTCTGAGCCCAGGAAGATCGTGGAATAGACCCTCCTAGAAGGCATGCGGAAGCACATTGAGGTGATTTGAGAGACCCAGCATGGCTTCACCAAGGGCAAGTCCCGTCTGACCAACCTATTGGCTTTCTACGATGGAGCGACCGCATTAGTGGGCACGGGAGAAGCAATGGATGTAATCCATCCCGACATCGGTAAAGCCTTTGACATGGTCACTCACAACATCCTTCTCTCTAAATCAGAGAGAGGTGGATTTGATTGGTGGACTGTTTGGTGGGTGAGGAACCAAAGCATTCCATGATTTCTGACAGCTCCTGCCCTGTGTCTGCAGCCCTGACCCTTCTCTGTTGCTGCTCCTCGGGAGGTCCTGAGCCTTTCCCTGTGCTCTATTAACTCTTCTTACCTTCTGTCTTCTCACAGACTCCAGACGCTGCCACAGGCTGGCAAAGTAAGTGAAGTTCAGATAATTATAACTCACAAGGCACCTGCTACGGGCTCTGAAGTCTCCAGGAACAACACCGTCATCCCACAGGTAATGAGGAACAGCAACAAGCAGTCCCATAGCCAGAAATTCCAGACAAAGCATCTAGAACAAAATAAAAAGAATGCTAACTATTGAAGCACCTTGCCACCCCTGAACACCAAATGCAAAACTGCCTCTCTAGAAAACAAAACAAAATTACCACAACAGCTTGTCCTGCTCCAAAAGCTGCAACGAACTGAAAGAGCAGCACAACACTAACCTCGGGGCAAACCAAGAGCTACAGAATTCCCTGATTGCAAAGCCTGTGGTTCACAAACACCTGGGCCTCAACTAGGAATGGGGCGGGGTGAACACCCCCCCCCCCTCCCCCCCCCCCCCGCAGGGATAAATAGGAGCACCTAGGGATTACCTGTTCTGCCTTTCACAGCAACGGGAACACGAGCGGAGAAGTGGACCCTTAGCAGAGGTACCGGTACCTGCTCTTTTGCTCCAGCTTTGTTGTCGTTGTTTAGTTCTGACCTGGCTGATTTTAGCAGCTAAAGCCACGCAGCTGGGTCCCAATTTCACTTTTCCCTTAGAGGGAAGGGAAATGAAAACAAGGAAAAAGGCTCGCAGACTGGAAACTAAAGCTACGGCTTTAGTGAAGTGGTGAGGAGGGTTATGACGAAAATAATTAGAAAATGATGAGATATGTAGGGGTATTTGTGACGCGGTTTAGCCCCCAACTCGCTGGATTCGGCAGCTAAAGCTGCGCAGTTGGGCCCCCACGTTCCACCCCCCAACAGCACCGGGGGTAAAAGGGAGAGGAAAATGAGAGGAAGAAGGCTTGCAGAATGGGAAGTAAAGCTACAGCTTTAAGGAAAAATAGGTAATAACGGTACTAATGATGAAAATAATGAGATAGTAATGAAATAGGTACAGATACCCGAGATCGTGCTCCCCCCCATCCCTTGATGACCGTGTGTCACCACAAACACGGTACGGAGCACTAGAGAGGGCCCTATAGTGGTCCCCATAGGAGGGACACAGGGAGATATGGGGGGCTCTAAAGCAGGGACACAGGACCCAAGACAGGATTTATATGGGGCTATAAAGAAGGGAGGCACGAGAGGCAATAGGGGGCCCTATAGTGGGCTCCTTAGGAAGGATATGGGTGATACAGGGAACTGTATAAGGGGCTACAAAGGGGGGACACAGAGAGCAATAGAGGCTCTATAAAAAGATCTAAAGTGGGGACACAGGGCACAATGGGGTCTCTATAGTGGGCTCCATAGGGGGTACACTGGGTGATACAGGGGAATCTATAGGGGGCACCATAGCGGGGACACAGGGTGCAGTATGGGTTTTGAAGGGGACCTCTAAAGGGAGGGCACAGGGTGCTATAGGGGGACCTATAGTAAGCTCTATAGGGGGGACGCAGGGTGACATATGGCACTCCATAGGGGGCTCCACAGGGAAGACACTGGACGCCGTAGGGACTCTATGGGAGGCTCCATAGGGGTGGCACTGGGTGAGACAGGGGCTCTATGGGGGCCTAATAGGAGGAAAAACACAGGGTGCTATAGGGGTTCTATAAAAGGCTCCAGAATGGAACACAGGTTACAATAGGAGTTTTATAGGGGGCTCTAAAGAGGGCGGCACAGGGTGCAATAGTAGCCCTATAGGGGTCTCCATTGGGGGAATACAGGCTGCAACAGGGGCTCTCTAGGGGGCTACATGGAGGAGGACACAGGGCGCTACAGGGACCCTATAGGGGGAACACAGGGTGCAGTTAGGGCTCTATAGTGAGCTCCATAGGGGGGACACAGGGCATGATAGGGGCTCTAAAGAAGGCACCATAGGGGCTCTCTAGGGACCTCCATAGGTGGACACAGGACATTATAGGGACTCTATAGGGGCCTCCATAAGGGGGACACTGGGTGTGGTTGGGGCTCATAGGGTGGTCATTAGGATGGACACAGGCACGATTTGGGCTCTGTAGGGGGCTCCACAGGGGGGACACGGGGCACTATAGAGGTTCTAAATAGGGGACACAGGGCATAATGGCTTTGTAGGAGGCTCCACATGGGGGACACACGCCATGATAGGAGCTATACAGGAGGCTCCACAGCAGGGATGCAGGGCATGATAGGCATCTCCACAGGAGGGACACAGGGCGTGATAGGAGCTCTACACGGGGCTCCATAGCAAGGACACAGGGCATGTTAGGGATTCTATAGGGGTCTCCATAGGGAGGATACAGGGTGTGATAGGGTCTCTATTGGACATTCTGTAAGGGGACACAGGGCGAAATTGAAGCTCTATAGGGAGCTCTGCATGGTGAAACACAAGGTGCTATAGGGGGTCTTCAGAGTGCTCTTAATGGGGGACACAGGGTGTGATGGGGCTCCATATTGGGGACACAGGGTGATATAGGGGTCTCTAGGATGCAGCAGGGACTCTATATGGGGCTTTAAAGGGTGGGCGCAGGTTGTTATAGAGGGCTCTAAAGGGGCAACACGAGGCTATAGGGGGCTTCAAAGGGATAAAACAGGGTGATATATGGGACTGTATAGTAGTCTCTATCAGGGGACACAAGGCTCTATGGGGTGCTCTATATATGGCACCATAGGTGGGACACAGAGCTCTAAAGGGGGGACATGGGGTGGTATAGGGACACTATAGGCTGGGGAAAATGTTGGTATAGGGCATTTTATATTGGGCTTTATACTGGGGATACAGGACTCAATAGGAGCTCTACAGGGGACTTTAAAGTATCCTTATAGAGCCTGCTATAGAGTTCCCCATAGTGCCCTGATTTCCTCCTTTAAAATCCCATACAGATCTGCCTTTAACAACAATGGTTCCCCTATAGAACTCTTACAGTGCCCTGTATCCCTCATATGGTGCCCCTATACAGCACCCTATAGCACCCTGTTTCCCTCCTATAGAGACTCCTATAGCACCCCTATAGTGTCCTTTGTCACCCCTATAGAGCCCCTAGAGTGCCCTGTGTCCCTCCATAGAGTCCCTTATAGAGGTCCTTTAGCATCTTATGTCCCTCTTATAGAGGACCCCTTATAGAGACCCTATAGCTCCCTGCATCCCCCTTATGGTGTCCCCTATAAAGCTCCCCACAGTGCCATGTCCTCTCCTATAGGGCCCCTATGGTACCCTGTGTCCCCCATTTAGAGCCTTGTATAGCGACCTGTGCCTCCTCTATAGAGCCCCCTGTTTCTTTTGTGTGTCAGTGACTGCTGGCAGCAGTGAAGTTACAATGTAAGTGTACGTGTTAGGGCAGTTCAGGACTACACTACTTGAACCGACCAGGTACTTTCATTTATTGTAGGTCTCCAAATTTATCAATAACTTACCCAGTAACAACCTTGTGAAAAGCCGTCGTGCAAGAGGGAGATGTAGTTTAAAGGACTGCATTGAACTGCAGAAATAGCATTTGAGTCTCGAGCTTGTTGCCACAGGTGGCTTTTGTTTTTCTGGCAAGCAGTTCAGCTTCTCAGCCAGGCACTAGGAATCCCTTGGATGGATTTTTCTCTGTGCGTTTTACCTCAAACTCACTGCTGGTAGCTTATCCAGGGACCGCTTGTGTTTTACAGGGACATAGCTTTGAGGGGTTTTTGCAAATATCGGGCATGATGCAAATTCATGATCTGTATCTAATGGGTTGCTGTTATCTGGGAGGATGTGATGGGGAAATAATGTTCTTCAGAATGATGTTGATCATTCTTGAGTTTGAGTGATTCTGGTACAGCTGTTCTTGTGGTAGCATGTTGTTGGGAAGAACAGCTTTGTAACTGACACTCATAAGACTCAGCTTTTAAGTCCGTATGTGGGGTTTCTTGCGTGTTTGTTTTAAATGTATCCATGGAAGTACCAAAAAGATGGTTTGATTTCTGCCCCCCCTCCCAGATTTGTCTTGCAAGGACATGGCAATGCACGTTACTCTCCCACTTAGGTACCGATGTGTGGTCATTAGCTACTTGCGGTGAAGGTTGGATGTTATTGATCAGAACTCCCCCCGCTTTAGAGGCAGCTTTGAATGCTTGGTAACAGCCAGAGCCCCTTCCAGAAAAGTAACCACTCCGTTAGCGGATATAAGTCAGAAATAAGGTAAGAAGTTTTGAGTTTCAAGTTTTACTGTTGCTAATTATGGATAAAAGAAAGTTTGCTTTTTCTATCATCTTGCTTCAGAATCTAAACCCCACATCACGCTGCAGACAAATTCGGGTAGGAGCAGGAGTTTTGTAGTTGAGCTCGCCAGCATCAGGAGTGATGTATGGAATTTTCCTTGGTCGGAAATGTCAGTCCTAGTGCTGGGGTAGAAGGTGTTGCAGCAATACACTAATAAAATGTCTGACTCGTGGGGCAGAGACTGAGTGATCTTCTGGATTTAATTTCAGAATCCATCAGGCTATGAGTGATCCTGAAACATCCATTGTCATTTTTGGGCTAATCTACTTTGTGGCATTTTACAATAGCCAATTGTTTTCTGGGCAAGGAAGATAAAACACAGGGAAAAACTGATGCTTCAGAAAGAGGGAGCGGAACATGCCTTTCCAGTTTCACTGTTACCAACCTTATTAGAAGAATTGTGATCATGTGAAGTTCACAGTTGAGATGAAATGCTGTATCCTCTTTCAGTGCACGAACACGAGGATGGCTGAAGCTGCGGGTAAGGCTTTTCTTGGTGGTGTGGTTAAGATAGCAAGTGTATCGTTTCAGGGTGCTGGACGTTGGGGGAAAAATTTATCATCAAGCCTAGGTCCTGGGTGTGCGGCCAGGCTGCTGCTTCCAAGAAAAGGGGGAAGAAGCGGGAGTGGATGGAAGGAACACTTAAACATAATACTGCTACATAGCGACATCTGATCATGGCAGATACAAAAGCTTATTTTGTATAGTCAGTAGTTAATGCTGTGTGCGAGAATTACAGACTTAGGCAAGAGCAAAGTTGATAGCTGTTTATTTCCCATCTCACAAATGTAAACAGTCACACAAAAGTACACAAGTCGGGGTTAAGTATCGCAGGTATTTCATGTGTACAGGCTGGAAAACAGGGAGCTGCTTTGGCAGCCAAGGTGTGCAAAAGAAAAGCTGGCTACGTGCAGAGTGGTGTGGTTGCAGGGAGGAAAATGACAGGAGCATTGTGTAAAAAGAACAAGCAGCCTGTATCTCCTGAAAGCACCAGCAGTGGCAAAGCCGTGAGATTTTGGTACCGTGGCTTGTTGCTGAGGAAGCTTGCGGGAGACACGGTGAGAAATGAAGTGTGGCGTGAGGTGTTAATCCCAAGGCAACACAAGCTGTGGTTGCTGGGTGGCCAGGAAGGAGTGCCCTTTGGCCTCTCGGGAGCCTGCAGCTGTGTGGGTGTCAGCTTAAAGGCCACTGGAATCCAGGTTGCTGCTGTTCTTGAGGACGGGGTAGGCCATCCTCTGATACCCCACCCTGACCCGAGGAGCACTTGGCAGAAGCTGGAGGGGTGTGTTCTGGCTTCTGACGTGCTGCATTTTTGACTGCGTTCTTGCACCAGCTTTAGCTCAGAAATGAGTCGTGTTGATTTTCCTCTGCTGCTCCAAAGATTGATTCCCTCCCCTGCACTATGAAACTAAATGAACAACACTGCCCCTTCGGTGGTTTAAAGTAATCTGAAAAGACTTTGTGTTTTCAGTTACTTCCTGTCCGTTACCAAGGCTCTGAATCTTTATCCTTCACTTACCTGAAGACTTGATCCTACAGCTTTGCTTCTCCTGGGAGCTCTGGATGTGGGGATTTCTGCTGGTAGGCTGGTACAGGACATGGTATTAGAGACCTTATCATTGTACTGCTTGTCGGTAGCAGCAGTAGGTCCTGCTAATGTTATGGAAACTTGAGTAGCAGCAGGTACAGGCTGAGGCTCCAGCAGTTGAATGAAGCATGAAAGCACCATTCTTAAAGCTTTTACTGCCCTATTGCTGTCCAAACACGTGTTGCAATGCCATAGCCCTTGTTAGCAGGTGTACGGCAAAAATTGATACCAGAATTGAAAATATGTGAAAGTAATAACAGTAAAATAGGAAATCAGCACTTGCTGGAAGCTGTGCTGCCTCACAGGTGCTGACAAAGTTCTTGAGCAGTCTGTGTAGCAAGGGGTGCAATACTTGTTCAAAATGCTGATATTTACACGATGCATTTAATCCTGCTGTTAATGAAGACACACTTTCACTCCAGTAAATCTCGAGGAGCACTGCCTGACATTTTGACATACATTGGAAACGATGCAAGGCCTTTTCATTAAGGCAAACTAAGTTCTGTCATTCTGGCATCCCATGAAATGCAGCATTTTCAGGCTGAAGCTGAGAATCCCTTGGAGCATCTGTTACTCAGATGCCTCAGGTTTCAGTTGTCCCAGGGAGGCCTGGCTTGGGTGTTTTCAGGAGGCTGTTTGGACACCCCGATGCAGGTGGGGTGTGTGCCATAGGCTTCTGGATGAGAGGCTGACACAGGATGACAGGGTTTGCAGAGCAGTGTCCTGGACAGCTGGAATTAACCTGCAGTGCGTAGCAGCAAAGTCACGGACAGGAACAAGGTTCCCCTCTACCCTCCACCCCACTGTTCTTCAGGGAAAAGAGAAAAGGTCTTAAAGACTGCTTCATAGAAACTTCCAGTTCCATGGGAATTGATGTGGTTTTGCTATTTTGATCCAATGCCAAGACAGTTTGTTCTGCTTTGATGCTATCAAAACTTGAAGAACAGGCATTTTTCTAGTGTGTACACCCACCTTTTCTGACTCAGTTATTCCAAACTAATAGTTCAAAGTTTTTTTTTTTGGCAGAGCAGATTATTTAGCAGCCACTCATTCTCTTAATTTTACTGGTAGCTTCAGCAAATCATTCTTCTGATTTGTTCACACGCTTTACATAAGTCTGTGTCTTGCTTGTCCAAGTGATCCTGGAGCAGATTCCACTCATTAAGAAACATGACTGTTTTTCACAAGAAGCTTCCTAAATGGATTGCTGCAGAAGGGAAGAACAGATACAGCCAAACACCCTTAAAAAGCCCCAAACCACCCCAGATCAAACCCCCTTCTTCTCCTCTTTATGTAACTCAATGCAGAAGTATTTTTCTTAGTAGTTAGGTAGGTTCTACCTAATGAATGATTGGTGCTGTTCAGGCTCGAATCAGGAGCTTCAGTTTATTTTGCACGAAAGCCTGCACTTCTGGCCATGTAGAAGGTTGATTTCTAGAGGAGGAAGAGTTGGTGATGGTCCAGCATCTCTGCTGCTTCAGGCTTCAAATGGAGTCTTCTCATGAATCTGGTAACATTGTGTTGTCCATTAAGCTCAGAAAGCTCAAGATAAGCTGAGTGTGATCTCTTCTTCATGTGCAGAAACCCCCTTTATTATGAGTTTGGATGACCTTGTGGATCTACGTAACATGTACATGAGTACTTTGTCCCACTCATGCATTCTCCCCCATACTGGTAACTGACGGTACAATGTATCTCCATTCAAAAATCCAAATACCAGGGTGAGCAGGAGGGAAATCAGCGCTGGTTAGTCTGTACCATTGCCTAATACACATACATTATACCATTTAATCAGTAACTTACGAGAGAAGATGAATTTTGGGTGTCTCATCACTTAAAACCAATGGAGGTTACACATGATTTGATACACAGTTTGTTCAGGAAACAATAGGTTTTGTGGTTAGAGAATCAGGAAATAGTGTTGGGTAGAAAATATAGGATGGCATTTCTTGCTTAAATCCTCTCCAGATTTAGACAGTGGCCTGTTGACATGCCAGGGCCTAGGCAGGTATGTGGAATAAAGCGAGCATGATCCTTACCTGTTCACAGCGTCACTGCAGTGACTCCACCTACTGTGTTACAAGGCTTCCACCACGTTCAGTGTGATCGGCTTCTATACCTGATTTCAGTCTTGCATAGGGAATCGAATCCTAGCTCCGAATGTTTCTTGCAAGACTAGAATTCAACTGAAGACATTTTTTAGGAAGAGTATCGATAGAGAGTCAAGTAGTGAATGTATTTTGACCAGAAATGAATCACTTCTCTCTAGTTTGGCCAGAGAAGTCTGTTGTGGCACTTAGCAGGATTGCTATAAAAAGTTTCCCTCTCTAAATCATTTGTGTACACCGGTCAGACTTGAAGTTAGTTCTAGAAGAGGTGGTGAATAACCTGATAATTTAAACAACTCTAAGCATATTTGCTGTTCAGAGTATTTGCCATGCAGGTAATTAAGAGTAGCCAATTCTTATGGGGGACATTTCTTTTTGTTGCCCTTCAGAGGTGCTGCGCTCCCTCAGGGTTCACTGCCACCATCACCCCCTCCCGTCACTCAGTAGAATAGCTCAGGATTTGCACTGGGGATAATTTGGTGTAGACGTAAAGCAACATACAAATGGAAAACAGATCAGAAGTTGCAGCAAGGGAACTTAGAATCTGAAAAGTTTGAAAGGATTTTTTTTCCATAACGGGGCAGTGAGGTATTGAACAGGGACCCAAAGAGGTTTGGGGGAATCTCCGTCCTTGAGCACAGTCAGACAGCAGCTGGACAAGACCGTGAGCAACCTGATGCAGCTTTATAGTTTGTCTTGGTTTGAGGGGGTTGTGCGTGTGTTGTGGGGGAATTGTCCCAAGGGCTTGTCCAGCCTAGAGTCACTGGTCCAATCCAGCTTTCCTGCCTCTCCCACTTGCTACAAAGCTGATTGATAACCTCAGAAGATTGGATCATTTCTGTGCCATCACATTGTCTTCCTGGCCAATCAAAACAAACACGCCATGAGTAAGGGAAGGAGGGTGCAAACACGTAGGGTAAAGACAAAAGTGAAGATTGTTTTCTGTCACTGAGGGGCACTGGCTGAGGCCATCTGGGCCTGTTCTGCTGTGGCAGCAGTCAGTCAGCCTGTGGATGCTGTCATGTCCCATGGGAACGTTGCTCTGCCCAGGGTGAGGGCAGCAGCCCTTCTCGGGCTTGAGTTTATGCCTGAATCGGGCAGCAAGCACGGGGTTGTTCCCCTGAATGTGAACGTATGTGCATGTATGTGCGCGCAATGGCTTATCTTGTTGGAGGGGTTTGTTAGTTGTTGTTTTGTTTGTGGTGTAGCTGTGTGAAGAGGGGGTTGCAAGTAAAGACCCCAGCATTGAGGGGCAGCAGCTGCCTCTCTCTCTGGAGAGGCAATAGAGCTCAGTAGAGCGTCTGAGCTCCCCTGCCAGGAAGTCAGGGCTGGCTGCCTGTCTGCAACCTGCAGCGTTTAGCAGAGGCAGCTCTTATCAACACTTACATCTTGAGCAGGTGATGGCACGCAGAGTGCTCAGTAACCTGGCATGGGCCTACTGGCACACCATCCTCTCAAGTGTGGAGAACAGCTGTTCTGTGTCTTAGTTCAGGTGTCACAAGGTTGTTGTCTTGGCTGCCAGCGCTTAGGCTGCCACCGTGCCCTGGCTGTGCTGAGCTCTGCCAGGGCTCTTGGAAGGGGTGTGGGCTGGCAGGGCAGGAGGTAGAGGAAACAGGCAGTGCTGAGCGCTGTGATGTCTGATAATGCAGATCTAACATGCAAATGAGGGCCAGTTCTTTGTGTTTGGCTGTTTTTCCCTCTCCCAGTTTTGGTGACCACCACCTGTTTACACAGTGTTTCAAGGCCATTCCTGCAATGTCCCATTGCTTGTTTTCCCAACTGCTGCCAGGCTGTTAGCAAGGCATTTTTCACAAATGACAGGCCAGCCATGCTGGTTCAGGTCACCATGAGGCAGTCAGGCAGCATCCTGAGGCTCTGCTTCCAGTTTGGGAACCCCCATTTTCCTCTGTGTTGGGGGTGACAGGAGGGGGCAGGAGAAGTGCTAAACTTTCCACGGGCAGACATCACTTGTGCTTCTGCACAGGAGGGAACTGATGGGGGTTTTTAGTCACTGCTCTCTAGGACCGTACTGGATGGTGATGTCACACCTGGTTCTGCCTAGGAGAAGAGCATGGAGTTGTGTGTTTTCCCAGGAGGAAGGGCAGGGGAACAGGCTGAGCAGGTTCCAGGAGGAGAAGCTGGATTCTCTTTCAAGTATGAAAACTCTCACTTCTTGGTGCTCGCTATTCCTCTAATCCTATATTGCTCAAAGTGGGCTTGAGCATCCCCTGTGGGTTTTTTGTTGTTTCCTAGACATGGTTTCCATTTAAGAAATTAGCAGGGATCTGGGAGCTGAAGCCTTGCTAACTTTGATCAATGTTCTAAGTGACCAGCTCATCTCCGGTAAGGTCTCTGCTTGGCCAGCCTCCCATCCGAAGGATGGATTTGTTGAGGGTAACCATCTAGCATGGCTTCTACTGATAAGCGGTCATTTTTTCTGCAAGAGCAGAATCTCTACAGCGGCTTTGAAGAGAAACGAGTGTTCACACAGAAAGACATGTTGGAGACAAACACAGACTAAGAGTCACTTTTACAAGTTTCTTTATGAAATTAGATGTTGCCCCTGGTCTGGGGGGAAGGTACAGTGCAAGAATGACTTTGTACATGCTACTGAATTCAGATATCCCTGGATGACCAGCCTTTGGTCAGCTACAGCATCAACAAACACTGGGCTTCTGAGCTCTGCGGGCAGTTAGTGCTCACTCACACTAGCATCACCTTGGAATGAGCGAGTGTCTTCCTTCCATTGTCACAGGATGTCTCTCCTAGGCTAGGGAATTCGGTCAGTATGGCTTCTAATTCTTGCTATGGTAAGGCAAATCTTTCCTTTTCCTAACCAAGGTTTAAATTAATTCTTTTTGGCCACAGTTTGAAACTTGGGTACTTAAAGTGAGGCTCTTAATGCCAAATTTAGGCCTTTTTAAAGTGGCTTTCCATTTGTAAAGGTGGCAAAAACCTGTAGTAATATCCCTTGAACTGAGGGTCTGTAGGAGTTTGCATAACAACCACGGTTTTAGTCTTTCAGCGTTGAACTGCAGACTCTGACTTCTGGGAGCTAGGTTTGCAAATATTGACCTTTCTTAAAAAAAAAAAAAAAAAAAAAAACAGACAAAACAGGCATCAAGTTAACAACATCTGACAAGAACAATTACAGACTTACAAAATACACAGTCCTGATTTTTACCATAAATAAACACATTACAAACAATGGGCATTTTCATTGGCCAGGAAATATGGCAGAACGATAGAGAGAGACGAGAATCTAAGGAATTGAGTACAGTATTAATTAGGCACATTTTTCTCTAACTTATGTGACTCAAACCCACTAGAGAGATTGTTGAATTCGACTCATGCTGCAGGTTGATTGGCACAGTTTAACGCACTATGTAGTTCATTGGTGGTGCTGGACTAGAACGGGAGGGGAACGGTCACAGTGCAGTACTCACTGTCGTCTTGTCTGAGGCCTGCAAAGGTTAACTGAGATAGAGGTGGGCAGGAGGGTCCTGTCTCTGAGAAGCAGGGGGACTGGGGTGGGCAGAGAGCAGAAGGGTTTATCCCTCCATGGAAAATGTATCACGTCAGTGACTCGGAACTGTTGTTCTGAGCACGTGGACACAGAGCCGGCAGTGTATCTGCTGCCACCCCCTCTCCAACAGCTGCCAAACAGCAGTCGTGGTCACAGCGGGAAGGAGTGAGTCCAAGTACAGCTGACAAGCAAAATCTCCCCTGTCAGAGGAAACATGTCAGGCTCCCTCCTGTGATCTCTTCCTGGAAGTTTGCCTCCCGCTCGGGCGCTGTGCAAGGCTGGCTCAATGGGACTGGCACAAACGCATGCGTGTGTGCAAGCACACACGCAGTGTCTCACCTGTCTCACCTGTGTCGGTCTGCAAATAAATAGGGAAGGCAGGAGCACATGTGCCATCCTCTGTAAACAAAGGATTGGAAGAACCTGGGCTCCACCTCCCAGGACCGATGGATAAAGTGCTTTCTCAGAAGGGGTTCAGGCACAAACATGGGGCTGCCCTTATTTCCGGAAGGGCGTCAGCCTGCTGATGTTCTGCCAGAAGTTCGAGGGCTTGCGCTTGGGCTCTGCCAGCATGAAGACTTGCTGCTGAGGGAGCGTGGTCGGCAGGGTGGGATGCTTCTGACGCATCAGAAAGTCGTAGTACGGCCTGGTAACAGCTGTGGTGGAGATGGCAAAGCATGTTAGTTGAGCACAGCTCCCTTCCCCACCCCGGCCCAGTGAATTAAGGAACAGGGTGTCTTAACTAAGGGTTTGCTAAGCCGCTCTTAGCATGACTTGGCAGAAACAGGAGTTTCTAACAGAATCTTCTGAGGTGGCTAATGCAAATAGGGGCCTACTCTGTCTGCAAGGGCAAAAGGGCAACTGCTCTGGACACACAGGCAATATTGTCTGAAGAACCATAAAATTCGCTGCAGTGGGCAAAACAGGACCCTAAAAGTTTTGTAACCTAAGCCCATATTATTGGGTACTGAGCACGGAATGTATGTTGTGTTTGATAAAATACAATATATAAGCTGACCAAAATTGTACCACATTGGAACTGCATCTTGTGGGATGCTGAGCCCCGCACTCCCCACTGGTGAATAAAGATACTTTGGCTTACGGTCCGTCTGTGGGATGATTCCTTTGAATCACCAGTCCCTTTTACAGCTGCCAGGAAGTGAGTTGGGTTTCTCTTAGTATGACCCTGAAGCTCAGCTCTGCTTTTGAGGGCTGGAGTTGTCGATGCTATGGAAGTCCCAGAAATGGGAAGCGTAACTGACGGGGGTTGTGCCAACACGACCACAGGGCCCCAGAGCTGTGGCTTGTCGTTAGTGGCAAACTCAGCTGGTGCCTTTGGTTGTCCTGGGAGAAGCTGCTGATGTGCATGTGCCTCTGTAGCCTGTTACAACTTCCTGCACTGGATTTCGGAGCTGTCATGGTCAGTGCTGAGCCACGAGACAGGGCTGGCTTTGTGGGGTCTCCTCTACTGCTCCGCTTCTAGGGCTCTGCTCTGTTAGAGGGTCTGGCCTCCTCCTGAACTTTCCTCTGTTTGCAGCCAAACTTTACATCTTGGCTTGGGACCTACAGGAAAGCTGGGGAGGGACTTTTTCCAAGGGCCTGTAGTGATAGGATAAGGGAGAATGGCTTTAAATTGGAAGGGGGAAGATTTAGATTAGACTTTAGGAAGAAATTCTTCATGATGAGGGTGGTGAGGCCCTAGCACAAGTTGCCCAGGAGAGCTCTGGATGCCCCATCCCCGGAGGTGTTCAAGGCCAGGTTGGATGGGGCTTTGAGCAGCCTGGTCTAGTTGGAGGTGTCCCTGCCCATGGCAGAGATGTTGGAACTGGATGACCTTTAAGATCCCTTCCAACCCAAACTATTCTATGAGTCTATGACTTATTTTGAAATTTAGCCAAGCTTCCTTACTGGACACCTGGCTAGATTTTAACCGCTGGCTGTTACCACCAAGAGGATGGAGTTGCCTCTCCGTGGGTCCAGATGAAAGCAAGTGACATCCCTTCCTCTGGATATAAAGAGGGGTGGTGGCATCACAAAATCAGGTAGTGGGAATCTTCAGGTGACAGCGCTCTTGGTGCAGGAATCTTCTGTCCTGTTGTTTGAGTTCACACTGCCTGGCCACTGCTAAATCTTCCTTGTCTCTTAAAGGTGTAAGGAACAGCTCTGTCAGTGAGCATGGCACCTATTTTGGGGCATTCTGCCAAAATCGCAGGTTTTGAAGCATCTTCTGCAAGATGCTTCACCCAGGCAGGAATAATACCTGCTAAGGTGACCTTTGTGACCCTCTTTGCATCATGAGCACTACTACAATCCCTGATCTCATCTTTCACAAAGGGAATGCCGTACTGCTCAGAGAGCCTGGCTTCCAAGGCAAGGCTGTGAACTGACCTTGGAGCAGAAGCTTGTAGGTATCTGCCTTCCGGCACAGCACTGAGCGATCAGGTGCAAAGCAGCTCTCCTGTGGTTAGGAATCACTTCCTGACTCCAGCTGCCTGAATCTACCAGGAACTATGCTGCAGATTGTCACATCAGACCTCACCATCTGCTTTTCTCAAGAGTTTGTTAATGCCACCGCAGTGAAATTATTCACATCCAGTAAATATAGGAGCCCCTCCCTCCTGGTTCTAGCAGCATTTATCTGTTCAGGTGTGACTCACCCTTAGGCTTCCCAGTATGGTGCTGCTTGCTGGCATTCAGCATCGCCTGCTTTTTCTGCACCTCTGTGATAGAAAAACCTTAAAGATGAAATAGAGTTTGTCAGCAGCAGAGCATCGTTTTGTTCTCATCTCATAGGAGGACACTGGCATAGGCAATAAGGGAAACACAGGAGTAGGGAAATGCCTGAGAAGCCACCAGTTAAAATTACTCCCAAAGCTGCATGGGGCACACACTGTTCCCCCCAGCCTTTGGCTGCTGCTCATGCAAAATTTACTGCCTGCACTCTCCCCCCACACTTTGCTGGGTGAAGAAGCCAGACCAGACCAGTTGTGGTTCAGACCTCATTAGATCACAGCTGTCTGAATAAAGCAGGATTTGGACAAAACCTCTCTTGCAATGAGAACCCTTGACTGAACGTATTTATCTAGATATTGCCAAGTTTGGGCACTCATGCTATACTGCCAAACAATGGAAGCTGTACATGGTGTATTGACAATTTTGTCAGCCCTGCCTGAACTCATTAAAGACACATCCACCTCCCTGAGGACACTCTGCAGTGTCTGCTCACAGTGGGTTGCATTTTGCTTTCAAATGCACAGATTCAATCAGGATGTGCGGTTCAGCAGCCCAGAGCTGGACTGGAGCATGGCGTGGCTTCCCCCCTTTCACTCCTGTGCATTTGATGGTGGTTGAAAAGAAAAGAAAATAAAACAACAAAACCCACTGTCTTGCAGCATTGCTTTTTCCATACCTGTCTCCTGGTCAAGCTGAACCTGTCTCCTTTCATTCTCAAACGCCTTCAGCCAGCGCTGTTTCTGCTCAGGCTTTTTTGCACAGAATAAGTGGACTTCCTCAGTGTCTCGGCAGTGCAATTTAAATGCATTTTTCACACTGATATTGAAGTCTTTGTCCTTCCCATCTTCTACATCCAGTATTTCCATATCATCCATGTTGATCCGACTCTTGTAATACAAGATGTCCCGGCGCAGAAGGTCCTGTAAAAGAGATCACACAGACACATGCAGACATTACTGTTTCATGTCCTTGTCCCTTCCTTAAACATTCCTTTTTTTTGCTCTGGAGTATTTAATCTGCTTGGCAGTCTTTACAGTCCTGTAAGAAAAAACTGAAATTGAAAAAATCTGAATCTTTGGAACTGCAGAGTGCTGAGCTCCTCTTGACACTGTTGGCACTGAGGAGAACACATGGTTTCTTCTAGTGGTGGGATCAGGGTGGGTTGGCATTTACCACTGTGGGGTATCAGCGGCCCTGAAGAGCCCTGAATGAGAAGCAAGCTTGTGTTACTACACATGACCCCAAATCCTCATTAAACCCATACCAGAAAACAGTATTTGAATCCCACAGTCCCAGCTAGAAAGCCAAAAAAAAGTCCTAATTAGCTTTTGGGGTTTGTGTTGACAATGAAGATTAGATTTGAGAGCTCTGATAAAACAGGGAGTGTCTCTTGCCTAAGTTACCTGGATCATCTGAAAAAAAAAAATGCCATCTTCAGTTCTGAAATTCCAGTGGAATTTGCTCTATGAAGGGATATTTCTCTTATTCCTTAGGCTGTGAAAACCAGCATGGGTTGTACTCGCAGACTTACCTATGACGTTAATACGGTCTTACTGACTGTCAGGGCTCACAGCTCTTTATCAAAGCTGCAGTTACCTTTCTACATACGGTATGAATCTTGCATGGAAGGGCAGTTGAGCAGAGACATATTTAAAAGGAAATGGGTGCCAATGCTCCTGGTGGAGCAACAAAGTCATGCACCAACCCTAGAAGCAGTGCAAATCTTTCCTTTCTTGCTGTAAGAATGAGGGCAGAAGTCTGTTGCTGTCACTTATCGCCATGGTCAGCTGGACAAGAACACATGAGGGCATCAGAGAAAAGACTGCAATGAATGCGCATAACAATCTCTGTGCCAGGTGTACATATGATGCCAGTAAGTATTAGGGACACAAAGGGGTCAAGAGGGAGTTCACTCGGATTCTTTGTCACTGTAAATTTGTGCAGGCTAGTTGATCAGGTTACCTTCTTGCAGCAGACAAGCTGGTGATCGAAGAGGAAGAACATCCTCTGTTGGCTCTTGGCTTGAGGGTGGGAGATCTTGGTTAATTCCCCAGAATAGATGAGTTCTGAGCTTCTGACTAGGACATCTTCACCCTGAGAACAGCAGAAAGAACAGGTTGGTCTCAGCCATCTGAAAACAGGGGAGAAGAAATAAGTCTGTAGTCTCATAGGAGAACCTCAGGCCTGAATTCCTGCTGCTGCTGCTCTCTTCTGGGGATGAGAGGGAGCCTGTGTGCTGGTGACAGCGTTTGTGGCATCAGGGAGACACCAAGCATTTGGCTTCCAGGGCTAGGATTTAGAAAATTATAAGTTTTGTTTCTTTTATTTAGCCTTTTTTTTTAATGAGTCTACAGGGAACCCTGATTTCCTTTGTTGCTATATCAGACCTTACCTTTCTGTAAGAGTAACACAGCTTATTAAGCATTAAGGGGCAATTCTGCTCTTCTTGAGAGTTTGAAATTACTCAAAATGAGGGATAAGAGGAAAATGACAGGATTTCACTAACCTACGTGCTAATTTTATTCTGCAAGGAAAATGGGGAAGCAAGAATCCTAGGGAACGTGCAAAGACAGTGGAGTCTAGCTGGGTTATGTGCTTTTCAGTTGTACTGAAAGTTCACATCTGTTTCAGTAAAAAACCACAACACACACGAGGAGTGGCGGCAGAAATGGGGCAGAGCTAGACAGGAATTCTTAGGAATACCCATCCTGTTGGAGGGGGCAAAGATGGGCAAGAAGGAACATTAGATTCGTGGGGATAGTGAGTCACCTCCCAATCTTCTATCGAACTCTGCCACTGAGCAATCTTGTCAATGTTCTCCAGCCGTCGCTTTCTCTCGTTGATGAGCCGAGCAACGTTCTTCATGGCATTTAAGGCAGCTTCAACGTCTTTAAAATCCCTAGGGTAGGGCAGAGGCATTAGGCCTGACAAAACGACACGTGCTTATTGTACCTATACCCCAAAGAAATGCCATTTAGCATGGCCTAGGGCTGGAGAGCAGGAACCAGGAGCTCCACTTGCACTCCTATCCCAGCTGTTTCATACTGGAAGTTGGAGGTATGTGTTTTTGCAGGCAGCTTTTTAGTCATGTGCTGGGTTTAAGGCACAGATTATAGATATGTGACAAATCCAGGCCAAATTTGTGGAAAGGAAGGGAATAAGCAATCTGACTTGGCCAAAGAAGTGTAAATACAACTCACTGGAAGAATCTCCAGGGCTTTCCAAGCATCGTTTTTTTACACAATATAATAAAATGAATCATAGAATCGCTGGGTTGGAAAAGACCTTTGAGATCATTGAGTCCAACCGCACCTGTCCACTGCTAAACCAGATCTCTAAGCGCTTCATCTACCCAGCTTTTAAACACCTCCAGGGACGGTGACTCCATGACCTCCCTGGGCAGCTGTGCCAGTGCCTAAGAACCCTTTCAGTGAAGAAATTTTTCCTGATCTGACCCTCCCCTGGTACAGCTTGAGGCCATTTCCTCTCCTCCTGTTATCTGGGAGAACAGACCAGCACCCACCTCACTGCAACCTCCTTTCAGGTATTTGTAGCCACTGTTTTCATACAAGGACCGGTTCTGTCACGCATAGGTATGGCAGTTCAGCAATGACTGGCTTCACTTCAAACAGGAGACAATGGTTTCTCTGGAAGGTCAGGACAGAAGCTGATCTGCTCCCTTCCCCCATCTGCAGCCACCAATTTCTTTGCTGAGTTTAGCTAGGAAGGAGCTGTTCCGTACAACTTGTCTCTAATGCAATTCTCAAAACACCTGTGTACTGCATTAAGGATATTTCTGTTGAGGTCGGCCTCAGAACACGCTTATAGATTTAATAAGCTGTGCTTTAAAACCATTCTGAAAACACCAGGGCTGTAGTTGGGATGGTAAGATTAAGTCAAGCCACAATGGACCAATATCAACACTTTCCTTTACTATGGATTTTTCACATTCTATTATATATTACATGTTATATATATTATATAACTATGTCAGATGCTTGATTAAACAACAGTTACTTGAGCACAGGGCAGTGCATTCACCCTGAAATGGAGCAGAGGATTCGAAAGGCTTTTGAGCTAGTGCTGAAGAGGCACCATGGGTGCATGGCTTGGCTGCTGTGGGCCACGATTTCCCTCTGGGGAAGCCCTGGGCTAAATTCCCAATGACCACTCAGCTCTGACATGCTGTGATGTAGTTACATGGACAGTTTGGGGTATATTGAGCCAGTGCTTTTGGAGGCAAAGTTTTCAACACCACCATCAAAAACATTAACTCTGAGGTACGTGTGTGCTGGTATCACAGGTACTTGGGTCAAATAAAGCAGAAAAGCACCATTAAAAGGTGAACATTGCAACTCCAGATCTGTAACAGACAGGAAAACCCAGTGCTACTGTAATGAAAAACTATGTATTTGATAGAAAAATACCTTTTTTCCCCCTGTTTTTCACAAGGTAACAGAGAAGAATTTTGGTATCGGCTGCACTGGGCAAGCTGCCCTCAAGTACATGATCCTGCATTAGTCCATTTTTACGAGCCCCATCTCGCTCACTCTCTCCCACCGTGCTGACCTACCTGTGCTGGGGGTTGGTGTATTTGAGCAGCTCAGCCAGTTGCAGTGGGTATTTGCAGATTTTCTGCACGGGAGTCAGCAGAAACCCATCCAGAGAGATGTCAATCATCTTCTGCAACAGGCGGCAGGCTTCAAAGAAGTAGACGTACTTGTTAACTTTGGTGAGGCGGGACAGCTCCATGCAGGCGTTAGGGTGGTTGTTGCAGTACTCGGAGTATATCTGAAACTCTGTTTGCTGCAAGGGAAATGAAGGGATTTACTGTCTGTGTTCCTCAGAGTGGTGGCCTGGCTCAAACTGCTGTGTGAGAGTTCCCTGTATAGGTCATGTGGGGCGGTTTGGTAATTTGTGTCCTCTCCAGACTTCAAAGCCTGGAGACCTAGAGCTGGGGATGGGCAGGTATATCACAAGTTACAGCACGTGCAGCTTATTCGAGAAATCATGACATTTCCATGTGTTCTGGCCTGGGCTCAGCTGAATGTTTTTAATGCCTGGATCAGTCATTGCTGATCCTGCACTGACCTGAAAATGCCATAGCTGTAAACTCTGGTCCAGCTTGAAAACAGAGGCCAGCTGTGTCCTGGGCTGCACCAAAAGCAGCGAGGCCAGCAGGGTGAGGGATGGGCTTCTGCCCCTCTGCTTCGCTCTCATAAGACCCCACCTGGAGTCCCGTGTCCAGTTCTGGAATCCCCAACAATGAGAAGGATATGGAACTGTTGGAATGGGTCCAGAGGAGGGCTATGAAGATTATCAGAGGGCTGGAGCCCCTCTGCTATGAGGACAGGCTGAGAGAGCTGGGCTTGTTCAGCCTGGAGAAGAGAAGGCTCTGGGGAGACCCCATAGTGGCTTTTCAGTACCTGAAGGGGCTCCAGGAAAGCCAGGGAGGGGCTTTTTACAAGGGCCTGGAGTGACAGGATGAGGGTGAATGGCTTTAAATTGGAAGGGGGAAGATTTAGATCAGACATTAGGAAGAAATTCCTCACAATGAGGGTGGGGAGGCCCTGGCCCAGGTTGCCCAGGGAAGCCGTGGCTGCCCCCTCCCTGGAGGTGTTCAAGGCCATGTTGAATGGGGCTTTGAGCCCCCTGATCCAGTGGGAGGTGTCCCTGCCCATAGCAGGGGGTGGAACTGGGCTTTTAAGGGGGCTTTCAGGTCCCTTCCAACCCAAACCATTCTGTGATTCTATGATTTTGGAATCTTCCTACTTTATTTCCCAAAGTAGCCTGGTCTGGCAGGGAGTACAGTGCTCAGAAGCTGAGGCACTTTGAAAATTTTCTTTCCACAGCCTTGAGAGCTAGAGGATGCTTCACTTGGAAGGTAGTTATGCGAGGAGAAGGGGGTGGTGGTGGTATTTAATTTGTTTGGGTGGATTTTATCAAACAGAGCTTCAGTTCTGAGAGATCAATTTCTAAATCTCTGATTTAACCCCTGCTCAGCTACCCCTTTCCTGTGAAGTCAAATTTACTTACATATTCCAAGAAGCATGAGCCGACTTCACTCAGGTGTGGGTAGTCTTTGTTGAATTTCTTCTCCAGCGCTTTAACAAATTTTTTCTGGCACCTGTATATGTCCTCAATATTCCCAAAGATTGTCTTCAGCTGTTCCTCTGTAAACATGTCAGCTCTTTTGCGGCACTGCTTAATGTAACCCTAGGAGGAAAGCAAATGCGAAAGCTTCCTGGGCTTTTGCTCTGTGGCCTTTGGCTATTCACAAAAACCCCACAGACTTTTGTCAGCTGTACTCCAGGTTCCTTTACCCCCTTCCTGCACAGATGCATCCATACTTTAGCTATTATTTCCTCTCATATCACCCAAAACTTGGTAGACAGAGGAACCAAGCCAGTTACATCATTGCCTTAAGCAATATTGTAATCCACACTTTGAAGGAGTCCCAGGGCTCCTTTCTCTCCTGTTAAAAACACATTTATCTGTCTGCACATTGCAGGGTGTTCTGACCCCAGCACTCATCCACTGGTAGATTTAGGTCAATTGAACTGCAGATCTGGTTTAGATACTCGTGTTGGGAAATGCCTGGTTGCCTCAAGGGAGAAGGAGGGCACAAAGGACATGTGGGGACACTGCAGGAGGAAAGGCTTGTTGGATAAGCTTTGCCCCAGCTGGCTCTCCTGGAAGGCACTATGTGTTTGTGTCATTTCAGCAAACAACTCTTCCCAATTACCTTCATTTACCCCAGTGTGTATGACAGGGTGCCTCTGCTGAAAGAGGTGTCGAAATGCTCGGTGTATTTGCAACTGAAAGACCTAATTGGCTGAACATCATCCAGTTGTTTTGATCAGAGCATGACTTGCCTGAGGCTGGAGCTGCTGATTATATACCTCAGAATGTGTATTAAAGAGGACAGCAATGCTAGACATTTACTTTTTTCTGGCTTGGGAAATTCAATTAATTCCATTTAATCAGAGCCCAAGTGGGTGCTTCAAATACAGAGGCATTTGGGATACGGCTGTAATGAATTGTTGTCTGGTTTCTGAGCGTGCAATGCTGTTTAGCAGAGAAGGTGGAAATACAGTCTCGTTTTCATATGTTACCTGCTTAGGGTCCCTCCCTGGGTAAGAATGGGACATACTCCGTTACCCTTCAGACAAGTCCTGACGTTCACTTCCCCTTCTATCCCATTACCTCACAAATGTCCTTCAGATGCTTTATGTAGTCTCTCTCTGTGCTTATGATCTCATTGATGACGTTGGTCCTCATTTGATCTTTGGTGGTCTGCCCCATCCCGAATCGGCGGGTGCCACTGCCTGAGTCGTCCTCTTTGCCACCCTCTACCTTCAGCGGATAATCTTCCATGGGTTCATCCTGATTTACTCGAAGCTGTGTCAGACACACAAAAGGTTCACAAAAGGCTCACCGTTTTTATTGGTAAACACAACTCTTCCAAGGAAAAGAATCGTGGGACGAGTGACTAAGTGGCAAAGGCTGAGCTCGGATCAGGAGTGGGAAGGGCTGCCACGCGGGTACTACCTGTACCCCTTGGGAAAGCTAAGGCCAGAAAGTCAGTTTGGGGAGGGTGCTGTCAGCGACAGCGGCTCTCTGTGTGGCATGGGTGGTGTTAAGCAAGCACCTCTCGTGAACTGAAGTCACAGGAATGATATAGAGTCATCCAGGAGGAATCAGTACAAAATCAGGACAGGAAATGGTTTTATTAAGTGAAATCCGCATAGGCACTTGGGAGGGGACACTTAAGGAGGGAGGGGAAACCAGCAAATAGTTGCTTATTGTTGTTCCCACACTGTGAATAACACATAGCCTCTCAGTATCTGCTTCCCCAGGATTATTTAAAGATCACTTATTGTTGATGGAAAAGGTGATACAGGTGCCAGCGGGCACGCAGTGCGGTACAGAAGGGCATTGCAGTGCAGGGCTGTGTGAGAAGCTCATGGTCCTCCACAGCGCCCATCAGATGGCAGCACAGCATGGGCAGAGGAGAACAGCAGTGGTCTGCAGGCACACGGCCCTACAGAGTCTACAGTGTCAACAACAGCAAAGCAGCTTGGGTAACAGCAGCCAATTACCGGTGCATTTAACTTCTGAGCTTTCTTTTACGTACTCGCATTGTAGCTCTCAGATTGCCCACGAGAATATTTTGCACACAACTCAAAAGATCAATCCCAGCACAGAGAAGAAATGAAAAACACTGAAGTAGGAAAGTGCATGCGTAATGATGAGTGTTTCTTGTACAATGACACAAAATTCCTTGAACTTTTAATGTAGTTTCTTCTCGCAGGATTACTTACCACTTGATAAGCGCGTATTTACATACAACAAGTCGTGCATGCCCATCCCTTGTCAACATAGGCATATATTTACTAGCTGTTTACAGCCTGTGAAGCCCTCGAGATGTGCAATCCTGCTTTTCCTTCACTGTGAGCAGAACTGGCTAAGGCTTAACCTCAGAAACTTCGTTTGAAACTTGGTCTGAAACTTGTGTGCAGTAACTGAGGGGCTGCAGCTTTACCCAAGTCCCCAGGCGTCCCAGCCTTGCCAGCAGTCAGCTTGAGATCCAGGGATAATTAGCAGGAAATCTTTACTCAGATGCTTGAATAAGTGTTGTAATTGCTGTGCTAAAAGAACTTGTTCCTCTGCATCTCTCAAGGCTATCATTGGTCTGCCTTCCCCTCAGATTTTATTGAAGATTTTTGCTGACCAGGAAAATAATCCAATTTACCAGTAATGTGAAAGAAAAAAGCCTGTTTTTTGACTGAGAAAAAGGCAATTCTGTCCGCACCAGAGCTGAGAGCTTGGTCCTAGCAATCTTACTTGCTTGCAAAACCATCCACCATCAGTAACAGTTGCCCAGCTGAGCCTGTCTCCTGCAATCTATAACAAAGCCTTTCAAAGCTTTTCTAGCCCTATCTGCCCCAGTTCTCCAAGGGCTTTTGCTACAGACACTGGATCACCTCAGATCACCTCCTTTCATGCTTTTGGGTCACTTGTGATCTGAAGTGACCTGAATAAAAGTGCTAAAGAGAGATTCTTCTTTGCTCTTAAGCACCTGATTGCCTTTGCAGTGCTGGGGAGCCTGCCCTGAAGTGGTGAAAGTGCAGTCAGGCATCCACACCAACAGTCACAGTCCAAAGAAAGGCTCTCTCCTGACAGCAGAAAAGGAGTGCAGCAGTTACCCAGGCCCCTGTGTTACACCCCCACTTGCACAGAGAATTCAGCTCTGTTTCTGAATGCTCTGCTGGAAATGAATCCAGCCCCTGCTGTACACAGTGGGGACTGTCTGGGCTGTTTTATATACCTATTTCTATGTGGTCTTTACAGCTGGCACTGGGAGACACCTTTGGCCCACAAGCATCAGGTGTTTCCTATCTCCCCCCATCAGTTGTCCCATGGGACCTCCAAGACATTTCTGTGTTTATCTGCTCTATTTATAAATGTCTGGAATACAGTGCTGTGTGTTAGCCCAGCAGCCTGACATTTTTAAAACTTGAAGGCTAAAAGGATCATAGAATTTCTTGGTTGGAAAAGACCTTTGAGATTGAGTCCGGCCGTACCTGTCCACTACTAGACCAGATCCCTAAGCACCTCATCTGCCTGTCTGTTAAATCCCTCCAGGGATGGGGACTCCACCTCCCTGGGCAGTTGTGCCAGTGCCTGAGAGCCCTCTTGGTCAAGAGATTTTTCCTAATATCCAACCTGAACCTGTCCTGGTGCAACTTGAGGCCATTTCCTTTTGTCACTTGTGAGAAAAGCCCAGCACCCACCTCGTCACAACCTCCTTTCAGGCAGCTGTAGACCATGATGAGGTCTCCCCTCAGTCCCCTCCAGGTTAAACAACCCCAGGTCCCTCAGCCGCTCCTAAGGCTTATTCTCCAGCGCCCTCACCAGCCTCATCACCCTTCTCTGGACGCGCTCCAGCCCCTCAATGTCCTTCTTGGAGTGAGGGGCCCAAACCTGAACCCAAGGATTCGAGGCACAGCTTCTCCAGTGCCAAATACAGAGGCTCAAGTGAGGTGGTTGCATACATTGCAACTGAACACAGCACCAGAAGGAGAAAGTTAAATTTGGTGCCATGCTCATCCATGCTGTCTGAAGTGGACACTAGAGTGAAGAAAGATCTCTGCCAGCTGCATCCAGGGTTCCTCTAGCAGAGTGTTTATCACTCCTGAAGGGGATGCTGCATGCTTGGGCACCAACCAGCCAATGTACATATGGGTAAGCAGGAGCCCAGGCTGCAAACCACAGTGCAGGGCAGCTTCCCATCTGGTGCAGCTCCGCTTCACTCCAGAGTCTGGAACTGAACCACACTCGCCCTGAATCACTCATGTAAAAGATGGGCTTTGTGCTGGTGGCAGCTCAGCTGGGAGGGCCTGATGTACTGTAGCCATGTGTAGAGGAACAGTAACAAGATATGTTGAACCAGCTATCTCTAGCAGTGAAAGTGCTCAGGAGTCACTACAGAACACTAAACCTGGAGAGAAAGAACAAACACTTGGTGCTAATGGAGAGGCACAAAGAAACATCAAGCTCTTACCCGTACAAAGCTGGCTGGAAACCAGCCTTCACTGTCCAGAATCCTCCCCCACCACCACTCCTTGTTGGTAGCATCCATTACTTCAATGACATCGCCAGCTTTGAATCCCAGCTCTTGGTCATCCATCGTGACATGGTCCCAGAGGGCTTCTGCATACACCACGCTGCCATCACTGATGAGCTGTGGACACAACAAGTCAAACCATCAGCCCCCCCCGCCCCAAGAAAGCAGAGCAGTCAGCCAGCATGACTGCAGCTTTGGCACCATCACTGCTGAGCCAAACAAGTGTTGGTAACAGTTTGCTCCCCATGAGCAATGTAAAAATGAGTTGGTGCTACTCTCATAGTTGCTTCAACTGACCTTGCTCTCACTAGCATTTATTCAGAATCACTTGAACACAGCACATTTACTATCACAAAGAAGATAAATTTGATGGTCTTGAGTTACTTACTGGTGACTCTGCCTCAGCAGCAAACAAGGCTCAGTGAGACACCGTTGGCAGAGGATGCCCTTGTGCCACCAGAGCAGCCCTGCTTTGGAAAGCCTTGAAATAAACCTTGAGCATCAATGTTCAGTCAGTACTTCAGGACAAAAAGTATTCCGAGGCCTCAGAGCTAGCCTAGGATGGTCACAGCCTGAAGTCTTTACTTAGCACTTAAACTGCTTAAAATAAGTCTCCTGGAGAGCTTAATTATGCTGAGGGACAATGATTGTTTGTTATGTGGCTCATAAAGGGCCTACCCTAAAAGAAGTTCCCCCAACAGAAAAAACAAACCAAACCAACAAAAACCCCAGCCCTCATGGCCAGAGGCTCTGAGAGGTCTCTGGAACATGGCAATGGGGGTGTCTGTACCTGCCTGATGCCATCCTCAGCCCCCACCTTAGCTGCGGTGCAGTGGGGTGTCTGTAAGCCAGTCCTGCTGGCCATTTCAACAGAAGGGCCTGCCTGGTGCCCACAGGTTTGTCATTTCAGAGTCTCCTTTGAATTTTGTCAACAACAGAGTACACACACGGGCTTCTCGGGGTCTCAGTGTGACTGAGACTGTCTGAACAGCAAACATTTCCCCAAGAAGGCAGCACATATGCTGGAGTCCTGCCAAAAAGGTCTTAGTCTGCCATTCTGGTTCTCCAGAAAAATGGTGCAAGGATGAATACTGAGAAAAATGGAAAGAGCAGTCTATGAGGCACAAGGGAGGAAGACAATCCGTGCAAACCCCCTGTCTGTGGGTACATCTCACAGCATCGCAGCAGCATTGCAAATAATGCCCCTGTGGTCCATACTGGGCACCTTGGGTTGCTTGGACACGCAGGCTGCTGTTTGTGCCACTCCCCCAAGAAAGAACATGCATGTTGTAAAAGAACGTTAGGATAATCGTGCATACAGTAAACCAGGAGAGAGCTAATGAAGCATTTGAAAGAAAACTCAAATACAGTCTGCCTTTGGACGGCAAGTGCCCCTCCAATGAACCAGAAACAGCTTAATGCACTGTTTCCATTTTGACAAAAGCAACAGGATGATGGGGAAGGAGAGGATGAGAGGCTCCCACTTATCTACACAGCCCGTGGGTGGGCACTGCCCCCACTGCCTTTTCTCAGCTGCCCTCTGCTGCACCACCACAGGGCTGGGTGCAGCCTTCCTGCAGGTTTCTGCTCTTCAGAGAGGCGAGTGGATGCTGGGGAGAGGCCGAGCAAGCAGGGGACACAAGGGACGTGCTGCTGTCATACAGTCAGCCAGTGACACGAAGGAAAAATAATGCAAGGGTCTTAAATGGTGTCTCACTAGTCTAAGCTCCTATAGCAAAGACAGGCTTTAATCCCAAGGGAAGCAGAGAAGCACTGTCATTAGTCTCGGAAAACCAAACGTCAAGAGGTAGTGCAGTCTGCATCATAGAGCGGAGGCAGCTCTGCCCAGCTGAATGGCAACTCTTTGTCCAAAAGCGCTGTGGAAGGAAGGGATACTGGCTTGACAATTAATGCATACAGCTGTTACAGCTGTGTGTGATTCTTTTTACGCACAGTTCATAGTTCACTTAACAGGCACGTTGTGTACAGTTTGACAAGCTTCAAGCATACTCAAGTATTATGACTAAACCCTTTATTCATATTTCTGAAACACTGTTAGGTCTTCTCAGACTTCTAGAAACTCAGAAATCTGGTTTAGCTTTCTACCAAAAAGTAGCGATGACTGCAGTAGGGAAGAGAGGGGATATAAAAGTGTATATTTTTCTGAAATCAGCTGTCAGACTTCAGTTATGGAACAACAGCGGGGCTGTGGATGACATGAGGTGATAGCTACGCTTGGAGAAGAGCTCTGCAGCTGCTTTGAGCAATCCACCTGTGCATGACCCATCCAACTGGCGACTGTGCGGACCACAAGCTGAGCTGAGCTCTTCCCTTTGGCAGGGAGAGAAGAGCAGTAAGAGGGTGATAGGGACGCTGGATCTAGGTGTCTGGCCTCTAAAGAGGAGCTGCTTAATGCTGAGCTCACTAATGCTGCTGGGGAGCCACCGGTACTTCGGTAAGCTCTACCTGCAGGTCACACCAGAGCTGCTTCCAGGCCACACTGAGTTATAGAATCGTTTGATTGGAAAAGACCTTTGAGATCATCAAGTCCAACTGTACCTGTCCACTACTAAACCAGATCCCTGAGAAACGCATCTACCCATCTTCTGAATCCCTCCATGGACAGTGACTCCACCACCTCTCTGGCCAACCCCTGCCAGTGCCTGAGAGCCCTTTTGGTGAAGAAATTTTTCCTAATGCCTAATCTGAACTGCCCTGATGCTACTTGTGGCCATTTCCTCTTATTACATATCCCTGTGGGTAAGGACTGGCTGTTGCTCAGGAAATCGGCGTATGCTAATAAATCTTTGGAAAGTGTGCTTTTTTTTCAAATTCTGACCCGCACATAAAGAGCATGGCTATTTCAGAAATAAAATATCTTTGGTGTTTTCTTAAATATGCTGCTCCAAATCAGTGCCCCGAGTACGGTGTGGTAGTGGGCACCCATGCCACAGTCATGACCAGAGAGAAACTCACTGGACTTCTCTGATCACATAAGCAGAGCGCTGGTGATGTGAAGGCATTAACACCTTACAGTACCAAGCTGCCAGATGTCAGTGTCTTGATGAGAAGAGATGAAGCCTGACCTAGCATTAACAACAATTCTTGTCGGAATCACTGAAAGCCATGTGACTGTCTAGTGAATCCTCAGCTGGTATTTTAATCTATCCACTAACATTAATATCTTAAATTTTCTCTATTCAACAACAGCCAGATTGTGAATATAATTTACCAAACGCAGAAAGCCACAGCTGACCCACCACCAGCCTGGCCAAACAGGCACAGGAAAACAGAGAAGGCACCACCACGGGCAGTTATTGAGCAAAGGTGTGACTGAGAAAACACAGGCCTGGATTTGATTAACTGACACTGAACACCGTGTTGGCAGGGACAAATGATAAGTGTGGAACAAAGTATGAAACAAAGAAGAAAAAAATTCTAAGTCTGTGTAGCAGCACTTGAAACCCCGCTGTGGCTGCAGGCTGCCAGGCTCTCCTCCTGGCACCGCTTCAGTCTGTGCTCAGGTGCTGCAGGTGAAGGGGTAGCACCAATGCTGGGAAGTGTTTAATGGTCACCATATTCAGTGCTCATTTTTCTGTTAGACTCAATCTTACCAGCTTGTACCTGACACTATCTTTTTTTTTCAGTTGCACCCAGTCCAGTTCCTGGGCCGATACAGAAATACCAGATTTACCCAGTGCAGCAATCCCTTTCCCAGAGCAAATTCTAAAGGGAAGCTGTGAGCCAGGACTGACGTTTCCATGGCACAGAAGCACCTGCATGTCACTGCAGCGTGGAGAGCTGCTCCAGCTGGGGCTGAGCAGGCTGCAGCGTCCTCTCTGAGCATGCTGTTACTGGGTGAAAACGGGTTGGGACTCTCACTTCCTATCCCAGGAAGGATAAAACACACTGGCAGACAGAAATCTTTTCTGCACTATGTGTTAGAGCATGGCACAATCAACCAGCTGTATTGTGAGAGCTGCTTGTTTTCCAGAGAAGCAGGTATTAAAGGGCACGCTTCCCATTTCCAAGCACGGCAGCTCCCAGCCTCACAAGGCTCATCTTGCCGCAGGGTTTGGTCTTTGCAACAAAACAGGGTTTGAAAAACAACTATTAATCTCCATATGAAACAACATGCATGTGCTGCCTTTGTAACATCAATGTCAACTCCTTATGTGTTCTTGAAGAGCCCTAAACCAGTCATCTAGAAGAGAAACACAAGAAGACAGAGCATGCAAACCTGGCCACCCTACAGCTGCTCCAGCTACTGCAGCTGGCAGCAATGAAAACAAACAAAAATGGGCTCTTTTTCTTTGTTTATTATAAAATTAAGTTTGTAGACAGCAGTGTTGGCAACCCAAAGGCAGTACTCACGCTCACACTTTGAAGCTGAGAATTGACTGCAGCTCTAGCGTTGCCCTGATCTTTCTGTGCAGCTGCAGCTCCTTTCCCTCCTGCCCAGGCAGCGACAGCTTTGCTGCTCAGTTACAGATACGACAGACGCTGAGGCAAGGCAACAGTAAAGCCATGCTTATGCAGGTTGCTCAATGTGTCACAGAAAGGTGGAGAGAGAGGGACGGTGGTGTTACTCCTTCAGGCAATGCTCCACAGGCTGCCGAGTAGGAGACACAGCCAAGGCTATTTCAGAGAGCTGCCCCAAATTATCATAGAATGGTTGGGGTTGGAAGGGACCTGAAAGCCCATCCAGTTCCAACCCCTCTGCCATGGGCAGGGACACCTCCCACCAGCTCAGGCTGCTCAAGGCCTCATCCAAACTGGCCTTGAACACCTCCAGGGATGGGGCAGCCACCACTTCCCTGAGCAATCTGTGCCAGGGCCTCCCCACCCTCATCATGAAGAATTTCTTCCTAATGTCCAATCTAAATCCAATCCTTCCAATTTAAAGCCGTTCACCCTCATCCTGTCACTCCAGGCCCTTGTAAAAAGCCCCTCCTCAGCTTTCCTGGAGCCCCTTCAGGTACTGAAAAGCCACTGTAAGGTCTCCCTGAAGCCTTCTCTTCTCCAGGCTGAACAACCCCAACTCTTCCAGCCTGTCCTCACAGCAGAGGGGCTCCAGCCCTCTGAGCATCTTTGTGGCCTCCTCTGGACCCGTTCCAACAGTTCCATCTCCTCCTTATGTTGGGGGTTCCATAACTGCACACAGGACTCCAGGTGGGGTCTCACCAGAGCAGAGCAGAGGGACAGAATCCCCTTCCTGGCCCTGCTGGCCTTGCTGCTTTGGATGCAGCCCAGGACATGGTTGACTTTCTGGTCTGCAAGCACACATTGCCAGCTCGTGTTGAGCTTCTCATCCAGCAGCACCCCAAGTCCTTCTCTGCAGGGCTGCCTGCAATCACAAAGTCCCCCATCCTATATTGAAACCACGGACTGCCCCAACCCAGGTGCAGGACCTGGCCTTGTTGAACCTCCATTACGCGTGGGCAAACAGATCTGGCATGCCCATCTGGCAGCTCTGTGACCCTAAAACAGACACCTTCCATGAAGAGCATCTGAACTCAAGCCCTTCCTGGTGAACTAAAATGGTTGCTGTGGAGCCTGTGGTTAATGCTCAGCCTTCACAGAACTTGTGTGTTACAGACTGAAGCTGAACTGGGTCAGCACATCAAACATTTAAACCCTGCAGCATATAAACCCAGAGGCAAAGCATCTCCCAGCCCAGCTCCTTACCCGTCACTTTGCTTCCAGAGCTTCTCTTCTGCTTTCTCTCATGCAAAGTGCAAATGCTTATTTTTCCTGAACGTGCATAGAAGCCAGCTAGCCTCTCCCTTGAACTGAACCCACGGGGTAGTTCGCAAATCGTCCTGACAGCTTGCTCTTGCTTCCCCTCAAAACTTAGCTTCACTGTTTAACGATGGATAACAGAGATAAATTTAATCTCATAGAGCTTCTGTCTTCTGCACAGCAGGCATTTTGTCTGAACAAGTTATCTTGATTGTCTTTATGGAGTATCTCCCCTTTGTGGAGAGAGGCAGGCACCCCAGGGAAGCGTTCATTGTAGGCATCTATCTTAACATGATGAATTAACCAAGCCCCTGGGGGTCTTGTCTTCCTTCACTCCCAGGGAGGAATTTGGGCTACCAAAGGCTTGCTGCCTGGCTGTAGGGTGCCAGAACCACTGGCACAACTCCACAGCCACAGTAAACACTTCATTGCTCCTTGCTGCTCCTCTGTCTACATGTGTCAGGCTAACGCAAGCCCTCCTTGCCACACCGTTCCACTGGATGTGTGTCCTCACCCAGGCAGGGGTTGTGCTCCTCGCCTCGGAAGCGCAGACTGCACACCATGCCCCTGTCAAGCCAAGTCCTTGGCATTTGTTGCCCTTTTGCCTGCTGTGTCAGCCATATATTTTTTCAGTACAGATTTTTGAGGACTGATTAAGGATCTTGGAGGACTCTCAGGCATTTACCAAACAATACAGATCTTCATTCAAAATATTTTAATTTGACAGTAATTCTCCTTAACAAATCTGAGATGTCAGTCAACCACGATCTTAATCCAGTTAAGTGTGCTACGCTGATATTCTGTAGTGCTGCTTTGTTATTCAGTGCCTGTAGTCAAACTCCTCATGTGACTTCTAGTACAGCTGCCTCCATTTACCAAACATGCAAAATTTGTTATCACATTTATTTGGTAAGAACTATTTTCCACAAAACTATTCTGACTGGCATTAATTACATTATTCCCTTTTATTTATCTCATCCAAGTCCTGATTCTCCCTCAGAAGTGGTTTAAACAGATGGGAAGAGGAGGAGGGTCCCCCGGCAGCAGGCAAGGAGAAGCTTTGAAAGCTCCCTTTATCAAGTGCTACAGGAGGAGGGAAGCAACCCTTGTAGAAGGCGGAGGAGGCAAAGCTGTGCTCATGTTACTTCCATGCGTGTGGAGAGTACAGCGTGAGAAATCATGCTGTGTGCGTGTCCATCTGAGCTCGGTTAAAGGTGATTTTTCAAACTCCAGAGATACTTGAAGTTCTCGGCTCCTCACATAAGATGTGGGAGCTGATTATTATAATTAAAATCAATTCAACTCTAATTGCTTTAGCCAATTTTACTGTTGGCTGAAATAAGTGAAATGTAAGGGATAGTCACCAGTAGCTGAGAAGAACACCTACTCCTCTAGGACCTGTCAGTGCCCTCAGTATCCCAGCCATCACCCTCCCACGACATGTATATCAAGGGAGTCTGCTAATTTTGGGAACTAACATCCTCAAGATTTGGCATAAGGAAACAATGGGAGCAAAGCCCTCCTCCAACCTGTCAGTACTGTGCAAAAACTGTCTTTTTTTATCACATTTTATAGGTAAATGTTGTGGTTGCTACTAGTGCTTATAGTAATTAAAACTGTAAAATAGCTTCCATTTTATCCTTTCATACAAGTTTCCAGAGGATACTTATTTGAACTTAGAATCATAGAATCACTAGGTTGGAAGAGACCTCTGAAATCATCGAGTCCAACCATGCCTGTCTCCCCACTAAAACCTGTCCCTAAGGAACTCATCCACCCATTTTTAACGTACCTCCAGGGATGGTGACTCCACCCCGCCCTCTGGGCAGCTGTGCCAGTGCCTGACTCTTTCAGTAAAGAAATTCTTTCTAATGTCCAGATGTCTTATAAGACATTTATTTCCTGGTATAAGTGAAATTATTTTCACTCTTTCTAAGCAAGCAGATACAATGCTGAGTGAGAGTGGGACAAAATGGCAAATGAAATTCTGTGCTGACAAATGTAACACAAGCAATATCTAGCACAAATGACTGACTAAATAAGCTGCTCCTCAGGAATGTCTCTGCTGACAGATTTAAGAAAACATCAGCCTGCTCCATCAGGGTCAGAAAGTCTGAATGTTAGGAATGATTCAGAAAGGAAGAGGGAAGAGGAGAATGAGACAAGGCACAAAGAGCAGCACAAAACGAAACAGGGAAGAGTTTCTATGCCAGTACGAGCTAAATGGACGCTGAAGCTGCAACAGAGAAAGGTGGATGGAGGGAGGCCACAAGACAAAGGCTTACAAAATGTTTGTTTGCAACACAAGGCTGATGGGTGCCCAGTGAAATTGCCAGGCAAGAAGTTCAGTAAAAAAAAAATATGTTTTCCCTGTGGCGCATAATTACGCTGTGTCACAGGGACAAACACATGATTTAAAGAGAGATAAGTATGTCCCTCAAGGCCATTTAAAAACCTCATACCTGGATACAGCCCATCAAGGACCTCATACACACAAGGGGAAGAGCCAGGCCACACCTGCATATTTGCATTCCTGAGCAGTTACCCCAAGTCATGACAGAGTGTTACTGGCTGCCCTTACAGAGCCCGACGGAGGATACTGGGGTAGTGGGAAACCCAAAGGAAACGTTGGCCATGTGTATCACCTACAAATACTTCTTGAAGATGGTGAGCCCTGAAAATGTTAACTTGACAGGGACAGATACGTTCCCTGAGGTACAGCGACACTCTCGTTCAGGTGGAAAACTAGCAATTGCCAACACAACAATTACAAGGATGTTCAGATGTCCTCTGGAGTAGGGCTGTCATACTCCTGGCTGTGACTCCTCAGGCAGAGATAAGTGCAGCACTTCCACACAGCCTTGACATAACTGATCCCCCACGCTTTATCGGGCCCACACAGTGCTCTCCAGGTGCATGGTGGGAGGTCAGTCCATGCACTTGGAGTAGCCATTCCTCCCCACCACACAGATGGTCCAATTCCTGGCCTTTGGGGGTTTATTTTTCCCCCGTAAAAGGGAGGATGAACTTGTACCCAGGAAACCTGGCTGTTCAGACAATGTCTGGGAGGCTTTAAGGGAGAAAGAGTCCCTGAGCACAGGTTACAGGAGTGGATGTGTGCCACATCCTCACCCAAAATGTTCAGAAAGGCCTTTGCAGTGAAGGGCTCCAAGGTCCTCAAAACCTCCTTAAACACTTGGAGTCAGAGAACTTAAGTCATTCCAAAGCTCTAAATCAGCTTAAACAGCTTAAACTCATCTAAGGCCTTAAAGTGTTTTAAGCATTTTAAACCCATCTAAAGCCTTAAAGTAGCTTAAGGAGCTTGAAATACTCTAAGGTTTAAAAGTGGTTTAAGTATCTAACTTTTGGCTAACCCACTCATACCTCTCCCAATTGCGTGGCACCCATCACTGCAGGTTAAGGTAGGATCCAAGTGCCACAGGCCAATTTACCTCAAACAGCCCAGATCTCTGACACAATGACTCTTATCCCCTTTCATAGAATCATAGAATCGCCTGGTTGGAAAAGACCTTGGAGATCATTGAGTCCAACCGCACCTGTCCACTACTAAACCAGATCCCTAAGGTTGTCATCTACCCATCTTTTGAATCCCTCCAGGGATGGTGACTCCACCACCTCCCTGGGCAGCTGTGCCAATCCCTGACCACCCTTTCAGTGAAGAATTTTTTCTTGATGTCTAACCTGAACATCCCTTGGTGTAACTTCAGGCCGTTTCCTTTCATCCAGTCACTTGTCACTTGGAAGTAGATAATGTGCTGAGGTCTCCCCTCAGCCCCCTCTTCTCCAAGCTAAACAACCTCAGTTGTCTCAGCCACTTCCAGCTATTCTGGGGTGGTTTGAGGAGCACTGAGCTCCTCTCTCCTGGCTCAGCCCAGACGCTGCATCCCACCGTTGGCATCTCTGGACTGCACTGGCTGGAGGTGGCACACAGCTACTCAGGGGGTTGGATTACAACAGGGTTTACTGTGTTGGTGCCCTAACAGCACCTGGCAACCAGCCATACACTCTTTCTTATCTTCTTTGCTTTCAAAGGCTAGAGTTGAAGTCTCAGGTTTGAACAAGACTTTGACCTAGGGCTCACTCCTATACAAAGGTTCTGGCTTCTGTTTCCAGTTTGGCTGTAGATGAAAATCATGTCAGACTGACTGACTTCCCTCTTCACCTCACCAACAGGTTTGAAGACTGCATTT
Organism: Neomorphus geoffroyi; assembly: GCA_033558235.1. Lineage (NCBI taxonomy): Eukaryota > Metazoa > Chordata > Aves > Cuculiformes > Neomorphidae > Neomorphus > Neomorphus geoffroyi. Next base: position 8,535,683 of record JAUMJM010000012.1, read on the forward strand.
ATTGCAGAATATGGAGCACACTTGGTTAATATAGTTTTTACATTTGCTGATGCCCTGATTTTAACTATACAACCTGGGAATCTAAATAGCCAGGATGTTTCTCTTTGGTTCTTCTCAAGTTTAAGGGTGATTGTTGCTGCATCTTTTGGTTTTTTACAGTAGCATTTCTCAGGCACCAAAATACAAAGTATTTTGTTTAGAAAATTTTACTTAATGTTACTTTAACAGATTTTTATATCACTGATGCTACAAACTTGCCTCATTCTCCTCTTGTTGCTCCCTGGCAGCGTTACCTTTCTTCTGTGCACTCCCCCAGCCACATCCCCTTGGGACATTTCCCATCCTTTCCCCTCCCTGCAGGACAGTTCCTGATTCCACTGCCCCTCCCATGACTTAATTTTGAGATTGTTCCATTCTACCTCCTTTTTGCTTCCTCTTTCATCATCATTTCTTTAGACAAGAGAGGAATACACTGTACAGAACCGTCAGGACGACATACCCCAAACAGTTCTGCTGCAACTCATCCGACACAGGGATATATTGCAGATAAATGTGGCATCCTGGCTTTCTGCAGAAGAAAAGGAGAGGGGAGCATGCAGCTCCCAGAGTTCTGTACCCACTGGTGAGTGTTGCTATCCATCCCTTCCCCCAAAAGACAGCGCAAGTTACAGAATCAGTTAAGCTTGAAGGCAAATTAATCTAAATTTGTTTTACAAATAAGGTTAAAGAAAACATTTTAAAGCAGATCCCAACTGCATTGCTAGCAAATTGCTCTGAATCATCAAAAGGTCAGCAACTCTTTGGGCTCACAAGCAGGCAGAAAGCCAGAAACACAGCATACAGCTTTCCTTTTCATATGCGCACAATTTAATTTTAATAGAACATGCTGCAAAGAAGAAGCTGAAATATTTTTTATTGCTCCTATCTCCTGGATTAACATCTCCCTTGGATTAACAGTGCTGTGCCAAAGCCTGTACAACACTAGTAGGTGCTGGTGGACATGCTGGGCCAACAAAGATTCTTCAGCAATTTCCACGACCTGACTCTCAAAGATGGTCTCCCTGACTCGAAAGAACCATGCACACTTTAGTCTTTGTTTACTTTCCTTCCCTTCTCCTGAAAGGAATTCTGCAGGTTTTTGGTGATCCAAAATTTAGGATTTCTGTCCCTCTGCCTTTCTCTACCGATGCACACACACTGGTTTAGATAATTTCTTCACTGAACTAAGAATTGCTGTCTGTCCTTTTCTTTGAAAATGGGGCAGAGGAAAACCTGAATATCAGATAGAGAGAAGGAAAAGAACAAAAAACCTCGATAATGTCTCACTGACAGCCAAAGGAGGCTGCCTAGTCTTTGGTTTTGGTTAGTATCTGTAAATATAAAAATAAGTCATTTCTTTCGTAGTCCCTACAGAAGATTCTTCAAGCTAATTACACTCAAAAAAAAAAAAAAGCAAGAAACACTAACCTTCTTATATTGCAAACGTTCTGTTCTGGATAAAGAAAATTGATTCAAGGGGAAGCAGGATCCTGGGATCTTCTAAGTCCCTCTCCTATCATGCTTTTCAGTACAGCTATTTATTCATTTGTCTCAAATCCACATCATCTGGATGAAGAGACCTAAAGGCCTAAACAAAGCTAAAGTCTCAAACCAGACCCACATTCCTGTTTCCAAGGCCACCCTGCAAACAGGGCTACGAGAGACTGAAGCACCGACTGTTCCTCCTGCAGCACATGGCTTCTGCACTCCAGATAGGAGAACATCAACGTTACCTCCTGTCCCCACAGGTTCTCATTTTAGTCGACTTGAACCCCTGCACAGCCCTCCCATAGAGGTCACAGGCTTTTCAGCATGACTAAGTAGTTTTGCAAGAGCAGCTCAACACGGAGCACCTTCTGATAGCTCAGGTGGCAGTGGGATACTACCCTCCCTGGCTCTCCTCTCTCGCTGTCTCCTGGAAACCTTCTCACTACATAATTCTGTAATGTTTAGTATAACAAGTCTTGTCCTGGGTGCTACAGGTGTGAATTGGGATTCTAAAAATACAACTCCTTAGCAGCCCATATTTTCTTAAATCTCCTGCTGCGACTGTTTGATGTGGTGAGGTGAGGAAAGCTGTGCCAGGCTGCTGCTGAGAGGTCTTGGCGTAGCTCTTTGGATTCACGTGTGATGCCCTATATCCAGCGTTTGTATTTCCATAAAGCTTACCACAACTCTGCAGGTGCTCAGCATGCCAACACTGGACAAGACGATGATCCAAAATAAGCATCAGCAGTCAAACCCAGCTCTATGACGCTGTTCTGAGCCACATTACCACAAAGACTATAAACACTGGACCTACAAATAACATTCACGTACTGCCCTTGCACAGTGGTCACTACAAACCAGCACAGCTTAGCGTAGAAGACAATACACTAATTCCATTCTTGTGTTGGTAACCTAAATGGATGCAACACCAACCAAGCACAAGATTTTAAGTGCCGATGCTATGGTGGTTTGCCTCATGCGCCGTGTCAGCTTGGCTTTGCCCAGCAGCCTGCTTTGGGTAGGAGCTGCAGAAGGAAGGAGGGAGCAGAGTGAAGGCAGCCCCTCTTCCCCTAGCTGCTGGAGGCCCTGCTTGCTCTGCCACCAGGTAACCGCAATGTGGCCAATGTGAAACTGGCACTCTTTGGAGAGAAAAGGGTGTTGGAAGGGGCTGCACTGGGGTCTCCCTCCCCGGAGGAAGAAGAAGATAGCACTGCAGCAGGATGCATGGGACCAGAAATCTGCACCAAGTCCTTGTTCCTGAGGGCTGGATCAACTGGTCAGCTGCACGGGAGAGCAAACTTCCAACTTTCACCAGGTCCGTGCTCCTGCTTTGACTCACATTTCCATCGCTGCCCAATGCGGATACAGGGTGGGTGCACTAGACGGGAAAACCGCAGTCATGCCTGGAGTAATGTCAGCCGGAGAACAGATACAGAGATTCAAATAAGACATTACTTTATTCCAGAGTTTCCAGCATGTTCTGTAGTTAACACGCCCAGTGACAGGGCATAAATAACAAGTACTCCCTCTCTTAAAAATTTTCTTTAACTGGTGCAATGGGACTTCTTTTGTTGTTTTTTTCTTTGAATCAAAACTCTAGAAGCATTAATTAAAAGTAATTGTTGATGTTATCATCCTAAATGCTTACTGTGTTTCTTATCTGGCCAGCTCATGCCTTAGATTTCAAGAATAAATCACAAAGACAGCAGATACCACTTATCACCACAGAAATGAATTTAGCCTGGGAGAACAAATTAAGAAAAGATAAAATCTAAAGCCCAGATCTCCCTTTGGGAATGATGCCTTGGTCTCACTCCTGTTCATAGATGCTCTTTGCACTTGTTCTGGCGAATTTGCCCCGTGCAGGGGGAACACAAACTCCCTGCAAAGCAGTACCCTACCCCATCCCTGCACGCTACTTTTCCACCACAGTGGCAGCACGGGGAAAAGATCGAAGGCACAGCTCTACGCTGAGGAGGAGCCGTCCAGCAGCCACAAAAGGGCTTGGCTGACACGGCCTGGTTGGCAGCACGCGCAGAGAGCCCAGTGGGCACCAGGCACCCTGAGTGTTTTGCAGAGGGGCAGTGGCTGCGTGGCTCCCCCTTTCCTGGCCAAGCTGCTCCCTCCCAGGGGCTACGGCCCAAATGTCCTAGCAAAGCCTGACGTTCATATGACTGCAGGGAAGGCAATCGCAGCCTTCTCTTGTGTCAAATGAGTGCACTGAGAGCAAAGGACAAAAGACAACTTTGTTGACTGAAATGCCAAAGGCCTCTCATTCCTCTATCCTTTTATCACCACCTATAGTTCCTACACTTGATTCAGGGATCCTCCAACAGCTTTATTTTTCCTGGGCTTTCTCAGCCACCAAAGCTTCTTCAGCCAAGATCTGAGGCAGGCTTGAATGAGTCACCACTAATATCGACGGATTAACACTTACGTGTCAACCACAGCTTCCAGCTGAATGTATACTGCTCTAGGCAAAGCTGAAGAAGGAGAAAAACACTGGGTTCCCCATAACAAAACTTGACACAGATACCTCAGCATTAGTCAGGTATCAAACACCTAGCTAAGCAGTGGAAAGAGAAAATTAAAATTCACCCAACATTAAATATCAAGAGGAAAATTGTTCTCAGGCTCTTAGCAATCAGTGTTAACACCTGTGGCAGACAGTATTACAACACATATCTCCAATGAGTACTCTTCAATCTTACAATTTGTTTTATCAGAATTTTTAAATTCAAGAACAATTCTACTTTGTTTGCCCCCAGCTATTCTGGTACCAATAATTTGATTAAATCACCCTTTGACAGGGTAATGCAAATTGCTCCATGTAGGAAAGGCAATTTCACCAGAGGTTGCATTTCCTTCTTCTGTAACATACTTTGCTTCCAGGTTGTCCCTCTCTGTCCTAGACTCCCCATAGCCTTTGAAAAAAATAGGTCTTTCCTTTATTTCTCTAGCAGCAGGTAGGTCTTCTGCTGCTAAGGAAGTCTCAGGCCCCTTGAGTCAACAACTCCAAGGTTAGCCAGAGAGGCGAGCTGCTCTGCAAGGAGCAATGTGGAGGCTCTGTACCTCAGAGGCCTTAACTGCCTGAGCTGTTCTTATTCCTGACACAGTTTCTCTCTAGTACCAGAAGTGAGCATTTTGGGGTGCTGAATCACAAACCCCGCTCCTCTGCCATTCATTACACAGGCTGGTTACTTCTGCGCAAGATTTGATGGGTCAAAGCAGCAAAGGCAAATGGCTCTGGCTCCCACAACACATCTACTGCAGCTAGGCAGACCAAAGGAAACTTCCTGGAAATAAGAACACCATGCTAGGTGTGGTGTAGATGCGATACAAGTGGGCCAGAGAGAGAAAGGAAGGAGGAGGTTGCAGCATTGAGGGAGCACTTGTCTGCTCACAGCAGTGCTGTGCCTGCCCTGGGAGTCCACCATCACCAGGTTTGGGGTTCAGTCCCTTCCAAACCCAGCGGTCCTCCAGCAAGCAGCTGGAGCAGGGTGTCCCCAAACGGAGCGAGCAGCAGCGAGCAGACAGTGAATTAGTTCATCACCAGTTACCTAACCAAGTTTTGAGGACACTAATAAAAAGATGTTCCTGTAAAAACTTCTCTGCAGCACTTTCCTAGGCAGAGTGTAACAGGCAGCTACAGTTGCCAGTTCCACCAGTTGTAAATTCCACCCAAAGAGCATTTCAGTGACATGACCCTGAGATAAACGAGAGCACAAGTCAGCTTGTAGATCTAGGATCAGTCTTGGCCAGCACACGTTTGTGCCCAGCTTACCAGCAGACCCACAGGACTTCTGTCGGTTGAGTCAAACATTCTGACTATGAATGAAGTACCAGTCACTCTCCTGAGCAACATGCGCATATGCAGACCCTGTGAATAACCACAGGTCTCTAACATCAGATGTGTTTCACCCTGTTCCTAGAGACAGAGCGGGCAAGACAGCAATAACTGAGAGTTAAACACATTGCAGGGGCTGCCATGGTGCTGAGGCCTGTTAATGCCAAGAGAAAAACTCACTAGAGGAGAGGTGAGAGCTTCTGAGTGTTCCAGCACTTCAGAGTATGCTCAAACCTCGTGTGTGATTTGCCCTCACAAGCAGCTGCCAAAAGCTTTGTCATTGACACCTATGTCCGCAACGCCATACTTCCATTCCCCAACCTGTTATTTGAAGTCAGAGCCGTGCTTTCACGTCCTTCCCTCATCCTTTCCAACAAACAATCTTTTTTTCTACCTCATGCCATAAAGTTATGATTCCAGTTGTAAGCAAAGCCATAGACAAGGTTCAGAAGGGAGAGAAAACATATTTGTTTGAAAGCCTGTGTTGTGTACTGAGGTTCGGGTTTTTTTTGTAAATGGCTATTTCAGAAAACAACATATACTGGATAGTTCCAGTGGCTGTTTATCACAGTGAGTCTCTAATAGAGTTAATATCCTAGTTTGAGAGTTTTAATAATTCAAAACTGTTCACGTACATAAAATATTCCCAGAAAAGTGCATCAAGCTGAGACCTGCTGCTGCCCCACACCCAGCACTGCAGGAGCCTCTCCTCTCAGGGAAAAGGATATTCCATACTCAGATGTAACTCAGAAAAGAGCTCAGCAAGTACAAATTCCATTTCTTTGTGTGCTAAAGTGACGTGGTTTTGTAGAAGACTAATGTATCACACAAAATCACATAAATAGCTGGTACAGAGTGCATCACTCATGATGACAGAGACAATATCACCATCCAGCCTTTCTCAACATCAGCTCAGACTCCAGGAGCCGTGAACATTCAGGTCTGAGAGGACTGCAGTAACTTCTACCATTAATGCCAGCAAAAGCACTGCCTTTGTGAAACCTGCACTTAAATCGCAGATTACTTAACATATAAAATAGAAATGCTGCTGAATTTTAAATGCTTGGATATTTTGGACAGTCTCCAGCACAAATGCAAGCCGTGTCATTAAGAACAGTGCACCATGGCTTCCTTTTCAGTCTCTCTTCCTCCAGGAATCAGTCTCCTTCAATGCCATCAAGTAGAGGGTTGCTCCACTGAGGTGCCAGTGCCCAAGCCTGGAAGTGCTGTGATGTACAGGGCTGCTGATAAAACATCATCGAGGTGAACAGACCTGGAGAGAGGACACTGCTTTGCTGCCCTTCCCTCCTAACAGATATAGAGGAATGCTCCTTGAGCTGCTTCCCCGCTGCGAGTGGCTACTGCTGGCCAGTGAGAAACACATGGCCTGCAAGCAGTGTCCTGTGCTGTGGTTCTGCCAGCCATTTTAATACACGGAGCAGACAAGCACTGAGATTTAGTACGGGAAACAGGACAAAAGCCAACAAAACACTCCTTCCACCCTGCTGCAGTGGGTTTTTTCAGCCCAAATTTCTGATGCGCTCTACTGATCGGTCGGTTTGGCTAATTGGGCAGTACTCGCGCACCGCACAGCGCAGCATTCACAGTGGCAGAGCAACGGAGGCGTTAACGGGGTTCGGCTTTTTACAGCAGGTGTTTACATGTAGCAGGTCCTTGCGTAAGGGCTCATTATAGGATGACTGCCCCTCTGCAAACAAAGCAGCAGCACTTTGGGTTTCTCCAGGGCTGAGAAGTGCTATGAATAGGCACAGTATTGTCATCATTAGTAATCGAGGCTGATTAGTGACGCAGAGAGCAGTTACGATTAAGCAGGTTGGCTCGGTTACCTCTTTTCCTGGTTTAACGGTGATCCAAACCGCAAGGCACAGGTGACGACAGGAGGAGAACGAGGGGAGCAGGGTGAGGAAGGAAGTGATGAGTAAAAAACAGAGGGACAGTCTGAGACACACAGTTACCGTACCGGCAGACAAGCAGACCAGAGGCAGACAACGACATGCTGACCTGCTGATTTGTCGCCCAGTCCTGGGAACCCCCATGCACCACAGCACTACCGGCCGTCCTCCTTCAGTGAAACGCCAAAAGAAACATCAGTACCACGTTGACGATGATGAGGAAGAGCAGGATGACAAAGACCACTACCCGCTGGGTCTCTGGGTTCATGTTGCAGCGGAGGAAAGTGTGAAGTGCACTCCATTTGTGCCTGCTTCTGTCAGGGACTTTTGCCATGGCTTCAGCCCCCAGGGTGCGGGGGGGGGGGAAGAAAGCAAGCAGCAGGCTTCGTAAGAGACCGCTGTACAGCCCACAGGGGGGGCACAGAGGGGGTCAGAGGGCTGTGAACAAAAGCAGTTTTGCAGCTCTCAAAAGCAGAAGTCTAAACGGTTCGACACAGCCATTGCTGGTCCCGCACAGCACGTGTGCCGAAACGCCCCCTCCCCACCCCCTTATCTCAGGGGGATGCTTATCAGCACAGCCGCGCCTTTCCACATCTTCTTTGCCGAAGGAACCGTCGCCATCGCTTTAGCAGAAGGAAGACACTGAATTTCTTCTTGCCGAAAGCCCGAGCGTGCCGGAGCACCGCAATCCGGCTCCGATATTGGCTTTCCAGAGAGCGGCTCGGCTATTTGCTGGGCGCCGTCTCCAGGATACATGCAGGCCTTAGCAACGCGCCAGAGCCAGCCTGGCGCGGCCTGTGCAGGGGAGGCTTTTAAGGAGGGTCAGGAGTGGATTAGGCGGCTGCTTTTTTAAATCCTTCCACCCGCACTAAGAGTATGCTAGCAACAGAGACGAGTCCCGTCAGGAGGCACATTCCGCTGCCCTGAGCCGGGCCAGGGCAGGCTGGCTGTGCCACAGCGCAAGGGCACGGTGAGGGCACCCGCGCCTTCCTGCACACCTGAGAGTTCAACAAGCTGCTGGGTGTTTGCAAGGAGGATGAGGGGAGACGCAGCCCTCTGACATCCAGGTCCACGGGAAGTGGCTCCTCTTAGACGTTGCCATACCCCTCCTGGCAGGATGCTGGAGCCAGAATGTCTAAAGGACTTGGCTGCCACTGTCAACCCCTCCATGGGACTGAAGCACTTAAACCCCAAATCTCTGTGACCAAAAAACCTCTAACCAGCTATGCTGAGTTCAAAACATGCTTTAATGAACTTAACATTTTGCTACTGGGCTGTGAACTTCCCCAGGCATCAAGCTGCTTGGGGTACACCCACAGGTGCCCCAGCTAATCACAGAATCATAAGGTTGGAAGAGACCTCTGAGATCATCGAGTCCAACTGTGCCTGTCTCCCTACTAAACCCTGTCCCTAAGGAACTCATCCACCTGTTTTTTTAAACACCTCCAGAGATGGTGACTCCACCACCTTCCTGGGCAGCTGTGCCAATCCCTGACCACCCTTTCAGTAAAGAAATTTTTCCCAATGTCCAGTCTAAACCTCCCCTGGCACAACCTGTGGCCATTTCCTCTTGTCCTATCGCTGTCACTTGTGAGAAGAGCCCAGCACCCACCTCGTCACAGCCTTCTTTCAGGCAGCTGTAGACAGGGATGAGGTCTCCCCTCAGCCTCCTCTTCTCTGAGCTAAACAACCTTAATTTCCTCAGTCTCTCCTCATAGGACTTGTTCTCCAGCCCCTCCCCAGCTTCGTTGCCCTTCTCTGGACACGCTCCAGCCCCTCAATGTCCTTCGTGGAGTGAGGGGCCCAAACTGACCCCAGCACTCGAGGTGGGGCCTCCCCAGCGCTGAGCACAGGGGCACAATCCCCTCCCTGCTCCTGCTGGCCACGCTGGGTCTGACACAGGCCAAGGTGCCATTGGCCCTCTTGGCCACCTGGGCCACTGCTGGCTCATGTTCAGCCGCTGTCAAGCAACACCCCCAGGTCCTTCTCTGCCAAGCAGCTCTCCAGCCACTCTTCCCCAAGCCTGTAACATGCTAAAGCATGTCTCCCACCAATGCCAGATCTCGCTGAAAAAGCACGCCTCCTTGGAAAGGTCAGGGATGGTTCTGGGAGAGCACTCATCACAAACAGGCTCTTTGGCTGCAGTTGCGGCTCTTTTCTTTCCCCTAGCCAGGAAAGCAGGGATCAGCTTTTTCTCAGCCAGCAGTAATAGCACTCCGCAGGAAAGGAAGAAAAAGAATCAGTATTCAAGATCTTCACTGACAGGAGGTAATTCCACATCTTTCAGTTCTCACGTGCTCATCCCACACATCCCCTTTTGGAATTGAGAAACACGAATCCAGCAATCCAGACCTCGGAGTCAGGACTAGGTGACACAGGCGCTAGGGCACGGAGCTGGGTGTGGAGAGGGCAGCTCTCACTTTACCCAGTAGTTTCAAACACGATAAAAAAAAACCCTCCAAAGCCGCAACATGTGTGTATGTACACACACACTCCTAGGAGCAGGTACCAGAAATAAGGGTTCCCCCCTCAAACATACCAACTGCTAAACGCCCATAGTAGTACCCGTCTCTGAGAAGGGCAAGGAGGGACAGTGAGGGAGCAGCCCTATGACAGAGGGATGAAGAAACACTCTCAGCTGCTCTCACAATTGAGAGAATGCACTTTAAAAGAGCTGTCTTTTTTTAAGGTGTTACCACATCAATGCCCGTAATGTTTCTTAAAGATCTGTACAGCTCCTGTATGTATCATGGAACTCAGCAGGTGAGAGATTTAAAAGGGAAAAGGTTTAAGAGCTATGAACTGGCTGGGTACTTTCATTTTGTTTTTTCCCAAGTTGTGCTAACCTCAGCAGGGGTTACATAGAAAGCACGAAGCAGTCTAACAACTTCCACTACCTCCTTGTGCTTCTGTAATATTTAAGACATCTCTCTTTTTTTTTGGCATTATAAAATCAAGTCTAGAATTATTTCAGTTCCTGGTTTCTGAGCTTAAAGATCCTGCTAATCTTCTTGTCTCTGCCCTAAATGCAGAACAAGGGGAATAACGTGTAGAAAAAGAGCTTGTGCTCTATAGTGCAGCTTCAAGACCTGATAAACAGAACTTCACATAAGGAGTAAACTACTGGGATCCATAGGCTGCCCATGCTCCCACGTGGTTTTGAGGTTTTGGCCCACAGTTTGCTTAATGGCTTTGAAAAACCAGTTCTCCCTGCCATATGCACCACAGCATAATACTTAGATCCCTAAGCTCGCAGACTTCAATATAAGGAAGTGTTTCAAGTCCACAGTTGACTCTTGTCATTGCACTGTTCAGCTCCTGGGTGTTCTGCAAATCTTGTCTGGTTTTGAAGGCTTTTCATGAACAGACTGAGTTTGGGCTTAAGCCAATGAACAGTATTTGGGAGGAATGCGGAACTTCAGGAGAAGGTAATCATGGTGAATGGGAAGTACGATCACACAGGTACCGTCTTCTGTAGTCACTTACACAGACAAGAAATAGATAAACTCCAGTAACCCACTAACACATACACTGGTGAGTCAGGCTGGCAGAGGTGGTCTGGTGGTGCCATGGGATACCACTCTTGCTTGAGCATTTGAAAGTGAAAGCACAGAAAATTTCATTGCATATCTGTAAGGTCATCTTAAAGGGGAAAGTATTTTAGTTTTTGGACATGGCTCTGTGACTGCTTGGAAGCTAGGAGCAAACTGATAACAAAATTAAAATGCAGAAAACAAGTTGCAAAATTTTAACAGGGGGCGTGTTTTCACCTAACTTTGTTGGAGATGTCTTAAGGAAATATCCTAAGCCACCGCTTCGTTCCTTCACTTTTCTAATGTACAGACCTAAGTGCCCTCTTGCACTGCATTGCCTGGGCACATATAACTGTTCATCTTGTGTACATCTTGGAGCATTACACAATAAACATTAAGTTGCAGTCGCCCTTCTGACTCCACAGTGAATAAGTGAGCACGAGTAGAAACTGGTCTCAACAAGGACAAAAACTGCTGAGTGACTCTAGCTGTGGCCTGGCTTTTGTTGTCACCCCCACGCAGTGAATCCACTCACACAGCCCTTCGTGGAGTCCATGCACGGGGGAGTTACTTCCATGGCAACTCAAAGCGCTGGCAGTGGAGGCGGGGAGCTGCTAAATGCCACATGGCTTGTTTCTATGACAGAAATAAAGCCTTGTTCTTATTCTCCACTGATGCTTCTGGGGTAGGTGGCATCAGTGAGAGCTGAAATAACTGAAAGTTTTATCTTGTGGCTTGTAATAGAGTGGGATTTAGTTTCTATAACCATCACCGTGGGAGCATATTTCAAGTCAGCACTGCACAGTCTTCAATGGAATATAATCTGCAATTGTAATCATTTACTTTCAGTCCTTCCTAAGAGACACCCTCAGCCAGAATCACACCAAGGGAATAACACTGCCACTTAAACAGTGCAAGCCTGGAGTGCAAAGCAGCCTCAAAGGCCTGATGGCACACAAAGCTGTGCTACAGTCACAGGAGTTGGTCAATGACCAAGTCTTCAGAGAGTCAATTGTTTAAGAAACACTAATCTCATATTAGATAGAGCAGAAACAGAAGGACACCTCTTTACTTTTCATCAAAATGACACCAGCTTTTGTCCAGCCCTCACTCGTCACCTTGTTTTTATGCACAGCAAATGAGGTTTAATCTTTTGAAGACTGGTTTGGTTGTCAGCTTTAGGAGGCCAGGAGCGTCTGCCAGACGTAAAAAGCTTTTCAGTATTGTAGCAGCTGAAGGGGAGAATTGAAAGGCACATGTACATGCATCATGTACAAGCACGTGCAACAAAAGAAGTGTGACCAGCAGGTAGAGCGAGGCGATTCTCCTACTTTACTGAACTCTTGTGAGAACTCACCTGCTGTCCTGCCTTAAATTCTAGAGTCCTCAACACAGAAGAGATATGCATATGTTGGAGTGAGTCCAGAGGAGGACACAAAGATGATCCAAGGGCTGGAGCACCTCACATATGAGGACGGACTTGGGAGAGTTGGGGTTGTTCAGCCTGGAGAAGAGAAGGCTCCAGGGAGATCTCATAGCAGCCTTCCAGTACTGAAAGAGGCTCCAGGAAAGCCAGGGTAAAGGCTTTTTACAAGGGCCTGGAGTGATAGAAGGGGGAACGGCTTTGAGCTGAAAGAGGGGAAAATATTAGGAAGAAATGTTTTCCTGTGAGGGTGGGGAGGCCCTGGCACAGGTTGCCCGGAGAAGTGGTGGCTGCCCCATCCCTGGAGGGTTGAAGGCCAGGCTGGATGGGGCTTTGAGCCCCCTGATCCAGTGAGAGGTGTCCCTGCCCGTGGCAGGGGGTTGGAACTGGATGGGCTTTAAGGTCCCTTACAGTGCAAACCATTCTGTGATTCTGATTCACAGCAATCCAGTGCAGTGTCACTGGGGGGCAGCCAGTTGGGTTTCACATCAATAGCATCTAAGATGCTGCACGTGGCTCCATATGGTACCTGCCCTGTCGCCTTTCCACCTGGGAGCTGGTAGCAGAAATAACATCTCAGCCCTCTGTAGTTTCTGAGGAGAACTGGGAGACAAAAAGGTCTGGTGCAAACCATGTTTTCAGTGCTTCTCTAGAATGTCTAGAGATGGCTAACCACCAGCCATACTGTGGAATCTGTGCACAGAGAAATGTAAAAGTTGGGGTTTCACTGCAGGAAGGTGTGCAGCTCTCTGTGTGAAAAGGGCTGGGCTTAATTTGTTCTTAAATATTCTGTAGTAGTGTGCATGTTACCTGATTTGACCAGACTTTCTGTCTGCTCCAAGGTGATTTTACTGTAAAATGTGTAATTATTAGTGCTATAAAACTTCTGTGCTGCTGTAACACATGCTTCCCAGCCTGTCCTTTTAGAGTGGTAATTGCACACTTTAACTTTCAGGTTAAAAAGCAGGAGAAATTAAGAGGCTTTTGGAGATTCTGCTGCAATTTGGATTCTATGATTCCATAAATGTCAAAAAATAATAGCTGTATTAAGCAGCACAGGTGCTCCTGTAGAACAGGCAAATAAGTAATGGTGGAGACAAGAGTGAAGTTACATCCAGCGCACTGGGAAAGCAAAGAGCGTGTGCCCAGAGCGAGGCAGAGCCCTGGGACCTCACACTGGGGCATGTGTGGGCAGAGGGGACCAGCCCTGCTGTCAGTACCTCCACCTTCCTCCCCAGGAGAGCAATGTTGGAAAGCAAGACTCTGAGTAGTCAGCTAGATACCATGCTAACACACATTTCCAGGACTTCTGTACCTGACTTAGCACAAACAGGAATGTGCTTGCTGCAACTACAAAACACACAATGCAACATAACTCCTTAAACACAGGGATGCAGAAGTATTGTAGGCGCAATAAACTCTGCTAAAAAAAGTCATTTCCATTTATCAAGAGCCTCTCTCAAATCAGGTGAAAAATGTGTCAAAATATTAAAAAGTTACAGGGAGAGAAGAAGTGCTAGAATTGAGCCTGGATTAGGCCCGTCTGATACACAGACACATACTTTTTGCCGCACCGCCTTATTCTCTGCACAGGGCACGGAGCATGGACAGAGCAGGCAGTCAGCTCTGTGGTGTGCTTGCGTGCTCTGGTGAAGAGAGCTTTGCATACCATGCAAACGCAGCATAGAGTAGGCAAATATTCTTTACAAGTTTTTCTAAGACATTCCTAAATGCAATCTCTTCTGAGGTAGCCTTACTGTCTTTGCTTACACCAGTGAAGAAACAGACAGAAGTAGCAACTTCCCTTCTCTAGTCATCATTGCTGGCTGTCTGGATGCTGTGTACAGAACTACAGAGGAAGAGCATGTGTTCACACACACAGAAACCTGCAACAACTCAACCGCCAAAGTAATAAATTTCACCTGGATTCTTATATCTAGGTTTTTCTTCCTTTTATCCTTTCTTTGATGTAAAAATCACCAAAATATTTCTGCCTTTCTCATAACACGGAGCTGTTGAAGAGCTTCTTGGGAAAGAAGCTTTTATTAATTTATTTATTTTTTTTTTAATTTGGTGATGAGAATACTTCTACCTGATAACACTGAGGTGATCAAACCATTTAAAATGCATCTTTCAAAGAAGAATCCAGGCTCTAAGTGGATGTTCAATGGACAAATTTCTACTCAGTTTTCAGTTCAGCAACAAAGACTGAGAATGAAATTGTGAGAGGGGCAAGCATTGCTACCAGTAAAGCAATCCATCAAACCAAGTTTCCTCAACTCCCAAATATCCCACTATGACACTTTGTCCAGCATCATAACTAAGCAACTATCATCCCTGTTACTCATTGAATTAACCCTCAGTAACAGCTGCAGTAAACGTCTCCCAAAAGGATGTCATTCACTATTGAGCCATGGCCAGAAAACATCAGAACAAGCGCAGCTCCTTAAACTGCATATGATGATATATTTCTAAAATGGAAAGCAGTCTGTCAAAGGTCCACAACCTGCTCTGAATTTTACAGTGTGTAACACTGTTACTAGAGCACAGTCACTCCCACACTGCAAGTTTCTCGAGCAAGCGCTGCCTGGTTTGGGCCCACACAGCTTTTACAGCCAGTACTTCCCTGGGCAGTTTACTCAAGTAATACTGCCAAAACATTCCGAGTTGTTCTCTTATTCGAGAACTAAGATTCATGAGATAATTATCAATTGAATGAAAACTGGCCTGACAGTTCCTCTGTAAAGTGCATAGATTACTGCACGGCCACTATTGTACCCTGCAAGGAAAGCAGCATTAGATGGGCCACCTCCAACAACGACAGAGTCTCCTTAGCAACCTGGTTTTCACTTTCAGACTCTACCAAGGCTAGAAAATCTCTCAAGTTCTCCTAAAGCAAGCTTTATTTTCAAGAACAGCAATAGTAACTATTAACATCTTTGAACATGTGGGAATTATTGCCACAGCCTAGAGCTCCGGCGTCAGAGGAACCGTATTGCCACCGCGAGCCATGTACTGACTTAACACATCCCACGTGCTCCTGTGAGCTGGGGCAAGGCAGCTTCCAGCTTCACAGGCGGAAGATGACACATTGCCAGGGCGGGTTGGGCTAGCGCTGGGCAAGCATTTCGATTTGACTGAAGGGGGAAAATTCTCTCTAAATACTGAATGACAGATGACAAGGATACAGACATAAATGGCCTGGGAAACAAAACAAAGCGTGTTATGATAGATACGGTGGCGCAAGGAACAAGCAAAGGGAGGAAAAGATAGGGTGGCACAGTCTAGGAAAATGGATCTTTTCAACACAAGATTGGACACAGGCAGAACAAAGGATGCTGTATTAATAATGCACTAAAATAAAGACAGGCTGAATGGGATATACAGTAAGACAGATGGCTAAGAAAGGAAATGCTGCATCTTAGAGATCTGTAAAGATTAACAGCTTGAATACAATAGCTAGAAAGGAGTCAGAATAGAAGATGACACTCTTGTTACAGAGCTGAGGAGCAGGCAGGGTGGCAATGACAGTGGCAGTGACCGAGGGAGGTGGTGTTCAGGAAGGTCTAGAATTGTTTTAAAGTTTTTTCTTATGGCTATCCTGAAAATTTGACAGCCATGGATAACACAGAAGGACAGAAATGGTATCTATTTGGGCACTAGATGGGCTGGAACAAGAGAAATAAGCGAGAAACAGAAGCAGGGAAATACTCTGAGAAAAGTCAGGGAAAGGAGGGAAGGAACAGGCATGGGTAAAGTTCTGGAACCTGAAGCAGGTGAAGGGCAGTGGAAGATGCGATGAAGCTGTGAAAAGAGATACAGTGGGTGAGAAGAAGGGGATGAATAACAGTGCAAGGTGAATAACACAAGATGGATGTGGCGATTAACACGGGGTAGAGGAAGAAGCATAATGTACAGAGCTGAATAAAAATATACTAAAAGATAATCTCCGAAAGATTTTTTAACAGAGGCAGTTGGGGAGGGAAGGGAAACAGGGCCAAGCTTTGTTTTTTGGTTGTTTCTAAACCGTAAGACTCCTTCCTTTCTGACTGTACAGGAGTTTTCAAGAAAGCCACGTAGTTTGGGGCTGTCTGGCATGTTATGTTGAGCCCACACATTATAAATTATGAGTACAAGGTTCCTTTTAGCTGTCATCTTTAAAAATATGTGTTTGGTTGCAGAGCGGTGTTATGACACCTCTCTGACTGCTCAGCCTCCTCACCTCTTAAAGAATACACCAGACTTACGGATGCAGAAAACAGAAAAACTGTTTACAAGTAACAGCTCTGTAAAGTTCTTCCAAAATGATGTGTAATAATGTTAATTTGAGAACGCTCTTCCATGGTCTTCTCATGCAATTAAAGGAGCCATCGGAGGGCAGGGTTGGCACTTCAACAGCTTGGTTGTGATTGCTGATCTCTCTTCCCTCTACAGCTCCTTCAGTTTTGCTGCTTTTATTGATGGTAATATAAAACTGCAAGGAACATGTCAATGCCTTCACCGCATCGAAGCACAGCTGAGCTTGCTGCTGACTCTGCCCCCCCCCTTTACTGACTGTAGGACCAGGGGCCTTGGTCACAGGACAGGACTGAAGCTGACAGGGAAGATCTTTTGAAGGATTAACATTGCCCTCTGAAGGGTTAGAAGAGTCAGGAGGGATTTTAGTTTTCCACCGCAGGCTTCAAGTTTCTTCTGAGGATTAGGAAAAAAAGAAAACTTTGCAGAGAGGAGCTGCTCTTAATCAGGATTTGGAGAGAGGAGAATGAATCCAAGAAATGTTCTGATATCAAAACCATGCTGAGAGGAACCTGAGGCACAAGTATGGTATAAAAACAGATATATTCACTCCTCTATCTCTACGCAAACACTTAAACCTCGAATAACTTCTACACTAACCTTTACCCAGCATTCCTACTCTGTTGCATTCCTTCTTTATCCCTTTCCCTCAGCAAATCTTTGTACTCCAATATCCACTTTGTTATTATGCTGTTACCCGTCACAGGTGATTCTTGAAATAGCAAACTGGGGCATGGACATCCCCTCAACTATTTTTAAAATAAAGACATCGGTACAGTGAATTGTAACAACAAGATTCTGCAAAACAAACATGTCACTGCACACCATTAGACTGCCATTTCAGGCAGGAATAACTGCAGTCTGACTTATTCCACACTTCTGAAATCAAATCTTGGAAGTGGCGCAAATATTGCAGTGCTTCTAATGCTCCTCCTCCCACAGAAGAGCAGTGGAGAGTTAGGTACTAAAGCAAGGATCCCTGAAAGCTGAACAAGGAGTTTCTAAGGGTAGCGTGTGACATCAAGGACGGGGTCAAGGTCCTTCTTCCTGTCAGAGGGCAGGTTCGAAAGCAAGCTTTACTGATGGATGGTGAAATCACTCATCTTCCCCTGCTCACAGGTTATCCTTGGCTGTTGTTGCACAGGGCCTGATCAACCAGGTCCTGCAGGCAGCACTGGCTGAAGGGTGGCAGAGTAGAACGCCTGTGATGAGGTGCATGTGAGAGCCCTCAGCAGGAAGGGACCATCGGGACCTCAGAGGGTTCGTGCCTGCCTGCCACACTAACTCAAGTGCAGCAGAGCAAGGATTTGAAGATATCAGTGGTGCCAAGATAGGTGGCCCTCAGGTTGCAGAAGAGACAGGCAGGAAGCTAAGACCTTCTGCAAATGTAATCCTTCACCCTACAGGATACAATGCCACCAGTAGGGATTAAAAGTAGTCTTTTAACGGGACGCCAAAGTATTGGAAGTTTGTTGCAGCCTTCACCACAAAGAGACAGCCACCTCTTGTGAGAGGCATCAGCAGACAGGCCACGGTCTCTTTAAGCGGTGGGGAGCATCAAGTTCAAGGAACCCAAGGATACCCTGGATAAAATACAAGCAGACTTTGAGATGATTTGGCACCAGTAACTTCATGACTTAAGACATTGTTAGATTGGTTTTTTCTCCAAGGGGAAAAATGTTTGTGGAGCCAGGCCTCTCTCTACACCCCAGTAACTGGAAACATATTTAATGCTGGAAAACAAAAGACATTATTAAGAGTCCTCTAATACGCAAAGCTATCATTAACAAGTGTTAACAAAAGCTGTTAGTCTTTACAACTTCACAGCTGTCAGGGCTGACGTAGGAACTCCAAAGCCATCGTGCTGCCTCCAGTTATTTCCTTTGTGTGACGTATTTACATCTGGCTTACAGCCTCAGATGAAAGTTTGGGCAGTACCTTTCCCTCTTTAAACTTGTCAGTATACACGTGAGGACACATCCGTGCACACAAAGAAGTGAAACAGAGAGGCTATATCTCCTGTTCTGCTTCTTCAGTTTGGTGCCTAGAAAGAGGAGTTCAATCCATCCAGAAACCGACCCTATAACGCAGTCATTCCCTTATGCACGTGCATGGTCGCTTCCAAAGTAACACCTCAGAATTTTTGTTTAGGAGTTAGAACTGTGACAGCCCTCTATGTGCTATTCTTGCTCCAAGAACTAAGTTAAGCCTGGGTTTTTTTTGTTTGTTTCTAATGAGTATCAGATTAACAGGGCTACTTAGAGAAAGCACAGGTCTAACCAAAGTTATATTTTATTGAAAAACTTCTCTGTGGATTGAACTCTGGTGGTGGTCTGTGTGTATCACAGAATTGCCTGGCTGGAAAAGACCTTGGAGATCGAGTCCAACTGCACCTGTCCACTACTAAACCTGATCCCTGAGCACCTCATCTACCCATCTTTTAAATCTCTCCAGGGACAGTGACTCTACCACCTCCCTGGGCAGCCTCTGCCAGTGCCCGAGAGTCCTTTCAGTGAAGAAATTTTTCCTAATGTCCAGTCTGAACCTGCCCTGGCGCAACTTGAGGCCACTTCCTCTCGCCCTATTGCTGTCACTTGTTACTTGGGAGAAAAGCCCAGCACCCACCTTGCTACAACCTCCTTTCAGGCAGTTGTAGACAGTGATGAGTTCTCCCCTCAGCCTCTTCTCCAGGCTAAAGAGCCCCAGTTCCCTCAGCCGCCTCTCATAAGACCCTTCCCCAGCTCTGTTCCCTTCTCTGCACGCGCTCCAGCCCCTCAGTGTCCTTGTAGTGAGGGGCCCAAAAATAAACCCAGGATTCAACGAGCGACCTCACCAGCGCTGAGTCCAGGAGCACAATCAGTTCTCTGCTTCTGCTGGCCACACTGTGTCTGACACAGGCCAAGATGCCTACGTACCACACTCTGAATGTTCCCATCTGAGTGCTATGCAAAGTCGCACAAGCACTTGGGATCAAAAACTTAGATACAGTAAAGATTTATGTCCATTGGGGAACATTATTTCCTGCCCTTGACAGCAGAGCTTTGTACAGTTCTCTGCAAATTAATCATAATTGCTGCTTCTGGACCACAGCTGTCAGCCTTTGTTGCAGAAAGGTGCAAGACACAAAAGTGGGAATTAAACCCTTTGGAAAAAAAAAAGGATGGGGGGGTGGGGCACAGGGCATACCTGTTAACTGGCTTCTATTTGCTTTAGTATCAGTTGGAAAAGCAATATACTCACGTGAATATATGAAAGTGGCAATAAATCTCCTCTCCCAGATTACACAGCAATGTTATATATTGCTTTCATACAAGCAACAATTTTAATTCTGTTTTCAGTCTGGAAATCTGTTGTGACCACAGTGTTTTGTTCTATTCTGTACGTTTTTTTAAAAAAGGGATGGCAGCATTTCACAACCTTATTTTAATTCTTCTCTCTCTTTTGAAATTTGTCCTCATATAGAACCCAAGAGATTCCTATTAATTGGAATGCAGATAATCTGAAAAAATGCTATGAAGGCTATTATTTCTGTTTAACAAAATTCAAATATGTTGTTCTGATTTCACCTGCATTAACGCTTTATGAGTTTGGGGCTTTGTGTATTTTTTTTCTGTTTATTTTTTATTTTAAACAGAATTAAACGGTTTGCATGACTGTCTTGTTTAAAATTGGCTGTGCTTGGAGGAGCACTGGGTGAGCCTAGAACAACCTCCCAGAGCAAAGAGTTTAGCACAAGCATTACACTTTAGAGACTCAACAGCCCCAGCTGAATGCTGCTCAGTAAGACCAAGAAAGGAATGCTACAAAACCTGCTGCCTTTGGTACGTGTCAGATATATGGTTTGCATCACTTCCTGAACATTTTTCTGTCTGAATTACTTTCTTAAATCAGAAACATATATGTTGGAACCAATTAGCTTGATTGCATCTTGGCAACGAGCACTGGTTAGCACAAACATCCATAACACTACGGTATTGTCACTTTAAACATAAGGCACTGGTGTTACACTTAGATAAAATCCTGCCCTGCACGACCAATGAGTTGTGCATTCCCCCAGGAGCAAGACTTCACATACCAAATTCCAAACTTATCAAATATAGAGCCATAAGAGATAAGGAAAAAATAGAGAGTCTTGCCATTATCTCCCAAACATTTAGTGCTTTGCTTTCACAATATGGGGGCAGAATCATTCCCACAGGGCTGGAGGGGGTTAAACACTCCACATGTTGAACTGCAATATCATTTCTTCCAAAGCAGAGTCGTATGGACCCTACAGAGCAGGACAGAACAAACTCTTCATACACATCAGGTGTTTCCATGCAAACAAGTCTAAGTCTGCTCACCCAGGCCAAATACTTGATAAGCAGCACAGTTTTCCTCGTTATCAGTATGATCACTCAAGAGCTGGGCAGGTGGGCTTTTTATATGCTTAATCCTTCATGTTCTCAACTTCAGTCCGCATACAACACATTGCACAAAGCTTGAAGCTTTGTCTGTCCTACACGTAATATTTCTGCACTGGAAAAGACAGAACTGTAATACATTTGCTGTGTAGCTAAAGTGAGAAAATCCTAAATGTGCTGTAGAAGGAAAGATACAAGGAGAGGATCTTTATCTGAAACAAACACAAAGTAAACTGTTCCAAGTACAATCTAAACACAAAAATCTCTTTTCGCAAGCATCAAGAATGCTTTTGAAAAAAAGTCAAACAGATGCCCCAAGAAAAGGACTTCCCCTGCCTCTTTTCTCATCCCAAACCCTTATTACTACTTTTTGATTGATTTTTGTTGGCTCTTATCCATGCTCACGCTGGTCTTCCTAGGTGGGCTCTATACAACCTTCCCAGCTTTCTTTTATCCTTCCAGTCTTCTTGCCAATAAATTATTCCAGTTTTATGAAAGGTTTCTTTTTTATTTCACAACCAGTTTCTCTCTTGATCCAAAATGAACTAAAACTCAGTGGTTGGGCGTTTTGTTTTTTAATGCAACACTTGGTCTGCCAAATGCCTGAAAAATTTATTTCATCCTCCTCTGTTTATTTGAAAGCTGCTTCTTCCAGGAAGGCTAAGAATAATGTGGTTACCATAGTTTCCTTATCCACAACCGATAAAATGCAATTTGGAATACAATAAAACAAAGACAAGACTACTCACAAAATGTGACCAAACGATTAGACATTGATATCTTCACTCATCATCACTCCTAGCTCTGCTGCAGAAAATGCTGAAACCTAATCAATACCCAACTTTTGGTCCAGCAGGGAAGATGAAGATAAGCCTCTTCAATTGCCACCGGTTTGAGATGTTTTGATTCCAACACTGAAGATGTCTGTTCATGTAAAATCCCTGCCTCACAGCTTTAGTATCTCACCTAAGAGATTTTGCATTTTTCTGTTCTCTTTTGTTCCAGGAAGTGATTGTGTAGGAAAGCACTTTGCTAAGGCTCAGTGAAGCTAAGTGATGGATTAATTACCCATAGGAACCAGTTGACAAAGTAAATAACGTACTGCCTGTTCTTACAGTTTTGTTGGCCCCTGAACAGGCAAGTTTTTAGGGAACAAGCCAAAAATAATCTTTTTTCTTCCAGTCAACTGGCCAACAAACCTCCACATATGCTTCAAAGACAAATTACACCTGCCCTGGACACATCCATTTTCATTCCTGATTAGAAGTTAAATGACAGAATTTAACTCCAGTAAAATGAACTTTTAAGAAAAGAAAGAAAAACAATTGCAATAAAGAAAGAGAAAACCACAACATGCCTGATGGATGTACAGACCCACTACCAAGTTATTTTTTTTCCTGATTTTAGAGACTTGTAAAGATTTCCTTTAAAAAAGTAAAATATTTTACCTTTTCCTTTAAAAAATGGAAACAATAATCCAGAAGGTGTTCTGTTTGATGAGACACACTAAGAACACTTACCAAGGCAAGAACCTGAATGGGAGGGAAGAAGAACCTGAATGGGAGTGAAGCAGTATCCACCTCCCACGCTCTCAGTGCACACTGTAGGACTGACTCTCGTGATGCCTGGGACTCTCCCACCAGGTAAACGCAGGAGAATGCAACTCAAGATTTTCTGGTGTTCTACTAATATTTGTTTGCCAGTTACAACAGCCCAAAACAACTGAGGTTAAATGAAAAATCTCTGGCCGTGGTTAGATAACCTGTGGATGTAAAGAATAGGGGAAGAAAATACAGCAAGTCTTTTCCTTACCCCAGTCACCCAGGGCTGTAGTCAGGGATCCTGAGCACTAGCAGCAGAAAAACTACTACAAGAGCATTTGATGTTGTTGTTTTTGAAGAAAAGCTCTTTATCCTCACTGAGCAGCTTGCTTGGGCTTTTGCAGACCCCAGAAGCACCATCACTGTATATATCAAACATACAGGCACAGAACCACATGAAAATATATTACATCTTTTATCCTTGCCTTCTCCCCTTGTGAACGTCATATAATGGTAACAGAGAACAGAGAAGAAAAAAAGAAGGTGTAAGAGCAAAAGAGGTCACTCACATGGTGAACATGCTCCACTCCTCCAATGAAAAACTTATGCATTCACCCCGCAGAAGAAGTATTCTGTGACAGGGTGCCAGTTCTAACGTATCAGACAAAGCCTTTGTGTTTTTGCAGAAAAAACATCTTAAATCCTCTTAATTGGTTGCTCATTGCATCCATTAAACTAAGAAGTACATTTTTTAATTGCTGATCTCAAGTTAATCGGTGTCAGCCTTATGAAAGAAAACAGGTAAAAGCTCTAAGAAGACATGTCTTTCACATCAACAGAGTGAATTTACCGGGGAACAGAAAGAAGCAGTAAAGATCAAGCCTACAGGAAACTTTGCACCTTCACATCTACCAATAAAGGAATATGCAGACCAGTTGGGTTTTTTTCAACTTTTCCTTTATGCCTTCAGTACACCACATTTCAAGTTTCACACCTTATCAGGCTTATTAATTGTATTAAACTTCCTGTCCAAACACATCTAAGAGGAGAGTTACCTGCTCGGGACCTGTAGCTCTGCGTTACCTTACATTGTTGTCCTCTACTGCTAAGAACGGCAACCTGACGGAAGGCCCAGGCCCTGTCATTACCCAGTTGGAAGAGGTATGCACAGTAAATGGTATTAGAAGCCCCATCCACTTTGCCTTTATTGGTTTGGTTGTTGGCCTCTCTTATGGTTCACAGCAAGAGTCAAAATCCTTTCTTATCCCGCCTGTCAGAAACCAACCAGCACAATACCTCATTGATGGCAAGCTGTTCGCCGCCTCCCCCGGGGTGGCCATAGCGGTGGTTGGAGCTCCGGAAGTCCTCATACAGGTCCTCCTCACTTCCCACATCATCTGTCAGAGCTGACTTATCCAGTGCCCCATCAGTGATCACTGCAACAACAAAAAGAACAAACTGGTAAAGACCACAAGATCCGCAGCAGCACATCAATTATATGAGCTTGCCTGGGGTGCGGAACACTATAACACGGCATAAAGGAAAAAAAGGCAAGGACACTATACAGGCAATTTCAGGGCACAATTCCAGCTTGGTGCATGCCCATTTTTTTTTTCAGAGAATTTTTCTCCATTCATGTTTTGTTACCATAAATGACTGTGTCCTTTTCTAGACTGGGAGGTTTGATTAAAATAAATAAATAAATACATCAGCAACTGCTGCGTGTTACAAAGAAAAAAATCAAGTAAGAGAAAAAAACAGACTCTGAAAAAGGTGCCAGGCAGAGATGACGCAAACATGATGTCATTATGACATTGCTATGTTGACAGGAAACTTGACTAGGTAGCAAGCTCACATCTACCAATTCATACCTTGATGATTATGATTTACCAAATGCTATCAGACCAAGAAACTTCTCCGCCTGTGGGAAATACATTCACCTTCTTCTTTGTCCACGCATTTATTTGAGAACACTTTTTGTTGCCTAAAAGAGTGTCTGTTATGATGTCAGAAGGGCTTTGCTCAGCAGAGCCCGAATAAGTATAGATAAAAGAGAGTTAGTGACCTGTAGCTAAAACAACCGTTGAAGTCTCAAGATGTACGCATAAGCCTGAAACAAATAAAAATATAGTGTTTATATTCCTTGGACAGAAGAAAACAGCACTTCATCTGACCTCACTTTCCCAAGGGCTCCTCAAGGTCTTAGCAAGCGCACATCAGTGGCACATTGACCAATCATTCATCAGTTCCATACCTGCACAGGCTACTGAGCAAAAACTTTCTGGTTTCAAAATCTGTGAAAACGCTAATGAATAAAGAAAACATTCGCTGATGTGTTCGTCTGGATTAGCTACTGCAAGGACAAGTTTCCATGACAAAGAAGTGGGCTTCATAAATATTTCTATGCATGATGCAAGTAGCGAACGTAAAACACAATGAAGAGAACAACAGCTGATATAATTAGAAATTTTAGTTTAACAGACTTGACATGGCAATGGCAGAAGAATTGAATGAAGTGAACACACTGATATTGCTATGGACAGTCCAGCTGTCTCGCTGTCCAAAGTTACACACAATGTCACACTCAAAGTTTTTGTGGAATGGGTGAAAAAAACTTTGAGATTGATCTTGGTGCAGCTTGGATAAGAAAATCACCAGTCGGAGTCTGAGAATACATAGGTCTGTTCTTCAACCCTCATTTCACTCAATGCAAGCACATCTTACGAACCTAATTGTGACAGTTGTGCCACGAAAAAGTGCCTAACAGTTCATTACTCTATTATTACCTGAAAGCAAAGCGCCCTCTCTCAACTACGATCACATTCACAGTTGTTCCCTTCTGAGTTGACACACGGCTGCATCGATGCTGCCTATATTCAAAGCAATTCTGCAGATCATTTTCTGAAAGTCTGTTGAAGACCTCCATCGTTTTCGCTTCCACATCTTCTACCGACAAAACATGAGTTTCTTTGAGCACTGACTTGATCTTTGGGAAGAGGCTGAAATTGCAGGGAGACAGGTCTAGTGAACAGGGTGGATGCTCCAGCACAGGGATGTTGTTATTAGCTAAAAACTGCCTCACAAATCTCTGAAGGCTGGTGCACACTAACATTTTCTGACCAAGGGTATGAAAATGTCTCTATTTGAATATGTATGCACTTGTACTGAGTGAAGGGATCGAGCTGAGCCTTGTCTCACTGGGACAAGTTACAGTATGATCTACAACCATCTGTTTGTGTCTCCCCTCCCACTCCTGGTTCCTGAGCTACAGGGTCTGTTTTGTGTTAGACCTCAGACAAAATAAAGTGCTGTCAGAGGTTACAGCAAGACCTGCAAAGGGTGTCCTTCTCAATGCTTTCATTACACGCGATGCTTTGTTACGGCCAATCACTTGATTACTTCTAATAACGCAGCGAGGTGAAAATCCAATGTAGCAGCTATTTTGTGCAGTAACTTGACATTAAAATGATTGGAGTATGAGCTATTTTTGTACTAAATACTTGATTGTTTATGCTTTGAATTCAATAAACACACAGAACCTAGCAAAGTCATAGTCATTTTCTAAACCTGGAACTCCACTCAATATTGATGGCACTTCATGACATGGAGATGAATATAAGCTTATGATTAAAGCAGCATTTTCTGTGGAAGCGTGTAACTACCCAACCATTCAACTTTAAGTGACATTTTACAAAAAATCAGGCATTCTCATAGCTTTGCTCTGACACATCGTATCATTATACAGGAGAATTTCTTTGCAAAATGCATGCCAGCAGTATAGATTGTATATGAAGTAGATCTGGGGCTAAACTTAGCACTTTAGTTTAAAACCCAAAATCAGCCGGTATGCCACTGATACTATAATTTTATGCAGAATTACCATGGTTTGCACTCAAATGAATTTATTTATTGAAGAGCATTAAAGTATCACTTTCTGCTCATATAATGTCTAAAAAACATTTGTCTGACAGTAAAGAACAACTTACAGTGTATTAGTACAGCAAGAAAAAACAAAGAGATGTTTTTCAAGAATAAATACAAGTAAATCATTTATAAGAAGGGAGTTAGCAGCCACTTAATTCAAAACTTCCTTTGCATTCCTCTGATGTTATTCTTTTCCCTTACATTTTGCACTACTTCCATGCTTTTCCTGATGCGTCTTCTATTTTCACTGCTAAAAGGAACATTCAACTTGAACATTCATTGACATCTCTAAAGCTTTTGGTGTTCTCTCCCACATTTTCTGATTCGTTGTCTGATCTGTGCTTAGATGAAAATGCAAAACCTCCGAGGAGATATTTATCTGTATTACTTAAAATGCTCTATACCTCTCCTAAGTGCCTTGAAAGCTGTGTTTGCTTTTACTAGAGATCTGTTTTCCTTCATTGATCTTACCAAGCTCATCAATTTTCTGCAGTCTCAAAACCTGCTACCGCACTTTGGATTAGTTTTCCTGGCAGAAAAGTCTTCATGGATATATTTCATCAAAAAAAAATGCAGTTCATAGTCATACAGGAGTTCTCAATCCTTGAGGAAGAATGGCCCAAGATAGCCATTATACATTTTCCCGACGTAACTAACGTTCCACGGAAGAATAAAACTAATGAAAAATAAGAATTTGCTCTGAAGCAGCTTACATGAGAGACATTATTACAAATAATAAACCGGTATTCTGGAGTGGTGACCCAATGCACCAGAAATCCATCAAGGAAGCGGAGACTGAAGCCTTTTTTATGTAGGTAGTGACTCAAAACACGCAGCATAAACTAGGTCAAGTAGAAAAGAAGCAAGCGCCATACAAAAATCTCTAAAGACAATTTAGCAGAGATTGCAGAAATAGTCTATCAGTTTTCTCAACAGCACAGTACCAGCTGGACAGGCAACTATGAAGATGCAGAGTACCCAACTGGAATGCCTCATTCCCACACCTACAAATGCTCACTGGTACAGCCACAGCTCCTCTGTGTTTCTCTGAAACCACTGGTCTGACCTGTCCCTGGCAACCAGGCAACCAAAGAGCAATGTGTGTCAAAAATAACACCAAGTATCTAATTAGTTCCAGCAGATTTCTCTGTATTTTATATGGCTGTGCTGGTAAGGGTCACTAAATATGGAAACAAATCCCGTAGACAGGAACACGAGGAGAGGTTGTCACCAATACATAGTACTACAGCCTTCTGTGCAAGTATTAAAACTCTGCTTTATACTATTGTTAATCCAAGCCCAAGTTCAGGGTTTATGTCATTGAAGTACAAAAGCAACAGTAGCTCATGAAAAAGTACTGCACAAATTCTTTTTTACGCATCTGAGGAGAGAATAAGGTGTCAAGAGCTAGACTCCATGAAGAAATATCTTAAGGATATGGAGCAGCAAAAGACGTACAATAAATGGCACTGAAAACAGCTACCAGCACAGGCGGTCAGTGTTCAAGTGCCTGAGCAGACAGCCATGAAACAGGCTGCAGTAAAGCACGGGCATCAAAACTAGAGGGAAGCACTCTATAAGCATCAAATAAAGCTTGATTAGAATAGTCCAGAGGAAGAAGGTGTGTGTGTTCAACCTTGCAATCTCCCACAGGCTTTGGGATGCAGGCATAAGTGGTCAGCAGTGGGAAGGGTCCTGGTAGGGCTCTGCTTGTGCCCTCACCTTCCTGAAGAAGAGTGTGTAAAGTGTTGACGCCAATCAACCCTACACAGTTACAGAGCCCTCCATCTCATCAGAAAGCCATTGGATCTGTTACCAGCTCTGTGGTTTCACACAGAAGGGCACTCTGTGCCCGCAGTGAGAGACAAGCCACGACTGTACAACTCTCGGCCATCCCAGCTGGTGTCCTGCCAGCTGCATCCTGCTTCCAGGTACGTTTGGATAACTTGGAATGCACACAGGCAGCTGCCTCTACGGTACAATGTTTACTCTTGGGAGCCGTGATCAAGCCTGTCTGACACCAGAGAACAAACCAGCTGGGCTACACTGAGACATCCTTGGCCTTGACAATCAGCAGAGGCCATGTGTTGTTCATCTAAGTGGGGGGAAACTAAAAGAAGCTGGGGTTAGGGTTGGGTCATAGGTTGGACTCGATCTCAGAGGTCTTTTCCAACCGTTATGATACTGTGATACTGTGATCTCCTGAAGGCCACAGACTAGAATATTCACCATAGTCCAGAGTTCAGCTAAGATTACTGTCACTTAGTACAGGTGACACTGCTCACCAAAAAATCCTACCCTCTCATGGGAGAAGCACAGAATAAATGTCTGGAATGGTTTCCTCAAAGCAGCCGGGCACTGCGGCCCCAAAGCTCGCACAGCCCCTCAGCAGAAATCTCTCCAAGTCAGGCAGGTTTATGTCTTGGCTGGAATAAACCCCAGTAGCTCCCTGCTGGCAAGGAGCTCCAGACACGTGTCTGGGTCAGAAGTCTGAAGAATGACCCAGGACTGATTGAAAATAGGCTAGAGGCAGTTCCCCAAAATTTGGTTATCTGTTTTCACTTGACTTACAACATGCGGCTTGTAGCGGTAATGCTGGGATGGGGATCCATGATGATTCCAGACAGCTTTCAAATCCAAGAGCATCCATAGTTTATTAAATGCACTTTATATTAATGACAGAGAGAAAAGCTTTAGTGTATTTGAAGTATATCTCTTTTGAGTGTGCCTTTTCAGTACCACATCCACACGTTTATTTTGTCTCTCTACCATTTACATTTAAAATAATTCATAAAAAAACCCCAACAAAACAGTAGGAGCCTGATTTACACTCAGAGAGCAAATTAATTCAGAGCTAACAACATCATTCCCTCTGCCTCACTGAGCAGAGGCTGCTGTGGTTGTGTGCAGTGCCCACAGGAAAGTGCATTACAGCTGGAGAAGGGAGTAGTTCAAGAGATTTAAGATAATAAACAAGAGAGGTGCATGGTGTGGGGAAACCAAACCCTGACAGCGTTGCTCAGGTGAATAGAGCCCCTCCAACCCTCCTCTCCATCCACTCTGAATTGCTAAACTCTCATCTCCCCTGGAAACAGCTGCCACAGTGGTGCTGCAGCCTCCATCAGTCCGGTTCTGAATTATGTGTTTCATTTATCGGCTGCCTGATATACGGAGGTCCCTATGCAGCTGCCACTGTAAAATCCATCAGAATGATGTCATCCCACTTCTGCCCCAGCAGTGCCATTCTACAGCTCTTTACCGTGCTGATGGACCCTCTCACGCGAGTCTGCTTATAGTTGTGGGTCACTTTAACAGGAAGAGGGAAGGTTGGTGGGGAATTAGCACCAAGGGAACCATGAGCAGTTAGCATGAGCTTTATGAGAAGGAAAAAAAAAATCCAACAAACTACAAAATACAAGCAACAACCAAGGACACGGGCCTGCAAAGCCAAGTCTTGGAAAGATGAGGTCCTCGTGATGAGATTTCTGAGCAGGAAATGAAACTGTGTTCACTGAATCTTTGAGAAAAAAAAAACCAGGGAGAGGCAGAAAATATTTAAGTGGACAAAGCAAGGTTCATTGCCTCCATTTTAAAGAAACATTAAGAAGGGAAAGGTTTCAACACAGAAAAATTAAATTAGCGTTTTGGTATAATGCTGCAAACGGAACTGCTGTTGTGAATGAAACCAGTTCATAATTAGCTGAGGCAAAGAGCAAATCCATGCTCGAAAACAAAAAGGACACAGATCTTCAATGGAAAGCTGAGTGCAGTTCCTTTGTGGGTCTGCTGGGTGCATCACCCAGGGTAACATTCATCAGCAATAATGCACTGAGCCACCCACTCAGGTTTCAAGAGTTTCTAAATCCCAATTAGAATCTAAATGACTCGCATGGAGGCTTAAGGGAGTTCTTGGTTCTCTCGGGTAGCAAGAGATAATTATGGGGAAGAGGGATGTGGATTATGAATGGCTCTGCAGCTCTGACTCCCACGTTACCACTTGCTACGCACTTGCAGCTTGATCCACTTTGCCTTGGCAGCCACGTAACAGAACTGCCCCCAGTTCCTGCCTTGCTTGTTGAGTGATGTTACGAGTGGGAGAGAAGAGGGGGAGCAGTTTAACGGATTTGAAGAAGAGTGGAAACAATGGAAAAAACGGATAGGAAATCACATAAATGCACTTTGTTGATCCAAAACCTGATCCTTTGTTGAAAAGCCCTTCTGTTGTGCTGCATACAAACTATTAATTCACTGGCTGTGCTCCCGTCACAGCTACTGACCTGGGAAAAAGCAGGCATGTCCTCCTACTCTACATATTTGTTGTTTATTTGCTCAGGTCTGATTACTCATCCATACCAACCTGTTTGGTCTCATTTTTCAGATGGATGTCTTTGGAAATGTTGTTTATTTTATGTCTGGGCAATGTTTAACATGATGGGGTCAATTCTAGTTTAGTCCTTTAAGCCCTATTACAATCTAAACATTAAACCCATCGCAGCAATCAAACTAGCAGACAAATCCCTTCTAATATTCAGGCACATTCTTTACTGAACCCCCTGTAGGATGTACAAGTTGGAATACCTGGCATGTCATTTACTACCCCAATAAGTCTTGCTCATTGACGTAGTTGGTATTTAAAGGAGCTGGCAGAGAGTTGGGGGGAGGAGTAGATGAAACCATCCATCATAATATATCAAAAGTTTCCTTTGCGGAAGACTAAATGGTTGCCTTTCTTGTTTCTAACAGGTAACGAACACTGACATTCCAAACTCATGCTGAATTTTTACCTGTCCATTTAACACTGCTGCTTAGCACTGTGCCTGCTATGCCTTGAAGTAAAAATCAAACCCAGACCAAACTCCCCTCCCTTGAAGTGGAAAACAACAAATCTACCCCTTCATCAGACAACTGCCTCCCAAAATACTGACAGGCTGCTGGTTGGGAAAAACATATCTGACACTGTCTAGCAGAGCACAATCACAGTCAATTCACATCAGTGGTAAGCTCAGCTGAGCTTTCAATTTACCTGCAAAGATGAAAATACCATGTCTGTGTCTCCACATCCACACATTCTCAACACAAAAGTGTAACAACAATTGAGGAAATTCAAGGAAATGAGCCAGGAAACCAGAACGATAGTTATTTACAGTGGACATCACCTACTTCAGCAAACGCAGGAGGTAAAAGCAACATCAAAGAGTGTTAGTGCAGCTGATTAGTCTGACAAATGTGAATTTGAAAGGGTTTTGTCAATAACATTTCAGGCATTTTTTTAAATTCATTTTTAGAAGAGAATCTGCTCCAGCTTTTCAAAACCTCACAGGTGCACACCCCTAGTTGGAAGATTAGAAATCTGGAAAAAAAAAAAAAAGACACACTGTTTTTTTAAAGGATCATTCCCACAGATTCCTCTATATGATCTCAACACCTGCACCTACTCTAGTGCATACACTCTTACAGGTCGCTTTTGGGCTTCTCTTATCTTTTACTTGCACAAGTATGTGCTGCTTGCCTGTGGGAACGTGCAAAAGAAGGAGCCACACAATCTTACTGCTCCTGAGTCTTACTGCTCTGCCATTACTTAATCTGAGTTCATCTGAACCAAAGTTCTGGTTGACGTTCAGACACGCTCTTTTAATCTTTTTCTTTCTCCTCCAGAAAGCAAACAAAAAATCCTCAACCAATTTGGACACAACCAATGCTTCCAGTTGTCACCAGTCCTCAAATGAAGGCCTTGAATAGAAAATGTTCCCCTATATTGTGTCAGTAATTGTTATTCCTCCTACCTTTGCAGGGACTTAAATAGAGTTTTCTTAATGCCAGTGCTCTTATCTCCCAAATCTGATGTTGTCCTTGTCTGTTTTAATTGTATTGATTTAGTGGTGATGTTTGCCTCACCTCTAAAAAACTTCCTAAGAGCACACAAAGGAGAGGATAGAATCCCAAGCTACCATAGGCTCTCACAGTGCCTCCTTTCTTGTACCTGCTATTTCATTAAACAAAGGCAAGAATGTAAACATGCTGTAGGAAATTTCAGCTGATTTTTATTTCCAAAGATTCTGTCCTTTTATTATTTCTTTACATCCAAGAACATCCTCAGAAGACCAAGAGCTTGGAAGCTAAGTCTTTGCTAAAGATTTCGTTGCCAAAAAGCACAGAGTTTTCTCAATCTTAAGTCACGGTCTAGAAACAAGAAAATTCCACTCTACACCAAGCTTTAACTATTGGCCTGGAAAATGCAACACTGTAAAGAATGGTTAAGCTCATTTTTATGAAGAATTGTCACTAGGAAGCAAAATGATTCATATCGCAAAAGTCTTTAAAACGTTGCACCCAGTCATGCCAACTTTGCATGGAAATATCAACTTCCCTACACCATTTTCACGACAGCCAAACACAAAGACATGGGTTTTTCCTATAACGAGGTGATCCACATTGTTACTGGGACAATAAAGAATGAAGAATTTAAAACCTTTGACAATGCAGCCACCTTTGGTTAAGGCAAAGCTATTTAACATTAGGGCATGACATGAGGCCAGTAAGCCTACAGCGTGCTGGCTGACACGAGGAATGCCATAGGCGCACCGGGCACATACTGTTTCCAGCAAAGTCAGCACAAAGAGCCGCTGCTTGGCACTTCTGAAAAGCAAGCTGTTTAGATAAGTGTCTGAAGATGGATTTAAGAGGCTAATTTCGAACACTTAAATGTGAAAAATGTGACCTTTGTTTTTCCCAGAATTTTCATACTGCTATAAATCTAGCCCTTATCTTCATGAAGCTATCCAGGCTGACAAGTGGCTGATATCTATGATCTTGTACGACAGAAGTAATTAAAAATGAATGCCACGAGAAGACTTTCAATTGCTCTTGTACATTATCAAGTATTAGTCTCAAGGGGCAGCAAGATTGTTTTGCTGACCTTATTGTGAATGACCAGTCTTCACGTAACACACAACAGATCTTCTGCTTTCACACCAGGGCTACAGTCTTTTCATTAAAAATACTGGTACAACTGCTTTACCTTTAGGAAACTCTGGCCCTATTTGTATTTTAATCTGAGTTCTAAGAAAATCCCCCGAATCAAGCTACCAAATATTTCTGAAGGGAAAACAGGAAATCAAGGATTAACATTATTTAACTGTGATTGTCATGATAGCTGAGGGATGAGGCTTTTCACAGCATATGTTTGGATCACACAACACTGCACAAAGGAGGCAACATCAGGCTCCAAGTTGCCCAGGGCGGTTCTTTGGTATTATTCAGAACAGATTTGGTACATCAGCTTTGAGCAAGCTACAGGAGAGATGCTGAACACAGCTAAGAGTACTCCAGTCTTTATATTTTGGGTAGACAAAGACACAAGAGCATCTCTACCAGAAGATTAGTGCAGAGTAAGAGGGTGCCACGTTAGCTCACTTTAGAGAGACCTCATGGACAGAGACAAGGTGGGAGTTTCAAAGTCACTCAGACATTGCATATTTAGAGTTCTGCAAGTGTGAATTTTGCTGCCATAGTCCAGGTCTGACTGTTTTTAATATCCATTACTGCTATATCCCCTGTGTTGAAGATCAGCTCTACAAATAGATGGAAGAAGTTCGGAGCACAGAGGTGAACTGGATGGAAGGATAGTGCAAGCCTCTTGCCCTCATTGTATGGCTGGGAGTGTGCTTCACACCAGCTCCAACAGCAGTCCCTGCACCAGACAGCCCTCACTACCTCTCCTCCCCAGGACCTCCAGACTTTCCTGCCAGTGATAGATATGAAAATTAAAGACTCTGCCAAAAAAATTAATTTCAAATAGTACATGGACTGCAATATTCTTATGAAATATATTTAAGAATTCAAAGACAGGCCTTACAGCCTTATACATCCAATACTGTTCATACTGTAGTAGGAACAAAACTGCCCACTGTGAAGTATTTGCTGCCTGGGAACCTGAGGGTACAGACGTGGTATGTTGCTGCAACTCAAATTAAAGAATTAGGCTCAAGATACTAAATCTGTTGATTGATGCATCTCAGTAACTTTTTGAATATCACAGGGTAAAAGGAGACTTCACATTCAAAAAAATTTAAGTTTCCTAAGAAACTAGTGTGAGAAGGTAACTTATTTCTGTCTTCACAACATTCAGCTCCAGGTCCGAATTATAGCTGAACGCGTCAGATGCAATCTCACCCTACAGCAAGAAAACTCTTCCAAGGAAAACATTATGCCTCTTGGAATACATCAAGTATTCAATGCAAAGCCGTTATTAATCACCCCTTTAAAAGTGGAAAGAGTTCTGGCAAGCTCGTCTTGGTCAGGGTGTCTTTAATAGTTAAATTCATTACTTAGGATGTTTACTGTGGGCTTCAACAGGGAAATGAGAATAACAGAATTGGTAAGATCAGCATTTAAGCAATCAATGAGCCTAAGATGTTAAGTGTGCATTTTGAGCTATGAATTCAAAATGACACGTTACCACTTACAGATCGTAACTCAGATAGCAACGCAATCTCAATGTTAACAGCTAAAAGAGCACTGGTGGTTAGCAGAGACAAAACTGAACAAGGTCTCTTAAAAACATAGGAGAAAATGAAGCCTTTTCAGAGTCGCAATACCTAAAGCAAGCCTGGCCTCCTTCAGACCAGTATGTCCAGTGCACAGGTAAATGCAGCTCTAAGGCACATGTCAGAAAAGGGACGTTCCTCTAGAGAGAGTGCTGAAGCAGCCAAATAATCTTTGCAAATTTGACAAAAGTCGTGTAACTTGCAAAATCAAAATGAGCGAAAACATGGTCAGTCCCTTCCAGAGCGACTCTGTTTCCATGTTCTGGTGCACAGCAGAAGTCAACAAACCTGCAATTCTTTATTGATTGTTTGAACTCACAAAACAAACATAATCCCTTCACTTCAAGACAGATATGTCAAATTTTACCTTTCCTGTGATTAGCCAAAATTTAAAACACTTAATTCCACAATGCCATTCTTATTGTTTCCATTTCTGATTTATTCTTTAGATCACATATGTCACCAGTGAGAATAGGAAAATGCTTCGTTTCTGAACAGAAATTGTACATTTAATATTTCCCAACCCTTAGCTTTTTCGAAACAATAACTTGCTCCAGACTCACATATTTTTTTGTGAGCTACAGGCTCACAGTTGCAGAAACAGACCCTAGTTTTCCAAACATCTCTCCAGCTACACTGCATCTGATTAAGAGGCAAGCCCCATGTCATGTACCTTTCAAAAATCCTCCAGGTATAAAATTACTTTCATCCTCAAAGACACTGAAGGATGAGCTGTGGTTTACTGGTTACACAATGATTTGGTCCTTCAGTGTCTGAAAATCACTCCCCTCCACAGAACTAAAGGCAACGGTGAAGGAATTCGTATAGTAACAACTCGGAAGTAAAATTTAAATTAAACATTTTCCAAAGTCTTATATACCTGATGCACATTCACTTTGGATGATGAATCTAAGTGTCCAGTTTCTCCTTTCCCTAACAATCTAACCAAGCCAAATTCTCTATCTTTGCAGCTCATTTTTTACCTATGACCTTCACTCTCATATATCAAAATGTGATCTTTTGAACAAAGCAACTATTGAGGCCCAGATCCTGCAGGCTGGGCCTCAGTACCCTTATTCCATTTTCCAACGAGGTTCCAAGGCAAACTGAAACAATCCACCCATATTTACCAACAGATTGTTTTCCCCCAAAAGAAAACTACTACAGAGCAGGATATGGTTGA
This sequence comes from Neomorphus geoffroyi, assembly GCA_033558235.1. Lineage (NCBI taxonomy): Eukaryota > Metazoa > Chordata > Aves > Cuculiformes > Neomorphidae > Neomorphus > Neomorphus geoffroyi. The sequence continues at coordinate 8,571,819 of JAUMJM010000012.1, forward strand.
GGTATATTAAAAAAGAATGAAATGAAAGGACTACTTGTAAGTATCTGTGTATTTGAAGGTAGCTGATGGCATAGCCTGGATGAAGCATAAACACAAAATCTGTCAGTTTAGATTATATTTCTGTGAAGCCAAGCTGCTGCCTTGTTTTCCTGTTCACCATGAGTGGTTCTATGCGGTCGCATCTTCCTTTAAGTTAAGACACAGCTGTTGTCTCTGTCTTGTAGATGTAAATAATTATTTTTATTTTCAGCTGTGGTGGTATTCCCCTGCACCAGAAGCCCAACTTCATCGTTTCTGAGTGACAGACTACGTGATGCAGGATTATTACATCAAAGGACAGCACTGAAGTATCAATAAAGGGAAGAGCCCCCCAGGAGACTGCTGTCAAAAGATATAAATTTCTTCCTCCAGTATGAAAAAAAAACCCAAACCCTCTAAAACAAATTCCCAGACGATGTCTGCCCAGTCTGGGAAGCCATCTATCTCTGCTTTGGCCAGCACTCTTGGCAGCAAAAACATTTGTTTTACTTGACAAGCATGGAGTGTGTAAAGAGTGACCTGGAGAGACCAACAGGAGGGAAAATTCAGCAGGGCAAGGTGCACATTGCAAGCTCTGCTGCCGTGCACACCCCGGCAGGTTGGATGTGGCTTTCCTCAACTGACGCTTAACTTCTCCAGAATGTTCCCTAAAAGCGATCATAAGAGATACTGTCCTACGGCTACAGAGTATTGCTGATATTTTCTAAAGGAGCTTTAAAAGAAGGTTACTCTAGAGATTAAATTCAGTGAGTGAGAAACATGGCACGTTCTGAGGATTGTGGAAGTTTAAGTGTGCTGTAAAATTAATGAGAAAATTTAGGATGCATTGTAAGTCCACAAGGCCATGTGGGTGCAGCAGTGAGGGATCTTCCACGCACATACATCTGGTATTTGGCATGCTGCATCAGAGCGTATGGCTAAACTGCAGCACACGCTATCAGCCTGGCTTAGGGGGCGATGCCGCAATGCAGCCTTTGTGATAGCCTAGAAAAGCAAAATGATTAACAGACCTCATCCCTTACTCTTGCTGGAGATAGCCAGCACCGCTCACAGCTGCAGTCCTATGCAGGACAAAGGCAAACGCAAAGAGGATACTCTTTAGCCACTCGGTTATGCCCCTCACACACAGACTAGCCCAAAATAAACTCTCAAATCTTTATAAATTGGCTTTGCATTCAGATTAACAAACTGCATGGACCCTCTGTTCTCCTCTTTTTTTCTCCAGTTCTCCAGCGATCTGAGCAAAACCAAAGGATGAGGGAAATAGGGACCCGCACCGTGCTGTAGCAACTTCCCTCCTTCACCCGCTTCAGTCTTGCAGAGCTCTAAATTCCACCATGTTAGACAGCAGCCCCTTCACAGAGGCTGTCATAGAGCTGACAGAGCCATTACACATGCAAGTGATGTATTTAAGTCTCCTTACAATCCTGTATCCTTGCATGTTAATTAATTACGTTTCTGTCTGCTTTCTTTCAAAGACAAATGCAAGGTACAGGCTCTGAAAATGGGACTCCCTTCCTCTTGAGTGCCTTTCTGAACTCAGCAGGTGCAATTCTACTGAAGGCAGGAAACTACCATTTCTAGATCATGTTCCTGGCATCTGCTTATCTTTCCTGCTGAAAACATAGCGGATGCCATCAAAGGATATCAGAACTTAAACAACCCCCTTGACCCCAGCATTCCTTTGCTCTAGATGCAGTCTGAGCTTGTTTGAACTGGAAATTGTTGTTCTTGCGAATAATTGCTCCGTACACAACACTGTCTCCAATCAATTCTAGGACACATTTTCTGAGCTGTGTGTGTTTTCATTACTAACCTCACAGCAACCTTAAAACTTTAAGCTCATTCTCTTCACCAAACTGCACAGATCCTTGGCTTCGCAATCTTGAAAATGTCAAGAGTAAAACAACTGAAACAGGCACATTTTTGTTTGCCTTGTTTTAATGCAGCATGGCATTCCTGGTCTGATAAAGGTTAGAAAGCTTTCATAAGTGAAATACAAATGTTCCCCGCGTACATGTATTTCTTTTAATGGTGAACAGATTGAGCCTTCTTTGCAGGCACAAAAAGAAAAGATGAATTCATGAGACATTAGCAGAGAGATTATAAAAAGTATTATAATGAGTACTCTCATTATAATTAGTAGTCCCAGTTCAAAGCTACAAAATAATATCCTTTGATGTTAGGCTTCCCAGAGTTTGATGTGAAAGCGATATTGTAGGCACAATATGTGAATTTTTCACTTGTACCCATCATTTCTCATCACATTCTACAGCGACTGGGAACACCAAAGGTATATTTTGGAGTGGGCTTGGGTACTGACAACTGAAATCCAGAAATATTTGGCAATCAGAAACTAAGGTCATTGATCACCACAGTTCCAATGACTGCACCACTAAATCTACAACCTCACTTTTTAGCCAACTCCAATTTAAACAGTCTTTTGGCTGTCCAGGAAGCTTGTTATCAGGATGTTATTCTTCTGAGCAATGATTTCTGAGACTAGCAACAAAGACTGGGGTTCCAAAATCAGTTCCAAAATGGTGACAGCTGAAGAACTGATCTGGAAATTGTGAGAAGGTGGCTTCTACAATCCTGGTGACAATGCTGCAGGCATGGCTGATGCAAAGTGCATCAGTTCCTCCTGGTCCTAGCTATTGCTAGAACATGTGAAAAGCTGACCCATGAAACCTGTCAGTCCCAAGCAAGAGCTGAGTTTGGTCTGCATGACAATGGCTTCTTGACTTGACTACTATTTTCCTCTCCCTCCTGGGAAAGGAAATCATATGAGCCCCATTCTCACCAAAATTGATGCTACTTCCTCAATGGAGTATCCGACTTGTTCTTTAGAATAACTACTGAAATACACCTTGCAGGTAGGGGAGAAATTTTATGGGGTTTGGTTTGCTTGTGATTTTGGTGGGGTTTTTTGTTGGTTTGGGGTTCATGGGGTAGTCCTCCTCTCGTGTCTAATTTAGTCTCCTGTCTGTATTTTCCTAGACAAAACACTTTTGGCAGAAATATTTTGAACATTAAAATTCCAGATATTTCCACAGCTGAGAAGACAACAAACACCCAAATTATACAATGTGCAAAGACAGTGGAGAACAGACACTATCCCTAAGCCACCATAAAGGCAAGATCACACCAACAGATAGCAGCAGGAGAAGTAAGCATGCTCAGTGGACTCACAAGCAGCAGCAGCAGCTTTATCTAATATTAGCAAGCAAAGGGGACGAAGGGTGCAGGCTGCATCATATCACAAACAGATCTACCTTGCTTAAAAAGGACCCACGATGTGAAGTATTTTTTCCAACCAATTATCAATTTATACTTTCAGCATCAATAATTGAGGCTATTATTTACCATACTCAAGTAAATTCCATCACACAAGCTTTCCTTGTGTGATGTGGAAAAAGCAGAGCAAGACCAAGCATGCTGCTGAACAGAAGGACACGCAAACAGAGTCCCGACCATCACAGTACTGTTTTACTCCAAATCACTGCAATTACATCATTTTTCTTTCCCATGCTAAGGCACATGTATAAAATTCTCCTCTGCTGTTAAGAAAGGAACTTTAAAATTTGTACTCAGTCTATACCCTTCTCCACCCATGATCCTCTCTCCATAATATTCCTAGGATTCAAAGTTCTTTTTCCCCTGATGAGGAAGGATCCGTCTCCCAACACACTGGCAGAGCAGAATATTTTCTGGATACATCATTAGTGCAGTGTAGGTACCGTTTAAACCTATGAAAATACACCCCTCCTCATTTTTCTATTGCGTTTATTCAACATATGAAGAAAAAAATCCCTAAAAATACAAATAATAAGTCTGAACTTGGGATATTCTGGAATTCCTCCTAATCCACCAGCTTTCCTTCTCAGAGTCACTTGGTAAACACTACAGAAGAGATTTGACCAAATCAACATAACCTTCATCCTTGCATCATCTGGAGGCTTTTACCAGGTAATGCCAGCAAGACACTCTGCTTGTTTTCCTCCCCTTACCCCAGGGAAGGGGAGCGTGTCCTACAGCCACAATTAACACACTGTAGAAGGGGCAGATTCCCTCCTGCCACCACTCAACCCAATATAACTACTATCAATCTCCACTGTAGTGGGAGGAGAGGATTTGGGCCTTGAAAACAACATCTGAAGCCACAGAAATTTCCAGAAACCAGTTTGAAACAATTCAATTACTGGAACAAGCCCCTTATGTCTCTGACTAATGGATTGCATTTATCCAGTGAGAAGCAACAGGCAAATTTTGGCTTGACAGAACAACTTGTAAATTATATTTCCAGGCCCCCTGAGCAGCTTATGGTGAGTTCAAATGAGAAAGATGTTGAGAAGCTGCTTCAATTTGCTCTCAGCCCAGCAGCTGATTTACATCTCCTTCAATCTTTCCCCAATTATCTCCCTGCTGCAAGCTGACCAAATCTGCAGCTGAACGCAGTGACTTAGAGATAATATTCAACAATGTAGAGATGGCCCCAGAGGTATCAGAGCAGAATCTGGAACCCTGACTCCCACTGTGCATACAATACCATTTTTGGTATTTGCTGACCCATGTTAAAGAAAGAAAAGGGTCAGGAAGGCAAGAAAATGCAGATGTAGCACAGCTTTGCTGGAAGACAGTCAGTGCACAAGACAGCCCACCAAAAATTGTGTGTACCACTAAATACTGAGCAGCAGTTCGCTGCTGAAAACATTCCCTGATAACATTTGGCATCTGGATTCTCTCTCACACGCACCAGGAACTGATAATGTCAGCAAAATGCTTAATGCTATCATACCTAAATTAGTCACGAGTGATGTTTTTTGTTAATTCTTGGAACAGAATAGAAACTCACCACAGATAAGTTCTCCAAGAGAGGGTACTAAGCAACCTAAACCCCAGACTTCACCTGGTATTTCCTCCCTACATGTATTGGGTAGTTTATATTATCTATGGGACCATGTAGATACCTTACTGAGTTCTACAACAGTCACAACTCAAACTTCTACGCAATGTGTCACTGAAAGTGGAAAGAGGACCTATAAAGTCATCTTCATCCTTTACAAATACATAAAATGCTTTTAAATACGTGACAAGTTAGCAGAAAATATCTTGAAATCATCGCTGCACTCCTAGCTGTGCAGAAGGGATTTAATCCAACTGTTTCCATAGCAAAAAATATTGGAATGGAACCAAAAGTTATTTACTGTGCAGTAATAAAACTAAAAGCTTGATGAAGCTAATTACTTGAATTGCACCTTAACACACTGGTGGCTCAGTGTTCATTCTGATCTTGCCTACAAAAGGCAAGACTAGAAGAGAACCTCAAATTATTCTTGCCAGTCTGTCTGCTCCAAAGCTCAATCAACAACCATAGTGGCTTTTGAGAAAGGTTCCCCATCCTCCTTCTCAAGAACCTTCACTGACCGAGACTTCATAGTCTCACCAGATAATCTTTTCCCAAGGCTTCTCCTAGCATCCAACCTCAGTCTTCTTTGCTACAAATTTCCCTGCCCACTATACTCCCCCCAACTGTCCCCATCCCATGAATAATACACTAATTATTCCCTTCACAACAGCTTCTTTAGGTATTTCAGGATTCATGTATTCCCTCATTCTTCTCTACTACACACTCTTAAAATCATCCAGAATTTTCCCATAGGTCGTGTTCCCCATGTTACTCTTGTTACTTTTTTTCTGGATCCTTTCCAACTCATCCTACAGCATTTTTACCGTGGTGCACAAAAATATGTACTATATATCCTTTAAACTACACATACGCTTAGCAAGTCAGCCTACACACAGTTTCATACTTAAAGCTAAGCATATTCAAATTAGAATGTTATGAGTGCAAGTCAGCTCTACTTTAAATTGTAGAGAAGATTGAAGTAGCGCATTTTAGACTGGACTGGCCAACAAGAATATATTTGCTATGAACTCACCCAGATTTAGGTAAATTAAGGGCACTATGTTTCTGGGCACCAGTTGGCATTGCTCTCTTCATGGAAGTTCATCACTATTCATTGGGAAAGGTGCTGGACAGTCTCACACCTGCTCCCTAAAACCAGTGCAAAGTGTTTGAGCACAATCATGCTCTGTAATTTGGAAGCCCTGTTATTCACTGTACCTCTCTTGATCTGCATCGAGCACATGAAGCACGACCACTGGTATCCACTTTGGGCTGAACTCCTCTCGAGAGCTCTGCTGAACCTGGATGTGTCCCATTTTCTCTTATTTACTGAAGTTCAGTTGGATCCTGGAAAGAGACCTGTCAGTTCTTGTTGTGTGCGGCTCCGTGACCTTCAAGAGACACTTGCCACTGAGAATTTTGTTTAGCAAAGAACTGAGGAAAAAAAGCATGGAGCCAAGTCCTGTCTTGCAAGGAGTCACACCACTTGCTGATCTGCTCTCCCTCACGCAAAAGGGCAGGCAGATCATCCCCTTCCCTTTTTAACTACCCAGTTATCTTGGCTATTAATGTGATTGCACTGATAAGCATCCACAGCAAGAGATCATTTCCCCAAACAAATTAACTGCTGCCACCAAATCACCAGATGGTATTTTCACTAGAAAAGTGCAGCCTACGGTGTTGTGTGACATTCAGCTTTCAATTGCACTCATCCACCGGCAACAATTTTTCAATATTATTATTTGTGTTGGTTAAAGTTCCCACTGTAGATAAAACATGGACCGTGTCGAATACCATGGTAGGATCCCTAGGGCACCGGGTTAAGAAGCTGCTACTTGACTCCTGCTGCAGCAGAGGCTGAGGTCAAGAGGAGCTGCCCAAGCAGTCCACGGGCTTTAGGCTGGGCTGAACGCACACCGAGAGCTCGGTACACTCTGACTCCCCCAGCCCCCAAGGGGAAAAGGACATGGGAAGCAGGGGATTAAGACAATCCAATGCATCGTAGCAGATCAAGCAGTCACTGGGGCACAGCGGGGAGGGAGGAATGCTTAGGGCAGAAATTCCTGCTGAGCAGAACACTCCCACTCAGCCTTGACACCAGCCAAGGGGAACTGGGAGAAGCTTAGTTGGAGGGGCCAGGACACTCTCTCAGCCCACATCTCTCACTGTACTTTGAAAGATTTTGACTGGCAAGATTTGCTTTGAGTGATATTCACCTGTGCAACCACCAGAACAGCTGCACTGGATAATGTTGCCTGGCTCCAAATAGCCCGTAACTGCTCACTAGCCGACTGTCCCAAGAGCAGCTGTTTGCAGTGGGAGCACAACTTCCACAGCCTCACTTCAAGCACCATTAAAAAATTGCTCCAGCCAAGGTGCAGTTTGTATTTTGTTCTCTTAATAAATCTGCTCATTGATTTTGCTCGGATGCAGCACCGTGCTGCACATGGTGCAGAGACCAGAGAATCCAAGGGCCTGGAGCTACTCTGTAAGAGGAGCTCCTTAGCTGATGCTCACAGGCACGACCAGCTAGGAGTTCAGTTGGGTGTGCACCAAAATTTTACTGCTCTTCTCAGCCTAGGACAGGCAGTGCAATAGGGCAGCAAATGGAATAGCTTTTTCGGTTGCATCACATCTAATATCTTGTGGCCACCAGAACAGCAAGGCTGTGCCAGGGTCAGGAATGAAGCTGTTAATTAAAAGGAGTGTCTCAGCTTCTGGCCACTGTACGTCCATCAGGAAGCACAAAGCGATTTTAGAAGTTTTAATTCAGGTCTGGAAGGATCAATACCTAAGTGAGCCCAGAATGACCCAGCTCCAGAAGGAGCATGGACATATCAGTTCATTGTTTCAGCCAGGTTGGTGAGCCAGGCTGTTAATCACTGCCCCTGTCACAACCTGGCCGTGAAGATCTAACCCACACAGACATATCTGCTCATGCGTAACTACCTTGGAAGTCTTTAAAAGAGCTCTGTTTTGACAGGGAAGTTGACTTTCAAGCTTTCCATCCACAGATCTTTCCAGGAAAGAAATAATGAATTCATTAAAGTTCTGGTGAAACAGAGCCCGCAACAAACCAAAACTGAATGCCAAAGGCTAATCTGTGAATCCTTTGCTCACCTTAGTACATAAATCTTCTCTGCAGTTGTGCCTTGCAAACCGACGATACGTCACAAGTGAGTAAGAGCTCAGCAGGCTGAGTAAGCGTATCCCGATGCACACTGTGCTGCTGATTCTGGAACAGAACCCGGTCTGCCTGTCTCCCAGCCCCAGGTCCTTGAAACATGACCTTGGCTGTCTTCTTACCATTTGCCCTATGCCTTGAACTTTACTCCTACCTTCAGTATAGCCTTGCAATCAAGCACAGCAAGCAGCAATTGTGAGCTCGGAAGAAGTGGTTGTTTACAGGTTTCAGATCTTGCTTAAGCAAGCAGTGTTTTGAAAGAACGGGGAGCTACGTGCCAGGAAAGAGTGCTCAAGCTGCAAACTAATTCTTCAGATAATCGAGGAAGACATTCCTCCACTTGTTCACGCGATTTAGGCCATAAGTGCAGCCTTGCTCTCTTCCACACAGTCTTTAGTGAGGAGAAAGACAAGTGATCAGCAGCACAAGAACTCAGATGCTTCCTGGAACTGTTGGGGTTTAATACAAATACATAAACCCCAGGCACTGCAGAGCTTTTTGCAGTGCGATCCCAAAGCTGCTTACAGACCAACTCAAAATAAAATTGCTGCTGTGCCTGTCTGGTTACAATGAACATGCAATAACCTCTCAGATGCTGGTGCAAATGAACATTAATTTACCTTATTGCATGTGTTTTATACACAGCGATGTGTTATCATTAGCACAGAAGCTCCACAGGAGTCACATCTTAGTTGTGTTCTTTAAGCTCCCTTTGGAAACCATTTTGCTGCACAATTACTCCAAGAACATGATGACTTGTTCCTACACAAGGTCCTCAGGATGAGCACGTTGCAAACTTTTAACAGAATTTATTTTCACCCAAAAAAAGCTTTATGTCCTTCTGGTGCTCACACACAAGGAGACTTCAGAGTGAATGGACGACAACACCACTCCACTGGGCAATTTAAGGAAACAGACCCTCCAAAAGGGCACAAATTGTGATACAAGGCTAGCAGAAAGCAGAGCCAAAGTGATTTGCCAGTAACAGTACTGAATCAAGACCTCCTCATTCTTACCTTTGTAGGCTTTGCTGCACCACTAACTCACGTAAGTCATTGTCTGCACTCACACTCAGGCAGGAATATGTACTAGCTATGTACGGACAGGACTGACAGATTGAGAGCTCTTTCTCAATTCTCAGTTGGTGTGGAACAGCTTTAAACTGGAAGGGGGAAGATGTAGATTAGACTTTAGGAATAAATTCTTCATAACGAGGACGGGGAGGCCCTGGCACAGGTTGCCCAGGGAAGCTGCGGCTGCCCCCTTTCTGGAGGTGCTCAAGGCCAGGTTGGATGGGGCCTTGAGCAGCCTGGGCTGGTGGGAGGTGTCCCTGCCCATGGCAGGGGGGTGGAACTGGATGATCTTTAAGGTTACTTCCAACCCAAACCATTTTACGACTCTGTGATTAGTATCTGTCAAGTCCCCTGCTGCACTCCCCAGTAAATCAGCTCCTTGAGCTCTTATCATCGGGAAAAAGATTCCCAGTATCATGGCTTTTGTAAACAGGCCTGAAAGATCACTTGGTTTTGTAATCATCTTATACAACTGCTATCAGCCATGGCAACATCCTTTCAGGTTATAGTGTTCCAAGACATGCAGATAGAACAGCCTTGCCTTGGGCCACTCTTCTACCACTTGTAAAAATATTAATAAAAATACCTAAGCAAGGGCTTGACTTTATTGCTATAGATTAAATGAAAAGGCAACATTGCAAGAAGTCTGGCCAGAAGGATTATGTTTTTATTGATCTGGTTATTGTCTGATCACGTCAGCAGCAGGACTCACATTCATGCCATACAGCCCAGCTATTTAGGGATTTGCCCTCCTAAGGCAGACTTGCCTCCACTGGCTGCTGGTACCGCACCAGCTGTGAACTGAACGAGGCTGTGGATTGGCAAGACTCCTCTGTTGCTGTTATTGGACTATTTTGCTATTTGAGCTGCACTTTTTCAAGCTGCAGAAATAAGCCCAGATGGGGGAACGGCCATATACGTGGTTCGCCTGAAGGAAAAAGTGCAGCAACCCCCTGAACTTTGAATAGAGAAAACAAAAGCTGGGGTTTGCAGCATTTTGTGGTCCTTCTATTCCTGTGCATACCTCAATTTTTCTTCCTCATTAGGCAGCAGCAGACACCCAGAATGCCTCCTTCCTCCAGTACATGCACAAAAAACAGGGATGACACCAAAGCCAGAAAGCCGGGTCACATACCCAGCAGTAATTATGATGGAGAAAGAAAACAGCCGGGAAAAATACAGTGCCCAGAATCAAGTGGTGGGATGCCAGAACTGCACAACTTTGTGCTTCAAAATACCCACAGAATCAGCTCTCTGTAATTCAGTCTGCACATTATCCCTTCAATCCGAACTCATACCAGGACAGTCTTCTGGTTTTGCTTGGGAATACGAGCGCTTTGCCAGCAGTCACGTTCGGGATGTGCATCAGAAGCTTCCTCATGCACACAAGCATGCTGTTTCACTAGCAGCTGGCCAGGATGTTATTGCTCTCACGGACTCCTGCTGGCAAGTAGTCCTCCCTCCACTCAACCCCACAATAAACCTCTCCAAGTTAGAATCTCATACTTCCCAGTTTTCAAATCCCTCCGTCCTAGTCTCATCACAGATGCCAAACAAGCGTCAGACTGGCATAAACTGCAACATGGCACTCTGTGGCCGGGTGGTCCTGTGCTCAGCTACATCCTGCTTGTGTTGGAATTCAAAATGCTTTCATTGCCCCTGGGTTTACGCTGTCCCCATTCCCCAGTATTTAGACAACTTTGGATGAACCGGGAAAACAAAACATAAGAGAAGAAATAATCCTGAAGAAGGCTTTCTGAAGGAGGTTTACTGTAAATGCTTCAAGAGTCTGTGGAAATATTCGAGTTAGGAATAACTGAAGGCTCCAAGACAATTTAACAAAATGTTTTTCTTGTGGCAATCCTCAGTGTACATAAAACATAAACCTTATACCTGTGGTGGATATGTATTTTTATTACATGCTTTGGGAGGCATCATCCTGTCTTTGCCAGTGAAAGGGTAAGTACCTCTCCTACAAATCAAGGGTCCAGGAAGGAGCCTTAAAAACAGAAACAGAAGAGAATGAGAGCGAGCAGTGGCAGATAGCTCCAGGCTGAGGCCATTACTGAGACAAAAATGATTCTTAGCCTGTGCTTTCTGTTTTTCTGACATTGCTTTGGATATTCAGTATCCCAGCTATAAAAACATTCCTCTTAGAAGCAGAATGGGAGCAAGAACAAAGAGAGAGGTCACCTTCAGCAGCATACACACAATAAGAAAATCCAAAGCAAAGGACCTCAAACCCTATCACATTATAATGCCTCTAATATTTGTGCCACAGTTAATATAATGTTATCTTCGCAGCTGCAAAAGACTTGCTTTAAACTTCAGCTGAATATGAAATATGGCTAAAAACTCAAATTGATTAGCAAATTTCAAGCCACAGTTTGTGTCTCAATAAGAGAGGAATCTTTCCACTAAATCTAAGACCCTGTAACCTGGCTGGTATAAGGTATGAATGCAAACATATCAGCCAAGGATTAGTCCAGCCTCCCACTCTTGCTAATGGGGACCTCTTCCTTAAAAGCATGATACACAAATGAATTTTATTCTTTGTAGGAATCCAACACAAAAATTATATTCAAGTGTTCAAAGAGATCACCTAAACACGATGGCTGAGAGAACAGTAACTAAAATATCGAACACTGAGTGAGAATTTATCTTTTTAAATTGAATTCATAGACAAGGTTAATCCCATGCTCATCTCAGCACAATTAGCCAGAGACACGCTAGGAAAGCTGGAATTCAGTTCTCTGTCTGCATGACTTAAGCTAACATATAGTCTCTTGCCTTCATAAACAAATCTCAAAGAATGTAAAGAATTAGATAGGGCCATTAATACAGGGCCTGGAAGCTCCAAATCTTCAATTGAGCATTAGCTATAGCTGTCAGAAAAGTATGCAAGATAGAGGCTGCCAAATGCTTTAACCCAAACATCTTCTTTGTTCACAGTGTTTCTGGAAGAAATTTGGCCTTACAATGCAAATGCAATGGTAAAAGTCTCTTCAGTGCAAAGGGACCAATAAATTATGATGGTTTTAATTTTTGTTTGACTGTGATGTCCCCAAATCCACGGTATTCATGCCTTCTTTTGCTCAGAAGCATCTGGCCCAGGGGTTACCTGAAGATTATCTTTGTGACACAAAAGCTAACAGGAATCTGAAAATTCCCACACTGGGGATTTTTACTTTAGGAGGGCATATTCTGTGAGGAGAACTCCCACAGCTCAGGGGAAGCTGAGGTTCTTTTCAACTGGTAGCATAAAAATCACAAAGCATAAAGTGTCCTTATTTGAGGAAATAACCTTTAATGTCAAAGCCCACTTCTCCTGGCACAGAGGAGACCCCCTGTGACAAGCAGAGCAATAGGGGCTTCTCGGAAGAGAAATGCCTACATAACTCGGGGGCGGGGAGGGAGAAGCTATTCCACTGGAAGGACAACCCTGGCACAAGGACAAATGTGTACAAACTTGCTTAAGGAAATTTAAGGCTGTAAAGACGTTGGTTGCAGAAGGCTTGTCACTCTCAGACAGTAAGGTCATGGAACAGCACCCTAAAGAGCCGTGATGAAGGCAGGACAATGCTGGAAAATAAGTGACAGAGGTATGCCAGAACAGAGTTGGCTGCAAGAGAAAAAGCACTGCTCTTATTTCAGACTGTAAGACAGTGACTTGGCAAGACCTCGATGGTCCTGTATTTTCTTTTAAAATAAAGAGGACAAATTAAGGATCAGTCACTATTGAAAAAAAAAAACCAAAAACCTGATACAAACAAAGCACTGCCGTCAGACACCTGTACTGGATGCTACCACCCTGCTCTGCTGCGTGTCACAGACTGTTCCATACACCTGTCAGGATGCTAACTCCACACGTACAGGAAGAAGCGGAGGGGAGCCAAGCATATAGGCAAGGGGAGTCCAAGAGTACTCTATCAAGTGCTCTATGCTCGGCTCTACCCTAGGCTACCTTTCTGACTGCGCACGAGACACTCAGATCCCTGTCTTAACACGCTCAAATAACAGGCACATAAAATCAAGTGTTATTGGAAAGTGTGCAGGAAAGATTCATTAAACTGCAAGGGAACCTGGATCCTGCAGCTCACCAGGGTATGGCTCCAGCTTCTTTAAAACTAGTATCTTTAACTACTTTGCATACAATGCTAAATCAATGAAAACTTACGACCACATAAGTCTTCTAAGGACATGTACCCTGGAATTTAATAAAGATGAAAGAAATAAGATCCTCTTGTCATTTTATTTCTCTAGTCTATATTGAATTGATCAAATTTCTTTTCTAAAGACCTCTCGTCCATCCAAGAAGTTGTTACAGGAAGGGCTATAACTCTTGCCTGTACAGCTCTGTCCTTTAAAACGTCTCAGGATGCAATATTTCTGACTGACTAGGCAATATAAGAGTGGAATCTTTTTCAGCTTTTCATGTAAGTCTGTGAGGCACTGTCTGCACTACAAAATTTTATTCAAGATGGTTTTGCCACAGCCATTTCCTGGTTTGATTCAAACCTAGGAGTTTATTCTTGCTTCCTTCAAAGAAACTGAGGAGTTCCACCTTGTTAAGAACAAGGGCAGGAAGGGAAAGAGGACTAATCTTTTATTAATCTCTCTCTGTCCTACTGCCATCGCCTTGTCCCTCGTGCAAGGCTTTCCCAGCATTCCTGAATAGTACTGGTTGAGGATTCCTCTTTCTGGTAGGTGGTCTTTGGCTGCAAGACTCCTGGCTGAAGATCAGAGTTTACCCTAAGGAGCAGAGCAAAGAGCAAAGAGAGAGACTTTTCCCAAACTACAGAAGAGGCAGGACTTGCTTGTCACCACTTCAAACTGTGGGTGGAAGGCACTGGCAAACAGAAGTGCGCTGGCCCTGCTGCAGGGCTGCTGCTTGTGGGCCAAAGCAGTGCTAAATAAACATAGAAACAACGGAGTCTGAACTGCAGCTGCGCAACCGAAACAGGGCTGGAGTTTGAGAACATGACTGATAAGCAGCTGGGTAATGGACTGGTGAACAGACCATCTGCAGTTTGTCAAAGGGCTAACCGAGGTCCGGACCAAATACGCCCAGCGTACTACATGTAGGCTGAAAAGTGTCTAAATATGGTACTCAAAAAATGTGTAGCACAAACAGAACATAGTCACAAGTAAAGACTGGAGCTTCATGTATGCATGAAGTAACCAATTCAGAAGTGCACAGAGGATGGTGATAGGTTGTACGAAGGAATATGAAGAAACACTAGATAAGGAACTGACAATACACAAACTACAGAAATTCAAAGCTTACATTTGGGTCACCAAACTGAAGAGCTTTGCTATGCATCATTTGGCCAAGAGCGCAGTGTCACCTCTCTATCCAACATGCTACTTGGAACAGGAAACCTGTATTACCCTGAGCTTTGGAGGTGTATGAGGCTAAATGAGCCGTGATGCCCAGGACTTTAGAGCAGCCAGGTACAGCCAGTAGGCAACAGACACCACTCTGTCATTTCAACAACAAATGAGGGACAGAAGTAAGCAGGAGCCCGACACACAAAGAAGCAGCCACTACAGATTTAATGTCTGTAGTCTAATGTCACCTCATTCTTCTCCCACCACTGGTGTGAAAGCAGTAGGCAGTGAGACAAAACAACTGTAAAAAACTTAATTTCTATTCAGAATTTTCCCTGCTGCAGTTAAACCTATATACTTACACAGGCATGTGTAGGAAACATAGGTCAAAGTCTTCCTGCCCCATCAATGCGTGTAATAAACAGCTCTGGTACCCAAGAAAAGATTCCTCTGAGCATCTTTAGCTTAGTTCTGTGAAGCAGTTTGTGATCTCAGTATAATAAACTCATGGAAGGCAGGCATTTCTCTGAACACAAACCATGAAGCCTTTTTGCACTAAGTATTTTAAGACTTCTTTTTAAACAGGTATTTTAATTCCCACTGTTTTTAACCTACGCTCCATCTAGTTTCAATAGCCCGTTGTAGGCTTTTTCATATTGCAGTAAATCAGGAATGCACAAACCAGTGTTGTGACCATGGCTCTTTATACTATGAAGAATTCCAATGTTTGATTAGCTGTTTATAACAATCTCAGTTGCATATTTTAGTCTGCAAAGATACTAATACGTCTCGGAAACTGAAAATCAAATAAGAGAATTCAACAGAAAATTCCAGTGTTTCCCCAAGTTAAAGGAAAAATAATACAAGAAAATGCAAATCAGAGATTTGGAACAGAAAGGATAGAATTAAATTTAACTGTAATTTTTAACAAAACCCAATATCAATATCTCAGCTTCTCATCTACCGATGGCAAATACAATACAAATATAACAGGACAGGTCACAAATCTATGAGAACCCCTTTATGCTGCCTCCATTCCAAATCCCTCTGATCTCCTTCAAATTGCAGTCTGGACTAAGAGGTTACATGCACATCGTGCCCCTAATACTTTTCAGCTGTAAAATCCTACTCACAAAACTTGCTAGATGAGCTTTAAATTTCCAAGAAGAACATACTTAGATCAAAGCAATAGAACATGAAAATTAAGGGTTTATTTTGGGTTTTTATTAGAAAAGATTACTATCTCAGGGATAACACATCAGCTCTATTGGTAAAATGGTGAATGCAAAGGCAGGTTTTGATCGTTATCTGAACAGCATAGCCAGCAAAAAATGTAATGGCTTTGCAGTTTCTGTTCGACAGCGCTTTGGAATTCAACACTCAAAAGGTGGAAAATGAAAGTTCACTCATTGCTTATTCTGGCATTGCATTGGTCTCCTCACTTCTCCAAAACAGTCTTCCTCTGGGGCTCAGAAGCCACGTACCACACAACAAACACCTTATTCTCTTTGAGAAAAATTGCTCTCGGGTTCAAATGAACTGTTTCACAGTATCACAGTATCGTAAGGTTGGAAAAGACCTTTGAGATCATCGAGTCCAACTTATGACCCAACACCTACACCTACTCCTATTTGTCAACTACACCATGGCACTAAGTGCCTCATCCAAATTCTCTTTGAACACCTCCAGGGATGGTGACTCGACCACCTCCCCAGGCAGCGCATTCCAATGAACAATTACCTTCTCAGTGAAGAATTTCTTCCTAATGTCAATCCTAAACCTCCCCTGGCAAATCTTGAGACCGTGTCCTCTCATTCTGTCACTGGTCACCTGAGAGAAGAGTCTAACTCCTGCCTCAGTACAACCTCACTTTAGGTAGTTGTAGAGAGCAATAAGGTCTCCCCTGAGCCTCCTCTTTTCCAGGCTAAACAACCCCAGCTCCCTCAGTCGCTCCTCACGAGGCTTGTGCTCCAGCCCCTTCCCCATCCTCGTTGCTCTCCTCTAGACGTCCTCCAGCATCTCAACAACCTTCTTAAACCGAGGGGCCCAGACCTGGACACAGCACTCAAGGTGCGGCCTGACCAGTGCCGGGTATAAAGGGATGATGACCTCCCTAGTCCTGCTGGCCACACTGTTCCTGATGCAGGCCAAGATACCATTGGCCTTCTTTGCCACTTGGGCACACTGCTGGCTCATGTTGAGTTTCATACAGAGAACAGACTGAAATATAGAAAACTCATACTGTAGAAACAGGTCAACAAAGAATATGGAAGGGACTTCCCAACTGAAAAATATACAGCTACAAAGAGCCGTACAAGATGACGCAAGCCATAGCAGCCAGTAGTTAGCAGCTTACTTTACTGAGATGGCACAAAACTGCACTTCTGGCACTATCTCCTCCTTCAGCATTCTTCTATCATCAAAAAATGAGATTGAAATTACAGAACAAAACTCTTGTCTCTATCATCATGTTACTTTAGCCAAGAGCGAACAAATCATGTTGTATGATGGAGCAAAATATCACCTCTCCCCAGTGAAGTCAGAGAAATCAGGCTGGGTCTGGAGGGAGAGAAACACTTAGGAGGCACCTGTAGCTTAAGTAAGTTTCAAAAGACAAAAACATCAGAGTTCAGCAGATCTGTAGAACTGGGACAGCATTTCTGACTACAGAGATGAGACTGCTATTAACTTCTTGTCCTTGCCCTCAGTTTCCATGCTAAGGCCAACACTGTCTTCAGGGTGAAACTGAATCACATAGTTGACTGATTAAGAGCCCTCAAACCAAGTCAAAAAGACACTGTCGGGCTGAACTCTCGCCTTGAAAAAAGGATGAGATAAACAATTCTAAAATTATAGGAAAAGAAGGGAGAGATTCAGTGGAACAGACAGGTAGTCAAATGAAATGTGACACATCATCCCTTGAGGAAGGGAAACCGGCAGCCCGGCTGGCTTTTCCTCCTGACAACCCCGGGATATATGACTATCTCAGCAGAGAATAGGAGGAGGTACAATACTTGTCTGTATCGCTGCAGCCCAATTTAATTAGCAGCCTGCTAAAGAGCCAAGTTTCATAATTAATAGTGATGCAAGGAGGCCAACAGCAAAACAGAAAAGAATTTGCAGTGTTCTTCCAGAACTAGCTGACTAATCCACTTTGGGGATCGTTTTAATGAACATTTCCAATTGAACAATTCTGGCTTCCAAATAGTTTCCAAAAATATGGGAAACAGCAAGGAAAATACCTGATGCTTATTTCTGCCTGCTGACCAACCTGCTCTTCCAGTTTGTTTGCCAACCTGCTATCAGATTAGGCGTCTTACTTGCACTAAATGTTCACATCAGTTACAGATGAACGACCAAATTCTTCCCTCCAGACATCGTGGATACCACCATCTAGTCGAAGAGGAAATAAGTTTGATTCACAAATCAAGCTCACATTTCTCTCCCCACTAGCTATTGCACCGATACGCTAGGTTGGGTACTATCCTACTCTTGCTGAAACTCAACAGATCTTTGGCTCCGTAATTCAGGAAGTAAAGGCATGTCGGTATCAAAACAGTAAACCAAGGTCCAGCTTGCCCATTCAGCATAGGGATCCTTGATTAGTTGAGAAAGAAATGTAACCCAGCTGCCCAGGGCCAGACCATGTTCAACTTCCCTTTTCAGCTGATGAGTTATTCCAGGGTGAGCTATACGACTTATTAAAAGAACAATTTAGCTGTCTGGCACAGAGCTTGTCTTCGTATTAGGATTTGCCTCTCAACTACATACTAATACCTCAAATAAAGTTTCCTCATCCTTTTTCTTATTTTAAAGTCCAAATAAACACAGGAAAAAAAGCTCACAAGAGTCACAATCTTCATAGCTGTTTTCATACATTATCTTGTAGGGTTTGACATAATGTCATTTTTAATGCCTTTTTGATTTTTTCTTTTATCTTTTCTTTCTTTTCTAAGATACCAGGTGCTCAAGCTTGGCTGAAAGGCTGTTAACAAATTTTCAGATTTACGTCAGGAGACCTGTTAGTTCCCTAAAATAAAACAATCAGTATAGAGCAGGGGTGTCAAAATCACCACTGGCGGGCTGGATTTGATCCTCCACCTTGTTTCATCCAGCATGGCACCGTGCTTGTACCCAGCACCAGCACTGAGCTCCTTGCCCCCATGCTCCGGCCAGCACTGGGCACGTATGCAGTGTGTGTGACACGCATCACACTGCAGGATCAGGAGAAGGTGGGAACTGCGAGTTTGACACCCCTGGTATAGAGATACTTTAAAACAGAAGGGGGATCCTTCTCCTTCCCACCCTGTCAACTGTTGTAGTCTTTCAAAGGGACTGTGGATTGTTTAATCCTGGAGGGACACAAAGCAATGCCACGAAGCCAGTGTCAGCAATGGTGCAGAACTTGTCATACACGTATATCACCTGGCAAAAGACATCAATCCGGAACAGAGTTTCATTCTCCTAAAGTGAAGAATTTCACCAGTTACTGAAGAAGTCTGTTGGTGAGATGCAGGCGAAGGTGTGGGAGAGTAGCTTCAAGAACACTTACTTGAAAAAGTTTAAATTATCTTTTAACTTCAAAGGCAGCCCAAAACTGAGGTTCTGTACTAAGGTCAGCACAGAAGACTACAGAACATGTGGGAAAGACTAGTGAAGGTGGTCTAGTCTCTAGCAGAAAGAATGAGTTAATTTTGACTTCATTCCCTTCCCATCTTTTAGCCTCTGTTAACAACAGAACACTTCCTATTCCCACCCTCACACTTATTAACATGCTGCAATGGGTCAGAAACCACTTTCAAAAAGGTGAATTTGTTTGAAGTAGAGCACAAATATCACTGCTAACAGTGTCGCCGCAGCCATTTGCACGTGCATGATTTCTCTTTACTAACACTACTACAAAATGGGAAAGCTGTTCTTTCCCAAGGAAGCAGAACAAAAAGCCAGCCTAGTTCAAAAGTCTCCTTCTGAGCTGTTCCACTCAGACATCCCTTTTCTGCAGTGCTAATTAGCATGCTCAGCCTGAAGGTCTGTCCCAAAGGAAGCTCATACTCCACAAATTCCCTGTAGCATCTGACAGGCAAACAAGGGATGTGCAGTCAGCTTCTCGAACCACCTTATTAGCGATGTGTGCCGGAAAAACACTTGACATACTGGCTTAGGCTGATTCTGCTAGGGATGGAGAGAAGGATACACACACTTTATGAGAAGCAGCAATGAATCTGCGTGTTCAGAATCTGGTCTCCAAATGGCATTGCTTGTGGTGTTCATAACACCTGTGAGTGGAAATGCTTACACTACTAGAAGGATGACCTTGCTGAAAGACGGTTACCAGACTCAAGTTTGGTTTTGCAGAATAAGCCCTGTGCAAAACTGTACAAGCTGCTTCAGTAGTCATTGAGAAATTCAGTTCTTAAAGTTCACAAATATCTGGACAGACCTGAAAGTTATTCTCCAGCCACCTCTCTTCCAAGACAAACCGGAGAGGTTTTAGCCCCAGTGTTTCTCTGTTTCATCTACACTGGTTTCAACAGCCTACAACAACCACCCGAAACCTCACTCTGTTTTGTAAGACCCCTCTCACTATTTTATTTCATAGAATCATAAGGTTGGAAGAGACCTCTGAGATCACCGAGTCCAACCGTGCCTGTCTCCCTACTAAACCATGTCCCTAAGGAACTCATCCACCCATCTTTTAAACACCTCTAGGGATGGTGATACCACCTCCTCCCCAGGCAGCTGTTTCAACCCCTGATCGCTCTTTCAGTGAAGAAATTCTTCCTGATGTCCAGTCTAAACCTCCCCCGGCACAACTTCCGGCTATTTACTGCTGACAACTCATCGCACACATTAAGCTCTCTTTCTTTCTAGTAAGAGAGATTTTGCAATGAAGGACATTGTCCTTGATTTACCAGAGGCTATGATATTAATGGCCAAGACTTTGGGATGAAGGAGTATGTCTCTGAAACTGGCTTAAATTATTGCATCTCAAAACCACTTCACTAATTACCAGACTAATCAATCTGACTAGATCTGTGGTCAGAAGCACACATTACTTCTGCCTAAAACCATAAGTGTTCTCATAGGTAAGGGATGGGAGCTATAAAACTCATGCATCATGTTAATAGACTTTTGATAAATTGAAGTCAACAATTCCATTTAGCAAAATGTCTCAGTCACCAAGATGGAAACAAACGACTGGAAAATTATAGAAACACTCCAAAATTCCCTCCTCCCATTTTTTTTAGGACAAGATGTAAGTTTGTATTTAAGACAAGGAAACCCTTTGGCCACCTTTACCACTGGATTTTTTAACTCCTGCTGTGTTTTTGCTCAGGACACCAGCATCATGTAAAAGATGTCTGTGCATCTTTGCAGGCTGTGCTTTGTGGAACAGAGCTGTCATCTCCACATTTTATAACACTTGGCAGCAAACCCACATTCCTTGTGCATCACAGACTTCCCCTAAGGCCATCGAGTTTTGGATATGGACAGCACAGGGTTAGGGCTTCCAATTATAAACCCAGATCTAATCACACTTTCTGCAGATGAGAGATGCAGATCCCATGACAGGCATGTATACTAAACACGTACAGGATATATCAGTTCTGCATACCTACAGTATCAGGGGAGCCTCACTGTTTCAGCAAGATTTTTGACCCATTTTTCCCTGTGAAATCATGACCTACATTCTATGTGTGATTTCCAGAGCAATAAAAATATTATACCTCAAAACTTCTGACCAGCTTGGAGCAGAAGGCACAGAAGGTGCCAGGGTTTAGACACACAGTGTTGAACTTGGGTTCAAATGCACTTCTCTCAAGAAACTCTCAAGAGGATCCACCAGTCCCTCAGAATAGGATGAAAACATTCAGGTTACAGATCAACAATGTACACTGAAACTGTCAAAGAGAAGAGCCCAAGGCACACATTCTAAAAAACTAAAGTATTAAATGACTCAAGTTATAATCTCATGGAAAAGACTGCAGTGAAACACTGCTTCCCAGATTTAATGGCATCGTTAAATAACATGCCTACTAAGCAAAGACGGATCAGACAGCACATTTTTCTTCAGCGCATCTGAAATGTGTCATTGAATTGGTCTTGGCAAATGGGCTCAAACATTATCAACTAACCAGCTTTCCTTAGGAAAAAAAGCCCGTTGTTCTGATGGCAAAAAGCAACAAAATTAAGCATTTAGAGAATGCTTAGGAAAAAAAAAAAAAAGATATGGCTATAAATACCATATTCACCCTCCTGCCTGTTCTTTTGCTTCAGTTGGGGTGGGAGGAAACAGGAATAGAAGAGGAGTCACAACATAGCTCTGTCACCATCTTCTCCCTCATCATTTAAAGAGATTGAGTATGATTCTTGAAAGCTTTAGGAATTAGTGCAGGAATCAGAACCTAGCTTACAACAGCCAGTTGTTTTCTTCTGAACCACACATTCTACTGCATCTACAGAAATTAAAATGAAAATTCTGATTCTGCCCCAGAATTGCAGTACAACTGTCATAAATCTGAGAATATGTGGTTTATACTATATCACTGACACTGCTGCTGCATTCTGCATATGCCTGGGGATATGGGAACAGATTTTGGTGGTTTCAGGCCATACACAGGTATACCTCATCATCCTGCTTTAACAAACCTGAGATTAGTTTGAAATGCATCCTCTTACTCTCAAGTTCCCCAGATAACTTTTTTCCCAGCACTAATCCAGAAATAGCAAGTGGTTTCTAAGTGGCTGGAGAATGAAAGGGCCGAAGAACTGTGGGAATTATCAGATAGAGCTTGTCTCTGGCTATTAGACAGTGAAAGAAGCTGAGAAGCCAAAAAGAGGTCAGCTAAAAAAAGAGGAATTCCTCACTCCATTATGCAAACTGAATTTATTCATGTAGAAAAACCTCTGAAAAAACCCCTTTCCTACCAGGGCTGCTGTTGCCTATTGCTACAGCCAGTTCCTCCGGGTCTGAAATCTGCTCACTGGGAATTTCATTCTGCTTCACAATAAAACCATGAATAGTCTGTGCCACTGAATTGTCTGTTCTTCAGCAAACACTCATGCTACACAATACTTCACTTTTTCCTTCTTTCTTAAAAGAATGGCCATGCGTACTTCTTTCATCAGAGATTCCTTTCTCTCTCTTTCAGAACTCAAACCCTAAGTCCCTAAAAATGAAAGAGGGTGAATCTGGATGAAAAGGAAAAAGACAAGACAGGAAACAGAGCCAACAAGCTGCTGCCCAGCTATGGACACAGGGAAGTCACATGGAACACTAAGAAATAAAGGGAATTCTGTTCATGTTCCTGCTGTGATGGCTTCATTTCAAGGTTTGCAAGGGCATGTCCCCAAATAGCACCTTCAGCTCTGATGGGAAGTAAGCACTTGAGAAATATTTGTAGGCTGCCAAACCCTTTAAAGTGTTCCTCGTCTGTTTGGAGAGCAGGTGGGGCAAAGGCAGAGGCTGTCTGAGCTGTCTACAGGAGTTCACGTTCTTTAGTCCTATTTAGGAAGGTATTTCTCGGAATGAGTTGAGGAACTCATTCCAGAGTCTGACAACAAGAAATCTCCATTAGCGTTTATCATGATGTGGACGCTTGTTCCTGAGGATAGGGCTGTGACAGTGACCAAGCTCTGCACAACATGTCTAAATAAAGTTTTCTTATCTACCTGAAAAGGTGGCCCAATGGAGCTCATCCATAAATGGTACCCAACCTAACTCTGTGACCCTACTGTAAGCAGCCACAGAGAACAAACAGCCTGCTCTTGCCCTTCCTGCAAGAGCTGCATCCTTGTACCTCACTTATTTAAAGCCTTGAGCTGCATTTTTAAATTAAGAGTGAGGTATGATCTTAAAGTAGGAATCATTCTTATTGAAATGTCTAGTAAACATTTGATCAGACCTATCTTTTTAAATTAAAAGATAATCTTCTCCCTTCCTGTTGATTTTACAGTACTAACCCAACCATGGCAAGGTGATATGTTGCTGATTAATATGTATTACACACCGAGAAAACCACCAATCTCTTCAAGCAAATGATCACATTCCAAATCTTTATTGCCACCTCAAACATTAGAGGTATCTTTATTAATCACATTTTTAAACCTTGCTCTAAAACCACAACTACAAGCACTGAATTCCCCTAATATTAATTCATGTCAGGTTTCTGTCCATTTTGGCCAGTGGTAATGTTATAATGCCCTGATATATCAGAAATTTTACACTTATGCGCTGTGATTGTAAAATGCAATCCACTAAGATATTATATTAACCTACAATTTTGTGTACCGGTTTCTTCTTCCAGTTAGCTGTCAATTCTCAGAAATAAATTCTAGGTGGTCACTGACCCAAGACAGCGAGACATTGCCTTCTATCCTAAAACATGGCACTAAGAAGTTTTTGAGGCATGGAGACTCTTGGGTAAAATACCAATAGGAGAATCTTCAATTTTTATTGAAAAACATTTGAGTTTGGAACCTGCCTTTAACTCGCTGCAGTGACGTGTTCTGCACCAGTGGAATCTATCTGTGCATTTCGCTGCTCCCAGGGAAGTTGACCAGAGCCAAGAACAGATGGGCGCAGGAGAGAACTTGGAACAATTTTTGTACAATTCAAGCAAACCTACCAAATGACCAAAAATGCAGAAGAAGTTTACACAGCTTGTCTAATTTCTAAATTTAAAGCAACCCTCTCTGCAATGTACAAACTGAGTCCTGAACTTCTCATGTTCTTGTGCTCTTACTCTTCCTAGGTCACAGTACAACAACATGTAACAAAAAATTCCACATAGAACAGTTTCTTCAAAGGAGTGAGGAAAGTGGAAATGGTATTTGTCACCTTGGGTTACACGGGGTTTGTATGCAGTAATAAAATTCCTTCAAAGTAAGAGCCTTGGACTTAAAATACACCTCCCGAAATCTTCGAACAATGCATTTAGACTGTAATGTTTTCTCAGAAGTATTCACCTAGTTCAGGCTTTGGGCCATCAGATTAATTTTTACTTCATCATAGTTATTTCTTCCCAAATATACTTTGCATATAGATTACCTTGCTTTTCAAAGCCAAGCCGTAAATTACTTTCCCACGTGCCGAAGTGATTTATTCTGCTTTTTCTTCAACTGTTGCAGCCAAAGTCTGGAGTTCTGTCTGTCATAGCATCCAGACAAGAACAGTTGAATAGTTTCCTTTTTTCCACGGAAAACTGGAGTGATAAAATATCCCACCGGGTTTCCTCCTTCCATGAATTATGCCCATCTCTAGATCAACCCTCTGGATTTTTTAGTTCATTATTAGTATAACCAAATTCCATAGCACTAAGAAAATAGCATGGCTGAACTCAGAACATAAATTAATCTCAGAAAATGAACAAAGTGAGCAAGTATGTCTTTGTTTCTGAAGTAAACATTAATAAAATAGGAAAAAAGCTGCCACACTGGCTTACGAGGCTGATGCTTTCAGCTTCTCTCACATCTGCTATGGGTTTAGGAATGACAGCCCTTCTCTGTATTCCACTTTGAGTGTCAAGCTAAGATTTTAGAGATGCTCTAAATTCAGTTCCTCAGGTAAGACTCATTATCATTAAACATTTCTAGTCCTCTGAAAGCAAAACTGCACAAAATTATTCAAGACTTCAGCTGGCATCTACAAAAGATTGTTGTGCTTGGTTAGACTAAAATCCTATTTGCAATAAAAGTTCTGGTGCCTATTTAATATGGACAGAGCACCCTTTACAGGGACTTTCTATCCATCCATCCATCATCCCCGGGCTAAGCACAGCAGCCCATCAAAGTAAGAATATGAACACCAGCAGGTGTTCCTTTGTCTCCTAGAAAAGGTGTCCACATGTGGTGAGTATACTCAGAAGGCAAGGTGTTCCAGATGTTCTTAGTCAAAGATGAAGTAGGTTTCCCTCCAAACATGGGCTTCACTAAGCAATTACAGTCCTGCTTTTGTTCATGGTAAGCGTCACAGGAGAGGTTGTACAAACTTAGGTGGCTTAGGTGTCCCTCCAACCAAGGTCACACAACACAGCCAGACTGAATCCAACACAGAGAACCACCACCCTACCGAGAGGACCTAACGGCTTTTGGTTATAGGTCTCCAGAGAGGACAGAACTTTTGGAAGTCCATGCATGGGGAAGAATAGTGTCTTCAGTCTCTTTCAACATTAATGACCATGACCTCAGCCTTGGAAAGTACAGTAACTAATACTGCTAAACCACAGACGAGGGGGATTTGAGCCCAGATTCACCCACCTTAATTTGACTCAAGCTCCCATGCTGCAAGTCTCTAAGCTACCTAGCTCAAGGCCTTAATGAACAGCCAGCTTCCAGGAAATACCAGAGGATTTTCCATGGAAAGTGGTGGCCATTGTGATCTAGCTAAAGTGCACACGAGACATCCATCCGCTGGCTCATGACTCCAGGGGCTGAATTATGTCCCTCCGCTGGCAAGTGTTCAAACATGGAACGACAACGAGTAGTTAATTTCTTGCTTTGTAAGGGCTAATTGGAAATCTGAGGAAATTACATTAAACACAACATTGAAAGCCTTCACTTTTCAGACACAGAAAAGCCACCAGACAAAACCAAGTATTTTTCACTACCTCAGAGTCTCTGCTGCTGGACAGAGCATGCACAAAATTTGCAAGTCCAGCACAGGAACGAGACATATGGACAGAACTGAATTCCTGAGGCATCAACCTATCTCCTGCTATCACTAGTAAACCCCAAATAATTTCACCCATAAATGGATGCTTCATTCTAGAAATGAGTTGCAGTCTTTGTCTCACATAAAAAAATAACATCAATATAAATAAAGCACAGCCCTCCTCAGGAACTTACAGATTTGTGCGCTAGTTTCTGTATTCATTGCCCCATCAAGTGTGAAAATTTATCGAAAATGGGCACCAGCCACTGCTTGAATTTATTTCTGCATGAGCAATACCAGAGGTTAAACGCCTCTGCCTGTGAGCCTGTAGGAGAGGATCCAACCAGCTATGCCAACCTGACAGCGAGCGTATTTGCGCTCAACCTGAGGCACATGATATTCCCCAAAAGCTCTACCACTGGAGAGCTATTTCAATGTTAGTCACAAAACCCATGCTGTACTGCAAAAATCTCACACTTTGTTTCATCCCCACTTTATCCAGTCTCGTAAGCAACAACTGCCACAAAACAGAGATAAGATTATTTTAAGTCATAAATTAGAATTCACTCAAATGAGCTGACTGGCCATCAAGTCTATGTATTACAAATTCTTCAGTGGATGTGGACCAAAACTATGCTACAGGCATAATTAATATTGCAGAGTACTTTTCTCTCTAGTGCTAAGTGCTTTCACAACTTTTCTTCTGCATGTTTGGCTCCTTTTTATATTCCAATTAAGAGCTTCCCTACCCCTAACCAATTAACTCATGCCCGTTTGCATTATAATAACAGTGAGAAGTTGCCCACTTAAAGCATTGGTATTTCCTGTTAATGCCACAGAAAATCTTCACTTCTGTGTGCTCAAATGCGACTAATTAATTTTTCTGATACCTCATGTTAATTACTTGTGCACTGAGCAAGTTACCAATTTCAAACACATTTCTTTGAAGGCCAGCAATTTTCAATTTTACTTCAAGTAGCTACAAGCCGATATAAGCCTATATAAAGGGAAAGTCATTCAAATTAGATTCAAAGTGGAATGTCAAAGATGAGTGCTAATAATTTTATGCAAAATATTATTGCATAGAGAAAGTGAGTACAGGTAAAAGAAATACTTTCAATTTCTGTCTCATTTATCACAATTGCTGCTTACGTACAACTGTATTCAACTGCTGAAGGAAAAAAACTAATTTAATCAGTCATAAGAGCTGATCACAGAATCACCTTCCAGAGCATGAGGTTCTCACAATGCAAATGAGACACCTGATGTGAAAATCACTACTTTAGATAGCTTTAAGAGTTGAGCAAAGCGAGATTTCGTGAGTCAGAGCTAATTTCTCAGGCAAATTAGCTTTTAATTTTCCCTGTTATTTCATATTACGCAACTGTTTTGGAAGCTTGCCCTTTCCTGAGAGGAACAGCATCTTCTCACCTGCTATTCTTTCTTGCAGGAGGTGATCTCTATTCATGGCAATACAAGCAGAGTAAGACACACTGGAAAGCTCAGATTTTAATTCCAGGCACACTTGTAAGATTTGCTTTTCAAAAAGTAAAAGCTAACTGGAGCCAGCTAGCAATGGTTACTGGTTACTCTGAAAGTTGTAAAATACAGGGATTTTGCGCTCTGAGCACACAACACCCCTGTACTGACAAAAGTCTGATGCCTTCCAGACAGCAAACTTAGTTCTACCCTCCTGATAGCTTACCTAGTCCTGAAGAAGCTGCACACGTGTGACAGCAGAGGCTGCGTTCGGCAGTAGAGGCCAGCAGCGCAGTGGTGAAAGGGGAGCCGAGCCAGACTCCTGCGACCTATAAAGAGTATTTCTATCACCACCTTCTGCGTATTTCACTTCTCAATCGGAAGTACCTGACCAGCCACCAAATCCCACTGCCTCACTGATGTCACAAAGGTCACAGGCTCTACAAAATATACCAATTAATTACTCAGAAGGAAAGGGGCAGGGAGATGACAACAAAACAAGGCAGTAACACACCTGGCTGTTTTAACCATAACCAGCTGCCTATGTGAATCTGATTAAAGCTTTATATTGCTCCTCCTGAATGGGCCTCCGGCCCTTAAATTCTGGCTGATCAAAGTACCACAGTATTATAAGGTTGGAAAAGACCTTTGAGATCATCGAGTCCAACCTATGACCCAACACCTACACCTACTCCTACTTGTCAACACCATGGCACTAAGAGCCTCATCCAATCTCTCCTTAAACACCTCCAGGGACGGTGACTCCACCACCTCCTTGGGCAGCGCATTCCAATGGCCAATCACCCTCTCAGTAAAGAACTTCTTCCTAATGTCAAGCCTAAACCTCCCCTGGCGAAGCTTGAAACCGTGTCCTCTTGTCGCCAGTCACCTGAGAGAAGAGACCAACCCCTGCCTGTGTGTTTCTGAACAACTCAAGATGCCTGCTATAACTGCAGCCAAACACACACGAACTGGATATACCAGGTAACAGGGTGAAAAACTGGCTGTGTGAAACTGGTGAGAGTTGTAATGTGTGGCCCAGCAGGTTTTGGCCAGGCAAAGTAGCTTGTGTGTCAAATCCCTTATGCCGCTAAATAATAGAGTTGGACCTGTGTTTTAGCCAAGTTGGCATCCTACAATAGAGAGGATGACATTTTTGCATTTGGCATTTTCTGCTTCTGCACTGTATCAAATTTTCTACTGCAGCATGAGGAGAAATTTCTCTGTTCTCACTGACAGAAGCCAGATAAGGACAGCAGTTCTATACCTTTGTTATCTTTATAAAAAGTTACTTTGCAAACTGCCTTCATTTTCTACCAGAGCCGATGTACAGCTCAACAGAACATATATCCAAGTTCACACTGATTTCTTCACCTTTTCCTCTATGCTACAAAAGCAGCGAAAACACTCAGAATAGTCATTTGACATTTGCCTCTAGAGGTGGTCCCAATCAAAAAAAGAACACAAGAGTGCTTGATATTGCTATCATAAGATACAAAAAGCTCACTAGAGAGATGAGCTGAGAACAACCAATCGGCCCTCCTTCCCTGGGTGAGGTTCCTTGATCTGGAAAGATTACTTTCTAAAGTTAGGAGTATCAGCAAAAGTCCTTTTGCCCCAAAAAATGTATATAAAAATGTATTTTTAAAGGAAAATATCTCTTCTTAAGGTCTTCCCCAATTCCTAACATGAAAATCAGCCTGGGAATTTGTTCCGATTATATTCCATATTTTGCTCATTCTGCTATTCCACCAAAACCACATCCTGCAGACAAAAGCCAGCCGAGGGTCTTGCCAGCTGTGCCCAAGGCAACAACATAGATGTGCTACCCCTAATCAAGAGAACTATCTTCCCAGAAAGGAAGAGGAAAAATTAAGATGCACTGTATTTAATAATAAATGGTATCTAATAATAAATCAATAATGGCATCCACTGATAAATATTGATCATCTCATTTCATTTGTCATGGCAATCAAGGGCCAATTTTACAAAATGCTTTTCAGCATTTGGCTTTATCAAAGATAAGCAGCAAGTTCCAAGTTGCTGCTGTTGATGCTTCTCTTTTGAACACCAGCAATAGCGAGGGTTCTGTAGCCCTAATCTGCCACTATTTACAGGGTGACTGGTTTGTGCTAGGGCCACAGAATCCTGAAGGAAGCAAAAGCTTTTGGAGGCTGAACAGCTGGCACAGATATAAGCAGCTAAAAAATTACGTTCTTAACCTTGCAAATTTCTATACAATCTGAAAATCCTTCCAATCTGGTTCCCTTCATACACACACACACACTAAAAGCACCAGGAAAGAGAGTATTGAATCAAAACCTTAAGCAAAACAATGATTTATTTTTTTTAAAAAAAATCAAACATGCACTGAAAAATTTGAAAACTTAGGTTTTGGGAAGCTCAGATTACAAACACCATTTATGCCTCACCTCTAATATGGATTGCTCATATATGACAGAATGTGGAAAGTTGATTAACAAATAAATGTGATTAAATCCATTAAAGCACTTAAAAGTGTCTGTGAAGACAGCATGGGTAGATTCCATACAAGCCCTGCCCTATTTTCTTGCAGAGGGGGGTTCTGGAGTGCATGAGGCAGTTGTCACGCAGGGACAGGAACCACCTTGACTCACATTCTTCCAGTCTGCAGGGGCTGTTGTGATAAGTGAAGATTTTCAACAAGGAACCCGAAAAGGCCACCTTTATCCACTGTCTGTGATGATTTTTAGATCACGATGGATACATAACCAGACTGCATTAGAAACAGGATGGCTTTTACTAAGCATGTACTCTTTGCGTGTTCAACAGAGGGGAAAAAATTGCAAATATCTGATTAAGAGCACTGAAATGTGCCCCCACCGTGTTCAAGATGTACAGGAAGGGGGAAGAACTCCTCCCACGGATCCAGGCACTAGAGGAAAGAACCCTGCAGAGCTTAGTTTTGAGTCGCAGGATGCAGCTTCCCTCACTGCCTCTGAAGTTTCTTATCTTGTCGCTCTTCTTGGCGCGAAGCTGAGAAGCTCCCTGTAGCAACAGGCTGTGAAAATACTCTGATGTGAGGCAAATAGAGACAACATTCATTCTTCTGTTCCTTCCCCTTCTCACAGCTGATGACCTGTCTTGGGGGAAGCGCAGGGTGGCCTGGCAGCAGCAGAAAGCACACTGGCCATGAAATCGGCCAAAATTACTAACTTCTACTCTCTAAGTTCACCTTCATTAACTCTTCAATATTATTCTTTTCCATGTGGTTCAGAAGGAAATTTCTGGCTGCAGTCCATGACATTTGCAGCTACAACATTCCAATGGAGACCACAAAGGATAAGTGCTTTTTCCTACCATTTTCAGAACAGTAGGTACATTTTATCTTTGTAGGAACAAACAAGAGCTCATGTGAACAAGAAATACCAGATGAAAAGAATTGAGCAGAGATGCTATGACTCTGCAATGGTGCTCATCAGTAGCATACTAGCTATGTAGGAGGCAGCTATCTTAACTAGGGATCAGTGTGACGCTCAGTAGTGCTCCATGTTGAAGTCCAAATGTTGGGTACTTTTTTATGTAATTCTTTCAATAATGGCTCAAAACAACTAATCTAACAGCCGTATGCCTTCCAATTGGAGCTAAGAAGCTGAAGAACAAATATTAGGAGGCTCTTAGTGACATGGTGTAGTCAACAAGTAGGAGTAGGTGTGGGTCTTGGGTCATAGGTCGGACTCGACGATCTCAAAGGTCTTTTCCAACCTTATGATACTGTGATAATGCTGAGAACGGGCTTCTTCCTTTCTCGCCCATCGTCCCCCTGATCCTTCTGTACAGAACAAAGCTGCTCTGCTATGGATGTGTCAATACAACGATTTCCATGACAACAGACTACGACGTACCAAATATAGACACTTGACTTCAACAAACAGAAGGAAGAGATATGTGACTAGAGGGCATTCCACTGCACTGTATTTAGAATCATAAGGTTGGAAAAGACCTCCAAGATCATCAAGTCCAACTGTGCCCGTCTCCCTACTAAACCCTGTCCCTAAGAAACTCATCTGCTCGTTTTTTAAACACCTCCAGGAATGGCATCTCCACCACTTCCCTGGGCAGCCTCTGCCAGTGCCTGACCACCCTTTCAGTGAAGAAATTCTTCCCATTGTCCAGTCTAAACCTCCCCTGGTGCAACTTGTGGTCATTTCCTCTCATCCCATCGCTGTCACTTGAGAGAAGAGCCCAGCACCCACCCCATCACAGCCTCCTCTCAGGCAGCTGTAGACAGGGATGAGGTCTCCCCTCAGCCTCCTCTTCTCCGAGCTAAACACTCCCAGTTCCCTCAGTCTCTCCTCGTAGGGCTTGTTCTCCAGGCCCTCACCAGCCTCATTGCCCTTCTCTGGATGCACTCCAGCCCCTCAATGTCCTTCTTGGAGTGAGGGGCCCAAACCTGAACTCAGGACTCGAGGTGCGGCCTCAGCAGCACCGAGCACAGGGGCACAATCCCCTCCCTGCTCCTGCTGGCCACGCTGGGTCTGACACAGGCCAAGATGCCATTGGCCCTCTTGGCCACCTGGGCCACTGCTGGCTCCTGTTCAGCCACTGTCAAACCAACACCTCCAGGTCCTTCTCTGTCAGGCAGCTCTCCAGCCACTCTTCCCCAAGCCTGGAACGCTGCACGGGGTTGTTGTGACCTAAATGGAGGACTCTGCCCTTGGCCTTGTTGAACCTCATCCCGTTGGTCTCAGCCCATCGATCCAGCCTGTCCAGATCCCTCTGCAGAGCCTCCCTTCCTTCAAGCAGATCCACACTTGCACCCAGCTTGGTGTCATCTGCAAACCTGCTAAGGGTGCACTCAATGCCTTTATCGAGATCGTTGATAAAGATGTTGAACAAGACTGGACCCAACACTGAATCCTGGGGAACACCACTCGTGACGCGTTTCCAACTGGATTTACTTCCATTTACCACAACCCTTTGGGCCTGGCCACCCAGCCAGTTTTTAACCCAGTAGTGGCTGTGCCTGTCCACGCCGACGGCAGCCAGTTTCTCCAGCAGGATATTGTGAGAAACGGTGTCAAAGGCTTTACTGAAGTCCAGGTACCCCACACCCACAGCCTTTCCCTCATCCATTAAATGGGTAACCTTGTCATAGAAGGAGATCAGATTGGTCTGGCAGGACCTGCCTTTGGTGAACCTACGTTGATTGGGCCTGATCACCCGGTGGTCCTGTGTGTGCTGTGTGATAGCGCTCAAGACAATCTGCTCCATGAACTTTCCCCAGTACCGAGGTCAGACTGACATGCCTGCAGTTCCCCGGATCCTCCCTTTGACCCTTCTTGTAAATGGGCGTAACATTTGCCAGTCTCCAGTCTAGCGGCACTGCCCCAGTCAGCCAGGACTGCTGGGAGATGAGGGAAAGGGGTTTGGCGAGAACCTCTGCCAGTTCCCTTAATACCCTCAGGTGGATCCCATCTGGCCCAATAGACTTGTGTGCATCAAATTGGCCAAGCAGGACTCTAAGCAAATCATCCTGGATTGTTGGAGCTTCATTCTCACTGTCTTCCAGCTCAGGTGGCTGAGTATCCCAAGAACATCCCACCTTACTATTAAAGACCGAGGCAAAGAAGGCATTAAGTACCTCTGCCTTGTCCTCATCCCTCATCACTACTGTTCCCCCTGCATCCAGTAAAGGAGAGAGACTCTCCTTGCTCCTCCTGTTGTTGTTAATGTATTTGAAGAAACATTTTTATTGTCTTTCACCGAACTGGCCAGTTGGAGTTCTAGTTGGGCTTTGGCCATTCTAATTTTCTCTCTACATGATCTCATCTCACCCTTATACTCCTCCTGGGATGCCTGCACCCTCTTCCAAAGCTCATAAACTTTTCTCTTCTTCCCGAGATCAATACAAGGCTCTCTACTCAGCCGAGCTGGTTTTCTTTTCCATTTAAACCCGGTTTCTTCCTTATGGCCATGGCCAAATACTCAGAGAAGAACTAATGGTGGACCTTGTAAATACTACTGCTCTCAGCTGTTGATCATCACATTTTTGCTACCCATGCTCCCTCCTGCCGCAGATGAGAAAAAGCCAGCTGCCTAGGTTCACCTGAAGTTCTCCAGTACAGTCAACCAGCTAAGCAGTAACTGATGAAGGAGGGTTTAGTTTCCCACCCTCATTTTGCAAGACCTGAGGCTTATACAATCATTTCGTTTTGCCAGCTCTGCTTTGGAGGTAGAAGACACTGTCAGAAGCAAAGAACAGACAACTTCTTAAGTCACACCTGAAGGACTCGCCAGTGTTTTCCTCCTTCTCATAGCCAGGTGAGCTTCACCCAGCATGAAGGCCCTGCAGAGTAGCCCAAACAGCATCACCCATTGAAGAAATCCCCCTACAGTGCAGGAATGGACCTGGAGCACTTCTTGCCAGCTGCTGCCTGAGCACAATCCACTGTGTGTGTGACACAGAACATGAGTGCCTTGCTCTTCTTGCTGTACTGCAGGCCCCGAAATAGCAAATATCATTCCAGCACAACTAGATCTACACAACGTGTGAATTGCTTGGACTTCTAACATGAGTCATTTAAAACAGTGAATATCTACATCCAGCTACTGTTAAACTCTGAAAATCCACTAAGGCACTTCCAGTCATGTGGCTTCCAGATCCTGGATCAGTGCCACATAGGGAGCCAGGAAATTGCAACCTGCAGTGGAGTCAGAGCTCTTTCTATGGCCCTGATAGTGTACTTGAACCAGTGGTTTTAGTCTGTGCCCCAGCTCTGCTTCCCTTTTGATTATCTTACAGACAGTGCTTAGCAACCCACACAAGATTGTCCCTTGTGTTTAGGTTTTGTAGGAGAGGAAAACAGAGCAGGAATGAAGCAATGTTTCTGCCTGCCACAGAGAGCACACAGGGTTAGCAAGTGCCAAAACCCCTTTTCCCCCCAGTATTCCTATCTGCTTCCAGACTCTCACCAGAGAACCTCCCAAAGTCTTGCTCCCGCAGGTGCTTTGACAAGAAGCAAGCAGTCTGGAGCAGTGTTTACAGGAGAAAGCCCCATTTTAAGTACGAACAATTGCTAGACTGACACCCTTTGTGTGCCATGGCCTGGGCAACAAGGGTAGCCATTCACAGCCCAGGGATGCTGTGTTTAAACTGGGTTAATCCATGGAATTTACTCACAAGTTCTCATTCTAACAAGCACACTGGCCTCTCACATAGGTTTCTGGGTTTAATAATTGCAGTATTGCAACAGTGAACAGCAGGCTGTTGTGCCCAATAGGGCAGGTCCCTTCTGTGCCACTTGTTACTCATTGAGTGCTATAAATAGAGAGGCTGAATGAGTCTCAGTTATATAACACAGAAACCACATACAAGACTCGATCAAAGAGCACATACCCTCAGTGCTTTCTAGAGATACTTCAGAAAAATAATCACCTTTGTGTAAACTATTTGTGCAACCAGATGCTTTTCACACTCCAAAAAAATCTGGCCTGGCACACGCCTAAGGCTGTGATACGGCTAATATCTGACATTATTCTCAGAAAAACAAAACCAGTGCTGAGCAGATGTTAACTTTTCCACTTCCCACTGCCATGCCTAGCAAGTACAAAAATAGGCAGCAAGAGGCAACAAAAATACCCCACAAACAAACATAATACCCTACATCGTGCAATTCACAGCCTAGAAAAATCAAACATTATTTCAGAGCTTTAGGCATCAAACACTGTCAGTACAGGCACATGTCACCAATGAACCATCAACTACAAAGCTTCCTCTCCAACTACGAGCTCACCTGATCCATAGGATGCAACTTGTGAGGCCTGCACTGGTCCAACATTCAGTGAACCCTGGCCCTCAAGGCCAAGGGAGGAAAGATTTCCTTCTGCGTCATGTTTCACAGTATCACAAGGCTGGAAAAGACCTTTGAGATAATCGAGTCCAGCCTATGACCCATCACCAACACCAACTCATCATCTAAACCCTGGCAGTAAGTGCCTCATCCAATCTCTAATCTCTTTCCTACTTACCTCCTTTGCCAAAGAAAGCACTTGCCAGATAAAGCTTCAGATGTGATAACAGTTGCTCTGCTACCCAAAGGGAGAAGGATGAACATTAAGGTGATTAGGATTCAAAAAACCCCAGCATATTAAACTCAGCTGGGACTCAAATGACAACCACTTCAAACGAGATTGCAAGGAAAATATGGATGTACTGTAGCGGGTCCAGCAAAAGGCCAAACATTAATTATGGCATTTGAGCACCTGACATACATGGAGAGGCTGAGTGAGCTGGGATTGTTCAACCTGGAGAAGAAAAACCTCAGGAGGATCTCAATACGTACACACACCTGATGGGAGGGGATGCACAACACAGAGCCAGACTCTGCTCAGCAACGGCTGATAAATCCCTGGCTGAACACATGGACACAAACTGAAATACAGTAAATTCTATTCAAACATAAAACTTCTTTCACTCTAAGGGTGGTCACAGCCTGGAAAAGATTGCCCAGACTCATTATGGAGTCTCCATTCCTGGGGAAGTTCCAAACTCAACTGGCCACTTGTTCTAGGTGACCCTGTTTTGAGCAGGACTAGACAGTATCCAGGGATACCTAAACCACTCTGAGACTCAGAGTGGGAAGAAGACCTGCTTTGGAAGCCCTGGAGCAAAAGCAGAACTTTCTACAGCAGGTAAAGTTTTCAGAAGCAGCCCACTGCAGAGGATACTTCAGTTCCCCAGGACTCTGGACGCAAAAGCATGAGTAAGGAAATCAGAATCAATCAGATAAGGCAGCATTCTTGGCAAGTACAGTCGTGCAGGGGGAAGTTTCCATCCCTCACTGCTGTCTGATCAGAGAAGACTGTCAATGCTCCATCCAGCACAGTGAGCCACGCAGGTGAAGGTACCATTAAAACCCTTTGTTATAAGTAAAGGCTGGGAAGTAACTGGAGGAAATTACTTCTGCCCTTATCTGCATAGAGTTTGCACTTCACCAAGACTGATTTTCCTCTAAGCACAGAGAGCTTATCCAACTGCCCCTTTTTTGCTCAGTGTGATAAAGGAACTGTGTCATAGTCAGCTGCAAATTTAAAGCACTTGGTGCCACTGTACATCAGCGAATGCCCTAACAGAGTGTAAAGCACGAGAACAGGTGACAAGTCCTCTGTCAAGTGGACAGAACGATCCTCCTCTTCCCTGTATCTACACTACATTCCCATAAAAAAACAGGTCATTCTTACCTTTTATTTTTATTGCAAATGGGAAAAAAAAAAAGTCTCTGCAATCACGATGCCTTCCTCAGAAATAAAAACCAAGAAAAAAAAAGGCAGCGTCTGAGAGGAAGGCGGGATGCCAGGATGCAGTCCCCATCTTTATTTAGAAAACAAACTTGTATTTGGCCAAACAGTCTTTCAGGAACTGCCCTAGCAGTGCTCACTCTAACCTACATTATGATTCCAGAGACATCAAGAATGATTTAGATGAGACAAAATTAATGACTTGGTCATTATTAATTCAGTGTATTTTTAAATAATTTTGTTCAAGTGTCAAGTCGCAGGCTTCAAGAGCTGTGATATTTCTTTATCTCACTCTCAGAAGTATATTATTATTCTTTAGAAAATGAAGTTCTCCAGATGGGGGGAGTTATCTAGAGCAGACCATGGCAAGTGGCTGTCTGAAAGGTGCGTAAACTGTCATGTACGCAATCACTTTGGAGACTTTCTCCAGCGGTCTGGAGATGATGGTCAAGTGGAAGAGACGATGGGGGCCAAGTGGAAGTCCTAGTTGTGTAGCGCATGCTCTGACTTGAGCCAAAAAAAGCAGCACGAACACAGGTGAGCATTAGAGCACCAACTGTGCCCACAGAGGCATAGGAGAAAGCCTGACCAGACCCCCAGAATTCAGCCTGTGGAGAGTGCTGACCTTAGATCAGCATGAAATAAGACTATCAAGCCCTAGATTTACAGCAGTACAGAGACTGTGGTGAAGCTCGGAATTGGGACCAAAAATAGCCCCAAATAAATTGTTCTGCTCTCTTTAAAGAGAGCTGACAGATCCAATCAACAAGTTTCAGTACAGATGGTTTCTGCATATTTTTAATTTAGTCAGGCTTTTAAGGTTGATAAGAATGCCACATTTCAAATTGATCCAAATCCACTGTTTCAGGGTATTAGTAACGCTGTGTTTTCATAAAAAACTCTTAAAAGGTTTATTGTCAAAGCTTCTTTCAGGCATGCAGGGTAGGTTTTTGCCTTGAGCAGGATGTACCATCAGTGACCTCAAGCTGACATGCAGCTCTGCTCAGCGAGGGTGCCCTCCATCCAGAGTACCAGCCGAGTCAGCAGGAGCTGGGCCAGCTGAGAAGCTGCTCAGTGCTTCAAACAAAAGCTCCAGAATTCATGCTATTATTCTCTTTTCCAGGTCAGTCTGTATTGTCAGAAGCTGAGACACTTTCAGTGTATTCACACAATGAAACCTGCACAGGAACCACATGAGCTGCTGTAGGACTACAAAGCAGCCCAGACCTGCAGCTCAGCGTGCCTCACTCTTGGCCGTACTCCTGCCTTCAGCATCCTGCTCTGATATTCAACTGCAGATACTTCATAACCGAACCTGAGGTCAGGTCTGAACACTGCAGTCGTCTGTTTTTCAGATGGCCTCCGAATTGACTGCTTCAGCACACCGCGTGGAGCAGGGTTGCTGACTTGTGTGGTTCTCTCGCGCCTTACAGCCGCCCTGTGTCCCAGACTGTACAGCAGAACCGAACACAACGGCAAGTCTTCCAATAGACAGCGAGAGAATTCACACAACACAAGAAGTTCCAGTAGCCCCTGGATTGCACTTGTTCAGCAGAGAACACTAATTCTCACTGCATGCTGCCACTTACACCTACAGCCAAACCTTTAGTTCACCTGTTTTAAATCCAATAATTACAGCTTCTCCTCCTCCAAACTTGTACATGCCTTGATTTTTCTAAAGATCACTGCAAGGAATAACCTAAACGACAGCTCCGAGAGCAGGGAGCCATGTCCAATTAGTGCATGCATGCTGTTTGTAGTCCTTTTCTCCTTAAAGGAATCTATGAACTGCAGTTTAGAAATGCCCAGTATGTCTTTCTGCATGTGCGTCTAAGCAGTGATCTTGGTTCATGCTTAGCTGGGGGCTTTTAACACCTGGCAAGGAAAGGTTTCATTGGTACATGGAGAGCACAGGTAGATTAATCCTACACGTTAAAACAGATCATTTAATGTTAATATTGGGCCTCCTAGCGTATCACTTTTTTTGCCTACCTTTTAAAGGAGACATTTCAGTTAAAAAAAAAAAAAAAAAAAGAGGACAATTCAAAACAACCTTGTGGAAACTATTTCCACTAGCCCAAAAGGAAACTCTTGCTATTTCACTCCCACATAGAAACACATCTCTGCCAACTGTTATGGAAACACAGCGAGTCTTATCTTTATTCTTAATACAAAAAAATTAGTGATGCTATAATTTATATTTAAAAAAAAAGAAAATAAAATCAAAGCTCTGGATTTTCCTGATGTTCCCAAAACAAAAGCTTTTTTTTTTCAAGTTATTTTATGAATATCTACATGTAATTTACCTTCCAATACAACAGGATGATACCAAATACCTTAAAAGGACATTTGAAATAGATCTCTAATTATTATTTAGGCTTTAATTAGACCCCCAATAACAGTTTTGAAAGAAACTTTATCCTTATCCATTGGTAGCTAAACAAATTTAGAGACTGAATCTAGACACGCCTATTTGCAAGAAGTTCCACAGACAGTTTTGATAATAAATATGTGGAATATTCTAAGGTTAACCAGTGGATGAATGTATAGACGCATACACTCAAATAGGAATTAAAGAAGAATTCAAATTAAGAACAAAAAAGGACATTCAAAGCAACTAATATGGATTTTAGTTCTTTGCATACTCAGTTGCCTCCTGTTATACTAACCTACATCACGCTGGGAGGCCACAGAACACAGGAATCTGCCTGCACATGGGGCTGGTGCACCACAGCTTCCCCAAGCACTCCTTGGGATACAGCACAACTCGGAAATGGCTCAACTACTCTGGCAAAGCAATTACTTACTCTTTGTCTGCACTCCACGGTAAAAAAAAAAAAAATAATGTTACTTGAGCTCTTATGAGCCAACATCACAGTCCAGGGAATCTCTGCAAAATCAGAAGGGGTCGAGAACAAGAACAGCAAAACTCTATACCTCTTCTGGCAAATACACCCTGTGGTATTTGTAGTGACACCCACCAGCACTTGTACATCCACATAATGCAGTCGAAGACGCTGGTCCTGTCAGATGATACCCAAGCTAATGCCTTGCTGCCGCGTGGTTATACAACACTTTTCACGACAGCTTTGTTTGAATGGCACAGCCACTGAAGGCATTCGGTATTCCCTAAGACAGCTCACCCTCAGACTGGGGCATCGCTCAGCAGAACACTACCCTGTGCAGCTCAGTGCACCAGCTTGTCCCTAGCACTGTTAAGCAAACTACTGAACCAGTTAGTTGGTTTAATAAACCTCAGACTGCAGAGGATTTTGAAATCGGGTAGGATTGTAATTAAAATAGAAACTTCTGCTGACCCTCAGAAGAGGGCTATATTTCCCTAATCCTTCAAAGATACTTCTTGTGATTCAGATGAATCGGAGAACAAGACCTTAATAGGGAATAAGCTTAGTTAAACACAAGCTTAGTAAGCTAAAGGATACATCCCCATGGCAAAGAAAAGGCATGACTGTTACCTATAGTTAACCTAACTAACCTATAGTTAACTTAACTAACTGTTAAGCTTCATCACATGCAATCAACACATTTACACGTTCCTCATGACCACTGGGCATATACAGAGCATGTCATAACCTGCTTTTTCAGTGCTTTTTACCTACATGAAGTAGGACCAGATAACCCAAATGAACAGCTGCATTCAGCAGTTACTCCAAGCCTTTGTGTGTCTACCAAAAGTAGAGAAAGGAAGGGTGAGATAGGTTTCATGGTGCAACCTTATTGCCTTCCTTTTTACTCTCTTGAACCGTGCAAGTTTCCTGTTGCAAGAGTTGTGATGCTGGTAGTGTTCAAATCAGGTGGCTTAAAGCTGTTTCACTGCCATCTAGAAAAATAATAACTGAAGCATGGCTACACCCAAAAGAAGTGTTGGTCTGAGAGGCTACTTTGAGGACATAGAGCCTTAGAAGTCGTCATATTACTCAGTCAAGGGAACATTAATCACAACCTAAGTGTTCTTCATGGGAGTTGTTTTGAAAGCAGAGAAGGAAAAGAATGAAGATGGCATACCTGAACAGGCTGTACACCTGGGGAAGTGTCCAAGCAGTGCTCCCAAAGACTTACCTTTTTCTCCTTGCAAACACAGTATCAGCAGAGGTGGAAGGCACAGTTGGTAAGCCGTGCCTCAAAGGGACATGGTGAGAATAAGCATTTACCAAAAGACATCAATGGCAAGTCAACTAACACCAACCCATAATACACTGAAATGTAATTAGAACTACAGACCAGCTGGGTTTGTTGCAAACAGAAGTATAGAAATACTTTCTACCTACATTAGCACTACTTTCTATTCCTTTTTGTGGAAAAGCATAATGCTAGAGAACATCTTGCACTGAAAAAAAAACGTTTCTTGAAGTGTACAAAGTGTGTTAGGTGGCCAGTTTACACACACTTAGCCTTTATTGAGGTTGCATTCACTAGAATGAACTCAACTGCTATTAATGTAGATACCCTCGTTATTTTCGTATGATGCCAAGACACAGTTCAGCAACACTCCACACATCATTTAAAAGAGGTATTTTCAAATAAAAAAAATCTTTACTTAAGCTCTAGGACAGTTCATTGGTTCAGCCAAGAGATGTTAAACTTGTAATTCTTCCTCAAAATTTCAGCATCTCACTTAGTTTTACCTGACTGTTCCACTCACCATTACAAATGAATCCACTTAGAGTGGAAAATCCAAGTTAATTTAGCATTGATTGTTGTATATTTAAAAAAAAAAAAAAAAATCATTGATCAATTGTTCAGAAGATGAGTGGGAGTTATTCTGGCAGGTGACAGAGGAAATACACAGGGAGCAGGGAAACACATAGGACATGTTACAATGCAATCAATGAATCTGACTGAAATACCCTAGCTCACCATTTGCCAGCTCAAGGGTGAAACATAACATCAACATGCAGTAGTGAATGCTTTGAGGCACTATCCTCCCCCTCCTTTGGAAGCATTCTGAAACACTCTGAACTTTACATCAGTCACCTGTTGTGTGACCTCTTTAGCTCCTGCTGACTATGCGACCCAAGAGAAAGAAGGGTCAGTGGAATTATGCACTGCAGTCCATGAACACAGCTCCAGACATCGGTACCAAAAAGGCAGGGCTAGAGGAAGGAAAATGAAGAAGAAAGAGCTCAAAAGACAATCTCTTGCCAAACAAGAAAGATGCAAACCATTTGCCACATCTTTATTACTGGCTCCCTCATCAGCCACAATAATGAAAGGAATGACTTGAAAAACCCTTTCTAAAAAAAGCCTTTTTTTTTCTGAGCTCCAAATGAAAAGAAATCAATCCCCACTCATACTCCATGTTTTCTTGTTTATTTAAAGGCCCTATTCCCAAGACTAGCGGATGAGCATATCTGCATATCCGGAGCCACAAAGCTGTGCAGAGGTGCACTCAAGTGTAGTCTGTACAATTCAGTTGCTACATACCCACAAATACACAGAGGAACTTCT
This sequence comes from Neomorphus geoffroyi, assembly GCA_033558235.1. NCBI lineage: Eukaryota > Metazoa > Chordata > Aves > Cuculiformes > Neomorphidae > Neomorphus > Neomorphus geoffroyi. Next base: position 8,614,235 of record JAUMJM010000012.1, read on the forward strand.
GGGGAAACTATGGCAACTGCCAGTCCACCAAGCTGTGATTCCTCCTTTGTCCCCACCGCCCTTTGCTCTTCTAGTCCTTCCCAACTTGGACAAGCAAAAGAAGAAACAGAACTACTAATGAGGTTGCGACTGGCCCTGGAACAAAGGAGCTGGAAAAGCAGAGACCTAATCACCAGCTTGAATCTGGAAATATTCTAAAGGAAACACGATTTGCATTAGAGTTGTACAACAGTGACAAATGGGATATGTAGTGCACAAGCCTAGGACACGAAATTTTGCCTAGGAAACACAATTAGAGTGCCCAAAGTGCCAATGAATCACTTGCCAGAGCACTGTCCCAACTGACTTTAATTTGGATGCCTCCTATCTTTTTGTCCAGCTGAGATACTTAAGGCCTGATTTCCAGAACTGCTGAGCAACTCCAGTTCCCAATCCTTTTCTCACTACAGTACTGCAGCGGCCAAACTTTAGGAAATTGTTCAAAAGTATTTAAAATAGCAAGGCTACTATCCAGAGTATCAATCCACGTGTGCCTTTTTTCTGTCCTAAATCAAACTTTGAAAGCCTCTCAAGGCCCTCTGTGAAGGTTACTGATGCTTCAAAGTCCTCTGGCATCCTCAAACGGAGAACCTGCAAGAACTGCAAAGCATTCCCTCTTTTCATGTTTACATTTAGCCTCACGGAGAAGGGTGTCCTCACGTAATGTAATGCATATTGACATTTAGACCAGAAATGCCACGAACCGGTATTAAAAAGGGTAGAATTTTTCACTTCATACAAGCCTGAACTATGTTTTGTTCATAGTTTTTTCAAATGCCATTTACATAGAAGTTTCTGCTGAAACAATGGTTCTTTTTCAATTCTGTATCACATTTAACTTTCCCTCTTGATCAAGATATTACAAGAAAGCCAACTCCAAACCAAAAGGAATTGTACTTCATTACTGATTGCTGGGGAAGATGCTTAACCAAAGACAGTTTTTTGCCCTTGTGAAGCTGGGAAAAAGCTACCTGTGTCTCCTACACAGGGGATGTCACTTTGTATTTCTGAAATCACATGTTATCAAGTATATACACGTGTAAACATATGTACACATCTGTCTTTTCACTGTCTTGAAATCTAAATTATGTAAAAGAGAAACTCGGATGGCAGCATTCCAATTGTACTGAAGATCTCACATCTCCCTCTCACCTCCCCTTTTCAGTTACTTAATTCTGGTTTCTTTCTGATATTCGCTGAAGTCTTAGACAGCAACACTCGGTATGAAGATTCCTATAGAGAAGTTTACGTGCTCACTGGGAGAAGAAAAGCAAAAGCCTGTCCGCCAAGTCCATCTGTCCCAACCTTAAGGCCACTACTGAAGTGCAGAACCTCTTTAAAACGAAGGGACCGACTCACCTTCCAGCCCTTATTTGATGCACCAGCGTACAATTCATATTGCTTCCACATGGTTTGTACTTTTTTCCTACCCCCCGACTTCTTGAAGTGACACATGCCAAGATGCTGGAAAGTCCCTGGTCCTTCAAGGCAAGGACACAACCATGCATTCTAGTTACCAGCATGCTTGTGCTCTGCCAGCTGCTGTTGCCCCTGCTGGGTTTTTGCTTTGTTTGTTTTAAGCACTGTATTAAATTTTTACCCATGCCTCAAAGAAATCCCACCTCGCTCCTCTGACAACCACTTGGCATTGATGGTGAGAAGCAGTTCACCTACCACAGTTGTCTTAGTTTAATCCAATGAAGAATACCCATAGAGTAGAATCACAGCAAAATACTTCTGGGAGATGCATTACTCTCATGGTTTAATCCTGATTCTGACCTGAATTTTGCTAGTAGTTAGAGGCAAACTTTTCAGACACCTTTTGCACACCAGAAGACACAATATTTTGAGGCAGCAAGGTTCTTGGATTGCAGCGATCCACACTTACTATTGTTGTGATCTATCAATACTGTATTTACAAAACTCTTGGGTTTCTCCCTGTCCTCAGAAAAGAAAATGGTATGGAGGCAGACTATTTCCTCTCACCTCTGCATTTCCTGCTAAATGCACGCAGCACCCACAAAATGACACCATGCCTCACAGCCTATGGAACAATAATACTATGGAAATGAAAGAGCATCTGGAAAAAGTGACTTAGCATCAATGTTTGCTTCTGCTATCAACTTTATTTCTTTTATATCTCTGTGTGTCATTTGTATTATCTGACTTGATAAAGCCCAAGTATGCATCCATGGAGGACAGCAGACAGCAAATCCTCTAAGTCAGAGCCAACCAAACCACTGCTATTGCCCTGTGTGCAACTCTTTGACTAGTAGCATGAAAAAGGATCCTGTGCCAGGGTTACTTTATGCCAATGTCAGAGCTGTGCTGGGGATTATTTGCATTCCCAGTGAATGGAGAAAATGAGCCAGCAGATGCTACTGAGATGCAGAATTGCATCCCCTCGCAATTGCAGCCCAGGTCTTTTCCCAAAACAAAATACCCATGGCTTAAGCTCACCCTGTGCCTTTTTTTTCCATCCCTGGACTTTCAGAATACATTGTAGGTGTTTGGAGTTTCTTGGTCACCTGGAAGATCTGGTGCGTGGGTTGGAAAGTCAGACAGGCTGGCCACCCTGCTCTAGTCCTTCCCCGTATGACAATGCAGTTACTCTCACTTCAGCAGAGGAATCCAGAGCAGCAAAAGGAGATATTATTAAACAGCCTCAAATCTGCAGTAGAAGATGGAATTACAAGACCTTTCAATAATTAAAAGTATATGTGACTAAAGCAGATTACACAGAACTACACCTAAAATCCTTCCGAGCCTTGCCTCTAGCTGGTAGCACTGAGTATTTTTACTAAGGAAATGGCAGTCACTGGTGGCCTTGAAGGCACTTGTCCAAATTTATCGAAGAGAGGAACTCATTTGCTGCAGTTCTACTAAAAACAGCAACAGCTAAGAAACAACTGAACAGCTCTGCAATCACTGGCCACTAAAATCATTGCCGGGCTCCTTTGCTGGTATCACTTGGGAATGAGAAAGCTTCTTTTCTATGCTCGCAGTTCAAACATCCAAACCCTACACAAGCACACCAGTAATTAAATACTAGAATGCCAGATCCAGGCAGGCTGAGCCAAAACACATCCAGGCTATATGAACGTGCCTCCAGAATCTCTGGTGCAAAAAGTAATTAAACCCAGGACAGGAAAATAGAGGCCGAACTTGAGCTCAGGGAACTGTCTTTCCCTCTTTCAGTACACAACAGTGCAAACCCACCCAGACCTCTTCTGCTGCACAGCACCTCACTTGGACATTTACTGAAGGCAACAATACTCTGCACTAGCATTTACACAGAGAAATGCCAGCTCTGAGGCTGGGCTCTATATAAATAAGCTGAAATAAGAAACACTATTGCAAAAGGAAAGGACAGCTTTTGTCAGGTAGAAGCATAACCACTATTTCCAAAGCCATTAAGAACATACTTCTTGCCTGCTGACTCAAGAAGCACATTAAGGGTCTGTGTTATTTTGGTTTAGCTGTATGTCTTCAAGGGGGACAAATAGTAAACACTGATTTTTTGCCCCCCCTTTTTTTTTTCACAACTAAGGACTGCATTTCCCAATGATACACTTTTTCCGGAAGGTTTGATGTGGTTTCTCAAGGTCAGTGCAATATCATAGGGCAGCAAATAAAGTCCCTTACCTGTGGCAGAGTGAAGACTCTCCAAGCTCCAGTACCGGGACAGGACACCTCTCATCCCACCACCACCACACACCACCCCGCTGCTGTCGGAGTCCGAACCTGGTGAGAGCCCCGAGCTCCCACTGCTGCTGCAGTTCTCTGCACTGTGTGCCCCACTGGACTCACTGGGGCACTGCTGGGTCCTCATGCAGGCAGGTGAGAGGGAGAGCCAGGGGCTCTGCGCTGCTGGGGGAGGAAATGGGCAGAGCGCTGTGTAGCAGCTCCCAGGGCAGCGGTACCTGGCAGTGCTGTCTGAGAACTGAGCTGGATTCCTATCCTCCTCTCCGCTCCTCTCGATGCATCCTGACATCATAGGGGTCCACTAAGGAGGCTCCCTCGGTGGCAGCTCGACTGCTCTCAGCTGCAGCTTCTAGCAGCTGATTTTTATTAAAGTCGATTTCAAGGCACTAAAAAAGCCAAAGGTGCAACAGAGATCTTTCCTCATAACTTACCAGGACCGTCAGATTAAAAATAAATAAGTGGGAAGAGTAGAATCTTATGCATTTTAAAAACGCCCAAGTGAGAGAGACCTTGCGTTATCTTTTTCCCCTGAGAACTCGGAAAGGACTTAACATATAAACTAATCGTGCTTAGAACTGGCTGCGGCTGCTGCTATTAAAAAACTATTTTTGTAAGCCCTCAGAAAAAGAATTCAAAATGAAATCAAAGCCAGAAAAACACAGACTGAGATTCGGGGAGGCTGCAGCTGGGAGCTTTGAAAAATCACTTAGCGTCCAATCCCAGACTGTAGAACTGGGCTGGTCTCTGTTTCAGAGTGTGATCTTTGTAAGAGACCTCAGTCCCAGGTCAGCGTCAATAACTACTTTTTCAATTAGAAGGTTTTATAATTCCCATTACCTACCATGTGATGCAGTGTGTCCCTGTAAAAAGAATTCTGAAATAATGCTAGTTTCCTGAGAATACAGAAATACCTGTGTCGTTTAACAGCTTTGAGACACCACAGAGGTGGTAAGATAAAGGACATTTCCAGACTGTCAATCTGCTGAAACACTGCCTTAACGATGGCAGATTTGTCAAACTATCAAAATAATGTACGAGTAGCCACATGGTTTGTACCTCGTGCAGCAGAAAACATCATAAAACTTACATGCTAGTTAGCAGAATACGTGTAAGACCAGAAGTAAAATGCTTTGGTGTGGGATTATCCAGGCCAGCTCAAAGCTGGCTGGGTGAGATTCTAACTAGGGTTTTGAACCAAAGTGAACAAGGAGCTCAGCTCCGCTAGCACAGGTGGGAGGGTGGGACGCAAAGGGGTGTGCTGGGAAATATCAGACTGCTCCCACCATGTAAAAAAAGTGAAGATGCGTCTAGGCACCCAAACCCAAAACTAGGAGCCTAATTTCACACAAGAATTGAAAAGGCATTCTTTACTATCTCTGTGTAAGGTAATTCTGTCCAAAGAAAGTAAAACCACTTTTTGTAAGGACGACAGGTAACGGCCGCAGGTTGTGCCAGGGAAGGTTTAGAGTGGACGTTAGGAAGAATTTCTTCACTGGAAGGGTGGTCAGGCACTGGCACAGCTGCCCAGGGAGGTGGTGGAGTCGCCATCCCTGGAGGCATTTAAAAAACACGTAGGTGAGTTCCTTAGGTTTAGTGGGGAGACAGGCACAGTTGGACTCCATGATCTCAGAGGTCTCTTCCAACCTTATGATTCTGTGATTATTGCATGGTCATCGGAGCCTGATCTGACAGAGAGACCCCTTTGACTTTGCCTCACTACCTGGGCAATAGCTGGGTTACTTTATTTCAGTAAGGCTTCTGTTTTACTGAATATTTCCTAAAAGGATAAACCTTTGCACCCCTTCACTGCAGGTTCCTACAAAGCATCCAACAATGCTGAATCACCTTTTGCACCCTTAAATATTTCAGTTATTCTTTATACGAATAGCTCTCTTCAGTACTAGAGAGAGATTCGCTGTCTGCAGAAGTATCAAAAGTAGTATTTCTGAGTGGCCCATAACAAAAAAAATTCCTTTAATTATCTTCTGAATGCAGCGACTTAGACCAAAATATCTTCCTCTGATGCCTCCCAATACAGAAATGGAAATGTGTTCTCATTTTGATTGCAGTAGAACCACTCTTCTGCATTGATCTGGTCCTTCCAGGGCCTCCTAGAACTGCCTGCATTAAAGTACAAATTGAGGGAAACTCTCTTTGATCGTAATAATGGGGGAGAGGGCAAGCTAAGTGTTAACAACAAGGATGAATGCAGCCATTCTGTGGGTGCAGAGCACAGGACACTGAGAAGAGGAAGGGACAGTGCAGCTCTTTAAACATGAAAGGTGCTAAGGAGAGACTACAATTCAGTCCCTGCTATCCTACTGCTGCTTCTTGAAATCCTCACTTGGTACATGGGAAGTAAGGAAACTGCATATACCTGTGTATCTCCTCGACTGAACTACTAAAGCAGGCAGCATTTACAGAGGCTCTGTAGCAACTGTCCTTGCCTGGGCTATCTCTGCCCTCGACCTGCTTACATCACTCCATCTGTTCCTCTGCTAACCCTCCCACTCTCTGGACTGACCGCTCTTGGCAAATGCAGAAGATGTTTATTTGGTGCCAGTGACGACGGGGCTGTAATCCTAGCTGATGGTGCTACAGAGGTGTAAATATTATATGTAGGTACTGGAAAAGCATTTTCTAACAGAATGGAAAGAGAGGAAAAAACACTACAGCGTCAGGTTGTGGGAAGCAGAGTTCAAAACTGCAAGCCATTACAGAGGGCTTCCACCTCATTACAGATTATTTTCTACCCACATATTTATTCTACATAGAGATTTTCTTCCATGACACTAGAGAGAGAAGTTAGCTAAAGTTGTTATAGCAGCTGCTCACTCCAATTACAGATTAAAGATCTCTCTGCATGGCTGTACCAAGGTAGTCAAGCTCACCTGAGCCTTGGGCAGCCTGTTCTTAAGTATCTGCTGGATTTTTTAGTCTCTATTGGGTTCTCCTGTAGTCTCATAGATTTGAACAGTGATTGTCAGAATCACTCAGGATTTGCCAGGATCTTCTTTTTAACTCTTTGCCCCGTGGGAAGTTTTTATCCTTATGCTAAATCTTCCACCTCAGTAGCTAAAGCATGCAATGCCACTCAATCTGCTAAGGCAAATTTTCAGGAATTCAGCCGTCACTTGGCTCAGCTTTTAACTTGGATTGAAAATCTTTGAGTGAGAACATGTTATCAGAGACCTCACAGAGCGCAAATATTTGAGGCTGTTGTTAAACAGAACCAAGATTCACACAGCAGGCTTAATCTTTCTGTGATTCAGAGACAGAGTGAAAAATACAGTAGGCAACAGGATTACTTTTTAGCCATTTAAATTCAATGGTACTTCCATGGGTAAATGAGGATGGAATGGACATTTCGTGCTACAGCTACATTAATACACTTCTGAGAACTTGCATAACCACCTTTTTTCCTGTCCCTTCAAGACCTAAAATGACAAAAATGGAATAAATAGCTCAGCTTGTTATTTTGCTGAACTGCAGGACTCCTAAATATTTATAAGACATAATGAAGTCCTGTTATTAAACTAATGTTTTCCCTATTGAATAGATTTCTCCAGTGGCTGTCAAACATCTTCACATTAACTGTTGCCAAGTGTGAGCTTAACAGCCCATCTATAGCTGGGAAAGGAACATAAAAGTTGACTACATGACACTGAGTAAACAAACAGTCCCTTTGCCTCTCAGAAATACTTTCCACTATACCAGTGAGGCCTGAGGTTAACTCGGTATCACTACATGGTCACTGTTTTCCAGACTATCCACAAAAGATTCAGCCTTTGAGAACTTGGCTAGCCTATTCCTATTGCTTATGCAAGATTTCCAAGGCCACCAGTATGTTCATCATCAGTATACATCCGCTGGAATGAATTCAGGCCTCTTTGTTTGGCGTAACCAACACCAGCATTGTGGTGGAACCCCAGGGCGTCTCTTGTAGATACCCGACAGCAGGAAATTGAAAGATCTAAGGCTCTTTAAACCTGACAAGACACAGGGAAAACTGCCAAAAAGATTCAGTCTGTATTTAAATAATTATTTTAAATAATATGAGTTTAAGATCTGCTATAGCACAGCTACAAGCCTGATCTTGTAATACATTGGTTACCAGTTTCTCCCTCTATGTGAGAGAATGGCAGGGTTTGTCATATCCCTGAAGGTTTACATCCATGTGCGTAGACCTATCAAAAAATTTCACACATTCTCCGAGAGGCAGCATGAGGAAAACACCTTGCAATTTTCTCCTGCTAAAAATCCCTATGGAGAAGCCCAGAGATAGCAGGACCTCCCCAGAAAGCTCCCTCTGCTCTAGAGCTGTGGGCTAGAAGCTCCCACGCCCAGAATTGCTCATCCCCTAACTTGAGCCCAGTCGTAGCCACATTCTCACAGCTGTATCCACTGTCCAAAGAGCTTCCCAGAGACTTTCCCAATTTTAGGCAATGTCTTCAGGTTACAAATAAACAGATATCAGACCCAGGAAAGAGATGAGGATGCAGTAGGTAGCTAAGATAGCCTAAAGACAAACATGCTTGTCCTCTGCTTTAACCCAAAGCCTTGTTATCCTGCCACTGTTGTCTCTTGTATGTTTTGGGCCTCTCCCTCTCACCCCTTTCCTGAGACAATTCCCAAATCAAATTGCCTCTCAGGATCTTCAGAGGCTGCCAAAAGTCAAAAAAGCATTTCCGTATCTTTGTTAGGAAGTGGCTTGTTTCGTGCGCTGGTCTTGCACTCTAGCTCAGTCTACTTTAAATCAGGCAGTATGGAAGACATACATACTCAAAGGTACAAATGAAGACATGGGTATAACCAGACAACTAAAGGGGAAAGATACTCGATATTCATCAATACTACCTGCTAAAGTGTGTGATGCAGACAAGAAGTTCCTTCCAATCATTCCCAATGTCTGAACAGGAAAGTTAACCCCCAAGGGTGTGCAATGTGTGTGCACGCACATGTTGATAAGGGTGTTCAATCTCTATAGTTCTCTGGAGGAAGCTCAGGACTCATTGATCTTCACTGAATATAGAAAGCAGCACCACCTAAGCCGCTCTTTATTTTGCAGATGTTAGAGCCATCTACTGGTTCCTCGTAGATTTCTCAACTGGATAGAGGAGGTGACGGGAAAGCAGTCTGCAAAACTTGATCAGCAACCAAGAGCACCACAGTATGCCTGATCCCAACTGCCGAGAGATCCAAATGACAGGTTTGAGCCTGCCTCATTTCTCCCAGCACGGCATAAAGGCAGACAGAACAATGTCTCAGTGCTCCAGGGGCCAGTGACTGGTCACAGGTCCAAAATGCGCAGCAGATACAGCATTAAAAGGTCTTCTAGCACTCATCATACGTTCCAGTTGGGACCAGGCAGCCTCACCAAAATAAAGCGTTTGTGCCCAGCTAAGCTCTTGTCCTTAGGTAATGGACAGGTGTGTGACAGAAGTCTCATAGCCATGGCACCTTTGAGGCTGGGATCATGACAACCACCTTCTAAAGCCTGAAGAGCTAGAGAGGGCTTCAAAATACCCCATCCCTGACAGCCACTGCAGTATTCCCTGCACAAGGTGATGAGCTGCAGCCTTTGGGAGTGAGAATTTTATCCATTATTTCAACATGAAAGTATATAGTATCACTGAATATTGTGCAGTATTTTCATATGCTGTGCCTTTTATAACTAAACTGTACGTTAGGATCATTAATACAAGCTTTATAGTTAGAAACCTTAAAATTAGATTAAATGGACTCATTATTTAATCATATATTTCCTTTAAATGACCTACAGGTCTGACAAAAGCAGCAGGTATCGCAACAAAGGCATGCAAGAATCAAAGAGGGTATTCCATAGCCCTGCTGCTGCCTCAAGGACATTCCCAACACTAAAACTGATCCAACAGCTTCAGAATATTGCTTTAGTAATTTGCAGGTTTCCTCCCAGCCACATCCTACCACAGCAACAACACGCGCACACACTCACCGCCCTCAAAATGGTTCACATGAGGCCCAAAGGCAGCAACCACCAGAGGTGGTTGTGATAGAAGCATTACAGGATTTCCTCTCTTTGTCAGTTTTCTTCTCCACTAGCATGTTTTTGGTGGTGGAAAAAAGGGTTCTGCTGCATTTCATTTATTTTGAGGTCTGGGCTTAGGTCATAATATGAAATTCACTTGTCCCTACCTCAGGATTATTGTCCAAATTGTAGATGATTGGGGTTTCATGTCTGATTTCTACATAGCATATAAGCACCTATAGCACTACCCACCGTGCAATCAATGTTTAGTTCCTCAATTTGCCCTCTGAAATTCATATGTATTTTTTTAAGTCACTCAGGTCCCAGTTGGGAACAAGCATGAAATTTTCATCAGCTGTGACTCAAAATTTACTTATGTGACAGTGAACCTTAGGTATTTCAGCTAATGGCAGAGACACAGAGACAACTTGACAATGATGGGTTTCCATCTGGGATTTTCAAGGGGTAAAGCTGCAGCTGGTCCTAAGTACTGGGACAACACTAAATGCTTGAGACCGCAAGTGATCAAAGCCTTCAGTGCTGAGCGAGCAGAGGCAGGGCTCTTGACATCATGATAATAAGTAGGGTTTTTTCCTTATTTCCAGATGAAACCTCATGATTCTGTGCACGAGTTACACAAAGTGTCAGAAAGCAAACCAGTTTTGCTTGACAAAATATTGTGACTCTGAGGTAATTAGCACAATGTTATGGTCCCTTAATTAGGCAGCTCCAGCAGTGTTTAACCTATGGTACAAAGAGATTTTCTGAGGCAGAAATGGCAGCTTGGCACCCAACAGTGGTTGTTTTTGCCTGGCTTGATTCCTAACCACCAAACGTCTCTGCAGTCTGCTTTTCTTATCCCACCCCAAAGCGCTGTGATAGAGACATCAGCAGTGTTTGGGCAGGCGTTGTCAGATGCAGACTTTAAAAACCTGGCAAAGACACATCTCAATGTTTAATAATCTATGCAACTTACATTTTAATTTTGAGAGTCAGTCATTGGAATGAACAGACATGATACTCATGTGCATTTCTCATGAAAATACAGCATATTTGTTCTTTCAGATGAATTGATTAAAGTACAGGAAACTTCTGCCTCTATGGGCTCATTTAGTTGCTTTAGTGCCTAATTAGAAACTTGAGAGGAACCTAACCATCCCCACCATAGCCCTCACCAGCAAACAGAAGGCAGAGAGTCTGTTTTGACTGTGGAAATCTAATTCAAGAGTGTGATATATATGACATCATCCTAGGTGAGACAGAGTTCTCATGAGACAACACAAGGTTTTTACATTGAGCACACTATCAATACCGTTCATGATATTTTCTTCGCTAAAAATCCGACCACTGCTTTTAAACAGCACCCTGGTTATTCGCTGAGGGATAAACCAGACCAGAATATGAAATAACACATGAAAGAACTAGTCTAAAGCACAATTTGCTCAGACACTGATGCAGCATTCAGCATAAATAGGTTAGAATGCTTTGCAGACTGTTTCCATTCTCATAAACCAGAGCTTAATTCTCTCATAATTCATGTCCAACTAGACTAGTGTACACACCGGGAGAGGAGATGCGCCGTTTCCAGCCCACGCAGTCTAAGCCTGTTGGAGTGCTCTGGGAAAATGGATGCAGTTTCAATGGTAGAATGTCAAAGGCGACAGCAGATGTGATGGATGGACTTATTCCAGCCTGTAACAAGAGAGGGAAAACAAAGACAACAAACATTAAACTTAGCTGCCCTGTAGGACAAAACATAGCATTCATCACCGAGCACCTCTTTCCACCTCTGGTGCCTGCTCATCTAAGTCAGTAGAACGTTAGTAGACACATGTGGATGGTTACGGCTAGAGAGGTTAGAAACCAATCAGAAGGCAGGAAAACTGCAATTTAGCAAGAACAGAAGTGAGTAACCAGCTACTGAACTCGTACTTCACATACTACCACACATAGCTACATTTGCAGAAAGTTTCACTCCTCCCTCTCGAGTGTATCTAGTGGGAGGGGGAAGCGTGTCACCCCAACAAGTCATCCCCTCAGCAACAGAACTGTTTCCTGCAACTTTAGGACTAATAGTTCCTGTTCTGGTCTTCAACATGTAAATGAAGATTTTCCCTTCAGAGATTTGTTAGTACCAGTCCCCAGCCATATGGGATACTAATAACGACGTTCTCTTCAGTTAAAGGTACAAATGAGATATTTTGCTCTCTGTTCTGTCTGGCTGATTGATTTTACAAAACTCACAGAACTTCATGAAACTTTGAAAGCTCCATACCATTGCCAGATATCATTGAATTAATAACTTTTTTTAAGGTTTAAGGGGGAAAACATATTATAGAATCAGAGCAAACATACTGCAGAATCACAGAATCATAGAATGGTTTGGGTTGGAAGGGACCTTAGAGATCATCCAGTTCCAAACCCCCTGTCACAGGCAGGGACATCTTCCACTAGATCACATTGCTCAAAGCCTCATTCAACTCCGCCTCAAACTCCTCAAGATATAATATAGATACATACACCCGGCTGATGTCCTCTAATGCCTCAGTAAGTCAGGCTTAGAATACAAGATTATTTTTTGTTTAAGAAATCACAGAAACCACTGCCATAAAAATTTCATCAACAAATCCAAAACGTAAACAAGGTTGTTCTCCCTTTCTGTGTTAAAACCAATATTTTCTGCTGATCTTGCCACACCAACGAACTTTTAATATTTTCTGTCTCCTCTCATTCATCCTGAAACAAAAACCATGTCTGCTTGAAACAGGCAAATGAGACCAACATTCCCATTCTGTTCATCAGGGAATCACAAGGCACTGGGCAAGTCACTAGAAAAATATAAATCATCTGACAATGAGCAATAGATTGTAATCAAAGTCACTGAAACTTGTAGTGCTTAACGCATACTGTAGATATGCTTTTATTCCTCTACTCTTCCCTCTCTTTTAGGCAAAACATCCTTCCCAAACTAAACAGCAAAGTAAGCCCACTGAATAATACCACACTGCCCAAGCAGCTGGTTCTGCGCTGTGTGCCTGGTTTACTTTGTTCTTCCTGGACTTACTTTCCTAAAAAAAAAAAAAAAATCACCATCTCCTGAGGGACAGCATGAACCCCATTCAAATTAACCCCAGCTGTGCCTGTTTGTCTAGAAAAGTCGGACTAAAGCCCCAGTGGGAGCACATGCTCTTCCACTGACAATAAAATCAGGTAAACCAGGCAACTTACTGAGTTGCTCTTCTGGAAATGCCAAGGGTAAAGTCTAGGTTATTTACCTGAAAGGTGATAGGAAGCATTATTGTTCTGCGTAAGACTAGGAAGCAGAACACTGCCTTAGGGCTCCTACAGTAAAAACTGCAGGCTTCATTCTCATTAATCGCCAGGACATCACAGCAAATTGCAGGTACAGGTATCACCTTTTTTATCTCACAGGGGATCCAGTACAACCCGAAGAAGCGTTTTCAGAGATGTTAGTAATTGCTCAAAGCCTCATTCAACTTGGCCTCAGACTCCTCAAGATATAATATAGATACATACACCCAGCTGACGACCTCTAATGCCTCAGTAAGTCAGGCTTAGAATACAATAAAAATATGATTATTATTAGATAGGGTTTTCCCCAATTTACAAGGGAAGCGAGAGGAAATAAGGAACCAGAGCATAGTAAAGACTCTCTTGTTCATATATTCTGATATATATTCAAGGGGGTTATTTCTATGCTCTTAGACACAGCAGTTTAGTCCCTGGGAGAGGAATCTACCCCTGTTGTGTGTCTGTGCCTTGTCAGGTGCGCAGGGGGGAACTCATCACATTCAATGCCCTCTCCAAAGTGTGTTAATTTCCCTCTTGAAGTGTATCTGGGGTGTCCACGGTGCTCATAACCATAGTAACACAAAGCAATAATTTCATTTTCTGTTATTTCAGAGGGGTTAAAAATCAAATTTCCAGGAATCATTCAGGACAACAAGCTAAATATCCATTTTTCACTGCTTCTCATTTCTCTTTCAAAATAAAAGAGAGCTTTTTCTGCACTACACCCCCTCTGGGTATAGTCCCCTGATGTGCCTTTTAGGAATCTCTCTAATTTGGCAGTGCAGAAACTGTGCTGTAACAAACGCATGTAGAAGCCACGTCTGTGCTTCTGTTGCTGTGCACGGGAAAGGCACTGAGCTTAACAGTCAGGTTTTAACTTTTTGTCAAAGCAGGAAAGAGCAGGATGGGATCAGACAGGCAGTTCAGAGACATCAATAAACCTATTTTTGCAAAAAATAATTCCCCAAACCAGAGCTCATTGCCATTACAGCATTATGTGTATCGGTGGTTTGGGGCATTGTCTCTGTTCCAGCTGGGGAATTTATACTGCATTAAAAACACGTGTGAGGACCCCAGGCTATACCCTGAAACTCATCACCACGAGAAGGGCAAAGCCTATGACCAAGCAAAGAAAACAGATTCATCCACAGCCATTAAGAGTTTCTCTTCTTCCACTTCAGGGGGTGCTGCCTTCAAAGGTTTGCCACCTCCAGTTAAATGTTAACACTTTAAGGTACAACATCAGAAGCTGCTCAGCTTGTTACTGGTAGCATTTCATTATAAGGCACAGCTGGGTCAAGCTTTGAGTTGACTCCAGGGATTTACACAGACTGTTCCCATTTAAAGCAGATGAGCAGCTTACAGGACATAAGCAAAAAAAAAGAACTACATTTAAATTGGTTAGGGCTAGTATTTCAAATTGTTATTGTTTTAGTTTAAAAGGTAGTTTCTTGACTGTTTGTCCATCTTCCTCTGAATCCCAACTACCAGCCTTCAGGATAGCATCTTGTTACCACCACACTCATTTGTCTACGTTGATACGAAGGATAAGACCAGCATCAGAAATCAGCACTTGAAAAATCAAGAATTTATTTTTTGTTTCTCCCTGGTCTGACCTATTAGGTTGCTTCCACAATATCACAGCACTACATCACCTCGTATGCTGACCTGATCTTGACTTAACCCAATACCACTTGTCATAACTGAAGCCACACAACCCAAGGCAGCCGTGTGTCAGAAAACATCAGACCTGCAATTTCAGATCTCCAAAGCCCCATACAGTTGCCTTGTTCCAGTCACAGAACCACAACAATGAACATCTTACAAAGGTTCTTTTTTGAGAACTTATTTCTCCTTATATAAAGGGATTTAGCACACTTCTGAAACTGCCCTCGAACACTGCAGCTTGTGACAGCACTCCCAACACACCGAGGAGTATGAGTAAGCCAGCATCATTGCAGAAACAGAGCATTGCAAGGATGGAAAAAACCAAAATAGGAAAAAAAAGAAACCACGTGATGGCTATTATAAATAAAAACCACAGGCCAACAAATGCAGTTACGTGGGCATAAAGGAAACAACCCCAGCGCTGCAAAAAATCTCTCAGTAAAACTTAACATTGTGCTCTCTTGACCTGCCCACAGAGATAAAAAGTCAATAATCTACATAACATGCTTAAATCAACAGAAATACTTAAAAACCAAGTCTACCCACACACTACCAAGTAACATCTAGTCACCTCACCTAAGGAAGAATAAACCAGGAAAATAACTATATGCCTATATGCCCCACAGACAGGTGATGTTAATTGAGGGTGCCTTAAGGAGCACAGGGGCAGCTGCAAATCATTACACAGCTGATTGCAATTTAAAGGTAAGTTTGCACCAGAAAATAAGGGTGGAATATTTAAAGGAGAAGCTGTTTTCTGGCAGGATTAAAACGTGCAGGCAATCAGCAAAACAGACAGCATTCAAACTGTGCCACCTGATGGTGCTAGGGGAAGCTGCTGAGGTAGCTGGTCATTCCTTTCAGAAGCACTAATGGTCACCGTGCTGGCCACCGTGCCCTGCAGCACAGGCCAGATTTCCATCACTGTCCGTGCCTGTCAAGGGATGGTAAGGAGTATTTTTAATATTTTACTGACTTCTGTTATCACTGAGCCAGGGGTTCATTTGCCCTGGCTCATTTTGTGACTGTTCAGCTTGAAGTGCTCTGAACAAGACAAAAAAGTAACAGAATTAATTTATTTTGAATGGGGTTTTAGCCCTAACAGGCATGTGCCTCAGGAGCATTACTCGTTGTCTTCAGTGCACAGTTAAGCATTAGGGCTGAGCCCAGGAAGCATCCTCATTGCACTGAGAGAAGGCAACACACCACAGAATTGTACCCGCTCCTCATCCAAGCGTCAATTGGTGACATTTTGTATTGGAGAGTCCTACGAATACAAAACAGCACAGATGTTTAACTCTGTTTCTTGAGGAGGGGAGAGCAGTGGGCAGTTTTTCAGAAACACTGCTTCTGGAACTGGCCAGGCTTTCTGTGCAAGGGTCCGTGGGCTGTAAGGGGAGGTTCTCTCAGGGAGAGGGATATGAGGTTTTTTCCAGGCAAGCCAGAGTGGACAAACTGAGCTGTGTCAGCTGAGTGTTCCCCCCTTGCCATCCACAAAACTATTTGTGTGTATGAGTTCAAGCACGTGCTGAAGTGGTGACAGGATTGGGGCCTCAGCTCTCCTCAAATATTGTCATTTTGATGCAAACCCAACCAGAAATGGGCAACCAGGACAACACAGAAAGGGAAACAAATGCAGGTAACAGACCAAGACTCTGAGGAAAGTTTTACTTGAATATCTGCTACTTGAATTCAAGCTTGCTCTGAAGCTTCCTCCACATTATCATCAGACTCGGCATGGAGTGTCTCTCTATCTCAATTTTTCCCCAGAAGTTCTCTTTATGAAGGCTAAATTTGGCTCTTGGATACAGATTCATGGCTCTCCCTGAAGGGAACAGACCTTCGCTCTGGATCCAAGAGGAACAGATGCCATCAGTGTGAGTCACAACAGGCACAAAGTTTGTCACAAACAATCACAACCCTGATCTGAAAGTCTTCCCTGGCGGAGAGGAGAATGCTAATAGCTAAAACTCCAATGGCAATGTTTTCTCGAGCATTTCACAGCAGCAATTTTCTTCAGTAGGAAGGAGGTGGCCTCAGGTACAAGAGAATCTAGTTTAGAAGTCCCTTTTTAAAGTTATATGGCAATGCCACAAGAGATGGAATGAGATTTCATCAGTTTAATTCATATTGATTCAAGGCAACTTTGATTTGCCCCCCTGCCCTCCCTGTATTTCAGCTCACAGAGGACTCGGGTGCTTTCACATCCAGTCGTCCAACATGGCACAGGACAGGAACTGCCCACCTACAGCAACTGAAAGACTCACCACCTTTAGAGATCAGCCTTTATGGATCAATTCAGTGTTTATTCAGTCTCTGCTGACTACCAGACCCAAAGAAAAGCAGACAGCACTGGCACCGGACAAAGTGCAAAGACAGGAATATGAAGACAGTAAGAAAAAGCAGTTGGTGCAGAGAGGAAGACAGCGCCAGAGAATGAGGAGGATGGTGTACGGTTTCTTACTTTTAACTGGTCCTCTGGGAGGTGTTGCAATTGAATCTCTCTCTCTGGCTGTGTCTCCTTCTCTAGTTTCCTGTTTTGGTTCCTCTCCATCCAAACATCATCGAAGCTGAAGCACTTATAGAGGGGTTTAGGTGTCTTCCTCCTCCTCCTCCTCTCTGGAATCTCCTTGGCTTTTTCATCTGGAGCAAGGAAGGAAAGCCTCCGGGCTTTGCTTTCAAGGGTGGAGATAGGGCGTGGGGATGGTGGAACCTGGGGAGGCCTTCTTTTGCGATGGGCAACCCATTTCTCATTTGGCCTCTTTTCAGGTGGTATTTGACATTGCTGTTTAGACTCCTGTTTCACAAACAGCAGGTGAAAACACAGGGTTTGTTGGCTGGAAACTTTGCTTGCCTCGAATCAGGTTAAACAGAAGATGGTCAAGCTCAGTTATTTAGCCCCAAAACTATTCAGAAGAAAGTGTTTCCCAAACATGTGGCCAAACCGAGCCTTCTCCATGGGCTTGGGGATACTCCACCCTGAAGCTGCAGCCCTGGTATGCTTTGTGAGTGTAACCTACACTTCCTCTGCATGGATAATGCCCTTTTCACCCTCTTTCTAGAGGGCACATTACAACAACATTACTACTGGGATTTAGGTCACTCTGTATAATATTATTTACAAAGACAGACGGTGTCTCTGAAAATAGAGTAATGACCAATGTTGTCTGCCTGTTCTTTTCCAACTGTACTTCAGTTATACAACGTGAAAAGGTTTCCTAGATGCCTGCAGGTCTGATACATTGTACATTTTGATGTGCTTTTTGTGCCATCCATTTTATTTGCTTGATGTTGGGCTGACAGCGAGGAGCTGCACAGCTTTGCACTTCACTCTTATTCGCTTTTAATGAGTGGTTGCACAAAATTACAGCTTTTATACTGGAACAACTTGAATCAAGCGTGCCTCTGAGGCACTGAACTACCACTCCAGGTAGCATCAGTGTTAGAATCGGTGATGTTTAAGGTGGGAGACAACAACTATGAGAGATGAATGATATCAAGAGTGTATTTTCACACCAAGAAAATGTTGTAAGCTGACAGTAGTGTCTCTCCAGTTTCTCACAGTTCATTTTAAGAATGCAAATACAACAACCCTTAAACTCCTGCCAGCACTTTCTATCTCCTCCTAATTAACCAACAATCACAGCCCAATTGTTCTTTGCTGCTGGAAAGAGATGCCACAGACTAGAAGCACTTCTTGTGTACTGGATGCTATGTAAAAAGGAAAGTGTACTCTGCTGGTACTCTGATAACATATCTTAGTTTTCATCTAAACTAAGACACCCCATCATATCAGAGAGGAGCAAGGAGTACTTGCAGAGATTCCAAATGTGGGATATATTAGGACAGTTTGCTTTTGTGTGCTGGGTAGTACAATACATACGTAAAATCATGCCACAAACAGGTTAATTAAACATCTAATGAAGGCCCTGACACATCAGCAAATTGGGAATTGTTTTGTCTTGCTGTTTTCAGCATAAAGTCTTTGTCCCAGGCATAACTTGGATAATGTTAACCATTAGCAGGGAGCAAGAGAGAGGATAGTCTGTACTCCCTCAGGCTAAGAAGGGTTGCTTGCCAGGGTGGCAGGCAGAGGTGCTGGGGCCGAGCTGGTCCATTGCAACTTGGTACAGTGCTGTAACACAGACAGAGCTGATATCAGTGGAAACCCCAGTGGCTGCATTCTGGGGATTAAATACATATCCCCATAGTGGAGAGCATGCTGAGAACTGAGCTCAAGGTACTTCACAATTACCTATTTGTTTGGCAATAATGACTTTGCTGGAACAGAAAAGAGTTTTTCTTCAAATCCACTGCTACACTTCATTTTGTGACCTTTTTACTTAGCAACATACGTAAGGAAGATCATCCTCAGTGTTTAGATGATCATAATGTTGGAAAGGCTTAACGCTGCAAATGCACTTTGTCTCTGCTGTATTTTCAGAGATTTCTAAAAAAAAAGAAAAACACAATTTCCCTTACAAAACCTAGGGTGCAGTTGTACTTCATTTCACAATGTCATGAAAATGGAAAAAAGTATGTGGCATTTTCCTAGGCTGACTTGACTCTGCAGTTTCTTGTTTGGAATGTGGTGTCCAGTATCAATCTAAGCTGATGCCCATGAAAATATAAGATCTTCGACTAAAGCAGAAGACAGAGGGAATAAAGCAAGTTCTCTTCCCCTTCTGCCCTCAGCAATCCCAGTACTACTGCCCTCACTTCTCAAACCACCCACACGCCTCTTAAAAAGCCTTGAACCAATCAATCAAAAAATTTCATTGGGAATATGTGAGGAGAGGCCGAAGGACCTGGATTTATTCTTCATTCAAGCTGATAAGAGGACACTAAAGGCCATAGAAGAGCAGTCCACAACAATTTTGTAGTTATGTGGAGGGTGGATCCAAGCTCTTCTCAGTAGTGTCAGACAACGACGTTTGAAATTGGCCAAAAACTGTAGCCTGGAAAGTTCTTGTTGGACATTAGGAAAATAATTTCCTGAGGAACATGTTTCCCAGAGAGCTAGTGAAATCTCCAGGAATGGAGGGCTTTGAGACTTGGTTAGAGAAAGTAGTGGTTTTGTCTCTGTGGTGCTGCCAGGAGTCCTGTCTGAAGTAGGAGGTGGCATTAGATGGCCTCCCAAGGTCTGCTCCAACCAATCTTTTATGTTTCTACACAGAAAATAGGGAATTTCTATTTAAAAAGATAGGGAGAAAGAGTAGACTGAGACTGTATTGGAGGGTATCTTAAACTTTAATATAACCTGGAATGTGAGAGACAAAGGGTGGCTGCAACAGCTGCAAAAGCTGTGCAAGGGTTCATTTCAGTTGAATGCAACCAGCTCTCAGCTGCAGAACTTACCAAGCAGTACCATGTTCATGAACTCTCTGAAAACTCTCCACTTGGCTATGCAGAATCTCATTTGCCACTTTTGCAAATCTGCTCAAGAAAATTATTCTGCCTTTTCTTAAATGTCAGAAGTCAGCAGCAGCAATACTGAAGAAGTAGCTCGGTCAAACCAGGCTCTGGGATCTCAGCTAACAGAGCGATCTCAATCACTCTGGTGGTTTGTGCTTGGCCACTGAAAGGGATTCCTAAGCTCCCAGCCACTCAGAACTTGCGAAATCCTCTCTGGGATTAAAAGACTACTGACAGAGGAATTTAAAATATTTCTGTGAGATCCAGCCTGTCACAAGGAAATTAATGTGTTACCAGGAGAAGAATACAATACAACGTCAAAAGGACACCCAGAGTCCAGGGGTTTTTTTTCTGTTTGCTGTAGAAAAAGCAGGAAAGGACCCCTATTGGCAATCAAAGGGTAGTTATTGTGACTACAAAAGACCTGTGGTACTTTGAAAGACAGATTTTTCTTCTTAAAAAGTGACTGCTACCAAGAGGAATTGATTTCTGTGTCGCCTTTCACTTCAAGAAACTTATTTACTATACACCAGTTACAAGGCTCAGTTCTGCCTCATCTTGAGAGGGTAAAAACTGGAGTGGAATAGAGTGTCATCTGCGTAACCTTTCTGAGGCATATTGTGCATTAGCACTGTTGTGATGACTCCATTCCTTTAGATTTTTGTGGTAAATCCTCTCTTAAAGATTGTGTCAATTCATACAATCTTGAACAGGAACAGAAAGATTGAGTAGTGCTACTTGTCTTTGACACAAATATTTATGCACCCATTTAATCAATGTGTTCATTAAGCCATTGAAGAGTTTCAGTGGAATTTCTAAACCATATTAAACAAAGGTTCTGCAAACCAAACCACCACCTGGTCATTCCCAGGCATCAACTCACCTCATCTCGAAGCATGTCACTAATGGAAGAAGCTGTGTTTAAGCTGATCTGGGATTGACTGCTTATACCACTGTCATCCCTCTGGTATTCGTTGTCCAATGAGTGCACAGAAAGTAAGAGAATACCTCTGGGTTTCAGTGTCTTTGGTCTCTCAGGAGCCTCCAAATTGCCTTCAACTGCAGAGCTGTTTCCAAGAGAGATCATGGAAGTGGCACATATTCTTCCAGGATAACGGAAGCTCTTGTGTTGAGAAATGGACCGTGGACTCTGCGGTTTAGGACTCATAGGCCTACAAGGCATGTCTTTACCATCAGAATTTGAGAGCTGAGGACATGATGGGCTTGACTGACTAAATGGCAACTGCGAGTCAGTGGGGCTAAATGGGGATTTCATCCAGTATTCCTCTAGAGAAGTATTTAAACTGTTACTCAGAGCGTCCTGTTGTTCATCACAGTCTGAACTCTGTGCACAACTGCCGCCCAAGTCATGGGACTGTATTCGTTTTCTCCATATACCTGCAGGTGAAGAGACATCAACAGGCTTCACAGACGTGTCGAAATAGTTTGTGTCTGTTGAGGAGCCATTATCTGTTTCTGCTTTAAAAAATGTGTGTCCATCAGAACTGTCCTGTCGCTCTACTGACATTGTTCTCGTCATGTGGCTTCTAGTTGCGCTAAGACTCTCCTGTGTTGATGATAAACTTGCTGTAACTGGCCTTTTTAGTCCATCTGCCTCCTTGCTTTTTAGAAAAGCTTTCCAGGTGCTCTGGCGAAGTTTGGCTTTCTCCTTTTCATTTTTCAATGATACTCTTGAGCTTTGCTCAGTGTTTTCTTTTTCTGGAGATTTGGATTCAAAGAAGCTTGAGAGGGATTTGTGTGCCAAGGCCAACCGTGTCCTGAACTTCTTACTCTCAGGGGTTTTGTTTCTTTTGTATTCATTTTCAGGGAATGATTTTCTAATCCCAGAATATTCCACAGGTTCACCGTCATTGTTTTCAGATGAAACTTGTTGATCTGCATATTTGACAGCAGTCAGTGTGGGAGAAATTGAATTTGTGTCCACATCTTCCATCAGTATCCGACCAGAGCCAGAAGCCTTTCTCAGGCTCATCCTGTTGAATAAACCTGTAGGTTTCTCGTAGAATAAATCATCATCATCGGAGTACTCAGAGGTGTAGCTTTCCTTCCTGTGGAAGGCTGAACCAGATGAACAACTTCGGAAAGACTGTAAACTCTCAGTGTCTTCATCCTCTTTCCCAGCCTCCAGCTCTTCCATCTTTACCTTGCTGCCAAAGAAGCTGCTGCTTCCCTGATTTTCTGCTGTGGCAGGCTTAGTTTTCCTGAAGGATGTCATTTTTGAGAATACTAAAAACCTGGAGGCTTTTCCATTAGTCCCATTCTTTGTTGGCTTTTGTGCAGCTTTACAGAGACTAATGTTACTCCCCAGGGTGTGGAATGAAGTCTCATCCATTTCCTCGCTGTTAGTGCTGCAGGTACTGATATTATCTAGGCCCAGCATGCAAGTGTTATGTGTCTCCCTTTTCTCAGAACAGTTAAAGACATTAGACACATCTAGATCCAGTGTATTGTCTTTGCTTGGGCCACCTGCGTCTTCTGCAGGAGAGCCCTCCTTTCCTTTGCTAGGAGAAGGTTTTTCACAAGTACCTATTTGTTCCTTTGAACCATTACTCCAGTCTCCAGTTCCTTGCGTGTCCACTGCCAGTTCAGAAGTGATGCTGGGCCCTGGAAGGTCAACATCGGCATCATGTCCCTGACACAAATCGCTTACGCTGCACATTTCTAGTGTTCCTGCACTTGTTACATATGAGCCTTCCTCTGTGCCTTGAAGTGCTTTGAATTCTTCTTCCTTAGTCACTTGGTCATCTCTTGTTTCAGGCCGTGGCTTTCTGAACTGGTCCATCTCTTTCTCGGAGATCATAACACCGCTTCTGCTGTGTGATTTTAAGAGCGCTTCATCACACTGATCTGATTGACTTTCTGCAATGAGTGCATCACTGCCCACTTTTGAACTTGTTACTGTGGAAATAGTACAGGTCAGCCCTAAAGATGAAACTGCATCTGTTTTCTCTCTTTCCTCTCGTGACAATTCCAGATTTGCTTCAGCTTTTTCCCTCCTAGAGAGAACCTCTGCACTACCAGGAATGGGGTGGAGGGACAGAATTTCTTCTTCACAGCTACAGTTTTCACTCAGAACTCTCTCTGGCTCATCGTGAGCTTTGCTGACAGTATGAGGAGACATCAAATCCTTGCTCACTACATTTCTCAATGTTTCAGTTACCACTGCAGTAGGAAGGTTATCATGCGGTGTCTTGGACTGTAATCCTTTCTGCTCTACAGATGCTATAATAAAGTCAGGCTTTAACTCTGGAAGAGCCATTAAATGCCTTCCCTGGTTTATATAATCTGATCTGGAAGACATTTCAACAGCAAAGACACTATCTTCATCATTTTCTTTATGAGTAGGATGTTCATTTGTTGCAAGCTCAGTGTGATTCCTTAAGGCACCAGTTTTGCAACTTGTATTTTGCTGCGTCGACTCTTTGTGCTCTCCCCCAGTGTCACTGCCACCTGGTTGCAAAGTGGTTTCCAGGACTTTCCAACTGAAGTCAAGGCTGGAAGAATCATCTACCCATCTTTCCCCTACCATTATCCCTGTAGCTGACAGTTCAGATTCAAGGCCATTCTGCTTCAAACTCTGCTGCTGTGTTCTACCAGTGGAAGCACAGTTTACAGAACGATTGCAATCTTGGTTTCCCACAACAGCAGGAAAACCCACACGACAAGCTGCTAGGTTCTGTGTGTTGCCAATCCCAGATTCAACATCAATATTGCAAGGGCCTCCGTCTGCTTCCAGATCTCTTTCAGCTTTGTACTGGCCACTTTTTAGAAGTTCTTCAGCATTTATGATCACTGGCTCGCAGTCCAGAGCAGATGAAATCTCCTTTTGTTTGGGATTGCACTCACAAGCATTGATCTGTGTAGAAGACAAGCTATCAGCATATGCTCTTTCTGTTTCTGGGCTCAGGCCACCTGTCTCTGGTTTAGAGTGAAAATAATCAATGCACTGGGGAGAGCCTACTGGCTGAGAAAGCTGACGCTCATTTGAGTCTATGCCAGTATTAAGAAGAGATCTTTTTATGCCAAATTTGCCCTCTATTTTTATTGCCTTGTCAGGACTTACAGGTATCCTTCCTAAGTTCTTCCAAGTGTATTCAAAATCCAGCCCTTGAAGATGTATTCTTGAACATGACCATCTAAATTTGTCTGTCTGATGAATACAGTTCCCCACAGATTCTGTCTTGCGTTGAGTACTGATATTTTCAGGTACACTGTGCCATGTTTTACTTTCCGTAGTCTCCGATATTGTGTGTGATGGCTGAGATTTTGATTTGAAGCAACTCTGGCAAAAGAGTGAATCTGATGTCGACATGGTCTCTGTACTGCCATGTTTGATCCTTTTAGCTGTAGTTGCCTCACTGTCAGCCGAGTTCCTCCTGCTACATTTTATACTGGACATAGAACCTAATTCGCATTTATAGTCAGATGTCTCGGTGTAACTTCTACAGTTAGGTCCATTTGTTTCAAAAGGAAGATTAGGTAAACTATAGCTTGATGCTGCATCTGACTGGAAGGAAAATTGCTGTACCTCCGGGAAAACCAAACAACTTTCTGAGTTTGCTTTGAAACAAGCAATGCTTAAGACTGTACGTCGTTCCTTCTGCCTTGTCACATCACCTTCTGTAGGTACTGAGCTGGTACACGTCTGCCCTTTACTGCTCTCAAACTCTGCTTTATTTTGCAGTACTGCTGCAAACCTGTTATTTATCTGCGATATAACACCCTCTTCACTGACTCGGTTCTCTCTGCTGGAAATTTCACTAGTTAATTTTAGCTCTTCATCACTCTGTTCTTCACCTTCTGACTTTGCGGTTTGTATAAAAAATCCAGTTTTGCTTGGTGCTGCTTTTGTTTTGGAAGACACCTCTAACTGCACCCACTGGGTGAATTCTGGTTGCCTGGAGCACTTAAGTTCCTGGAGGGTCGTTCCTGCCTTTGCTTTAGGAAGACTACAGCACAAGTTCTTTTTTTCAGTAACGAGGCAGTTTGAATCCAAGCAAGTTTCCCCAGTTACCTCACTGGAAACAGATTCTGTGTCTGATACACTCTCATAAGGCTCAGTTTTTACATCTGACAAAGATCCACTCTGATGTGACAGAGTCTCAAAATAATCTTCATCTGTTTCTTGGCTGGATCCACGTATCTCCAGCTCTATCATGCTCGGGGTAGAACTCAGATCATCTTCAAACTCTCCTTCACTGATGTAGTTTTCAACTGGCTCCGGGGTCTATGAATAAACAGATAAGAATGATTTAGCAATGATTTCCCACAGCAACAGGGTAGCATGAACTATTATTAGAAATGGGACTTAGGAACATGATTAATTTAATACATTCCAATGTCTTTGGAAGATATACTTGATATTTTACTTTTTCAGAGACCTGAGGTCTTTCTATTTCTTACTTTTTGTTTCTCATTTGTCATTATAATATATTATTATGCAGAGCCAAAATATGACTTTTCATCGTATCCTTCATAGCCCAATACAAAGACACATCTCACATTCAAATAAGACGAAAGGAAATCTTCCCTTACCAGTAGATCTAAAAACTCTCATTAAACCATATTCAAATCTGAGGAGGAATTTTAGGCCATAAACCTGAGAAATAATTATTGCAGTCCAAATTACAGAAGTGTGACAAAAATATAGGCAGAACAGTTTTGCAGTTGCATAACTGCATACTTCCCACACCAAAGGTGAAAGATGTCGTTGATCTCATTTTGCAGAAGGCGTCACTACATGTATCAGTTATCAGAGCACATCCAAATCAGCAGCTGAGAGCAGAAACATCAAAACCATAATGTCAATATTAAGAAGTGCCTTTGTCCCAGACGGCTGCCCTGGGAGAGCCCCAAGTCTTTTCTTTAACTGTCAGAAAGAAGTCTGGATATTTCTTGAGCTTAAAGCAGAATATGAAATCACAGGAAGCTTTCCTGAGGTAAAAATAGTACTTGCCGTCTGTCAGCTTCAGGTACAGCCGTTGTCAGAAGTACTACAAATGTACCCAACAAAGGCATTTAGCTGATTGCAGCCTCAGTCCATTGATATCAGCTATGAGAGGCTATAACCCTAATACTGGATGCCTCTTCAACCACGTTTTGATAACAACCATCACAAGAGTGATCAGCACATTTCAAAATCTGAAAAGGGATGTAACAAACTATGAAAGACATTTTAAAAAAAAACCCAAAACTCAAGTGAATGGCAGCCATCGAACACAAGGCCCCTCAACCTGAGTTGTCTGATACTTTCAGCAGTGTGCTTTGTGAGTCATACGGGAAACCAAAGTCGAAATACCTCAAAGGAAATGTTACAGAATTTTTGATTCTAAACTCCAAAATGTAGAGGGAAAACGGGAAAAGGGAAGGCACCAGGGTTATTTCCAAAAGAGAAATAAGAATTCTCAATAAGAAGATTGGTATTTTCTCTTGACAGAAGAAGAAAAATATAAATTGAATTATGGAAGGAGGGGGAAGATTCAGTGCTTCAAACCAAGTCCAGAAATCAGTTTCATGCCATTAAACCCAATCAAATTGCACTTATGACTGTAACATAAGTCATGTAACCAGCAGAGCAACGTGCCCTTTACTGTGTGCAATCAGTGATACATGTAATTGAGGTCCTTTAATGAAGTCAGACTCGGGCATTTCCAGGACAGAGATGACCAGCATTAAAGCACATGGACCAGCATTTCACACAACGATCGAGCAGCACACACCGTGAGCAGCTGGCACGCACAGCAGTCAGTGCAGCAGCAGCTGTTCAGCAGTAGCAGCGCTGTCTCTTCAGCAATGTTCTGAACACAAATTTATAGATGGCAATACACTAAGATAAAAACTGTTCAGGCAAGTAGAAACAAAGTAATGAAGATACCCAACTGTCCCCAAGGGTAATTATGAATTAAATTACAAAAAAAATAGAGCAGAGATTCCTTATAGTTCATTTTCACTCCAAACATAGTCGTGCCAGAATATCCATACTGTAACTCCCTCCTCAATGAAATATTTGGTTTTAAAGGGTATTATACCAAGTGATCATAGAATGGATTGGGTTGGAAGGGACCTTAAAGCCCATCCAGTTCCACCCCCTGCCATGGGCAGGGACACCTCCCACTGGATCAGAGGGCTCACAGCCCCATCCAACCTGGCCTTGAACACCTCCAGGGAGGGGGCAGCCACAGCTTCCCTGGGCAACCTGTGCCAGGGCTTCCCCACCCTCACAGGGAAATATTTCTTCCCAAGATCTCATCTCAATCTCCCCTCTTTCAGCTGAAAACCATTAGGCCTCATCCTATCCCTGCACTCCCTGATCAAGAGACCTTCCCCAACTTTCCTGGAGCCCCTTTCAGTACTGGGAGGCTGCTGTCAGGTCTCCCCAGAGCCTTCTCTTCTCCAGGCTGAACAACCCCAACTCTCAGCCTGTCCTCATGTGGAAGGTGTTCCACTCATTGGTTAGTCTTCGTGGCCTCCTCTGGACTCATTATGCAGTTAAAGCAGAAGCAAAGGTCCCACAGCAATTGTGTTTCTATACCTTGTGAGAAATGAAGAAAGAAATTCTAGGTATTAAGGGCAGCAAGTAACATCAACCAGCATTCGTGGGCCAAGCCCAGGACTAAATTTATGCTTACAGTGCCACTAAAGCGAAGAACAGATGCCATCAGAATCAGCTTGGCGGGGCCTCCTCTACAAGAGGTGTTCTGGGCTGGAGTACATCTGAGGAGGGAGAGGACACAGAAACTTCAGCTCCTACTGTGTCTGTCGTAGCCCTCTGCCTAACAGTCAAAGAAGGACCAGAGCTGGCATCCAGTAAACGTGAAATTCATAAGCCCGTTGAACTTCACCTGATGACCAGGGAAGAAGTCCTAGCAAGGCAAAAAATGTGCAGATGCTGCCATTTTTCCCTTCTTCTACCGGTCTTTGACTTGCCAGTGCCTCTGGGAGGCGGGGCCTTTGCTCTGACCATCAGTCATATATAGTTTAATTTCCTCACAGTCCGCGCTGTGTGTATTTTGTTAGGATATGTGGGACTACTTCTTTTTGGTTTACAGGGTTTTTTTTCTGTAAAAATTGAGCCTAAAGGACTCAGCTGGAGCAGAAGGGGGAAAGTTCACAATGGGCAGGTTCTTTGAAGTAGCCCTGTTCTCTCGACACAGACAATAATGGGCTTGAGAACTGAGTAGCCATATGGCAGCGATCCTCAACTGGGCTGCTGATCAGACAACAGTCCTCATGTCTTTCATTGCCATAAGATTACATTGAGGATTTCAAAAGTCAAAGTACTGGTCTCTCCTGGGAAGGCTTCTTGAGAAAACCCGTGGCAGCCAAGGACAGAGTTGTGTGTTTATATATCTTTTTAATCTTAAAGTAGACAAATGGTTGGAAGACAGAAGCTTGGAATGAAATTTAAAAACTACTCCTGAAATAAGGCTTTTGCACTTCACAAACAATAGACAAACCAAAGCAAAGCTCCCCCTTCCCTGCTTTTCATTTGTGTTGCTTTCACTGGCTCTGAAGGATGCCAAGAAAATAGGATGTAATTGAAGTTACTGATCTTTCCTGCTATTATTGCAAGCCATAGATAATCATGTCAGCATAAGGTCACCAGAAAAATAGAACTTATGGCTTCCATGTGTGAAGAGCTCTACCTCCATAACATAAGATACCTTCCATCCAAGCCTCCCTCTAACCAAGGACTGGCAACATTTAAGTGTTCTCTGCTCCCACGGTCTGGCCACTCCTATCTTGTGAAAATGCTTTATTTGGTGGGGATGCCACGTACCAGTTTTTCTCTCAATCAGATTCCGTATTTGTGTAATTTTTGCACACATACACAATTATATTGCAACAATCGTGAGCTTCTTATAGATACTGTATTTCCTATAATTTTCTCTGCCTAACAATTGGTAGGTTAAACAGACAATTGTATTACTTCAACTAGTCTTGTAATGAAGGATTTTATTCTTAAATACTACAACCACAAAAAAAGAATCTTAGCATTTATATGGTCTTTGCTATTATTTTGAATTAAGTTCCCTAAGCAAGCTGCAGGATGTTCTTGCCTCAGGCAGTGCAGATACACACAGATATCCAAAAGAGAGTGAGAGAGTTGTTTCACAAACCATCTATACAGAGCAATAGCATTTTTTGCAGGGTACTTGGTCCTTAAATCGTAACATTTTCTATACAGAACCATTCATATACAAAGTCACTAAAACAACGTATCTCCCTTTTTGCAAGAGATGCACGAGCTTTTTATTATTCCCAAACTGTACAGTTCCTTTTTGCAGAACGAGATCTCAAAGCCAGTTCTGTTGGTTTGTGAGAACTTGCACTACACTAACAACTAACAGCATGAGGAAACAACATACAAACATCCTCTCCATGCCGGTCTTTCTCTAGTTGCATTTAGTGCCTTCACTGCAAAGCCTCCAAATGGTTAACAAATTCCGGCATCAGCAGTACTACATGAGTTATTGAATAATGCTCTGGCAGCTGCCATCACTCGAGGTGATAGTACAGGATGAAGGCAAGAAGGAGAAACGGCTGAAACCAAGAAGGGAGAAACCAAGAGGGGGAAGGCGTTGAAACCATTGGTTTGCATTGCAAAACAATGCAGATATCCAGTGTAATATCCAACTATCATAACAGCATCATAACTGCCATAAACCCAGGACCTTCCCCCCTCCTGCTGGCTTGAGCGACCACGTTCTGTTTCTGTTCAGTGAGGGCTTCGATGTCACAGCTCAGTAACCTGGCCCCAGAGGTAAATCTGGGGCTTCACCATGATATTGTCTCATTACACTTGATAAGTACAGGACTGCATCAGCAGAAAAATGCCAAAAGCAGGGGACCTGCTGCACTCCATACAGCTTCCCTGATTCCTTTCAACAAGCCCATTCCAACATGAAAACACTTTTATAGCCCAAAGCCAAAACCATTATCTCTCTCCTTTGACATTAACATTAGTACCACCACATACAGCTTAGCAGTAATGTTGGCCAAGGTGCAGTAGTTTCTAAAAATAATGCGTAATCTGGGGGCCATCTGGAGGTTTCCATGAGGCTCCTGGTCAGGCACAGCCTGCATGCAGAATTGCACACTCCCTTTAAGAACTCATGCTGCATTCCAGCCTTTTCCTGTGTTGCGGGTCAACTGTCCCACCAAAAAATTCCTCAGTACTGCTTTAGCTCCAACCTGCCCAGCAGGTGAAGTGGCGAGGCAGTGAAGAGGCATAAATGTTTATTGCATTACGTAGGAGATAAACGTACAAGAGAACGGCAGTTGTACAATATGATTGTCCAAACCTGAGAAGTTCATGGCTACCTGTATCTTGTATTTCTTCCATGAAGTTTTACAAACTTCAGTTTACATCAGATATATATTTTTATATTTTTATATTATATTTATATATATATTATATATTTATATTTATATTTATGAGAGGAAATGGCCACAAGTTGTGCCAGGGGAGGTTTAGAATGGACATTAAAAAGAATTTCTTTACTGAAAGAGTGGTCCGGCACTGGCACAGCTGCCCAGGAGGTGGTGGAGTCACCATCCCTGGAGGGGTTTGACAGACAGGTGGATGAGTTCCTTAGGGACAGGGTTTAGTGGGCAGACAGGCACGGTTGGACTCGATGATCTCAGAGGTCTCTTCCAACCTGATGATTCTATGGTTCAATACAGCAATATCAGACACAACTGCTATGAAGGATAAATGTCTGTTTATTCTTACAAGTACAATAAAAACTGTCAGTTCATTAGTACCAAAAGAAATCCTACATTTTAGCCAAGGCACTATGTAAGTTCACTCTCAAAATGTAAAGTTTAAACTGTATCAATAATTAATATTGTTACCATTGTGAAATATAAAAAGATAATTTTTGGTCAACACAACAATACAATATGTCAAATAAAATTTGGAACACGAATAGCTAAAATTCAGCCTCCAGCAAGTTCCCCGCTCTTTGAATGTGTCTGCATTATTATTGCATTGTAGTACTCCCTCTGCTGGCAAATTTAAAAGAATACACGGCTTCACTGTACTTCTGCCTTCAACACATGGAAAGCTTACAATTTTAGATTTCTGATTATCTGTGCAAGAAAACAGGGATATATTTTGCTTGTCCTCTAATACCAAGTCAATGCTTTTCCTCCCTTCCTCACACCCTTCCCCTATTGTTTTTTTAACAGAAAAAGCTCAGGACTACCCCAGAAGAAACAACTCAGAAGTTTCTGTGTTCATGTAGAAGACACAGTGTAAAGATATGAGCGGGTAACATGAATTCTCCCATAAAACAGGGGACTGAGCCTCAGTAAAAGCGCTTTCTGTGCTAAAATGGAAATGCAACTTGCTTGGCTATAAGGAATCTCTTGCTTCAGGGTCATGGGGGGAATTGTACAGCTGTCACTGCCTGGGTTTTACCATCTCTACGGCAGATGAACTTACACAAGGTTGAAGCTGTCTGGCAGAACAACGCTGAGCTCTACACAGACCAAAAATGCTACCCAGAAGCCATGCGAATCCTCCTCCAAAGAAAGGGCCCGTGCTGAATTTGTGTGCTATGCAGCTACGAGGGTTCAAGTGCCAATGTCTTTCTACCAGTGGGAGTTTGTATACTCTTTAAAAGATCGTTTTGGTCTGCTGCTCTCTGCTAAACCAACACAGCGCTCACAGTTAGTTTCCCTTCAGAGTGTTTTGTGGAGTGGGAACCTTTGGGATTTCTGTTGAGAGAAGTTGAGACTTCTGATCTGGAGGACCAGGCAGAAAATGCTGTGGTGGTTTGTCCTTCCACTGCAAACTTGCTGCAGTCACTTTTTTGAGTAGGCTTTAGCACAGAGTTATTTACCTTTTTTATAAACACAATTCTTTCTTTCAGAAACCATTCTGTTCTCCTTAGTGTCATTGTGAAATGATAGAAGGGAAGCTGAATCAGAGGAGTAGAAATACAACAAATCCTTTCAAAGCTCCTCTAAAGAAGAAAGCTATTGGAAAAAAATACTCCATTAAAGACAAAGAGTAGTCCAAGAAATCCTAAGTGTTGTGTGCACATGTAGCCACAAGACATCCACCGATGTCATTCACCGACGTCATTCACCGACCCCTCAGTGATGCAGTGTTCAGGCAAGAGATTGCAATGAAGTTGAAAGCCCAGTGCAAAGTCACGGCATATGTGGCTTGTTTGAATTCTAAACCAATCACTCGGAGCATTTTTAAAAGCCTAGGCTTTCTTTGTGTAATCCAGAAAATCAGTCTGTCGACAGTTCTAATTGAAGCTGTTAATTACATGACCACTTTGAAGGAAAGGGCTTACGTGAAGCCTGGGAGACACAAGATAATGACTATGAACTCCTGCCTTTCCTGACCTCCTGCTATCACTGGAAACATCACCACAAATTGCCCGATATACTCAGCCACCACATCTCCCTCTTGATGATGTTGTTTGATTTTTGACCAATATTTCTGTGGTCGTGCTGCTCCTTGCTATCATCAGCCCTTGTTGCAGTACTATTATGCCAAACATCCTTCCTCCGGCACATCATTCTGCTGAGCTCCTTGATGCTACAGAGCCCATGACCTAATTGTGCTGGGTAAACACAGTGAGAGTGTCTGTCCCAGAGTGTTTATAGTCTAATTATGTAAGATAAAGGGAAGGAAATAGGGAGAGGGAGGCAGTACTATCTTGTTTTACTGATTCACAGTAAATGACTCACTCAAATCATACCAGAACATCTGCAGCAGAACTGGGAATCCAACCATCTCAGCCTCTGCTCATTATTTCTGTCTTTTCATTTTTCTGTTGAGACACCTCTCTGAGGGTTGAGGTCTCCTCACACAGACTACTAAATAAACAGAGGAGAAAACCTCAAGGGTCGTAAGGAACATGATGTGACTAAAGGTTATGTGTATGCATCAGGTAGGGATTCACAGGGTTGTGAGAACAGAAACGCACCTAAGATATTTGTAGACTCTTACTGTATTTTAAGAAGGAATGGCCTTAAGGCAGAAGTGAGATGGGCATCAAAGGGAAGAAAATAAGTAGGAAGAAAGAACAAACAAGGAGGAAAAGTACAGTACTGTATTTTGCATCGTTGGGATGAGTTTAATGGGGCTCCCTGGGACACTCAGTTAAACATGCACCCCTATCACGAGATACACATAATAGAAGTATTAGTCTTCCCTGTGTCTCCATCTGACTGACCATTACTAACTGCGTGTTCTTGATAGCTTTAAGTAAGACCTTTGCCAACAAAGTCAGCCTGACCTTTGATATTCAGTTTTTTCCTCCTTTTCTTGTCATTGTCTTTTATCTTCAGGGTAACTCCTGGTCTGTATCACCCCACAGGCAAAAAATACATGAAGATTTCCCTTCCCTGCCTGCCCCTGCTGATCTTTAGTAGCTGCTTCTTGCACGGTTGCCCCGAAGAGTACAACCTGGCCTCTGGACTCCTGCTAATGTTACACAGACACTCAGTTGACAGGCTTTGAAGCCAAAGGCAGCTCTTACAAGCCAACTGCATCAGATCCAGAGTCAGCAATAAAATGAGGGAATATAAGAAAGATGATATTCAGACATGGCATAAGGACAGGCTAGGTCTTGCTCACGAGTTGAGGAAGTGAATAGAACCCAGCACAACTTTGCATCCTCACACCTTTTCTGTGACCATGAGATATTCCACTGCCAACAACATGCTCATTTCCTTACTGCTCTCTCTACAATGGTTGGGAAATCTTCTTGAAGAGCTTTTAAAAGCAGAAGGGATCAAATAACACGCCAATTCGGATAAAATAACAGCTTCCAAGAAAAGCTCAGCTAGTAATGCTGTTGCAGAGCATAGATGCAGCTGCATGAAGTTGTGCCATTTGCACAGATCGGGTTTGCTCACTGTTTCCACTTCTCTTCCCACACAACAGAAAGCAGATGGGCTCCTTACAGGTATTTTAACACCTTCACTGTAGGCACAAGAAGTATCAGCATGAGGCCTAATCTGCAGCTGAAACATGTGTGAGCAGGGCGCACTGCTCCTACTCAAGCTCAAACCCTTTCTATGTCCAGATGGCAAGGAAGAGCAAGCCTTCTCGTTGAATGTGTGCCAGGGTTTCAGACTTGGACAGAAGCTGAAGTGTACTGCATACTGTTACTTTGACATTCAGTTGCTGGGGCACAGGAAAAGACTGAGTTGCCTTCCTTGGTGTAGCTACTCAGCATCCAGCTTAATGCCTTACTTCTCCTTTGACCTTGGATACCTGGTTTCACCTAGATGCCTTCTCTGTAAAACAGTGGTAACACCCTCCAACCTCAGAGCTGCACTGTAAATACAAGATTAAGTGACGAGGCACAGGGGAATGAAACCTGACTCATGAGAGGAACTGAGGTTGCACATGTCCTGCCTC
This sequence comes from Neomorphus geoffroyi, assembly GCA_033558235.1. Taxonomy (NCBI): domain Eukaryota; kingdom Metazoa; phylum Chordata; class Aves; order Cuculiformes; family Neomorphidae; genus Neomorphus; species Neomorphus geoffroyi. The sequence continues at coordinate 8,648,797 of JAUMJM010000012.1, forward strand.
ATATTTCAAGATCCACAAGGGTTGTATGAATTTGTGATCAAAATGCTCTCCTCTCTCTGAGATCCTGCCCATTCTCAGGAACCTTTTATCCCAGCTATGACTTCATTCAGTGCCACTGGATTTGATTTACGTTAGCTATAGTAATTCACTACACCAGTAAGTCAGTATAACTACCAACTGTGCCTTTGCCTCAAGGCTCCTGCCTCATCCATGTGAATGGCTTCCGTTCACCCAAGGGATTTTCTGACACTCCCAACAGCACACACGGCTAGAACAATAGATACAGTAGTTACAGTGGCATGGGGAGCCTGTGCTTGGCACAGGTAAGGCCTCAGCTGGGACCTTCAAGAAATCTTGATGTGTATCCTACATCAGGACACACAGAGCAAGTGGGAATTGTCAAAAGGAGAACCAGGATGAACTGGGATGAACAAGCTACGGGGAAGGACTGAAAGTATGATGTGTAGTCCAGAGAGAGAATACGATGTGAAAACAGTCTTTATCATACAAGGCAGTAATCTTCTCTCCAAATGTATGACAGATAAAGCAAGACTTAAGGGATTTAAATTGAAGCAGAGAAGACTGGAGTTAGAGAAAGACAATAAACAACCTTTAGCATGAATAATGAAAAACTGGGATGCCCAGAGGATAGCACAGAGACACCATCACCTTCTATCTTTAAGTACAGATTAGATACACATCTGACAGGAATGACACAGGCAGAACTGATCTCCAGTGGAAGGACAGATGAGAAGACCTCTTTTGGCTCCTTGCAGCCCTCTATTTCAGTAATTATTAACTTGTAGATGGTCACTCAGTTATTGTACTATGGTACACAAGGCCAGGGGATATGCCATTGTAACAGAGGTGACACAGAAAAGCAGTCATAAGCAAAGAACTCCTGTAGCAAGCTGATCTACAAGCAAGCTGTGTTGCTTTCTGCGACTGCAGGCAACCACGTATTAGATGAGCTCAGAAAGCACCCAAGAACATCCACTGAAGAGATGAGAGTTCTAGAAAGCATGACATATGAGAAAAGACTGAAAGAACCAGACCCATTGCCTAGCCTAGAAAAGACCTCACGCTGCAAAAAGGTACATAACACCTAATCCTTACAATTTAAGTTCTTTTTTCAAGTCTCAAAGCTGCAATATGATAAAGAAGACAGCAAAAGTGACAGTTGTCGTCCATATCCTAGCTCCTTTGGCACAATCCATCCAGGCACATATGCACTAAAATCTAAGTTGTGTTTCTCTCACATAGGTAAATGGGCGGTATGGTCAATATTCTTCCACTGGCAAGAACACTATCTATCCTAACTAGGATCACAAATTGTATCCACTTAGATCTTCAGATGGAAAAACCGCTCCTTGGACTGTAACACCTATTTAATAGCAAAGGAGATTCTACAATTGCAGATGAAGTGTCCATTTTGGCTTCCTCAAGCTTTAGCAATGAAGGGATAATTTCTTTTTTTAAAACAGAAAAAGCAGAGATTTATGGTCCCAAAAAGCATTAACTTGAAGAGCCTGTTACTCATTGTTTCAGTGGGAAGGATTTCACTTTTCATATAGTAAAGTTAGAGAGAGGGTTGGAGGAGGTGAGAGAAGCTGTGATAAATCCTCACACACAATTTCTCCAACTTGGCGATATGCAGAGAGGAGCAAAAAACATTGCAGAAGAAAATCCAGGGCAGGAGGACTTTGAGCAGGAGGCAGGAGTTGTTCTTGTTATACCAAGTCATTCATTCCTCAACTGTTTCCAGGCTCCCAAACTGTTCAGTGTATCCACATAGATATTAGCAAATACCCACTCAGATCCAGTCACTCGATCCATACCGCAAAATAGCCAGGGCCAGGGCTAACTTGACTACACAGATTTAGAAAATTATCAGTTCAAAGAAAGAGATGTACATTTTAAGCCAAACTTCAGTTTTCAGCACAGTAGAGTCAGGAATGCAGTAACTCTAGCCCCCTGCCTAATGGTTTTTCTTGGCACAGCGCTGACTTAGAGCCATCACCAGGTCAAAAAAAAAAAATCTTGCAAAAATTGTATTTAATTTGTTATCATCTTAAGGTCAGTTCAAGAAAAATGGCACACAGACCTGCACGAACATCCCAAGAGCTGTAAACTTGAGTTAACAAAACAGACCTCGACTTTCCTCTTAACCACAAAGATCAAGTGACATTTAAAGGAAACAAAAAGATGCAAATCATACATTTACAAGTCTTTCAAGATCCTGCTGGCACTGCTCCAGGTTAGAGCACTTCTCACTTCACTTCTCTTTAGTCAGTTTTTTCACTTGCTTCAATGCTGAACGTGCAAAGAGCAGCAGACATTTTTAACATCAATAATTTTTTCATTACCTGCCAGGAGCAGCACTAACAAGAGGCATTAGAGGTGCAATATTCAATTGTAAAGGACGGCCTAAACATACTTAATTACACTATGGTAGCTAATCACAAATAATTGCTTTGGGGAAGGCCAGGCAGCTGTGAGGGGAAGTGAATTGCATTCTGAATGGCACAGAATTAAGCACGGGCAAAGCAAGCAACATAGGGAGAAACATCTTCAAACCACTCACAAACCCTAGTTCCTCTTAGTCTTTTGAATCACAGAATCATGGAATGATTTGGGTTGGAAAGGACCTTAAAGCCCATCCAGTTCCACCCCCCTTGCCAAGGAGAGAGATGCATCCCATTGGATCACAGGGCTCAAAGCCCCATCCAACCTGGCCTTGAACACCTCCAGGGATGGGGCAGCCACAGCTTCCCTGGGCAATCTGTGCCAGGGCCTCCCCACCCTTACAGGACAACATTTCTTCATTTCCCTTCTTTCAGATGAAAACCATTCTCCCTCATCCTGTCTCCGCACTCCCCAATAAAAAGCCCCTCCCCAGCTTTCCTGGAGCCCCTTTCCATACTGGGAGGCTGCTCTAAGGTTCCCCCAGAGCCTTCTCTTCTCCAGGCTGAACAACCCCAGCTCTCTCAGCCTGTCACTTAAGTTTGCTTCGGTGCAGCCCAATGAAGAATGCCTTGTTTGAAAAGAGTCCAATTCCACATAGACTGCGCTTTGGGTTCTCTCATTTTACTACCCTTTCTGCTAACAATTTTCCTTTCCTTGGATGTGGCTTCACCAAGTTTCTTTATCATTGTCATCTTTCTTCGTGTTCCTGTTATTATTGTACACAAATTAGTTCCACTCATCTGCCACAGAGAAATGAAGTAGAGGGTGATTGTCACAATCTAAGATGTTCCTAAAATATGTCTTTTAATGAATGAAGACCAAACAAAATAACCCCAACCAACCGACAAACCAACCAAAACACCAAAGTAGGAAGTTGAGATTGAAATAGATCAGAGATACGTTACAGCTGAACTTCTACGACTCAATTTTATTTCACAGGTGCCTCGGTTAGATATGGACTCAAACCTATGATGACTATTGGCCTGTCCCCTCCTTGTATGTTATTATTTATCATTTTTATTTACAATTATCTATATAAATCTGATTATTTGTCCCATAGCCACTGTATTCTAAAGCACAATGGCTATGGAGCAATAGAGGTTTCCACAAATCTTAGCTCTTACACAAAAGAGTTCTATCCCTACGTGTTGCAAAAGGGTTAAGAAGATCTTCTTCAGGCTGTCGGCAGCCACCTCCAGTCTCAAGTTCAAAACTCCTTTAATGAGATTATTTCTCTGGCAAATCTTTTAGTAAAAGCCTCCAGTCAACACCTGAACACACCAGAACCAGCACAGACACCACTTTCATAATTGTTAAGACCTCACCAAAAGCCTTCATGTAACATTTAAGTCTCGCAAAGGACAAACCCCCAAAAGTCATAGTATGTAACACCACGCAGTGTTGCAGCACTGCAGTGCAACCTGGAGGGCTGTAACGTGGTCTAGAGTTAGGACTCTGTACCAGCAACAGACCCATGGTTTGAACAATCTCATTCCAGGTGCCCTTGTTTGGTTTTCTGTCACTCTTTTCCAGTCACTTTGCAATCAGCAGCCTACCTGGAAGTTCCTGACTCTCCCGTGTCTTGTATTTGAAGCGGCAGGAGATCTCAGTTGCCAGACCAAGTGCCACCCCCCCGTAACTGGTGTGGATGACACTCGGCTGTGATGAGGTGGGATGAATTGATTTTGCTTCTCTTGGTTATCTTTTGTTTTGAGGGCTGGGGATTTTTTCTGTCCCTGGCAGTACCATACATTACAGCAATTATAATTTCTTATTTTCCAGATTTGACTACTGCTGCTCCAGTCCTCCCACTGCTTCGTCAGTACTGAAATAAACCCGGGGCAAGTTTTCTGCAACATTCTCTCCATCTGCGATCCCAACTCCACTGCCTGGGCGAGAGTCAAGGTACCAAGTTCCATGAGGAGCTTCTTCCGAATTTGACAGTCTGCTGCTTTGTCGATCAGCTGATCCAGGATCAGCTCCTCCTGCCAACAGCCAAAAGCACAGGCTGATGCCAATTCTTGTAGTGCCAAAGCAAAGGCTGTAAAACTTTCACCTGGCAGTTGCACCCGCTGCCTGAACTGGAACCTCTGTAATACCACGCTCTGTCTGAGCCCTGAAATCTTCTTCATTGTTTCTTCCAAAGAGGCAGCTGAAGCCAGGGTTGTAAAAAACTCTGATCTTTCACGTTCAAAGACTAGAGAACAGTCCACGGGGAGTCTTCAGGTTTCACTCTCTGTATCAGCCAAATCTCACAAGCAGCCACAGACACCAGGAGCCTGAAAGATGTCACAGTTCCAGCAACACGCAGGACACAAACCAGCAGCAAGGTGAAACCGGAGCTGCCCAGTCTTCACTGCCCACTGCTGCATTGGACCACTGGGATTCCCACTGCCTCTGAGCAAGAACACAGAGGCACATCACAAATGCTTTGACTCTTGTCACAGGAAGAAATTTGGGTCACCTAAGAGACTCCTGCCTTCCAGCCCGGGTTGTCTGGCTGGGCAGGGAATGCAGTGCTCCGCCCATGCAGGCAGCAAGAGTGAGGGCAGGTGAGCAGGAGAGGAGAAAATGGGATGAGAAGGAAACAAGAAAATGAGATGGGAAGACTGCCTCCTCTGCTAGGAAGGGGTTTTTTTTCACGCCCTAACAGCCTGAGCTAAAGCTTGTCTAGTGCTTAACAGGAATCAAATGCAAAACCCAGGTTTAATGGTTTTGCACTCATTACTCACAATGATGAACAGTGCAACCTTCACCACTAAAACCACCCCCATAAGCCACCAAGGCAAATGCAGAGAGTGAGTGGGACTGCGGCAGCAGTGACGTGGTGCTGAGAGGCAAGGCTGACCGGTGTTTGCCTTCACAGATGCAGGATGGATGTCAGCTCTTTATTTTTCAATGTTCAAAAATCACACCTAAGAATGGGATCCTCCTGCGCCTGATCCTATTGATCTGTTCAGAAGCGGCGCTGTTTCACTAGCAGTTTACAGTCCCACAGCCTTTAAGAGCAGCAGAACTGTAGAAGAATCTTTGGAGGGGCAATTTCTCTTCTCGAGGATGGAGTCTGCGCTGTCTCCATCTTGCAGCTTTTTTTCAGGAATCACATAGCAGGTACAACTGGAAACAGAACCTCAGAAAGGTGTGCTGTAGAAAAGCTAAGGAGAAAGAAGGGGGCTGTGTCTTGTTTGCCCTGCACACCTGTGAATGTGTACTGCGACACAATTTTCAGCCCTGTTCAATGTTTGGGTGGGTGTCTACTGCATCCCAGCCAAAGAGACTGGAGGGGTCTACACGTCCCACCCTGTAATCAGGGTTGGTGGTTCTTTGCAGCAAATCTCTATATAGGTCAAGATAAAGGTATCCTTTTAAGGAACCCTTTCTCAATGAACCAGCCAACTCCATTAGTTCAGACATACTAATCGATTTTTTAATAACTATAATATAAACAACATTCCTAAACAACACGGCAGAAGCACATGGATTTTATCTGCTCACTGCTTTACCATTTCAAATGAACCTTCCAGCTGTTACACTAAAGGCTTGGTCACACAAGCTTGGCTGGAGGTGGAATGCTGAATTACTCAACAGCTTTTGCATTTTTCAAAGATTTGAACTTTAAGAGGTTTAAAAATTATTGTCCCAACAATTTAACAAAGGAGGATTTATGTTAAAATTAATCTGGAGAGTCTCAGCACTGTTTTTAGCAATAAGATTTACTGTACAGAGATTAATGACACAGATTTTAGTTATTTCTATAAAAGAAGCCCAAACTTTACCCCATGGGTTTCATTTTTCTGCCACTCAAAATTCTCAATATCCACTGTTTTTACAAGATTCTCAATACATTCATGGGATCAGTAGCAAGCTAAGTGAAAAAAGGGAGGTGAAGATGAACTTCCCCTAAAAACCATGCAAAATTTAAAATACCGGAGTTCCTTGAACTGCTTTGCTTAGAACACTCCAGAGTACAGTTGAGTTGTACTGGCCAGACATAAAGCATAGAAAATGTCTGGAGAAAGGCAGGAGAACTCTACCCAGGGGAGGCAAAACACGCATCTCAAGTGTCGTACCTGTCTTACCCTTACAGGGGTGCTGCCACAGAAGACGTTGAGGAAAGACACAAGAACCTGCTTTTCTGATGCACAACAGTTTAGAATTGAGGCTAGAACTAACCTGGCAGGATGTAGGTCTGACACACCTAAGCCTGGATTTAGCTTGTTCATCAACAGGCTGCATGCTGGTTTACTTCCTTATTTCCATTTAATTAATGGAGGTCTAATTCTAAAGTGAATGTTGTCTAAAAGCTAGCAATCAAAATAGACATGGGTAGAGTTAGGCTGTAGTTACCATACACAAAAACAATGACAATCACTTCATTCAGTGCATGGATGGGCAAAAAGAGAATAAATACAACTGCAAAGCCTTTTGTCTGAATTCCTGTAAAGTAAAAACTCTTAATAGCTCTTTATCAGAGCTGGACAAAACTATCAGCGAAATACACTGATAACACCAGATAAAGTTAATACATTGTGAGGTTTCAGCAGCATAACTAATTTTTAAAGTATTTTCCTTAAGTGGAAACAGTTATTTGTGAACACTGGAGGAATCTGAAGAAATATTTCCTTTCCTAAGAGATTAGGTGACCTAGAAGAATAATAGTGCTGAAGGGGGTCAGAGAGGATAGACTCTGAATCCTACCCTTACAAATCTATTTTTGGACTGAATGAGACACCTTTTAACATATCAGACCATGCTTCATGCCATCCCTAGGTCAGTACTCCCATAAGGAAGGGAGCTGAGACGCTGTGTGATTTGCTCTTGACAACAAATGAGACAAAGGCAGGGTAAGGAATCAGGGCTTCCGTACCCCATTCTTCAGCAGCTCTTTAACCCTATAGTCCTGCCAGAGCTCTAATTCTGGAAATGAACATACTAGTCAAAACACAATCAAAGCTGTTGCCACCCCAGCTGTGGATAACCAGCATTATATTTAACAACCCTGTTTAAAAGACTCCTCTGACTGAGGAAGACCCCGAGCTACAAATCGTCGGCAGATGACAGAATGCTGTGGAGGATTTTCATTAGATGTTTGCTCTATCTTTGCACTTTTGCCTGGACACCTTATTTTGGTCATTTACAGAGACATGATACTGAGCTAAGTGGAAGAGACTCCAGCTCCATCTGGCCACTGTGGCCAATCCTATCTTCTCACTTCATGAAGAAAGAAACAGGTTCAAATAGGATGATGTCAAAAAGCAACCTCCTTCATGAAATTTCAGGACCGATTTTTAAGCAGAGAGAGCTGAATCTTGATGCCTCCTTTGTAAAACTTGCTTATGAAAATCAGTATTCAAAGCCTTTTATTGTGAGCCATGGAATGTCAAATACAGTAATCGGGTTGGGTTAAGAGTAAATACACTGCAGAGTGACCTTGCATGCCTAAAATAGAACTGTGTGCTGCTGATCAAGAGCCCTTACACTCTACAATGAAGTGGGTCAAACACATGCCAACTGGCCTGGCTCTAATATGACTACAAATAATTTGACATACTGAGGATGGCCAGAAAGACAGTCCTGCACTCACAAAGTGTGCTGTGCTCTTTAACCACGTCTATGAGCCCTTTGAGAGATCATGCCAAGGAACGAGTCATTTGACAACAACAACGATTTGGCCATCTCCATCTTTCCTCAGAGCTGGAGAAGCTGCTCTTGCAGTAGGAGTATACTCCTAGCCACCCACATTCCCAGGAGCCATCAGCCCAACACCTGGCAGAGGAATACCAGAAAACCTGCCCAGAAACAGAATGGTCATAGGAGGCAGCTGTTGCAACAACCAGGAACGGACAGATTAACCGACCTGTCATGGCAGACACAAGGTCCAATCGTACTCAGACACCCCTCATTAAACACCAAATGCTTTGATTTATTTCTTATGAAATATTTCCATGTTAGAGCATTCATATGGATTAGCTATAACGGTTTCAAATTTTCTCATGAAGCCACCCAAAATTTCATTACTACTTAGCTGTAAGGAGCGCCATTCCTTTTCAAGGTGTTAATGATCTTCCTGAGAGTTTTGCATTCAGATCCACAGGAATGTGAGGGTATTTGCCAAGGAAAAGCAGAGCAGCCCACCCACTGTTAGGGTGGGCTAATAGGAGAAAACAGAGGTACCCATGTGCCCATAGCTTGGTTAGATACAGGAGTTCAGTGAAGAGGAACAACTGAACAAACAGGGGAAGGAGACACTTCTATGAGCTCCAGAACAGTGGCTTCCCTGGTGATTTACAGGAGAAGAGGAGAAAGGGAAAGAAGATACATTCAACTAAACTGCAGAGAACTCCTTCAGAAAACCATCCTTCTAAGAGTGATGCCTGTGAGGCAGGCAAGGTACATCATGAAGGCTGTCACCAGCAGTGCCTGTTCTGCTCCGTGCCATAGAGCAAATGTGTGGTGGCAGAAAGGAAAGCTCTGAGTGTGCTTGGCATTCACTCGTGTGGGCAGGGTGCCACTTAGAAGGAACTGTTAATCCTGTTGATACAAGCCATAATACTCCCCACAATCCACACAGGCGTATTATTGCCAACAACCCTTCGGTGCTAGGAGCAACATTGTGAGTCAAGAGAAATGGCGTTGGCATTCAGGACACATCTAGGCTCTGCTTATAAACAGTACAACATAGACAAGGTACAAAGAGGGAGCTACACCCTACTTCTCTATTTACTCTGACTTCACTGTTAAGACATGATCACACCATATCATGCCCCATCATGATAAGAACACTGGTGGGACAGAAATATGAGAAAAAGCTTTGAGCAAGATTAAAAATTGTGCACAAATACAATTTTGAAATGCCTTATCTACAAACCATGATACCACAAGACAAACTCAAGCCAGTAGATCAGATCTGACCTCTTTCCAACACTGCTGACTTAGACTATAAACAAACCTATTATATTGCAAAGATGGGAAAAAAAAACCCAGTTTGACTGGCAAACACAATGTTTATTCAAGTCCTTCCTTTCTGTAACTATTACTTTGCTCTGCATTGGTGTGACTGAACATGAGTTTTCAACGGTAATTACAGCTGCCTTGCATAAGAGGCATTTTCTCTGTCATTGCCCACCTACTTCTCAGAGATCGCCTGTGTTACTGCTCCGAGGAGTGACTGCACACTTGCTTACGCCCCAGGAGACATCATAGTTGAACTAGAAATACCAGAAACATACGTAAGCACCCAAGTGGCTGTGAATTGTGAAACCTGAGTGAGATTGGAATATAAACCTGAAAAAAACAATGACTTAAAGCAGAGAAAACTCAGATCAGCCTGACAAAATGGACAAAATCAAAGGGACTGTAGGTGAAGGTTCCCATGCCCTGCGTCCTTGAAGGACAAGCTCTTTCTTTAGGGCTTCTTCTCAGTCCAGCAAACTGAAAGCACTGTGAGGGTTATAGCAAAGGCAAGCAAAGCTTTTTCTAGGAATCACTGTGTATTTTCTGTCATTTTTTCACCCCAATGGTTTGTCTCTTGGTTGCTGTCTCAGTCCCGGCTATGCCATAGACGTCCACTGGCTGTATCTTTGTCTTCACATTCTCCATCCCTTCCTTCAGCTGCGCAAACACAGTTACTCTTTTCCTATATTCTTCATTCAGGTTGTTTACCCAACCCAAAATGTAGAGCTCCTCTCCTGCTGCTCAGCCAAATCCTTTTCACGGAAGAGAGGAGGACACTATGAACAAATGAATAAACCTGCAGTCAGAGAGCCCTTTCCTGTAAACTAAACAGAAAGTTGTTGCAGCCCTGAGATTGTATGCTAACAACACCTTGGTTCAACCTAACCCAACACAGACACTGAACATCTCATAGCACACCATCATGACATCCGACCTTTCCATCACATGTAACAAAAAATCCTGCTCCCCTTTCCCAGATCTGCCTTTTAGCATGGAAGTGTCTGCAATTTTAGGAGGAGTACTTACACAAAAGGGTTCTAAAATAGGACCTTAGATTTCACATGGCAAAGTGTGTCCAGGCGTATCACGGTATCACAGTATCATAAGGTTGGAAAAGACCTCTGAGATCGAGTCCAACCTATGACCCAACACTTACACCTACTCCTACTCGTCAACTACACCATGTCACTAAGAGCCTCATCCAATCTCTTCTGGAACAGGGACACTGCCTCTGCCACTGCACTGCCTCTGCTACAGCTGAGATTCCTGTCTCCCCAAAGAAATAACACAGATTTTGGAGAAAGGAGGGGATGTCTGGATTAAAGAGAAAAGGAAGACGTCTGGGGTCCTATGGAGCAGGAAATGAGTGTTCACTAAATAAAAGGAACCAGGTGCTTCAAGAATTTCTTCACAGGGTTCCCCTGGTAAGAGTTGTATAACTTGACCAGAAAGCCTAAACTTTGCTTGTGAGGATGCTGTATGGAAAACGAGATCTCATGAATCAGCTTGATTTGCCCTCTAAGCACATGCACCATGCATTCAAGTAAAGGAAGATGACATTGCTAACACCCTACAGCATTGAAATAGGTCCTATAAGACCAACTGGAAAAGGACATTTTCAAATCACATACCTCACTGAACAGTAATGTTAGGAAAGGGTGGAAAATTGCATGTGGCATTTTGCACAGCACAGACAAAAATATGATTGTATCTTCCACTCCAGAAGCAAATGACAATATGGGTGTATAAAATAAAGATAATGAGACTAAAAATAAATTTAGGTTTGTGTAAAATTAACGAGAGCAGATTTGGAGAAGGATGGCATTGTACCTGGATCTCAACAAATACAGAGCTGCAGTAGTACCTGTCAGACTGACTCTCCAGTTTGCATTTCACAAATCCCTTGTACTGGTGTCTAGAGCTCACTGGGGGAAATGTTCAGCTCCTACCGAAAGCATTTAAGGGAAGAGGTAGTGGCAAGATCTACAGTCATACATATACATACAGAGAATAGTATACATATATTGCTGATTTAAAAAAAAAAAACAAAAAATGTGCATCTTAGCAAAGGTATGAACCCTAAGGTTACTGGATAGACAGGATGACTGTGATATTCACTGGAGAAACAGTAGCACTAAGAACATGACCCCACAGTATGAACGTTCCTGCAGTCCCACAAAAGCTTTTCATATGAGATGTCAAAGCATTTCATATGAATGCCCTGAACCTCCTGGAAACAATTCCCACATTGACAGCATAAGAGAAGGTCAGTTCTGTTGGTTGTAGTCCAGAAATTCCTTCATTACCATAAATCCAGGAGCTGCTACATGGCCAAATCAGTTCAGTAGTCTGAACTGAAAATCCACAATTTTAGGATTGCATGGATTCCATCAGTTTCAAGTCTGTACATACATGGGGCTGGTTGCCAGCAGTGTTATATTGCCATGGAGACCTATATCTCTTAAATGCCTTATCTACTTAATGAAGTTACTCGGTATGGTTCTACTGCATAAACGAAGGTGGCAGGAACAACCCTTCACACAGAATCTCCCTTTCTCTTGTCCCTTAATAAGAACAAGCAACTGATGGATCAGGCTCCGGGAGTGCAAGAGTTCACGCCAGTAGGTGCTGCTGAGAAAGAGTTGCTTTAGTTCAATTTGTACGTACCTCCGCAGATAAAGAAGGTTATTGTTCCAGTTCTTCAGTGGCTGCTGGACCCAGCGTGCCAAGCAACTGTTGAACCTCACAGAGAACATATGGCCAGCTTGATGCAAGTGACGGCCCTAGCAAAACTCTTTTCACCGACTGTGTTTCACCAAGCTATCACTAAAAACACGCTGCTCACTAGAAAGGCTCTCCGATGAGGCAGGCAGATTGTGGCTCCAACACTGTTACCTAGAAGCTTTTAGAAAACCCTGCTCATTACTCACCAGGTACTTCACAGTTTCTGAAGTGAGTACTTCTTACAAAACATGTGAATCAGCAGTACTGGCTGTTTGATATTCTCCAGGTTACAGTGTGAGCGACAGCAGTTAAACTCAAAAATACTATGATATCAGGATTATTATCAAGATTAATAAGATGAACACCTGACCACAGTTGGCCACTAGTGCAGGACCAGTGTGATCAAGTGTAGTTTTAGATCCCATGTGAAGTTTAAGATATAGGTGCAGAATTTGTGCTGTCAGCTTCAACTGCTGTGGAGTAAAACAAGTACAGGGAATTAAGATAAAATTGAAAGCTTGAAAGTGTTAATTTCCACCAGTATTGGGGTTTTGAACAAGGCCTTTGCTGTAACCTTCTGGCTAGAGCTCCCAGAAGATAACAAGACGTGGAATGTATCCCACGACATTTCTTTTCAACGCTCTGATATAAGAAGTTTCACACAACTGCAACGTATGGGTTTATTCTTTTCATTTGAGGAAAAAAATCTTAACTGTGCACCAAGCCAACTCTTGGAAAGATGAAACGCATTTCCTGTAGTGCACCAGATCCAAGTACATTCCTTTTATTCCCAATATAGCAGAAGCTGGAGGCCAAAGGCAATCATCAGGCTTGGAAAAGGCTTGATGTGTACATGGGGATTTGTGTCTCTGAAGTGATCAGACACCGATACATTTCCTTTCCATCTTCGTAACAAGCAATACGATTGTGCAACAGTGCTGAGCACAGGGGACAAGGCTCACTCTTCCAGCAACCACACACGAGGAGCCAGTTAACCTCTTTGGCTGGGGCAAAATTAGAAAGTCTTAAAGAACATCTCTGTTTCCAGAGTGTTGAGAAGCTGATGGTCAAACAAACTTCAGTGGATCCCCTGGTTAGTCCCTGCATGCTTGCAGCATCTGGGGAGGGCATAGCTCGGGAAAAGGAGAGAACTGGATCCTCACATTGTATGAGCTGAAGGAAGTCACCTTCCTCAACCAGTCTTGAGAGCTTCACTAAATTAAGTATTGTGAGACAGCACCAGCTTTAAACTGTGACTGCTTGGGAAAAAAGCCCTTGAGAACGAAGAGTGTGAAAGCCTTCCCACCCCTATGAGTAACTGTGTAACTATTATTTCTTTTGTCTCCTATAAAAGAAAAAAAAGCCTGGCATCAGATTATAAAGACAGACTGAAAACATGTGCTGACTTGACATCTAGTTGTGTCATGCAAATTTTAAGCCACAACAATGCAAACACAGGAAAAATTTGGATACGACTCAGCAATAACATTGCCAAATCAATTAGTGCTCTCACAATAATAATTAACCAGGACAGCTCACTGAGGGAAGCACGTCTTATTTATAGAACCCTTGCATAAAAATTCAACGTGAGTTACCATAGTGAGTCCACAACTCTAACCAAATACAAAATAAACTTCATAAGTCATGACACACTATGTAATTAGACATATGAACTTGTATAAATTTACTTAAATCAATGTATATGTTTACCGAATTAGTTTACAGGAATATTAATGTTTTGGCCTCGCACAGTCACTCCTCAATATAAAGGGTGTATACTAAGAGGATGATGACTCCCCTTTTAGGAGGGATGACATGGAAAAGAAGAGGGGTAGTGGATATAAGTTGTTCCTGGGGAGACTCCGATTGGATTCCAGAAGAAAATTTTTCACCATGAGAACATTGGACTAATCTCCCCAGGGAAGTGGTTGATTCCTCTCCACTGGACTCTCTTAAGGCTCATCTTGGCAGGGTGCTGGGCCATCTCATTGAAACTATAGATCACCTAACAAGGTTGGACCAGATGATCCCTGAGGTCCCTTCCAACCTGGCATCCTGTGATTCTATGATAGCATCAGCTACCAATGAGCATCGAGGGCATTTATTACATCTTGATTTCTCTTCTAGGATAGGCACTTACCCTTAGTGCATAAACCACCACTTTTTAAAGCACCTGCAGATACAATAGCAAGTTGTCAGACAGAAATGTGTTTCAAGAAATGTTTGATACAAAATCTGATCCACATGTGGTTTTGCTGCTGCAAGTTATCACAGCTTCTGTGAAACTCTGAACGCCTGAAGCTGGAGTGTGCCCTGCCCACTGCATTTAAGCAGTGCATGTGCAAACCCACCCATTTCTTACAAACAACTCACAAATGCAAGGTGCCCACAAGCTCTTTTCCCAAAGTCTGTGCTTCTACATCACTCATGCAAGTAGCCCTGAATCACAGGAAGCGCCCTTCAGGAATTTCAGCATGTGATTTTCAGTTGAAAACTGCAGAGCCTCTGAACCAGGAACTCATCATAGGAGGACTCATGATTAATGGAAGATTTTATGGTAAAACAGAAAATCCTATATGCCTACCTCATGTTTACATGCAAGGTGTTGCCCTCTAGTAACCTTAGATCTCATACCAGATTCACTGGGTGTGTTTTCTCAGGGAGCAGCCCCACATAATCAGCACCAGAAAATTAAGGGAGTCCCTCATAGGTGAACTCTTCAGAGAAGGCAAGGAGGAAAGTGATAAGGGTGGGTAAGGGAGAAAAACTAGGAGCTACAGAAAACTGCTAGAAGAATAGCAGCAGGTCAAAAGCAACCAGAGAGAAAGGAAAATAACATTCTACCCTTCAAATTGAGCTTTCTATATGAAGAATTAGCTTTCGCCTATAAGGAAAAGCAGTGATGAATCAGAGGAAACTGCTTAGACACAGACTCATCGCTTGGCACTGCGAAGGAGGTGACAGGCTCTAAACTCACCCCTAGTTTACACTGCAGGGCCTGTCAGAGTGCTGACACCCTTAGTGACCTCACATGGGGTCTTCCCTCTCCCCATCATTATGGAATGAGGTCTGCCAGGAACTATTCTTTGCCCTGGAGAACCGTACCCACAGACCAGATCTATGTTAATCCAGCTCAACAAGTATGGCTACCATTCAGACACAGTTTGATTTACCCACACTCAATACAAATACACATCCTCCAGAAACAGATAAGTCCTCAGCTTTATTTAAAACAGCAGTTTCCATGGAAAATTTGTCTCCAAATGGGACTTTTGCATGTTCTTAGGGCTAATGAAAAGATGGGAATTGTCCCCTACACATATAAGAGGACTGCTCCATTTGTTACTCTTTTCTCTTGGCCACCTTTGTGTTCAGAACTAGAAACTGAAAAAAAGTGAAGTGCAACTGCCTACTATCTAGAAGCCATCCTTCAGCTCTTACCCTCCAGCCCGTGAGAGATGTTCGGCTCCCTCTGAGGCACTGCAATTGTGGGTTTATTTTTGAGCTGCACTGAAGCTACGTACCCAAAGACGTTTCTCTAGTTCTTTGGAAAGCTCAAAAGTTTGAGATTATGTACTGAAGGGAGAATGGCTTTAAATTGGAAGGGGGAAGACTTAGAGTAGACATTAGGAAGAAATTCTTCACGATGAGGATGATGAAGCCCTGGCCCAGGTTGCCCAGGGAAGCTGTGGCTGCCCATCCCTGGAGGTGTTCAAGGCCAGACTGGATGGGGCTTTGAGCCCTGTGATCCAATGGGAGGTGTCCCTGCCCATGGCAAGAGGTGGGACTGGATGGGCTTTTAGGTTCCTTCCAACAAAACCATTCTATGATTCTGTGATTAAAACTTTGCAGAGTTACTAAACTCTCAATACATGTCTTTGCAAAGCTGGTGTTTGCATAACTTCTTTGTAGAAAGCCAGAATTCTAAATTTTAAATTTCCTTAGGTGACACAATTACACTGGCAAGGGCTCAAAATTAATAGAATAGCTTTAATAGCTTTGCTAGTCAAAAGGATCACCTTGCCCCAAATATGGTTTGTTTAAAAGTAATAATAATGAATTGCTTATTGTAATTTATTCAACAAACAAAATCAAATTGTCAAGCCACTTGAATATTTGATGAGTCTGGAGAGTATAAAATGAATGGTACTCGTCAAAGTTGAGAATGGAAATGCAAGATAAGTGCAGCAGGAAAGAAAACTGAATTTCTTTTGTTGTGCAACTCTTTGATCAGCAACAACACCACTCCCAGAGGGAAACAATCGTGTTCAGGCTGCGCCAGAGACCCCTTATACCTTGGGAAGGGAGACAAGGGATATGATCATCTGCCTCAGTTCAGAGAAACTCAAGGAGATAACGAGAGGGTCTAAAGAGGATATGCTCAACCATTAGGAGAGAAAAGAAAATTCTCAACACAAGAACAAAAACTAACGCTTAGGAGTGGGAGTGATCAGCTTCACACGGAGAACCACTCATTTATCCCGAGACTCAACTCAGCTCCAGTTGGGGGTTTCCACTGTGGCACCTGGCCACTGCAGGGACAGGCTCTGGAAAGTACTGTGACAGCATAGGTGGCAAAGTCCTTTAACTAGGAACAAGCTGCTCATACGTTAGAAAGCAGAACACATAAAAAGAGACTGGGAGCAGAGAGTAGTAAGAGAACAAGAACATTTGTGGTTTCCCATTATACATTTCAAATCCTAATTCTCAACATTGGAATGTGTTATTTGGCTGGTACAAAAGACCAGGGAAAAAGGGTACCCTCTTCTTAATGATAGACGTATGCCCTTTCCCTCTTTAAATGTCTTCTATTTCTGGAGAGTCCTCTTTGAAAACAGTATTCAAGGATTTTTTGTACTCCAGTGTAATGGGTTAGCTCTTCCTTTGTTAAGAGTTGGATTCAGAGCCCAAGTCCATCTCAAAGAAAACTGAGTGTGGGCATTTAATCCTGTTCACAAGTAACCATTAAAAAAGCAACCAAGAGCTGCACTGAACCCAAAGTTTCTGCCCAAACAAGTCCTAAAACTGGAAGAACAAGTGTGGCTGCTTTGAAAACATTTCAGTCCTGAGCAGCATGTGGGCAGTTCAGCCAGTACCCGACTGTGACAAACACAGCACAGTCTGCTAACTTTAGGTGCTCTGCTTGTGATAAAAGCAAAATGTAGCATAGCAAAGAAAACTGAATGAGGGAGGGAATTAAACTGCTTATGCTGCCATTTTGTGGTTTGAAAGAGCATTTATTGCTTATTGCACCAATCTAGTTCACGCAGTCTCCAGACTCCTATAAGCCAGCCTGAGCGCTGGCATCCTATTCAGAGACAGCAGAAAAAGAAAGAATTGATAAGAAACAAAAATGGGAGCTACCTCACACGTAAAGAATCACACAGTCTGAACTGTAATGCGAGCAGCAAATGCCAGCTCATCAGGTTCCCTAGGAATGTACTCAACGTGGCAGAACCAGTGAGCATCAAAGGAACATTCTCCTTTTTGGCAAAATGTAGCACAAGAATTATGAATTTTTCCCTGTCTTCCTCCTTTGCTGTGTTTCTTGCCCAGCAGCAAGTACACTGTGAGCGCTTCTGAAGGAAACGTTTATTTAACACAGCAGTACCGAGACAGAACAAAGTTACTTAACAGCACTAATGAAAGGTATCGACTGACGCTGCAAAATCCCCCGAACTCAGCTTCGTTTCTCTTTCCCTGCTCAGTGGGAGAAACCCCGAAGATTTCATTGCGATGACCGAGAGCTCCCAGCAGCAGGTCCCGCTGTGCAGAAGCCCCCATCCCCCGGCCGGCGGTGCTGCCGCAGCTCTCGCGGTGCCCCCGGAGGCCGCAGCCCGGTGCCCCGGGCCGCAGCCAGCGGCAGGGGGAGCCCGGCCACGGCGCTGCCCCGCACGGGACGGCTCCCGTCCATCGCCGCTCCCCGGCGGCTCCCCCGCCTGCTTTCGACAGGCAGAAGCTGAGAACGGTGTTGGTCTGACACAGTAAAATTAGAATCGTGGAATGGTTGGGGTTGGAAAGGACTTAAAGCCCATCCAGTTCCAACCCCCTGCCATGGACAGGGACACCTCCCACTGGATCAGGGGGCTCCAAGCCCCATCCAACCTGGCCTTGAACACCTCCAGGGATGGGGCAGCCACAGCTTCCCTGGGCAACCTGGGCCAGGGCCTCCCCACCCTCATTGTGAAGAATTTCTTCCCAATGTCTAATCTAAATCTCCCCCCTTCAGTTTAAAGCCATTCCCCCTCATCTTACCACTCCAGGCCCTTGTAAAAAGTCCCTCTCCAGCTTTCCTGTAGCGTCTTTCAGTACTGGAAGTCTGCTCTAAGGTCTACTTTTATAGGAGAGAATGAGCCTGAACAACCCCAGCTCTCTCAGCCTGTCCTCATAGCAGAGGTGCTCCAGCCCTCGAATCATCTTCGTGGTCTCCTCTGGACCCGTTCCAGCAGTATCCTTCTTCTCCTTCACAAGGATATACTTCAGGTGGGGTACACAAGAGCAGAATAGAGGGCCAGAATCCCTTCCCTTGACCTGCTGGCCACATTTAAAATTATACTTACTTGTTCCAGAACTGTGTAGTGCAAAGCAACACACACACCCCACCCCCAATTTTAAAACCTCTACATTCTAAACTTTTTAAAACTCCTTAACTCCTTTCCCAGATGATCTGAAGGCCATTAGAGAAGGACGTACTGAGCACAGTTTGCAGAGATACAGGGCTCTCCGCTTCGGTGTAGATAGCCAACCGAAGACGTACCAGAAATCTCACTCCCATGTTCAACAATTTTGCAAGGATTCCAGCCCAACATTTAGACATAAGAGATTCAGAGTACTTGGATAAGCAATTCCCAGCATCTGGATGTAGATTTGGAACTTATAGCATTGGAATCTCAATTTCTGGAGGACCTTTCAGGCCTACCACAATACATGCTGCATTTCTGTCCCGACCTTCATCTGTCCCTGAGCTCTACAACAAAAGAGGAAGGGGAAGCCAACACTGAATATGAAAAAATTCTTACCTCTCAAGCACAGCTCAGCCTCAGGTTGACCTTTATACCTGACATCCTCCTGTCATTTGAGAGGACCTCCGGTGAACCTGATAGCCTTCCTTGACTAGCACTGTCTGTCCAGGAAGTTTGCCAAACTGCTGAAGGCAGAGTAAGCATTGTCTGGAGCATGAAGAGCAATACTAAGGAGTCTAGCTCCATTTCTGCTGTTGAATTACTGGGGCTCAAAAGCAGTTTGAAGTTGCCAGCTCCTCAGTTTCCTCCAATGTAGCACAGTTGAGTACACTGACTCTGCTTCTCTGTCAGAGAGAAGATGACTCTTCTTCTGGAGCCTCATCCATCAAGCTAGAGATCAAAACTGTAGTCCCAAAATGAAAAAAAAACCTGAGCAGCTGAACAAGAGTTCAGGTAGATGAGGCAAGTCTCCTGGGTACAGCCCGCAAGCGTCCCTGTCTACCTGAGTACCCAGGCATGCCCAGGCTGGGGTCTCTATCAAAGCTGCAGCACTGGATGTCTCTTCCCTTGACAAAGTGTGCTTAAGCTGGAGAGCCAACCTACCTTAGCCTACCCTACTTACTCCAGAGGAACCTGAACTTCAATCTCTACAGTGGAAAGACTGTTTCCTTAGGCTATTGAGCGCAATTCAACCTGCTATTTTCTCCCTTTCCAGGGCAAAGAACAAACTGTCTAAAACAGGTCCTCCACACACAGAGACAGAGCAGATCTCCAGGGTATAAGACACTCAGAAGGAAAAGGACACCTTCTGGTACATCAAGCACTCAGCCCTTTCTTTATCCTCCCCTTCCCAGTTTCCTTTTAGCCTTGCAGCTGCTCCAGGCTCTCTGGACCCAGCCTCATCTGTCCATCCCCAAATGCCCCTATTTTGTTAATCCCTGGCCTATCTCATCCTAGGTCATCTCAGGCTTTTTTTTTCCCCTTCAGCAGAGAAACGAATTGCTTTCCAGTCCTTGCTCAGCTATTACTCCTAGGGACAAGACCTTCCTTTCTAGGCTAGTGTCCTCCCAGCTTTCCTCCAGAGGAGGACTGAAAGGGAACAGTTGTCCCAAATGGCAAAATTCTCTCAATCTGGGTGGCCAAGGAGAGTAGATGGAGGAGTCATAGAATCATAGAATGGTCTGGGATGGAAGCGACCATTTGAAGAGCATCCAGATCCAACACCCCTGCCACAGGCAGAGATACCTCCCACTGGATCATGTTGCTCAAATCCTCATCCAGCTGACCTTGAATATCTCCAGGGATGGGGCAGCTCCGGGCAACCTGTTCCAGGCCTCACCACGTTCACAGCAAAGAAAGATGTTAGTAACCTCGTAATAATTCACATATCTGCTGACTAATCTACAGAACTGCAATACTCTCCAGACCCAGAAAAGAAGAGTCGAAAAAGGTCCCTAGTTCTACTCTTCATGGGGAATGTCCGAGTCACGTGGTGTGACATCAGACCAGAAAGCCCTGAGCAGGCTGCTGTCCCTGCACTGTAACATGGAGATACTAACTCAGTCCCCAGGCAGTGTATTAGCTCCAAGCTCCACCCCATCAGAGATGCCTCCTAGCAGAGGTGATGAGCTTGTATATCTTCAAAAGCCAGCACACCCAGAACAGCTGCCGCACAGCTTTCTTTTCAGGGCAGAGGAATACTCTCAGAGTCCCACTGCTCTCCAATCCTGACACATAACATCGCATCTGGGAGAACAGACAGATGGCACAGGAAGGTGGGCAGCCTGATTTCCTCAGTCAAAGCTGACAAAAGGGTTGGGTATCTGTTTTCCTCCCCAGATACACTAGCTGTTTTAATGAAAGATAATATCTCTCCCTCTGAACCTTGGGTCATGGAAAAAGCAAAGAGCAGGTTTTCTGACACATTAGAAGGCATAGGATGAGGGTCGGTAGGAGGAAAACAGATTTGGACTGGATCTGTCCAAGTCACAAGTGGTTTGGCAGAACTTCACTTGCTCAAACATTCAACTCCAGGCAAAGTGTATTGGGCATGGTGTTGAAATTCAACACAGGGTAATAATCCTCTAAAGCACAGTGTAAATCAAAATACAACATGTACAAACACGCACATTTATGCAATAGTACTTCAGAAAACACCTTCCATTTTTCTGATAAATTCAGTTCTTTTGTGGGTCTCCCAAGTAAGATGAGTCCACACAGTCATGAGTTTCCAGACGCTTATCAGCATTAGGTGTATCTGTCCCTACTATTAAAGAAAACCTCTCTTCTTGTGCTAGGTCTGTTGTACCAGCTATGTGGCTGAGGGTGGCAGGAACAAGTCGTAAAGTTACAGAAACACTTCCTTGGGCATCCTGAGGGAGTTAGGAGCTCCAAGGCAAACCATGAACTCAGTAGCTGAGGATGCAGGGCTCGATCACAACCCAAGGAACAGCTTTGGAACCAAAGCCAGCTCTTCACTGTTTTGCCACTCCAACTTTTTTGTCAGTCATCATTCTTCTTGTACAGATAATCAAAAGTTCAAACACAATTCCTAAGACCTTTTCTCAGAAATGGGTTTGGGAGCACTTCTAAAACAACTGCTACCTCTTTCACAGGGCAGGCACTGTAACAGTACCTCTTGCTCTGGATTCCACCCAGAGTAGCTAAAGCTGATACTTCCTGTCCCTCACTGCTCCCCTGGATCACCTCCAAACTGTTTTCTTTTTTCCTTTTTCACAGCTTCTCTAAGCTCCGAGACCAAGGCCTGTCGCTGTGTTTCAAATCCGCTGCTTGATCACCACCTTGATGTTTGACCAACCATGTCTGAACAGCTGCCATGTGGGACACTGTTCCATCAGGATTTCAGGCAGGATTTCTGCCTATTGCATTGACTGCCAGAAGTGGGCAGGTCTATGAAGTTTGCCAGCTGGTGACTTTGCTATGCAGGAAGGAAACATAGAAGTACAGCTATGTCAGCGTATTCTTATTGCACTCGTCCCACTGTAGCTGTTTTTACCGTATTTACCAAACTAGAAAGCCAACATCTGCCTGTCTTCTCTGTTGTGTTTTAAAAAGAACAGGCTAAACAAAGTCACCCCATAGAATTATATTTGAACTCCAGTCTGTCCTTTCTCAAAAGGTCAGACACTTCCACAACTCAATAAACACTCCTGTTTTCCTGCGTCCATCTGTGATACTGTTCCGGTGGCAGACGGCTCCTTTTCCAGGCAGAGACCATCACTGTTTCATTTATTACAGTCTGTAGGTGACTCAAATACACCTCTGCAACTTTTATCAGTCAAAGGGTCACAGGAGAAGCTTTTCAGAGTAGCATAAAGAATCCCTCCCCATCCAATACTTACTTTGCCAATACTGAAATTGATACATTTTTTTTGTGACCATCACCAGCTAAAACATCATTATACTGTGTCATGGGCTTACTCTTCTGTCCTCATGCCCTCCCAGCTCTGCCGCTTCACAAGCCACTCAGAATGGACATATGGAGCTGCCTGTAACTGCAGGAGCCACACTGACAATACTTTGCTGTGAAGCTCCCATGTTCTGTGCAGAAAGACCTCCACAATATCCCTGACAACAAGAACAGAGCAAGGAAGATGATTGCAAAAGGATAAAACTAACAATTCTACCCAAAGTACGCAGCCAGCGGATGCACTCATACTGCCTCCTGATGAAGGTTTCCCTCTGGCAACCAGCTGCTACTGTCTTGATTTTGACTATAAAATCCAAATGGTTCAAGGACAACTCAAAAAATTAAAATTTAACCATCATGTTATTACAGTGTTGTCCTGAACTTCAAAGTGGAGGAAAGAGGGATCTCAGATACAACTCGGTGCTTCCTGCTAGATAGTTTGCATTTCTGGTACCAGACTTTGTAGGAAAGTTAGTTCATATCCATATGGATGGGTGCCTTCATCTGTGTTATGAGTCAGGACAAACTAGTTCAGACTCAGAAAGGCAGCTGGGAAGATTCTCTCATGGACAAGTTTGTCTATACAACTCTGAAAAGCATAATCGAGGCATCCGTACTGGCGAATCAGACTCCAGCACTGTGTCCTCTAAGCACCTGTCTCTAAGTTGTTTGGATTAGGAGCCATCAGTTTAATACATTGTTCTTGGAAGAAGTAACTGAGGCTCAGAAAGTCAGAGGAGGAACCCAGCACATTTTTTCAAGACAATAAAAGGTAGTGACAGCATATCGGAACTTCTCACTTTGGACAATGGTCTAGATGTAAAACAAATATAACTATTGCATTTCAAGCAAAATACTTCTAACCCTACAGGGATTTTACATAGATGAAATGCTTTACTGGTGTCTCCTGCA
This sequence comes from Neomorphus geoffroyi, assembly GCA_033558235.1. Classification (NCBI taxonomy): domain Eukaryota; kingdom Metazoa; phylum Chordata; class Aves; order Cuculiformes; family Neomorphidae; genus Neomorphus; species Neomorphus geoffroyi. Next base: position 8,672,245 of record JAUMJM010000012.1, read on the forward strand.
GGGATATGTTTAATAACAAGATGCATGCAAAAGATGTCTTTGATATAAAACTGTGTTCAGCTGTGCAGCAGAGGAGAAGGAAGATCTAAAAACCAGGCACCCAAAGAGCACGATCTACTACTGAATCATCCAGTTTATGGAATGCCTGCAGTCAGAGCCTACATCGTATTCTCCCGAGACAAGTAGATTCAGTGGTCTCTGCTGCTCAGAGCGAGAGAGGCTGTTTCACATTTGTACCATTTCGAATCATTTCAGTAACTGTCAAGAGTCAAAACTAGCAAGGTGGTTTCTGTCCACACCTGAAAAATCTGGCTGAAGTAGCGAGGCCTGTGACACAATTCAGCATGAGGGCACAGGGCAGGCTCACTCCAAAGTCTTCAACGCTGAAAGTACACGCAGAGGTAGAGTAACTGTTTATAAAGACTTTCCCAGCATCTTTTCTCCCTTTGGAGTTGCCAAGGAGACAGAGCTGTTCAAGAAGGGTGAACTTATTCAGTTCATGTTTGCAAGCATAAACTGAAAATCCCAAAGGGGCAAAGTATCAACATCACCATTTACTTTCCCAGTCAGAGCAACTTCTGCCTCAGGGAAAGGCAGACACCAATAAAACAGAAAACAAAGCAGTACAACACACACACATAACCCAGCTCAGGGAAACACAGAGTTCTGTCTCATTTAAAGCAGTTAAATGCAATTCTCAAATTCTTCCCATGGACTATCACAGCTTTGAATTTTTCCTTTCCAGGGTGTGGGGATTTGTTCTCCAAGACTGTGGTAAAAACAAGTGCGCTGTCTAAGTTATACAATGTTGTTGTTGAGCTAAAGTAGAATCAGTTTCCTAACTTGAGCTCAGCCTTGTCTAAGTAACTTCGCTTTCTGAAAGGCAGCTGCATGTTCTTCAGACAGTGTTTCTCTGACAGGGATGACACGGGGCACTGGGATGCAGAAAGGCCAATGCTTGTATTTATTCCCACAGAAACCAAGGCCGTCCTCGAGCTGGGGGAACCGTAAGTCAAAGAGGAGAGAAAGGTCACACCTGTAGGGAGGGGCAGACAGGACAGGTGACCCCAAACTGACCAACAGAGCATTCCATCCCATATACGTCACTCGGGGTAAAACCGAGAGATCATGAGGGTTAGTTCTCTTCTGTGATGGCCAACATCCAGCGAGGACCTCGCCTGTCTGTTCATCCCTTGATCCTGGATCCGTGCGTTCCTGAATCCCGTTCCTGTGTCCAGCTTTCTCCTGTCACTCACCTGCTCTGCAGCATCTGTGTTGACTTACAGTCAGCGAGGGGTGGGGACACGATTTCATATATCTGTATATATTTTAATATTTCTTATGACTTATTACTATTATTGTTGTTATTACTACTACTACTATTTTATTAAAGCTGGTTTAGTTTAGTTTCAAACCTGCAAGTCTTTTCCTCTAATTTCTCTTTCCCCTTTCCCTGGGGGCAGGATAGGAGTGGGAACTAAGAGCCCAACTGCTTCATTTTAGCTGCTGAAATGGGCTGGGCCAAGGCTAAACTGTGACAAAAAGGCCTAAACATTTAGGAACAATTTTAAAATAATGTTATATCTCTGTATCAAAGACTGAGAGCGACTAAGAACAAGATCTGAAAAGGTTCACTTATTTCCAAAGCTGAATTCTTTCTTCAGTGGGGTTTAATCATATCCCGCTTGCAAGAATACAGCCTTGTGTTCTGTTCCCCTTACTTTTGGGGAAAAAAAAAAAGTCTCTATTGATTCAGAAGTAAAAGTCTTATTTCTTCTTTCTTGAAAGACTCATTTATGAGAATGACTGGAATAGGATGAATACTGTTCTCAGAGAGCAAAGGTTATTCTACTTTCACATTAAAAGTTTCTTTCATAAAAAGCAGTGAGACAGAGAAATGTTGTGTATCAAAATTCTCGACGGGTATTACCTGTGAAAACCTGCAACATCTTGACATTTTGAAGATAAATACATATTTAAAAATCTATAAAAAGCTTCCCTAGATTTAGCAACGCTGTGCGAGTGTGCGTAGTAAGAAGAGGATTTTCTCCAAAGACCTTTTGCCCAATAGCCCCTGCTCCACTTCCCTGTATTCTCTGCTCTCAGGTCTTAGTTGTTCCCTTTGCCCAGGAACACCACTGCTACCGCCAGAGGCCTCTGCCTGGCAGTCTTTCCTGTCCTGGGAGAGGAGGGTGTCACCTGGGGATTCAGGTTACCTGAGGACATGTTTTCACGTACAAGTTATTCTGAAGAGGGAGGTAGTGCCTGAGGTGCTGCCCGTATGCATGGCAATAATTCATGCTGACACTGAACACTCTGTGTTTGTTTTCTACTGTGTCACAGTCAATGCCATAGTTTTCAACATGTAAATAATTTCTAAATTCATAACTTCAAGCTGAGAATGAACTGAGTGTAGAAATGAAGCCTATGAATGCCTGACTGACTAATCTGACTGAAAAAAAGACCTCTGTAAAAAGCAGCAGGACACATTCCTTTTCATCAGGCTAAAAAAGCACAAAGGTAAGGGAGTTCTCTGTCTGTCATCATAAGAAAGGGCTGAATAAGTATTCTCACTCACTTACAAAATAAGGAAAACTCACTTTTCCAAACAGTCCTACACAGAACTTCTAATCCTGCAAAAATTTCAGTAATATTTGGGGATGATCTCTACAGTCCAGCAGAAGAAATGGATGCGTTTCTTGCTTGGGAAGTCAGCTCCATTTACATTAATCTCCACATTTGTACAGAGATCCCAGCTCATACCGTTCTTTGCATGGAGCCGCAGTATCATTTCCTTTGAGACACTGAAGTCCTGGAGTTAAAAATGTGTGGAATTTTGCTCTTAAACCAGCAGAGATGTGTCAAAACAGAAACAGAAAATAGGAGGAGGAACAAGAGGACGACAGGCACATGCGCTGTGAAGCAAAAGCAGAATTCATATATTCTCAAGTGGGAGCTTACAACGTGTCAGTCCAGATCCAGTGCCATAAACCCAGAGCAAATGCAATTCCTTGACACAAACCCATGTGCCACTAATCGCAGCGGAGTTCCACAATCATGCTTTAAGATAAATGAGGGGTTAAATTCTTTCTAGGATAATTCTGTTCTGACATCTAATTCTTCTGGCAAGACATGTAAATATTCAGCATGCTAGTTGGGGATTTTCGAGGTATTGCTCAGGCAACAAGAGCACAACAAGGAGTGAAACAGGCTTTGGACCACAGCTCATCCAACTTGCTATTAGGAGGTGAAAGCGCCTTTGTTGTTGCCCTCCCTGGGGCTGGCACAGGTTTGGGTGTAATTGAGCCCTGCTCTCTCACCAGTAAAGCCCTGTTCTTCACTGCATTCTCCCTGTTGGCACAGAGACACCAAGATGACACCCCATTAAAATCAGTCCCATCTCTGTGGCTGGCATAGGGAATAAAGCCCATGGCTAGGACAGTTCCTAGATGGGAGCTTCTCCACTCCTCGCCCCACAGGACACATTCCAGCTGTGTGCATCTGCAGAAAGGCAACCCAAGATATTCCTCAGTTGCTCTATGGTTGACGCTGAAAACTGATGCAAAGAAGTGACTAAATTGGATGTATCAGAAATCAGATGCTGAGAACTTGGCAAGAGTCAGACCTTTGTGCTACAGCTAATGACATGATTCTCCACAGATTTCTGACAGTTGAGTTCCTTGTTGCCTTTCAGGCCAGCTTCCACATTATCACCATTCTGCCCCATCCACTGTGCCATGGTGCCATAGTGTCATATGCTGCATCAGTTAATTTTCAGCTTGCAAATACATGTTTCCTTCTAAATGTGGGTGGTCTTGACTTACATCTCAGCTTTGAAGAGCATGGTACTCATTTCCAGGGCACAAAAAGCACTTGGCACGGTTCATGCAAATGGGATGCAGCACTGAATGGCTACAGAAAGACCTTGTAGAAAATTGTTTTGACAGTCAAGCCTTGTTTATTGCATGCAAGCCTAGTGAGAGAACCTGCTTTACTAAAGGCAGGATAAAATAAACCTATTCAGGAGATACTTTTTTCAGATCTCATTAAGACTAGATTTTACTCAAATGGTTTATGATAGAAAAAATGGAGCTCAGTGTACTGACAGTACATCAGAAAGCGTCTGGTACCTGATGGCTAGCTGAAAGACGTGGCCGTGCCAACAAGTCTATAACCAAATGGTAGCGGTAAAAAAGGATCTCACTTGCAAAATGCTTTGCACGATAAGAAGATACGAAAGTCAAGGCAAAACAAAACATTTTGCTGAAGTGTAACCCTTGAGCAGACACTAGAGAGCTACTACTCTGACACAGCTACACACCGTTATTACTGTCAAGTAGGACTTCACTGATTCAAAACAGTAAGGCACACTTAGAAAAGGAAATCAAACACAAAATTTAAGATAGACAACTCTTCTTATTTTTTCTATTTTTTGATATAGAAAGACAAGAAAAACATGAATGTAAATTTTATATTCTCAGGTTACAGAAAGCCACCATCTATATCTAAATCCCCTTCTCTTCTAAACCCCTTTGTTTTAGCAAACAAAATGAGTTTCAAGTTGGTCAGATATCCAAGTAAAATCAAATGTAAACCATCAGATTGTCCCTGGCTCACCCTTACACAAAAAAACAAATCCCCATTCAGGCAAGTACCACCCAAGTGTGTCTGAAACACACAGCAGGCATTGCCCAAGTCCAGCTGATCATAAAAGTCCGTAAGAGTCAGGGAGCTGTGATCAGTCTTCCCTTTTCCCTTGCATAGAAAATAACAGCATTGTTAGCAACTTCATAGTTGAGAAAACTTAAGAAATCAAATATTCATTTCTTAGTACAGAAAGTAATCTGGCAATCAAAATCCGAATGGTTTTGAAAGTTCCAGTGATACTTCTCAATGATGTAAGATGTGTGTTATATAATATGAATTATTTAAGATAGAACTTATGTTATATTGTGTTGCGATACCTCTTATATTATTAGCAATACAGCATCATGCATTCCACCTAAATACCTTTGTTTTAACACAATTTAACTGCCTGCAGACCTAGGTTGTTCTGCACCTAATTTTGAAGTTAGCAACAGTTAAGGAGCGTAGTTTCCTCCTACAACATTCAAACTAAAAGTGGCTGAGAAACTCTCACCTACTAAGGACAGGTAAACAAAAAAGCAAGTGGACGAATGTAGGAACTGGGAAAATCAAAGCTATCAAAAAGATTTCACCCCTAATTGTCTGCCAGGTCTGGTTATATATCAGAACAGGTTGCCTGTGGCTCTCTTAGACAAGACCCAGTCTTCAAAACGAGATCCAGAGATTATCTACATCACAAAACAAGATGTACTTGAGTCTTACGGTCCATAAGTAAAGCTAATCTTTATTAATTAGTTGTCATGGAAACTCTGCCTTGGGAAGGTTATGCATGGTGCACCAAGATCACATACAAATTGCTTTTAGTAAATGCCTTCATTATGATTCAGATAAACAAAGAGTAAGCAAGGCAAAAGTCGCTCTATTTCAGAAGTCTTGCGGAGAAACAAATGCCCCAGGGGTTTAAAAAGAGAAAAAATATTAAAAATTAATTAGAAAAAGTTTAAGACATTGCAAATAACTATTCCCATTCTTTCAGGCTTTCTGGCAAAGACCTGTGACAGTAGCCAGAGGTGCCTGAATGATGACCGACTCAAACCAGCAACAGCAAGTACGAAACAGCGCTCCAAAAACAGGGTGTGAAGGCTCACGCTCTTACCGCCTTTACCAGAGAGAGGCCAGGTGTGATGGTAGAAAGTCAAGGTTCATAGCAAGAGTCTTAAATTATTTCTTCACCGAAAATAGGGCGCCTGGGAGTACATTATTCAATCTGGCTTTGGCTTCTTTTCCCCCTTTCAGAACTGTGCGGAACATGCTTTTTCCAGGAGTTTAAACCTCACGGCCAAGAGAAAAAAGATACACAAGACTGATGTCCCCCAGCATCGAGACGCAGCACGTCACCAGCAGAACAAAGCTGAACAAAAGAGAGCACAGCACACAGACCCCAGTATCCAGCTGAACCTGCCGAGCAGGCAAAATATAATGGGCAGAGCTGAGCTCTTGCCAGCAAGATAGAAAAGAGCTGAGGAAGCAGATCATCTTATTTCTGCCTAGGGCTCGTTTGTCTATTCTCTGTTTCACTTGGGGGGAGAGCAGAAAAAGGAGGGGAAGATGGAGAGGCACAAAGACTTTTAGGCTTCTGGTTGGTTCTTCTAACATGTTGATATCAACTATGTTATACTGGGAGTAAAACCGAAACAAACCGAGCCTGTGTTGTGCACTGTGACTGTAATTGCACCCCTCTGCTGGAACAGACCTCTGTTCTGGTGCTGCAACCCCACATCTCCCCAGCTTTCCCACTTACTGACATCCTTTGAACTTCCTTGTGTTGAAATGGTGGATTTGGTAGAAATGGTAGGTTGTTATACACATATTATTACAGAATCATAGAATCATCAGGTTGGAAGAGACCTCTGCGATCACCGAGTCCAGCCGTGCCTGTCCCCCCACTAAACCCTGTCCCTAAGGAACTCATCCACCCATCTTTTAAACACCTGCAGGGATGGCGACTCCACCACCTCCCTAGGCAGCCTCTGCCAGTGCCTGACCACTCTTATAGTAAAGAAATTCTTTCTAATTATATGAATATAATTATATGAATATTGTTATGGCCGTGCAGAATGGCTAGCTGTGCTATGAATTTTTAAAGGGAATTTTACAGGTGTTGCCCATTTGTACTCAGGAAGTGCATGACATTAATAATCTTACAGGTAAATGTTTTATTCTGGATTGGAAAACTATTTCATTTCATAAAGAAATGAAAGGTGATCATTAGGCTGGACTTGATGATCTCAAAGGTCTTTTCCAGCCTTGTGATGCCATGAAATAGTTTGATTGGTCAAAATTGGAATAAGGCAGCATTAGCGTGCCTCCTCAAATGAATCAGCTACCTGTTCCAAAAGAAAATAACATAAAATGAAACACACCCCTATAGCTGACCTGGGAGATGTTATTTTCAAAATTCAGACCAGCCTTTGTTGCACCAGTTGCAACCACAAGCGAAAGCAGGAGTGGGCAGCAGGGTGAGCGCGGGGGCACGGCAGCAGCGGCTCCACGCGAGCTCCACGGCTTTCCTGTTTACCCAGACACTGAAAGAGATTTTGCTGTGACATCAGTCCCCGTGTTGTCCCATGTTACTTCATTGTCAGCAAGCAAGACAGCAGAGGTGTTACTGCATGATCTGCAACTGCTGAACATACATTTCCTCTGATGAAGGAATTGTCTTCGTTGTAATAGGTGACAAATATTTAAAGCTGTCTGTTCCAAAACAGCCTCCTGAAGCTGGAATTAATCTTTTTACCATGGAACGTTGTATTAAGATTCAAATGCCAGAGTGTCATGGCACTGGCTTAACTGACATTTAGAATAAAAGTGCATTAGCGTGAAAGGGAGGGTTTACATGGCTGTGTATGAAGCTGATTGAACATTGATGCACTCTTACAGGAACTGGGATGAGCAACCAGCATGCACTACAGCCAAATTCTGCGTGATAAAACCCCCTTATAATTAATAGCAATATGGTATCTGATATCAGCTGAAATTCTGTAGTAACGACAAGTATTCCAGAATAACTTAGTGTCTGATGAATGAACAGTATGAAAGATACCAGTCTTAGCCATTTTGTCATTATTATTTCAGTCTGCTGGTGATTTCAAGTCCATTCTCATCCTTTTCACTGCTTGAAAGTTACCTGCACAGTAAATCCGAGTTAAACCTAAGTACCCAGAGCAATCTAGCAGACGAGCTCCGAGATGAATCTACAGAAAAGAAAGCACCAGTTGAAGACAGAGGGATCACATTTATTAAACAACATTAAGGCTGACTTTCAAAAGATACTCTGTCCCTTACGCTTGATTCAAACTATGCCAACCATGAACTGCCTTTATATCATTTTTCACAATTTCTGTTACCGAGGTCCCAAGATTTTCAATTCATGGAATTTAATTTCCATGAAAAATATATAAAGCATATCTCAAATACCATTTAATGGTATATATTTACCATTTAAACATCAAAGTAAAAACTGGAGCATACATAAGCTAGAATTTGGGATAATAGACAAGAGTTCACTACTCCTGCAAACAGCAGAAGCTTATCTCCCTTATCTCTGTTAACAGGGACACACTGTGAACTGCACCACTTTTTTCCCTTCCCAGAACTGCAGAAATACCCATTCATAACCCAATCTCAATTTGCTGCTTTTTGAATGCTCATCTGATAATGCATTAAATTGTTTTTGTGGCTTTTCAAAGGATGTTTATCAAAACTTTGATTTCTTTATACAGCTGTTTATTTACTTCTTAAATTGTTACACTCAACTTCTTTAACAAGAAAAGGGAACACGCAGGGCTTGATGCTCACCTGCTACAAACAGATTTATTGAAGTTGTACTTAAAGATGGAAGGGTCATATAGTAAGCTTGATCAGAAAGTTGTCTATTAAGAATGTTAAATTTCAGCCAGTAGAGAGAGACAGAGTCTGCAAACAAGGCTTATTCCAAAGCCCTCCAGGACCGCAATAAACACAGAAATAAAGCACAAAAAACCAGTACCAGAGAAACAAAGATGCTTTTAAGACCCCACAGCAGAGGAAAAGCACTTGTCTTGGTTTTGTCAGAAAGGTCACATATATGATTAAGTAGCATTTCACTCAAATTTAAAGGGCTTCCTCATCTTGCCACATGTGGGCACTGAGTGAATGTCTGTGACGAGCCATGGGAGCTTTCCAAGAGTAACAGATTGCTCATTAGCCACCATCTATTTAGCCTCATTGGAGAAAATTGGCTCAGCAGAGGGGGGGTGAGATAGAGAAATGTTATAATCACAAGTAGGAGGAGCTGTCACCCATTGCTGGAGCAAGCATTGCCTGAATATCCACCTTGAATCTCGGCAAAACCTGTCCTCTGAAGAGCACATCAGCTTTTCACCTTTGTTTTTATGCGTGTGAGCTGAAAGATGCTGTTTCAGCTGTGAAGCATTTCAGCTACTTGTTTAATATGCATCCAGGCCCCAGTTGGTTCAGGTGCCTGGAATTAGGCTGTCCTATTCAAGGAGTGCTTGTGTGTTGCAAGGAACTGTTCATTATTTTAATCTGCTTCTTGCAGTCTGCATAAAACCACAAAAACATTGTCCTTGACAATCTGATGCAAATTCTTGTCTTGTCTCCCGGGATTTTTATTGAGGCAATAGTTCTGTGGAGTCAAAAGTTGAACCTCAGGTTATGTATAGGTCCTGGCAATTTTTGACTTTGCGGTATGGTTTAATCATACAGCTTTTCATTCTTCATTTATAGGCTGTGTTCAGGGTGAAATCCCTTTCTTAAGGAACACTGTTTAAGTGCTACTAGATCGCAATCATGTTAATTGAAACTCCAGTTATCTAAGTAATTACATACTCATCCATCTGACCTCAATAATGTTACTAGAAGTTTCTCAGCAGCAAGCCCTAATCTAGCTGTGCAGGATTCCATCTCTGAAGGCAAAAGAAAGTTCTGACTCCCAAGCAGCTTGAATTCTTCGGAGCACAGCCAACAATGTCACAATTATGGTGATTTGGTAAACTGTTGAGTAGGTACCAATGGCCACTTTGCAGGAAATCTTGGCCTTAACATAACATGAGCTTGGGTTACACAAAAGCTGACCAAGACCTTCAGAACTTCTCCTACATTTTTACCTGTAAGTAATCTACTCTTCACCCTTGGATGTTGCTTCTCACAGGCATTCTAATGGGCCAACATTTCTAAAACATAAGATACTACTATTATTGGAACATCTCAAGCCTACAAACAATTGTTGTTGTCACAGACCGAGATGCAACTTGTAAATAATGCTAGTGGCCAAGAAGTCAACGTCATTCCATCAAATGTAATCTCACTTAGCACCTCCCCTCAAGTAAATTTCTAAGCAAATGGCTATATCTGTTACTTCCTGTCCATGGATGCATTCTAATTGTACCTGCTGTTACACTCATATTTTAGTGGACCTCCTCTGCAATGTAAGTCATGGATCAGTCTGTCCTGCTGTGACAGTGACAGGCATTAGTATATACTGAAATAGGTATTAATCAGAAATGTTAATGATTTGGAAGCAGAATTTACTTCCACCCTCCTAGACTGATAATTGCACTCTTGCATTGAAGATGCAGACAACGTAACTCCCACAGCAGTATCTCAGATAGGGAGTGTGTGTGCATCACCCCTTTTAATTTACATACATACAGGCAGGTTAATCAGGAATTACCTGGCCATTAATTCCAGTTTCCATTACTGTCAAAGACTCATTAACGCTTCAGAGACGCTGTCTTTTAACTATTCAGATACTTTGCATACTAAGCAGCTCTACCTTTTCCTTTATACCTCCTAAAGCCTCTCCCAGGCAAAATACATTCCCTCCCTAAAAACAGTGAGTTCATCTGTTCTCTTACTTTGTTTCCTTACTTTCATATATATCTTCGCTAGCACAACAGCTATGAATGATCCAAACCTCATTCCATTTTTCAGTTAATAGTGTTTTCCAGCTAATTCTTTAATCTTCTGATACGGGAACTAGCTCTTTAGTTTAATCTCACCAATTTATTTGCTCTTGATACAGAAATGGATAGGTCCTGTGTTCTCATCTTGTACCGTGTTCTTTCCAGATTTCTCCATAGACTGCCCATTGGCATCCATTATGCAGCATTTTTAGTTTAAGCAAGTACAACATAACTGTCTGGGATACAGAATTCCCAGTCCTTGTGATTTGCCATACACTGTGCAGTTTAATTCAATATCAGGAAACCATTTAATATTTTTAGATGGAAGCCTGCAATGGAATAAAATGAATTTCCATTCTTCCTTTGTATCAAATCTATCTCTGGCCATTACACTCCCTATCTCAGTGGAAAAGACACTTCAACAAAAGCATTTTACTTTCTGTGAACAGAATTAAGAGTCTGTGGTAACCTCAGTTGAAAAGTAGTCATCTATGGCTACTTCAGTTCCCCTGAAAGAAAGACCTTCATAGAGGCATTTTATAAGTGAATTTATGCTCTTAAGATCGCTGAGTTTTTAAAGCCATTTAGAAACACAAGTAAATTTTTTTATATTTTTGCAAAATAAATATTCACAGCATTGACTACTGAACCCATGCTGCATGTATATATAACCCAGAGGCTCTTACAACCATAAGTGCAATCATACAAATTAGTTGTTTTGCGTATTAAATGAGACATTACCAGCCCTCTTTCAGTTTATAATGAAGAGGTGTGTTTTCTGGTCTTACTTGCAGAGTTACTCGGGGAGAATGAGTCGCTATAGATGTTATTATAAGATTTAAGCTGACATTTGTTGTCATTTTAGCTCCAATTCAATATTGGCTTGGTTTAATTTATGTTGTAAGAAGTTCATTAGCAGAACACTGACAGTCTTCTTCAGCCAGTTTTGCAAGAAAGCAGTTCCCACTCAGCACTGAAATGTTCTGTTTGACTGTTCTTTTACTTTCTGTTGCTATTTTAGAAAGCTGCAGCATCAGTGCCCCGAAATTCCTCTGCACAGGATGACCTGGATATCTAGAAGATCACAACCTGAGGTTCCACACACTCACAGGGGGCCAAAGATCAATATGCTGTTCAGATACCTGCATCGTATCTGCTTGCCTGACGGTTGAGCATGCTTACAGATCACATTAGTGCACCACGTCATCTAGATTAGATGATGAACAACTGATAAGGATGTTTTTAGAACAGCTGGGTGTTACAGTCATTCCTTAGTTTCAGGCAAAGCATGCACTGTGCACAGTCATTATTCAGCTAAAGATGGTACATTTGGGAGACGGCCCTGTGCAACAGCAATGTTACAGCTGCCTACAACAGAACCCAGGTTCTGCGTATCACAGGGTAGATTTTCAATGGGACAACACTCTGTCTTTCCAAGGAATGCCCACCCAGCAGGGTCCCTGCCTCTGGGCAAACCTCTGGTGCAGGTCCACCTGAAATCACAACCTTGTTTAGAGATCTCTGCTATAGTTCCACTAATAGGAAAAAAAAGGAGCTGACCCTTGGAGCAGAATAAATAGACATTATTTTAACCATCATATCACATATCTTAGAGTGCCAAGACTGAGACTAAAAAGATTAGCCCAGCTAAAAGGCTGATGGTCATAAAAAAGGAACTGAAAAAGTTTAGGGAGGCCTTTCAGGATAGGCGAATATCTAGGGGAACTAATACAAATGTGGTGTTTGATTTCTTAAATCAGAACAAAAATCTTTCAGAGAAACACACATATTGTGAACAATCTCTTCAGTCCAATTCACACAAATGCAAGCTTGGCAAAACAGGCAAAGTTAGATTGAGATGCAAAGGCTAAGCTGGATGGGCTGCAAGAAGTTACCAAGCAGACAACACAGATTTCTGAGCAGAATTAAAAGCAAGTTGTGGCCAATGAGAGATATGGATGACACTTTGAACACTGAACCTGCTATGAATTTAGGATGTTCTACAGCTCTGCAGCCCTGTGACAGCTCCTAAAAGCTGTGCCTGCAATGGCCGATGGCAGCAATCGCTGCTCAGGCGTACATTGGCCTTTTAAAGTGGCCAGGAATTGTTCAGCGGGTATTAGTGGCCTGGAGCTTTGGTTCAGAGAGAACAATAGGCGTACTATTTCAGAGGCATTAAAGGTATTAGTGGCAAATCTGCATCGCGCCTTGTTTACTGCTGTACCAGTGGTATTAGACAGGAATTGGAAATGACTGCAACAGGCTGCTCGTTTTGAAACGCTCCCTGCCATAAGTGAAATCATGATTCATATTGTGGCCATCACCATAAAAGACAACAGTATTAATCAGTATTTTCTGCTTTTGAAATTAAAGAAAACAATCCTATACTTCCACAAGCTTTGCTGTTGCACTTCCCAAAACTGACTAATTATGGCTTATCTGAGCCATTTGTACAATTTTTGTTTAATAAGTAGTTACACTTTGATTTCTGCACAATTTCTGTGAAAATCAAATATTTTCACGCCGAATGGACAGACACATAGAGTAGTTTAACTAGAGAATTATTTAAATTAGCGAGAAAAAACAGCAGCTAAAACCAAAGCAGCTGTGCATCTGCAACAACCTCAATATCTCTTTCCATTTCTCTTGGTGGAACCAAAGATAGACATATCAAGCCTTTAAATGGATTCTTATGGGAGATAAAAATCTTGATTCGCCAAGATATAGCAGGATATCTCTGCTGACACATCTACACAAGACCAGAGGTGCATGCAATTTTGTGTCTACTTGAAACACGCAGTGAAAGGAGTCTTGATAGGGTGGCACAGTTATGCATTGTAAACTCATACTCGTGTGCTAAGAAAGTCTTGCTGCCAGAAATCCCGGCTCTCAGGGACAGGTTTATGCTATTCCCACTTCCTCCTGCTCCTCCCAGCAGCAGCAGCAGCAGCAGCTGATGCAACTTCCAGAGGAGGGGAAGAGGCACCACAGCAACTCTCCCAAAGCATTAGCAGCATTTATTCCAAAGCCAGGGGCAGGTTCAGAAGCTGCTTGGCCTAGGCTACCTTTGCCTTCCTATCAGGTAAGGGTGATACTTTTAAAGTTTCCAGACATGGACATGGGCATCTTGGGAGCTAAAATCCTATTGAGAAACATGGAAGACCTCAGACTGCATTTCAAGCTACTTGGGTCATTCCAACACGACCCCGATCATAAGACACTGCAGCACAGTGCGCAGGACCTGTAAAATATAGCTCTAGATATGCTGTCTTGAAGCTTTCTACTTCAAGAAAACTTCACAGAACACCATGAGGAAACTGTCATCAAAATAGTCTTACTTTTAGCTCTATTTTGGGCAAAGTTTGACTGATGTGGGGAACACATGAAGTCAACAAATACAAAATGAAGCTTGTAGACATAAACAGACCTTTGCCAGTCCCTCAAACTGAAATCAACAGAGATGGCACAAAGCTGTTGCAAACTAAAATTACGATCTCCAGGATGAATCCAGTAATCACCATAACACAGCTGGTAACAGTTTCACTCAGTCCTGGTTTTCTCAAATACTGGTGTCTTAAAGCTATTGTAGATGTCTGATCCTTATGTAAAAATTACTCTCTTAAGTACTGAGAGGTGTATACTCTCGCACCTTAAAGTAGATATTTACATGCACTTCAGCAGCACGTTTTATGCTAAAATCTCTCAACGTCAAGGCTTGTTGTGTTATAACAGCAATGCGAGTACGATGAGTCAATAGCCATATCCCAGTAACAGACAAAACCTTTCCTATTATATTTTTCCTGTGCCCCCATTTCACCTCCTTAAGAATGCATTGCTTAGAGTAACCAAGTAATTCAGACAAAGCTAAGTAAATATCTTCAACCTAAAGGTAGGCAATCTGTAATACCAGCTCCACACAATCTCTATAAGGAAGGCTGCCAAAAGGCCCACCGTCTACCGAGAAGTGCTACTGGTTTGCTAGGAACCACTGAGAGGCTGCAGGTAGTAACTGTAGCTACATGGTTCGGGACCAAAATTAAACCTTTTCTCACATTTATTTCAAACAGCAGTTCACCTCCATAAGCAACTCTGGGTTGAAATTTACTACTGACTTCACACTACAGCTGCAATCCTGCAGCATACGTTACCAAGAAATAGTTTGTCATGAAAAGGTGTAAGTGACAACATAATGGGAAGCTGGAATTCAGCTGATTATAGTTATTCTGTTCCTTAAGTATTTTTCTTCTAGGTTGGCGTAATTATCTATTGCACTTCAAATTCTAACATTTTAGATCACCGAATAATCCAATATTCACTAATCTGCTTAAACTTTCATTTCCTTTGACCCACACTTCTCCAAATCTTCTACACATCTCACAGCACCCACTGCTAATGAAAGCTGCAGTGCACGCTCCAGCTGCAGCACTGCTGTGCCGTAATTTGTGAGCAGGGTGAAAGCCACAGCTGGGACTCACATCTTAAAATGCTATTTCAGTCCAACAGCAGACAGTTGCAGGGCTGCTGTCATAAAGCTGTAGAACTTAGATTCACAGAAAATTAAACTATCACCAGAGAGTTACATACCCATCCCTGAAGACAAGATTTTTCATCTGGCTGGTTTAATAATTTGAAATATAAACTTATTCTTACTGGCAACATGTTATAATTTATTTTGTGTCTAAAACACTTTCAGTGACTATAGTGTTCAATTACTCAATTTAGCGTGCTGAAAATACAACAAAGACTTCAGGAAAACATCATAAAAATGAGTTACATTTTGGGGTTTGCCTCATAAAATACATCTTTCACTGCTAACAACTCCCTGTTGATGGATGTGGCTTACACCATAAATTTTATGGTTTTCATCATATAAGGATCTCCCAATGTAAATCCATAACAAGTGCCTCCTTTTTATTGTAGCAGAAAATAACCACTTTCCACAAATCAAATGTTAACTCAGCAAAGCAAATTGCAAACCTGGTGACTGCACTTACTTACTGGGCATGAGTCCTCAAGAAAACTACTTTCTACATTCCCGTACAAAGACTGCAAATCCAAGTTTCTCTCTTGTCAAAACAAAACTAAACCAAACAAACTCCCACACTCAGGAAAAGTTTGAAATTGCTTACCTTGAAGAAGCTCCGAAGAAAATACATTATGCTTAGCATTTTGGAAGGTTTAAAATGAGGAATTGTTCAGTCTTTAGAACATCCAAGGCCTGGGTGAATTCCTACAGTCCTGCTGTGTCTTTAGTTACATGCTTTCTTGTTGCTATTTTGGACGGTCTTAGTACAAGGGAAGCGTATGAGCCATGCCAGGAGCTTATGCTAAGGAGTTGCATAACAATTAGGGCTTATCTGTGCTGCGCTGTACAGTACAGCAATGCAAACAGGTTTGTTCACAGTTTGCTAGTCCCACAACACTTCTACTAGGCATGCCCAGAATGATGCCATTGTATTTGCTAAAGAAACTAAAGCTATTTGTGAGTGCTTCTAAAAGAACTGGAACTACAAAGGGCAGCACATGTTCCCTTACATCCCCCCCAGCTTTTGCTTTTGCCAACTGCAAGTTCAATCAGTGAGTATTACTCTTGCTGCAGCATTTAAAAGCAAAGGCTCCCACACTACGAGCTTTCTAGTTCCCATCTTTAAAGGCAAGGAAAAATTGCAGAACGAGTCCTTTGAAATGCAGAAGAGTAAATGCAATTTCAGTTTCTTCTTTTTTTCTCACTTAACATTAAAGTTCCTTAGAGATTATCTGCGCTTTAGCAACATTCAGCAGCACAGAGACACAACTTACGCCGCGTAGTAAAGAATCTACCAGCACTTAGTGACCACGACCGAGAGTTACAGGTAGTCTGCTCACAGGGCATTTAGAGTTAAAGACAGTAACTACAGAGCACCAGGAAGTTCTGCGAGAGGGATCGCTCAGCATTACAGCAACTGCCAGGCACAGCCTGATACTGCATGCTTTCAATTATCTTTTAATCTAACTATGGCTTAGATTTGAACTATTTGAACCACGCACTGTTATAATAAAATCTTTACACCAGGAAGAGGTGTTTTGGGGAGGTGCTGCAGGGGAGACCAGCAGGCAGACATGCAGTGCACTCAGCATGGCAAGGTGGGAGGAGGGACACGATCCCCCGCCATGGCTGATGCTCTAACACAAAACATATTCTTTATTTGCCCTGTGCAGTTGGGAATCCCTGTGTCATCACCCCCAGTAAGCACATCCCCTTACTTTTCTTGGATTTGCAATACTGCAAACCCTTCTGTAGCTTCCAGCAGCTATTCTTCTTGCTAGTCTATTTCACCTAGAAATATTCTTGTTTGGCAGTACATATAAACAAGACATCAATGCATAAATCAAATACTTCAGAGCACGAAGCCTTATTTTACCAGGTACTTTTTCTGCCATTGTGGGAACTGCGTAAGTTACATATACACAGTGATGAGGAAGGACATGCCTAACTTGTTAGAAACCAGGCCAATAATTTCTAAATTACAACGTAAGGTGCAAATGCAATATAGTCTGCGTTTTGATGAGCCAAATGACAGCACTGCTTCGGTGAAGATTGGTCCTGCCATCTCCTATGATTACATGGATAAAAAGAGTGCTTTTCCTTAAATCTCAGTTCTAAAAGACATACATAGGTCAACATCATACACACCCAGCAATCTTTGTAAGTAAACTTTTGACCCACTATTTTGTAGAAAAAATGCAGACAGAAATTCTAAAATGTGTCAAAAGGATTACAAATCCAGTGTTAGTTTTAAACAAATTTCCTTGGAGGGAAATGGACCCAGCTCATGAGCCTCCAACGCTTTTATTTGTTACTTCTGAAGTTGCAATTATTTTGGATTATTACTTTTCATTACTTATTCTGAAGTTGCTGACATTCCTTTACACCCTGCTTATTAAAGAAATTGCAGACAGACTGACATTTCCTGCCTGCCTCTCCTGGTATTGACTCAATGGGCTACGCTCGCAAGGATCAGCTGGAGCTTTCTCTGCCCTAGCCCTGACGTCAGATCTTCAAGCAGAAGGAAATGCCCGCTAAGACAAGTCCAGCTCTCTGGTGTCTTGGCATTTATTCTCCACAAATGAGAAGGAAAATAAAACTTTGTTCACCTGTGAATTAAGGGATTTTAATAAGAATTAACCTATGCATGTGAAATGCAACATTTTTCCTGCCTGATTTTTATATACAAGTATTTCTAATTCCTTCAGAATTGTAAATGCCGTGCCAGAAGCAGGTCATGGCCACTGGTCAGGCAGTGTGCCCCAAGACTTTGACTCCGCTTTCATCTTGTTATCTTTTCTGAAATCAAGGTTAAAACTCAGCTGTCTGTCACTCACTCTGTTCCTCAAGGTTTTACTTTCCTGTTCATGGGCTGGAAGAAAGGACACTCCCTTTCTGTAAATCAGCTAATACCTTTCCCTCAGACAGGTACGTTTGTTGAACTGGTTTACTTTATAGAATCACAGAATTGTTTTGTTGGAAAAGGCCTTTGAGATCATCGAGGCCTGCCATACCTGTCCACTGCTAAACCGGATCCCTGAGCACCTCGTCTGCACGGCTGTTAAATCCCTCCAGGGATGGGGACTCCACCACCTCCCTGGGTGCCTCTGCCAGCCCCTGAGAGCCCTTTTGGTGAAGAAATTTTTCCTGATGTCCAGTCTAAACCTCCCCTGGTGCAACGTGAGGCCTTTTCCTCTCACCCTGCCACTTGTTACTTGTGAGAAGAGACGAATACTCACCTCGCCACAACCTTCTTTCAGGCAGTTGGAGACAGCAAAAAGGACTCCCTTTGGCCTCCGTTTCTCTAGGGTAAACAACCCCACACAGGATGTTCAATTTGCCCAGTATCTCCTTAATCCTGCAATTCCGTAAGGACAACACTACTGTTACTGGGACTCTGCTTTTCAAAACTTCAGAAAATGGCAAGAAACTTTCTAGAAACCAGAATATTGTGAACCTGCTCCTGAATAGATCATTAGACAGCTGCAGCAGCCCTTTGACCTCCCAGAAAAGCACAGGTTGTCTCTGGTGCTTGTACCAGGTGGTGGTCGCGGGGTCTCTGTGAGGAGATGTGGTGCCCATGTCACTGGGTGTGAGGGCCAAACACTGTCTGGCAGCGAGTGGTGGGGGACAAGGTGTGAGACCCAGCCCTGTGGGCAGGAGGGTGGGAGCAGGAAGTGCTGCCATCACCTGGGCAGAGACTCCTAGCAGCCCCCAGGGAGCTCACACTGCAGCGGGCACCCACACTGTGTCCTGTGGAGGACCCTGCACCAGAGCAGCTGGATATGCCCAAAAGGGATTGCAGCCCCTGGAAAGTGCACACTGGAGCAGGTTTATCCTGAAGGAACAGCAGCCTGAGGGAAGGACCCACACTGGAACAGGGAGGAGGAGTGTGAGGAGGAAAGAACAGCAGGGAGGGACTGTTGTGGGTTGACCAAAATCACCCATCCTGAATCCCCTTCCACCAGTCAGGGGAGGAACCAGAACTGAATGATGGAACTTCAACCTTGGAGAGAAAAGAGAAGGAGTTGGGGAAATGCCTCTCAGCTTTTGTCCTTGTTCCTCACCATTCAACTCTACTTTAATTGGCAATGGATTAAATTAATTTTCCTCAAGTTAGCCTGGTTTTGCCCATGACAGTCATTGGTCAGTGTCTTTATCTCAACCCACGAGCGCTTCCATCTTATTTTCCCCTCCTGTCCTGTTGAAGAGGGTAGTCTGGCAGCCAGCCATCAACCTAATACCTAACAAACACACCTAACAGCATTAAAGAGAATCTGCAACCTGAATTAATTTGTGTTGTGATACCTGCAAACATCTAAAAGGTCTCCTCTCCCCCTTTATCATGTCTCTGACAGTAACTTCAATTTGTGAATCTACAAAGAGCTTTCTGATGCCCAACATTTTACACTTTCTAGAACATCAGCCTACTGCCCATAGACTGGAGGTTATTTTATAGCTAACCTTTCATAGTTTTTCTCCTTTACCTTAAAAGTAAACAATGGTTTTCCAGGAGTCCACTACTACCAAGGTCAGAATGAGGAGTTTATCACTTAACATAACTCACTTGCTAAGCTGTGTTGATCATTTTTTCAGTGTACAATTCTGAGTTTCACTTGGTCAACAAGGTTTTTTTTTTCTCTTTGGTACAGGCACAGAGCTGTTAATCCTCAAGTGCCCAAGGCCAGCCACTGTTGACACTTTTCTTACTGATATGCTATCTAAATCTGCATGCCTTTTCTGCTTTTTAAAGAACAGCAGCTAAAAACTGTGACTAAATCAAAGGATAAAAAATCCATTTTGCCTTTTGCTACCACAGTCAAAAGATGTTTAAACTGACACTGCCTTCAGCAGCTCAGGCACTATGGGCTGCCTGAACCAAAAACATCTGTCTGAAGTTAGATACTAAAAGCTTGCAGAGCACTGAGATCAGGATTCCCTAAAGGCAGACAAGTGGCACTGAAAACTCCACTACCGTGCTGGTTTTCTTCCTATGAGTTCCACTATTTGACTACTTCATATACCATTCACTAAGGTTAGTTTGACATCACTGGGTATTATGTAGATTGTATCATATTGTCTTCCAAAACAATTAATGTTAGAAGCTATGCTGATGTCATTTCAGCTTTAAGGCTGCAAAGGTCAAACAAGAGAAGTCTTGTGTGCATACTGCATAGATTAAAGTGAGGATGGGGACTGGACCTGCCTTCTTGCCTCTTCAGAGAGCATCATACGCTTCTGTAATGCTCCAAGAAACAATTTTTGCCCTATGTTCCCTTCCCCTTTGAGTACAAAGCTTAGAGATCTCATTGTTTTCATGCCAGTAAAGATTTAACCATGCTCTATTACAAAAGGCACTGAATATGGCTCAGCAGAACCTAAATTTATATCCCCAGACTCTCATACTGTGAAATACTGCAACCTGAGACCAGAAGAGCTCCAGCAATGAAGACTTTGAGCCATCACTCTGACCTGGGCAGTCATTAAACGCCTGAGCAGGACAATTTAAGTGACCAAACAGGTCTAATTTCTGAATAATCATGTCAGACACTTTTATCACTGGTGTAATTATGAATTTGCCTCTAGGCAGTTCATTTGATTTCCATTATCATAAAAACATACCTCTTGATGCAGCCTGACATGTTGGTTCAAATACTCTTCAAATATTTCTGAACTTCCCTCGTGTAATCAAACCATTGAAATTTTCTGTCTTCATAGAAGATAAGAAATTCTGGGCTTGTAACGGGAATGAGCCAAAGTAGGTATTGCTGTGCTCTACCGCAGCCTCAGCTGGGTAAGAATTTGTGCTTCTAAGCCAGGAACCTCCATGCAGCAACACCAGCCAGCATTACTCAACAAAAGAGCATCATCAAAGAGCAACTAAGTTAGAATTTCTCAGGCCTGACAGGGCAGTTTAAGAGCTGGTTTTAACTATGAGCTTCTAAAGAAAAACAGTAAAGAAAAATCTGAGCATCAAAAGCCATGGATTGAACCCTGATAGGAATTTGGTCAGTAATGGCAACAGGATTGATTTCTGCCAAAGCAAGGAGTTACTGGTGCTGCCGCAGGGAGAAGAAACGTCACATGCTCAGTCCCCTGTCTACAGGCAGATGAATTTATTTTTACTCCAATTTGACACCTCCATCCAATACTGAACCCAGACAGTGAGACACAGCAGCCTTGCTATGAACCTTGCAAGGTTGGGTCTCGAAGGTCCTCTTCTAAACTAGAGGCAGAGTTAACACAGAAATAGAAGGTGGGCAGCTGAGGCCAGTAGGGAGCTATCACTATGGATTTATAAAATGTACTATTCGTGTTCCTTTAAAAATCCCCTCCAGTAAAGGGCTAAAAACTAACTGGGTAACAGCTGTCTTTGACTCTAATAAAACCAGTGAAAGGAATTCCAAACAGTTTCTAGAAAGAATTTACTGGGTCCAGAGAAAGTCCAGAGTGGGAATACTGAGGTCCCAGACTACAAACCTGCCCTCGCATATGCTCAGTGTATCTCAAAGGAGTGGAAACTTGAATGTGGAGCAGAAGTAGGCTTCTGTGACTTCTTCCTGTGCCTGGACAGAACTCTTCCTAGTAAGTAAGCTAGGTAGAAGCCACCTGCCATTCCCCACAGTCTCTGGGCCAGCTGGATGGCAGAAGGCAGCTATCACATGCAGATGATGAAAATGACAGGGTGTCATGAAGTAAAATTCTGCTTTTCTTATTCTTCAAGTTACTTAGAAGCTCTTGGCAGCTGTCTCAAAGTTATAACAGTTCCCACAGATTCAAGTCTGCTGTTAAAATTTCCTCTGCCTGCTCAGAAATGTTACTGTGGTGCAAATGAGAATCCAAGCCATAACTCTCAAAGTGCCCCTCACTGGGCGTAAAATCCATTTTCACGTCTTTGCATCAGCCCCAGATAAACAGAAAGTGCTGGCCCCTACAGGAAGGTGAGATGCAGTGGTACCAGGAGTGCTAAAGCTACAGCATCGAGCCATTAGGTGTACGGGCAGAAAGAGCCACAAACCAACACTGGCTGTTATCAATTTGATGGAAGACTGAAAATTTAAAATCCAATATCAAGGCTGTGTAAAGATTGCTTTCAAGTCAGGGTCCTTGTCCCACTTTGGGGGCCTGACTCTACTGGAACGGACCAAAGTAGGCCTCTGGGGAGATCTGATAGGACAGGCAATAATCTTTAATCAGGAGATAGATTCTAGTTAGGACAATGACAGTATTTCAAGGGCTCACAACATTCAGGCTCCCAATTCAGAAAATTTAATATGTGTAGCAGCGGCAGAGTAATTTATGGAGAAGTTTGTCTGTAAGAAAAGTTCTTTAGAAACCATTCCATGAATAGATACTCCACACACAAAATAGAAATTTTGCCTCCCTCTCCGATGAGACCCAAAGCTGATCCCTGCAGAGGAGAAAGTGTAGGGCTTTATTTCCAAGCAGGTGACACCATGAGGTTATTTGAGATGGGCCAGCTCTTCAGTCAAGAACTACTGCAAAACAGAATAAAACAAAACACTTGTACTCCTAGTAAAATTATTCTCTCAATTAACCTATAAATGCTGTTCTTGTTAACCAACATATTTTCAACCAAAGTGTTGTCAGGAATTGTGTGCTTTCACTTGTCACATAAATAATTAGGTCATACATACATAGACAATAGCTACACAATACAAAACAGATTGCACAGCCCCGGACAAAGCGACATTATTGTCATATATTGCTATACTGTACAGGAGAAAAAATTAAGTGCAGATGAAATCCTTGGCCTGTAAGTGCACGATCCCAAGTGTTGTGTACACAGGCACAAGAAACAATATTCCTCTGTATTTTTAACACCAACTGTTGACATTTCTTGCTTTCCTGCTTCCTGCCTTGTTGATCTGGCAGCACTCCTCCTTCCAGGAAATGACGGCATACGTTTCCTATACTATCTTCAACATTCATTCACTGTCTGCCCTCTTGCACATGTTTTTTCTGCAGTATTTTATCATCTACAGGATGTTATCGGTTTTCCGATTTTCACATAGAATCATAGAATGATTTGGGTTGAAATTCAAGTCCACCCAGTTTCAACCCCCCTGCCATGGGCAGGGACACCTCCCACCAGGCCAGGGTGCTCAAAGCTCCATCCAACCTGGCCTTGAACACCTCCAGGGATGGGGCAACCACAGCTTCCCTGGGCAACCTGAGCCCTCACCACCCACACAGTAACAAATTTCTTCCCAATACCTAATGTTTGTAATTGGCAAGTAGGAGTAGGTGTAGGTTTTGGGTCATAGGTTGGACTCGATGATCTCAAAGGTCTTTTCCAACCTTATGATACTGTGATACTGTAATCTAAATCTCTTTCAGCTTAAAACTGTTCCCTCCTCATTGTATCTCTGAACTGATAAAGAGTTCCTCCCCAGCTTTCCTGGAGCCCCTTTCAGTACTGGGATTCTGCTCTAAGGTCTAACCAGAGCTTTCTCTTCTCCAGGCTGAACAAGCCCAGCTTTCTCAGCTTGTCCTCTTACGTGGGGTGCTCCAGCCCTTGGCTCATCTTTGTGATGTCCTCTAGACTCACTCCAACAGTTCCATGTCCTTCTGTGCTGAGGACTCCAGACCTGAACACAGGGCTCCATGTGGGGTCTCACAGGAGCAGAGTAGAAGGGCAAAATTACCTCCCTCGCCCTGCTGGTTGCTCTTCTTCTGATGCAGCCTGAGTTGGCTTTTTGGGCTGCAAGTACACATTGCACTTCTCCATGTTAAGATTTCCCTTTTTTAAGTAGGTCATTTTTTCAGAAATTTCTCTAAAAATCTTGTCTTGCAATCAGTTTGTTCTGTAGGAGAGAACTCAGTAGTTCATTCTATTGACAGAGAATCCCAGTGATATGTATTCGAGTCCCTTGCTTCTGATCTCCAGCCTTCTACAGAACTAGCTCAATGTCTAAGCACTGGGCACCCCCCCCTTATTAGATGCATGCTTGTTGGCTGGCACTGGTACATACCCACCACTGGAAAATCCAGCCTCTATCAACAGCTCTTTTTCTGGAAACTCCCCAGACACAAATGGTCCAATAACAAAGGTATAAGAAAAGTATGCATCTTGTTCCTAGCATAACACAGCAGTCGGCAAGATTTCAAGACACATAGTTACTTGCATTAATTCCTTGTGGCAACTTATTACCACTTGTTATGCAAGGCATGACCTGGCATTTGAGTCATGATAGAGTTGGCAAACAGTAAAACCTCTGTAGGCAGGTGTCAAAAGTCCACAAAATCACGTTAAATTGAATATTTAGGGATCCTGAACTTTTCAGGCAGGAGAACAGTTTCAAACAACCCTGGTTATTTCCTGTCACACAACTGTTCAGTGCAAATGACTGTTGCAGGAGAAAGGAAGGTACTGCTGCAACTGCAGAAGTTGATGCAGGCTTGAACAGCCATGTGCAGCAACAAGGGAGGGTGAAGTTCACAGGCTACTGGCTTAGCTTGCTCCCGTAGCCATAATTTCCTCAGTTCTGTACTCAAGATCAGATTAACGAATTTGTGAAACAAAAATAAAGCTCTGTTAGTGAGTGGATTAAGCTGGACAATGCAGTTACAGCTGCAGAACTGATACTGCATTAGACAATCTGTCAAGATCTCTGGCTCAGGCACCAGACTCTCATGTTATTTACCTTTGATTTGTTCCAAGTCACTGTCATGTATTTAATATGTGTTCCAAGGATGAACTGTGTATGTATCGGCTCTGCAGTTGGTATGTATTAAATTAATGCCTGAGAATTCAACCTTAGCCGCTGATTAGTACCACAGGACTTGTAATGTATTCAGTGATGGAGGACATAACTGGTACTGGAGGTGCGTCCCATCTGCTGATTTCCAGCTTACTGTGCCCTGAAGTCTTTGTGCGTCTGCTCGATTGGTTTGCTCCGGCACTGCAGAAGTCCATGTTACACTTGCAGTATTAACAAGCAATGCGTGTGTGGAACGGAAAGAGGGTAACTGTAATCATGTAAGTGCTGCAAATCTTTCATCCCACCAGGAATTTTACTCTTCAACTCTTTCCTCTCTGCAGCATGTTCCTCTTAGAAAACTGAGCACATCTGTTAAAAGTTGTAATAGTCATCTGCTTTATGTGCCAGTAGAGTTGCACTATTCATGGGGCTATATTGGTGCAGCAACAATAATGAAGATGAGACTACATGCACTTCAGCACAAGCTGGAGAAGTCCACTGGGAAAATCAGGATGATATCAAACAGCTGCATTTTCAGGGTTATTATTTATTCCAATTGGATAAAGCCAACCTCTGTTGTAGCTGCAGCATCCTTTGAATGATCTCTGAAAGGCACAGCTTGGAGATATCGAGGTGGTTCTACACAGTTCTAGTTTTCAAGGTGTCTAAGAAAAGCCGGGGCATGTACAAATCACAAGAAGCGAAGAGCTGTTGCTGTGTGACAGTCAGCCCCATGGAAGGAACAGAGACATATGCAGCTGCCACCTTCTGCCCAGGTGCAAAGACCATTAGCCTCGTCCCCGTATGGTAAGAAGCAAAATACAGTTTCGGTCTAGTTACTTTCCTAATTTTAGCTTTCAGCCTTTCTACACACTGGACAACAGTAAGGAACAGAAATGTTCTGCAAAGTAAGTCAAAGTTCTTCTCATAATCCTGGCTCAAATGTCTAAGGCTTTAAAAACTAATGTAAGTCCTGCAAAGTCTTGCGATTCTTCACGGTTCTCCATAACTTAGAAGGTTCAGCATGGGCCACTCCCTCCTCATGCAGGTCACGCTCTCTGTTGACTGCCAAGGCTTTATCAAGGCGTCCCAGCTTCCTGCCTGCTGCTAGACCCAAGAGTTCATATGGAGAGATGTGTGCTGACCCTGTAAGCGTCCAGGTATGTTATGAAAAGCTAATGGAAGACTCTGTGTGTTTATGGGTAGAACTTGGGCAAGCAGAGTCACCTGAAAACAGATACAGCCATTCGCACTCAGATTTCAGAACAGCATGTTCATCATGGCGCTAGAACTACCACACACTCCTAAACTGCTAACCTGCACACTGAGTGTGCAGTTGCCCCAGAACATCTGATATACGATATCTCTATATACTCAGCTTTTGCAGCATAGGAACTTTGTTAGCTTTGTCTTCTTTAATTGTCACTTACAATTTACTCA
This sequence comes from Neomorphus geoffroyi, assembly GCA_033558235.1. Classification (NCBI taxonomy): domain Eukaryota; kingdom Metazoa; phylum Chordata; class Aves; order Cuculiformes; family Neomorphidae; genus Neomorphus; species Neomorphus geoffroyi. The sequence continues at coordinate 8,698,488 of JAUMJM010000012.1, forward strand.
GATCATAAGGCCTTGTCATCGTATTCTTAATTCTGCCTGCTGAAGTCTGGCAGATATTTGCACTTGTTGAAAGCCGAGCACAAACCTACAGCCAAAACGACATTCCCAACCTGCCACTGGCATTCCCTGCCTTTCCAGATATTTGCATTGCTGAGTTTTAGGTAGATTATTTCATTTTGGTAATGTATTGTTACATTTCGGCTAACAGACAGTCTGAGTCATCATAAGAACTCATGTACCTATCTATGTCTATTGACAGTCAGATCATTTTAGATTCATGCATCTGAGATATTTTGGATAGTAATTTTTCACCTTCGCCACAGGTTAAGTGACATCCCAGGCACTGGTCAAATACCCAGGCTTGTCACACTGGCTTTAAGAAAGGAATAAAATATTGCCCAAGGCAGCTGCAATTGCCAGAAAAGAGAATGTTCACTAAGGGATGTAGACTACTACAAATTTGCTTACTTAAAACATTAACTTCAGCTCCAAAACTTGAAAGCTTCTGAAACTTTCCTCACCACCTTGAATGGAGACAATTATTGCACCTAAAGGGCCAGAAACATTGGTTCTTTCTTCCAGATACTACAGGACTCCAACTATTTGCTCAATCTCTAATGGCAGGGCAGAGTAAGATAGGATTCACATTCACTGTTATGTTCTGCTATCAGCACATTGAACAACCTGTCCAAAATAGTCCAAATGTCAGGATGTCCCAACGAACAACTGGGGAGAATTGAAAAGGGATACCATAACCAAGTAACTACCATTTCTGTCCTTTGAGGGAAGCAAGGGAGAAAAAGCAACACAGTAACTTGCCAGGTTCACCGACTAATTATTCTCACTGCAGCACACATACCACAGAAGTCCATTTACAGTGTCAAAACTTGCCCAAGAACCGAGTCCTTGTGCTCAGGAGCAACTCAAGGAAAAGGTTTGGAGCAATAAAGACTAAAAATCTGATTTCATTATCCAGCCTACAAAACCCTTCATTTTTTTGGCTTCCCAAAAGAGCTACAATAATTGTATTGTAATTCTGAGACTTTCTCATAGTAATTTTCCATGATGAGAAATAGAAAATTTGAGAAAAGCTGACAGTGAGACAAAAGTAAAATAGCTAGGGTGTCTCCAGAGAGGAAAACTGGATCTGGATGATCTAAGCAATGGAGAAAGTCAGAGATGCAGATCATTACACACTCAAATGAACTCTTATTCACCAGGCTGTTTTGTCTGCACAGCCCAAAGAACCCAGACGCCAACACCAGTTAAAAAATGGGTGGTGAGAATCCTTGGCTAAACATGCCAAACAGCAGCACCTTGTTAGAAAAAAAAGCTGAAGATAAGGCAAATCTATGTTCTTAAATGGGCCAAGTGTAGAAGATTTGTTGCATTTTATTTTTACCAAACACTGCCATTAAATGTTTCAGATTCCTTCAAGAGCTCAAGGCATAAGGAAAAGAAATTCAACTGTGTTAACCCACGAAAAATAGTTTCAAAATATTTTAATAGCAATGGGCCAAATTTTAAGAGCGGTTGTATAAGGCAGTGTTTTGCCTTGCATTTGCCTATACACTAACACAGTTCTATGTACTGGCAAGCTCATGCTTGCCCACACCCATCTGTACGTACAAAGCCTGCTTTGATCGTTACTTCTGCTCCTGTCCACTCCACTGGGCTGCCTGTCTTGCAGAAGTAACCTGCAAAAATCACTTTCCGATCAGCAGTAAAAGCAGGAACGTTTGAGGTAAGGGAGAAGGTTGCTCCAAAATGTGTGGTTCAGGCAAAAAAATGGAAATGTTTCAAATTGATGTTACTGCATCCCAGTCTTTATGTGCATGCCTGGCATTAGTAATTGGACTAAAAGCCAGCTTGATTGTCTATGATCTAGCAGTAAATGAAGGCAGGACATGAAGCTTTCTTCTGAGTCATTTAGGTTTAGCTACTACCTTAATAGCCTGCCCAATGCTCCGTTTGGCTCTCCAAAAAAACTAGTTCTTTTCTACAAAGCATGATACAGACTAAAAAAGGTTCCAAGAGAACACTCATGTGCTTGCAGAAGATATCAAATCAGAAAAGGTGGCTTTCCCAGGCACTCAGCTATACGCCAAACCATGCTGGAAACAGCACTGTACTGGCTTACAGGGTATGTCATTTCTCATGCACTTTCAGTCCAAGCTGTTTAATCACTGGGCTTCAAATCACATGTGCTAAAGCTCAGGTGAGTCACGAACATCAAGAAAAACAAGATTAAGCCTGTCATATCCCATCTGCTCCATGCACAGAAAACCAGTTGCACAGCTGTGGAACAGTGAAAGCCGTAGAGCGTCATGGAAAGAAGCCAACTTCCAGTTTGCTGCATTCTCCATTTACCATCTTCCCTTCACAGCATTTTCTTGCTACTTTCTCACCTGAGCTACATGCTCTTTCTTAGGAAAATCTCACCCCAATAATATTTTCTACAACTTGAAGTTCACTTCCATTTCTGCTTCCTAGAAGAGAGCTGTTACATCAGGGAAGTGGCGTGCTGCTTCACGTCTTGACAACACTATGCCAGCTATTAAAATAGGAATACCTAAAACTCTTCTGACAAACGTCGTGCTAAAATATCGTACAGAAGAAAATAAAGGCTTTCATAGATTTGGCCTAAGTCATTCAAGCTGAAATGAATTCTAGATACTTCCATTTCAAACAAAAAACTGATTCTCATTTGCAAATTGACCAATGTCATGCATATGTCTCACTAAGCTTAATATGTTCCAGTCATGTACTGCTAGGAGCCTCTCCTCAAGCAATCAAATCCACTTTAGTTGTGGACAACTCTTTCTTTGCCCTAAATCTGCTATTTTGTTTGAAATCTTCAAGCAACTACATCTCCACTTAAATGGTAATTCTAGGTATGTAACTCAGTGTACCTGTTTTCCAATGAAGGCACAGTTAGAGGAGCAGTAAACCTGTCTGTATTACACGTTTCTATACCCGAATCATTTTTACATCAGCAACTACAGCACAGCATTTTATAAGGCTTTTTATTCTCCTACCAGTAGTTAAAAGCACACACTAACTGATTTGCTTCCATTTTAACTCCACACAAGCCTTATGTTAAGTAATAGTACTTGTGCTTCTACTTCCAGGGATCCCAGGTTTTGTAGGTAACATCCTCCTGAACAACAACTAGGAAAATGAGGATTGAAAAACAATTTGATTTCCTCTACAATCTTTTCTATATCACATAAGCACGTCTCAATCTCAGAGGTCTGTTCCAACCTTATGATTCTATAATCTTCTGGAGCTATCAATGCCTTTCTTTTCCTGCAGATCGATGCAAGGGGTATGAGGACATCAGATATAGTTTCAAGCAAACATGAACGTTCATGTAAGGTTGCACTGATAATCAGCATTACCCCAGGAAAATTTTCTTGCTTAATATAAATGATAGCATAGTTTCCATACGAATCCAAACTTTGGTAAACCATACAAATCCATAGTGGGTTTGAATTAGTACTTATTTTCTTTTTGAGAGGAGAGGAATCTGCAGAGACTGTAAGTACCAGCCAAAATTCTCCAACAGGGGTATTAAAGACAGGCTTTTAAACCTATGCTCAGCAGCTGATCATCTCAACTGTCACTTCATAGTTCACTTTAGGACCCCAGTTTTCAAAAAGGGATCAGGACTCAAAATGTTTGGGCTTTTAAATATGACACACAGCTCTCAACAGGAACAGGTGCCCATTCCATTCTTCAGAGGTCAGAAATATCAAATATTCCTTTTGAGCTCAAGGGATTCTCAAAACTGCAAGATCTGAACTTCCTTGTAAGTCCATACCTTCCTGACCAGGTAAAGGAGGTGAGCTGAAATTGTCCAGCTTTTGAAACACTAAGGCTTTTTTTGTTCCAAACACTTGCTATATCTTTCCAACAGGAAAGGGTAATCAGCTGCCATGTGAAAAGCAAGCAGAAATCAACTTCATTATGTGAAAACCCCCACACTTTTAGGACTACTTTTAAGTAAGTCGCTCTCTTTCAGCTGAAAATCTCCTATAACTGGTTTCACATACACAAATCTTGTTTTACTACTTAATTTCCCTGGGAGCAAGAAGAAACATTTAATATCCCAGATGTTTGAAGAATGATGTTCCCTCAGACAGGAGCTCTATGAAACCAGTTTTACCATTCTGTCTTTTCAAAGGTAAGTACGTGTGGGGTGCTGTGTGATGTTCTTGTTAGAGAACAAAGGGAAGGGGATACACTTACACATCTACAGCACAAATTTCCAGAGTCTGGCAGAATATTTCACATGTATTACACTGCCAGAGAAAACTGCATGCTATTTAAATTTTATTCAAATTAAGAGACTGCGTATTAATCCCTTGCTAGAAAAGGACACAAGCTGGCAAACAGGCCACTGACAGCATTGGCTGGCAAACTTTTCTCTTAACCTTACTTGGAATTAAGTGAATAGGGTTTATTTTTTTAATTTTCAATTGTGTTCTAAATTTGACTTCTTCTCAACATAAGCCTCTGCCCAAGATTGTCACGCAGAACCACACACAAGTACAGATACAGCTTTTGACTTGCTCCTCCTTAAACGGAGCCATGTGTTTTACGTGATGAGTCAGTTCTAGCTACGCAGGAAACATTTGCAACAAGTGGTGTGAACTCCTCTGTGGACAGGCCTGGAAAAGAAGGGAACCTGGCAGAAAGGAGCTTCACTGGCCAGGTGCTTTTATGGCCCCACTTGCATTGCTACTTCCATTGCCATTTTGTTTGCTGCAAAGTTCATTTATTTCAAATAGAGGAAGAATACATAAGATGTTCTGGTAAGTCTCTCTGGTACCTAGGCAGCCTGGCTCCAGTTTATGCCACACTTTTGGCAGCAGGCAGACAAAAGACAGATTAGAAGGAGGAAAGATGCATATGTGGAAGTGGAGGCACTTTATGACTTTGGGAATAATGGAGATGTAATAAATAATAGAAGCAGCAAAATGGGAGACACCGCACCAAGCTCATAGGAGCAGCAATTCTGTGAAAAGACAGAGCAGAGACAAGACATATTGTAGCTGTTACACCTCCTTCCCACCTCCACAGTCCTAACAACTAAAGAGAATTTTCTCTTTTGATCTTTCATATTTCAGCTGATCCTTTATTAGATCATGGAAATTGGAACAGTTTCAATGGGAAGGTGCAAGAACACTCCTACCACAAAACAGTTTAACACATGGTTAAACTATGAGGGGCAAGAAAACTCTTCCACAGAATACGAAACATGACTTTTAACCCTCACATGGAGAAGAGAAAGGTAAGTGACCCTAGTCCTGTGTGTTCTAACTACTGAGCTATTGTACAGAAAGTGAAACCAACACCACCTGCCCAGATTTTCACGTTATGTAAAGCCCAAATCCATAAAAATATAGACCAAATAAAGCACCTCAGGTAAGATGAGTAGAAGAATGCCTCGTTTAGGAAATCCATTGTATACTGAGGAACTGGGGAACTTACCGAGCAACCCCAGCATCACAGTAACTGAGCAAAAGTTCTGAGGATTTATATCTTGGACTCAGGTGTTTATTTCTACCCAGGACTCAGGAGATGGCATTTGACTTCTATGCTCCCAATTCCTTAGCTTTTCTGTAAGGATAATTGTGCCTCCCTGAATTGCTTTAGCAGAACAGCAAACAAAGAATGCAAGGCACTCACATCTTTTGACAGTGGAGGCACACAAATTATATAGAAAGGCGTGAGGACTCTGAGAGCATTATTTACCTTCATAAAACAGGTCTACATGATACTAGGAAAATTAATGAAATGAACTAGAAAAACTAGCACCAAACAGGGTTCCAGGTACAAGACCTGAGACACTGACTTAACCAACATCAGCTCCGTTCAATATGGAAGAAGGATGCAGTTCTGGAAATTCATAGCTTTACAGAATCAAAAAAGAATAACTCCCCACAACTACATTATAATTATGCAAAAAAATTTACACTGCTGCTTTGAGCTGGAATTATTGTACGTATGTGGGACACAAACCTAGGAAGGGCTGAACACCTTTAAGCCGCATTGTCTTCAGATGAATCATTAAATTACATTCTGTTATACTGTCTATTATATTTAGTGGGCTGTCATATAATTAAAAGTCTACTATAATTCAATATCATACTACATAAAAGGAATAAGTGAACTTACACTTGTATACTTGGTATTGTTAGAGCTTGGTAGAATTATTATGCCATTAAGTTAGCTTTTCATTAAAAGGTTGGTCCTGAAATGTCTTTAAAGGCAGCTGTAAGGAGTATGAGCTGGCACCTGCTATGGACCACATTGAAATAGATTATTCCCACATTTTTGGGGGGATGCTCAAAGATTACTACTTAAAGAAGCCAGAATTTGTTTTAAAATGGTAGAACGCAGATGATTAATTCCAGTCTCAGCAGATACAAAGACCCCTTCTGACTTTATCATGAATGAAAACATGTCACCAACTCAAACACAAGAAGTGACTCCGCACCTGGATGTGGAGCTGCCTCTTCTCAGCAGTACGCTCTTCCGTTTCTCCAGCAGTCCTTCTTGCCGCGCTTCCTTGGCGCTCCTGTGCAGAGACAGAAGAAGGAATGGGGACAAAAGTAATCAATTCAACCTTTAGGGAACAAGTAGCCATCAGGACCATTGCTTTCAGTTCACCTGGGGGAGGGGGGGAAGAGAAAGATCTTGAGTAAAACAAAAACTATACTATAAAATAAGGTTAAAGGAACATCACTCCAGTTGCAAAATCAAGCTCTCGAACATTAAGAATCACCAGAATTACTCGTGTGACACTATAGAAATTCCCTTACATATTTGAGTACGGTCTTTTAATTATCTCACATAAAGGATTTTTCACAAGTTCCATGCTTCACTCAACACAGGAATGGACAATAGTCACTTAATCCTTGGCTTTAGCATCATTGTTCAGGGTACAAAGAAGAGGGAAGAACAAACTGCATTAAGGCACCAAAATGTTTCTATGTCCTCCTGTGCTATAAAGAACAGAGGGCATGCAGGTGGGGAAGTCCATGCTCCCTTGCCTGTAGCCAGCTGTGTCTTCACTTGGGTACCACTACGGATTTCCAGGAGGAGATAATTATCTGCTGTTTACACTTCTGGCAACCTGAAGGACCTCACTTCCTCTCCAGTGCAGGCACTCTCTTGCACACCTTAGAGGTTATCCGGTCCTTCTCACATCTTCTCATTCCTCCTCTCTTCCCATATCCCATCTGTCCTCAACCTGTAGTCATCTGGACATAATGTTGCTGCCCACTGTCTCCTGTGTCTCCATTTAGGTCACAACAACCCCATGAAGCGTTCCAGGCTTGGGGAAGAGTGGCTGGAGAGCTGCCTGGCAGAGAGGACCTGGGAGTGGTGGTTGGCAGTGGCTGAACATGAGCCAGCAGTGGCCCAGGTGGCCAAGAGGACCAATGGCACCTTGGCCTGTGTCAGACCCAGCGTGGCCAGCAGGAGCAGGGAGGAGATTGTGCTCCTGTGCTCAGCGCTGGGGAGGCTGCACCTCGAGTGATGGGTTCAGTTTTGGGCCCCTCACTCCAAGAAGGACATTGAGGGGCTGGAGCATGTCCAGGGAAGGACAACGAGGCTGGGGAGGGGCTGGAGAACAAGTCCTGTGAGGAGAGACTGAGGGAACTGGGAGTGTTTAGCTCAGAGAAGAGGAGGCTGAGGGGAGACCTCATCCCTGCCTACAACTGCCTGAAAGGAGGCTGTGATGGGGTGGGTGCTGGGCTCTGCTCACAGTGACAGCGATGGGACAAGAGGAAATGGCCACAAGTTGCACCAGGGGTGGTTTAGACAGGACATTGGGAATAATTTCTTTATTGAAAGGGTGGTCAGGGATTGGCACAGCTGCCCAGGGAGGTGGTGGAGTCACCATCTCTGGAGGAGTTTAAAGGAGGGGTAGATGAGTTCCTTAGGGACAGGGTTTAGTAGGGAGACAGGTATGGTTGGACTCCATGATCTGAGAGGCCTTTTCCAACCTTAGGATTCTATGATTCTATGTTTGTCCTGATCATCAGACACAAGCCATACACAAACCAAGATGGATCAGGGCTATGCAAATGCAAAGCTCCCTCTCAAAACTGAAAAGAAGGCAAAAAGTGGCAGAACACCTTCAGCTCCAAGAGCACTCGCTCCCTCACAGTACAATGCAACATCTTAATGAAAACTTTGGAAATAGGAGCAAACATTTAGTTTGACAAGACTGACATCTCTGGAGATAAACCTGGTCATAAGTAAATTTTTGTTGTCCTTAGAGGAGATGGATACAGTGGGTGAAACTTCTGGCCAAAGAAGAAAATCTCAGTGTTTGGTCTGTCATGGAAAATGAGTTCTGCAAGCACCTGATGAGGGTGAAGGTCATGTTCCCATCCTCCAGGCTTGTACTGTGGAGATGTCTTACTTGGTCTGTTTATGCAATTTGATTGTTTACAACACCCAGCCTGAAACCTTTAAGCAAGCATCATCAAGCTCCAACTTCTCTGAAGTTCCATTTATTTCCACAGGAAAAATCACTGTTAGTGCCATAAAGACCTCACTGAATTCAGCCTCAACATGAGAGGGAGGAGCAAGTCTCTCTCCCCAGAAAAAGTAACAGTGTACATAAAAGGGAAAGTAAGCGAAAGAAACCATAACAGAGAAAAGATGAAAAGCAAGAAAGACAATTAGACTGAGCTTAGTCATGATAGAGCGGTCAGAGGTGCTACTTGTCTCTACTTGAAAACTCTTTTCTCTGTCTTCAGTGATTATCTGACACTTGTAACAGCAAAAGCACATGCCACAGCCACGGGGTGCAATGTGCTAGCACAGATGGATCGCAAGTCTGGCAGCTGGTTTCCTACTGCACTCTTTTCTTATCACAAAGAAAGGCAAAATAAGGACAAGTAAAGACATCACACAAGCAGTTTTTCTTCATTCCATGTTTTCACCTATGATGCTACAATAGCTTTTCACCATAGGCTTTTTGTGTCTAGACACCAAAGTGGCTCCACTCCATTTGGAAAGGGAGGAGATGCAGTGCTGAGTTCTCTGTAAAAGCATGCCACATCTGCAACAAATGCAGCTCAGAGATAAGCTGATTGCACACCTTTCTGAGACCTTATTCTTGTGCTAATTCAGGAACACAAATAACTTATTGCACTGTCTAGCTCAGGGTAAAGCTGAGGATGGATCTTGTAAGCAATTTGGAAAGAACAGTGCCTTGTTTTTATTGTGGGAAGCATTCCCTGAGCGTGACACCATTCGAGATGGCTGAAGGGGATTGCATCTGGTTGGGGAGGAAATTACAACCATAATAATTAGCATCAAATTATCTCCTGTCTCATCTTGAGCCAGGCAAGCCCATGATGCTCCTTTTACCAGCTGCCCTCTGGTGGAAGAGGGTTCTGCAGAACAGCCCCAGGCAGGAAACCCCTGGTGCTGTGCACAGGCCAGGAGAAGGCCATGGGTGCCTTCCACATTTCTGTTTTACTTCACTAGAATATCAGGATTTGGTTAAGGATGGGTAAAGTAAGCTAATCCAGGAGAGACAAAATCAGGAGGAACAAACCCTGAGCAAATGTCCTCTGCCCAGGGGCAGGAGAGCTTCACTAGGCTGAGTGGCTGACATCCCTTTAAGCATAGCACCTGTCTTAGTGTTGTCACCTGGTTTCTGACAAGTGGGTAGGCAGCACTTGCTGTATTTATATCAGGGACTTCTAAAACTTTGATCAGGACCATGTTTGCAAAACTTTAAAATAATGTCGTCTTTTTAATCAGAAAGGGGCTCTCTACTTGAAATTGTTATAATAATTATAATTAAATTTAATTCTTACTGTCTTCAGGCAAAGGGCTGGGTGTTCAGGACAAAGCAAGGACAGGTAAAAAAGCTATAGTCTCATTCCTAGCACTGAAACATCTGCTGTAAGAAATCAGAAAAAAAATCCTAGCTATAAGGTCTGTTAGACCATGGAATAATCTTGTCTGGGAAGTACTGGATTCACTGTTGCTGGAGTGGTTTGTGCTTGGTCTAGGCAAATCACCCAGGATGTCTGAACAGAATGGCTTGGCACTGGCAGAGGGGCTGGGCTGGAGCGGGCACAGTAGGTCGCTTTCCATCTCTACACTTTATGGTTCTACAAATTTTTACTCTGTTAGAAACAGGAGAAAGAAAAACAACAACAGAAAATCAAGAGCAAGGCCAAGTAAGTCAGAGAAAAAAAAACAGCAGCAAGGGGATGGCTCAAATGGCACATGGCAGGAGGAATCAGACTCACTGTGGTGGAAGGGATCCTTGAGTCCAGCCCCCTTCTCCGAGCAGAGCTGGCTGCAGTGGGCTGCCCAGCATCGTGTCCTGCTGCAGCCAGCACTCTCCTGGGTGTAACTGGCCAGAGCAGCCCTGGTCAGCCCTGCTCCTCCACCTCGCTGCAGGCCTACACCTCTCATGAGCTCCTCCTCTGGAGAAATACCCTAGAGGCTGGTGGGAATTAGGTGCCTTCATTTTGCTGCTGCAAAGCAGGGGAAAGAAGAAGTGTCACTTTCTGTTGGGCTGTCTCAGCATGCGGCTCCAGTCTTGGTTCTTTAACTGCTGTAGATAGGAGAGCACTGTAAGCCTCTGGGTGTAGAAATGGTCTTGGGTTGCTCATTAGGGAGCTGTCACCTCAGTGTCCCACTTTGGTGTCTCAGCATGCAAAGCCTATAGTGAAAAACTGTTGAAGGATCACAAATGAAAAAGTTACAGTCTCCGTGTGTCCCCACAGTCCCCATACAATTGGACAGGCAGAACCACCCAAAGCCAAGAAGTCAGGCAGTGCTTGGGGAGAGGGAGTGCAAGGTGTGGGCTGCAGTAATCTCTGTATTCTTGGCCACTCTCCAGTCACTTCCCGCCACACACATTTATGTGTACAAGGAGTGCTCTTGCTGTCTTTGAATGCAAGAGTCCAAACCTTGTAATTAAAACAACCTCTTCTTCCTTGAGTTCCCCAGTCACACATACACACATGCCTGGGCTAGTCAATTGCCCTTCCTGCCCAGAGTTCTCCCAGAGCTGACTACCCTTGGAAGGAACCACTTGTGTCACACATGTTCAGGATAAGTCAGGACCATCTCTGCACTTGGCCTAATCAGCTGTAACAGAGGCGGAGAACAAAATCCAAACCATGTGCTTGGACCCTCCTCTGAATTTAATATGAGCAGTTTCACACTGACTTGCTGACCCCGCCCCACCCAAAAGCATCGGTGCTTAACAGTCTCTGGAAATTTATCAGTTCCGTGGGTCCTTCCACAGCTCCTCTCCAAACACAGGAAGCCTGACTGGGGGGGTGGGTAGGGCTTTGCTTTCTTTCCCACTGGTTTTACATGGCTGCCTTTCTTCACATTTGCAGGCACTGGGCATCCCTGGAGCTGTGAGTAGCTTGGGAGTGTCAATGAGAGAGATTTACTGTAGAGACAGAAGAATGCCGTTTCACTTTGCAGACTATGATTTTCAGCAGTATTTCTTAATGATTTAAGTTGTATGAGAATACTTTTCATGGAGAATTGTGGAAGTATTGTTCTAGAAAACCAAGGATTTCAGTAAATCCCTCTTGAGATTTAAAATACACCTGGAAGTTCATCAGTAAAGAAGTAAATCCTACACTTGTCTGCCACACCTTCTACCTGACTAGAGGTGGGATGAGGAGGTTCAGATTTTGTTCTTTCAAGAGCTTTACAACTACACTATGAAGTGATAAAGGCACTTAACAGGTTGTATTCTTTCACGTTTTCATGTTGGTATTATATGGAATTACATGGTATTATCTGTCCCCAGGTACTGACACAACATTTTTAAAACCTGCACTCGCAATTCTATGACATCAACAAAATTCCTTGCTACACAAAACCTTCAGACCACAAACAAGGAGAGGCTACTGAGAAAGGAAAGCATATTCTTCACCACACATTTTCAGCAGAAGCAAAGGGCATGACTCAGTTTCCCTTCAGTCCCCCGGAGCACAAAGCAGCCTGGCTTGCGGTCCCAGCAATAAAATGGACTCAAGTCCCACACTGGCAGCACTGCCACAATGAGCCCTTCATTAGCCAGCACTTCCCGGCAGGCTGTTAAAAGGGGACACAGGTTTACCAAACAGCTAATCCTTGATAATGAAAAGTTTCCCACAAAGCTGTCTTTCCAGGGAGTCTGGGCACTTTCACATTAGCAAGAAGTGAATAGACAAAGTGATTCAGGAAGGCTGCCAGAACAGTAGCTCATACATTGAAACACAAAGACCTGCAGTTTTTGGGGAGCTGAAGAAAAAAAATACAGTAGTGTTTTGAGCTGTTTCTTGTCATCACAGTTACTTTCTGCTTCACTTACTTTCATATTATTTCATCAATAAGTCTTCAAACTACCAAACATTGACACATTTGACTCTTAAATCTCACTTGCAAGTATAAATCAGCCTCTGCACTACCTTACGCCATTCTCCACACGAGGCAGAGGTTTCCTTTCTTTGCTGTGGGCCTCTTCTGGACATAAGCCACTTTTCTTACTATCAGTCCCTAAGCAACTGTATCAGCATTGGCTGCCACCCATTCATTTCCCCAGGGTTTTGTTTTATTTTGGTATTTAATAGGCCGACAATTGGATCTTTTCCTTTAGGGGTCTATTTTAAGAAGGCTTTGTTTAATCAGATGCAAGTAAGCATTTAAGATCCAAGATAAGTATTTTTCCTTTAGAACTGTAAAGGCAATGCACATTATTTGGATTTGGGTAAAGAATATCAGGGTTAACATCAAAACATGAAATAAGGGTTATGGAAACAGCTTTTCTTTTTGACAGAAGAGCACTGGCAAAACAAATTCAGGTTGCCTGAAGAACCAATTCACAAGGTCAGAGAAGCTTCGGGTGGATAGGTCTGAGTTCAGAAGGAGAAGTTGTGTATAACCCCCAACACACAGCGAAGCTCTGGGCAGGACTGTGCCGTCCTCGTTCACCTTCCCTGACACCAGTGAAGGGAGCAGGAGGAGAGCACAGCATTTATCTGTTGTACCTTCTCGTAAAAAAGAACAACACACTTCAGCACGCACAAAGAGTTCTGGCTGTGTCCGTGTTATCCATTGATCCCTTTATTTTCCATCTCCAGTGGAATATGAATGTACTGTGGACACTGGGAGCACCTGCCCCTCAGTCCTGTGTGCATGGTGGGGCACAAAAGGAGCTTGGAGGGAGGAAGTAAATTGGTATAACCCAGCACTGAAAACCTCAGAGACAGAACAAGGCTGACACCTGACGGTTCAAGTCCAAGCCTGAGGATGATTATGCTACTGCTTGTGCTGGTTTGCAGCCAGCCAGCTCCATTGCCTATGGCTGTCACTTTGAAGACGGAGCTTTTATGTCAACACCTATTCAGGTCTAATTCCAGCAGAACTAGCCAGATGGTGAATTCAGCTCAGAAAGTCACTGGCCACATTGCTGAAGTGGTTCTCTCTGCAATGGGCCACCAAGGAGAGGCAGCCACAAGAGGGCAAGCTGCCTCTGCACCAGCCCCAGCCAGCCCTCTCCTGGCCACCGCTACAGCTTCTTGTTTTCTTCAGACACAGCTCAGCAAAAACATTTTTGGACTGAGCTGGGGTCGGGGGAAATGCAGTAATTCACCTGCATTGCCTGAGGCAGGGGAAAGAAAGATGAACCAAACATCTGTCTGGCAGAGAAGGATGCAGGGGTGTTGTTTGACATCTGGTTGAATATGAACCAGCAGTGGCCCAGGTAATCAAGAAGACCAACAGCATCCTGGCTTGGATCAGATATATCGTGGCCAGCAGGACCAGGCAGTGATTCTGTCCCTGTGCTTGGCACAGGATTTGAGGTGCAACCTCACCAGTCTTCAGTTTTGGGCCCCTCACTACAAGAAGGACATTGGGAGCTGGGATGCATCCAGAGAAGGGAATGGAGCCGGGGAAGGGGCTGGAGAACAGGGATTATGAGAGGTGGCTGAGGGACCTGGGGTTGTTTAGCCTGGAGAAGAGGAGGCTGAGGGGAGACCTCGTCACTGTCTGCAACTGCCTGAAAGGAGGCTGTGACAGGGTGCTGGGCTCTTCTCCCAAGTGACAGGAGGAAAGGAAAGGACCTCAAGTTGCTCCAGGGCAGATTCAGATTGGACATCAGGGGAAACTTCTTCACCAAAAGGGTTCCGAGGCACTGGCAGAGGCTGCACAGGGTCACCATCCCTGGAGGGATTTAACAGACAGGCAGAGGACAGACAAGATGCTCAGTTGGACTCAGTCTCAAATGTCTTTTCCAACCAAATGATTCTATGATCAAGAGTCCCTTCCAAACCGGGCTCCTGGAATGGCCCCATTTCAACTCATTACCTTTCTAAAGGTAGAAAAGGTACCATATTACCTTTCTAAAGAATATTCTTGGGAGACTAAAGGGTGCAAACCTCATTTTTTATTTTTCTAAACTAAGTTCCTAAGACTTGCAATTAAAGGGTAACAATAAGAACTACTTGAAGACCTAAGTCTTCACAGACCTACTGGAGGTCTGTGATCTTTATATAATGCACAAGAGGTTTTTGTGCTGAGTGACCAACCATGACATGGTGCTGGCAGTGATGTGAGGCTTTACCAGCAACTACAGCTGCTTTGCCAAGAAAGCACCAGCTTGTAGAGGAAGGTCACTCATGGGATTCTAGTATCATAGTAGTCTGTTAGCCTCTTTGTTGAATTTGACCCTCTGTCTTGCTGAATACTTCCTAGCATGCCTGTGGGTGTATAGGCACAGCCTTTCAGCTTGCTGCTGTCCCCACAGCAAGAGGAGACTGCCATTTCTGGTCAACAGAGAGCGACCAGCTGAGTGCTCCATGATGGCATCCAACCTGTTGCTTTGGAGGTGCTCAACCAGAGCACTCCAGCTGTTTCAGACCACGGCCATCACTGGCAGGGTCAACCTTAACACTGACTTGCTTTCCCCTAGCCTGCCCACATTTTTCCCCAGAGCCTATTTGACTCCTTAGGTTGAAGTGTAAAGGACAAGCTGAAACCTCTCCCTTTGCCCTCTTTCTGCAAAGTGCCTGGGACTTGAGCACTAGAAACCAGCCAGCATATTGCAGTTCTACATCCCCCACGTCCCTTCACTCCCACTCATGGGTACAGACCAGCAGTTTGCAAACAACCATCTGCAAGGTCTCTCCTTGTTGACAGACTTGCACAAAGTTGCATTAGTGCTTTGACTAAACTTAATGCAGCAGAGGGTAAATCAGGCAGCTCAGGCTGGTTAAGAATAATCCACACTCCAACAGGTGAGTGTATTTTTGCCTTAAAAGTCCAAGACAAGTAAGCGAGCCTTGGCTCTTACTTCTTCTACAAGATTCTCTACTTCAAGGGGGGAAAAAGGCATATAAATCGCCTCAAAGATTTTGGGACTGTGGCTGGTCAAAAAAATGTAAAACAAGGCTTATCAGAGCAGTTTCATTCCTGCAGCCTTTAAAGCTATGTGAAGTTGAACATTTGCCATATTGGGGTCCTCTCCTTCCTGTTTATTTGTCACATTATTCTAATTGAACCAAAGATATTATATCATTTTCTCTTTTGGAGTCAATGAACAGATAATCCTCATTTGCATTTGGCAGGCTAGCACAGACCATTCTCTAGTCTTGACCGTTATTGCATATAATGGTCTCTTTTTATTTAGCTCCACCGTCCAAAAGTTGAAAGAGTCTTTACACATTATGTTCTGTTACTAAAAGACAAAAGTTAAACTGTGACTGAGGTTTTGCATCTTGGCAGCATCTCTGCACTCTGCTAAACAACAGCTCATTCCTCAAGAGGCAGAACTGATGAACCTTCGTTTCCTGCAGGTTTGTGCCCTCTAATATATCCTCTAACTCAGGACAGTAGCTGTGCTTACACATTTGATACTTCTACCTCTCTTTCAAATTTGGTTTTAAATTATCAGTAGTTTCAAAAGTTACTTTCAGCGAGATAGACAGGCACAGGTCTCTCAGTTGTCTCACTCTCTTATGCTAAAATTTACAAAAACCTGATTGTTCAAGTTCTTTGGGACTGTAAGAGATGGTCCTTTGCTTAAATCCAAATCTAGTGGACAAATTCTGTTTCAAAATCATACTAGATGAGTTAAAGCACACAACGGGAGCACAGCGTCCCTAGGAATCTGTTCACTTTGGCACCTGAAGACAGAAACTGAGTTCAAGCAACAGGAAGCCAAATACTTTGGACTCCCAAGTTAGCACAGCATTGAGGGGATGAGAGATGTCTTTAAGCCATGAACTTTACCCTCATCGAGAGACACTGAGATGGAAAGGCGAACAAGTTGGACCTCTGTACTGTTGAACAACTGAGCCTTGCTACAAACTCTAGAGAATGAGCAAACCACCACCAGAAGAAGTGGACATCTACCAAGAAGGAAGTATGTCTACGAGCATCCCAATGCTCTTTATACAGCACCCAGCACAGCCACGGAGAGAGATATCAGCACTAATGTGAAATGGAGGTACTGAAATACACTTCATTCCTGTGCTGAGCGAGGAGAAGCCAGGGTAGGGTCAACCTGAACACGAGTTACTCTTTGCATAACTTGCAACAAGGGCAGCATTTCACAAACGCCTGAAGAAAGCCAGAGCATTGATATGTAAAGACAGTAGCCCTGTGCTCTCCTCAGGCCAGCTTCTTATCCTTACTGACTATGAGCCCAGGGGTTTACAAGCCACTTCCTATAGGAAGTGATGGTCTGCACCAGGCAGGCAAAGAGGATGCTGCACATAAACCGTTCTAACAAATCAAAAACAAACAAAAAAAAGAGGCTACCGTGATGCAAGCTCAAATATCAGGCTGCGAACAGGGGCTTACTGTTCAACACATCTGCCTTGTATCTACTACTTTGAACAGATGCCAAGGAAAAGCCTGACTTTGACTCAATCTAATCTGAAAATAGTTATAGGAAATAATGTTGTGAGTTGCTTTCAGTCTTTGGGATTCACTCATTCCTAAAACAAAGCAGGACAGACATTGTATAAGAGTTAGGTTATTTGCATTCGGTTCCTTGCTTTTTCTCAGACTTTCTGAATGACCTTGAGCAAATAATTCACTGTATCCATCCCTCAGTCTCCTTTTGCTACACCACAAAAGATACTGGAACACTGAATTCATGGAGGGGGCACTCAAACACCATGGTGATAAGTTGCATAAAGAAAATTACAGGCCTATTTAGAGGAAAAGATAATGCTGTTCTGACTCTCTGTAAACCATGTGTTCTCCAGAAAAAGCCTTCTCCTTTGGGTTTTGTCCTTTACCATAAAAAACCTTTAGCATTTGCAAAGTAACAAGTTCTTTTCTATCATTCTGTTTTCCTCCTGTGCAAAGGGCGTAATCATATTCTAGGTGCTTCTTTGCAGTGAAAGCGAACAGGAAGCTAAGTGTGAGTTTGTTACATATCGATTCTGTGTTTAAATTTAGTTTGGCCAAAGACTCAAACACTTTCTCCAGATTGCAGGGCGACGTATACATGCAGCAATTTCAGCTGTTGTGTATTAACAAACACATAGCACCAGTGCACTCTTACAGCAGCAGCCTTTGAAGTGAAAGCAAGTTCTAACTTCAGACAAACAAATCTAGATTCTCTTTTGGCTTTCAGAGCTGGTACTGGCAGCAAACAATCTAAACTGTGCTTCATCCATTCAGGAGAAAATACTTGACACAACTCCAGCATGGAAGGAAAGAGATCTGTAGCACCTTTGTAATCATAATTCAGGTAATACACACACAAGACAGATTACTTAGTGGACCTGTTTGATGGTACTTAATCAAAGACAAAACCTGCAGAAGATAGTATTTGATGATGCAGAGAGGATCCCACCTCTAACAGAAATGGATTTCCCTTATAATGTGAAATGCTGACTTCTGCACAAAGGGCTCACATAGTCTGCAGCCTGGGGAATGGATTACTGGAAATACTTTCTAGCAAGTGATTTTAAAGATAAGTACACAGCAGTGTCTGAACTGACCTAGCTGCTACTAAAGCATGCATGGCCTCCCAAGCAATTCTGGATGCTGGCATCCTATTACTTCCAGATGATAGGATATTGAGTTTTTATGCAGTCTCCTAATAAAATTACATCCATATGAGCTCAGTGATCACAGCTATCTCCAATATGAACAGACTCACTGGTTTAGACCCACACCAAAGTAGTTTGAAAAATATGTAGACTGTTAGCCACAGGACCTGCATTTGCTCTGAGAATCTGCATAGCCCAAAATATCAGGCGTTACTTCACATCTTGTTTAAGGGAAGGATATTCAGAAATGCAAGAACAACATTCTCACTGAAAGCCTTCTTGAGCTTTCTAAATCTTATTCTACAGCCACGAATTCCAATGGGTATTTCATTTGCTACATTGCAAATATGAGAACACATGCTCTGCAGCCACCACTTGTGGATGTCAGTCCTACAGTTATTTTGGCTGCAAGACTGTACTGGCATGGGAGATTTTACAAAGTCTCCACAGTAATCTCTGCACCTGAGTGGCATTCCTCAGGGATCAGTACTGGAATCAGTGCTGTTTAACATCTTTGTTGCAGACATGGACAGTGGGATCAAGTGCACCCTAAGTAAGATTGCTGATGACATCAAGCTGTGACACATTGGAGGGAAGGGATACCATCCAGAGGGACCTGGACAGGCTGGAGAGGTGGGGCGGTGCAAACATCATGAAGTTTAACAAGACCAAGGTCCTACACCTGGGTCATGGCAATCCCAAGCACAAACACAGGGTGAGTGGAGAATGGATTGGAAGGAGCCTTGAGAAGAACTTGCAGTGTTGGTTGATGGGAAGCTCAACATAACCCAGCAATGCACATCTGCAGCCCAGAAAACCAATTGTATCTTGAGCTGCACCCAAAGCAGCATGGCCAGCAGGTCAAGGGAGGTGATTCTGCCCCTCTACTCTGCTCTGGTGAAATGTCATCTTGAATACTGTGTCCAGCTTACATAAGGAGCACAGGGACCTGTTGGACTGAGTGCAGAGGAGGGCTATGAAGATGATCCGAAGGCTGGAGCACCTCCCATACAAGAACAGGCTGAGAGAGTTGGGGTTGTTCAGTCTGGAGAAAAGAAGGCTCCAGGGAGACCTCATAGAAGCCTTTCAGTACTGAAAGGGGTCCAACAAGAAAGTTGGAGATAGACTTTTTACAAGGGTAAGTAGTGATAGGACAAGGGGGAACAGCTTTAAACTGAAAGAGGGGAGATTTAGATTAGACATTATGAAGAAATTCTTCACAATGTGGGTGGTGAGGTGTTAGCACAGGCTGCCCATAGAAGTGGTGGATACCTCATCCCTGGAGGTGTTGAAGGTCAGGTTTGATGAAGCTTTGAGCAACCTTATCCACAGGAAGGTGTCCCTGCCCTTGTCAGGGGAGGTGAAATTAGATGATCTTTTAGGTCACTTCCAACCCAAATCATTCTATAATTCCTTCCATGTTTGCTGCCAAAAGAAATACACACTCTACCCTCCACTAAAAACATGCTTGAAAAATACAGGCTTCTCATATTCAACATAACACATACTTGGGATACCATTATTTACATAAGATCATTCTTTTCTATTACATTAAAAGTCATTGTGCAGCTAAAAGGCATAATCTGCATAATGAAAATCCAGATGGAAAAATGGGAATGTACTCTGTGGTTAAATTTCACTTGCCAAACACACAAGATGGCTTAAGAGGCATTTCATGTCTCCTTGAAGGTTTTTTATGCAGTGTTTCACAGGGAAGTCACTGTTCTTTAACCCACTGGCTGTCACTGCCCCCTTGAGAGGACTCTGCTTTCCTGAGAACCTACTACAGCCTAAATCACAAGTGGTATGAACACTAAGGAAAGGAGAGAGAGAGGACAGATGTTTGTGCCGCAGCAGACAGATTTGCTGGCAACTGGTGTGAGTTTTTTGGTCCCAACATACTAACTTTGCACCATCTGCTACAATAGCTAGAAACACATTCAATCCAGTATTTCTCTCTAGGACTACAATGATTACTACACATGATATCAATATGAATGACACAGGAAGAGTTCTGCCTCACAGATGAATGGGAACAGCATGCTCTCTGTTAAGTTTCCCTTTGTCATACACTAATAATATTCTCTGACCAAAGCATAACATTAGTCTTTCACCTCATCCATTAAATACATCTCAGGTGTGTTAAAGACGGCTAAAAGCCAAACTGGATGCCAATGACACCGGTTCCAAGCTTATCACAAACCCATATCTCAGGGACCCTCTCTCCTGAATAGCAACACAGCCTTTTTTTGCAGACAATGGCCAAAATACGAATTAATGCCAGCAGGCTGACAACTGACACCAGAAAGGAAGTACTTCCTGACAAACAGGATGGCATATGGAGCCATTCTTCTCCCATGCCAGTGACAACTCCCTCTGGCAGCTCCCTCTCTCTCAGCTGAGGAACTGTCAGCTGAGGAACTGTCTATGCATTGCCAACTTTAACTCTTGATCTACACTTCACCAAACTTACTCTGGCAGTCAGACAGATTCACTGTGTCGTGTGCACATCAAGCAGACAGGGAACTGACAGGAAACCCCCTTGGCTAAACAAATCCCTGTTAATGCCAACTTGCCATATTTCAGATCCCTGTCATCATCTCTCTGGTATGTGCTACTGGCTGGACAGGATCAAATTGCTGGCAATGGTCACAGAGCTGGCTTCTAAACTCGGCCTTGGAGACACGGGCTAAATCATCAGCATCTGGCAAACCACTCTGTAAGATGCAGCAAGAGGTACCAATGAAGGTGCTATCCTGGTGTGTTTTATGCCTTGTTCCATTAGCAGTGAATACTGCCTTCCATCACAATAGTCTCACAGCATTAACACATTCTCAGGATTTCCATTCCCTAGCAATACAGCACTTGGCATAAAATCAGAAGCAGACAGCAGGTCTGCTCTCTGTGCAGCAGCAGCTCCTCCTTCAGTGGGAGAAGGGCAAGAGAAAAGACACTCACCTTCACTGAGTTAGTAACTTCCACTGTGCTGACTCGCATTGTTGACTCTAATCCCACCCAGACAGAAGTACTTAGCTTGAATTTAGTGATTCCTTAAATACATCCCAAGAAGAGACAAGCAGGATAAAACTTGAGAGCTACTGGCTTCCAAGCCCCTTAATTACAAACAGAAGCTGGACATTGAATTACTGCCCATCAACTACAAGTTCAGTTCTTCTGCTACCAGAGTCGCTCTGTAAGGCAGATGGCTACAGCACAGTGAGGTTCCAGCTCTTTGGAGAGGGTACAAATTTGAATAGAGAAGGTTAATGGAGATAAGCGTTACATTCTGTCAACTGCCTCTCTTTTATCCATCTCTTAGCTCTAGCTGCTTGCTCCCTTTGAGACCTCAGACCTTGCCTTTTTGACCTGTAATCTCCATTGTGATTGTTAGCGTCATATTTACAATCAAAATAATCAAACCAAACTAACCAAAACAGTTTCTTTACTAAGTCTTTTGTGTCAGCCAATGTATCTGGCATCTACTCTATCACTGCTAATAAATGTGACTTGCATATTTATCTCAGTTCTCAGCTGCTGTACTGTGACTGAATACTTCCTTAAGAGGACAATTCTTTTTTAAAAAGGAGACTTTATGACTTTTGCCAGGCTGACTTCAGAGTAATGGGCAGGTATTGTCCCACACAATCCTCACTTGCCTCCCCCTCTGGTATCAGAGAAGAGGATTTGACTGTGTACTGTACATGGGCATCCTCTGAGCAGAACACACCAGCAGATGAGGGCTTGCATGTTTTATTTCTCCATGAGCCTCTCTGTCCATTCATTTGTGAACAGCACAGACTATGAAACCATGGCTCTCCCCTTGGCCCATGAGGTCACATAGGTTACAGCTGAGTAAAAGATGTCGGGGTTTTACAGAAGACTGACGCTCAGTATAACTGATGCAACCTGCCTAACTCAAATACAACAAACACTTCAAGTACCACAGCCTGTAATCAGAAATATCCCAGAAATTAAAAGTACAAACCTGGTATACACAGAAATCTGGCAGTGAGGAATCACCTTCTTTCCAAAGACTGTTTTGACATCGGACCACTAACAGTTCAGGTCCTGAAAGGGAACCTCATTTCCATCCCAGTACTCTTGGGAGCCTTGGATGGGGGTGGAGAGGGGGTAAAGCAGAGACTGAAAAATGACACACACCCAAGGGGAGTAACCTTCCCAAGATAATCAATGGCTTCCTAACGAGGAGCCGGCTCCACTGAATATTGATTAGCTAGCACTGGCAAGGCTCTGCTCTGGGGAGGTCAGCACTTCTGCCAGCTGCCTTGTGTAAACACAAAGGAGGCCTCAGCAAAAGGCAAATTGTAAATGGCAGGTTTTATATAAGAGACACCATTCAGACCCCCAGTAGAGGAAAAAAAGCTCAGAAAGTATGGTCACAGCCCTAGCAAGCACAAAGCATCAACAGCCCTGCAAATTTCTGTTATTATACTGTGCTGTGAAGTGCAATCCCAAGTTAGTCTTAATAAACCTTTTTTAACTAGCATCACTTGCAAATAACACATGATACTATGAGGTGCTGCAGGATCCTCTTCCCTAAAGATTTCAGAGATACATGAAATGGGATGCAATCACAGCCAACTGCCTCAGAATCATTGTCCAGCATTGCACCTCAGCACACACAGGGTGTGTTTATGCATTTCAAGGTGATACCAGGTGCTGGTAGCTAGCCAGCTGTAAGCATGTCACACACCTGAAGCAGCACAACTCTGTGTTAGTACTCCATCCGCCTCACAACACTCTGTTCTTACTGACCATTCAATAAATACAATTCTAGGATTTTAGTATATTGCTTTTCTCTGTAAATAGTTAGATACTAATTTTATGATTACAGACATTGGTAGATACATGCAGAACAAAGTGCCAAGGAAATTAGCTGTTAGTCACTAAAAGGTTATCCTACCTTTTTAGGAGCAGAGACTCTTTTCTCATAGACTTTCTGTGGCAAGAGAAATTGTGACAGTCAGGGGAAAGAGATCTGGAAACCGTAAGAAGGAGAAAAGAAAAAAGTTCCAGTTCCTGCCTAGTGTAACTCATCTGACTTCAGTGGGGCTGTCCCAGGGTAGATTTGTCCCTCTATCTTTGCCAAAAAGAGAACAACAGGAGCCAGCCAAAGGCATCTGCTTTTGCATTTCCTCAGTGAATCCGTTCATTATACTCTCATGATAGAGAAGCTGTAAACAAAGGCACTTCATGATGTTGCATTGTGCTATCTATAATTACAGTGTATGTGCTTCATCAGTATACATGCTTCAGGGCACATTGCTGAAGCTTTTTATGTATTCAGGACTCTGAGAGGGTGGCTTAAATGAAGAGAGAGAAAAGCTAGCAGTTAAAGCAGAAAAGGAAAATAACAGTTACTCAGAGAGGAGCTCAGCATACGAAGGAGGAGAGGAGGCTTTACATACACATACTGCAAAAGACAGACACTAGTAAAATCCCTGCCTAGCAGTATCCCTGTTAGATCATATGGATAACTCTTCCACTTATGCTTTGTCTTTAAGATTACAAGCCCTCTAAAACTGCAATCATGTTTATATGGTGCTGCCACATTGAAACCTCAATCTGGATGGGGACTCATAAGAAATTTTGTAAAACAATAAGTGTTGTTGGAAGCTTTCTGAGGAAAGCTTTATATAAATGGCCTGACTGTGCTCCGAGTTCTGAGTGGTACATCAGCTGTAACTCCCTTGCTTGGGAGCATTAGAAAATTCTAGTGTCAGGTCATAAGTCCTAAATTCTTTATTGCTTAGCAGATTAGCTTAAGGTGATTGCCAGTGTACAGTGCAAGTCATTTTGCCTCCGAGGAGAAATTCTGTTTATCTTGCAAGCATTTACTGCTCCCACTAACACTGTCTTGGATGGAATAAAATCCAGCAGGAATACAAAAATTCTTCTGAGAGCTTTGCTTTCAGAGGTCCAGGACGTGTGTTGTCCACACCCTGTTTAAAAGTATTTGTGTTTGAAAAGAACTTGAAAAAAATTCTTAGATAACCAACACCCAGTTGGGGGGCTGAGAGATGGGACTGGTCTGGGGAGAGGAGCACAGAGGCAGCAAGTAAGGGTGGACACCAGGATTAGTGGAGAGACAGAGTGGCAAATTTGTGGCAAATTCTACCTTGCTTTACCTGTCTGCACATATAAAACTTATTCTTCTGCAAAACCACAATCTTAGGTTTGTTTGGGTTTTAATAGAACTAGTTCTTTGGAAGAGAAAAAGGTAATAGAGTGTGACCTATATCAAATATGCTAAAAATGGCACTCAGCAATATCAAATGGTTTTAAATGCTAGATTTCACTGTGGACTACAGAACAAAACAGGTTCATAGTGCATACTATGAACTAGTGCATACTATTCACTGCATCAAGGCAGTGGTTAGATAGTTTAACAGCAAACCAAAAGATCTATAAATGGTGCAGTGCCACCAGTTAAAAAAAAAATTACTCCATATCCCAAGTTTTCCCCTGTCAACTAATCCTCTGCTAAAAACCATAAAAGGCAAAGTTCAGACAGTTCTTTTCTGAATGATTACTACATATAGGTAAAAACACTCAGGCTTCTGTTCCTTGAAAAGCATTTACAGATGAGTAATTGCAGCTCCTTCCTCTAGAGAGGACTGGAAATACACACATTGCCTTTGTCACTGCTCAAGCCCCAATGGACTTAAGGTACTGGGCAGCACCCAGTGATGACTGTATCAAAGTGACAGGGAAAGTAAAAAAAATGTGGGGATTTTCCCCACTAGAAAACCAGAGCCAAAACATCTGCCATGCCTGGGCCCCAGGGTTTGCCATCTTACACACAGAGCATATCCCAGGAAATCTGACAGGAGCTGGCTCTGAAGGAAGTGATTACACAGGAACCTTTAAAAGCCTTGCCATAGGAGTAGTGGATTTACTCCTAATGTCATTTAAAAGGTGCTTGCATTTATTTCCCAGTGATCTCATTCATGAGCTTACCCTTCACAGAGAGGAAAGCCAAGCAGCAAAGGACAGGAACAGTCGTCACCATGTCAGAAAACTCTCAGTCATGACACAGCCATTCCATGCAAATGCAGAAAGGTTGGAGACTTGCTCAGCTGGAGTTTCAAAGTTGTGCAATTTAGTGTAATGAAGAGGAAAGAATACCCAAGGTAGTAAAATAATAATATACTACTACTTTGCAGCAAAACATATTTACTCATAACAGTTTTTCTAGAAGTTCTCCCAGCATTTGTAACAATAAGCTATTATATTAATAATTATTAATACCATCTCACCTAGCTATTCAGTTTTACAGATGTCTTTTTCAAAGAAAGGACCATCATTTACTCATGTTGCATTATCGAAGATTTGACCCTGTCGTCATGATAGGTAGCCAAACCGTGACTAGTGGCACAAAAATCCATGGGAGCTGCAGGAACCAACATGCGGCTCTGCAAGGAATTTTCCCCAGATCTTGCACTGTACAGAACAGAACTGAGAAACCTTTTTAGACTTCTATGAAGGAATCTACTTCTACAGGTGAAACAGTGTTTAAGGATTAATTTAAAAACACATTGCCTCATCAGCTTTGACATTGGATGTGTCTATAACGACCATCGTGCTGAACTGGAACCCAAGTCATCCACCCAATGCTCATCATTTCTGTGCAGTAACAAGACGCCATGGCAAGATGTACTCCGCAAGCACCAAATCAGTGAAAAGTACAGCAGGCCCCACTGTTCACAAGGGCTTTCAGCAAAAGCTTCACTCTGGGTGAGTTTCAGTCTAGGCTGCAATGAAGGCTGAATTACAAAGCTACTTGCAGCCAAAAGCGCTGTGTTTCAAGTGGCCTGGGATCAAACCCATCTGGTTTGCACCCAAACTGTATTCCATTTCAGGCTAGCTTGAAACTTATCCAACTATTGCTTAGTGAACTTGCCATGAACTTTGCATTGGAAATGAAAAGGTAAAATAAAACTTTCAAGTTGAAGATTTTGCCTTAAGCCATTTTGCCCATCTTTGATACTGATGACCTATAAAATATAATTGATGTTCTATTCTGAACAGTGATCCTGTATTCCTTTCCTCATTCACAGTTTCCCAGATTTCCTTTTCCATATGTCTAAGGACTTCTCCCACTTCATCAGCTTCACAGAAACTACAATGTTTAAGATGAGGAAGAAGATCCCCAGCTACAGAAGTTGTAGGCTATGTGTAATTCTTCCACTTACAGGAGTAAAATCCCTCCATCTCAAAAATCTTACTTAAGTAGTGACAACAGCACAGTCTTAGAGGTTTTCCAAGGCCAAATGAAACATTGCTTGATATTATATTTTTGAGGAAAGTTATAAAATAATACTTTGAAAACTGATCATGGTCCTGTCAGTGGCAGCAATTTCAAGTTTAGATTTACAGATTTATTATGTGCCTTGATTTATTAGTCTGCTACATAAATAGCCCTTTGCTATTCATCATAACCTATGGTAGCTTTGAATCTTCCCAGCAGCAAGTACCCCACTATTCTTCTGGATGAGTCCATGTTCTTTTCAATTAGACATTTCCCCTCAGTTTTAGCATAATTTTGTAACACATTCACTTAAAATCTCCCTCTTAGAACAAACACTGCAGGCCTGGGGAGTTTTAAGTTAAACTGCAAAGCTGTTTGTAAAGAGGAGAAGAAGGGAGAGCGAACCATCTGTTACTACATGCAGTCTTTAAGCTCTAGCTGTTTAAATAAGTAGAATACAATTTAAAGCAAAATCCCTGAACAATGACGCTTACTAAAACTGGTCCTTGCCTTCAACAGTATCCATTTTTCTCCATGCTCTTTTTTAACTTGTTTTAATTGTCAGATCCTTTTTTGTGTTTCTCCCTGTTTATTTAGAAAGAAATATCATTTTTGCAGTGGTGGTATTAAACTGTTTCAAAGATTAGCTTTCACAAACCTCAGTCTGATATTTGGAAAATGACCCCCTCACTCTCTGCTTCTAAAACATTTTGCATCCCAAAAAAACTGCACATTTGAAAACAAATTATGTTAAATTCCTGAAAAATGCATTTTTGATTCTACACGCTTCTATTTCTATAAGCTGTTGCATAGTCACTTCTTGAATTTTGGACTAAACCTGAAGAACCAGTAAGTAAAATAATTACCCTCTCTAACCTTTTCTTTTTCATCTGACTATAAGGCAATCCTGCTCTTGCTCAAGAGGAGAAGAAAGCGATAGCAGGATCAAACACAACATGTAAATAACCATGAGTCACTGAAGCTTCTTCTTTGATCTACTAAAACAATTATTTCTCTCTGAATTTAACAGAATCTTCCCTGAAAATTTTAATATTTGTTGCCTATTCTACAACATAGGTCCTGACCTTGTCCAGAGAAGTCACTTTGGTTTTCTTGGAAAGACTTTCTGACAGCTAAGAAGAATATAGAACTGCCCCATGCTATTGTGGCAGTGACTGTAAAGAAATTCCAGCATCCATCCTGTGCTGCTCGTGGGACTGTGCTCTGAAACATGGCACTTCCCTTGAAGTGAGAATCAGCTAGGGCAAGTGGGAGAGACTGAGTTCTCAAACATGATCACTCCTTGACTCACTTCATTGTGCATCCCACTAAGAACTGTGTTGCTATAAGTGTGAGTGGGATGAAGAAATTAATTTATAAACAAGCAGTTAGGGATAGGAACTGCTCAAGACACTCACGAGTACTACCAAAAAAAGCACTTGAAAGGTAAACACAGTTGTGAAACCTTCTCAGCAACATCCTACAATTTTTTATTTCACAGCTCTACAGTAAATCTGAGAACTCAATTTTTCCATTACTTTTTAGACACTTTTTAACTTACAAATATTTTAACTTAAAATTTTTATAACTTACAAATTGCAGATGTCATTCAAATTGCAGTTCTCTCCCGCTAACAATTAGGCTTTCTCCTCTTCTATCTGTTCTTTGTCTGTAATACAGTGATGGCTACAAGCTACTTCCTGAACTGGAGACTTGCTATGCAAGGCGCATTGGCACAATATGTGCACCTAAGAGCTGTGTACTTCCCAGTGGGAATAAGCAAGTATTCCCTTAATATAAAGAACTGATACAGAGACGAAGCAGTTTATCCAAGGCCCTGTTGGCAGCTTCAAGTAGGAACAGGAGTGAAGACAGGTCTTCAGTATCTTCAGGCAGAGTTGTACACATTTCTCAGTCTGGAAAGGATGAAACCTACTGTATTGGAATTATAAAGCTGGTTTGAGCCCATACAGTAAGACAGTGTTGTTGGAACGTAAATCAGCCCACGGCACAGGTTTCTGGAGACCAGTGTTTGCACAAATGGGATCCATGCCCAACACAAACAAAGCACTTCCGCACGGGATTTCTGAACATAAGACAATGAAGTCAGAGGTACCATTCTCTAAGAGCTTACAGATATTTGGAAGTAAACAGGATGAAAAAGAGAACATGTCCATGTACACAGAGCCCTAGATTCAGTAAGATCGGAAGTACTGTAAGATAACAAAAATGAGGGGCCGCAAAAATAATCAAAGGCCTGGAACACCTTCCCTATAGAGAGAGGCCGAGAGAGTTGGGGTTGTTCAGCTTGGAGAAGAGAAGGCTCTAGGGTGACCTTATTGCAGCCTTTCAGTACTTCAAGGGGCCTTCTAAGAAAGATAGGGAAAAACATTTTAGCAGGGCCTGTAGCAATAGGAAAACCGGTGATGGTTTTAAGCTAAAAGGCTAGATATTAGCAAGAAATGTTTTCCTGTAAGGGTGGTAAAACACTGTCCCAGGTTGCCCAGAGAGGTAGTGGATGCCCCATCCCCAGAAACATTCAAGGCCAGGTTGGATGGGGCTCTGAGCAACCCAATCTAGTTGAAGATGTCCCTGCTCACTGCAGGATGGTTGGACTGGATGACCTTCACGGTCCCTTCCAACCCAAACCATTCTATGATTCTACGATAACACTGAGATCATGTGGGGTCTTATATTGTTGCTACCACATGTTGGTTGTGTTGTTATTCTCATCTCTCTAACAAAGAGGAACTCAAGCCAGGACACTTCAGAAAGTGCTGCAAGAAACAGTGGCAATTCAATAGGCAGTTGCCTTCTGCTCAGGAGAGCGGCACACCCAGGTTTTCTGGACACTTCACCATTCATAATCACTAAAGTTTCCTGGACATCTTATGTATAGATTTGCTTTGGTGGCCTTTGCCTGTTTCCACCACCTTAAATGCAAATCTTTTTTTAGTTTTTTACTGTTTTTTTCCTCTTTTTCTAGGAGGCTTTCCACTGCTTCCAATGCATTTTGCTGACATCACTCTCTCTGCTGGGCATCCTGGCTGGTTACTCTATGTGGGATGTGAAATGAAAGCCTTGACTTTTCAGACGAACACTGCTCTACTCACGCCATTTAGAATTTTTATTTGGACTAAGCAAAGAGCACAAGTCAACCCAGCAGCTGTTATAATCAGTATCTTTTACAAGCTAATCAGAGATCTAAAACACTTGGAAGATGAATGACAATTCCAAGGATGAAAGAGTCATTGTTTGAGAACTTTCTGTTGCAAACTGATATTGCAGTTTTCCTCCACAGATACAGGACTTGCAAACTTGGAGTTTCTTTAAACCAGACCCTCATGCAGTCCCTTCCCTCCAGGAGCTGGGACTTTAAGGGAAAATAGTCCAATTTGAAAGCTCTAACTGCCAACATTATGAAAACTATTTTCTCCTGAGCATTGACATTATTATTTCTTCCATATTCTAGTTTATCACCCACGCGCTTCTCGCCACACCTTAAGAGCCTGCTCTCTTTTTCAGGAGGCAGAGACTGGCTACCAAGCTGGACTAGGGTTGTCCATGTTGCTAACAGATTTAGAGCAAATAACACCCCACTGCTTATTCATATGGAAACAGCATTAATCCTTTCTGCCCGCCCCACCCCACAGGTTTCTGTCTGAGCACAAAAGCTCACCCTCTGCTTTGGCAGCAGAGAAACATCTAAAAAATGTTTCCAAATACTGGCGGTTTCCCTTTGCCCCATCCTTTTCAGGTTATCTCAGTGGAAACACACAGACAAAAAGTCTAATAAAGACTATGACATTCTCTCCTGTAATTAATACAGAACATTTATATTGCTTTCTGGGGAATAACATCAAATATAATTATCAGGAAAAGGTGAAAACAGAAGTTTATTTATAAGCGCTACCTTTTATGCTGTTAATTTCACATCTCATACAATGTGTTATAATAATGTGTTACTAAACAGTATATAAGATTTCAGTAACTTTGCAACAACAGCTTAGTAGCCCAGTTTTCCAGATTATGTCCAAGGGATAGATTGATATCAACTATACAGTATAAACGGATGTAATACTGACCTTGCCCGACTTAGGGGTCTCACTTATATTAACACGAGGAGTAAGCTGAAATGGCTAAAGAAAACAGCATTGCTGACTTCCGTTTGTGTTAACACATCCAGACATTAAAAACAGTGGTTCAGGGTGACAGATGCACATCCTGTTTTACTGCCCCTGTGGCAGAAGCAGTACCTGCTGGCAAAGAACGGACGGGAGAATTTGGAGTGGTAAACCTGGACAGACATTTCTTGAAAATCTGCCTGTGGACTTGTGTCTGGGCTCAGAGCTTGTGCCGAGCTACCGTAAATAATTCCATCTCAATTCAATTACCTGGAAGTTCTTTAAACTCCAACATTACAATCTTATGTATTGCATAAGGACACAAAATGTGAGCTGCCAAGGTTTATCCATCCATTTTCTTTTTGCTAGAATCAAAATGACAGTGACTCAATGACCAGGATCAAAATTACATTATTTTCTCTAATCTACAAATTAATCCACTAATTCCATCCAAAAGCAAAGCTGAGAGTTAAAGAACAAATCTGATTTTGACTACAGAAAAAAATGCAATATGTCTATTAAAACTCAAAGCAAAGGGGTAGCTTGCTTTTTCTGTTTGTTTACAGTTTGTTTTGGTTTTAATTGCCCATATTATTCTACATCACTTTTACAGGATTGGGGCAGTATTACTAAAGGCTGATGGTCCTATAAAGAATAGCTTTTTCACACTGAGACACACTATTCCTCAGTACAAATACAAGTTTCCCAATAAATCAGAGTCAAGTGTGTGGAAAGAATATATTTGTTGGTATTTGGAAGTTCAAATTTCATTTCACTCCTTGTTCCTGAATGGCAGAGTGATCTAGCTAATTTTTAAAATTGCCTTGCCTAAGAATTTTGGTGGTTATTTATTTATTGTGCTACCCAGTAACATCTTATACAAGGCCTGCTTTTATTATGCAGCTGTAACACCACATATTCCTCAATATTTGCCAATTTTCATCTCATTTTGTAATTAAACACACTTAGAGCACCATACTTGAAGCATCAAGCGAGAGGTTTTATTTCTGTCCAGCACCAGCTCTGCCTTTCTTTCAACAGAAAATACCAGGAGAAAAAAAATACAGCACCTTCTTAGGTGTCTGTAATAATGGGAAACTTCCTAGGAAGAGCATCAAATATTCCAATATGCACAAGAAGTAATTTGTTCTTAGTCATCTATCTGCCTTGTAAACTTTACTTGTGATTTACAGGGTTTGCTACAGTTTTACAGGATGGTTCTTAATCCACCCTGTGAACTTTACTAGTCAAGTCCAAGCGCAAGGTCCTGCACCTGGGTCAGGGCAGTCCATGCTTTCAATACAGGATGGTGGACGATGTGATTGAGGGCAGCCCTGCGGAGAAGGGCTTGGGATGCTGAGTGACAAGAAGCTCAACATGAGCTGGCAATGGGCACTCACAGCCCAGAAGCCAACAGTGTCCTGGGCTGCATCAAAAGCAGCGAGGCCAGCAGGGCAAGGGAGGTGAGACCCCACCTGGAGTCCTATGTCCAGTTCTGTAATCTCCAACATATGGAAGATATGGAACTGTTGGAATGGGTCCAGGGAGGCCACAAAGATGATCAGAGGCTGGAGCCCTTCTGCTGTGAGCACAGGCTGAGAGAGTTGGGGTTGTTCAGCCTGGAGAAGAGAAGGCTTCCAGGACACCTGATGGTGGCCTTCCAGTACCTGAAGGGGCTCCAGGAAAGCTGGTGAGAGATTTCTACAAGGGCCTGGAGTGATAGAAAGAAGGGACTGGGTTTAAATTGTAAAGGGGAAGATTTAGATTAGACTTTAGGAAGAAATTCTTCACAGTGAGGGTGGGGAGGCCCTGGCACAGGTTGCCCGGAGAAGTGGTGGCTGCCCCATCCCTGGAGGTGTTCAAGGCCAGGTTGGATGGGGCTTTGAGTAGCCTGCTCTGATGAGAGGTGTCCCTGCTCATGGCAGGATACTGGATGAGATTTAAGGTTCCTTCCAGCCCAAACTATTCTATGATTCTAGGACTTCAGACAATTTTTTTTCAACCTAATTCTAGCATCACAGCAAGTAAGTTCTGCCCTGATTGACGAGCCCCAGTGCTGCAGAAGTGTGCAGGTTCATCACAGTAACTGAGCTTGCGTTAATAACAAAGAAAACAATACAGCTTTGATGAATAGCATTCTTTGAGAACTGTGATAGTTGAGAAAGACAGCTTCACAGAAATGTAGCTGTTGCACACACACATGCATTCTTCCCATGAATGAAAGTGTGGTAATGGTAAGAGAATGAGATTGTAAAAAAGGAATGTGGCTGGTTTTCCTAGCGATCACGACCCAGGCTTTATAAAGAAAGTTTCAGAATCGCTCTGCATATCA
The DNA here is from genome assembly GCA_033558235.1 of Neomorphus geoffroyi. Classification (NCBI taxonomy): domain Eukaryota; kingdom Metazoa; phylum Chordata; class Aves; order Cuculiformes; family Neomorphidae; genus Neomorphus; species Neomorphus geoffroyi. The sequence goes on from JAUMJM010000012.1 coordinate 8,731,284, forward strand.
GCCTTTCACAGGCTGCACTCTCTGAACACTCCAATTGAAGCTCAGAGCTGGATCCAGGGATGGCTTAACGAATACTAAAGATACTGGAAAAAATTCAGTTCTTGGCTTTTTAGAGAGGGGAAATGAGGAAGTCAACCCCCCTGGCATATGCTGAATGATTTACACTGCTCATAAAGAACTGAATCTCTGCTCAGAATGTGAAATCAATCTAAGCAAGCTCACTGTCAGGTTCAATACAGTCCAATTTTCCCTCCATGGTTTTTCATGTGCATTGCTTTGTCCCTCTCCAGCACTTGTTCCTACCCAGCACTATAACTACTATTCCAGTATAAAACAGGCTAGTTTAATATTTCTGACCCAAGTGATTCCAGAAAACCTGGGCATAAATTAAAGGTAAACTGAGTCAGAAATAATTCCTGTAAAGAAAATAAGCCCCATGGAAGAACTTGTGATGTTTTAGGAGTTAATAGTGTATCTAATCAGACCATCCACCCTAGAAGCCTGACCCTATATAAGATAGTGGCAGTTTTGATCAAATAAGTGAAAGGAGATTGAGTATTCTGGCTGACACATCCAAGACAGCTTAAAAAGTCAATAATCAAAGGCAAGGAGGGAGAACGTTTAGGGCTTTCTAAAAGACATCCCTCTCTTCTCTCAAGTTGTACTTCTTAAAAGTCTTGGCTTTTACTCTGAGGACTGAAGGCTAACAGTGAGCTTCAGTGGAGTTCCATTAACAGACAAATAAATGCTTTACTGAGAAAACATGTATTTCTGCAAACAGCTGAACCAACACAGCCCTGTTTCCTGCAGATCTGCAGTACTCCAGTGTGGAAATGGGAACATTATACAATGTTTCTGATGTTTAGTAAGGGATAAATTTACACAGGAGCCTTTCCCTCAGGAGGAGCATTAGCTAAGTCTCAGTTTCTACCCCCTGACTACTTACTTTGCCTCCCTGATGTGAAATCTAACTTCTACCTCACTCAACTTTTGCCGAGATCGGCCTGAGTGTTCAAAAGTTATTAGGGAAGAGTTAGAGACAGCAAGTTTATGTAAGCCTATCCAATAAAAAAAAAAGTCTTGTAATTTCCAACACACAATCACATTGAGGTAGCTGGACAATAACTGTAAAGGAACCAGCCAGTTCCCATTGCACTATATTCATGTTTTTATTCAGTTGCCACTTACTAAGATGGGACAAGAAGGATGGGCCACTGCTTAACTCCCTATCTCACACTGTTAATGAAGGTTCAGCCTCCTCCTCTCCCAGAATTTTTATGTGACTGTCAGGTTATTTTGGCAACAAACTAAATAAAGAGACAGGAACCTGAAACTGACTTTTCCAGGGCCAGCTTTCTAGTGCTTAAATTTAATAGTTGAGTGTTCTCAGCAGAGTATGTGGAGAGTGACACAAGTGTTTAAGGTATTGGAAGTAACGGAAAATGTGCATTAACAAAACTGTTTTCAATATTCAGAGGTAATGGATATAACTGAAGAGTGAATAAATTCAACAACATTTATGTTAAATCTGAATTACAGTTTGTTTTTAATTCAGAAGGTTGTGTGTGTGTTTATTCTTTTTGGCACAAGCTTGACCTATTAACTATTGCCTGCTTTGAAAAGCTAGTGTGACCTGAAATCAGTACACAATGATGTCCATTGCCCTTTGTGCCTGCCTTTTGTTACAAAGTGTTTCAGAATTCTTTATATTAATGATTTTATTTAAGCTAAAAAAGACATTTAAATTAAATATAAATCATTGGTATACATAAAAATGGATTGCCCACAGGAGGCTTCAGTAATTTATTAATTCATTTCTAAAAATATTCTTACATTTTTAAAGCTGTTTGTTTCTTTGTGATCAAGTGCTATTGGACATGATACAGATAAACAGCCATGAGCTGGAAAGTAAAGAGATTATTTATAATGGGAGGGACTAACACTAATGAGGAGAGAATGTGTTTAGCAGGTGAGAAAACAGACACAAATCTGGGAGTACTCTCATGCAGTTTGACACAAGAATTTCATTTACAAAATTATGAGTCCAGCTGTGTGCAATAGCAACACATATAATAAAAACATCAGGGGAGATCTGCCCAGGTCAAGGATCCAGCAACCAACCTGCCCTCATAAGGCTTGCACTTCCAAGGGGTTTCACTATGACTAAGGGCTACTGGGTGTGAACCTTATTAGTGCAAGAGGACTATTTCATGAAAACAACTACCTTTGACAATGCATGAAAGATGAGAAAAACTCCACCTACAGACAAGCTACAATGCTTAACCAAATGTATCTTTGCACAGAAGCAAAAACCTTAACTTGTTCACAGGCATCATAAATGTGTACCTAACCATCCTTCCTTTGCAAACACCTGGTGTTCAGAAACAGGGCTTGAAAAGGAAAGCTGGTTGAAAGGATAACCTTTGTGGCATATGGAACTTCCAGAAAGATTCAAAGCCTTTTCTCTCCTCCCCACAAGCTGTAGCAAGCCCTAGAAACTGCAGCCTACCTCGAGAAGACGAGAGCAAAGTTTCCCCAATAGCAGCCTGAAGAACAGGTGCTCTCTCCACACCACTTATAGAAAGGCTTTCTAACCCTGTTTGCCTTTTAAGGCAGCATTGATAACGAGCTATAGAGAACTCCTGGTATTTTCCAAGTCATAAATACCCAGAGCCCTAGTAGTAGCCTTCCCTTCCCTCTGCTAGGGCAGGCTCACTAGGTTCTGCCAAGCTGCAGAACCTGAGAAAAAGGAGTACTGTGCTGCTTTTGTTCTTGTAAGGGATGAGGAGAAAAAAAAAACAATACAGCATTTTTTGAATGGATTAGGACTTGGAAGAGACAGAAGTCATGGAAGAGTGTCAGGAAATAAGAACATGAGGTCTCAAATCCAAACAGTCTTCAGGAAAGTTCAACAAGAAAGAAGCATTAATAAATTATTGAATGTTGGATTAATAAAGAGGTTTAGTTACCTTCTCAGCTTAGTTGGGTTCTCAGAGAGCTTTCTGAGGAAATTTGTGATTTTAACAGGAGACATTTTACCTCTTTTCTCTCTGCTTTCATGCAGCATGAATTGTTCCTTCTTGCCTGGAAGGACTTAGATGCACTGTGCAAAGATAATGCTACACGCCAACAAATACAACCAGAGACCAAAGTGCCCCTCTTATCTTATGTACTTTAATAACACTTCCTGTCATTTAAGAAACAATATCCATGCAGAAATGGAGCAATGGTAGCATACTTCAGGCATATGCATCTTAACAAATAATTGAATGATACTGTGTAATTTGTGGTGTAGTCCACATGGAGAACTCTGTATAGGTCTGAGTTTACTTGGGCAAGATGCCGAGAGAGCATTAGGCCTCCTGTTAGACACAGGCAAGTCCTGCTTCCCTGCATGACAGTGACATTTCACGTTTCTCCTTGCACCAAGCCATAGCTTCTTTATAACAGACCAACCCCAAACATTTTGTTGCCACTTGTCAGGTTTAAAACCAACTATTTATCCTAAAGGAGAGCATCTGGGCACAAGACCATGGTGTGCATGCCACCCAGTGTTTCCTGCACATATCTCAATTAATGCACACCAAAATCTATGCATTGGCAGTGAGTCCACGGTATTGGACTTTCTGCACACACCCAGACCAACTATTAGATGTACGTCCCCTAGCTCTGGCTCATTTGGTAACACAGCTATGGCTCATAAAGCCTACAGATTCAATGGCTGCAAATAGGTCAAACCACAACAAAACCAATCAAACCAAATAGAAAGCAGGTGAGTGCAACCTCCCCCACCCCGAACCAGCACCCTGTGAAACCATCAGGAAGCGTGTGATGGCTCTGACCTGTTGCTCTGGCTTCAGCCCTAGGGCTAGTTGCTCCCCCCACATCGCTGTGTGGGTTCCTACCCCTTTCACTCTCCTCACAGAAGATCCCTGCAGTAAGCAAGCAGAAGGATTACTAGGAAAAGTCATCTGAAAGAAAGTGTGGTCTCTGCCCCCTAATGCAAGGAATTGGCACCACATGATAACCCCTACCCACAGACAAAAGCAAAGGCACCATGCGTAGGGAATATGCATGGAATAAAGCTATCTAGCAATCTAACAGATAAAACTGTCGGTACCGTTCAGTTTACATTTTTATGGTGCAGTTTTGCATAGCTATGCTGGCAAAGTAGCTAGTGCCACACACATAGAGGTGCCTGTAAGAAAGGGTTTGCTGCTGCCAAGGCACCACCTGCCCCACACCTGCACCCTCCACCCAGCCATCATCCTGTGTTCCCTATCTGACATGTACTTCAGAAGGAAAAGCAGCCAGCAAATGTTGCTTTGGTGTTTGGTTTGTTCTATCTGGTGGTCTGCCCAACAACTAAATGCCTACAAGAGTTGGATGTAATAAAACAGAGGCAAAGAAAGACATATTACACAGTTGAATTTACTAATATAGCATTGTTTTGCAGAAAAATACCAGCATTTTAAGCTGAGGCATCTCAGCGCTGCTCTGCTTAAATCTAAAACTTAAAGCCTATCACTTCTGTAGGACTGAATGTTTCCTTACTTGAATCTGAATATTAAAGCAGTTTTCTGCAAAGTGAAGTGGAATGAACTGTAGCATTTATACCTGGTCTAATGACCTGTTTCTTCCCTATTCAGTAGCACACGAAGCAAAAGTACTTTAATTAGATGTGCCCGGATCCCATTTAAAACAAGTCCCACCACAGCCTCAAACCTGATTCCCCTTGACAGTTGACAAAATGTTCCAAATACCCAATTCTTTACTTTTATGATGTTCACATTTTCAGGACTAAAATACATTCTGTTGCTTATTCAACAGAAAGAGATGAATGTAAACCAACAAAGAGCATATCAAGAAATTGCACCTAGAAATTAACCTAAAATAATCTCAAATCCTTTGCATCTACATAATAGTATACAGAGATAAACTGGCTAGCAATTACTAGTGCATTGTTTTGTAAAAAACTCCATTAGTAGCCCCCACAAGTTTCCCTTGTTGGATCACCTGTTTCTGGGTACAGTGTGAATACTTACAATGCTCTTTTTAGCAATAAATAATAAAGATAACTATATGGTACATATTAACGAATTATCAAATGCTTCAGCAGAGACTGCAATCAATTTTTCTTTAAGCACATGGGAAGTTAACGAAAACTCTCACATATTTGTACTAAAATCTCTTACCTTGCATAGCCTGAGCAGCAGCCAGCACATCAGGTGTGCTGTCAGAGTGAATTTTGCTTTCATAGACCTTTCAGGCAAACAGGTAAGGTACATTTGTACCAAATCCATGTCTTCATGGACAACACTACTGCCAGCATTATTAATATCTTCCCCACCCTCTTTTCTTCCTTCTTCCTTGTCTGCTGATGCACCCAAACATCTGTTGAAGTCCATTTTTAAAAAGTTTTCTCCCTCTTCTCCACAAAGCTCTGATCTTTCCAGAGACAACTCAGGGGAGTTTTTATTTCGTATTACTCCCCGGTCCCCTAGAAATATGCAGCCTTGTCATTACGCCAACCCAAAAAGTTAAGACTACGGTAGAAGAAACTTTCTTTAAACCACATTGGCTATTTGCCTTTCTCTTATTGAACGACCTCTTGCAAATGTGTGTACAGCTACAAGATAAATATAGCACCAGCTAGCCTTGTCATACAGCACAAGAATACTCCTGTCGTTGCCAAGAGAGAAGAGAAAGATTCCATTTATTTAAAGAGCAAGTCTCCAGCATCAGTACACCCTTATTCATTTGGAGGGGGGGGAAGATGAAAAATGTGTTATCTTTTTTTTTTTCTCCCCAACAGTGCTTCCTCAGAACAAATCCCAATTCTGTAAAAAAAAAAAATATGTTCTTACGGAGGAGGGTTTGTTTAATTCCAGAGACTTCTAGCCAACAGTAATTCATTGTCTGTGATATCGCAGATGCCAAGGTTGTGAAGGCTAAAGATTTCAAAAGAATAAATGAGGTTTTGCAGATGGACTAGAGCCAAGACATTTTGAAATAACGAATAGCCATTCCACAGCCCAAAATATGAAAAGAATATGCATAAATAATTTTTAGCTACACATTAAGCAGCTCATCTGTGCCTTATGACAGTTCAAATTTGTACTTTAAGAACAATTTTAAAGGCCTCTAGCTTACTTTTATGACTGAAAAGTCTTCAAGGTTTAGGTTTAACTGTATCAATTATGAGAATTCAACAGCATCAACAACCAAAATACATAATTTTAATCAATAGGATTGACTTTATGGATAACTTCATGCATAAAAATGTTCTTTCTTCAAAGTATTCTCTCTCCCTCCTGAGGGGCTGATATTCAAGTAAGTGAAGAGATTGCTGTGGCTTGCTGAAAAAATAATCAGGAGCAATGATACCGCATAACATTGCCCTTCTTAACATATGAAGGATCTCATACCCCTAGATTCCACCACCTTAAACCACTCTTAAGCACCAGACATGGCTGTTATTCATTAAATGCTTAACAACCAATTTTATGCTCTTTAAACATATGAAATACCACTTTGACCTAATCCCAATGATTTTCATAGGACTATGTACACATTACATATTGTATTGTTAGAATGGACATTTCAGAATATAAATCATAAAAACAAAGCTGGTATACACCCGTGTACAGTTTGCCCATAAGAAACGATAAATAAAATGCTGAAAACCTAACACATTTCTTTCATCCAATATATTTTGCAAGGTGTCTGGCTCACCTGGTTCCTCTGATGGGTACAGCTGCCACAACATCCCTCTTTTTTCAAGTTCACAGAAATTTGAGAAAGAGAAAATACAATTAATTACAGAGCCAAACCTTCTTGTGATAGCTGTAATAATGTGGAATGTAATTTCTATTCCTGCAGGCAGTCCTGAGGACAGATGTTGAAGGCAAGCTGGCTCTAGCAATTGCAAAGGAGCTGGATAGCATCCCAGTGTTCCCTCCTCCTAGCCATATCCTCTGCTGCCAACAACGTGTGCCTGCAATTCCCACACGGTGCTTACTCTAATGTAACACAACTGTAGAGTAATCCTCAGCAGCAGTGCCTACCTTTTCCCATGCACAGCTGATTAGGGTACCACTTACGGAGCTTCAAATGCCATCAGGCAGCTACCACAGCCTTTGTGTGGTCGTTTTCTCTGCGCAGGGGCTAGCCAGCACTCCTCACTCCTGAGCATGAACGCAAAGTAGTTCACATGGAAGGAAGTTTCCCCGCTCTTGGCTGCTGTCTTTTCCCTAGAGGTGAGTAACCTGTTAACTTTGTTTGAAAGTGCTCATGGCCATGCCAAAAGCCTGTTTCACCATTGCTGCCAATTTTAAACACAGTTAAAGAACACTTGTCCTAGAAAATTACAGGGAAGGAGAAATCAAACCAAATAAACGTGAAGAAGCAAATAGTTGAGCTGGCTTATAAACATGTAGGACACTGTCAGCTAAGCTTAAAATTAAAAGAGTGTAGATGAAAACTGCATACATTACTAAGGTACTTTCTCTTAGTCTGTTCCCAGGACAAGATGTTGTCACGTATTGGCAAAGTCATATTAATTTCATCTTTCTGTTGCCTCCCAGTTCTTTGACTCTGACCACAAAGGAGTTTCTACATGAGGTATTATGACCCATGATATTTCTTCTCTAATCTTTTCCCTTTTTGATGTGAATAATGACATATGAACCAACAAAGATAAGTCTGCCTAAGTTATTTTCTGGCCCTGGTAAGTGCAAATGAAATGGTAGTTAAAATGAGATTGTATTGTACCCTTCAGATAGCCAGCATTCTCAGCATTTCTATCCTGAGCAAAAGTCATGACAGCAGGTCTCAGCAATTTCAAGAAAATACGTCATATAGTCTTGGACCAAGCCTTAAAGCTCCTTGATCTGATGTTCTTACCATTTGCTGTAGTTAATACGGTCATTTTCAGCTCATCCATATAAGTGCTAAGTGGAAGTCTTGGGATTCACATCAAAAGAATCGAACCCTGCACTATCACGCTGTACAAACTTAATCTTCAGCTTTAAAATCTTTGTGCAAGTAAAGGTATTTCTACATTCCCTCTGCTTAGATGTCTCTGATTAGATGTCTTCTCTCACTTTTCCAGGGAGAGAGCATTTATGACTAAGTTGTAGGAGTGCCTGTTTTGGAATTTAAAAAGCAAACTTAGGGCACTAAGGTTCTCTTGAATATGCACACTGTGAACTGAAAACTACCTTAAGTCTCTGAATAGTTGTAAATCCTGAATTCCTTCCGAATTTTCATGCCTTTTAAAAGTATAGAAACCCTTTACTCCCCATAACAATTTCTTATTGCCTGAAACAGTGATATTATCACTTCTCTACTCCTGTTTTCTATCCCTGAGCAGGTCAGCTCTCTTACCCATACCTTTTCAGGAATTTCCAGCATAAAGCAAAATCAGAATGACTTGCCAAAGGTGAATTAAAAAGAAGTCTGTATGCAGTGCCCAGATATCGGTTTCATTTGTCTTCATAAAGTCCAGTATCTGAAATGGCTTCAAAGTCTTAAGATAAAACAGATTTCCCAAATAGTGACTTTCTGTTATAACTTGACGAGAAATCAATGCACTTACAAAGAATTCATTTAAGTGCCCCACTGTGATAGGCAATTTTCCCTTCATAGCCTGTAGTCACAAGTCCCATTTTTTTTTTAGTGTTGGACTACCGATTCGTATTGGAGGCAGTTTTCTTGCCAGATATGATTACCACGTAGCCCTTCCAGGTTCTTCAGTATACAGTGCACTGTAGAAGAATGCGTCCAGGTTTTATGGTTTGCTATTTTAAATTAAAAATTACTCCTAGTAGAAACACAATGTTACGATCCAAAGGAGGGGTGTAAGCTCCTGGCAGGTCATACCCAGTCCCCTACTCCATTCTGCTTGAAGAATGGCTGCTAACAAGAGGTCTAGATAGGACTATGATTCACTACACCAAGATTTTAAAACAGCTAACACCACACCACCCCCCAAAAAAACAATCCATAGCTTTTATTTCTATTATCCTCACCTCCACTTCATTTTTCCCGGTGTTTCTAAGCATACTGTAAGAAGGCTTTCTATAAACTGGGCTCTGAAAGTAATGTGATATCTTCAAGCCAGAGCCTTTGCTGCCCTGCTTGGGCAATCTACCCCTGACCTGTCAATACACTCAGTATTACTGTAGCATTTGATAGCTGCAGTCTGAGGTATTTAAGAGATTGAACATGTCTGACATCGAAATTGTCAGAATTTAGTATCAAAAATAAACTGGAGGCTGTATAGACGAAGCTGAGAAATCTCAGTGGAGTGGGATTTTTGAAGGGAAGCTGCTAAGATTTAATGAATCCAAATCCAAACAGAATTTGCAGACACAAGGTAGCATGATGTAATGCAGCTGAGAAGTTGTCCCAGTTATGAAGGACAAATTTGTAACAGTATTGGGATGACTTAGGTGATGAGATAAACCAATGTCACACAATGAGTAGATTTAGTTGTTTAGATCTTACGCTTTGCTTGCCAGATCCAACAGCAATACCTTTATGTAGTGGGGAAGAGAACACCGAGCATCAACACTGTGCTTCCCACCTTCAAAGGCTCCAGCAATTTTAATTAATTAAATATTAGAGACCTGGGAATGAAGTTAACCCTGACTTTACCTAGAAAGCTCTTCAACCCTGATGTTCCCCCAGAGGGCCCAGATAACTTTGACAGATACCTTGTGGTTGTGCATCACATTAAAGCTCCAGTTTAGAATGGTTTATAGTAAATACCTTGTTGCATATAGAGCATAATTTGAGTTTATATGTATACATTTTGTATAAATTTACACTACTTACCATATGTATGTAGCTGATACAGACAGGCTTGAGACAAGTAATTGATGGTCACAAGCTGTACTAATGTGCAGTCAAAAGTCCCACTGAAATGGCAGCAATAAAGATCATTTTAAACTCCTTTAAACTGTTCAGAATATATATATATATAAAATCTTCAAATGGGGTACAGCCCATTTCAGTTCTATCATGACTGACTACTCCTTTTAGCAGGCTTCTCTGTAGCAACAACTGTAGCAATCAGGCACTTTTAGACTGGCACTAATACTAACGATACCTAGAATATCTGCAAAAAAAAAAAAATTTAAATCATACCACCTCTCACTGCAAGTTATTCTATCATTTGCACAATGGGCACTTTTCTAATAGCATTTTTTTTTGACTGGAAGAACCTTTTGCTTTTATTGTTATGGTATAGGTGCAGGGGAAAGACAGGTTGAGACAGCTCACGATCTGAAACAGAATGTGAATCTGTCTTTTCCTGATGGACACTTCTTCAATAAGCACCAGAGTATTGCTCTTTCCTGTTCTAAGTCATTGGCCAGCCCCAAGTACCCAGTGACCACAAGTGAGAATGATGCTTCCCCTCTCGCTGCCAGAAGAGAATTTCTTGAACTGTAATTCAGATCATTTTATGTTTGCTCCCAAAAGTTCCTCAAGGACTATGATGATTAAAAATCTGTTTGAAATGAGAGACTTGGATCCTCATAAATCACTTGGCTATTGATGGAGAGGCATAAAGACATATGTCTTTTGGAGATACAAGTTTTAATCGTAAGTGAAGAGCACTCACGCTCCACACTCATTCCAATATTTCTGCAGCTAGGGAGTACCAGCTCATGACTCTTTTGAGACTCCAGGACCTGCTATCCTCCAGTCTTGCCCTGGTCTCTTCTTGCCTTTCATTAAGGAAACTTCACATGCCTTAATGAAACAAGACGGAGCTAACCTACTGGAAAGTTGCTGTCTTCCCTTCCCACTGTCTTTTGTTAAAAGATCACGAGTTTGCTTTGTTGCATCTGTCTTACCCAAAGCCCTGGTGATTCTAGACCTCCAAATAGCATCTTGCCTACCAGAAATCCTAAATGGAGCTACATGGCCCTGAGAAGAATTCTTGAACTGTCTGAGCAATCCCCCAAAATAGACAGGACACATGATATTCCTGATTGGTTTGAACCTGCCAGCAGTCCTGCGTTAGAGCTTGGAGATTTATTCAGCATCTAACAAAACAGAAAAGCCTCCCTAAAAGTGCACAGCGATCAAGGGATGCACTGTAACCGACTGAGTTTCTTGTGGGGTTTGATGGACTACTTCCATCTGGCTGGACTATTGCCCAGCATACTGCTCTGAGCTCTGTAACACTTTCTACTTATTCGCAAATGTAGTGCAGTATTCAGAGCCATTTCCTGCATGAGTCAGTCAGTGCTGGACAGCCACCCATTAAAACCTCCACTGGGTTATAAACAGCAGACAGATGTCTGCACTGGAACTGAAGGTGTGACTACAGCACACATAAAGGCACCCAGGCTACTGCTAGTTAACAAGTTTGTGTGCCAATAGCAGTAAAGCTATGGACTTAAGCTTATGCTATACAAAAAACACTGAAGAGCTTTGAAATTAATCTGGTAGCCCATGTGCAAGCAGATGCATCACCAATATCAGTAATATGAAAGCCAAGGTGCACAGATCTCTGCACACTACATTCTGGGCAATATGCAGCCTTTGTGCATTTTGAAGCAGAGTTTTGCCTTATTAAGAGATGAAATGGGATCACATGAAAAATACCAGGCTTTCTCACATGCAGGCCTTATATGAGGAGCGGCCAAGGGACCTGGGGTTGTTTTGCCTGGAGAAAAGGATGCTGAGGGGAGACTTCATCACTGTCTACAACTGCCGGAAAGGAGGATGTGATGAGGTGGGTGCTGGTCTCTTCTCCCAAGTGACAAGAGGAGGCTCAGGTTGCACCAGGGGAGGTTCAGGTTAGACATCAGGAAAAATGTCTTCACTGAGAGGATTATGAGGCACTGGCAGGGGCTGCGCAGGGAGGTAGTGGAGTCCCCATCCCTGGAAGGATCTAAAATATGGGTAGATGAGGTGCTCAGGGATATGGTTTAGCTGTGGGCAGGTACAGCTGGACTCGATCATCTCCAAGGTCTTTTCCAACCAAGCGCTTCTATGATTCTATGAGTCTATTGTACGTGAAAGGATTCAGAACTTTGGATTAGCTAAATGTGGATGGCCAGAAATGCAGCATTTATGTGAATCACACAGGCCACACAAGTGTCAAAAAAACCCTTACAACAGGAAATCTTTTGAGAGAAAGCACCCTTTTTTTTAGCATACTCTCTGCTATATGCTGCTTGGGATTGGGTCAGCAGTGTCCCAAGAATAGGAGCTCACTGTATTTTTGTACATCTGGTTCTTGTCCCAGCAAGTTTGGAGAGGTGTGAAAATGAAAACTGGCTGTGCTGAAAGTTAACCTCTGGCCATGAAGGAAGTTCAGCTCAGGTTTCAACCAGCAGCTTGCGGTTTGGCATGAAGGAGGCTGCTCTAGTTCACAGCAGGATGTAAACACCCTGATCAAGCATTACTCCTGTTTGGGAGAGTGCTGGCCACCTGCTCGAGCATTCATACCGGCTCCCCGCTTATTAGACATTTGGTGAGGAGGAGTGGCAGTAAATACATGTTTTGTTCTCTGGTTTAGAGAATCCTAGGAGAGAGGGGGAAGGTAAGTAGGTTTCACACATGCTGCTGAGACTCTGCCCAAAAGCCTCACCCAGTTTTACATCAGGGTTTCCCAGCTGCACAACACAGCCCGCACACTCCAACCCTGGGTGCGCCAAAGTCAGGCCTGAAGTGTGATGACAGGTCCCCAGGGCTCTCTGGAACAAATGTGCCCCTGCCAGGACAATTGCGCTCCACCCTCCCTGTGGGTCCTCATGCACCCTCCAGATTTGATACAAGAAGTAGTTACTATTATAAAAAGTGGAATATTTTGATTCAGGCTAAGGTAGAATTAGTTTTCTCTATAATCAGTTTTCTAACCAACCACAGTTAAGTTTCATCCAAGTAATTGTATTTTTTTGGGAGTTACACAGACTGTCCCTCTGACAGCACATTTTCCTGATAGCATGTTTTTTTAAAATAATGTTTTCCCAGATACTGTTCAAAGAAAAATTATACCGTCTCGTGCTTAGTGTGATCTGTGCTGAGCAGCTGTGTCTCCCTCTGTTTGCAGTCTTTCCCTGTCTAAAATATCAGGTCAGATAGAGCTGGCTTCAAAGCTCCAATAAGCAGAGATCTGGCTGTTGTGGAGTTCATAAAAAAATTAAAATTAGCCCTTGGAAAGTAACAGAATATTCATAAGATTTCTGGGAATATTAATACACCCGTGTGTAAGTGGGAAATATGTGCTGTCCCAGCTCTTGTCTCGTTACGCACGATTGATGGAATCCTTCCCTCATGCGCCCAGCCTGAAATAAAATCTGCTGCCTTCTAAAACTCCAAGATGAGTCTTAGAGAATTTATTTACCAGCATTTTCAGTTTGGGGAGGGAACTGCGCTCCCGACTGATGCCAAAGATGGGACACTTTAAGATGTGCAAGGAAATTAGTACTTTCTTCATGGAGTTGACCAGCTTATTTATAAAGCATATAAAGTAAAGGGTAAGGATGAACTTTATAAAGTAAAAGATAAGGATGAGCTTTTGTTAAATACTTAGATTAGGACTAATACCTCAGAGAGACCAGAACTTCCATTCTTCTTAAACACGGCCCTTCTCAAAGTAGTAAGTTCCTATGTTTAGAAACTAATCCACTTTCCAAATGACATATGCTTGATAACCTATAAACTTCCACAGGATAAGGTTACAGTAGTTAGTATTTTGATCTCAATATTCTTATTCTCTCTGTGCTGATTGACCGATAAGCCAGGTTCTCCTACACAGAGGAGAAGAATTAGAGAATTACTGAATTTTGCTTCTCTAACCCTCAGATATAGACTGGGGATTAAAAAAAAAAACCGTCTTCATATACATTAGGGATTTTTTGCTGAATAATGAGTTTGCAGTGCTAGAAAATAGTGGTTCATTAATGTCATGTAAAACAGTAAAGTGGTGTTAAGAGACCAAACGTAATGTAGAATCCAAGTGACTTTAATACGTAATGTAGAACATGGTAACTAAAATATAATACATAAAGCATATCTACATCAGATATGGCATATGAAAAATAGTTAACAAAATATGTCAAACAGCATATAAATGCATGTATCTTAGTTACATAATAAATCATGTATGTATTGAAAATTTTATTATTCTGCTACTTGGATTTCAAAACAGGACCTGTTTCAGATATTTTCTGTATTCTTGAACTTAGCATGTTGACACAAACCCTCTTTTTTGATGCATATAGGCATTCATTATGCATGTACCATGCACATACATTGTCCATCCAAGAGTACAATTAGTCTTTATCCTTTTCATCAAGTAGAGGCAGAATATGTAACATGATTCTCTCTTAAATACCCCCCAGTTTACCTGCAACTTTATTGTGCATCCCATGCATTTGCTGGAAAGCATAACCATTTACAATATCTTGCCACCAAACACACCAACCTACTTAGAACAGTGAAACACTGTATGTGAAGCAAAATATTAATCTAGGGTTTGTTGCTAAGTTCACATCATTTACATTTAATAGGAATACCAGAAAGACAGTTTAATACTTTGCTTTTGGAGACAGTGCACATGGGCCTGATATTTCTTCCTACATTTTTTCCAGACATTTTTTACACCCCGGTTTTGTAAAGCGATGACTGCTCTTTCTGTCCAAAGCAGTAAGTGGGGTTTTATTAAGGGTACTCATTTACCTAGTCTATGTGCTGGGAGTTTCCAAAACACCTCTGAAGGTCCAGTGAGCTCTGTAGCAAAAGAAGGACTGTCAAGGATTGATGTCTTTAGCAGAATATATTTTTTTTAAAATAATTTTTCCAGAATATTTTTCTACATTTTAGTGAACCAGGGGAAGAAAAATATTTTTTCCTCTTTGAAGGTAGTATTTAGCACAAAGGTATTGTTATTCCTTTAATTAGTTTTCTCACCTTAGGTGTGGACCCAACTGGTCATTGCTTCCGTTCTTGTAGAAACAGGACAGGAAACAAATGAGCAATTTCATAGAAATTTTATAGCCACAAAGGTCTGTGCAAAGTTTGTCACAATTTATCTTAATTTTCTCTATTATCCTTTTAAAAATTAAAGAGCCATCTAACACCAGAGAGAAATGACAGTCTGTTAGGCTGAAAGCAGGCTGAAGGAATTTGTTCTTACAGCTACAGACTGCAAGATAAATTGAACATTCATGTTTATGGATTTATTTCACCAGCAAGTCTTCATTTCCTAAGGCCACGTTGCTCATGTAATAGAACAAGTGTAATCTAAAGGTTTTCCTCCAAACTAGCATGCAGACAGTCTCGGTAAGCACCTTACTCAGTATGATCTTGAGAACACAGATTTTATGTTAGTTCTTTAGATAGAGAATGTTTAAGCCTTGAAGATTTTGAGCTTTCCCCAACATTCCACCAGCAGTCGTGCAGCTCCACAGGGAAACTGGAATAGACTACTCACAGGCATTTTTTTCCATGGTGTGTAATGCAGATCCATAGTTGTACTTTCAGCAGTGTGGATTGAACCCAGGACCTTTGAAACTCAGAGTGCAACACATGTATTGCCAGAACTAGATGTGTCCATAAGCTTGATGGCTTCAGGTGGCTCCTAAATCTATGTACCACCCTGCTGCCCCAAAAGGAGAGTGTGCCTGTCAAACTCTGGGCTGTGTGTGTCAATGTTGAGCCTGCATGAGAGGAGCAAAAGCCCATCTTCCCTGTCTGCACTCATTCCTTATGGTTTGTATCACAAGGGAACCACTGGCAGGCACTGGCAGTGCTACAGAGACCACCTTTAAAGTCACTGAGGAGAGCAGAAGTCCTAGAGAGGGAAGTCATTTGCTTCTCTCTGTGGGAAAGTCAGAGACCACAAGAGAGGAGGTCTAGAATCATAGAATCGTAGAATCATAAGGTTGGAAAAGACCTCTGAGATCATCAAGTCCAACCGTACCCGTCTCCCTGCTAAACCATGTCCCATGTCTAGGTACCATGTGAGCAGCCCAGGGACTGGGCAGCTCTGACATGAGTAGGACTTACAGGCAGAAGAGCAGCAGCAGGAGAAAGAAGACACCAATTAGGGAGATAAATAATACTATACAAAGCATTTGTTACTCTGTGCCTGTAAGGCGTAGTCGTTTTTGAAATACTGTCGCCTTTGCTTTGTGGCAGCAAAGTGACTCTTGTCCTTCTGTTGCCTGCTTTTTCCTCCAAAATGTTGGTTACTCAACCTGAAAAGTAAGGAAGAGATGTGCAGCATGCTACAGGGGTGGGAAATCCTGTATCTCTACTCATGGGAGTCTCTGTTACAAGACAGTACTGGTGAGTGAAGGTAGTGAAAGCAGCTAGTGTAGTAACTACAGAAGGAAAAGGATCGCTTGTTTCAGGAACAGCCGGTGTCTATACAGACTCTGTTGCTGGAAGCCCGATGATGATGATGATGATGATGATGACTATTATTATTATTATTTTATTAGCCCAAATCTAATGTGTCATTTAGTATTTCTGGAAAGAATGTCTGTATAATGAACTGCTCAGCATTTCAGGCTTTTATAGGTTAAATGGAAAATTCTTAGTAGTTTTCAGAAATAGTTTTGTGCCATGGAAGAGAGCCTTGGGCACCTATAATCTATATTTTCAGGAAATAAGTGTGGTATATTGACTGCATTTTGAAAGTTGACTTGTATTGACAGTCTTGGGGTGTTGGAGAGAAAAGAACCTCACTCTTCTTGGACATCTTAGCGTAATACTGAGAAAGCACACAGGGGACACGATTTCATACTACAACATCATAGTCTCGATGTATTATGCTCATTTAAAATCTAGATTCTGCAAAATGAAGACATCATTTAAATAGTATGGTTATATATTCTTGACAGTATAAATCACTTAAGATAGAAATCATCTTGACTTTAGACATAAAAATTCAAGCATCGAATCTAAGGTATTAGTCTAAGAGCCTTATATTGTCAATAGAGAGAGGGGGACCTTTCCAGAGAGTCTTTCATCAGTAGTTATTTGTTTTCTTCTGTTTACAACTGAAAAAGTATGAACAGTTACTTTGACGAATAAATGAGATGATTAATTCTTCCCCACTCCAGGGAATTTTAGGAAAATGGTTGCCTTTGTCTGTACCAAAGTGTGAGCTCACTGTGGAGTCAGGAAGGGATCATTTTTCCCTTGCTTCAGCCCTCAGCCTTATAGGTCCTTCTATCACTTTTCCCCACGACAGCAAATCTCAGGGCAAAGATACTGTCTCTAAGTACTTTCTGAGGCACAATACGAGATGAGGAGGTTGTTAAGATCTCTTCAAACAGGCCATGGCCAGATGCAAACATTTGATCATCTGGTTCCACCTGCAAAGCATAGCTGTTTTGCTCAATTTATTCTCAGCATACAGGAAAACCAAGACCAGATTTGAACTGGGGTATGAAAATAATGACTCCTCTGTTAAGCTGACTCCAAGGATGCCACAAAAAAATGAAAACTGGGTTACAGTGTATCCTACCTAGTATTTTGAGACTGTATTTTAAACTGGAAAAAGAAGACTTTATATAAGATTAAGTAGAGACATTGTCATGTATATAAAAAGCATGTTTTCTCCCCTTTAAAACAGAATCTAAGAAGTTATATTTTTGATGACGATTTTAAGTAAACTTCTGTATCTTATTCTCCATTTCTGCTACTTGATAAATACATGTCTTTGGACAACATAGGGCAGACTATATTATGCTTCCTGATATTTGTATGCTTACAAAATACCTTTCCCCAGGCAGAAAATCTTGCCATACTAATGTGAGCCGCAGTCTAGAATCTTGTTGCTTTAAGATCGTTAAACAGTTTCCATAAAATATATAAAGCATTTCTGTAAAATTCAAGAAAAATCAGCACAATGGAAAACAATTTTACTTCTGCTTAACAACCTCCCAAGTGAATGTTTATCCTGCAAATGGCTGTGTTTTAAAAATATAGTAATATTTTCAGTTGTTATGTGGCAAAATGTGACAGAAATATGTGATCTTTTTTTCTTAACCTGCTTATCACGGTATGACTTCTTCAAAATCCAATTGAAGGGTTCTTTTTTTTAAAAAAAAAGACTTAGTTACCACCCAAACACAGCTTCAGAGTGTGTGGTTGTCAGGAACTCCTAAGTATATAAGTCAGTTAGACCAGCTAGATTTTCTGCTGCAACCTGTCTGGTGGGATCTCTAAGGAGAAATCCTCCTAGATTCAGATATCAATATAACGTCATGGAACTACGTCATGCTCTATTACACGGTAGGGCAGCATCCATATCTACAAGTGGATTCTTCAACGTTGCACCTGCAATACAAACAAAAACATCTTAAGTGCTCATGTATTTATTTCAGGTTTTTATTTAACAATCTATTGTCGAAAGAGAGAAGGAAGGAGAACAACTCAAACCAGAAATCAAAACTTATTACCACTAGAGTAGAACCAGGGCCAGATTAGCAATGACATAAGAATTTCCTGGTTTGTTGTTTCAAAGTAAACAGTGTATCACTCACAGAACACTGCACTGCTCTAGCATCAAAATTCATCTTTTCTTTGAAATCCAGTAAATCTGTTACTTAATGGGCATCAAGGTATCTACTGCCATAACACACGCTGAGAATATTCCTACAGAGTAGAGGGTGCCAATGCTGTGAATAGTGCCATTGCCTTGAGTTGTGGCACAAGAAATTAAAGGAGTCCCCCTGCTCTCAGCCAGGTGCCAACTCTTAGTCTTGTTTTGTCCTGTTTTCAAAGTTCAAGTAACAAGCCTCCATGTAGTTGCACTGTGCACTTCAAAGCTACATGTGGTGGCATTTTGTGGAATAGAAATTGCGCCTTCTGTGCCGGTGAGGATGGACAAGTCTAGAGTAACTTGTCAGCTTTGAAACATATGCTATCTGCATCTACCCACAAGTGTCTTTTTAGTATGAGTTCTGCCGTTAAGCTTCTGAATTTTCCCAAGAGCCCTCGCCCCCAGAGCCCTCACCACTCCTAAAAATGTGGTTATATTTTTTCCATTATTCTTCCCAGCAATGCAGGTCAGAGGTTTTCCAGCCTTTTTGCAGCCTTTTTACTCCCCTTGAGTAACTGAAGATGGGCATCTGGGATCAGTTGTGTTCGGTTTTAGTATTTTCCCACCAAATGCAGCTTGCCCACCATCCCCCCTCAGCCTGTCCTTTCTGTGACACTCTCCTATTCCTTTCCCGTGACACCTCAGTCTCTGCTGCTGGCTCAGACAGCAGTCACACTAAAACTGAGCCAGTAGACTTGGACAGGTGAAATGTGTGAAGGGCTCCCAGTTTGCGGGTGTTGGGAGTGGCTGGGAATAGCTGCATTCTGGCCTGCTCCCTGACCCACACAGGCTCCCCAAGCAGGGAGGAGGCCTGATCCTTTGAGAATCCCAAGCAAAAGCACTGCAGCGGCATTTGGCAGCACGGCACAGGAATTTGTGATATTCATAACCTTACGACAGTTTATTTTCCTTGATCTGGAGGCTGGTTTTCTATGGGTTGACTGATGAACCATTTTGCGCTGTGCAGCGCGGGCTGAAAGCTGTCGGGCGGGTCTTGTTCCCAGCGCTGCCGTGAAAAATTCCGCAATGGATGGCGAGGTGACAGCACTGATGGTGGAGCTCTGACACCTTGTGGCTGATCTCGGCCTTCCAGACCTGTCTCTGCCACGGCAGTCTCAGGCAGCCGGGTTCTTGCAACAATATTTTTACTTAAGAGGTGTATTTCTGTGGTTGGGCTTCATACACCAGAATTGATGGGGCCAGGCCAACTGCAGTGAAGAATTTATCAGTTAAGCACAGAAGTTGTGCATTTCCTAAGATTTTTTGCCAACAAGCACAGTTTCTTTGCTGTGCCCCAAGTCATTAAGGATGCTCGCCAAAAATGAGAGAGTTTTGGCACCTGAAAATCCTCACCTAACCTGAATGTTGGCAGTCCCTGAAAAACACAGAGGTTTAGCATGTGCTAAGTGCAAAGGCCTTCCTTGTTCACCTGTTTGGATTGCTGCATCTTCTTTCTGTTGAATGTACTCTGCTAAGATCCCGGCATGTGCCCTGTCTTCAGAGAAGTGTTTCTGTCAGCTTGCAATGTACTTCACAGATCTCTAAAGCTCCACCTGCTGTGAAATATCACACTGAAGCCCTGTCACCCTGGTGAAATAAATGTCTTAGCCATTTCAGAGTGAGGTAAGTAACAGACTCAGGTGGCTGATTTGCTTGTTGGTAATACTAAATGTCAGCATCAAAGTTGGTAACAGGATAGGGAGTTCGTAATGTGTGTCCCCTGCTCTGGGCCATGGGACAAGCATCTTGAAAGTCCAGAGGTCAAGGACACGAGGCAAAACAATGGCTTTGGTAGCAATTGTGAGAAATGTCCACTGTGCAGATCTTACCTTACATCTGAATTGGTATGGTCTCAAAACTCTGCCTGTAATCACTGAAAACACCTATGAGCACCTTGGCCTTCACAAGAATACAGAAATTATTTTGTTAATGCAGCATTCCAGTGTTCATGTGTCCTGCTTACAGCTGTGCTGGCACAGACTGCCGTGTGCCTTATTATTGTGTTGGGAAATCTGGCCCAGAAGTACTTTAATGATGCTGTGACTTGAGCAGTGATTTCATGAAGCAGCGTGTTGTCAGCTGGCGAGCACACGGTGGCTCAGCGGAGCCGGAGCACCAGTTGGCTGAATAGAAAGGGCTGCAGCAGGGTGGTGGGTCTGGTAGCTGGCTTTTCGGGTCCTGACTCTGTGCCTGCCAGGGCCCGGATCTCTACAGCCTGTAATTTGCGAGGTCGCCACCCTTACTGCGAAGTCCCATACTCTGGTTGAATGTCTGACTTCTTAATATTTCCTAGGCAGCTTGGTCATTTCATCTACAGATTCCCCAGAATTTATGTGTGAATGTCAGCTCAGCCTTTACTGCATTACTGAATCGGTTCCTCCTTGCAGTTCCCCTTTTATGATGCAGTTTTCATGACATCTCAGTAGTACCTGCAAATTAAAACTTTGGGATCATCTCAGTGAAGCCCTGACTCTCAATTCCTTCCTCCTACAAACACATTTTAAGATTTTTCTTGTTTCTGGTGTGACTTTTTCTTTTATCAGCTGAATTTCTAAGCCTGGTTGTGCATGCTTTGAATTTTTTGGTCATTTTTCTTTTTGCATCACAGAGTTTTCTAAAGATTACCTAAGGAACATATTCTCATCTTTTGTTCACTGCAGCAGAATGCTGGCCCTTTAAAGCCAGAAGGGTCCACTTGCTTATGTGCCTAAGGAAATATGTTTAAAAATATTTGGTATAGCCTTTGCTAGATAGGAGAGCGTCTTGGGAGCTATTAATGTCAAGGGTGAGTTAGAATGTAGGGCCAATGATGCCTTAAAGGCCTGGGATAAAGAATCATGTACTAGGACATTGTAAGGTTTCTCTTTCTCCCATCTGGGGCAAAGACATGTCTGCATTATCAGCCTCAGAACTGAGAATGATTAGGGAAGTGAAGTTAAGCACTTATCTGAAGGAAGATTGGGCTAATATGGACTCCCCGAGTTAGGAGAAAAGCCTGCTCTTTGCAGCTGAAGGGGAACAGGAGGAAGAAATTCTAAATCATGGAAATCAGGGCTGGAGTTCTCAGAACAATGCCAGTTAGGACATAGAGACCCCAATCTGCGTGTGTGTGCATGCGTGTGTGTGTCCCCAAAAAACCAAGCTGGTTAACTTAGTTTAGGTAGGCACTGGGAAAGAGAAATTGAGGCAAGATCTTTGCAGGAGCTGTTTCTACCATGAGGGAATGCCCTGAAGCATTCTTTGTCTAGCCTAGCCATTGAATTGCTTTAACCTTCATGCCAAGGTTATTTAATAGCTCTGCTTTAGCATTATCACGCAGAGCTAATTGCTGCAGCTGGTTTTGTAGATTACAAGTTAGCTGGGAATTTTCTGACAGAATGATTTTCAGATGGGGAATACACTAGTTTTCAAAAGTCTAAATATTCTTTGTAGAAATTCAGGTTCACTGGAACAAAACCCAATCCTTCCAGGAATACAGGAAAAATGCCTCAGTGCCTGGAAGATCTGCAGTTGGTAGAACAGAACTAATCATAAGCAGCAGGCAGAATACAGACAGATAATTTGCCTCAGTGATCTGCCATGAATATATTCAGAAATTCCCATTCCATGGAAAGTATGGTTTTAAAATACCATGATCACAAATTGGCACAGTTTTTAATCAAGAAAGGGTAAGAAGGGCTTCATTTCCCAGTCACCTCAGTTCCTCAGGCAATGGATCATTTCTGAATAGTGCCTCATTGCACACTAACAAAAATAAGTACTATCATTCCTATTCAGAAGCATATTTTGCAGGAAAATTCCTGTACTTCTGGCAATACTAGGTTGGATTTCAGTCCTGCTGAATACTGCCTACCCAACCGAACAAGTGCAGCCGTGAGTCAAGAGGAACTTTGCACAAGGGCCAGACACACTTGATGTTGTAAACCAGTACTTTGTGTAATATTATAACTCTAAACACTGTGCATTTCTGCTTGCTTGTAGCCCTCAAACTCTCAACCTGAGTCAGAATGAGCTATAAACAGAGAAGAAATCCAGTGCATGTTCCCTGTCCTTCTCCAGCCCTTCTCCAGAGGTATTAAGAATCCCAAGCACTGTTTTCTAGGTAGAGCAGAGGTTCCTCCATTGCTCAAAGGCCAGGACTGTCCTACAGATTTTCCTGTGACGCAGTTATGCACACATCAGCACTCTGGGGTGTGACCTGACAAACTGTAGTGTTGCCAGAAGCTACCTGTGTAAAAAAACCGATTTGTCACTCCCAGGCAATCAAGAAGTTATACTGTAAAAACTTTTTTTGCTGTTATAAGCTGCATCTGCCACAGAATGCTGTGCCAGCATAAGATACTGCATAATAATATAACACATAACACCTGCGCTGACAAAGCACTTGGAGTGTGGACCTGGCCTAACCTGCAAGCCCCTCCTTTCCCAAAGCTACACAACAGAAAAGGCAAAGGGGAAAAAAAAAAAAAAAAAGACAGAGCCTCTTTAACAGTTTCTTGCCAGAGACACATAGTCAAGTAGTAGTAACTGTTCGGCAGTTCTGAATGAGCTGTTCAGAGCAGTTTATATCTGTCCCCAAAATTCAGTGACAAACGGCAGATGTTAGGCAGCCACTCTTCCCTGCCTTCCTGAACTGCATCACATGCAGTTTACCAAAGACCAGTATTTTTCTCTGCCTTCCTAACAACATTCTTTCTTTGAATATTTTCAAGTCTGCAGATCCATTCCAAAAATTTCAGACGAGGATACGAATTAGTGGAAGTATTTCATTAGCATGTGAACAAACAGAATTATCACAATGTGATAAATAGTTCATATATTGTATAGAAAAACTCGGTTCCTTTTTTTTTCCTCTTTTCATCACAAGTGACTTGAATTATGTCCTTCTAAAACATTGCCTCTGAGAGAAATGGTGCCTGAGCTCTGTTGTGCTGTCGTAAGTACCCAACTGTCCCTGCAAGTTAAAATATCATCCCATGCTTAGTGCACTTGATTATGTGGGCAGGGTCAGGCTGTCAGAATCTGTCTGTAATCTCCAATTCCCAATAAAGTTTACAGTTTTGCTGTCTGCAGCTTGTTCCCATCCTCATGGTCTGCTTCACAACTCACGTTCAACATCTGAGCCAAGGTCACAGACAGGCTGAAAATCAATTTTCCATGCCTCCATTACGCCGTCCTCAACATTATTTCTTTTCTTATCTCTCTTTATGAAAGAGCTGCCTGCACAGACCTATGTCTGATGCATTGGGCAAGTTCATGTGCAAAATCCTTGCAAAATAGGAAGCCTGTAATAAAATAGTCTGTAAATAATGTCTTCCCCTAGCTATCATGGGCCTTTCAGATTATTTATACCGGATAGTCATTTGAATCTTGTCAGTGCTGCATTGTGCTGCTGTTGATTTAAATGGTAATGAATGCAATACATTCTCTCAAACTCTTCAGTTTTAATAGAAGATATCATTTATAGGCAGTTAGCAGTGCTACAACTGCAGCTGGCTCATTGATTGCTAAGTACACGCTGGCTGTGCCTGCAGGCAGTCAGTCTGGATGGCAGTGAATCCTATGTCATCTTTGTGCTGCACGTCTCTGGTATATTTGGAGACTTGCTAAAGTCCGGGTGAGCAAACAAGAGCGTAGCAATCATTAATAAGTACCAAACTGGTCTAAATATGTTTGCAATTAATTTTCCTGAGGCAACTCCTTTTCTTTTGCTCAATGCAACCCACTACCCTTCAAGTCACTGCAGTGCTCTGACTGAAAATTCTCTCTGTTCTCACATCCAGACTGTGCCTGCATCTGGTCCAGTCTGTGCATAAAATCCTTTTAGACTAAGGCTCTAATTCATGTTCTGTTCATTTTGCCTCAGAGGTATCAAAGTTTCCCTTTCTTCTGGCCTTGATAAACACAGCCTTACCAGTTCGTACCCACTCAGAATGTTGACACAAAGATGTTGTTTTTCTCTCTGGTTATACTAACACAAATACCTGTTGTTTTGCATATTTTTCCTCATTTTTCTTGCTCTCTAAAATCCATTATTTGCTGTTTGACCTCCCTTCCAAGGCTTTAAAAGACCGATCTCTATCCCGTCAGTTGTACCCTAGTCTACCTAAATATTGATTCTTGTTTATAACGAGTCGGCAATACCAGTCTGCATGGTCTCCCCCTTACATTTCCGAAGAAGAAATTGAATGCTTTGTCTTATGAAGCTTCTTGTGTTTGGAAGTCCACCCCTAAATATATGATAACACTAGATGACACTTTCTGACAGCCAACTGGTACTCTCTCATTGTTTCCACATACTCTACCATCTGTCTGTATCCATCTGTGGGTGTCTGCTTTGCATTGTCATTTCCAGGCCTCATTTCCAGCTGTTTGTAGTACAGACCCAAAACCTGATCTTTGTTTACACAGTGCTTAACACTAGGGAAGCAGGAGGGGGAAGAAAGTCAGACATCTCGATCTGGAATATGTGGGCATGGCAGCAACAGAAATGATTACTTGATCTTTACTCTTTGATTTTGCAAAGCTGAAATGGAAATTGACTCTTGCCTGAATATGCTCTATGGTCAATTAACCTTAATGCTATAGCTTATAGCTTATTTTTATCTCTTTAGAGTATTTCTACCCCTTTAGTGTATTTATAAGGCCAGTTGTTGTGATACTGTTTTGGTAGTAAGCAATCATTTTAAATGTTGTAAGTTTTTGCTAAGTTTCACTGAAATGGAAATCTACATGGAGCAGTGATGTGACACACAGAGGAACAAGCCTAATTTTCCATCTGGAACAATTTCAGATTTAAAATTAATTTTTACATTGTCAGGAACAAATGGATTTCACTTCCTCTTATTGGAGGAGGCCAGACAGTAAGAAATAGAGCTAGAGAGAAATTGCCAAGTGTTACATAGAATTTTATTGGCTTCATTTTGAGCCATGACGAAATAAGGCAAATCATCTACTTTTTCTGTCATAAGGAGTCTAGGGTCATGTAGAGTTTTCAAAGAGGTCAAAATAAACTGAAACCATTTCAAGTTCAGAACTCAGCCAGCCTGTCAACCCTTCAGCACAGGAACGAGACTGACTGGGGCAGCCTCTCCTACCGGGGGAGGAAGGTTTTATTCCAGGAACACGTGGGAAGAGTCTCATCTCTGTACCAGAACCTCTCTGTCTGACAAAACTCCTTGATGCCAGGCTCATATGCACTGCTTCATGGCAAAGGTCTACAAGTTCATAGGTCTCTCTAGTGTCAATTCAGAGGTGTTTTCTGTGCCACCCTTGAGAGGAGGCGGAGCCTGTCTGAACTCAGAGCCCTCCTGAAGAGAATTTTTTGTCACTCTAATCCTTTCTGAAGATGCACTATTAGAGAAAATTACACTCTCAAGAGGGGTTATTAGCAGATGAAAAAGCCTTGCTAGCAAAGTTCTTTTTCTGCAAGTATTTGATTCACACATGGCAGGAAGGTTATGCTGAGGAAACCATCTGCACCTCTGGAGCTTTAAAAATTGCTGCGGTTTTTAAAAAGCAATTCTATAAATAAAGTCTCTCTGGAAGTGAAGCTAAAGAGATCAGGTAGACTTGATGCAGAGATCTGGTCCAGGTAGTCCAGGTTTGAGGTTTAGTGACACGTAACCAAATTACAGTACCACTCAAACCAGTAAAAACTTGGTTATGAAGGAAACATAGCTGTCAAGTTCAACAAAGGCAAGTGTAGAGTCCTGTGTCTTGAGTGGAAAAACCCCATGCACCAGTGCAAGTTAGAGGTTGACCCGCTGGAAACCAGCTCTGCGGAGAAGGTCCTGGGAGTTCTGGTGGGCAACACAGTAGCCATGAGCCAGCGATGTCCCCTCATGGCCAAGAAGGCGAATGGCATCCTGGGCTGCATTAAGAAGAGTGTGGCCAGCAGGGCAAGGGAGGTTCTCCTCCCCCTCTACTCTACCCTAGTCAGGCCATGTGTGGAGTTCTGTGTCCAGTTCTGGGCTCCCCGGCTCAAGAAAGGCAAGGAACTACTGGAAAGAGTCCAGAGGAGGTCATAGAGATGGTCAGGGGACTGGAGCATCTCTCTTAGGAGGAGAGGCTGAGTGGGATCGGTCTGTTTAGCGTGGAAAAGAGAAGACTGAAAGGGGACCTTGACAATGCTTGTAAGTATCTAAGGGGTGGGGGTCAGGAAGACGGTGTCAGACTCTTTACAGTGGTGCCCAGCAACAGGACAAGGGGCAACGGGCATGAACTGGAACACAGAAAGTTCCACCTGAATGTAAGGAAAAATTTCTTTCCTGTGAGGGCCGTGGAGCACTGGAGCTGGCTGCCCAGGGAGGGTGTGGGGTCTCCTTCTCTGGAGAGATCCAGACCCCACCTGGACACACTCCTGTGTGATCTGCTATAGGTGAACCTGCTTTAGCAGAGGGATTGGACTGGATGAGCTCGACTAGTCTGTGATTTTGTCACCTTTGCCTACAGTGTTCTGGAGAGACCACCTGTCCCAGCACCTGGATTTGGGTCCAGATAGATTAATTAACGGAAACTGCAGGAGGAGCTGAATTAGGACCCATACTGTGTCATACCATCAAACAAAGCTGGCTGAAGTGTGTGGCACTTCATTATGACTGCAAAACCTCCAGGTTCTTTACCAGCCAGGGCTGTCAGGGCAGCACCAGAAGTTGGAGTTATCTTTCTGGTCTTCAGCAAAATCAGGTTTGGAGGATCCTACCATGCACTTTTCCTTTACTGCCAGTCCAATTTGTTTTGTTTGCAATAGGAATATTTTCTTTAGCTGGCCTTCCCATACTTCCTAACTATGTTTCTAACCACAATTCACACATTTGACCCCCTAACAAAGAGCCTA
This sequence comes from Neomorphus geoffroyi, assembly GCA_033558235.1. Classification (NCBI taxonomy): domain Eukaryota; kingdom Metazoa; phylum Chordata; class Aves; order Cuculiformes; family Neomorphidae; genus Neomorphus; species Neomorphus geoffroyi. Next base: position 8,758,706 of record JAUMJM010000012.1, read on the forward strand.
AGCATTAAAAATGCATGAGACCCTGGTGAGGGTGTCCAGCTGAATGGCTGCATTAGCACTGAAGTTAAATTATTGATAGAAAGGGTGATTTTTACTTTCCTTTTAGTTACTGAATAATAGATTAAAAGCTCCGCAACAAGATTATTTTCATTACCCACATAAATGACTTGTTCAGTTAAAAACAGTGAGGAGAACAAATGAAAAATGCCCTGAGGTGGCAAATTTATTAGACTCAAAATTTTTATATTCTAGACTATTGATTAATTTTGGACATATTTTTCAATAAATGTTTTAATTTAACAGAAGTAATGGGAGTATTTTGAATAATTTAGGAGATAGGAATAGTTTGTTTTCTCTGAATGTAACTATGATACTATCAGTGAAATTGATCAAGCGAGAACAACTCACATGTTCTGTATTAGCTGCTGCCCATGCTAACCCAAATAAAAATGTTATTTAACAGCTGAAATTACCAGACTGACTAATATCTGGTCTTTATAATTATTATGCTATTGAATCTCTCGGTCTTCCTGTGTGTGGTGTGCCACACTGAGATGTCACCATCTGTGCAGCCCTAGAGAGATAATAAATGTGTTTGATTTTGATTTTGCTATTTAGTTAGGTTGCAGTAAAAATAATATCTAGTAAATCTTTTCAGAGATTAATAATTTGTTTGGCTTTCTACACTGCCTTTGGCTATCACATCTCCTGGCTGGTTATTAATTTACCCAGCAAGAATCCCATTGCAAATTTCTGTTAATCAATCGATAGCATTCCTACTGAAGGTATTAGATATCATGGTTGCCTGAATTTTGAACAGGCATTTGCTTCTGCATTTCCACTTGTGCTACACTCCTGTAGGGGTGGATGATTTTGGCTTTGAACTGGACAGTTTCTTGTCTACCAGCTTTGAAATATTTCAGCACAGACTCAGCAAGTTTCTGGTAGGCTGACTGGGCAGCTTTCTGCTTATATCCCTTTGGCAACAATTTGGAAAAGAGGAAGGAAGAGCAAGTTTGCTTTAAGTGAATTCTTTACAGCCTCTACAGAAAAGTGGGACTTCCAAAATAGTGCATTTCCATTCTTCTGTTGGTATTTTCTTAGTCAAAGAATCAGAAGTACGATGGATATCAGTATTGCTTCATATAAGTATCTCAAAATGTTATGTTTTAGTGATGTTAGGTATTGATTTAAAACCCACCAAAATCCCTGGAGAAATCTCCCTGGATTTGCAACAGTCTCTGTAATGTCTGTTGATGGGAGGCATCCCATTTAATACAGCGAATCAGGATTAGATGTACACAGAATTGTCTCTTTTAACAGCCACACGGACTCATTTCCTTACACATACCCCTGCTGATACTGAATAAGCAATGCCAATGCCCTTGTCAACAAGGATGCCAATGCCATCCTTGTCAACACAGGATGACAGCCTCCAACGATCCAGTTTCAATCCCCATCCATTTTCAGATCACGGGTTCTAGACAGGGACGGGACAATTTGGTAAATCTGGTGATGCTGAAGGCTGCCTGGTAAGAAGAAAAAGGAGCCAGTCTGAGTTTACTGTGAGTAGGCTGCGGAGTGACTGTCCAAAGGTAAAACAGAAACATGTACCACTGACCTACTTAGTGTTGAAAGTCTCCGTGTTCCATTATAGATGAGCTGATCTACTTAACGCCTTCCTTGTTGGCTACAATAAGTTCAACAGCAGAATGATTTTGACTATTCCTATTTCTGGACTAATGTAATTAGAATTTCCCTCTTTTATAGCCTGATATTCTGACTCAATGGAACATGTACAGCTGAAATATATAGGCTGAGTCAGAATTTTGGATCTGCTTTTGAGACCTAAATTTGGGTGCGCAAGACTTTAAATTATGGCCTGATAAGGTCTGTAAAGAAAAGCACTAATGGTGCTAAAGTCTTGTGCTTTGAGCTTGCAGTTTAGAACTGATCCATTTTGGTAGGATGTTTTTTAAAAGACAGTTTCTGCACAATTCTAAAGTATTGGCATTGTGGTTTTGGTTTTTATATTGGTAGACAAACTCTGGCAATAGATCATGCTTTTCTTTGTTAAAGGAACTGAGTGCCCTTGACAAGCTACAAAAACAAATGGTAATCCCACTAAAAATAAGATTTGTTTCTAAGAATTTCTTTTCTTTAGTGTATTTTTAAAAGACAGTACATGTCATACAGGTAACTAGAGACATGAATATAGAGATACATCTTAACTACTACAAGTGACTGCTCACATTGCTGAAGGAGGCGATTTTACTTTCTGAAGCTATCTCCTTTCTTTTAATTGTCAAGGCTGGGAATCTGATAAATGTATCTGTCAGCCATGCATGGGGTGGGGAGGAGGGGAAGGAACTCTTCCTGTGCTATGTTTAGCAGCATTCATAATGTAAAAACAGACATTATTCTGGACTGCAGTAAGTTCTTTAAGTTCTATGACCCTGTTATTTAGAACTGGCTGTATGGCTGTATGGGTTTAACTTAATAGCATCATCTTAGCAAACAGGAAGGAAAAACAGTGAGTCAGTCTAAGACATGCTTTGGTAAACAAACACCTCAGGGTAGGCAAAGGGCAAATACCCAAATTATTTCCTCTGTAACTTCTTGGTTCCTGCCAGATTGAATAGTTTGCCTTGCCAGTGATGGGGTACAACAGATCACAAGGGCTATGAACTGCAGAGCAGAATTTATGTTGGGAGATGAGATCATTTTCCTTCCTGTTGAAGAGAAATAAGTGTCTCCTAAAGACTCCTGTAGGGTGCTGAAGAAGTTAAGCCATTTTGGGCTTTTCTGCTAGGTGAAAACCTCATGTTAAGTTAGATAGTGTGCAAACGTTTGTATGGCTTCACATACTCCTTTCCAGACACCACGCTTTTTTTCTCACACTAAATGTTAAATAAAAGAGAGAACTGCCAAGTATTTCTGCTAGCAGTTATTATCAGGAGCCCGGTAGAGTGAGCCACGGATGTTGAATCCATGCAGATGTGCTTGGATAATGATGGAAAACACACAAGGTACTACTAGTGTTACTAGACCTGCTCCAAAAGCAGGCTCATCCTGGAGGGGTATGAAAAGATGGAAACACAAGTGCATCTGAGTTTTCTGCAGTAAGACTCAAGCTGTGCCCAACACTACAGTATTTCTTTCCATTCCTCTGTTTCAGTCATTGATGCAGGCTGTTCTGGTACTTCCAACCTTATGATTCTATGATTCTATGTTTCTCTTGTTTCAGATCCTTTAAAGTTGCTCTGCCAACTGGAAATCAACCAGTATGAATGTGTGACACAGGAATGTTGCTGATTTTTGATAATACTGTTGAATACTTTTTATCATAACCACAGCAAAGACTGTTTTGTTACCCTTCACACACACACCCAAAAATTAGAACAGTCTACTATAAATTTTCATATTTGTTAGATGACATGGATGTAGAATAGGTTGTAATATCTGGGACATTAAGGCCAAGGGTGCCCAACTGCTACACAATCAGCTGAACGCAGCATTCATCTTCCTCCTTACCTTGTGGAGAAGGGAAACTACTCTTGATAAAGGCAGATGACTAACACAGTTATAATTTTTGTTTGGTAAGCATTTGTGTTCTTGCAGATGAATCAGTAAAAAGGCCACTACATTGTAACAGCCAATCTACATGGTACATGGACATACTGTTCTACTTACTGGATGAGAAGTGGCTGCTTAGATAGTACAGAATCGCAGAATGGCTTGGGTTGTAAGGGACCCTAAAGATCATCTAGTTCCAACACCCTGCCATGGGCAGGGACACCTCCCACTATTTTACAGAATACACGGAGTAAAAGGTTCTGCTAGACCAAGCTGCTGAAGACCCCATCCAACCTGGTCTTGAACACACAGGGGGCATAGATACCGTAACTAATTATTTTGCTGTCTTTTCAAGTTACCATTTGCATCCCCATCATAAAGTCACTTAGGTTAGGAGGACACTGTGAGAAGGATTAAGTTTTCTGTATTTTACCACTAAAATTTCTAATGAAAAGATGGAAAAGAAAGACAAGAAAGTGATACCATATGACACCTCAGTTCCACTAGCACATAGCACATTGCTGTGCTTTCATGACCGGATGTTTGTGTAAGTTTTGTAAGTTTCAAGGAGAATGCTTAATATTCCTGTGTTACTTTGGAAAGGTGACTTAGGAATGTGAACATAATCTGTGAATGGTACGCGTTTGGTGAAAAGGGGATGATTTGTTATTTCACCAAATACAGGGAGCAAAAGGGTCCTGAATATTGATAATGCAGTAGGTGTAAAGTATGTCATTTTTTTACCATGCAAGGCAAAACTGAAGTGTAGAATTCATTAGCACAGAATGTCATAAAGGCCAAAAGTGCCTGTTCGTTCAAAATGAGATGAACAAACTAATGGAAGATAGGTCTGTTTATTAAATATAATGGCATGAATATTGTTTGCCCTTAGCTTTAGTAACGTAATGTGATTGATTGCCCCGTTTTTATTCTCTTCCATAGGTATTTGTTCCTGGTCACTAATAAGGAGAAGGCAAATGAGGCTTTCATCAGCTCCAATATGGATGTTTTTGGAATCACATAAATGCAACTGTTTAGTGACAAATCTGTTAATAAAAGCATACATCCTAAAAATCTGTCTCTTTCTGTCTGTCATGAGTCTGTGTGTCACAACTGTCTCTGTCTCTCTTCCTCTCTTATTTATGAGGATAGAATTCCTCAGAAACTATAAGGAACTATGGAATGTGTACATTCAACCTTGTGAAATAATGGGAGGAAATTCCAGAATCTTGCAATTTCTGTTAATTGTTTTTTTGGTACAAATTGTGTCTAAGCCTTCATGCCTTGCTATTCTGTAAAATGCTTTGAAGTGAACCTCATTGAACTTCGTGGATGAGATGAGCAGTGGTTTTCCGAATTTGGAATTTTGATAAAAGCATAAGGATTTTGTGAATGTTTTCAGTCAGGTCCCATTCCCATAAAACACACAGAGTTTCCTTTCAGTGAAGGACATCATTCAGTGTGCCTTATACTCTTAGGTATTTATGTTCATGAAACTGTTCAAAGAAATAATACCAAGTTATAAGTTAATTCAGAGTTGGAAGGTATTTGACAGTGGTATACAAACCAGAAGGAAATCAGTCCCACTGTTGGACACTTCCCATCTTAAAAGACCGTGTTTGAAGACAGGCCTGAGCCCTTTAAGTGACATCAGATCTGTTGTTAGTCAGCATTGGCTGGTTTGTTTTTCCCTAACAGTGGATTGATCTGTAGCATTGTTCAGTAGAAAGGAGATCATCCAATTACCAGTAAGATCTTTAAATGTGGAAAACTGCATGAAGGGGTTGAACATGTTACCCAGAGAGGTGGTGGATGCCCCATCCGTGGAAACATTCAAGGTCAGGTTGGATGGGGCTCTGAGCAAACTGATTGAGCTGAAGATGTCCCTGCTCACTGCAGGGGGTTGGACTGGATGACCTTTACGTTCCCTTCCAACCCAAAGCATTCCATTATTCTATGATTCTAAGAGAGATCAACAGTCGTCACAGGGAAGTGTAACTGAGTTTTCCCGAAGAAACAGATATAACACCACTGCCCATTAAACAAGCTATTCAAGAAATCTCTAATTTTCTGTTCAGGCTGAGGAAACCCACTGAAATTGGCTTCTTAGGTATGCCCCAAAACCATGAAGAAATATACTGTTTTTCTATTAATAACCTAGTAGAAACTTTTTCAATCGAATATGTTGCTTTGGGTATTTGTTACTTTAGATTTATGTCTAAGGAGCTAACTAGTTTCTGTAAAAAGTCAAGAGTCCCCAGTCTGAAAGCACAGTAAAGCAAGGTTTTCAATGTTCACATCGCTCACCGGGATAACATTTAGACTCTTAATCAACTCAAGGATTTTTTTTGTGGATGCTAGAGAAAGCCGTCTTTAGGGTAAGGGGTTTTTCCGCTATGTAATGGTTTGTACTGGGACATAATTCATTCTTGTACTGTGCTCATTTTATATTTTTGTGCCTTTAATTAAAACACTAAGTAGATTGCTGTGCGATACGATGAGTGATAAATTGCCGTTAGGGGAAGTTCATTGATTTATATTTTGTGGATGATTGCCATATGACGTTCTTATTAGATAACAGAATACTTTCTATAGGTTGCCTGAGCTGATTAAATAAAATGAGGTCTGAGACAACACGACAATGCCTGCAGGTCAGGTTAAGAGTGAGATGCTCTCTTCTTGAAGCAGAAAGACCTGTAGTTAAGGGGAGTGCAGGCACACCAGTAGCAGCAGGAGTGTGTCTGAAAGGCCCTTCCTGGAAGACCATCCTGGAAGTCTTGTGGGTTTCCATCCAAAAAACATAAAAGAAAAGGGAGAGGGAGGTGGATAAGAAACAGTTCTCTCTGCAGCCTCTTTCCTGGGGGCAGTACATATAATTCATGTGGCTTCTAGCAATGTTATCTTCAGGCCTGCACCTCTTCCCCTCCTGCAGAAAGGAATCAGCACTAAGAAAGGTGAAAGAGGCAGCAGAAGCAGGGCAGTAGCATAGAATTGTGAAGAGGTTGAGTCTGATGATTAGAAGTAAGAGAATCTGGCACCACATCTTAATGGAGAGTGCTCAGGGTCTACAACTGCCAAAAGGCAGGGTTTTTAACAAGACCGGGTTCGCTGAACTGATTTGTTACAGACCAATAGGTGGTTTAAAACAGATTTAGGAGTCCTGTCTTTTTTTTTCCTGAACAATATTTTGGTGCCACAGAGTTGCAAACAAACTCATCTATTCTAAATACCTACTGTCCCAATTTCTGTTAATTTAAAATAGCTTTTTACAGCATTTTACAAAAGCTTCAAGAGTAATTAAAAGAAATAATAAAAGAGGGTCAGTGGCAGTTTACTAATGCACTGATCTGCATAACTCAACATTAGGAGGTGGCAGTTGATTGCTAACAATGCTACCGTTGTCTAAGTCCTTCCAGGCAAAGACCCAGAAAACATTTCCAAGCTAATTGGAAGATACATGAAGCATTAATTCTTTTAACACATGTAACATCCCAACAGAAAGCACAGTGGCTAACAGTGCATTTATTAATAGAACTAGCCTCAAAGACTGAACAGTTCAACCAGTTTGAGCACTGCAATTCTGGAGCCAAACTCTGCACCTGCTCTATCCCACAGACCAGGTAGCATGGAGAAATTGTGAGATGGCTGGGCAGAGAAGCAGAATGTGAAAAGGGGACGTGAAAGGATGGTACGTGGCCTGTGCACTGTAGGGAACAGCGCTTTTCAGCAAATCACTGCATGGAGTCAGAGGTGACGAGTGGATTAGCGATCACAGTTAATGCTCCATGATTCATGGGCAGTTACTCAGCGGACGAAGCAGACCGTGCTCATGGGGCTACCTAAGGTCCCTCACAATGTAGAAGCGTGGCAGTGTGCTGTGTTCGATGTTGTGCTCTCCCAGAATGCAGGTTTCGCTGGGTTCCTTAGCTGCTATAGCAGGCCAGTCCAGATAGAATCTGTTCCATGCAAAATCTTTGGGTCTTACTGCAGTACCCTCCAGAGAACCCACGGTTTTCTCACTCTCCAGATCTTCCCAGCCCACATCAAAGCCCAAATAATGGAAAGCTGTTAGCACTTGAAGAAACCTGTACCTCATGGGAACATAGAATCAGAGAAATTCACTTCCTGTTTTGACCAGGAAGGACCAACTGACTTGCATGCTGCCTTTGTATCCAGGGCATATGCAGGACAGAGCTCTGTGATCTTGAAAGGTGTAACAAAAGTGTGCCTATAAAATAGTTAAATTGTGCTGCTTAGGTTGTTGCCAATGTTTCACTTGTAGGTTTCCCAGATGGCAGTACTTCATAAAAATTTTCATTGCCTTTTTTGAGTTCATACAGGTTGCCACATGCCTTTAACTCCCTTCCTCAGTGTCAGCTCAGCTACAGTAACCGTGGCTCAGTGCAGGAGCTCTAGCCATCACCTCTGTTTTGGAATCGTATTAGTGGCTTCCTGGGTGCCAAAAGGGTCACAACATTTATCCTGGCCAAGCCAAACGGTGCTTGGTGCAGAGGATTCTGTTCCTCCCTCTGCTGACTGCTCATTGCGGGCTTGCTTGGTTCGCAGTACACATGAAAAGTAACCCAGTTGTTCTGTTGTGGTTGTTGCCTGCCCTTATCCCTGAGGCCTTTTTGGAGCTGCAGCAGTAAAGTAAGTAGTTTTACAGTACATTCCTGGTGACATCTTGCAAGAATTTATCCCTAAACCTTGAAGTATATAATCAGGGTAAATATAATTATTTATTATTCACTGTTGAATTTCAGCAGAAAGATTTTTATGTTTGCTAGGTCAAAAATCATAATTATGGTTTATATCCAGCCAGGTGATTTACGTACATTCATTTGAACTGCCTCATTTTCCATTCCTTTTGGTAGACTTTAAGGTATAATGTTAGATAAAGAAATGCAGCAGAATGGGAATGATATTAGGGAAGACAATGGTGACTGATCAGGAGCAGAACCAAGCTAGAAAGCTTTTATTGGAAGGTGGATAGAAAGGTGGAGCTTTCCTTTTCCGACAATGAAATCTAAAATATTTTGAGGGCTCAAGAGTGCACTACAAAGCAGTTGTTTGCAGTTTGTGTTTGCTATGAAACGTTAGAACGGGGCTAGCAAAATATTTGACAAAACAAAGAGAAAAATATAATTATCCAAGAAAACAAACAGAAAGTGGGAAAATAGAAGTATGAACAATCAACATTTAGACTAGATTTGATTCAATTAAAAGAATTCTGGCTGTTTTCTGGACTTCTTTTAAAAGCTTGCTTTGTCTTTGGATTGTTTTTTATTATTTCAAAGGCTCAATGGCCCTTTAATTAAGTGCATTTGAAACAGGCTGCACTAGAGACTAGCCTGCTAGTCTTACATGGGCAACAATAAGCTGCCCAGCATTTTGCGTTTGTGTAATTTGATGGCTACTTCGTTGACGCACTGTGGGTGAAGGACATTACAGTTTCTGCATACACTGATGGGTACATTATCTTTATCTTTAATAATATACAATGCGTAAGGTTCAGAGTTCAAGTGAGCCATAAAGAGAATTCTGTTTAAGTGTCTATACATATGTTTATCTCTATAAAATCTCATAACATAAACCCTTCGCATTTCTATCATTCACCTCTTATAGCCCTCAGTTGGCAATAAATGTCATTTTTAAATGAAGCCCATCCATTCTTAATCTGTATTTCAAAGATTGCACTCAATCATACAGCCTAGTTGTCATCTCCTTTAACAAACACTGAAGGGAAAACTAACATAACTTTCTCTAATGAAAAATCTATTTATTAGTTTTATTACAAGATTTACAAATAAAACAGCTTTTGAATTGGGAAAAAAGCTAAGGGTATTTTGAAATTTGTAAGTACGATTCATTAGGTGTTTTGAAATGGTACACATTATACTTGGAGAGTACTTTGGGGAGCTGAGATGATTCAAGCACGGTCTTATTGTTGATTGAAGCTTTAAGAAATGTAGCAAAAAAAGTACCTTAAATTAAAAACCTGCTGGCGTCTTTTCACTATCTCAGTAGCAAACTAATTCCAATCACTCTTGCAAACCAACCTAACCAACCTCGCCCTGATCAGATAGACTCACTGTAAAAAGACATTCAGATGGTACTGGGGAAGCTGCAAACTTGGGAATATTGCAAGATGCATTTTGTATTTAATTATAAACTGCTTTCAGGGAGTTGGTTGCTATAGCAACAGTCTACGTGGTGCTTTCTTTCAGAGCAAAACCCAACTTGGCTGTAAGTTCGAGGGAAGACAAAAAGGATAAGGAAGTGAGATAGATCGTGTATTTCTCTGAGAGCAACAAATTGCAGCATCCTCTATTTAAACGATGCAGATGGGAGAGCCACTCCTTTTCCTCCACGATTTTCCTGCTACTAACAAGCCCCATTTGATGTTTGTGTAAAACACAACCCTCCATTATTTCAGAAATACAACCTGCTCCAGGGTTAATTAGGGCTAACACCCAATCAAATGTTTCCTAAAAGTGCAGCTGAAAACAGAGGGCACAATCTCTCGTGAAAAGCTGGAGCTGTGAAAATTTCTGATGCAGTGTTTCGTCTGGTGTCTCCTGCTGTAAATAAGCCTCCTTCTCCACCCTTACTGAAGTCAGACACAATTTGTTTTGCCAATGATTTCTTTGCAAAGATCTCCCTGATTGTGTTTCACAGCCCTGAAGCCACCTTGGCTTGATTTTTTTCCCCTCTGATGACTGTGAGATGGAAAAACATAACAAACAGGGGAGGGAGCGGGTCACAAAAATCCTTAATCCAGTCTTAATCTTAGGTTGTGATTCTCCCATCCCTGTGTCCTTCAGTCATCATTTGCACCTCTATCAATGTGACCAAAGCACTGAACGCAAGGCTCAGTTCTGTGGCTGCTGTTGGAATTAAGCAGAGCTTGGCTGGCTTTTGTGGGCATGGCACTGTGGGTGCTGTACAAGCCTGTCTGTTCCTATGGTGTGCTGAGCACTCCGTTTTCATTCTGTGCACAATCATTTACAACACTCTGCAGGCTGGCGTTCTGTAGTGTCAGCACATTTCCTTTGCAGACTGAAACAGGGAGGAGAACAGGAACCTGTGAGAGCAAAGAGCCACTTCTAAATTATGACTTTGCTTCCTTTGTGCAAAATTCCTCTCCCAGCTGTTTCGCACTGCTCCAGACTCAGTGAGGCGGGGATGCAGGAATCCTGGGGAGGAGGCTGCCTGCCTGAAGAGGGGTTTCCAGGCTCTGGAAGGTGGGTAGAATTGCCTGGGTGAGGTACCGAACTGCCGAGAGGTGTCAGGCATGTGGAAAAGTGAAAGAGCTTTTGGAGCAGGTTGAATTGCCAAGAGCTGAAGGAACATACAGCACATGAGAGGAAAGAGTGGACCTTGTTTGGGGCAAGTCAGAGGGAAAGTTGTCATCAAGCGAAAAAGAGGAAAGGAAAATAGCACAATTAGAGAAGACTAGTGAAAAGGAGCTGAGGCAATACAATCTGCATTTCCCTACCTTGCTCTCTTGTGCAATGACAAATATTCACACAGAAATAAGGACAAAGAAGACTTTTCTTTTCCTTGGATCTCCAGTAATCTTCCCTGTATCTTGAGCTGCAGACTGAGAGTTTCCCCTTGGATGATATAATCTTCTCAAAGGAAAGGATAGCTGATGGTGGGAAAAGAGAAGCTTGCTGCCTGCAATATTGTGGTACCATTTGTCCAGTTGTCATCACTGGCTGCTGCTATCATGAAGTATCACAGGATCTTTTAAGCTTTACCTTTACCTTCACCTTTTTTAACAGTCCTGCCACAGTGCATGTAGAGAGACACTGAGATTTAATGCCTTAATATGTAAGAAAGATCTTTTTTGTTCTCTCTCTATCCTGAGCTGCATTGCTGTCCAAGAACTGTGAACATGGTCCTCTTCTCACCTTCAAATGTTGCAAATGAGATGCAGTCCCTGTGATTCGAATGGCATAAGAAATAAGAAACTTGTCACACCAGATGTTTACAGTCTAGTCTCGCCTGAAGAACTGGCAAAGAAAGCTTGCTCAAAACAGAACAGCCCTTCACAAGACCCAGTGGAGAACTGTGTTAATTGTGGACATTTCCTTAGAAAAGTGCAGGCTGCCTGTGCCACTGTTCATGAGTGCTCTGGCTCCTGAGAACAGCGCTTCATGCCTTTCACTGTGATGGTAAATTTTTTTGTTCTTACTTTAGCCAGATTTAAAATGGTTTGGCTTATTTTATTTTTGAAAAAAATGCAGAAAATCTACTGGTGCTGAGGATTTCTGTGCTTCCTGTCTCTCTGGACTATCCATCTTTCTTCACAGAGAAACCCCAGACTTCTATACTGAAGCCTCTGCCCTGTACAATCATGAGAGCGTTCCTAACCTCCCAAGAGAGGACAGGGCACAAGAGAGGCAGTGCCTGGATTGGGAACAAATAGATGTCAGAAAAGGACATTCGAAAGGAATACTTCAAAAGTTTTACAAAGCAAAATTGATACATGCAGCACAATAGACAGGAGATTTTAAGAGGTGCTTGAAAGACACACACTAAACAAACTAAAGGTTCATAACACAGAATAGAAGGCTTTGAAGTTCATATGCTTAAGTGAGTTTGGAAAAAGCACTAAACCCAGACATCCAGGAGGAGCCACTGTCTAGTTCAGAGAGTGCTGGTTGGCAGAAGAAGGGAGGCTGGTTATTTCAGGTTTCAAAACTGTCCATTTGCCCTGTTTCTGACCCTCCTTTTCCAAGCACCGGCTTGGCAGAGGCAGTGTTATTTGGAGGACTCTGGCTTTGCCCCCCTCTGCATGTTCTGATGGGGGGAACAGAATTGGAGGTTTTATACCGGAGGTGCAAAAAGTTGAGGTTACCTGGCTCTTCCTCCTTCTTTTTTTTTCTTGCTGGCTGGTGAGTATAAATACCATCAGATTTGCACAGGGCACACTCGAGCTGAGGATCTGCTTTGCATTCAATGTCTCCATAACCGTATTCCAGACAGGGCAAGGTTCTCTCCTGTGCGAATGGAGAAGCCTGCTCTGTCACTGGATACTGGTGTCTTGCTTCCCCCTTCTTCCCACCCTTATGCTTTCCTGGCCATCACAGCAAAACAGAAGTGAAGCAGGTACTCTTCAGAATGGTAACAACTGGTTCATCCCTTCATTTAAACAAATGGGATGATAATTGGCCCGATCCCGTGAACATAATTATAAGGTCTTCCATAGCCAAATTTCTAGAGTCAAAACCTGACTTGTCATTTTGCAGTTAAGTGTTAGGCAAGACACTAAGCCTCTAAATAAGCAATTAAGTTATTTGCAATCTGCTTTGATTTCTATCCTTTTCCAACACAAAAGCACTGTGTTGGTTTCTTATGTCCTGCCTCTCAGCCCATGCTGCTGTCCACAGAAACTGTATACCTGTTCTTTTTCCCTCCATTGCCAACCCCCCTGAAAATCTCAAATTCAATGCTGAAGGAGACTGGGAGTCAACTTCTGCTCTTGGGGTTAACTCTGAGAAGCACTCCCTGGGCTTCATATTTATGCTGGTGCAATGAAGATGAGAATTTAGCTCTCTGTACTGTTGTCAACAGGGGAAAAATTGAGTTCCTATAAGACTGTATCCATGGAAACCATCCTACTGCAACAGCCGGTAATGCAGCAAATCAATTTCTTCAGTTTTAAAATGAAACACATTTAACAACATTATAGTGCCTGTGCCGTTTAAGAGATCATCTGTGCTGCTAACTGTGTTGAAAAACCCTTCTCTAGGAAATAAGCTGGCAAGAACATTTCTTCCTCCTGGTGGAATTCTGATTTTGGGTGGAGTAAGCATTGAAGACAAAGTCCTATGAAGATTGTACAGTGAGACAGAGCCAAGTCCAGAAGCAACAGTGTTTAATGAAGGAGAAAATTGTTTAATTTAGCATTTAGCCCAAGTATCTGGGCTCATGGTGACTAACACTCAAATGTATTGGCAGAGGCAGTGGCCTGTCACCTCTGTCTCCCTGGTTCCTTGCTTCTGTGGTACCGTATGTGACAAACAGCACATTTGTACTTTGTGATGCATTTGTCTTAGCAGGAGCGTGTATGTGTGCTTCTGTGTGTGTGCACTTGGGGCTGGAGGACTGTCAGATGAGATTCCGGTATGTGGTTCTGTGCAAGATGATCTGGGCAGTTCACATTATGAAGGTGCACATTTCAGAGCCAGAGGCATTCCAAAGCAGAAAATGTGCTGGCTGTCTCTGCATTTTATTGTTTTTACATTTCATCATGTGAGACTTGAAAGAGGACTTCTTTGCTATGCCATGGAGGGAGCATAGAAATATATGGATTCCTTACCCCAGGCTTTGCATGTGTTACCACACTCTTCCCCTGCTATGAGAAGAGGGATTCTACCTTAATTTTTTCAGCTATTAAGGCATCTCTCTGGCCACTGCAAGAAATAATATCACAGTTTACCAGATAATTGCCTATAAGCAGATGAGGCTCCATTCCGATTTTCCTTTTTATCAAATCCAAATACTGCTGCCTACCTTCCCCTGGCAGAGAAATATGTGCCTAGAAGAAATGTGACCTTATTTAAGACAGAGGGAATACAGTTGGACCAGAAGGGAATAAACAGCATTACATAAATTGCCCAGACTGTGAAAAGCCCTTCTGTTGGTCAGGATAAGATATACATTCCTCTGTTGCTCTGCAGTGTCCAGGCTGTGTTTTATCAGCTCCTGAATCTCAGCTCCTTGATAACAGCAATCACATTTGCCATACTGTCTTATTTCATCCGCTATTATAGCAACCCCTCTTTGACTGACATTTCTCTATTTTTTTCTGACCTGAGGGCAAGCTTATTGCAATAATGGTCCTACCAGCGCTGTCACTGAAACACATCCGAAAGCTTCAACTGGTGCATAATGTGGCTGTTCAGCATTTGAATGAAGTGAGCACGTATTGTTGGGAGCCCACGTGGGATTTGTTACTCTGCCACATCTACCAGTTAATGGAAGACACAGTTTAAACCACATTTAAGTGGTAGAAATGGCTCAGTGGCCTGAAATGCAGTTGTTTGTAGAGAGTGCTTTGTTCTACATGTATCCAGTTACTGTAACATGCAGTGTTGTCTTCTTGTTTGCTATGATTTCAAAAGTCAGGAAAAAGTTTCCCGATGCATTGCTCTAGGGTAGCGCTTCCTTGTTGAGGACACAGAAAACATCTGGTCAAAAAGCATGGACTTTTGCAGCTTGGTTCCCACAGTTCATGAATATACAAACCTGGGAATCCACCCCTCTACTCACAGGATGAACTGTATTCACTTCCTAACTCCTAGCCTTTTGATATTGAAGAATAAAAACTCTTCCTTTCATTGCACTTCCTACTGGTAATGCCCACCTTCTACATAACCTGTTATATCCCCATGTAAGGCTGCCATTTGCCACTGCGATTGCTTTACCATCAGGAATCAAATTCCTGGTGAGCTCAGATGTGCAGCATTTGCAAAGTTCTCTCTGAAATGCCAGGGAAGGGAGAAATGAAGAGGAGCCGAGACTGGTGCAGCTGTGCCATTCTGCAGTACAGGTGTGTGTCTGTTCAGCAAGGCAGAGAAGCCCTGGACACCAGGCACAGCCCAGGGGAACCCTGCAGTCCAGTTGAAGCACAGAGGCTCATTTGTGACTTGTGGGTACTGGGACATGTGGAGATGGGGTGACAAAAACTGGAGATGTTACTGGCTGTTGATAACAGCTTTTCCTCTGCCCCATGATAAATGGCAAGAAAGCTGACCTTCTCTTTCCCAGCTCCTCCCGGCCAGCCCTGGGATTCCCTGGGAGGACTGGGGAGGGGCTGCACTGGAGCTGGTTACGCAGCATTTGTTCTGAGGGACAAAGCAGAAGCCACCTCTGTCTCTTCTCTCACAGCTCCTGAGTGTTTTGAAACAGTGAACCTTGGAGCATTCTTCCTGTATAAGCTCTTGGGGTTTGCACAGTCATGTTCAGTGTAGGAGTGTTTCTGGATGATGTCTGTCTCCATGGATTCAGAGGTGACACCATGTTTGTATGTTGCCTCTCTCACACTACCACCCCCGTGATTAAGGCAAAGATCCTGAGTCACCTTCCGAAAAGATTTAAAATTTCCGGTAAATCTGTAGGCCATCCATTAATGTGGGCAGGCAAGAAGACACTGGGTAGGAAAACTCAGTCACATGGCAGTGCTTATATCCATCACCACAGCCATTTCTTTTAACCACGTTAAATGCCATTTTAATTATTGTCTGAATTGTTTTTCTGTAAGAAATTTGTAACAAAATAGCACTTTATGAATATGCAAATGCCATTTTAAGCCATTCATTTTACTGTAAGAGAAACCTCTATCAAAAATCAGCAGATCTCTTTTGGAAAAAAACTGGAATTCTCTTCTCTCTGGAACTCAGGTAGGTGACAGGTGAACTGTGTCACATTCCTGACACTGCAGGTATCAGTGCTGACACATGGTGGCACATAGCAGCTGCCATTTGATACAATGCAGTAAAAAATGCCCTGAGCTGTAAGCCTTGAACAGCGTAAAGACACATTTTGTTACCACTGCTGACAGCCACAGCAGCTTTGACTCCCTTCTCCGCCTCTATGGAGTCAAGTGACTCCTCAAAATTACCATCCCTTTCTGCACTCCCAGCCTGCGAAGTCAGCAGTTTTCTTAGCAGTACCCTGGGGATTATATTCACAACAAACTAAAAATATCAGGCCAATACTGACATCGATCTACTGCTCTAACCACAAAAAGCTGTGCCTAGCACTGGCTTCTTACATACACTAGCTGTGATCACAAACCTTTCCTTGCTTATACTGCATTTTTAATTTCAGAAATAATCTAATAGAGGCAAGCAGTTCTAAGGACTATGGAGTGTGCTTCAATGGCAAGTTTGGCCCAAAAATCTTATGACACAAGAACGTGGCTTGCTAGTCAGCACTGTTTGCAAGGAAAATCATGAAAAACCAAAGTCCCTTCTTTCCCTAGAGGAAAACCTGGTTCCCTGTTGAATAGCTTATAACTGGATGATGTGTTAGTAAAGGGCATTGAAGACTGACAGTCTCTGGCCCTAAACCTCAGGCAAACCCCTGAAATATATCCCTCCCTGAGTTGAGAGGCTTGTTAGTGTGGAAGCGCACTTGCAAAAAGATGTAAATAGCAAAGCAGGTAATTGAATCTCCCAAGACTTGAAAACATAAGGGTGTTTTTGCCTCTTGCAGAGAGAAAATGTGTAGTTTGTGCTGCTTGGGAGGCCTTTAGAGATGACCAGAAAGCAGTCACGCTGCTGTAAAAACAAGAGTCAGAGAAGCGTTGTGTTCCCTGTTCAGTAATGAGCTGTTCCTTAATTCTCTGTCCTGGCCCTTACTGCAGCCTCCTCTCCATCTTCCACAACTCCACAGGCTCCTTCACAGAGTGCCAGGGCTGGGCAGAGTCCAGCCCACCTGTCAGACAGAGAATTTACGCAAGTTCTCAACTTCTCAACAGGTTCCTCTTGGCAACTGGAGGACGGAGGATTTCTCAGCTGGTGTAGGGTCAGAGCAGTCTGTGCAGAGAGCATCTGCTCTGCCCTCAAGATTCGTGTGACAGGTACATCTTAACCAGCACAGCTGTGTACTTGATCCATTCTTTCTGTTTTACTGCAGAGGTGTTTCTTACTCTGTGTCAGGGACCCTATACTACGGATGTGGTGCTCGAGGCTTTTCAAAAGCCTGAGGTTCAGCACAGACCCTATAATCCCTCTCTTGAGAAGACTGTCAATCCTTTCACACGGAGCACGCCTTGGCGTTAGCTCCTGCTCTGCCACGGAGCCCTTTGGCCAGAGACCAATTGCACCTGCTGGAGGTTTGAAAGAAGGAAGAACGTCCAGAAGAACGTCCTTGTGGTACGCTTAGCAGCAGCAGCACATTGTGGGCTTCCCCTTATGCTTGAGGGCATACCACGTGTGCAAAACTGCAGGACAGGGTTTGTCTGTCTGCCCTGTGACTTGACTTGGCAGATCTCTGCCTTTCTTGTGTGACCCTTGTGTAGCAGCTCACACATCAGGACTGCAACATAGAGCTGTCTGATACCCAGTTACCACTACAGAAGGGAAGCAAGGCATCATTTTCATGCTGTTGTTATGTAGCAAGAGGATTTAATGACCTGGTCACAAGAAATCCGAGCTGCCTGCTGCCTGCAGTCTGTGGCCAAGCAGCTGCATCTGCAGTGTTGTTCCAAACATGGTAGATCCTGGAGTGGGAAAATAAGTTTTCCCTACTTCAACTGGTATGAAAACTGCTGCACCTGATCCGAAGATGGGGCTTCAACCTTTGTATGGAACTTGCAAGACTCAGTGGCTGATACCTGCCATATCCCCTGGTTTGGGGAATCATGTCATTTAAATTCTGATTACTCTTACCTACCACTCTAGAGTGAACAAGGAAACTGGAAACCTAAGGACCCCTGAGTTTACACCAGGCTGTGCTGCCACAGGTGTCCCCTGTGAAAACATGTTACTCAAATCACATTTTATTTCAGGCTCCCCACAAGCACTCACCTTCTCAACACAGGTGTGTTACTGGTGGTTTCTCCCTGTCACCGCTGTGTCCGGGGTCACTGCCTCCAGGTGAGGGGACACAGCACTCCCCCCAGCCAGGTCCCTGCAAGGGCTCTCTGCAGAATTCCACCGCCCTGGGCTGCCCTGCTCAGCCGCCACCGGCTGCACTGACTCAGCTAGAGAGCTGCTGGGGCTGCAGGATGCCTGGGAAAAAGTAGCAGGTATGTCTGAGCAGGCAGAGTTAAAGAGAGGTAAAAATGTTGGTCTGCTAAGAGCTGTAGCAGGGACAGAGTCATTTGGACTGAGATCAAATGTAAAGTCTTTTAAATAGGAGAGCGCTTGATTATTTAGCTGGGCATATTTAAAATTTATCTTGCTTCTAGTGACCTCATCTAGGATTTTTGCTCTACTTTTCTGATTTTCAGAGCCAATTTGCTCCCCATTTTTCTTCAAATGATACAGACTGCTGGACTGGAAACTTGTTCCATAGTTGTATTGGTTTGTGCTAGGAATACCGGAGTATTCTAGATTTGGGGCACTGCAGTTGCATTCATTTTGCAACAATAACTTGTTTTTGTACTGAGACATCTTATGAATGATATTGTTCATTTCATTCCCAATGCATTTGTCTTCCAGGTGCTTGTTTTCGTAGCTGATCTTTAATGACGCCACTTGCGTTACACAGTGCTCTAAGAGCTGCACAATGTTAGTACTGCTCTCTGTTGATGTGGGGCTGATGTAGCTCTGGAAGCGTGTGAGAGCAAGAGGCTGCAGCGGTTTGTCACAGGAAATAGAGAGAGAGTGATATATTGGTTTATTTCTGTCCTCCCTCTCAAGAGGATCCAGGAGTGAGGTCGCAGCCGTCTTGTAGGAGTAACACGATTCTACTTCGTGATTATCATCTAATGAAGGGTTTTCAGAGCTCTGGGAGCCACGCTCTCTGTTCATCTTTTCTGGCAGTGGGGTTTTATCTCCACATGTCTCACATCCTTCTGAAACTGTTGCCTTCTCATTCTCAATTGAAAGTGTCTGCAGTTTGTCTCCATTAGCTTGTGATTCTGGTGCATAACTTGATGCTATGGTGGTTTCCACAGTCTCAAGCACTGTAGATGGATCTTTGTGGGGGCTACCTTCCCTTCCTTGGAAATCCAAATTAGATGTGTTAGAGGAAGTGTCCAGGCTCTGGTCTCTTTCAGGGATGTTCACTGAAGAGGCCTGAGTTGCATGATTGCTTTCATCCAAATACAAACATTGGTCCAATGTATTAGATTCTTCCTTGCTTTGTTTCTCCTGCTGAGCTTCTGTGCTCAGTTTCTGCTCTGGACTGGGGCTGGGTGGAATTGAAGAATCAATCAAAAAGTCATCAATCAATGACTTTTCTGGCTGCGGTTGAGGACTCTGAACAGAGTCAGGAGAGGAAACGAGTCCCGAGTGTTTTCGCAGCCAGTTTATTATCCCCATGGTCAGTGAAAGCTCAGTATCGCAGAGCTTTAGCAAACATTCTTTGCCTTTCCATGTGCTGTGGAAAAAGCCCTGACTGATAATGTCTAGAGCTGGTTGGGAAGCCAGGTTCTCCTCAGCTCCAACATGAAAGCTGTAAATGGACAAAGGGATTTCAATGGCTTGTTCAGAAACGCTTTCAGATGTGCACAAGTCATCATCTAGGACTGGGTTTATTTTTACTTCATTTGGGTCATAGAAGAGCTCATAAAGGGCGTCTCCACTGTAGCTATCTCTTGGAAATTTACCTGTGACCCCAGGGGTCTGAGCTTGCTTCATTTCATCATCTTGTCCAGGAGAGAATGAATCATAGTAGCCTTCATCACTTGTGGATGTGGATTCCTGGTTGTCACTTTTTGGTGTTCCTGTTTCTGTGGAGCTCTCTTTAGAATTGTTGTCATCCTTTTCAGGTGACAGTTGGTGTTCTGTTATGGATGCAGTAACCTGGCTTCTAGCCTTTTCCACACCAGGATCAGGTATCATCAGTAACTTCTTATCAAACAGAGCACTCTGATGTAGCCTCACTGATTTATTGATGTTGTCCCAAAACTTTGCAAATTCAACAGTCTCATTCTGGCCAGGAGAGGCCAGCTGCTCCACACCCCCCTGGAAGGAACCCATGACGGGGCTGTCTTTGTGCTTGCTCCGTCTCAGCAGAATTTCTTTGCTGTTCTCCATCTCCAGGTGAGCAGAGCTCTCATCGGCAAAGATTTCCCCACAGCCAGTAAGGGAGTCAAAGCTCTTCAGTGAGGCCACATCTTCACACAGGGTGTTGCAGCAGTCATAGGAAGAGTCAGACTGCAGTTCACTGTCTGAGCAGTCTTGCGACAAGCAATCAGCTCCAAATGCTTCTCCAGTTTTGAAAAGATACTTTGCAAGGCGCCCAGACAACTCACTCTTGCAGCGTGGAGAGGATGGATTCTTGTCCTTCTCAACCAGGAACGTGAGGCTCTCTGGCTTATTTTTTTTTATATGAAATATATCTCTGAGCCCTTTCTTAGATCTCTTGAGGGAAATCCTCTTCCTGGGAATGGTTTTTGCGACGGCCGGTACAAAAGGCATCTGTGGTACGAAGTTCCTGTAGTCGATCATCTGGCTGCTGCACGCAGACTGGCTGGGGCTGACCACACACTCTTTCTTGCTGGAGCTGGACATCCCCGAAAAGCTGATGCTGTTGACAAGTCGCCCCTTACCCTTTCCAGAAAAACCTTCCTCGCAAGCCCTGCTGCTGGGGCTGCACTGCTCTGTTTTGTCTGCCTCAGCAACGCAGTCATGGGTTTTACTCTTCCTTACAAGTTTGTAGGAGGACCCAGATGATTTTTCCAGGCTGTTGTCACCAGCCCCATTCCTTGCTGCTCTGGTAGAAAATCTGTAGTTCTTGTGTGAGGCCAAGCATGCCAGCTGGACTTCAGCTACACTTTGGTTGCCCTCCAGAGGTGCCTTTTTGTCTTTCCCTGTCTCGTCTTTGTTGGTAGGAACTGTGTGCGCTGGTGGCGCTTTCTCATGTTGCACACTGGATTTTATGAAGGTCTTTCCTCTCCTGAGCTCCATACTGCTTCCTCACATCTGTTTCTGTGAAGAAAACAGCAGAACACAAATATTGTGAGGTTGGTGGATGGCACATGTAAACTTGGGAAACAACTGGAGAACAAAACGATGGATATTGTGCTTTGTAGAATATCCATCACTTTGTTTTCAAATTGTTTTCATCATCAGAAATTTCCATCACTGAGTCATGGTACTGAATGAGAAACAGACCAAGTGAAACTGAAGGTGTGTTGGCAATGGCTGGAAAACCCAGCAAGGAGAAGACAGCACACATTACGGGTTGGTAGCTGAGGCACAGAGAACATTTTGTCTATTAGAAATGAGGGGGTTTGGGTTTAGGATTATGACTTCAGGATGTTTTTTAAAAAGATATAGATCTTGTTCTGAAGGCAGAAGAGGCATCAATGAAAAGCAATGTCTGAGGAACTTTAACACGAAACTGTGTCCGTCGGGGAGGCAGCAGCTCATAAATCTGTACCTTTCAGGAGGACAAAGAGTTCAAGGCGGGAAATATCCTGAGAAAAATGGGTCAAGCATTTGACACATGATGCTCACTTGATATTAAAATAATCCTTACCTGTGAATAGAAAATCCATAAACCTTAATACTGGCCTGGGGAGTATGCTGAAACTCAATTACTGTTTTTACTTCCGCCTGAGCATCATCTTTTGCACTAGTACTTTTACTGTAAAAAGTCAAAAATGCCACATTGAGAATCACTATGAATTATGGCAGAAGGGTCATTTCTGATTTACAAAGACCAGCACAATACCCTGAAGCATTACCACATCAAATCTGAATGTGCATTGATTACTTGTTTCTAAAAACACTCTTTAATTACCTGTATCAATGCCAATTTTGGTCTCTGCCTGTTTGGTTTAGTATTGAGTCTGTTTTATGTTTGCATAATTTTGAATTGTTCAGATTTCACGAAAACCACCGGAAGCCGTTGCGCTCTGCAGTGCACACAAACAACACGGTACTCCTCGAAAGACTGCTCTGATGGAGGGAGAAATTACCAATACTCCCTTGAGAACACTGGCGGTCTGCACCACATCCCTGAATCCAGACCTGCACCCACTACAAAGACAGCCAAGGAGATTTTAAGCTCAACACCAAGCCTAGACTTTGTACACTCATGAAGTACAGAGGCTGCAAACTGGCAGGTGATAAGCAATATTTACAATTAAATGTAGGTCGGTGACAAATGGTAGAACACAAAAGGTTACACTGAGAGTATGGATGCTATGGAAAATGTGATGGTGGTGGGTGGTGATGGGTGTCTGTCAGTGTGCTTGAGATGCTGGCACATTTGTTTGCATTTGGGCCCGCATGTGAGTACTGCAGAGCATTCTTAATGAACACCAGTAAACATTTTACTACACTGTCAGGCTCCTTGAGTTCACTGATGCTGTAGGAAACTCGTTTTGCATATTTAGAAATAGGTCACTGGGACATGATTGCACTCTTCTTCTGAAAAGCAAGGTGTGATTGAGAATAAATTCAGTGTGCAGAACTCCAACAGAGTTGTGAAAACGATCAGAAACAGCTGACGCAAAACCAATTACTAATACCCCCGAAGCAAAGCATCTGACATCTCAGTCCTTTGCAATTGTAGAAGTAGGTACCGCGTCCCTATGGGAAGTCCTGCTGCTGAGAAGCTCCTTAGAGGCCTACGACAAAGCACATATGCCAGGGGAGGTTTAAATTAGATAGTAGGAAGAAATTCTTCACCCAGCAGGTGGAGGAGCATTGGAACAGCTCCCCAGGGAAGCAGTCACAGCACCAGCTTTCAAGAAGTATTTGGACAATGACTTCAATCACATGGTGTGAATGTTGGGAGTGTCCTGTGTAAAGAAAGGAGTTGGACTCAATGGTCCTTTCCAGTTCTATGATTCTAATTCTATGAAATGCTAGCGTTATAGCAAAGTTATGTAGGACTCTGAAGTCTTGTGTTTCTGCCCATTCTGAGTGTTAAACAAGCGTTATTTCTGTAGGAAATTGCATATTTGGGGGTTTTTTCTCTAGATGCATTACGAAGTCTTGTAGAGGTAGATTTGTTGTGAAGTATGAAGCTTATTAAAGCTAATAATTCAGGACATCATTAGATAATCCTTTGAATAAAGAAATCTTTGATCTGTATTGTATCTCCTTGAGAAGAAACACAATGGACTACCAGTTTGATAAGTGGGTGTAGAAACTGCTTCTGCCCTTTTTTTTATAGATTAGATGAACAGTTTTAACATGAAAGTCCAAATGCCCAGAGCAACATCTGTACTGAGAATGTATTCACTACAATAATGTAAGATACACTGATGGTAGCCTATGCTACCTTTTCAGTTGCCTTTGATGAGGACAAAAATATGTAGGGTGTTGATTACGTATAATTACCAACTTTGTATTCTAACTGTTTAATGTGTCTCTTTAATCCCATATATCCTTTTTCTCATTTTCTCCCAGGATTCATGCCAGACTCATTAGTATATAGTTCATTGTGTCATCTTGCTTCAGAAATCTTTATGCATTAAAAATGTTATTAAAGATGAACACCAAGAAAGGGAAGATTTTCTCAGTCAACTCTTTGAGGGCTCCTAAGGGCAGACTACCAAAGTGGGGATGTTTTTAAATATTCATCTCAGATGCTGTTTTGTACCTTCCTGTATTATGAGTTCCTCTTCATCCTCATATACAAATTCTCAATTAATTTATTTCCAAATATAGAACAGAAATATTTATGCCATTCCACTCTCTTTCTTTATCTATAAATATTTTTAGTACTTCTGTTTGTAATGGACTATACCATGACACCTTTTTTTTCTCTCTACATGGACACAAATTACATCTTTAACCCCAGAAGCTGTACCAGTGGAGTTCGGAACAGGTTAAAGTGCTGTAAGAGAATGTTACTCTCCAGTGGGTATGTAAAGCTAATCAAAATTCTATGAATACTTACTCTAGGCATTTTAAAAATGGTACAACTTCTGTGGGATTTCTTGACCCCTGCACTCAGCTACAATATCGTCTGTTCTGTTCCTTCCTAATTATTCTCTTGGACTTAACTTGCAGTATATATCTTCTTTCGCAGGCATAAAGAGTGTATGATGGACTGATTTCAACTTTGGCAAATGAAATATATTTTGCAATTAAAAATCACAGTACAGAACAGAAGCCTGTGGAAACAGGCACTCAGTCCACTACAGGTAGGTTGTTCAGTTTTCAGCAGGCTCTGCATGTTTTCTTCATTAATGTTACTTGACTTCTTTTTTTAATATCTGTGAAATTACTTCTGGAACACATGTTTAAATAGAGGACATCCTTGAATCTTGTACCAGGCTACAGTTTAGTTATCATTTACAGTGTTCTTAGGTGCAGCAGCATTGAGACTTCCCATCTACAGTAAACAGTACTTTCATCTGTCTTGATCATATCAGCTGCTCACTTTAGGATTTCACAAGTGTCTAAGCAGGCAATTAGATCTGGATTTGGGGCTTATACTATAATGAAAATAAGATTTTGGGTTAAATTTGGATAATATTGTTCATAAAATGCAGATACTTCATGCTCAAACATATACCAGCTGTGCAGGGCGTCTGACAGACTTTTCATAACACCAGAAGGGTTTACTGTGTCTGTGACTCATCCAAAGGTAAACTAAAGTTTTAGAATGGGAGAGTGAACACATGTCTGTGGGTTGAGGAGACGCGGTTTCAGGACAGTCACAGGAACTGCTTATAGTTCTGGGTTATGAGGACCTGAATGAAACAGAGTTAGGTAACTGTTCTGGTTGATAACAGCCGCATTCAGATGGCCTAAATTCTACCTAAATCCAAGGCAGCAGACAAGGAGGCCAAAGACGGATGCAGTGGAGCTGGACTGGATATTCATTAGGAAGCAGGAGGAAGAGAGGTGGAGACAAGATTTAAAGTGTCCAAATATTGACCTGTGTGGGTCAGAGAACAGAGGGGACACCCTTGCCTCTGCCCGTGGGCCCCAGAGCTTTCTGCCAGGCTGAGCTGTCTGCAGTTTTCCCTCTCTGGAGGAATGGGGGAAGACTTGTTTTGGGTTTGGGGCTGGTGTCAAAGTTGTTATCTTATATTTCACTTGCTAATCTCACACTGGAAAAGTTTGTTTAGGTTATCTTCAAAGAAAAGGTAAAAGAGATTGTGCTTTAATACATTCGTAGCTAAAATAGCAGCCCTCTTGGATGTAACCCTAGGAAGATCATCCCACCAGCAAAGCAGAAATATTTGATCCAGTGAGGTTCCATGGGTAGAAATAATTGTATTATGAAGCGAAAATTTAGATGACATTTAGATGAACTCTGACTTTGGCAAGTGTGGCTCAAAATTACTTTTGCTTAAGTAGGAAAAATACAATTAAAGTTCATTTATTCCAAAATCTTATCAGCTGTCAGGCTTGGACACTCTTACTTGCTTGTTTCATGTGTCATTTATATACAATTGTCTCCCCTGGAGATAGAAATAAGCAAAATTCAGAATATAGTCCTTGTTTTGCATGGGAGATGAGTGTGCTCTTTCTCCTTCTTTAGATTGAGATCATTCTTAAAACTGGCAGGTTATGGAGATGGTACCTTGCTGTCCCTTGCTAAGCAGAATTCAGCATGCAACTTGGAGTCTCAGTTTCACCTTCCTCCAAACAGTTTCTTTTTATTAAGTGAAAAAGACGATAAACGTTGCATACTCTTTTAGGTTTCTATAAAAGAAGGAAAAGAATCTCTGATTTTGACTGCTTTTATATTTTAGGATACAAGTTTGGAGTGAGTCCAAAATCCCTTTTCCACAAGTGGCTTCATATCAATCAAACTGAAGATCCTGAGTATCAGAGCTCCCTTTGAAATGCTACCCCCACTTTCCAAAGAAAAATGGTAGCATAATTAAATTTCCTGAAAACTTTTATCTGATTTGAAGATGCATTGTTCTTAAAATGGATGCGCTTTAAGATTAAATGTTTTTTTTAAAATGTTTCTTGGGAAATTGTATCATGGGAAAGGGAAAAAGAAAGGAGAGCTCTCTTCCTATGCCTAGGTAACCTCAGGAGGATTTTTGCTGGGTGCCAGCTGGAAGTTGCAAAAAACAAGCAAGCACAAGGTGGTCAGAGCCACAGCTACTTTTAAAGTCAGTGAACAACACTAATTTTTAATGCTTTGTATATAATCAGTTAGCAATGCAGAAAGAACAGCTGATGTTACCAGTAAAGTGGTGTGGGGGGGTGTTATTTTTGGAATAAGACTCTTTATTTATGGTTAAATACCTTAACTCTCTATCTCAGAAGATAAAAGTTAATAATGGAAACACTTACTAGTAATCATGAGCATATATTTGATTCTGCTAATTTGATTTTTAATTACGAAGCAATAAAATGCTTCCTTGCTAGAGGGTAGTGATACCCTGTCTGCAGTTATTTGAACACTGTCTCTGGTTAAGCAAATAAATACAGCAGTTATTATGGTGAAAATTAAAGAGGATTTTAAAGTAGGGCTCATCTTCTCACTGAAACTGATTACCCTGCTACTATTTCATGTCCGTCAGAAAACAGAACAGAAGGGGAAGGACGGAGGATGTAATCGGGGACAGTCATGATTCAGGAAACAGAAGAGTGTTTATTTTTAAAGACACCTGTGTGACACACAAACCTGCATTGAGATCACGCCTCCTGTTCAGCGTCCTCCTCTCATCATCGTTACTGGCTGTATCTTATCATTCCCCTTCATCATTCGTCTCTCTGGGGTAACCCAGGATACCTAATTATTTGCATATACATTTAGGTCAGGCAAAGGCTTTCTCATGAAGAAGCAAGAAAAGCACATAAGGTGTGTTTTTCTTCAACCTTAATTCCACTCAGCAGACGAGGTAAAACCTTACACTCCCCAGCAGAATCCTAGAAGGATGTGGAGTTAAATGCTTAATCTTATTAACAACGTGCTATAGGGAAGCCCGAACCTTCCTGCGAGCCCTGCCAACTGTTCTGTGGAGCTCAGGATTTTTCATAGTAAAATTAACCACGTTTCCACTCCCAGCATCCTGTCCTGCTGGGTGCTGACAGCAGGGATCCCGGGGGGAACAGCAGCACCCACTGCTTCCCCAGCCACGCCTGGGGCGTGGGGCAGGAGCCTGAGACTCTGACAAAAGGAGGCTCCCTCACTGACAAAACCTCTGCACCCCTCACCCAGTTTCCTTCTATACCTGAGGCTGAAAGACGTGTAACTGCTTGAAATGTTCCAGTTACGCTGTGTAGAAGGGCGGCACAAACTCCTGCACAGGGAGCTATCGAACCATCACTCTATCGCTAGGAGGAGGCAGCTGAGAAGAAATTTCCATGTTACCTGAGAAGGAATCAGGGTGGTTTTTACTTGCCCTGACCAGCAGCCTGTTGTACCAGAGAGCAAAGCCTTAACGCTGTAAGCTTTGGCTGTTTTCAGCATTTTATTGCTTTAAAAGGAGACAGGATGTATAAATATAGGCACACATTTCTCAGATGTATAGAAAAATAAGTAAAAAATAATGCTTAAAACACGAGCCGTCATCCCAAAATAATAGTCCCTCAGAGCTGCTGTAAATGTCAGAGCAAAGGAAATTATGTTGCACCAGAGCAAAAAATAAGGCAGATCACAAAAATTCTACTCACCATGTTTTATCACTGAGCAGAAATCCTCTGTCTCCTAGCCTTGCTACTGAGGCTGGTCTTTATCCCGAGGCTCCTGTGATGCTTTTCAGATTCTGAGGGGCTGGACCACTGCTGCTCTCCAGTGTTACTCTCCACCCCCTGCCTTTTCCTCCTCCTTCTTCCTTCATCCCCACCCCCTCATTCCTCCTGCTTGTAGATTTTTGGTACCGTGCATAGATTCTAGGATTCCACATGTAGCTTGATTTAGGAAAGATTCTAATTTCAGCCATCTGCTTGATGCCGTGGAAATGCTTCCATTGCTAAGGAACAAAAGTGCAGAAAGCTCAGGAGTCCTGAGCCAGCATTTTGGTTCCTCTCTATATGGTTGCTTATTAAATGAGGAGGAACGCATCCAAATTACTTTCATTTCTTACATGTTTTTTGTTTCTGACTAGGAAAAGTGATTTTAACACGTTCTTAGGTTAGTGAGATGCATGCAGATTATTGGACTGTGCCACCCATTGTAAGGCTTTCGTTAATGCTGAGGTTAGAGGGGGTTTCACGTGGGAGCAAAGTAGCATAAGGGGAGAGAGTGAATATTTTTGGTGCCCAAAGCTAGAGTGCCTGGTGTTAGCCTCATACTGCCTTGGACAAACAGGATTTATCAAGTTGTCCTTACAGTCAGTCTAACTTCTGCTTCAGCACGCAGTGAAGTCAGCATCTGATGTTACAAATTCATTCTTTCTTGTATAGATATGTTTGTTACCATCACAAACACCAGAGCTTTAATTCCACAAAAGCATAAAGCTGCCATCCGTGCCCCAGCCCCCTCGCCATGAAGGGCTTCCAACCTGATCTACCTCAATTGTCCTTCCCTGGTAGCATTCCTCCAAGTCCTTTACATCAGTCTCTCAACCCCTTCCCTCTCCTTCCCACCTGTTGAAACACCTTTGTTGGGGGCCTCTTAGAAGCAGAAGTGCATGCCAAGAAGCAACAGCTTAATCCACTTCCGTAGCTCTCCTGTGAGCGGTGGTTTCGAGCTGTCCTCTAGGATACTGCAGTGGTTTGTGTACAGCCTTGGCGTACCCGCGGGCAGCTCACCCTCCTGATGTAGGAGGTAACACCACGGTCGCTCCGAGGCAGCGAACGGGCAGCTCTCAGGTGATTTGAGCGAGGTAGAACAAGTTCAGTCAGGTGCAGTCCGTGCAGGTATTTAGAAAATCCTCCAGCTCTAAGTCGCTCAGGTGTCCCCAAGGGTAGAGATGGGAAAGTTACATCTCAGAAAACACCATGGATTCAGTCCAACTTGCAATGAATAGAAAGCCCTTGTGTGAATTCACCAGAAGACTGGTGGGAGGAAAGAATAATCTGTGAGTGAATCCTCATAGCTCTGGCAAGTAGATTAAGACCAACCATGACAGAAAATATGTTAATTAGGAACAGATTTGATGTTTTTTACTCTGCATGAAATATTTATATTAACAGTAAAGGAAGCCTTTCTTTGTGATGAGTATATGAAGCACTCAGTTTTCCGGTAGTACATCCTTGCTCTGCAGTGATGTCACATTTGAGAGACTCTACTTTGTGCACTCTGGTTTGGAGCCTTTGAAACTTTGAAGTCTTTCTTTGCTTAAAGTAAGACCAAGGCCTGTTCAAAATGCTGATAGATGTGACAGTCAGCCAGAGGTTACTTCTGGTGCTGATTCAAGGCTGAAGGCCAGTGTTTATATCTGAGCAAACCTATCAAACTAAGGGTTTAGTTTTTTATTTGAGAATTATTTGTGTACACAATTTCTGAACTGAGTTTCTGAACTCTGAAGTGTGGACATTAAAGGTAAAGGTAAATCAGAAAAGTTGTACCAAAATATGCCATGTGGAGAAGGAAACAGACAACAGAGAGCACTTAAAATTCCATTTGAAGCCTACTTCATGTTCAGCTCAAGCTCAATAAGACAAGCTACTTTCAAAGCTTTAGAGAAGACAATCTGGCCACAGAGCAGCTCTTAGCTCCAGTGGTGTTTCAAGTAGTGTCCATACCCACTGTCTCTAGGACAGTCTGTTGCTGCTCCTCGGGAACTGGGAAAGCTCTCATGCAGATGTCTCCATTTCTAAGAAATTATAGAATCATGGAATGGTTTGGTTTGGAAGGGACCCTAAAGCTCATCCAGTTCCAACTCCCTGCCACTGGAAGGGACACCTCCCACAGCTTGTAGTTCCCTGCATTATCCTTATTTGCTGTCACTTCATTTCAGGCTGTTTCACTGTGGCTGTTGATCGGCTTGGTTCAAAATCTTGGTTCTTGGAAAATCTAGTCATCATTCCTGATTAATTCTGATTAATTCAATCTGTCCAGAATTGTTTTGGGCATCATTGGGTATAAAAGGGAAGGGAAATAAGGAAACTGCAAATGAGGGTCACATAGTACAGCTGCCATCTGTTTAGGAACACACAGTTCTAGGCATGGGGAGTAAGAAGGAGACCCTTGAGAGAAGAGGGGCTAGGGAAGATACAGTCCCTGGTAAGGCAGCAGGGAGCCTTGGTATCCAGTGAAGAGGACTGAGGGAAGGAGGAGGAAAATCCACATAAGGGGCAATATGGAAAAATGGGGAAAGAGTTTTTAGATGAATCAGGCCAAGCTTGCCAGAACCAGGAAGGCTGCGTCTCCCCAGTGCGAGCAGCAAATGTTTACATCAAGTGATTGAAGACTATTGTTAGCATGAGCAACTCACAAAAAGCAAACTATAGTATTTTACAGTTTTCTGTCAGGGAATAATGCAGCAAATTCTTTATCCTTGAGACTCAGAACAAAACCGTTTGCTGAGATGGCTCTATTTGTTTCCAAGGAATTACTTAGAGAATCAGTTTGACCCAGGCTATTTCCTGCCACTGAACTGCCGAAGAGCCAAACACCCCCAGCCCGGTTGAGCTTTCTGCTGCCATCAGCTTAAACTTAATTATTCATGGATCCTTATCAGTGTTTCTTGGGTTTGTGTGTCCTAGAGAATCGGTAATGGGATATGGAGCTTTTTCTCTGCAGATTGCTAGCAAAAGGTTGCCCTAGGTTGAAGGGAACAATCTTTGCCACTTATCTGACCGCTTCCCAGGGCTTACATTCCCTTCATTGCTACTCCCTTCTCAGTTACTGGGTGAGCTAGAAGTGGCTGCTGCAAAATTTCGGATTGTGAGTTGCTGTCAATAAGATCAGTGCTTAGCAAAAGAAATAGAAGGATGTTTATCAACAGATTTCTGTAAGTGCATTCCACCTCAGCATCTCCTGCCTCTCCTGCCTGTAGGGACTGCCCTTGCCATATTTGCTGCCAAGGGCATTAGGTGGAGCAGGCAAAGTTGCAAGAACCCCTTTCGGTATTGATGTTGGAAAGTTTGGCTGTCCTGCCTGCCAGTCCTCGGAGTGCCAACAACACTGCCCCTGAGGGCGAGAAGGAGGGACTGATCATGTTCTCAGTATTGCTGTTCTGGGGGATGACTAGGGATGACTGACTGTGAACTGCTTGTTGCCTCAAAGGAGAGTGAAAAGGGATTTTGAGGAAAGAAAAAGAACACGGTGAGCACATTTCTGTAGCTGCTCAGGGTAGAACAGGGGCTGCCCTTAAACTTTCTGCTTTTAACAAAAAGCTTTTGGGTAACAAATGTTTTCCTATAAAATCAACAAGGAAAACATGAGCTGCATTAAATACAGAAATAAATGCTCCAGAAGAATTGTTTCACCAAATCATGAAGAACTCCAAGTCTCTAGAGACCAGAGACAACACGTGGGGAGGGACACATGACACTGCAGGGACCTGGCTACAGAAATGTTTAAATACACATTTTCATTGTTTTTTCCCTTCCAGATATGCCCATGTGTCATAGACAACTGGCCAGGTGGAGCAAGAATCCCTCCAGTTTATTGAGCTGTTACTGTCATTAACAGACACCCCTTGTCTCAAAGGCAAAATAATCATTCAGCATAAAGTGTGGGGGCTGGCAAAATGCACTATTCTGCAGACATCCCAGTGTAACCAATAAGCAAAGTTTTCACAGCTTCTGCTGGGGAAGATGCTATTGTGATGGCTTGAGGGGAGGTTATAAGAAATTTTTAATGACTGTTTTGTATGAGTTGGTTTCCCTGCTTAATTTTATGTTGATCGCTACCTGATTGCATGCAATTAAGTGCTCTGAAGGCTTTGATAAATACTCAGTCAGGAAACCAAAAAAAGATATAAAAGATATATAGGTGTAAGTAGCCATAGATACATAGCTCCAAATAACAGAGATGGACCATCAGTGAGGGAGAAACTACTCCAGCAGCTCTAATGGGATCGTCTTTCAAATGCTAAAGCTGGGATCAAAGGAGGACTAAAACCAAAAAGACCTAGATAAGGAAGAAGTGAGTAATCAGATAAAGATGAGCCAATAGCACAGCAGGCTCAGCTCTACATGCACAGAGCAGGACAGACTGCTGCTCCCACTTCTGCCTTTCACTGTTTGTGTGCTTTTATTTTGTGTCTCAGTGAAAAAAAAAATGGTGCGTTGCACAGAGACGCGCGCTTGGTCACGCTGCAGGTGATAGACTTGTGATGGGCTCCTGCAAAGGAGTCCTCATGGGTCCATGAACCGAATCACAAATCCTGTGCCGAGGGAAGAAACATCTGGGTTGACTGTGTAGTTGTTGGGCCTCGAGGAAAAAGGGCACCACAGGCAGTTTGCTAAATGCAACAAGCGGCCCCTCGGTGTGTGCAAAATCCCACTGCTCTACCACTCAGCATTTAAATACAGGGAAGCAAAAGAACATTTGGAAGATGGATGACAAATGAAGGCTTTGAAATTGCCAGCAGTGTAGTAACAATGCAGTTAGAAATGCTTATGGCTGGTTTACTCAGTGGAACATGCATTTTGGAAACAAATCCAATGGCTGGATTTATGTTGTTAGTGGCAAAGTCACAGTCAGACTTTGTTTTAAAGCAGCAAATTGTGCACCTTAGAAGAAAACAAAATACACGCTTTCAAATGCAGTTTGTAGGCAGAGCTAGAGATAATTTTTGGCATGTTTGCTTCTCCTGTTCTCCTGTGTGTTAGGTGGTAGTGGCTGACCCCGGAATCTTACAGCCTGCTGGGGCCTGAACTGCCTTCGTAGCTGGAAAGTGAAACCTCTAACCATGTTCCTTGAAGTCATTAAATTGTGTTTGTGGTAGGAGTATGGCATGACAAGCAAGGCCCTTACGGTAGTGAAATATGACCATTAATATATTTTTGCAATTACAGTAAATAAAGCAATAAAACTGAGAGAACTTGGCTTCTAACAAAGTGTTCCATTAATGTATCATGAGTATTGACAATGCCAAGGTCATCATTTGGTTTGCAGTTGCGCTAATTACCAGCAGGTTTAAAAATATGATATTTTATGGGTCTTCTAGCTGGCAGGCTATTTAGAGAGGGGTGATTTGTTCTGCACTTCTCTGGGCTTTATACATTCATGGCTTTGGCTGTTGCTGTAGCTCTGTAACTAAACAACCTCTCCCAACTGTCTGATTTTTCACAGAGGGGTTATTAACATTTTGGAGCCAGGTGATGTGCCTAGGCAGTACTCAAGCACGTTGAACTGTTGCATATTTCTCTTGCCAATGTGCAGTAGCTGTTTTCCAACCAGTAGTCAAGTGTCAGTGGAAGTGGTGTGGTGGCTGGAAGGCAGGATCAGTGTGTCTGAGGACAGAAAGCTGGGAACCCAGCTCGGTGGGGGCCACCCAGGTGGCTCTGCATTGTGGTAGGGTGGGTGCTCTGTGTTGAGGGGAACAGTAATCCTGTGAAATATAGAATTGTAGAATCATTAAGATTGGAAAAGACCTCTAAGACCATCAAGTCCAACCATCAACAC
The DNA here is from genome assembly GCA_033558235.1 of Neomorphus geoffroyi. Taxonomy (NCBI): domain Eukaryota; kingdom Metazoa; phylum Chordata; class Aves; order Cuculiformes; family Neomorphidae; genus Neomorphus; species Neomorphus geoffroyi. Next base: position 8,792,372 of record JAUMJM010000012.1, read on the forward strand.
AGTAACAACATGCCTGCTAAACCATGTCCCGAAGTGCCACTTTCACACCTTTTTCAAACACCTTTTCTCTTGTCCTATCACTGGTTACTTGGGAGAAGAGACCAACAGGTACACCTTTCTTTGGGAAAATTGTTTCAGGAATTATTCATGAGCTTTAATACACGGATGGCAATTTCTTGCCCTGGAGAAGCACTACTACAACCTGCCCTTCTGAAAAGGACTGGTGTTTTTTCAATAGCTCTGTTTCTAGGCACCTGGTTTGAAATACCTTACAAGCAGTCTAATTGTTCTTGAAATTTAGACACCTTAAGGTGCTTTAAAGCTCTTTACATGTTGGGATTTTACTGTGGGGAGTGATAAAAAGCAGCAGGAGACTGGTGAGTTTGAAAAACTTGAGTGGAAGGTGTATGAAAAAGCATGAAGCGGGGAACGCTGCTGACTGCATGGTCACAGCTACGAAATCTGTCATTTGGAGCTTGGCAGTGTTTCAAAGAGCCTGGCCCATTCAGCGCTAACAGAGTGGCATCCCAAAATGGACAGAAGCCAGCCACAAAATGAGTTGACTTCTTCCTCAGCTCATTAAATGAGTTGTCCAGTCAAGAATGAAGCCTGGATTCACACATAGGTACGTGTGTGTTGTCCCAGAAATAGTATGGGAATGACAGGGGGATGAGGATCTTGGTTTCCCCATTAGTTGCTTTAGCCTGAGGTTTTCTGCACAAGCAATGTCACTGCATCCCCTCACACTGTGTAGGGCAAGGGGTCTGTGCTGGGCATCCTGCACACTGGGCACCCTGCACATCAATCACCAGAGCACCAGTGCTGCTGGTTGGAGCTGGAGGGGGCAGACTTCCCTGCCTTTGGCTCTTTCCCATTATAGATGTTTTCCCTAATGCCAGTGTGGCTCAGACCCAGGTTAGTCTGCTCCAAATTGGGAAATATCATCCCACTAATTAGCAACTGCCCAAAATAACAAGGTGCTGCAATACCTAGGCAGCGGAAGAGTCCAGGTAATGTGCAGAGCAACATGAGTCAGGGAGGAGGCTAACTCTTCGCTGCTGTGGCCTCCTCCCCACAAGTGCTGGACCCGCAGCGGCGAGGGCAGAAGTGGGCAGCCAGGTGGGCAAGAATCGCCTGCTTTCCCAGCAGCAGCTCCCAGGTGAGTGTGTGTGCCCGGTGCCTGGCACAATGCTCCCAAGGCACCCTGCTCAGGGTTACTAGGGTCTCCAATTGGTTTTCATGTCCCATAAAGATCTTTCTTCAACACCTAAACAGGTGTTTGAAGTTGTGCTCTTTTAGAATCACAGAATCGTAGAATCATAAGGTTGGAAGAGACCTCTGAGATCATTGAGTCCAACCGTACCTGAGTCCCTACTAAACCATGTCCCTAAGGAACATGATGCTTGATCTACCTGAAGTGTGTTGCTGTTTCCACCTGAAGTGTCTGACATATTTCTGATTATTAATGTGCCAGCCTATCACATCCCTCCAGCGTTCAAGGGTGTTGGGCGAGCGATCAGCAATGTGTGTTTTATGTCAGAGTTCTCATCTTTGGCTGCTTGTAGGTGGACAGAAGCTTTACGTGGAGATGACACACTTGTCACACCATGGCACTCATCAGTGCTTTCTGTGAGGAGGGGAAGGCCAGGTACTCTGCTGAAGCAAACGGGCATGAGAGACCGCGTTTTAGCACCCCAGCAACAGCTGATTGTCTGTGCCCCAGCACCCGGCTCAGAGCAGGGTGGCAGCCCTGCTGGGTGGTGGTGACACTGCTGAGGACAGGAGGCGGGGGAAGGGGACCTCAGCTGCTGCACCTTCAGTTGGGGCTGCTGGAGCTGCCTGGGGCTGGGGCTCAGCAAGGCGGCTGCGAAGGCCACAGAGCCGCTCTGAGGGCTCCTAACTTCATGCAGGTTTGTGGGCAGTGCAAGAACACTGCACTCGGGCAGCGAAAAAGAGAAGGGAAGTGGAGGCAAAAGGAGCCAGGAAGAATAACTCTTATTTAATAAGCATATCAAATATTTCTAGGTAGAAAAAATGTTTAGGAAAATGTGAGGATTTATTGTTCCCATTAATTCTTTGAGACTTTTCATTTTCCTAGTTGAATTAATAATAGTATTAATTTATTAAGTATTGTGCTTATGAGAGAGATGCTGGTTGGTTAGAGAGCAGTCCAAACTATGCTCTCAGACACTACATATTCTTATTTAATATATTTCATATAACTGGGGTTTAATTTGCTTTGAAATAAAAAAGAAATAAAAGTCCAAAGTTAGATTTCATGGAATGAATTATTTGGTTGCACACTCTTAAAGCATTTTTCCATTTTTAGAACAATATGATACCTTCTTTTTAGCTTAATATCCAAATTAGCAAGATTTATGAAATCTTGTTTGCAGCTGCCTGCTCGTCCCTGCCTTGGAATAACTTCTAGACCCGTTAGCCAGGTTTATCCTAACTTGAGATAATGAGAGAGTTTTCAGAAAATATTGCCTTATTTTAAAGGTTTTGTGAAGCTAGATGGCAAGCTCGCCGAGACGGGCCATGGAGATGCCTCCACTGGGGAACGAGGCTGGAAAAGAAACTCTGCTTTTATTAGAAAATCAAAATAGATTACTATTATTTTATTAGAAACCAAAATAGCACTGTTGCAGACAGGTAAATGGCTTAGATACCAAAAGCAGTTAATGAGCAACAGATTACAAGGTCCCAGAAAAGTAGGCTTTGTTGCAGTGCTTGAACCATTTACTTCATATGTAAACCGGGGGGATGGGACACCCTCTGCTCAGCAGCAATTGTTTATAAGCTTTACTACAGTAGTAAATAAAATACGAGAAAATGGTAAAAACGTAAATACAAGAGATTTTTCCACACTTATGGAAATCCTGCTTGTTTTCCAGACTCACAGCTGGAATTGTAGGTAAACCCTTCGACTGCTGTAAACCCCACTTCTCACCCTCCTCCCTGCAGATGGGTAGCTCAGTAAAGGAACCCGAATGTCTCTGAAGAGAAGCCAGTATTTTCTGGGTTATCACAGCCATTTGACCGGAGACTGTCGCTCACAATACTCGATATTTCCATGAAAGGCTTCTGCCAGCCAGCACAGCTATCTGATTAATTCAAATACCAGAGACAGAGAGTGCCTTTCTGCACCATCACGGTGTGTGCCGGGTTGCCTCACTGAGCTTTTTTTCAACTTGTATTAAGGAGAACAAAACTGAAACCGGAGGGCAGGGGCTGGGGGGTGTTATTATTTCCTCTATTTTTTTTTTTTTTTTTTTTTGGAGGAAACCTTCCTGAAGTAGGAAATGCTCGCTTTGTTGCAAAGGATGCTGCAGCGAGGCAGGCTTGACTCCTTGTTCCAGAGGCTCTGCTGCGGGTGCTGCAGTGTCTCAGCAGGGAAGGTTTCCGTCTGAAAAGGAAAGCTTGTAAGATGCGTTTCTGAGATGTGAACAGACAAAGCTGCCTTTGTTCAGACCGTTGTAAACCACCACCCGTATGTGGGCTGTTCCTGCAAACAAAAAGAGGCTCCACTAGATGGCCCTCCACATCAAACATTGAATATGCTTCCATGTAAACACGGAAACTTTCTGGGCTTTGTGTTTCACTTCAAGATTTGTCAACAAACTTTCTATCCCATCATGCACGTAGGCCAAGCTCAAGTCTTCTCCAGTCCTGAAACTGGGCAGCCTTATTCCTGTGATCCAGTACGGACATTAGAACATCTTGTCACCCTCATCATATTTGTGCTTAAAATCCCACCTTCTCATATATGGGAGCTGTAAGTGGCTGTTAAATGTTCTTTTTATCCATGTATAACAAATTGGAATCTGGGACTTAAAGTTGCAAGGCTGTCGTGCACGTTCATGATTGGAAGAAAGTGCTGCTGTTACAGCCTTGCACCTGCTCTGCTTCAAATTCTCGTATCTGGCAGGGTTTCCCAAGGGAGAAGATCCACACAACTAAACTTTCAGAGGATATAAACTGACATTACTCTATTATTTACATTTAAAGAATTGCATTAATCAACTTCAGCTTTGGCTGAGGAATTTTGAGAGAGATCCCATCTGATTATCCTGCCTATGACAAGCCAACAGGAGGCTGGGTGTGGAGGTTTCTTCCTTGGAACATGGCCAGAATACTTCCTTGTATTTGTTCCTACAGGTCACTGCTCTTTGCCTAAATAACACTCTCCCGTGCTGCCTGCATTTTGCTGATGCTCCCTAGTGTTACATTGCTTGACACAAGTCAGGAGCTCCATGTAGGTGAACTCCTTTCACGCACAGCTCTTGCCAGTGCCGGTTGTTCCCCAAGGACAATTCACACACCATTCGTGGTACATAACCACTCTGGGGTTTTATAAGTGAGCCTGTCTTGGATGTGTAGCGGGGACTGTGTCTAACTCTGATGGTCTGCAGGTGCTGACAAAGGGAGTTTCACCAAGCAGCTCATCAGGAGTTAATGCAGAACAGGTGCCTGGTGCTAATTTGATGCTTTTTGCAACTCATGGCACTATGAAAAGAAATTAAGAGGTGGAAACAGGCTTGAGGAAGGGGTAAGGGTAAGGGTAAGGGTAAGGGTAAGGGTAAGGGTAAGGGTAAGGGTAAGGTCAAGGTCAAGGTCAAGGTCAAGGTCAGGTCAGGTCTTGTTGAGATTAGGTGTGTTTTAGGCTGGGGTAAGGGGTTGGGTTTAGGAAGGGGTTGGGGACCAGGTTTAGAGGTTGGAAACTGCAGTAAAAGGACAGGATGGAAGACTTTTGCTTCCTGCCCCAGTGCAGTGCTTCTAGGCCATTGCAGAGCTGGGTGCTGCTGCGGTCCTCTCAGTTCCTGCTGCCTATAAAGGTATCCCAGCTGGGCAGGTTTGGAAATGACCGTGCTGAAATGAGAGCAAAAGTCTTCCGTCTCATTTTGTGAAGTGACCCGTGGACTTTGGGACTTTGCAGCAAAATATTAAATAGGCTCAGAACAATTTGAAGTAATGAGTTAGTTGACAGGAAAAGGACAAACAATGGTGAGGAGTTCTGGCAGCTGATGGTAATAAGTAAATTGAAACTGTCACTAATAAGGTACATGTAGGAGGCATTGATCAAGCAATGCACAGAGGGGTTAAAAAGTTAAAGTGATTGTGACAATCAAAAACAAAACAGGAGAACATATCTTACAGCAGGAACTGGTGCATTCACTGGGAAGGAAATGCAGCAGATTAAGAAGAATGGGACTGAATATTGCTGTGGGCCCTAGTGAGTGCTCTTTGTTTCACTGTGCTGCCTCCGAGGGGCTGGAATCAGTTTTCCTGGCTGAAAAAGGTGGTGTTGCTAAATGGTATTATGGTAACATAATGAGAAATCAGAGCGGCTAAGTCTTGACAAGGCATCCAGCTCGAGTTAATTAAAACAGAGAAGTTATGCCATGGTGTCAAGGGAAACAGTAAAAGCACAGATGGGGAAATTTGATTGCTTACTAGGGATTAGTGTGGTAGTGCAGAGGTCTGAAAAGGACAAAGGGACAATCTGGACAACCTAACGGCTGGAACGAGAAGCTGAGCAGAGATGTGGGCATGTGGATTGCAGATAAGACAATTTTAAGAGTCACTCCCAGTGTGAATTTGTGAAGGAAAAGGCAAGTTTTGGGGTTAACTCAACTTTTTTGTAATTATGGGAGTTGAATCTGGGAAAAAGGGTGCCTGTGTGTATTCGTGGCTCATCATAAGAAATGTAATTATGTTCATATTGTACTAGAGCCAAGTTTAGGCCAGGTCTGTTTAACAAAAAGTTATCCTGAGCCAAACTATTCTCAGCCCATGCCAGACTGGCCTGTCCTTTTCAATGTTACGAGGCAGATATGATTCAAAGTGCACCCCAACATGCTCAGTGAGTCTTGGAGGTGCCCGTTGCAGCTCTGCTGGAGGCTGGTAGCAAGAACCTGTCTGCTCTGGCCTGGAGGAGGAAAAACTGCATGTAGCACAGGGTGAGACATGAGTGATTTTTCCTGTGCTGCTCACAGTAGCCTTAACCCCCTGATGACCAGTCCCCACAAAAGATCACAGTGCAGAAAGCAGGTCAGATGGAGGTATCTTCCCCACTCTGTTTGCCCAAGAGCCCAGAGCGTGCTGAATTACACAGCCCTAACCTCTCCTCCTCTGCTCACCCTTTCATATTGGGCTTCATTCCTGCATGGATTCGGAGGCAGATAGGCTTATTGCATTTGTTACTTCTTCACTGGGACTGCAGAGAGACACAGGAGGCCTGGACTGAGCAGCTCCTAGGACAGGGCTGTACAGAAAGCACCTCTCTCCACCCCCCAGAAAAGTATCACCCAACCAACTAAAATCTCACGGCAGGCAGGATGTATCCATGAGAGGAGGAAAGGGATTGTCTGGAGACAGAAGAAGGAAATTCCAGAGCAGATGGAAATGGAGAAACATTTCCAGATTAGGAAGGGTCCTTAGAAAAATTAATAAGGTGCATGAGCGTAGGAATGTGTTTCTTCCCACCCTTCAGCAGCTTAGGTGCTGCCTGACCTCTGATCAGCTCGTGGTCAGGTTGGAGATACTCTTGTGCCTAAACAAAGAACACAGGCTGCTTTTTCCTAAGGCTGCTACAGTGGTTGAAAACAAATCCATGGAATTACTTAAGTAGTTCAGAGCTGCTTTTGTCGGGCGTCTTGCTGAAAATCAGTAGTGATCAGAGAAGCTGGTTATTTATAGCATGCTAAAACCAGACAGGACAGTATGAAGGGTGGGTGGGAGGAGCTGACCCTCCTCCAGTTCATTTACAAAAACAAAATATCTCTTTATAATCCTGTATCCCTGCAGATGCACTGTGAGGCCCCAAGGACCCTATCTTGAGTCTGACAGAGGGAGTTAAACCACTGCAAGCTTTTCTGGAGAGGTTGAAAGGCTTTGCTTGGTGGGGGGAAAGTCCCTCAGGTGGAGTTTATTGATGGCTTATCGGGGGACAGACCTCTCTCTATTTTGGGAGTAGGAAGGGTGGGCCTGGGAATGTTGCCAGTGAAGAGCTTGGGGTGTAGCCTCAGGGGCCCCTGCCACCCTCTGCTCTGTCCTTACACGCCCTCTGGGGCTGAGGTCACTGCTTCTGTATGGTTCTCAGCAAAGTGGCAAGGTGAGAGCCTTGCTGTGAAGCCACGCGTGGACCGCGTGGTAGGCGGCTCCTGTGTCAGCACGAGCAGGACTTGGGGAACATTTGGTTTATGTGAAAGCCTGAGGAGGTGCAGAGCTGAGAGGCTTTCCATTACGCTGACTCCTCAGTTTCTCAGGCTGCCAGCAGCAGAAACATCCTTAGACTAAAAGTGGAGCTCGGTGATGTGTATCAGAAACTGCCCCACCAAGGGCACTGACAGGAGCTGAGGTGGTTCAAAAACAGTGTAGAAGGCTTTCAGGGCAGATTTGGGGATGAAAAACGGCATTGTGGGTCTCATTTTTGGCATCACTTCAATAGCAGACAGGAGGGAGAAATAAAGAGACAGTTTCAACTCAGAAACGGATGCATAAGACATTGACACGGTACTTGGCAGGAAATGAAGACCCACAAGTGGCAGGGGTTGGGGTGGTGTCCTGGGGGATGGCACACATAATTACACAGCTGCTGTGCCAGAGCTGTAGCTGGCACTGATGCAATGGTGCTGGTTTGAATACAGCCCAGGCAAGATCCAAAAGCAAGGGAATATTGTGGGCTTCCCAGAGAAGCCAAGTGTTTGAAAGGGAAGGAGCTGTGGGGCAGCTAGGATTGGGGGGACCAAGAACATCTGATGGTGGTCGTGCTTCCAGGAGTGGGAGCTGCACAGGGCTGGGTGCCCCTGAAGTGCCTCAGAGCATCTGGGGGGGCTTTGGTGGGAGACCAGTGCAGTTCTGGTCTGGGTCAACTCCCAGTTGTTAAAATGATTCCTTAAAATGGGTTGCTAATTCCTTTAAGTTTTCTTCCCATATAAGTTGTCTTGCAGCTTTTGTGATCTACAGCAGTTTCGTGCATATTTATACTCCTCTTTGGTGCTCTCTGTTGTGCTGGGCTGGCACTGAAATGTTTTCTTTGAAGCAAAATAGTGCTGCTTCACAGTACTAAGAAGCAGATTGTTTGTAAGGACCTGGGAATTCCTAAGAAAATGCTGAAGGATGTGTCAGAAAATTGTTTGGTTTCTAGTTGCCCCTGGTAGCTGTAAATATAAAGAACTCTTGGAGGATGGGTGTTTGCCTGTGGAAAGCTGAGCTGTATCTGAGCTACCTGGAGGCAGTTTGGAGCTGGTTACCATGCGAGCAGGTAGCAATGCTTAACGAAAACACAGAGAAACTGATAAGGGAATGCGATATCCTCACCATAGACCAGGACCTGGGAGATGAAATCCTAATTTCTGGCTCTGCCACTGCTTTTTGGTATGATTTGTGTTAAATTGCTGAAAATGCATCTGCCCTCAGTTCTTCACTAGGTACCATTGTACCTTTGTTGACAGAGCCTTTTTTGGCTCCAAGTGCTGCTGAGGGCAACAGCAAAGGAAAAGAGAGGGAGTATCTTCCCTGGAGCTCCTCATGCACATCCTTTAATGAGCTGGAACTTGGACTGGAAAAGAAAGAAACAAATAATTAAACTAGAAATAAAATTCACTGTGGTTAGTGATGATCTCAGCTTGTTGGCTGCCTTCAGCAACATTCTTTGTGTGCCTCCATTTCTCCCTGTCATGAGTTGTAACTGTGCCAGTTTGGGGAGTCCTGGACATATCAGGGGGTGGATGTGCCTTCTGCCTCGTGCTGTGGGGGTCACCACACAAGGGAGACTGGACCCACACAGAACTTAACCCAAACTCTGACAGTTTTCCCATAAAAAAAAATAAAATCTTGGGGTTTTTATGACTTGGGAGCATTTGTGTTCCAACATTTGTGCTCCTCCTCCCTTCCCAGCGTTGTTTTCCTGCCATGAAGTCTGCATCTCCCGTGTGAGAGGCAGGGTATTGCTATGGAAATGAGTGGGAGCAGCACAGAGCCCCATGTGCAGAAAATCTAATTTTTAAGCACCTGTGCTGGATCAGTCACAAAAGAGCTGCTGGAAGGGGACGAGAGCTTGTGAATGGCCCTGTGTGTGCGACCCACGGCACATCCCCGCTTGGCTAATAAGAGCCGGTGACTCTTGCACAGCACGCGCTGGCAGCTAATCTCTTTGCCATATGGTGACTGTGCCTGGCACCTGCTTCATCAGTGTGAGATAAGGTCAGCGTCTCCCTGCGGGCAGAGGTATTTCAGAGAATCGATGTTGCTTCAGCCCCTTTGCCACCTGGGAACCACTGCCGTTCCTGGCTGCAGCACCGGGAACTGGGAAGGAGCATCTTAACTTTGGCAGTGACGCTTCTGACCCCAGGATGGTGCTGTGCCTTGTGCCAGTCCATGCTGTGTACAGGTTGCATCCATCCATTCTCAGTCTGTCACCAAAAGGCACAAATAGAAAGAGATAACATGTATTTTCTTTCACACTGCGTTTTTCCTCCTGTTTCTGTTTCCACTCTGCTTATCATGTGTTTCCTTCCATATTGATCCCTATATTCCCTTTCCCCCCCAGCTTGTACAGCACAGGGAAGTGCTTCCCAGCTGTCAGGGAGGAACTGGGACACTGTGCAGCCCTGTCTGCTACATAACCTCTAAAGCCCCTGCCTATCTGTGTGTGTGTGCCAACCTGTCTCTTGAACCCTTTTTTCCCTTCCTTCTCTCTTCTGGTATTCACTTTATCTTGCACTTTACACTCCCCAGCCGTCTGTCTCCCTTCTCATCAAATCATCCTTCAAGGAAATACCATGAACCTCTCCTCTGCTGCCTGGCTTCTTGCATGAGACAAAACATGTTAAGTCAGGGGCAGAGCCAAGTAACTGCTGCTTTTGCCTGCCTGCAGCAATTCTTCCTGGGCGATGCTGGAGATCGTTGCTGGTGAGGCAGGACAGAGACATGAAATTGTCAGTGCCAGCCACAACCAGAAGCACAGCCAGCCTGAGATGGAAGGATGCTCTTAGGAGGCTGATGGATGGACTTAGTTGCCCCACTTGAGAAGCTTTCTCTCAGGAGAAAGAGCTTTCTCCCTGACTTACAGGAGGAGTTGAGGAATCATTAATTCAGACATGTATTTCTAGTTCTGCTCATGACTCTGATATCGAATATGGGTTTCATCTCTTCTGATGGCTGCTAAATCCTCCGATAAGAGTGGTATGTTGTTGTTCTTAAACACCTTAGATTTCTGCAGGTGACTCCTGCTAGCACCAATACCGCACCTTCAGAAAAGTTCCTCCTTCCAAATCAAACTGCTTTAAGAAAGAAGGCTGATATTCTCCAAGTAGGCTTTATTTAGGAGACTGCTTCTGCTGCTTCACAAATGCGTTATTATGGAAAACAGGTAGGCAGGGGAGGTCATTAAATCTAAGAAATAGTCTGGAATGTCTTCTCTTGGTGTCCTGTGAGTCTGTCCATGAAATGGCCATGGAAGCTAGCAGTTGGTTGCTATAAATCCCTGCAGCTTGTCACATGAAAGCAGTTCAGTGGATGAATCACAGAGACCCTTTCAGCACAAAAAAGGGACTGTGGCAGAGGACGAAAAGCTGCCTTGCTTTTCCTTGCCAGGCTCTGGAAATGAAATTGGGTGAGTTCTTTTAGCTACAGCTGACAGCAGTCGGGGCCAAGCAGTGACCTGAGGGGAAGCAGGTGCTGGCTGGGACTTACAGGCATGGTTTTTTCTCAGGTTGTATTCTTTCTCTATCCTTCTGTCGATATATTTGTCAAAAATTCCAGGATTCTGTTCTTCTGACATCCAGATTAATTGTCAATACCGCACCTCCAAGGCAGGTTTGGTACCAAATTTACCTTGGCTTTGTGATTGTTGTGGCCTGATGATATTTGGAATTAGAAAAAGTGATTCAGGGATTTAATGCTGAGTCCTCCCAGCCTCTCTTTCAATGTCATCTCTTTTGTTTGGGAACCTCAACAAAATGTATGCAAACCAGAACTTTCTAATGCCCGTTTCCTTTTGGTTTAGGTTTCGTTTGACCTTTAAAATCATTGTAATCTGAACTTCTCACACCCATTTCTTTATTTCCTTAACTTCAGTGATTGCCATGCCTGATTTGTGAACTTTGTACAGTTACAAGAGCACTGTGGGTGTCTCTTATCTCTAGCAAATAACAAGCAAGGCACTGAACAACAGTTCTGGAGTCAAGAGGAGGCATGGAGGCTGGGACAAGAAGACCAGGAGCTGTACAACTTGAACCAGTTGGGCTAAACTCTTTGTGAAATAGGAAGCTTCCCTATGTGCACACTGTTAGGTCCATGCCAACTGCTTTAAGGCAGGAATATTTTTGACCTTTTCTGTTCAATTCCACAACACCTGTTTATAGTCAGTAACAGAATACAATGTAGTGCAGCCTTTGGCGGATTTGCAGTGTTCAGTACAGCTAAATGCTTGCTCTCTTAGATCTCTCAAACTCAACAGACAACTAGGATTTCAGTGGGATGTTGATTGAAGCAGAAATGAGTAAAGTAATTAACAGTGTGTGATTCAGTTTGAAAATCAATACTGATTGTAATGGGCCAGAACAAGAGTCGGAGGAGGGGCTGCTAATGCTGTAGGTTTGAATCAGCAAGATATGTAAAAAGTGCATCCACTTAACATAAATTTACCAGGGAGCATTTAAAAAAGATCAATAACTAGAGCATTAAGGCCAGGTTTACAGGAAATTGCAGGAGAATCATTCAGGTTGGCACCACAAAATATTGAACACTGAGACGCACACAAGGAGCTAAGTTCAGTATCCTCAGGAGGGGTCTTCAGAGCTGCCAGCTCTTTGCAAATGGTCCAGGTGTAGAAATGCCTTCTGAGCAGAAGAAAATGAAAGCAGACAACAACCAAATACTGTCCTGAGCCACCTATTCTGGGTGTATATCAGTGCACCAAGACACCAACCTTTAAATCTAGCAGAATGATTTTAAGCAGTAATAAACCGCTGAAAATCTGAGGGGAGTGGCTTTGGCTGGACTTGCTCAGGTCTAATGGGCTTGAATCTGTCCTCCAGTTATTGCCTGCCTTTTGTTTTTGTAAAATTAAAGCCTGCCTGCGTTCCTAAGGCTTTTACAGTAGCACAGTTAAAGCTGAACAAGCTCATGCCACAGGGCTTACTCTGCCATCTGTAGGACGCAGCAGATGAACAGTTGAGCACAGGATAAGCAAGGCTGTGAATTTGTAACGTCTTTTGGGCTCTGTGGCACTCTTTGCACACAGGCTAAGTGAGAGAGTCATGAACTCATGAGGATCTCAGCTGGAAGTGAACCTGCAGTCAGCTACTGCGGGGTAATTGGCAAGTTCATAGACTCCTGGAATCATGGAATGACCTGAGTTGGAAGGGACCCACAAGGATCACTGAGTCCAACTCCTATCCCTGCATAGCACACTCCCAACATTCAGATTCACACGTTCATGCCTTTGCCTGCCTCACACATTATTTGCCTTACGTTATTCACATTTACACTTTCATGGCCATAGAATGGATTATTTTAAAGGTGGTTCAGCTGAAGGATACCAGAATTACCACTGTTGTTCTGCACTTTTCAGTAGTGAGGATGTCAGTGTTTGTTACCCTCCCAGATGTAGCTGAGTCTTTTGGCTCATGATAGCTGGCTCTTTTATCCAAGAGGAAGGAATGGCTCTGCTATAAGGATGTTGTTTTGTGATATCAGGAGAAAAATGAGTAGACTGAAAAAAAATAAGGACTATTTGTATTTGAAAAACTATATATAAACAACAAGGCCTTGAAATATGCAGACCTACAGTGCTGTATAATATCGCTCTTAGAAACACTTGGCTGCATTAGGCATTCCTATAAATGCCAGCAGATAATTGTATATTGTATTCACATTTATTTTTCTATTAGCCAAAAGTGTGCAGCTGAGAAGACAATGAACTCTTTTGTTTGTTCCCATTTAATCCTAACCAGCTGGTGGAAAATACAGTTGTGATTTTATATCGAAATGAGAGAGTCTGCCCATTAGGACATTCTTGGAATGCGAGCTAGGAGACAGCAAACACTGCCTCTATTAACAGAAGTCTGAAATTATAGTTAGGAGCGATTCACGTGCGCTTGAGTTTTCGTCGCTTCCCTTACGTTTTGCAATAATAGTATAAATTCATCAGTTTGGGTGTTTGAATTCTACTGTCTACTTAAGGTATTAACCACGTTGTGACTCATCGATAGATGCTGTGCATGATCCTGCAGCCAATTGTATAATCACATCGGTATTGTTCACGCACTTTTCAGTGGATGTAGGATTGAGTGAACAAAAATAATCACCTTGTTTTGCCAACCCAGGCGCCATAGCAACTGAAATTCTGTGCTTAAAATTATCCTCGGGTTTTCCTCCTATGCCTTTGTTCCATTCAGTGCAGCCTGTCAAACTGTCTTAACGTGCACTTCCATGGATGCCAGCTACCAGTGTGTGAGGAAATGAAATGTGAGCAGGATTTGCTGACTGATGCTGCGTTTCATAAGCTGTCTGCTTTGTTACTTGGCACACCCTGAGCCAGCATGTGCATGGCACAGCACGGCTTTCTGCGAGGTGAGATAGTGCCCTGTCTCCCACTGCTATTTGCTGGTAGTGCTGGGGAAATAATGAATCCAATAATGCCGGGTTAAGCAAGCAGCCACATTCCCTCAAGTAGGAAAAAGCGTATTCCTCGAGAGGAGAAGGAAGTTCATACTTGAAACAATAGTTAAAGGTTTGACCATGCTGGTGAACGTGGGAGGTCCTGGTAGAGTTGTCAGGACTGCCAAAAAGGTTGGCTGAACTTAGACATTTCTATTTTAGGCACCTAAATAAATAATATAACTTCAAGCCAGCTGAGAAGCCAGCAGATTTCATTGGCTACTCATTTTCACTATGTTATTAGACTTTAGCTTGTGCACACACTATTTTTCAAACACTGGCAGCAATACTTTGATGTTTACCATCACTAAAAAGCTGCAGGAGACCTCTGCGTCACTGGTGAGAAGAGCAGCTAGAGCTGGGAGCTGGCAAAGCCACGCATTCACAGTATCACAGTATCATAAGGTTAGAAAAGACCCTGAGATCGAGTCCAACCATTCTGCAGATCTCTTGTCTTTGCTGCTTGTGGCCTGGGTAAACAGCAGAGTAACGTGATGCTGTAGCAGCAGTGTGCTTGCTTTGTGCAGTGTACGCAGAGGTGAGCAACTGCAGGAGGTAAAGACCAGGAAATAAAATAGTGCCGCAGTGCCCACTTTGTATCACACAAGATGATGAACAATTGCAACAATACAATCTTTTGGATGAAAACAAAAGCTTTATAGTGTTCATCCTACTAAAAAAACCCAAACAAAATACCTTTTCTTATGACCAGATCATGTCTGGAAGAAATTGAGGAGTTCCTTCTCCTCAGTCCAGATCCTTCACAATTCTCTTATTGCACTCGCAGCTCTGATACGGAGATCTGATAGTAAAAGCAGTGCAATGCAGCAGCAGCGTGGGACAGCAAGCCAAGAACTGGTCTCCTAATGGACATTGGAAATGCCAGTTCTGCTGTAGGGTATGCTGGTGTATTATAGGGTAGTCTCCCATCCCAGACAATTCACAGGTTGACTGTTATGCCTGCAAGAGATGAGCATTCAGTATTTGTATATCATGCATTAAAAAGGGCAGGGGGAGGCTTCTCATCTATACATAACATGACAGGACACACTGAAGCAAAAACGTCATCTCTAAATAAGATCATTCCATTCACTAGAGCCGTTGTGATAGAATGGTACAATTTTACAAAGGGATTGAGAGCCATTTTTATTGATCACTTCAAATCGATTGTGTTGTTGCATGCAAGTCGGTACAAAACATCACTCCATCACGTTTATGACTCTCCTACATCAATACATAGGGAATGTTGTTCAGTATCATTACATATTTGTTTAATCAAGCTAATATTTCACCTGCCTCTGCAGTGGTAATGGGATGAGAACAAACTCAAATTACTGAAAATGATCGACACATTCATTTCTGGTCAAAGAGCTAGCTGAGGGATTCAGACTCTTTTTTTTTTAAAGCACACAGATTCATTCTCTCTTATAGACGTTAGATTAGGCAGAAAGAAAAGAAAATCTCCACTTTAGGCAAAAGCATCTTTTGGCAGCACGGAATCCACTTACAAGTTTCATCTGTCTGTCCTTGAGAAGACCTGGTAGAATTGGCTCCAGAAATCACTTTGCTTCCACGGGCTTTTTGCACCCTCTGCTTCATTAGCCTTTTGAGAGACTTGGTGTAGAGGATCTTTCTTTCTCCAAGTCAGACAATCATCCCAAAATCCTGAGGAAATGGACTTTGCTGGCTACACTTCAGTAAAGAGAGCAAATACAACGGCATACCCACCCGGGGAGACGGAGTTCAACAGTTCCTTAGAGCTGGATGACGCTTCTTTGTACTATTTGCTGAAGGAATGGGCTTTCCACCCATCGAACACAAACATGAAGATTTTTTTAATCCCTCCAGTTGTTTGCCTCGTGGCAGGTGTCCTCATCATCCCTACCATCTTGTTTGTGATCTTCTCGAGGTTTAGCATCCGTCAGGAAACAAGGTACATGCTGCTGGGAAACGCTCTGCTTTCTGACCTGATCTACCTGTTGTTCTACGCCCTGTTAGCTGCTTTCAATGCAGCGCACGTCCATCTCCCAAAGGAAGCTTGTGTCCTCCTGCTGTTTCTGCTGGCGGTGGCTTACTGTGGAGGATTGTTCACGGCTGCTGCAATAGTCTTAGACACATATGTAGCTATTTTGTTTCCTTTGCGCTACATTGCTATTTTGCCACCTTCACGCACTAAAAAAATTATTGTGTTACTATGGATGTGTTCTGGGGCTTTCCCTGGGATTTTTTTCCTGGTGCTGTCGAGCACTCACAGCTTTGTGCCCTGTGTCCTGGAAATGTGCTCGGTTCCGGTAATACTGATACTGACTCTGAATGGGACTGATACTGTGAAACTCTGTTTCTGGCTTTCCACCATAGTTATCTTTCTCTGCCTGTCTTTAATATTTTGTTGCTATGCTATTCTGTATTTTAAAACAAAACAGTCGGGTATCTGGGAAAGCATCTGCTCCAGAGCCAGTGTAACATTCTTAATGCACAACACTGTCTTATTTTTTTACTTCTTTCCACTCTTGGCCCTTTTTGTAGAATCGTTCTTGTGTGTCAACATTGTCATCAGATTGCAGACAGGAATCCGGGTCTCCCTGACGGTCTGCAATATCCTGATGATTCTGCCTAAAGTTTTGTTCCCTTTTCTGTATGGGCTTCGATACAGAGAGATCTCAGCATCTCTCAAATCCATGGTCAGAAGGAGGCGTCTTCGCCTGGTCTTACCTGCGCCGTCACCATCCTGAGCCAAGGCAGAGCATGGCCACAGCAGAGGAGTTGTCCTTACCTGGTTAGTGTGCAAGCCTGGCAGAAATCACTCAGCTTCTGAAGAAGTGATCTGAAGAAGTAGTGATCAACCCATGTCAGAGAAGATATGGGTTGATCCCTCTTTCTCCCTGGTGCCAGAACACCACAGATCTTTCACAATGTCGCAGCTGGGAATACAGCGAATGTTACCTTGGCCGACCTTGGAAAAAGATGTAGCTTTGATCTGATATGGGAGGGCAATGTCTTTTGGTGGAGACGCTGAAGAATCATTTTCACTCACCTGTGGCAGGTGCCTTTCTGGAAAACAGAAGATGAAAAATAGATGGTGCGAAACAAAGGTGGTTACCACAGGTGTCTTGACAACATCACCTAGAGCAGAGAGGATCCTTAACCAGACGTGCCGAGAACACAACAGCTTTTTGTTTCACTCACAGCATATTCTTGCAAGATTGTCCTGTTCTCTAAAACTGACACTGGAAAGTGCCTCTGCAAAACTGCTGTACTCTCGGACACCGTGTGGGGGGAGCAGCTGCCTCGTGGCTTCTGTCTGCCAATCCGCCAAACACCGGGTGTTTATAAAATCTCAGTGTGCGGGGCCGCGGCAGAGGCAGATGGGCTGCTCAGTGAGGGAAGAGCCGGGAGCAGCGGGTGGCAGTGCCTCCCTGCGGGGCGCAGTCGGGCTGTGCCCGTGCCAGGCGGGCCAGGCGGGTGGCTGCACCCAGCTTGGGCAGCCTGGAGCGTTCGTTCCCTGCTGGGGCCGTACTGGTGTGGCCAGGGCAAGGCTGAGCCCAGCAGCTGGGGCAGCAGGGCAGGAGCGGTAGGGTGTGAGGCTGGGCACGGGTGTACCCGCAGCATAGCTCAGACAGACCCCGGGCTCAGGGACTAAGCA
Organism: Neomorphus geoffroyi; assembly: GCA_033558235.1. Classification (NCBI taxonomy): domain Eukaryota; kingdom Metazoa; phylum Chordata; class Aves; order Cuculiformes; family Neomorphidae; genus Neomorphus; species Neomorphus geoffroyi. The sequence continues at coordinate 8,809,686 of JAUMJM010000012.1, forward strand.
GAAATGCTGCTCCTGAGCCGCCGGCGAGGCACACGCCAGGTCTGCCGCGCGCAGATCTCCAGCAGCCTGACCCCAGGTTGTGACTGCACTGATTGGAGCTGGTGCGGGGCACCAGCCACCCAGCCCCTAAGGAGGCCAGGAGGAGAGGCTGCAGAGCCTGTGGATATACTCGGGGGCAAGAAAGATGATAACTCGCGAGGACCTTTTTAGGTTTTCCAGATGAGCCACCTACTTACAGAAGATGAGTGAAATATATTTCTGATCTTTAAAGAAACCAAAATGTCTTTAAACATAAACATCAATGTGGGAACTTTAAATTGTAGTGCTGTTCTTTGGGCTTGAGAAAAGAGGGTTTGTGTTTATAAAGATAATATTTTTAGAATTTGTTACTTTTTACACAAGTAAACATTGGACTATTTAAAAAAAAAAAAGGCCTTTGACTTTACTCTGCAATATTTTCCTTGTGTGCAGACTTTCTCCACCCTCCGTTTGCTTAAAGCAGTACACAGAAAGTGCTGAATGTGGCTTTTGGGTGCTTCACACTCATCTGAAGTATTCCAGCAAGCAGGAGCCAGGTTGGTGTCTGGTTACATGAGATTTTTTTTTGGTAATGAAGCCTGTTTGAAAAGTTACTGCTTATCTCTTTCTCTCCTCATTCCCCAGCTGCTTGCTACTCTCCTCACATTGCAACTTTTACTCTCTCCAGTTTGCTGATACAACTGTTTCTGGGGTTGCAGGTTAAAAATATCCCTCCAGAGAGAAGCGGTGTTGTTTTCATTTTAACCCAGATTATCCCCGAGATCTGTTTTATAGCATCGTCTGCAAACAGCCGTGTCAGCAAAATTGAGGGGGCCAACAACTTCCAGTTCAGGGGTGGGAATAATCAGGGACATCTTGTTGCTAAGGGACACTTCTTGTGTAAGAGCATCTTTAACATTGTTGCAGGTGAATATGCTGTATTATTGTATATTTGCTTTAACCATGGTTCTGTGCTTCCCCTCTTCTGACCGAGAAGAACGTTAAATTCCTGAGTAGTTGCTTTGTTTTCCAGACAAAAATTCTCCTCAGACCTCTTCAATAAAAACAATAGGACCCAAAATTGCTTTTTATTGGCTGCTTTTATTTTTCTCCAAGAGGAATGTACAGGGTATGTTTGTATAAAGACTTTACATTCAGTTTATACCAGGGCTTTTCCATAACACTGGGAAGGGTGGGGAAAACGTCTGTGTGTTAGTTCAGGTGCTTTCTGCTAAATCCCTTTCACACGTGGTACGATGGAGAGAGGAACACGTACTGGTAGCTCCCCAGGCTGCTCATACCCTGGGCCAAATCTTTATGCCAACACCTATTGGCAAAGATGCTGATAACTTACAGATTGTTTTGTCCGTGCGAGATTCTTTCAAGTTTTATTACGTGAAGTTTACCTATATTGTAAATTTTCATGCTAGGTAGTAAAGATAACTGTGTAAATATTATAAAGTAAGGTAGTTCTATACACAGCCAGGTGACTCTGAACAGCTGCAGGTTAACAGTGTCTGATCTTCCTGCTAACCTTTGCCAGTTACGAACTTGACGTCCTTGGGTAGGATTATATTGCCAGTTGTGTAATTATTTCTTACATACACATCCCCTGGATTTAGAGACCACTAAAACTTGGGTAACTTCAAGAAGAAGACTGAAAGAAGAAAGAACTAAACTGGTGATCATTGCAAGTTTTTGTGTATGAAATCTGTCTACAGTGTTATCATAAGGACCAGGCAAACAAAACACTTCTTGGTGGAAATAACCTTCTAAGCAAGATGAATAAAATAGTCTTATTTGCTCCCTAAAATGGGTGTTTGCCTAAGAAGGATTTCAGTTGAACTAAAATTAAGTTGAACAGGATTCCAAACAGGTCATCCACATTGTGAGTTGATGATATTTTATTAATCCCCTTTAAAGTGATTTATCTAATGTTAAACCGTTAGGTAATATTTCGTTAAATGACTGCTTGTAGCCACTTCTTCCCATGGAATATTGCTGTCCGGTTTGGTACAAAAGCAGTGTTACAGCACGATGAAAGGAAACACACCACACACTTGAATCGTTTGCCTTTTGGGATTTTCCAGGTCTATCTGAATCGGATCAAAGCAGTCACCAGGGCAACAGCATAAGCACTAGGTTCCTATAATTCTTTCCATAAACGGTTTGAGTTTTGTCTTAGAGACTGCTAGGCTTCTTTATTTACCAGAACTTCATGGCTGTAGTGATTAGCAACCTTGTAAGGAGGCGTCTAGATAAACTCTGGACATCCAAACTGAGACTATTTACTAGAGCCCAGCTATCAACCTCTCCCAGGTTACTTAAGTGAACTTCTTGGATGTCACGGTGCATGCCCGGGATTTTAATTTAAAGGGAGAGCAGTTGACTTTAACATGTGACTTGGCAGCTGGTGGTAGTAATCCTTCAATAAATTGCAATAGCATGAATCACTAGAGATATTCTAATTTATAGCCTAAATATGTTCCTGGTCACTTTTTCCTCTCTTTTCTTGTGCCAACTTTGTCACTTCGCTCACCACTGCTCTCCTGGCTCTCTCAGTTGGACTGACAGTGCAGTTGTCTTTTGTTTGTAACCTGCAGACTGAAGGGAGTCAGACCACATTCCAGGGGCTGGGGTTGTGCCACACAGCACTGGAGAAATAAATACATCTGCATTTAGATCTGTGCCTCAAATGAGATCAGCTTCAGTGTCACGAGATGTGGAGAGTCTCCAGGCAGGTAAACAAGGACACAGCTTTGGATTTGATGTTTAGTTCATTCACAATGATTTCAGTAAAACTAATTAACCTCCTGCAGTTTTAGTAATTAATATTAGAGTGTCTACTCTGGCTCCATTGGTTGGCTGTGTCATTTTTCTAAGAAGTTTAATATAGTAACAGGTCAGAAGGGAACTGGCATTTGCCTGGTTGCACTCGAGGCACAAACTCCAGGCCTGCATCCTGATGCTGGGCACCAACACCGGCTGCCCCAGGACAGGTCACGCTCCACCAACTGCCCCAGGACAGGTCACGCTGCTCATCCCAGAGCTGGGGACCAGCACCAACTGCCCCAGGACAGGTCACGCTGCTCATCCCAGAGCTGGGGACCAGCACCAACTGCCCCAGGACAGGTCACACTGCACCAACTGCCCCAGGACAGGTCATGCTGCTCATCCCAGAGCTGGGGACCAGCACCAGCTGCCCTGAAACAGGTCACGCTGCTCCTGTGGGGAGTTGTCTGCTCTTTGCTTCGCCTGTTGCTGGGTTTGTGCATGGAGGTACTGTATGCCTTTTGGAGAGAAACTGTGATTGTGGCCGTTCTCTGTGGGCGGTGGGTATGTGGGACAGATGAGGGAGAACCCGCGATAGGAAAAAGAAATTACAAGCTTCCTTGACATTTGATTTCTGCTGTCTCCTGTCCCCAGCCACAGCTCACGGCTGCTCGCTGAGCACACAGTGCCGCTGGTTTGTGCCATTTTTTTACAAGCCTCGTGACTTTTTGGGCCTTCACAAAACCCTTTCATTTTTCAATATGCTCCCAATCCTTCCGATCGCAACATGAATCTGAGAGGTACAAAGAGAAGGGAAGCAAATAAAAACCAGTCTTCATAAACTCCTGTTGAAACGTCAGAATGAGTTAGGAGCGGGAAAGGAGCCAAGCTGTGTTTCTGCTGTCTCGTGTTTGTCAGTGAGACACGGTCTGCCTTATGCTTGCCCAGGGTCTGCAGGTGTGACTGGGCAGCCACTACAGGAGAGAGAACTGGCTGTTTTCTCTCTGCTGCGTGGAGTTTAGAATTCATATTTAGAAGTTTGTTGGCAATGTTTTACCATCTCAGCAAATTATTTTTTCTCAAGCAAAAACCCCTAAATTTTGCCACTGACGTTGCAGGGACAAAATCAGCAATCAGCTCCTGAGAGCTACTGGTTTTTAGGATGATTCCTAGTAGGAAGAACTGGCCAGCTTCTGCAGCCTATAATATTCATTTTGGCAACAGGTAAAGATATAGAAGTGCAGCTCCTCAAGGGGAAAGGGAGACCACCCCTATTCATCCACCTTCTTTATCTCTGTAGACCAGCCTGTGCTACTTTAAAGCTGGTAACTCTGCTTCACGGAAACCTTTTGAAATGAAATACTCTTTGTAGAGGGCATTTCTTCATGCCCTCTGAAAAACAGAGCAGGATGGGATAACCTGGGCCAGCGGGGAAACCTGAGAAGCGCTGCAGTCTGCAGAATTGGTCTCTTCTCTCAGGCGACCGGCGACAGAACAAGAGGACACGGTCTCAGGCTTCGCCGGGGAGGTTTAGGCTTGATATTAGGAAGAAGTTCTTTACTGAGAGGGTGATTGGCCATTGGAATGCGCTGCCCGGGGAGGTGGTGGAGTCACTGTCCCTGGAGCTGTTTAAGGAGAGATTGGATGAGGCTCTTAGTGCCATGGTGTAGTTGACAAGTAGGAGTAGGTGTAGGTGTTGGGTCATAGGTTGGACTCGATGATCTCAGAGGTCTTTTCCAATCTTATGATACTGTGATACTGTGATGACAGGAGCATTCAGAAGGAGGGAAGAGAACCAATTGAAAAAATAGTTGAAAATGGAAGGACTGTGGGAAGATTACAGTAAGAAAATGTGAGGATTGGCTGAAGTTACAGAAATGAGTTTAAAAGCATGGACAAATTACAGAAGGGACGGGATTTCTCTCAGTCTTTCTGAGGGAAGGATGTGGCTGAAACCCTTTCAAGGGGCAAACACCTACCCCAGGGGCTGCACGACTGGGGCGCACTCACCCACACACTAAGCACGCTGCCAGCGGTGCGCTGAAATGCAAGAACCCGTGTCCTTTTCTCAGCCCAACATGAGAGAAACATTGATTTTAACACTGTACAGGCAAAAGGAGAGATTGCAGAGAAGGAGAGAGGCTGGAAAGAGTCGCTGCTCTGCCCGGACAGATTTGTTTTGCACAGTATTTTCTGCCTTGATTTAATGATGAGTTGGCTCTTTCCATCAGCTGGGCAAGGGGAGGAGGGGCAGGAATACGTTCCCAGCCTTCGGCCAAGAGTGTCCCAGAGCGTCCCAGGCATGACCTCTTCAGTGTTTATTTTTCTTTCTCTACAACTGACCCAGTTGCTGGGGCTTGAGTCTCGGGCCCTCCTGGCCTGTTGAACGTTCCCCGCTTCTGGTACAGCATGTGATGGTCCCAGGAACCGGCGTGGGAACAGTACCTGGAACTGTTTTTCTCTCCAGCAGACTGTTTGTTCCGTCCGTTTGCATTCCAGGAAATCAAAACCCGTGAGAAAAACCCTGGGAGAGCACTGCCACCCGGTGGAGATAGAGGCAGCGCCGAGGCACCTTACCCATAGCATCGCAGAATCATAAAATCCTAAGGTTGGAAGAGACCTCTGAGATCACCGAGCCCAACCGTGCCTGTCTGCCCACAAAACCCTGTCCCTAAGGAACCCTTCCTGTGTACAACATCAGTGAGATGACAAAGCCTTTCAGGTAGAACAGTAACCACTCAGAACAGAACAAAAGGGAAGCTTGGTTTTCGTCTGCTTTATTGGAAAACAGCTACAATGAATGCTGGGTGGAACCAGATTAGCGTTCCTTTACAGTTGCAGCCTAAGTGTCTCTTTCTTGGAAATGACAGCAAGGTTTGCAAACAGAGATGGATTTTTTTTGGTCACGCAGAACTGAAAAAATAACAAAGTGTCTTCAAGCTCACAAACAAAAAACCAACCAAACAAACAAACCTGTTTTAACTTAATCTAATGTGCCAAACACTGGAGGGGGAAGGAGGAAGCACAGCTTTGGAGGAAACTATGTTGCGTTTCGCCAAAGTTAAAAATCTTTCATTCCAATAAAAACACCACCTCTTTTTCACCAGTAGGTGCTGCAAATCCAATTTAACACAATAAATAGTTGAAGAAACTTCGGGACCAGGCTGAGCCAGTTCAAGCACGTTGCAGGACAGATATAGCTGGGAAGTAAACTTCCCACCTGCACACCCCATTTCTTTGCCTGATTGGAGGTATTGTGTTGGCAGGAGTAAACTACAGCTGGTCCCTTTGTTTTTCTGTGGAGGGAAGGAATTAAGATAATTTAAGGATATACTGTACATAGGAAGTGCAAGGGCTGAGCATATATACAGATACTCCCGGAGGACCCCAGGAGTGCTTCCATCCATTGCTACCTGCAGCTACAAATCACCAGCATCGCAGCCTGTGCCACAGGGGCACGGAGGTATTGGGCTTCTTTGCAGTTCTCCTGCAGTCAGACAGAAACTGCCCCCGGCACAATCCTACGGATGTGCGTGTAAGACTTCCTGAGGGTAACGCTCCCGTGATGAGACACCCCCCGAGGTAGCACACACTCTTCCGTCAGCTTCTGAGTTTCAGGGTCCCAGCACAGCACTGTTGCAATGACTTCGTTCTTTTCATCTCGGCCCCCGGTGATAAACAACTTGTTGTTGCAAGGTGAAATCCCACAACTGGCTCTCTCGTGGGTGAACTGAGTCACCAGGCACCATGTGTCTTCCTGGGGGCTGTAGGAGTAGAGGGCTTTCATTGCCCCACCTGGAGAGCAAAGGAATATCAGATCGCACCAGCCATTCCTGGAAGCGATTTTAACTAACCACCAGCTCCAACAGGGCTCCATTCCTGACATTCGTAAGAATGATTTATGCCCCAAAGCTAAGAAAAAACAAGGTCACAGGATACTTTATTGTTTTGAAAGTCAGATCCGCAGACAGACGCTTATTGTTCATAAGGCTGTGGAATTTAAGGTCGGAACAAACTGCTGTGGTCATGCAGTGTGACCACAGAGCACCCACTCACAGACCTTTCTCATACCTGCTGCTTCAGCTAAAGACACAACCTTAGAAAAACACAATCTGCTTAGAACAGCTCAGCCCATGCAGGACGAGGTGTGGTAAGCTGTCTCTGTTGGAAATGGGTGCATGACTTCTTCACTGACTCCTCTAACTTCAGGGCCGATGTGCCCATTAAACCTTCTTCTGCCTGGAGCTGCCTGTTGTCAGAACCATTCCTGGTTTAGGGGTTTGTCAGACTGCGCTCGTGATCTCCTTACAGGTAAGCTAAACAGCGACCTTCGGTTTCCCAAATCTGCAATAATTCTTGAAACTTTCTGTGCACCTTTCCCAAGTTTGCAGAGTCTTTTTCTTTTGAAAAGTCGTCATTATCTCAGTACCCAACAAGAGCTATGGAAATATATTCCCTCCTGAGAATATCAACAGCTGAATGGTTCTTACTCTGAAGTCTGTCTCTACCTGTAGAGAATAGGGCTGGGCAAACCTTGAAGGCATGGGGGTTTTTTGATGAGTTGCAGCAATGCCTGGGATCCTACTTGTCAGCAAAGTGAGCATTTATCTATGGTAATTATAATAAATATTGATTTTTGACAGTACTAATCGAGTACTTTGGGGATGATCAAGTCACTGTGAGATGACTTAAAGAAGTTTTATTTCCCAACTGGAACAGACTGAAAATGTACATGTTAGTTACAGTGATTCATCTGGCAGTTGGTAATTCATCGGTCTGGGTGATTCGATTGGTTTGGATGAGCAAAACAAATGCTCTTTTATCTTTTAAACCTCAGGTGGGGCTGATTTCTATGCAAATTGAACTAGATTTGTTCAATAGGTTTACTGGTGAAAGGTGCTGAGTGAACATAACTGAGGGATGGTGCCAAATTTTATCAGCTAGCCCGGGAGCTGTGCCTTCTCTCATCTTGGACAAAGAGAATAATGTCTCTCCCAGCCCTGAGGAGGAGCACAAGATATTTACATACACACAAGGCACATGCATGTATCTGTGCACACGCATGCACTTCATAAATCTGCCTTTAGAACATAATTTACTGTTTGGTGACAGCCTGGCTCTGTGCCAGCCTCAGCAAGTGAGAAACTTTCTGTGCCAGGGAAGGGGAGGTGACACTGTTCAGAGCTCCTGTTTTGGAAACAAATGTTCCTCTTTGCTTCCTTTGGTTTTTCCAGCACCATCTGGAGATGCTTCCAGTCCTGGCAACCAACTGAATTAATCACAACTGTGATCTAGTAAAGAGGTCTGGATCTTTGGGTATCAGTGACTCTTCCCATGACCTGATCCTAGTACTCATATTCCTACATAAAGCCTGTGTGCTGTGGGCTGTGCCCATGCAGAGAATAGAGGACATGGTGTAGCCATGAGGTCGTGCCCTTGCGACTGTGAGCCCACCTTTGGATGGCTTTATGTTGTCTCTGGGCTAGCCCCAGCTTTCCAAGATACCTACAGTACTAAGAAGGAGTTTGATTTGATGATTTTTCACTACTGTTTGCGAATGTTCTGGATTCCCATCCCTCACTAAGCTCAACGGAAAGAGCCATCTGACCATTTCATTATACTGCATAGAGTAAAACTGACACGCAGAAACAAGCCCTGTTGTGTCTAGACAAGAAGGAACGTTAAAGCTTCACCTACCCACGACATAAATGTGATCACGGAAACTTGCAGCATTGATGCATTTGGCTTCTACTGGCATGGGAGCTTTCAGGCTCCACGTGTTGGTCGCAGGGTCATAGCACTGAGTCTTGTCAGTCGCCAGCTTCCCATTGGGTCCTCCCCCGATCACGTAGAGTTTCTTCTTGTAGCTTGCTGCTGCAAAGGAGCTTACATTGACCGTGAGGGGAGCAGCCTGTGTGACCATAAAAAGTCATTAGTAACCAGTTCCCAGAGCAGTGGTGGCTGCCTCCTCCCTGGAGGTGTTGAAGGCCAGGTTGGATGGGGCTTGGAGCCCCCTGATCCAATGGGAGGTGTCCCTGCCCATGGCAGGGGGTGGGACTGGATGGGCTTTAAAGTCCCTTCCAACCCAAACCATTCCATGATTCTATGATTCTATGATTTTGATTTCAAGGAGTCAGAGTGATGCCTGTGGGGTGAGACCCTGTGGGTTAAGTCAGACATTCCTTTTAAGATGTTCAGAAGATGGCATTTCTAGGGATAAGGGAGAAGCGTGTTTCAGCTTTTCCTTAAGACTGTAAACTCCTTAATAAAAATATGCTCTGTTCAAACGCTGTTATTAAAATCGCATTGTCAGCAATTCAAAAGCTAAGAAATGTCAGAAATGCCCCAAACCTCCCTTACATACTTATTTACATAGAAAAACACAAAGAACTTGTTCGTACTGATCTTTCTACTTGTAGCTGTGATTGTTAAGATTCCTCTGCATTGCTTTGTATCATCTAAAAACTGGGGTTTGTATCTGCCATTATGATACCCAATCTCATCAATTCCATTGGTTAATTGCCTGTCTAATGCTCTCCTCATTGCTTGAAGTACTGGTTAGGGTTTTTTCCATTCTGTTTACCTTGAACCTGTACTCTCCACTTAAATGCATAACCCATACAGTACACAATGCACAGGTTGATGTGCACATTATGTATATATTTTTTTATATATAACGTATCAGAGCAAGTTTTCAGGCTGTGCTTCATGTATAATGAGTCCTTACTCACTGATTTATGGAATACTAGCTTTAAAAGCCAACTAAGGAAATAAAGGTTAGGCATTAGATATCTCGTGGGCAATGCGGGTCTCTCGTGCGCACAGCAGGCAATGCTGTGATTTTCAGTATCTGAAGGATATGTATTTCTACAGAAAAAAATACTCAGGGTTTTTACATACCAGAAATACTTAAAAGAATTGGACTAGATCCTGTCTTGATCGTTTTTATGATTCAAAACCCTACCGTTTTCTGGTTAAAATGTTCCAAATGATTAAAACGTTGTGTGATGCAGTACCTTACCTCTGACCAGCAGTTATGAAAGGGATCGTACGCTTCCATGCTGTTGATTCTCTGGATGCCATCAAACCCTCCAATGGCATAGACTTTGCCACCCAGCACAGCCATTTTATGCCTCCATCGCCCAACATTCAGATACTCAATTTGTATCCATTTGTTGATGGAGGCGTTGTATTTCCAGACATCATGCTTTGTTTCTTTGCCACCTGCAGTGTACATGACACACATAAATATGACCACATAACTTGTATTTACTCAAAATCTCCCACATCTTTAAATTTTAAAAAGTTATCTCACAACAGAAAGTAAATTATTGCTCCTTATTATTAGCTTCTTAATTACCTACACCAATGGCCTGGCCCTGTTATACACGAAGAAAATTTCTGAATTTAGCTTACTTAATAGTGAAAGAAGCTCTGAACAATTTCTACAGCCAAATATTCAATAAAGATAAATCACCATTGCCCACTTTTCCAGACCACAACCACTTTCATTTTAATACTGAGTGAATGACCAACCGCACACAACACAGTGAGATCCAGGTGATTTTTGTACACAACCAGAGCTTTGCAGGATGATGGGAAGAGGCAGATAAACAAAGGTGATTTAAATAAAGTAGTGGAGGATGCTGCCATTGGTAATGCCAAATCCCTAGAAGACAGGCCTGCGCTGGGGAACTGCCAGTTTGCGTGGGGTAGAGCCAGTTAGCTAACCTACTGGTTTACATCATAAATCAAAAGACCTGACTGAACTCTGATCAACAGTAATCCTGCGTGACGTGATGGAAGTTTTACTTTGGGATCACATGGCTGGAATCTCATTCTTATACTTCTCCTTCTGATCTCTTTCTCTACTGATTTGGATTTGCTTCATACTTCTAGAATGATGGTCAGAATTGGACCCTGTGAACTCATTCTAGAGCTGACTTGCTAGTGAATCTTCATTCACGTTCAAGCCATGAGCAATGTTTCAAGCAAGCACTTCTGTTTGCACATAACCGTTGGTGTAACTGCAATACAGAAGTAAGTAGTTAAGCCTGAAACCACATTTACAGACCAAGTAGCTTATTCCATCATTTGCAACCTGATTAAACATTTTCTTCACTGGTGAATATACTGAAAAGAGAATTCATATTCCATTGAGAAAGTGTCTGCCTTCATTGGTATTCTGTATTGCAGCCCAATCACTGCAAAGTGTTGGAGTTAATCTCTGAGCCAAATGGCAGATTGAATAGGAGATAATTAGCATGCTAGAAAGCCTTGCTTGTAATGCTTTTGTCTCAGTATTTTTCACATGTATGTGCTGAATTTTATTTGCACTCCAATAGCTGAAGGGCTATAAACACCTGAATGTGGCATTCATGGCTACAAAGGGGCTGAGAGACTGCAGGTGTTCCTCCTACCCTCCCTTGGCATTTCCCTCTTATGTGAGCTCTTGCTTTCCTGCACAGACTGAAACTCTGGTAGGAGCCTGAGCTCGACCCAGTGGGGAAATCTGCTGCACATTAGGATGCAGGAAGGGATTTTTGAGAGAACTGGAGTGGAGGCTTATTTTGTTTCTGTTCTCTCCCTAGACCACAGTTCTTTCTAATTTGGGAAAAAATTGTGACTAAATTAGTAAAAGTAACTGAATGTTGAGTGATAATTCATGACGTTTTTAGTTGCACTACAAATGTGTTTCAGTCCATCAGTCAAAGCACGTAAACTGTTCAGGGAAATGGCGATCTAAAGTAGTCATAATCTTGGGTGAAGGACTTGCCTATTGTCCAGGTGCTGAAAGAGCCGGGAAGGCTCCAAACCGTAGCCAGCTACCAAGGGAATTGAGCGCTTGGGAGGGGAGGTCAAGTCAGGAAAGAACCAAGTCACAGGAGCTAAAAGAAAGAAAAAAGAGTAGAAGGACACGCAGGAGGAGGGTGGTGTTTAACTGGGATTGAGACACCAATGATTTGGTTTGAGTGTATAGCAATTAGTGACTTGGGTCGACTCAGTCCTTTATTTAGGTGTGAAGTGTGAAAAGCAGATAGGAGAAAGGCAAAGAAGAAACAGGAGAGAATCAAAGATATGAAATTAAGCAGAGAAGGAAGAAAGAGGAGCAGTAAGAACACAAGAGGAAAGCCAGCTTAGACTCACCGCAGCAGAGAAGAGACACTGGAAAAAATGTCAAGAGGAAGTGAAAAGCCTGTGACACTGAAAAAGACCAAAGGGGGAGAGATTAAAAGGAAAAAGACTTCTCAGCTCAAGGGTGTGAAGGTGTGAGGGATGTTCCCTAGATACGATATTCGACTTAGGTTCCCCTCTACAGCTAACTTCGAACAGAGGGTCTGCTGCCAGGGTAAAAAGAAACTCCCTGTGCTGGGCTGAAAGGAAAAGCCTCCTTTATTTCTAACTAGGGAGGGAATAATCTAATTCTCATTCCAGGATAAGATCCAGTAAACTTTACATTGGAATGAGGTGATAAAAATATGTGAATTCCCAAAAGGGAGAACACTACGGAAGACATTTGGATAAAGGCAATGAACCACGATTCATATTCACATTCTCTCCTTCTTTCTACTGTCCTGTTTTAAGTAAACATAGAATTTGGTGGATGATTTTGTGATAAAAATGTTTCCTAGCCACGAGGCACTGCTCTGTATCATGGTCTGTAACATGACAGTGACTGTCAACTTGCTATTACTTTTCCTTTGGAAAGCAGAACAAGATGATCAAGCTTGGTTTTGACAGGCCATCAAAACCAGATGTCAAGCTGACCAGCAAGGTTGAGTTTAACATTTTTGATTATCAAAGTAAAAGCTCTGGAGCTCCAGGATCAAACTCCTCCATGGAGCTCAATTATATTTGGGGGGGAAGTTCCGTGTGCCTCCTGAAGCAGAGGACCCTGTAAAGGGTACGTTCAGCCCCGCACTGTGCATCTGGATGATTGGGTTTCATATGGTTTTGACAGTTAATATTGCTGTGAGCAAGCAGCTGCTTCTAGAGTCCTGTCTGATGCTCTGCTGAAGTGCTCCTGAAAGGGCAGGTTTCAAGTAGCAGCCAAACAGCGGTGACTGTTCCCTGCAGGTTCTTGTCTGATGCTTGTAGAATGAGTTGGATTCTGGCAGGATTTTTCTACAGAAGAAGATGCTGGAGCAAATATTCTTCATGTTATATTTGGTAAACTGTTCTCAGGGCCCGTTCCGTGACCATGGTCACTGAGAGTTTAGTAGCCATGCATATAGATTAATATTGTTTGAAAAGGAATCCTGTGCTAAAACCAGGGCTAGGCTGTGTCCTCACACATGCAGCGCTTCTCTGGAGCCTGTCCAAAGCCAAAGCGTTAGGAATGCCTGCAGTGCTTAATTCTCCTAAGGCTGCCGTGGGCGTGCTCTCGATAAAAGCTGGAAATAATTGTGAGAACTCTCAGCTCCCCTCTTCCGCTCCCAATGGCTTGTTCCTTACCCGATATGTAGACTTCATTTTTTAGCGTAATGCATGCAAACTCCACCCATTTTTTATTCTCATTCTCCGTCTCCTGCTCTGTGATTGGTAATTTTGCTACTTCCAGGCGGCTTCTCCTCAAAGGATCCAGGCAAGTCACTTCTGCTACAAACTTCTCATCTTTCGTACAGCCCCCTATGATCATAAACACTTCAGACTGGAACTCGTGCATCCTGGGCTTGGTTCGTTCTGTAATAATCTAAATGCAAGCAAGACAGAGTGAGTACACAGGGCTCTTACACCTACAATTGCAGAAAGGTCTGGTGACCTTTTATCTGATTACTTGTTTTGCAAATCACAACTGGCTTGCAACAGCTGATCCAGTACTCAAATGCTAAGTTTAAAGCCAAGAAAACATCCTAGAAGAATTCAGTAGAGGTTGTTGTATCCTTCTTTCAGCAGGAATTCTCCAAATAGTGGACTTGGTTGCTTTTGCCTGCCTGCTGGGATCCTTTCAGGTTCCCTTAGGTGTCACCAAGAGCTATGAGGGTAAGCACTAGTGACAAGGCTGAGTGCACGTGAGGCAGCTAAAAAGGACAGGTTTTATTTGGACAGAGCAAAGGCAAGGTAGGAGGGTCCCAAGGTCTGGGTATGCCCTGGGGAGGTTGGAGGGAGCAAAACTGCAGTTAGTGCTGGCGGAAAACAGGTGCTCCTCATTATCTGTCCTGAAGAGCCATGTTAAATTGTCAAAGCAATAACAATTCTCAACTGGGGGGGGGGGGTAGTCATTTGTTTCTTTGTTTATAAACCTTAATCTTAAGCCAACATTAGAAGATTTACCTAAAGCCAGCACCAGGCTCTGAAATGTGGTTAGCTCTAATTCACTGCCTGTTGGCTCAGTTTATTGATCAGGTGTTTGTTTTGGGAACACTGCAAAAAGTCGCTTCCCGGATAGATGTTCACCAGGAGCAAAGAACATAGGGGGTGCTTGGAAACTTGTGTTCTGCTTGGAGGAAATACTTGCAAGCAAACTGAAATGAATGCATTAATGTCCCGAGGTATGCTGGCTCTATGCTGAAGGATAGAAGGAATAACTTCATCCTCCCCCACCCCTGATTTTTCATACTGGAGGAAATGCAGTGTAAAAGGCGTGGGGAGCACATCAAGTTGTTCCTCTGCTTCTGCTCTATCACAGATCATTTTCCAGTTTTCAGACCCTTAAATTCTGCTGGGAAAGGTCTGCAATAATTGCAATTGTTACCTTCTTTGTGCCCCGGGGAAGCTGCGACAGCAGTTTTACTTCTCTTCCTACTTTCAACATCTTTCTATAAATTACGATGATTTATCTACACTTTAAAACATTATTTACGTAGACATAAATCTTGTCTCTTCCCTACGATTAGCAAATTATTCAGAAATTTTTTTTAAAACATCTGTCCCAGAACTTGCCAGCTTTCAGAATTCTGTTTTTAACCCTCCTGTCACCATTGCCTTGCATCAGCCCCAGGGAGGATGGCTGGCAGCGCTGCTTCTGACGGCTGCCCCTTTGAAGATGAATGTAATGAGTGTTCCGCACTGAGCAACACTCCTTTTATCTATCCCGCATGGACCTGACAGCATCGCTGAGTGGGGCAAGGCTTCCTCGAGGAGTTCCCACCAGACTGGCTGGCACTGCTCCCAGACAACCTGTACTGTCTTATGTAGTCACCATCAGAAAGAGCCCTTGGTCTCTCCCGCCCCGCCGGTGACACATCCACTGTTAGTTCAGATCCACAACGTGCTCCTGAAAGCCTCCTTCCTTCCTCTGACTCTCTGACTGAGAAGGCACACACGTTTCCTCACACTTTCACATACCTTTGCTTCTGTTGTGAAATATGACCTCTGGTTGCTTTCCCCTCTATCCCACATTTTGGGGTGGGAGATGTGACTGATGACAGCTAACTTTCCAAAGAGCAGAGGCAACCAGAGAAGTGGAGATCCACCATAGCCTACCTTGAGCAGGTAGGTCAGGACTTGACTGCGTGTCAGCATGAACCTGTCTCTTTGGGTGCAGGGACCTCTGCAAACAAAGAAGATAGGCAGACCTCTCCTCTGGAAGAGACCATCTTCTTCATGGGAGGTTCTGTCTTTCTGAAGGGTTTCCCCCCATAAGTAATGAACAGATATGTTAAATACTCAGATTTGAAAGAGTCCTTACTGGTTGTTGCAGAGTTTAGTGGGAAAATTAATCTCCCTTTCTTAGGCTTGAAGAGGGTGAGGTGTCGGAGTGACAGCATTTGCCTTTCTACTAGGGAAGCCAACTGTGACCTTTGTTCAGCTGCGCAAGTGTGTGTCCGAGGGGTCGAGCTCAGGTGTCCCCTACACAGGAAGCTGTACACTTTGTTCTATAACAAGATACCAAAAGCTTCTGAGCTCTCTAAATGAGCAGGATAACTGGTGAAGTCCACCTTGACTTTTCAGCAGCACCGGTTAGTGAATTTTCAGTGCAAATACCTTTTTCTGCCTCATGGTACTGCTCCTTCCAATGGAATTTTTGAGCAGAAGCATGAGACATTTCGAAAGAGCAGCAAATACCTTCCCTTTTCACTCACCTCATTGCCAGACAGATGGTACATTCTTGCTTCCTGGAGCAACGGAAAAACATCTGGACACTGTCTAATGAGTTGGTCGGCTTCGACAGTCTCTACGAAATACCAAGGGTCCAGAAGAGGCAGACGGACATTCTCCAGCACATATGGCAGGAGAGGAAACCTTTCCGACTCCTTGTAACGAACCCAGTTCATTACAGTTTCGAACACCTGTGCCTCTTCCGTGACGTAGAGGTCGTCACTCTTCAGCGTGCTGCAGAGAATGTCAGCCGGCAGCTCCAGGAACTCCTCATAGTTCAGGACCTGGGTGAAGTTCTGGATAATGTAGTTCTGCACTTGCTGTTTCAGGCTGTGCAGGGAGTGGGCATCAGCCAGCCTCAGGATGCCAACGCAGTTCTCCGGCTGAAGGGCTTCGGTGAGAAAACTGGCACAAGCGTCTACCATGCGAAGGAACTGTGGACAGAAGCAGCATGTATAAGTACACAGAGGTTACTTGTGTGGCTATATCAGAGATGGGGTACGGAGCTTTTTGAATTTATTTGTTTCACAAAAGCCAGTGGGTTTCTACCATTCCCCTTACCTCCATAAGATCACAAAGCATGAGCAAACAGGGAGTTACAAACACAGATAAGGCCTCAGGCTTCAGACGTGCTTGCCCTACTTCATCTTACATGCCAGCTCAAATCAGGGGAGTCTGGTTTTGGAGTGCGGGTGGCTCCACTGTCTGCATTTATGCTCCCATCACCCAAACTCGGAACGTGTCTGAGGCTTGCAGAAGCGCTGGAAAATGAGTGCTGGGGCCTGGGAGGTCTGGGCCAAAGCGTGGCCCCTATGGAGCGTATGGATGTGCCGTCCCATTCTGCGGGACGTGGCAGGAACAGATGGACCACCAGCAAATATTTGAGTTGCCTGACAACAAGGGTTGTCCAGCAAGTGTCTGCTGGGGGGGAGGCCTTCTGAGGTTTTAGTGACCTTGTCATCACCATTGGTTAAAAAAAAATAGATACATTTTACGCACAGAGTCTGCTTAATCAAAGAACTTCTCATGTTTGCACTCAACAGAACATCACAACTACTCTCACTGATTTCCTTTGTGCAGTAATCCCACCTGAGGGGCCCAAATGTGCAGATCCTGGACCACAGATGTCTATGGGGCATTTACCATGGACTGCGACATGACCTGGGTTGCTGGTGATTATTCAGGAACTGGGAACCAGTTTTGGGTAGAACTGATAGGTCACAGTGCTTCATCGTGGGCATTCCATCAGCTCTGTGATTTCAGATGTGGACAGGGCATCGGTATTTCGTGTTGGTTTTGCCACTGAGCAGTGCAAACAGCAACAGACAGAAGACAGGTCAGAACTGACGGTGTGCATTTCCATTCATGATTTTTGGGTCCTTTTTCCACTCAGCGTCAGCAAACAAACCATTTTAACTCGTTCTGTCCCACTGGGGCAAGTTGCACAACAGCAATTTAGGGGCAAAGAGGAAGCGAAACATTTTTAAACACTGTAGTATGTAGATTTGTTGCAGCAATTAGGGTAGAATCTTCCAGACCCGTCGTGTCGTGTTGACACATTTAGACTGTTTACGAGAGCTGGACGATCGCAGACGCTGCGTACAGACTATCTGGTTCCTGTTTTACATTTAGATGTGGTCAAGAGTTTAGAGAAATGTAACTGACTGAAGAACAAGGGTACATAAGGTCTCAGAATCTGTTGCTGCCGTTGTGATATAAATATGTCGGTGGCGTGCTGTGACAGCCGGGCAGAGCTTGGCAGCCCCTCAGTGCCTGCCATGCTTGTGTTGCCTCTTCTCTAGGCTAGCCTAAGACTGACACTTTAAACTCACCAGTGCATTTCCTCAAGAAACTGAAAGGACTTTGCCAGCATAAGGTTGTCCTGAGATCTGAGGTGAGTTTTAGCCCTTTAAAAGTTGGTGGTAATGAGATGCCAGAAATCAAAGCTGGGATTTGCCAAGGTCACTCATCGTCATCCACAGGTCTGGGAACAGACACCAAAATGATGTTCTCACCAGCCTACGGCCCAATCACTGTAGAGTGCTCCAATTATTTATACATGACTTATTAAGAGCAATACTCACAAGATGACACCAGCGGGTTTTCTGTCAGGCAGCGCACACTGGTCTAACGGCCACGCAGGCCCTACTGATCACGCTGGGTAGCTGTGTTTGTGGCCAGATGAATGCAGAACTGCAAGGGGTGGGTGTGAGAAACAGTTCCCATCAAGGGCTTAAACAGAGGGTCAGATCACTTGGGAGCATATCAAGGCAGGACTTTCCCTGGCTGCTGCTCCTTGTCTCTGTACTGCACTGTGGCCCCATCACTCCCCTAATTTAGAGACAAAACTCCCCCCAAAAATCCCCCAGGCTTGCTGGGCGTGCTCCAGTCAGCCCCATGAGAGCAGGTGACTCAGGAGAGCACCCAGGAGGAAGACGCCCCAAGCCTCTGCTTCATCTGCACTGATTATTCTTGCAGAGCTCTAAATTCTCTTCTTTCCCTTCTCTGAGTATCCATCCTAAGGCCACTGTTTTAAAATCCCTGTTCCTGTGAACAGTTCCTTTGATAATTGGGTCCTTTCTCTCCTAACACCCCTTTGAATCCAGGTTCTTACTTGCTAGAGACATCCCATATGCTTGCCTGGCCTCCACTTGGCCTTCTCTCTGCAGTTTTATTCCACTTATATAACAAAAAATATAACAAATTCTCCCAAATGAAGCCTTTGCTTGTCCCAGTTTGATTCAAACTGTCTAGCGTAAGCAGTGCCTCCTGCTGACCCCCAGAAAGGGAAGGGAATGGTGGCTGAAAGGGCTCTTATTCATAATCCCTGTTTGTACGCTGCACGCTTTGGGTCAGACCCTGCCCTCTGCACCTGCGCCACCCTCACTGCCCGCTCTGCCTGTGGCTGCAGGGGCCGCGCGTCCCAGCTCAGCAGCAACACCTGCATCCCGAGGGAGCCCATGGCAGGGGACCATCTGGGTGGTGAAGACGCGCAGCGACCCTTGCAGGATGGCTCTGTGGGCAGCTGAGAGCTCACTGATCTCTGAGCCTTCGTTAGCAAATCCTGCCTTCTTGGCTGGCATGACTGGCACGGCTGGCACCACGCAGTGGCTTTGGTGTAACCAGCACGGTCCTGCAACAGCCATCCTGGCCACCCACTGCTAAGCACCTACAGGATAGCGTTCAGTGACTTGGCAAGGCATCTTCCTTACACTCTCATGTTCATGAGAATGGATTAACACACGGAGAGATGCTATGGGAGTTGGGCTGGAGGTGCCTTGGTAGTGCCCTGGCAAGAGCAGCCCTGAGCTGCTTAGTGCAGTCAGGGTGAGGCAGCCTGGGGCACCTTCCACTGCTCTCAGTGCAGCTGGCATTTCCCCAGCGATGGTCAGCACAGCCCTTCGTGTCACTGCTGTTGCTTTCACATCTGCTCAGCAACTCGCTTCCCTCCCATAAACTCTGCTTCCACCGCAGCCGATGTGGCCCCTCGCCCAAGCCACGCTGAGGGAGTCGGGTGATACAGAGGGTCCTGGGGGCACAGGAGGCGGGTAGGGAGGGCTGAAGGTTGTTGTTAAGTTACTGCGGGTGGAGCAGAGCTCCGCCAGGGCCATGAGAAGTGGCTGAGGTCTTGGCCCTACCAAGAGGTGAAAGGGCGAGCGGCTCTGCAGGCAGTGTGGGTGGCAGAGGGTGCTGGGCTGGATCCAGGGTGGGCACCAGCCTTGTGATCGTGGTGGCTGGGCAGCCGCCAGCCCAGACAGAGCAGGTGACTATTGAACTCATGTTGCAACTGTGCTCTAGGCGGAAAAAACGTCTGGGTCACTTCAGGGTGAGGTTTAGCTCCTCAGCAGCTCCCTGTTCCCAACCTGCTTCCTCCAGGAGGAAATCTGTGCACGAAGCACAATGCGGCAGGGACTGCTGCTCCCCTCGATTGCCTTTCACCCCTCCTGGCTACCAGTTTGGGCTGCATTTGGTCAAATCTTATTGGAAGGGACTAAGGGAAAGGTTTTACATAATTAAATAAAACCTTTTCAACAAACCTTTTCCTAGAGAAAATCAGAATACCTACATTGTTATATCTAGAACGGTGCAAGTTATTTCTTTTTTGGTTCTTTGTTAAATTTGAGAGATTGAAAAGAGACACTGCCAAAAATAGTTGCTAGTCAGGTAAAAGAGTTCTATTTGGAATGTTCTTTTCTCACGTCATTAATTGGAAAGGAAAGAATTTCCCAAATCGCAATTTACAATAAATTGCAGAATTAATCTTTTCAACTGTTATATTGAAATTAAATATTTGACTCTTTCAAATGTTTCTGTTCTTTGGCATAAATAGCAAGACAAGCTGGCAGAATTCTCATGGTTACTACATCTTTTTTAAACAAAGCATATTTTCAGCCAAAAACCCCACCTATGTTTAATGCGAGGGCTTAAGGTCTGGTAAATTTTGGTTGTACCCAAGATCACTGAAGTAAGACTTGGCATCTTAGCTGAACAGTCCTCCTCTAGGGTTTTGTATTTTACTATTCTCGCTCATGGCACCCACTTGGTTTTATCATTTCTCTAACAATGTTTCATAGTTCTCTCAAAGCACCAGCTTTGGGAGTCAGATTTAATCTTAATTAGAATGAAAAATAGGGAAGAGAAAGGAAAAAATATAAGTCTATACTTTTGATGGTTTCAGAAAAAAACAAACATGAGGAAGGATCCTAAGGGAAAAAAGGTTCAGAGGAAAAGAAAAAGAACACAGAAAAGTGTCCTTGAAATGAACCTTAAGTAACCGTTGAGTGTTATTGGTTTGCAGTGTTGGTCTGCTGAAATGTCAGTAGGTCACTGCCCTCCGGCCCCAGGCAACGTCAGAGCTACACCCCCTTCTCCCAGTTAGTCACCTTGGGGAGCACTTTCCCTTCTCTCCAGCTCCCATTACCCCAAAGGCCACAGGTTCATTTCGGAGCCACACCTCCCGTGCTGGTCAGATCCAAGAATATGCAGTTTGTGACGCGCCGCAATGATTATGGAGTCAGGTGCTTCTTGCCTTCCTTAATGAAAAGCCCAGACACACACACACACGTTGGCACCTGGCAGGTCATGCTGGTTGCAATTGGTTAGCAATTTCCAGCTTGGTCCCAGGGGCTGCAATTTGGTAGACCTCACAGGTAATTTACAGGACACATGAATACCTCATAAACCAAAGACTGAGTAACATTGCCCAAGTCTGGCTTCCCACAAGTCCTGGGTCATGATTAAAACCCTTTACATCAAGGGTCCTACAAAGGAGGATGCTGACTTTAGCTGGAGGTCCTCCATCTCAAGGAAACAGAGAAGAAGAGATGAAGTTAGCTCCCTGCTCTGCCCAGCCATGCCAGCCATGCACACTAACTCTTTTGGGCTGACCTGAGCCGTGGGAAGCACCGGCCCAGCAACACAACCCCGCTGTGTGGCAGGGAACAGCTCTTGGAGGCAAAGCCCGGCTATTTGCGCAGCACCCAGCACAGCAGCAGCCCAGCACGTGGCTGTGACTGCCTCTTCTTAACACAGCGTAAGTGGATATAAAGCAAAATGCTTCCAGAATCCATGAAATCAGAGATGTTTACAGTATGTCAACCCGGATACAACATGGTGTTGCCAGAACAACAAGACTGGATCAGTCCATTTGGGTACCTGAAAGAGGCTGGCGGCTTCCAAGACTTTCTGTACGTTTTGCTTGGTGATGAGCATCTTGCTGGTGTAAGTGTAGTCCAAGAGTATATTCATGGTTTCTGCATCAACTCCTTTAAGTATGATCTTCTCTTCATATTTTTCTCTTAAATCATTGCAGAACATGGCCCTGAAAGTAAAAGACGTTTGTCTCTTACTGCTTCCCAGCCAGCATGAGGCATTCTGAAAACATTTGGTTATACAGATTTCAACACAGAATACTCTAATTGCTTCACATTTCATGCAATTAGGCCTGTAGAAAAGTAACGAGGAAAATCCTTTTGTTGCTTTCGTACCTCTTTACTCATGAGTTTGATAAGGCAAACGCACACAATGGACACCCCGGAGCTGAACTCTGCAGTAGCCCTGCAGCTCCGTGGCAGCAAAAGGCAGCTGGGACCATCCCCGAGCAGTGCTCCATGTCTGGACTGATGCTGCAGAGCAGTCGTGATGTCTCACTGCTCGCCTCTTACAGACCCTTTCTGTTTCTAGCACAGACCCAGCTCATTAAGCCCAAACCTCCAAGCCGTGGGCATTCTCCATACTTCGTTAACACTTACCGCACGTGCTTTATAACCCTCGGCAAGGTCAACACCACCACGCTTCAGAGCTGCAGAATGTTGCTTAGACTGAACCCTGAGGGCCAGACCAGGTGTGCGTGTCTGATAGCCTCACCTCCAAGCTTGAAAAGGCGACCACCACACACACCTTTGGCAGTAGGCAGGTATTTCACATGGGATATAGATCAGAAATTACTACGAGACCTATTTAAATAACTTTACATTGTGGTAGATGAAAGGCAAACACACACATGTTCACCTGCACTTTCAATTCATAGTTTTAAATATTTCACTCAATGGTTTTGCTTCTATTTGGAAGCTTGATCACTTGTTCATTGCATTCAGAGAGCAAGATTTCATATCATTTGGAATTTGGCTCAACAGATTAGAAGTACATGAGTCCGCTTGTAACTGCGTTGGTGAAAAGCATGTGCAAATTAAACTGTAATTAGAAGCACTGTTTACCCTGCATAGCAAGTCCTTCTTTATTAGTCATGTACAGTGCTGACAGGACAGTGCAGCCTGGGAAGTGGCTAGAGATCCAAAGTCTAAGGCAATGCTTTTCCTGTAAAAGTGCTGCCAGAATAAAACTGATTGACACATCTTGCTGGAATCAAGATGCTAACAGGTTTTATTGCTAAGCAGTGCATGGCAGATGGATGAAAGATACCAGCCACACATTGCTTTAAGAGCAAATCCTTGCTTCAGCAGAGATTTTATAGCAAGGGAGAGCTGGTATTAGTTACCTCTGTGTATAAAACTGCCCTTCAGGTAAAGAGACCTAACTTTTGAGGAGGAAACCTGGGGAAAGAAGTTAATTGTCAGAAAAGATGTTCAGCCAGATCTCTCATTTTCCCTTCACTCCTCTCAGCTTGTCAGAGGTTTTTGGTTCACTGCTCTGCTCCAAGGTCCCGTTTCTGCTGCCACTGAAATCAAGATATTTGAGAGGCAATAAGACAAAATACTCCTTAACTTCATGAGTGCAAGACTGGGATCCTCCTTAACTTCTCTCAGTGTGCGATTGTATGTCTGGGGCGTGCAGGCAGGTGGCCATTTGGAAACAGCAGTCCTCAGTACCCACTTCTCCCCGGGAGTGGGGTTTCCATGAGGAGAGGAAGGTCTGTACAACACAGCCATTTCATTCACACGGAATTGGTAGATGCCGAATGTTTCACCTGAATGAGAAATAGGCCGTTGTAGGATGCAGGTGTTGTCTGCTCTCGTTCCTTTTATCTCTTAAACTGGTGACTCCAGTCTTGTATTTAGCTATCCCTGTCAGGGAGGCGAGAGCTCTCACTTCCGTCCCACAAGTCTGCTCAGAAACCAGCCTCGGGATTCTGGCAGAGGCTTGGCACAGGGACTTTGTCAAAGTGCTCTCACCTATCTGTCTCCTCATCTGTGAAATTGCATTAGAGCTGCCTCCCACTCCCAACTCGTAGGACATGGATTCGTGTAATACGGCTGCAATCTGCAGGAATCACACATCTAAAGCACCGCGGTCTCCTGACAGTGCTCCTGCCTAGAAGGTCCAGGGGTGGACAGGGCAGTGCCATTCAGGAGAGCTGACCCTTGTAGTGGCCTTCTTTCTGCTCAGATGGAGTGGACCTCATTCCTACCCTGTGTGCCTGCTGAAGGGAAGACCCATAGGCCACTGAGGACTGATCAGGCTGAGCTTCTCTCCTGGGGATTAAAATGCTGCCTTTGAACCTCTGGGTTTGCTTGTACCTACCCAGAAAGGTGTGTGATTATTTTCTCTGGGGCTCTAAATCCTTCAGATGTGGCTAAAAATTTCGTTGTTTCTTTCCCTGTTCGTGTCCCTGTGTAATTCTAAATCAAGCCTTGAAAACAACATTTAGTGTAAGAAATGCACCTCTGAAGTGAGGGGCCAAATTTAGATACCTGAATGGGTACATTTAGAAAAAAATCTCAATGAAATAAATGAGGGCTTGCAGTTCGTGAAGCACTTTTTAAGCCCCTACCCTCCCACACTGGAATGCTTGCGCCTGGTATTATGAACCTGACTTCAAACAATTAAGCTGGAGTTTGAGAATGCTCTGCAAAATATTGCTTCAACCTCTCCCAGCACCATTCGCTTACTACCTTGGGCAGTGCAGGAGTAAAGACCTACTGTGCCACCTCGGTCAGCTCGTATTTCTCTTCTCTGCTTTGTTACCTTCACCGGGGTGAATGGAGAGTTACTGTTTTGATGTCTGTAGATGCAGGACATATCAGAGGTGCTAGTCTGTCTGCTCTCACACAGTGCTGAAGGAAGGACTAGAAGCTGTTAAATTGTGTAGTTGTGTTTAAGGCAGCTGCTATGGATCGCTTGCAGTATGGCACCAGGGAGTTGTGTAACGCGGTTGCGGGGGACTGGAGCCCATGACTCACAGGGTCCCTTCGCTTTGCTCCTGTATTTGGGTGTCAGAGGCCCTGTAAAAGCATGGGAAGTACTCACAGGAATAGTGTGATTTAAAAGTTTCTTCTTTCTTTGGGCCTGTGCAGCTTCTACTGAATTCTGACAAGATGAAACAAGTTGCCATAAGAGCGGCAGAATTAGTGAAGCTCAGTTCCCTGCAGACTTGTCTCCTCCTTTCCCTCTTCACAGTAACCTCAGCTTCCCTTTCCTGAGCCCTCCATTCTCTCTCGTTATTCCTCTCACACATTTCGCCATCCCTGTCAGGACGCTCAGCTCTGTGCTGGCTGCCTGTGTCCAGCCAACCAAGGGCAGCGTGTTCTTTGGCTGGCTTTGGGCACTACCTGTGTTGGCTGGCCAGGATGTGGTGCTGGTTACCCCGCTGAGCAGCGTGGGGTCCCGGTCCAGGCACCTCTCCTCTCCCAGCTACTGATTGCCATCAGACTTAGAATCACAGAATCATCAGGTTGGAAGAGACCTCTGAGATCATTGAGTCCATCCGTGCCTGTCTCCCCACTAAACCCTGTCCCTAAGGAACTCATCCACCCGTCTGTTAAACACCTCCAGGGATGGCGACTCCACCCCCTCCATGGGCAGCTGTGCCAATCCCTGACCACCCTTTCAGTGAAGAAATTCTTCCCAATGTCCAGTCTAAACCTCCCCTGGTGCAACTTGCGGCCATTTCTTCTTGTCCTATCGCTGTCACCTGGAAGCGATGGTGGCCCAGCACCCACCCCGTCACAGCCTCCTTTCAGGCAGTTGTAGGCAGGGATGAGGTCTCCTCTCTGCCTCCTCTTCTCTGAGCTAAAAAGCTGAGAGAAGGTTCTAAAAAGCTTAGAGAACTTAGACTTGTGGGAATTTCAGTTTTGAGATCTCCATCCTCTGCTGCACTTGGTTGAAACTAACCCAAAAAATCAGGACAAGAGGCACCAACAGACAGGCAGAGAGCAAGATATAATAAATCTCAACTTCATGGGACCCTATGCACATGTGCAATTGCCTTGGGGTGAGATGACCTCCAGCCAGGTATCTTCCCCCCTTTCACCGGGGCAAGCTGCAGCCCAGGGCTCAGTGGGAAATCACCCAGCACCAGCTACCAGAAAACTGTCTTGCCTGTTTTCAAATGTTGAGGTCCGTTCTGACTGCAGCACTTCTTGTAGGAGAAGAGGAATTGCTGGTTTTCACAGTAACATTATAGTAATTCTTATTTTAATTTGTGTGTCTGTGGTCTCTCCAGCACACGATGCAGGTAAGAAATATTTTGGCATCCGTTTTAATTGTACTTTTTCACACATGTGATCTATATAGTCTGTCTGTAGAAATAATACCTATGGCCCTGTGCTCACAAACACAATCTATTATGCAATGTTAAAAGCAGAACCGTTATTCCAGGCACTGCCAGCAAAGCTTTCTAGACTCCATTAAATTTAGCTTTCTGCTCATGTCACAAGTGGTCACAGGTTCTTTTTTCTCATGTTTCCCCTGTAGCCATTCAGTCATCTGACCACTTTAGCAGTAAAAAATAAAAGAAAAAAAAATCCCAGCCATGCAAATGTGATTGTCTAAACGATAATGGAAAATCTGTGTTAAAAGTAATACTGAGTTCCTCTGTGTACCTAAAATTTGTTCGTGCTGGCGAGTAATCTCGGATAGACTATCTATTGTAGTACTGAAAGAATGAAAAATTCAAGAGGACCAGAAAGAGGGGGTGAAAATTGCTTTCAAACAGATAGGAAAGATGGAAAATTCCTTCTCTTTCCTCCCCAACAATTTTACGTATATCAATTTTTACCACAGAACAGTAAAGGCAAAAATAATCAAGTTCCACAAATCCACTCCTATCTCAATAAAAATACTGCGAGAGCTGCATGGATATTCCCCTTCACCTGAATCCCGAAGGGGCAATACAAGGGGCTACGGACACTTGATTAGAAACCATGTTTGGATGCCAAGCGTTCTCCATTTCTTTGCGTGCCTCCAGCGGACTTGCTGAGCGCTGGTATCAGAACCTCAGCAAATCCACAACTTGGCACCTGCTTAAGTCTCCAACTTTAAAAAAAAGGAGATGAAAGGCGTCAGGAATTACAGACTCACAGCAAATTTGCAGAGTTTAGCACCCAGTTTACACTCCTTGGAGATCTATAGTTCAAGGTTAAGAAGCAAAGTAAGTTTCTTGGTTTTGTTTCTTCCATGCCTTACCTGAAATAATTGCTTGCTGCAGCGAGGACCACTCGGTGGCAGGAGAATTCCCTGCTGTCCACACACAGAATGACATCTGTAAGGGAATTTTCAAGCCGAAGGTTCTCCAGGCCATTCTGGAGCACCAGAGAGAGCCCCGTATCATCAAACTTGACCTTTTCACCACTTGAGACTTCCACCAGGTCCCCCATCTTTGTCGAACACTCATTGTCCAAAGAGATCTCAGGCTCCTCAGAGCTCTTCTCCAGCGTGTCCCCCATTTTCTGGCCAGCACCGTCTCATTCTGTTGGTGCTTCAATCTGAAAAGAGCTCCTAAGCTTCAGACGAGTCACACTGCAGAAGTTGGGCGGATTTCCTGTCCAGAGGTCTCTGCTTATCTGTAGCTGTCACACTCACATAACAGGAAGCCTTGCACTTTCTCATCCTGTTAACACAAACAAAGGCTGAGTTTTTTTGGTGAATTTCAGGCAGTATCAACGTGTTTAGAAAGGACTTAAGATGCCTCTGGTTGTGAGAAGATTACAAGTGACAGGGCAGACCTTCTTCCCACCATCAAACCAGTCCTTCGCTCTTATCCAGATCTGGTTGTAGTGATGGGTGCACTATATGGCTATCGAGTCACTCCTGCCAGCCTGGGCTGCTCAGGGAAAGAGGGTATTATCTTATATTTCTATTTCAGGTATGTGGTTATTAATTGCTGAACTGGTGTGGGGTTTGGTTTTAGGTTTTGGGTTTGGTCTTGTTTTTTAATAATACTCTCACGTATTCAGAAAGGCCTCCAAGTGGCTGTTTCTGTCCCTCATGACATCTTAGTTGACAAACATTGGACGGCTTTTCTTTAAAGCTAAATTGCTGTAACTGTCTCCAGGACATGAAACAGCATCAAAGATCTCAGAGCTGATGGTCTCCAGGCCACGCTGCTGGGCACAGTGATGTCCATCATGCACCACCTCTGGCTAACAGTGGAAGCTAAAGGAGAGAGCCCAAGGAGTATGCATACTCACCCCCACCATCCCCGCTGCTGGAGGTAGCTTGAGTCACATCTACATCTAACTTGCAGTCCCCAAGACACAGGTGGTGGTAGGAGTGCGGGCTGAGCACCTGGCAGTGGGGATGAGAGCGCTGGGGCTGAGCCTGAAGCAGGACAGGAGTACACAAAGCACAGGGCTGACAGTTTCACTTTCCCCTAAGACTGAATTAGATCTACTTGGACCTCACCTAGATGAGAACTGCCCCAAGCTGACTGAGATAGTAAGTCACACAGCCCATTGAAAGCAACAGGGTAAATCCCCAGCTTGCTTAGGAAACGCTCGTGCTGTGGAGTTAGAAAATCGGCCCCCTCTCTCTCCCCCCAAGAGGAACACAGGGCTGACCTCTAACCTTGGAAGCTTGGGTGCTAACCAAGCTTGCCTTTCTGATACTTCTAGGAATCCTCGTTTGGCCAATCCTCATGTTTTTATTGTGTGTTTGGCTTCCTCTTTTGTCTCCAGCTTGCACAGCTGAACTCGCAGCACTAAGGGAAGCTTGGCTTAGATGAGGGAGGCGAAAGCACCGTTCAGACAGGGCCAGGTTAAAGGGTTCTCTCCTAGCATGGGATGGGCAAGGGTAAGGAAAGCAAAAATATCTCCCTCCTTGCCTTCCCCTACATCCTCATAATGGTTTTGTCTTCATTTTGTGTAGTCTGTGCAGAGCTTTGGCTTTTTCCTTTCACAGCTGATGACAATGTGTTCCAGCTGTCTTTTGTGCTAACTTTGGTTAATGAATGCTTCCTTTTTTTAAAGCTAATCTCAGCTTTCCACCAAGTACTCCAGCAGGAATACAATCATAAAATGAAGGAGACCTCTCAAAATACCAGGTGTCCTTTTAAAATCACAATATTTTAAACCTACCATGGGTTAGGTTCTCTTTGTTTATCATCATGACTTTTGACCTTGGGGAATTCATCTTATCAGACTTTTCTCTCATGGTGAGAAGCTTCATATTTTCTTTATCTGTTTAAGTGAAAGCTGAGATTCAGCAGTGATCACTTGATTCCAGTTGCTGAAGCTTTAAACGAAGCATTAGTAGTTGTGAAAGCTGAAGTAAGGTTGGATTGGCTGTGAGTGCTGGGAACGGAAGCCCTGCAGTAACTGGGTCGGTTGAGAGCTGTGATATTGTCAGTGTTACCCATTAACTGCACTGGAGAAAGGACCACAGCAGCTCGAGCAAGTGTTGACTAGTGGTAGCAGTGAATACTATCTGAAATCTGTCTCCTTCTGTGCCATTGCCAACCCATGTGATGTATTTTTAACCCTTAAAATTCTTCTTTTTCTGTGAGGCACCTACCCTCCTTTCTTCTTCTGTTAGTCTGTATTTATAGGGTTGCCTAATATTTACAGAATACAGGGATTAATCCACAAATTTAGTAGCTAGTTTAATTATTTGGACAAGCACCAGGGCAAGGCTGGGCTGAATGCTGTGTCTCTGCAAGTATAAGGAGAAGAAAAACAAAATACGGGAGCTGGTTGTCGGAACTGCTCCATCACCCAGGACTGCAGCAGCAACACATTATTTAACCCTGGGGAAAATCCAGCTTGTTACTTTATGGTAACAGCTTCCAATTACATTCTTCTTTTTGACTTTTAGAAACTTGTTCTGGCTGCACTCCTGCTGTTTTCATTAAAGAATTACCTGCAAGCTAAACAAACCACTTAATCTGGTAAGAGCTGAAGGCTTGTCTGTTCATGCAGTGTTTGTCTGTCGTCTTTAGCTCACCCATACTGGATTGACCTGTGTCAATTCTGTACCAGCTTGGGATAACTGGCTGGAATTACTGGCTAAATAATGTATATCCACCACCTCCATCAGACAGAAGTTTACAGAGCTCTGTAACATCACAGTCTACTGCTGGTACACGTGTATCTCTGGCTTATGCATTTGGTGAGCTAAGTTTAGAGACTGCCTTGCATCCTGCCCTGGCCTCCTCAGTGCTGCATCCTCTGTTACCAATTGATCATGCTCCCTGCTTGAATGCTGATCTGTAGCCAACACCAGCCCGTTCTCAGCTGTCTGTTCCTGAAATCAGCATCCCAGCACCGCGGGTACTGTTTGACCATGCCAGTTGGATCTGCCCAGACTGGCCAGGGGTCCTGGTTCCCATCTTGGAGAGTGAAAGATTTAGGCAGTCCTTGGGAAAAGTCATGGACATGGGGCTATGATTAAGAGGAGGGCCAGAAGAATCACATGTGGGACACCCACCAGCAATGGATTGAGAGCAAGGAGCTGAGACATTCTTAAAACAAAGGCACAAACAAAGAAACCTATTTCTGACAGTCCTTGCTACTTCTTTTGCTTCCCACAGTTCTCCTAGTTTAGCTAACAGAGCCCTTATGAGCCTAGCGAGTCTGAGACGGACTGGGAAAGAAACATGAGAACATGTGCCTGCCCCAAGGAAGAGGCCAGATTAAGACCGGCAGGAGGTTTTCTGGACTCAGAAAGAAGATGGTGAGCCAGCCTGGTATCACACTGGGATCTGGAAACTTCCTGCTCTAGGTGATGACCAGGTTGCAGAACCTGCAGGTGGCTATGGCTTCATACTTCTGACCTGGAAGGGGACTCTCCTATGAGCGTCCTGTCACTGCAGAGCTCCCACAAAGTGCATCCTTGCTGTTTGTCTTCCTCATTCCAGACCACATGCATTTCTTGACTACCAGCATTGCTCCAGCTATCTGTAACCCATGACCAGGTGGCTGCTGTTCGCTATTCTACCTTACACTTCCCCTAGTGCTGCAAAAATCATCACCAGAGCTGCCTAGGAGCAAGCAGGTAACTTGCAAAGCTCAACCACTTAGCAACATATTGACAGCTACATCTTCAGAGCTCAACACATCTGGTGACTGTGAGAGGGAGCATTCTTTCACATGAGGAGGCCTGTTTAGAGGTGCTAGCCTCCAGCAGGAGGAGGACACAACAGCAGAAGAGGAGGCTTGGGAAGTCTTGGAGTTCTACCTGAAGTTCCAACACTGCAACCACTTCCACTGTGCAACCTCAAAAATATGGCAGAAAAAGCTTTACAATGCAGAGGACGCTGCCAGGGACACACACGCACACACAGAGCTGAGCATGCAATGCAAAGACAGTTCCTTTGCATGGAAGCAGGGATGGGGACTGCAGCTGGACCCACGTACCAGAGCTCACCTAACCAGGAGCTATTGTCTAGCCCGGTGCAAAGTAAGACAGCTGAGGCCTGAGATAATGCTGCCAACCCTGGAAAGCTGCTGGATTTTTTGTCTGTGTTTTCAGCACATCAGGATAATGTTCACTAGTTTAGAATAGCATGTTCTTGTTTTAGCTATGGGAAAACAGCTGTGATTTTTATTTTTGAAAACACATCCAGAATTGGTGGATCAGATTGTCTATAAACTGCAAGTTGGCATCTTTATTTCATGTTGTACTCTCTTCTGAACCAGCACCACCTTCCATTCCAAAACCTGTTCCTTCCCTCTGGGCAACTGCAGTTGTTCAAAGTCAGCAAACAACCACAATTGTGTGAGATTGGCCTATCTCACCCCCTCACTCTTGAAAAGCACCTCCTCTTTTGAGAATATCCCTGCATTACTCTGCTAGTGCTGCATTTATTATCCTCCCAAATTTTGCCCTCAGACTGGTTTTGCTTGTATTTTAAAGTCACTGGGATGTTTCCAGAATAGCTGCTGCTTCCATGTATTGTTTTCTTAGGGGCAGTGGGAAAGTCCGGCATTGTGCTAACAATCCAGATGAGTGACTCCAAACTGTGGTTTTACCTCGTATAAAAGGGAGGTTCCAGATGGCCAACCTGTAAATGCCAGATTATTTGGGTTCAGTATTGAGAGTCTGGTCGTTATCCTCACCATTTTACTCCCATGCGTGTTATTGGCTATAGAGGTCAGTAAGCCTTAACCCTGACGTGTGGATGGGCCGGCTGGGCTTGAGAAATCTTTGATCCTCTCCTCATAGGCTTTCAAGGGAGTGGTGGAGGAAGACTACTATTTAAATAAGTGTTTATTTTATTTGAAGAAGCCGAATTGCAGTCTGGGGGTGCAGTATGGTCACTCCCAAAGCTGCAGGTGGAACAAGCCAAGACATCACTTAGTGCGGTATTTTATGACCTTATAGCCCAAGATGAGGTGCATCCAAATGAAGCTGGAAGGACTGACGCCTAGGGATGGGGCTGAAGATCCATGAGAAATGCAGACCATGGCAGCTGATGAGCACTGTAACCCGCCTTCCCCATTCAGAATAGTCTTCTTCTCCTTGGAAGAAAGACACTCTTTCCTCAATACCTTACACTACTACAGGCTTTTCATGAGAACAGACAAGTTCTTCCCCTCTTCTCTTCCCCTCTTCCCTCCTCAAGATAAACAGGTTTTGAAACAAAATAGCAGTAGTTATTTCCATTCCCTGCTGTATGCAAATAGGGAAAGAAATGTGATTCTTAAAGTTAGTTTCTCCGAGAAGTGCCCCATTTTCTTTTAACGTAGTCCTGAACTGCTGTCTAAAAGATTCTGTCAGTGTTACTCACAAAGAGGTTTTGTCATCAGCATCAGACTTCCTCCTGCTTCAGTTTATGTAAGTAACAAGATACTTGGGTCACTTGTCCAGAGCTGGCTGCTGCGCCACCCACTTAAATTTAAAAGCATCTTCTCTGTATTATTAGTTAATGGCTGTTTATGCACAAATAATTCTTCCTCTAAGTAAATTACACCTTTGATCTCCTTAAGTGGACACAAAGAACTAGGCTCGTGCTAGAAGAAGTAGGGGCCTGTTGTCCTCAGTGATATTTCCATCTTGTGTTCTTGGTGCACCTCCACCTTCTGCTGCAGTCAGGCTCTGGCGCCCAGCGTGCCAAGGTAAGGAATGCATCTTCGGTACAAAGCAACAGCACTGTCGCTCAGGCATTGGTTCCACGGCTTGATAAAACGTGACCACCAAAGGAGCTCTTGAAATGAGGGAGAACTGTTCTGCTTGGCAAGAACTGGGAAATGGAGGAACTGCCATTTATACTGAATTATGCAGAAGTCTGTGTTTTGGTGTGTGCTTGATGTTAACGAATGGCAGGGACACTGGTTGGACTGAAACTTCAGTTCTTGAGTCTGTTCGTAGAATGTGCTAAGTGGCCCTGTGAAATGCTGACAGCGTGACCCCAAACCATGGGAAAAACACCCAGTTTCAGATCTTACTGAAGTCTAAAGCAATGCTGACTCCTATTTTTCGTTACGGCTTGTTGATCTCAGCCAGTTCTGTGCACACATACCTGACTGATGAGTTCACGCTCCGAGTGACGCTCCAGAGCTGTGACCGAATTTTGCTTTGTTTTCTGGTCTGCCTGAAGCATAGAAATGCTGGCCCTAGGATCAGCGTGATCTTTGCATTCCTTGTGATGGGCTTTTGCTAGTTCGCAATGCAGATTTCCTTCTCCAGTCATAAAGATTTCCAACCTGTTACTTGGGAAGACCACAAGAGGAAAAGACAACACGATGACCCGTGTGCTCTGTAGGCACAGAAAGCAGCAGCCTGGCCCCACACCACTTGTTGACTTGCCTTGGGTTCCCTTGCTTCCTTCTCTGGAAGGCTAAGGAACGTGAGAGAGCCCTACTTCACAGCCTCCAGGTCTCCGCAGCCTGTGGAGGAGCTGAGTTGGCAGATGGTTAGCTAAGTAGCTGAGCAGGTGGGAAAATACTAATCTGAGCAGAATTTATGCTGTAGAAATGTACATTTTGCTACTTATTACCAGGAGTAACAACTGTCACGACATTTTACATAACTGAATTATGAATGACCTAAAGTTAGAAACAGTGTAGGTGAGTTGTCAATATCCTTATGCAAATAAAGACATCGCATGAAGTGCAGTGCCTTAAAATATGAAAAGAGGAAGTGCTGAAAACTTTGAAGTATTTCACAGTATCACAGTATCACAGTATCGTAAGGTTGGAAAAGACCTTTGAGATCATAGAGTCCAACCTATGACCCAACACCTACACCTACTCCTACTTGTCAAGTATTGTAGTATTTCCTGAGGAGGAAAGGAAATTCTCTGAGCGTGCTTTACCTGCCGGACTCCAAGGTGTTATGCTGTGAGGAGCCTGCTCATTTACTAGTTTGTTTTTCAAGCTGAGAGTAATCTTTGCCTCACACAGCCACCACTTTCTGTGTGTGAGTGAGTACAGCAGATTCTCAGCAGCTGTGGCCAAAGAAGAGCATTATCATTTTCTAGACCAAGCCCTCCACGTCCCGTGTGATGTAGGCCAGGCAGTCCCATGCCCTGTTGGAATAGGTGCCACGAGCTCTGCTCTGCCAGGCTCCCGGGGTGTCCCGGTCCTGCAGTCCCCAGCGCCATGTAGGCTCCCACTGACCACCCTGAGTGTGGGCACCCAAGTGTGGCTGAAAGCTCCTTGGCTTTCACCAAGGCTCACATAGGCTTTAGCTTCGCTGACCAGCCTGCGGCCTCAAGAGCCTCCAGAGCCGTCCCTGACATCACCATGCTGCCAGTGGCTGTGCTTTGCCTTGGGCAGGAGCATGCAGGGCAAGCTCCGAGAGCACGGGGCAAGGTGTGCACGCAGCAGTGCGCGAGCTCCGGTTCACTCGCAGTATCGACACACGCCGAGATTTGAAAGCATCGCCGCTACAGGCCTTGGCAGCTGGCAGGAGCCAGGAGCCCAGGGAGGTGCTGCGAAAGCTCCTTGGTAGCAGTCAGGTCTGTGCAATCCGTCAGGGAAGCTGTCTGGAATGTAGGGCATTGGGACAGCTGCACCCGGCCAGGAGCTCCGCAACGCTTTGGATTTGGAAAGCGTGACAGATACTTGTGCTGGCTGGTATCAGGGCCAGGAGGTGGAGCCCAGCTCGCCCGCTGTGTTAAGTGTTACTGAGAGTCAGGAGGGAGTCGCGGTGCATCGGACTACGTGTGAAATTCTGGAGGTGTGACGCTGGAGCAAGAGGGGACCAAAGTCAGCTTAGACGTGAGAAAGCAGGTAACTTTTAAAAGTTTGTCACTTCTAATTTGAGAGTTTTAACTTTAGAAATGCTGCCTCAATTTTTTCTGCCAGTCCATATTGATTATAAAAATGTATTTTTCGCATTAAAAAGAGAATGGAGAATTTTAATACTCCAGTGCAATTTCCATTTCTGTGATATCTGCCCTGCAGAAAGACAGAGGAACTTCAGAACTTCACACTCTCGTTAGTGTGCTTCTGTGTTAGAAAAAAGATGGGCAAGATTAGGTTTATTTAATTTTAGGGAAAGCATATGAAGACTACAAATACAGCAAACATCTAAAAAATGAGACATATTCTCCTTTTTATTGCTTCCTGCCTACAATAATGACCTGTTCCTCATTTCAGTCCTCCTCCCCTTTTAAAATTACAAAACATTGTTTCGTATACACAACAGTTTTGGGAAAGAAGGCCAAGAAAGCCTATGATACCATATGTAATATTTTACGTCTTCCATTTGTTCTCCAGTGTTCGGTACCATATTGATGTAGGCCAGAGAAGTCCAGTACCTGGCCGTGACATCACAAAACCATCTGGTTATTATCAGAAGCTCACCAACTAACCAATCTTATTTTTACAATCACTTCTGTCTAATGATACTGTTGTGAATAGATGGGTAGGGAAGGCTTAGGATCAAAGAGTAAACTGCAGATTTCACAACATTTTCTTGGCAAAACAACATGTTGATTTAGCTACTGTGCTAGAACCTGCAAACCTTCGTTAAGTGTGTTTTTCCTGGGATTACTTTGGCTACCATTTTCTTTCCTCTCTTCGTATGACAAATCTTTGTCCAGGACCAGTGATCTGAAATTGCTTTAGTCTAGCTTAGTTTTTCAATAGAGCCCACTGCATTCCTTAGAGAAGCTGTTTTCCAGGTCCGGACATAGTCTCGTTTTAGACCACAGAGCAGGTGTCCCAGAGCTTGTTTACCAAGGAGGGGGGGACCGGGCTGTCGATCTGGGTTGGGATTTTGGCTGCCCTATATCTATGCAGCAGCTGTGTCCACATCCCTCCCCGACCGCCCAGGCCCAACGCAGCCACCGTTTTCAGACAAGGCAGCAGGATTGAAGCTGGGAATGCTGGGCTGGTGAGTCCCATCAGTGATTTCTGGATAGTAGAGGGCTCTACCTGTGCTGCTCTGCTGGGTGAAGGAAGCCTGGGATTTGAGGAGAGACTTGCCACTTGTCCTTCTGGCATCCTATGATTCCTTCATCCTTTGAGAGACAAATCATGTCAACCAGCTTGGAGAGAACTTGCTTTTCATCACAGTGCCTGTAAGAGGGAAGCAGTTGTGTGTGTCTTAGAAAGCAGGTACTGTGCTATTCAGCTCATCTGGCTGCAAGCAGAGGAAGAAGAAATCATGGAACTACTGGCTAACTAACTCTTACTGGATTAATTTTACTTGGTGAGGCTTTGTTGATGACCAAGGTAAAGAGGTAGCCAAAATTATAAGGAGGCAAAAGTCATCTAGATATTTGCCCAAGCATCACCCCTAAGGCACAGCAGCAGCACACCAGCACGAGGAACCTCCTCACACTCAGGACAAGCTGGTCCTGCCTCTGGGAGCTTGCGGTTCCACAGGTACTACTAGGGGTAGCAAGGGCATTAGTCCAGGCTAACCAACAGTAAAGGTAGGATCTCTTCCGCAGCCTATATCCGGAGGGACGTGTACTGCACCAGAAGTAGCTGGTGGCACGAGTCTGCAAGTGCAGAGTTTACTGGTAGCTTTGCGAGCCTGAGATTCCCAAATCTGGGAGAAGGGCATCCATGTGCCAGCTCAAAATAATGTTTATTTGAAACACGCTGTGTTTTCTGCTTCACAAGCAAAGAGTTTCATGGTCACTTGGGTTGCAGAAAGAATTTATTTAACTTGTGAAATGCCTGAAGGTCTTGGAGACGAAGAGGTTCGATGCTCCTGCCTGTTAATTGGTCATGGAATTGGCAAATGGTTTGAGGAGAGCGCTATTAAGTGTGGCTGAAGGGCAGAGCTGGAGTTGTGCAGGGCGCTCTGTGGCAGCGTGGTGTAAACGTGGCCTGTGGTGCAGGGATGTGTCAAAAATACTGCTGTGAGAAAATACTTAATGCAAGCACTTGTGGGACTGTGGTTGGACTTGAGGTTACAGGGCTGGCTGGGAACAGGGCAATAATTTCCATATCAGCTCGGGGAACTGCTTTTGCAGGTACCTGCCCCACTCTTGTGCTAGGTTAGGGATAACACGTGTCCTCTGTCTGCCTTTCTGCAAGAAAAGCTCCCTTTGCCCGTGTGGCCAACAAGAGCTCAAACAACTTTTCAACCTTGGCTTCTTATTTCTCCCTGAAGAGAAGAACCAGGCAAACACTGGCAGGCTCTGGCTCAGGCTCCCTTGGTCAGGCACTGGTTTCATGATGTCTCGATACTGTAAGTGCTATAAAAAAAGAAATAGTTTGGTGTTTATAGCAGTAGTGATGCAATGTTCGTTCTTCTCAGCTCTGCAATTCCATTCCCATAGTCATGTCCCAGGCTCGGGAGATGGGAGATACTGGTGGAAAACTTAGACACACACGCTCTCTGCACAGGAGTACTATTGGCACAGTCCTTGTTTTGAGGCACTTGCAGTGATGAGTGACTACTGGGATGAGCAGGAGAAGAGGGGATTGGCATGGGTTAGGAACATGGGTTGGCCGAGTAAGGACCGGAGCGTGCAGGTGGATGTGCAACACTGACAGCAGGGCCTGATTTATAAATACATTAT
Organism: Neomorphus geoffroyi; assembly: GCA_033558235.1. Classification (NCBI taxonomy): domain Eukaryota; kingdom Metazoa; phylum Chordata; class Aves; order Cuculiformes; family Neomorphidae; genus Neomorphus; species Neomorphus geoffroyi. The sequence continues at coordinate 8,847,118 of JAUMJM010000012.1, forward strand.
TGATGTTTTGCTGGGTGGCTTTTGTGCATAACCGAAGTCCACGCTCTGCAGTGTCTCCCCAGCTGAGCAGGAGCAAGCACTGAGTGTCTGGTGGTAGAGGATGCCTCATTCCATCCCCTGTGGCACGACCTGTGCTCACCCTGCCGCCTTGCCATGGCAGTCAGACACTGCCAGCCTGAGCAAAGGGTTAGGGTGTGCACCAAGCAGGGCCAGAGGAAAGTGGGATCTACAGGGTCAGCCAGGAGGCAGTGAAAATGGAAAACATAAATCCAAGGTGACTGGGGAGAGGGAGTACTGGTTTGCCAGAGCCCTTCACTGTTCAAGCACCAGTGCAGGGATCTGCGTTGCAGATGACATTTCCTGCTGTGGCTGCCATTTCAAACAGGTGATGGGAAGAGGGGAGGCTGAAAGGGAGAGGTCCTGGAAAAGTGCCTTCCACACAAAATGCTTGTACCACAGCAAACCAGCTCAAGTCAACGTGACCCACAGGGCTTTTGACAGCATGATGGTTAAAGGCTTTTTTATCATGAGAAAAGACTTTGCTCTACTTTTGTCCTCTAAATCCAGACTCTCCTTTCAATGCTGTTTCCATGCACCTCTTCCTCTTCTGTTGATACACCGAGCACTTTTTTCCTGGCATACTCCAAAAGTAAATTCCTCAATGGTAACTGAACGCAGTCTTCGGCCCTTCCTTGCAAGTTGCTATTAACATCACCCTTCCTTTTGCTCAGTACTGACTGTTGTTTGTAATCCTGCTGAATGACTTCCATCATTATATTTTGTGCCTACTTGCATGAGGATCTGCTATGATGCTGTCACATAACACCACCTCTTTCTTTCTGAAGCTTTCTGTCCACTAAAATGTTTTGTAGCAGCATCAGAATCTGTTCTCTGTCCTTGGCTGGGAAGTATTTGTTTCACCTCTGCGCTATTCATTTCACAGCTCCTCATAACATTCCTTATGTTGTTTATTCCTTGTCAGTCATCAGCCTGCGCTTGTCCTCCCTCTTTAATTAAATGTCTAAATTCTCTTTTTAATCAGGTGATACAATCCCCGTGTTGCATTCAGCATTTTTCACATTGTTCGCTGTTTAATATTTCTCTCCTCTCTCTGATCAGCGCTCAGGGTAAGGGATGTAATGCTTAGCCTGTTAACTCCATTCTTATTCTTCTCCAGCTTCCTGCTCTCAGTTGCTGGGGCTCCCCTTCTCTCCCTTCATTCAGCTCCAAGCCCTTCCCCAGACGGGTTAGGACAGTGCCCATTAGCACATAGGAAACAACTATGAAAATAAAGCGTGGATTTGCTTTGGTTTCATTTTTGGCATGTTTACACTACTTGAAAAATATATGGGGTTTGCTTAATTTTAGAAAAACTCAGGAGATACAAAGCTCCCCGCTCAGGGGAGAAGAAAATTCTCAGGAGCATACTGGCACCCACCTTCCCAAAATAGTTCATGTCTTTATTCAGAGGAATGCACTGACCCATTTAGGTGGCACACCGCATCGTTGAAATGCATGTGAAGAGTGCCTGACGGTGGTGGTATTCAAATCCAACACCACCAGAAAAACACATGAACGTCGATGGATGTATGCCAAAATTTTCACGCAGGCGTCTAATTTTAGTTTTTAACCTTTCCAGTGCCCTGAAGATGCCTTCAAAATCTCAAGAATCACTGACCTCTTCAGAAAATATTGGCCTAAATGCTTTACAAGTACTTTACATCGTTAAAAAAGTATTAACAAAGTTTTATGGACATGAGTAATCTTTAATGATTGCCTTCAGCCTTGCAGGCAGCGTGCAACTACTTATTTTGAGAGAAATGCTCGGCGCAGCTTGAGAAAGGACAGCCCATGCCCCTGCTAGCAGAGGAATGAAGGCCAAAAGGATGCAGTAGCAACTCAACTATCCTTAATTTCAGACATCCTCAGTGACGCTGGCTCTAAGAACTGGAAGTCCCTGGATGTGACTGCATGCATACATGTGCACATTATGAAACAACTGATGGCTCAATGACTATTTTTAATTAGTATTTTCCTTTTAAATGCTCCATTTACCCTCTTAGCACAAGGTATTTTTGCCATGTGCAGTTTTTATTGGAGTAAACGTACTCCTTTCAGAGAGTTCCTTCAAGCCAATTCAGAGATATCTTGACCCTCTTTTAATGCTTTTCCTTCCTATGACTCATTCCTTTAATCACAGAAGCTCCATCCAACCTGGCCTTGAATGTTCCCAGGGATGAGGCTTCCACCACCTCTCCGGGCAACCTGGGACAGTGTTTCACCACCTCAGTGTAAAAAATTTCTTCCTGATATCCAGTGCAAACCTCTCCTCTTCTAGTTTAAAACTCATCACCCCCTGCCCTATTGCTACAGGCCCTGCTAATGAAGTTTTTCCCCCATCCTTCTTATCAGCACTCTTGAGGTACTGAAAGGCTGCAATAAGGTCTATCCGGAGCCTTCTCTTCTCCAAGCTGAACATTCCCAACTCTCTCAGCCTCTCCTCATAAAGGAGGTGTTCCAGACCTTTGATCATCTTCATGGCCTCCTCTGGACCCGCTCCAACAGCTCCATGTCCCTCCTGTGCTGAGGGCTCCAGAGCTGGATGCAGGACTCCAGGTGTGGTGCCAACACAGTGGAGTAGAGGGGCAGAATGTCCTCCCTTGCCCTGCTGGCCTCGCTGCTTCTGATGCAGCCCAGGATACAAATGGCCTTCTGGGAGGCCAATCTTCTTAATCCCACTTGTGTTTTCTGCAGTGAACACTACATACTCAGATTGACCCCAAGGGTTACAGACTCAAAGGACTGGGGCAGATGAGAGGATATATCAGATAAGAGATCTATTTCAAGCAAAACATTTTTCTTACATCATATACTTTTTAGATTTAATGTCTTTCTAACAAGTAAGAATTCAGGTTATTTATCTTTTTTATATTCAGTAGGTGAAATAAGTTATTGCCATGCGACTGTGTTATACACAGTGATCTGTTTGTCGATTTTCTCTTTGCTGTTTATGGTTTTGGGGTCTTCCTGCTTTTCCAGCCAGAAGATGAAAAATGGCCTGAGCGGTTTCACTTCTAATTCTATCAGCTAAGTGGGTCTGAGTTTTAGCTCATTAGGTTGAAGGTTCCAATTTATTAAGATCTTCATAAAAAGAATTTACATACCAAAATCAATCAACATTTTCAGTTTATTTTCAGAAACTTAGGCTTTTAGTTAGTAATTCTAACTGTTTTGCAGAGCTGCTGTTGTAGTCGAGATGGACAAAGAACAACAATAATTCCTATTTAATAGTCCAAAAGTAAGCAGCACCTTTATTGAAAACGACGGCTGCCCTTTTATATGTTCTACATAACATAAACAGGCATATTAATGGCTAATATTCAACTCCGTTTGCTTAACATTCTTCTGTGCCAACTTCCTCCACCATGCTCTCCCTGTTCCTCAAGCCTGCACCCCTATAATCCTCCTTTTCTTCTTTCTCATGGTCTTCTTCTCACGGGAATACTTTGATACCACCAAGGTCAAAGTTAACCGTCTGCTTTTGAGGATCCATGGCCCTCTGTGAGCCCATACAAGCTGCAATTTATCTGACCCTGGGTGAAAACAAAGCAGAGCTCATTTAACCTATGACTATCTGAGGCTGGTTTGGCCAGCGAGGATCATCCCTGGTCTCATAAGTGCACACTCCATTTCTAACAGGTTCAGAGAAGGTGTTTCCGCAAAGGGCACAGGGCTGCATATGCTGCCCAGGGGAGCCTGGGGAGGCAAAAGAAGCAACATGGACATGGAGCTGTTGGAGCGAGTCCAGAGGAGGCCACAAAGATGATCTGAGGGCTGGAGCCCCTCTGCTGTGAGCACAGGCTGTGAGAGTTGAGGTTGTTCAGCCTGGAGAAGAGAAGGCTCTGGGCAGACCTTAGGGCAGTCTCCCAGTACTGAAAGGGGCTCCAGGAAAGCTGGGGAGGGTCTCTTGATCAGGGAGTGCAGGGAAGGGACGAGGGAGAACAGTTTGAAGCCAAAAGAGAGGAGACTGAGATGAAATCTTGGGAAGAAATGTTTTCCTGTGAGGGTGGGGAGGCCCTGGCACAGGTTGCCCAGAGCAATGGTGGCTGGCCCCTCCCTGGAGGTGTTCAAGGTTGGATGGGGCTTTGAGCACCCTGATCCAGTGGGAGGTGTCCCTGCCCATGGCAGGGGGTGGAACTGGATGGGCTTTGAGGTGCCTTCCAACCCCAACCGTTCTGTGCTTCTATGATTCTACGAATATCCTGAGGTCAGAAGATTGTGCAGGGTCGCTGAAAGGTAAAGATCCATTCTGCCTGGGATCGGCGTCACACATTTAGGAGAGCAGAGAAGGTGGCAGCAAACAGGACTATTGCTTCTTCCTTTCCCTCGTTGGCAAGGTGCAGGGGGAGAGGTCATCCTTCTAGGAAGGAGAAGGCAGCCAGTTACCTGCCTACATCAACTCCCTGGCGTTGCATAAGGCTTCATTTAGTAATGAACTTAATTTAAGCACGCATGTCCCTGCCCTTGCCTCGCTGCTTGGCGTTATGGACTTGCAGGTCCGCTTATGCTAAAGGGCAGAGCAAAAATAAACCTCGCTACTCCCAGGCATGTTCCACCAGCCTATGCCAGAGCGCGGGCTGTTGGCCAAATACTTTGGATATGAAGTGAACCCGTGCTGCAGGACAGGCTGGGACCTGCTTTGCGAAATGCATGGCAATGACACCAGGGTCCTCCTTTTACCTTGGCAGCTGCCACCGTCGCCACAGCAGCTCTCGCTGTGCCCAGCCCAGCGCTGACCTGGCCCTTCTTCAGACGGAGAACTGCTCCGTGCCACCACTCACCGAGAGGAGCCTCAAGAAATTCGGTATTGATTAGGGGAGGCTAATTGATTAGCGATTAGGGAATACTGATTAGCACTGTGCCCAGCACTGGTACCAGGAGCCCCGCGGCAGGTGGAGCACAGTGCCTGGTACTGGTACCAGCACAGCACAGTGCCTGGTACCCATACCAGGAGACCTATAGCAGGCAGTGCGGTACCTGGTATCGATACCAGGAGCCCCGGGTAGTTTGGTATTTATTAGGGGAGGCTAACTGATTAGCGATTGGGGAATATTGATTAGTGCGTTTGCCTGATGTCAGTACTAGCACCCCTGCGGTGGGCACAGCGCAGTGCCCGGTACTAAGAGCCCTGCTGTGCCCGGTACTAGTACCAGCAGCCCTGGGCTGGTGGGACGCTGTGCCCAGTAACAGTACCGGTACCAGAAGCCCCACGGTGCCTGGTGCCGGTACCAGCAGGGTGCACAGCACGGTACCCAGCAATGGCATCAGAAGCCCCAGGGAACTTGGTGTTGATATGGGGAGACTAATTGATGAGTGACCAGGGAATACTGACTAGCGCGCTGCCCGGTACGGGTAGCAGCAGCCCCGCGGCGGGCAGAGCCCGGTGCCCGGTGCCCGGTACCAGAGCCCGGTACCAGGAGCCCCAGGGAACTGGGTATTGATCAGGGGCAGATAAGTGATTAGTGATTAGGGAATACTGATTAGTGCGGTGCCTTGTGCCGGTCCCAGCGGAGCACGGTGCCCGGTTCCAGGAGCGCCGCAGCGGTCAGACCGCTGTCCTGCTCCCGAGGCGGGCGGGACTCCATGTCCCACGCCCGGTAACGTCACGCCGCGCCCCCACGTCACATCCCCGCCGGCCCCTTTGTTTTGAGCGGCGGCGGAGAGGCCTGAGCGCACCGCTCTCCTCCGCTCTGCACCGACCGGCGGCTCCCGCGGCGCTCCCGGCTGTGAGTGCGGGCGCGGGGCGGGGGGCGCGGGGCGGGAGCCGCGGCGGGGAAGGGCGGCGCCGGTGCCGGTGCCCGGGACCCCTCGGTGCGTGCGGTGTGACAGCCCCCCCTACCCGGCGGGTACGCAGTCGGGGGCCGGGGGGAGTGCGCGGAGCCCCCGCTGCCCCCGGCCCCGCGGCGGCGTCACGCGGGTCTCCCCGCGCCCCCCGGGCTGGGACGGTGGTGGCGGCACTGGGGGGTCCCGCGGCCGCGGATTGGGCGGGCGGCGGGCGGGGGCGGGGCCAGAGTGCGGGGCCGGGCGCTGATTGGTCGGGGGGCGGGAGGGACTGTCGCTAAGGCGGCCCGGGGTGAAGGTGAGCTGGAGGGCGTGCGGGGGGGGGCGGGGGTGGTGCTGCGCGTGCGCGCGGGGGCACGGGGGGGTGGGGTGCGAGCGTCAGCCGTGGCGGGGCTGCGGTCCCGTGTGTTCAGGCTCCGCGCGCGCCCGTGCTCAGGGCCTCCTGAGGGCCGCGGGCCGTCCCCGTGCCCAGAATCACAGAGTAACCCGAGTGGAAAGGGTCCCAGAAGGAGCATCGAGCCCAGCTCCTGTCCCTGCACGGGACACCCCACCGCTCGCGCCGTGTGGCTGAGGGCACTGGGCAAACGCCTCTGCAGTGTTGTCAGGAGGGCAGCGGGCACTGGCACAGCTGCCCAGGGAGGTGCTGGAGTTGCCATCCCGGAAGGGGTTCAAAACACGGGCAGATGAATCGCTCGGGGATCTCAAAGATCTTTACAATCCAGCGATTCTGTGATTCTATGACTGCTTCCCTGGGAGCTGTTCCCGTGCTCCACCACCCTCTGGGGGAAGAACCTTCTCCTCATGTCCCACCTAACCGTGCCCTGGAATCTTCCTGCCATTCCTTGGGGTCCTGTCCTTGGTCAACAGAGAGAAGAGCTCAGCGCCTGCTCCTCCTCCTCCCCGTGTGAGGAAGCAGTAAACTTCGATGAGCCCCCCGTCAGTCTGCTCTTCTCCAGGCTGAACAGACCCAGTGACTTCAGCCTCTCCTCATACGGTTTCCCCTCTAAACCCTTCCCCAACTCTGTCCTCTCCTCTAGACGCTCTCCGGTAGCTTTAGATCCTTGTTATAGTGGGGCACCCAAGACTGCACCCCGGTACTCGAGGAGAAGCCGCACCAGTGGGGAGCACAGAGCGGGACAGTCAACAGGTGGTTCCCCAGGTGGGCATTGCACCTGCCCTTTCAAGCTCTGCCATCCTTGTGCCTGTGCAGCCCCGTCCCCTCTCAACAGAGTGACTGGTCCCTTTGGGTCTGGGTCAGATGCAGGTCTTTCTGCCACATCAGGGTTCAGTTGGTGTCCATGGGATCCCAACTGTGCCTGGCTGTGCCAGCCCACTCTGTGCTAGAATATTGAATCTTGGGTTCGGTTTTGGCCCTTCACTACAAGGAGGATATTGAGGTCTTGGAGTGTGTCCTGAGAAGGGGTATGAACTGGAGCACAAGGGCTATGGCAGCAGCTGAGAGACCTGGAGCTGCTTATTCTAGAAAAAAGGAGGCTGAGGGGAGACCTCATCGCTGTCTACAACTGTCTGAAAGGAGGTTGTAGTGAGGTGGGTCCTAATCTCTTCTCCCAAGTGACAGCGATAGGACAAGAGGAAATGGCCGCAAGTTGCACCAGGGGAGGTTTAGATTGGATATCAGGAAGGTGATATCAGTCTCGTCCCTGAAGGTGTTTAAAAGCTGGGTAGATGAGGACAGGTACAGTTGGATCTAAAAGGTCTTTTCCAACCAAATGATTCTATAATTCTATGAACCCTTCGGGTGGGAGCCATGCCACTGTCCTGGGCATGGGCAGCAGCTGTGCCAGCCCAGCCTGTGTGGAACCCAGTGCTCTTAGACAAAACCCAGGCTGTGTGAGCAACAGTGAAGATGGGTGGATGGACAGTGCCTTCTCCAGTCTTTGCCGACGGATGCACCCCAGCATACGGTGCTTTTCATTCCTCCAGTGAAACTTGCCTCTCAGGGGACCATATCACTGCAGAGAGGTTCCCACAGACTCAGCGCATGGTTAAGGTGATCTGTGTCACTGCCTGGTTTTGGTTTGTTTTGCTTAATAATCAGGAGTCTCATGTCCAAATCAGTTCCTGTTTTTGCTGAGTGATTTTTCAGGGCACTTAAGGGGTTTTTTGTGTCATTAGCTTGATTACTACAGAATTTTGGCATTCAGAGTGTAGTTTTTAATCAAAGTAGTGTCTTACATTAGAATAAACAATGTCTGCAGTGCAACTAACTCCTTACCATGCCATCCAGCTTGTCCACTTTGAATTCTTGTTTACTATGCTCAGTATTCTTAAGACCTTAAGATCTTAAAGGCATTCAAATCCTTGATTTCTATTGTAAAACAAGATTTTATTGTAAAAAAAGAAAGTCCTTTAAAACCAACAACAGCATAAATGCTTGTGTTTGTTTTTCGGTGGAGGGAAGGGTTATGTGGTTTGGTTTTTTTTTCCTCCTCCCTCTTCCTTTAAAAGAAAACAACTGGAGCACGTGTTGTGGTTTAGCCAAGGCGTTACAGTAGATACAACTGAGTGTTTGTTTTCTCTGACTCGTGTGGTAACCAGACATCAGAGATGGAGCACAAAACACATCAGAAAACAAGATTGTGTTACCTGCAACCACCCAAGAACTAGAGTGGGCCAAACCTGAGTTACGGTTCCTATGCTTCAGAATGCAAACACCATTTACTTTGCAAAGCTTGATTGTGTTACCTCGGGCTTCTGCTGCTCATCTTGCACCACGAGTGGCCAGGACTCATCTACAGGGGCCGTGTGGGTGGCTCCTGCCCTTTTCCAGGGCACTGCCTGTTCCCAGCACCTCTTTTTTTCTCTTCACAGACAGTCACTGGTTCACCCACCCCGTGCAAGTGCTGGCACTGACGTGAGGCGGCAGTGAGTGTGGGCACAGGCTGGAAGCCACCTCCACAGGCAGCAGCAGAAGCCCAGCTCAGCTTCAGGTACTCCTAAATCAACACCCGGAGGGTGAGTTTTGACGGTAGAGCATGGTGCAGCACACCTGATGACTGGGTGTTAACAAAGGGCCTCGCCCAATCCTGCCCGCCTGCTTTCCTCTGCTGCTTTCTGCCAGCCCTGCTAACGGGCCAGAGGAGCTCTGTGACACAGAAGAGACAGGAAAACAGCTGTACCAGAAAGCTGCCAGCTGTGGGCCAGAGCTGCCCGTAATGGAGGGGGGTCAAAATCATGAGAATGTTGTGGTGGAGGAAGAAGTAGTTCAGTGCAGCATAAAACTGATTTGCATAGGAGGATTTACTGATAGAAAGTGTCTGGGCAAACATTTTATATACCTCATTTACCAGCCCCTGAATTGGGCTCGTAGGTTATTTCTGAGGAACATCTTGTGTAGATGAGACTACAGACAGTATAGACGAAAGAAACAGAGGAACTTGATCTTCTGATGAACCCGGTTTAATTTAGAGATGACCATGTGCAGGAGACATCCGTGTCAGAACCGTGTCAATATTTGCAAAGCGTTTATAAAACCTGTTGATAGGAAGTGCAGTTTGTTTTTCCTTTACAGTTTTTGAATGGGTGGACTCCCTGATTTGCATAGGGCCTGTCCATGTTGATCCTTGCTCAGGCGGGCAATCCAATGCATTTTGTATTTTTATATAATAAATTCCAGTCCTTGCATTTGGGGAGAAAAAAACCCTTGTTTTTCTTTTGCATTAATTAAGCTTAAGTTAATTTCTCTGTTTGGTGCTTTACGGGGCAGAGTCTGTAGGTGGCGTGTGTAAGTACTCGTGTACACAGAGGGTGCAGACAACTATATCCTCTTCCAAGTGTTTCCCTCCTTCATGTGCTAAGCAGCTCCACTTTGGGCACGGAATCCCTCTGCCATTCCAGCTTTGGGGTTGAAACAGGGGACAGGCAGCTGGGAGAGATGACATTTTAAACCTACTAGGGCAGGATTTGCAAGAAGGCTATATGCCTGGCTGGCAGAGCTGAAGCTATGATGATGTTGCTGATAGTCTTGTAAATTTTCTTCACTCAAGGAAACCTTAAGAAAGTGATCACCTGGATAGAAATCCAAGCATACTATACTCAAAACCAGTGATTCCTGCAATGGAGTGTAATTATTTTTCCTTTCCATTCCCTTATTTGTGAATTTGCAGTATTTGTTCCCTTGATTAGGTTTTGCTTCATGGATTTTCTTTTTTTTTTAGTTTCCCATTTCTTTAAACCATTGGGATATTAAAAATAAAATCATTCACTGACCATTGATTTTGTGGTGTTCTAGGTTCCAAGGTTACATTGTTTCCTTCAGTGAGCAGTCTTAGCCTTGAGCCCATATTTCCGTTTATTATGGAATGTGTAGTGGAGTGTCTTCTTCAGTCTTCTCACATAACAAGAAAGATCTGATCTTGAAGTGTTTTTTACTTACTTAGCAGTGTTTTGCCCTTTCATGCAATATGCCAGTGTCTTGTTTCTGGTTTCAGGCTAACTTTGCTCTGGAAAAGCTCTGTTAGCTTTGCTATTCTTCTGATGTAATTCTCTGTTGCTGGAATCAAGCCTTTGGGCTTTATACTTCTATTTCCATTGTTATATTTCCCTTTTCTACTACGGATGCTTCGTTTCTCCCCACTTTCTCACGCTGAGTAGTATGGAATTAATTGCAGGTAAAGTTCAATGTAAGGATTAGTGTGTTAGCAACAGAGCTGGTGCTGATGGTTGTTTCTGGTTTTAATCCCGCCTGCGTCATTACAGGGTAAAATGGTTGTGAAATACATTGGATAGAGTATCAGCTGCTGATCAGACTGTCTATTTATGCCTCATTAAAATCTCCCTGAAGCAATCAGTCATTAGATAGCCTCATTGCAATAGTGGTTTTCAGGCATTAAAGTGACTATTTAATTCAAATTAAAATGAAATATTTTGTAGGGTAAATGAGCCATAACAAGAATCTACCTTTTAGTTATATATATATAAATTTTTATATGGCAGATGATAGTTTTAACACCTCTTTTCTCACTGAGTAAATGGCCAGCACACATTCTCTTCTTGCTCTTTGTTAAGATGGTGCCTTTTAAAGGTGCTGTGTACAAAGCCTGTTTAAAAAAAGCCTGTTCATTGTGTTCTATATTAAGCGATGATGTGGCCAGGCTTGGACTGGGTAATTGCAGCTCTAAAGATGCTGGCATGTCAGGAAATGAATTGCTGTGTGGAGCTGATGGTTACTGACTATGTAACTGGAGAATGAGGGGAACTGAACACAGCCTCCTGGGAGCATGAAAAAAATTCTATGAACTTTAAAATAATTCGGTGTGTGTGTCCTTCTAGACACACAGAGGAATATTACATGCAGTTGGAAGGATACCAGTGTTGGACGCAGGAGGGCGTTTTGTCCATCCCCATGCTGCCTCAGTATGTTCTTGTGGACGTTCATCCGGTTCATTTTAAAGCTCAGGAGTGGCAAAAAGCCCTATAGCTGCTGAGTGGTTTGATCAGGGTACCTCTAACATGTACCAACTGCAAAATCAGTTGCATTTTCTTCACCTGCAGCCTTCAGTATTGACATATATAAACATTTGAGTACCTGATTTTTGCAGCTTCAGTGCTCTGATTGTGTGTTTGCGTGCTGGGGGGATGTTGTACATGATGTTTCTGAAAAGCGTTCGAGCAAAAAGTTTTGCTAATAATTATTTTCTAGCAGTATTTTGGGAAACAGTCTCCCTGTCCTCAGGAAGTTGCCCTTGTTTCTTTTTTTCAGTTTTACTCAAACAAATGTATTTCCTTCTTCATTCTCTTCTGTGCATGAACAGTTTACATTAAATTTTAATTGAATCTTAGTTTATCAATGAACTAATTTTTGGATGCTAGGAATGAACTGGTAACACTGGAATTCCCCAGGGAAGTGGTTGATTCCTCTCCACTGGACACTCTTAAGGCTCAGCTTGGCAGGGTGCTGGGCCATCTCATTGAAACTATAGATCACCTAACAAGGTTGGACCAGATGATCCCTGAGGTCCCTTCCAACCTGACATTCTGTGATTCTGTGAGGTAAGAACTTCCAGTTGAGGTTTTTCATTGAGATAACTGAATGTTATCAAACACCAGTATTACAGGACTTCATTGTGATAGACTTTATAGTGAAAATGGAGTGATTTCTCAACTGAGTTTTTATTTTGCCTGTTCCAGCCTCTTTCTCTCCTTTTTGACCAGGGCTGTTATAGCAGTAACTGGATGCTCTCGCTGAAATGAGGGTTACACTGAAGAGTGAGAAAAGCCCAGACTCTGGATCTTTATCCAGGAAATCTTGGGCTTCTGTCAGTCAGGTGATTTGCTGGAGGCCAGATCTCTTCTTTTTTTTATCTTGAACACTTACATAGTGCCAGTGGTGGTGGGACATTGCGCACTCGCCACGCATGGCACCTGTTCCGCAGGCATATTCTGTATTTCATGTGTAGCAGACAATGGGGTGCACAAGGGGCACGGTAACTTACCCCGTAATCCTGTGTCACCTCTAGTAAAGGTCAAACATTGTGCCAGATCCCAGAGTGACCAAACAAGTCTCTTGTCTCACTCGCAATGAAGTTAAGGTTATACCAGACTGACTACTGACATGTTTGAATTTTTCAGACCGTAGCACCACGAAGGAGAAACTCTGCAAGCTTTTCTCAATGACTCTATAGCCAACTGATGTAACAATGGTACTAATATTGGGACGCAGACTGAATAGAGAGGATAGTGGGATACGAGATTCCCCTGCAACCAAGCGGAAAGTTTTTGAAATGGACCCAAAGTCATTGTCGGGCCCTGAGTTTTTTGACTTCTCCTCGGGATCATCCCATGCTGAAAGCATTCTTCAGATCTTCAATGAGTTTCGAGACAGCCGGTTGTTCACAGATGTGATTATCTGTGTGGAAGGGAGGGAGTTTCCCTGCCATCGAGCTGTTCTCTCGGCCTGCAGCAGCTACTTCAGGGCTATGTTCTGCAATGATCACAGGGAAAGCAGAGAGATGCTGGTGGAGATCAATGGCATTTTTGCTGAAGCTATGGATTGCTTTTTGCAGTATGTATACACTGGCAAGGTGAAGATCACTACGGAGAACGTGCAGTATCTCTTTGAAACATCGAGTCTCTTTCAGATTAGTGTTCTGCGCGATGCCTGTGCCAAGTTCCTGGAAGAACAGCTGGATCCTTGCAATTGCCTGGGAATCCAGCGCTTTGCAGATACGCACTCGCTCAAGACGCTGTTCACCAAGTGCAGGAATTTTGCTCTGCAAACCTTCGAGGATGTGTCCCAGCATGAAGAATTCCTTGAACTGGGGAAGGATGAGCTCATTGATTACATTTGCAGTGATGAACTGGTAATCAGTAAGGAGGAGATGGTGTTTGAAGCTGTCATGCGCTGGGTGTACCGGGCAGTTGACTTGCGAAGACCAGTGTTACACGAACTGCTGACACATGTCAGGCTCCCATTGTTACACCCAAACTACTTTGTTCAGACTGTGGAAGTGGACCAGCTGATTCAGAACTCCCCAGAGTGCTATCAGCTGCTGCATGAAGCCAGGCGGTACCATATCCTTGGAAATGAGATGATGTCTCCTAGAACCAGGCCACGCAGGTGAGCAAAACTTTTTTTTTTGTGCTTATTTCTGTAAGAGAAGGACATTATTTGGTACAGATATTTGGTACACGTATGCCCAGAAACATGTCTCTTGCAGATTATTTTGTATTGCATTCTGGAGCCACTGCAGTTACACTTCTGTACTTCCCCACAACACGCAGTGTTCACACAGCTCTTGAAAATACACTTCAGTGAGTCTTTTTATGCAGATCACTTTATTGCTATGAAGTAAACATAGCAATGCTCAGGTAGCTGAAGTTGTTACTACCTTGCAAGTAAAACATCTTCTAAAGGTTAACATTTGTTAGGTGAGATCTTGAGTTATGTCATACAATAGCAGTGTCTTGAAAAGAACTTACTGTGCTATAGCAGGTAAACCATTCCATTTCTCAGCCTTCTTTCATTTTAAAACCAAGTGGTGTAAGCGTACAGGACACTGCAGGGGATGTGGGTGGGGATGTACATTCAGAGCATTCGCTTGCTACGTCACAAATACTTTACAGGTGGAGTAGTACCTGGGTTTGTAATAGACAACAACAGGTTCTGAACTGTAAAGAAACTAAATCTTGCATTTTTAAAGAATTATGAAACAGGTCCTGAAGTATTTCATACTTACTGTATGACATTTTAATGATTCAGAATTGCTGCTACTTAACCATGCGTTGCACACATAGCTGGCTGAACTTGCAAGAAGAAATGAGGAAGAGTCCATTAGTGGCATTTATGAGCAATGGTGGTTATGGGGGTTTTTTTCTTGAAAAATATTTTCCCAGTAAAAGCCTTCCCTCCATATGACAGCTGACCAAATAGTTTATTGTTAACACCAGCTGATTTAAGCTATAGTTATAAAATCCGGCATTATATTAAGGTGATGCAGTGATCTGGTCTGGACAAACCAATTATGTCAGGAGTTACTTCTCTTTATTTACTCTTAGTCATATGTGGCTGCTGCACTGTGACTGTGCAAGGAACCTGTATTTTTTTTTGTCATGTGTTAAAGGCTTGCTTATGAGGGGGGAGGGAGGGACACTTGGCAAGCATTTGCCCACAAATCGATTTCCAGTCCTAAGTCCTGCTGGGAGAGAAGAAATTCTGCTTTAACTCCTTTCAGCCCTGCTGCCAGGTGTTGGAAGCTGTATGCTGCTGTGGAGGGTCCTTGGAAACTTCTGAGTCATGGCAGTGTGGAAAGTGGTGTCGTGGCACTGGTGAGGCTGCGCCTTGAATCCCATGTTCAGTTTTGGACCCCTCACTCCAAGAAGAACATTGAGGGGCTGGAGCTTGTGCAGAGATCAGCAATGAAGCTAAGGAAGGGGCTGGAGAACGATTCCTGTGAGGAGTGGCTGAGGGACCTGGAGTTGTTTAGCTTGGAGGAGGCTGAGGGGAGACCTCATCCCTGTCTACAACTGCCTGAAAGGAGGCTGTAGTGAAGTGAGTGCTGGTGTCTTCTCACAAGTAACAAGACAAGAGGAAATGGCCTCAAATTGTGCCAGGGCAGGTTCAGATTGGGTATCAGGAAAAACTTCTTCACCTAAAGGGTTCTCGGGCACTTGCAGAGGCTGCACAGGGAGGTGCTGAAGTCACCATCCGAGGCGGGATTTAAAAGATGGACAGGTGAAGTGGTCAGGGATGGTTTAGTAGTGGACAGGTACAGTCAGACTCGATCTCGAAGGTCTTTTCCAACCATGTGATTCTGTGACCACAGAACTCAAACCAAAGCTGTCCTTGTTTCATGAGCATTTGGAGAGGGGCTGTAACTTGGTCTTGGTGTGGTGTTTGTTATATGGTTATTACTCAATTCAATAAAGAAAGCAAGAGCCCTCAGACCAAGCAGCATGGTCAGAGTGTACAGGGTGTGTGTACTTGGGACTGTGGATAGCCTTCGTGTAGCATTCCAGTTTGGAGATGAAGTACCTTGCCTAACCCTGGTAGTTTTTCTTGCTTGAGGGAAGGGCATTGGTTTGGGATTTTGTTGGCTTTGTTGGTTTTACTGCTGAGTGTATTAAACCTCACTGGGAATCTGAGCAGGCAGGAACAAGAGAGGTAATTTACAAAGAGAAAAACTGGGTGGCTTCCCAGCAGGATTTTTTTTCCCCTTCTCTCTGCAACATTCGTGGAATAGTTCTTTGTCATTTGTTTCTGTTGCCTATAGCAAGAACAGATTGTGTTTTAAAACAGGCCCTCTTTCCCCCCATGTTTTCATCACACCTTGTCTGGGTGTTTCTAGGGGTTTAGGGAGGAGAGGATTCTGGAGAGCTCTTTTCCTTCTCTCTTGCCTTCCTCCAAGTTCGTCCTTGTATAAACTGTTTCTAAAAGGAGACAGGCTGGAGAAGTTGCCACGCCCGTGGTTTTACTGAAACATCTGGAAATTAATGATGATTCTTTGTATGGGTGCATGTACCTCTATGGGCAGTTGGGGCTCTGCCCTTTTTTTTTTCCTTTAAAAGAACAGTGTGGATTGCAATTCCCTGTTGATTTTTTTTTTTCTGTTTGAAGCCAGTGAAGAGTTACCTGAAGTAAATAAAAGCTAAAACATGGCTTACCAGTTGCCTGTTTGCTTTTCTGCCACTTGGCATCATTGACACAGGTCTTTCTGAGACAGCTTTTCAGTGATGTCCTTGGAACAACATAGTGACGTCTTGAGGTTGCCTCTCATGCTCCTTTCAAGTCTCTCTTGTCACCTGGTTGTGTTGCACAGCCGGTCTCCAAGCTGAGATCAAGCAGAGCAGTAATCATTTCGGTATACAAACCCAAACAGGCTCTTCCTGCCGTACACTTTCAAGTGTCTTCAGATTTTCATGTACCTGTGAATTCTTCAGTTGCAGTTTCTGTTCAGCTCTTTAATAGCAATATACAAGTGTTCTCCTTAGTTAGAAGTTATTACATTTATATTTATATTTTAGCACATCCTTTTTGGTTGCTTTTGGAAAGCTTTAGCGTAGTCCCTTATTTTTCCTGCAAGGACCTGAGTATTTCACATCACATTTCTGTCTATTATCCCATCTACTAGGGACTAACAAGGAAAATTAACAGGGAAAAAAAAGTAGTGATTTACCAGAATTCCTGTAATTTGTCTCCTCAACTTAGATGTTTTTAAATGCAGTCTGTTTGAACTGCTGTAAGTTTGTCTGTCCAGCTGCTGCTGCGCTGGCTGGCGTTCTTTCCTTGTGTACAGATCTGCATGTAACTTGGGACCCCTATGGAAACCTGTTGGTTGTCTTCCACTCCCTCTTTTCTATTTTGTGCACCTTTTCCTGAAGAGAGTGGCTCCTGGAATCTCTCTAGTGCCTTGGTTAGCTCACCTCTTTTATTTTGCTCTCACACCACTTCTTGTGAGGGCTCCAAGGACTTTCTGTATCACTGATTGAGATGATAGCTTTTTCATTCAAATATATCCCTACTTCTTTTCTGGAATTAGCCCTTGCCTCTCTGTTCTCTTTGTATACTCCTACATTTTGAATTAATTTTTTTTTTTAAACCGATGTGCCCCTTTTCGTATGCAAAACCTCTTTTGGAACTAAGCTTAGAACCTATGCAGTGCAAGACTCCTTCAAGAAAACATAACAGAGAAAATGCTTCTGAGCTGAAGAAAGGTTGTGGTTACAAAGACTAATATGTTGGGAACAATTTTACTTTTCTGTGGATTTGAAGTACTGTGCTAAATTAATATTTCCTTTACGAAGCAAAATTCCATTATAGCAATTCATAAAGAGCATTCTCTGATGAAAAATTTTTGGTTCATTTAATTTTAAAATAAAAATGGATAATCCAGTACAGTAAACTTTTCAGTCAGGAGGTGGAGACCTTGATTATAATCAACCGCCAAACCTCTCCTGTATGTGCAGTTAGTATTTGGGCTTACTTCTAACACAGACTGAGATGAGTATCTTGCTTTTAAGGAAATTCTCTTTCTGCTTAGCACATTGCTGGCAAAGGAACTTCCCCTCTTTCATCCTTTGAGAGATTCTTTTCAGAGTTTATCCTCAAAAAAGCAACAACCAGTAACAGCAAATGCTTAGAAACCCAGGAACAGGCACCACCTCAAAGCTGAGGAGCTGGAGAGGGTGGTTCTGCCGACGAGTTCAGTGCCTTAGTGTGTGTTCTCAGATACATATCGCCACTGTGTCATCTTACAGTACATTAGCATTTAGCCTTGCCTTTGCCTGTTTAAGATATCCTGAGTAGAAATATATATAGTGTATTTAAATAGTGCTGTGTGGTAACCAGGAGGTAGAAGGGCTAACTAGTTTTGTTCAAAAAGGGGAAAACATCATCAGTGCATAAGTTCACATATTAGGAAATGTGGGGCAGATCATGCAACTTTTATCTCAAATGAACCATAAGTCATATTTTTTTTAAGAGAGAGGACTGCACTACTCTGCAATGGTATGAATATATTTCCATACTGGAATCAAAGTTAAAGCACAACACAACAAAAAGGCTTATCAAAAAGAAAATCACTCTTGCATTCAGTTTTACTGGATTAAAAGGCAGCAGTCCTTGAAATAACTATATCAGTGCAGAATCCTTTAAGCTAAAAATGCCCTGAAAAGAAGGGATTGTGACAAATGCTTGCAAGAAACTATAGATTTGAGAGGAGGAACACAAGTTGGTCATACTTTGATTTGCATTTCAGAGAAGGTTGGTTGACTACATTCAAATGTGGATTAACATGTAACAAGTTTTGTTCCTGCTGTGAATGTAGAATGTGTCACGCAGAAGCGTCAGGAGGAGGAGAGTGGGAGTATGGAATAGAATGTAAAGGTTTATTTCTGTACCTTTCAGGCTGTCCAATGCTTAATTTTTTTGCTTTGTGCTTTTATTTTGGTCTTTTATTTCAGCATCCCTTGATGTTTCCTTCCATCACTGCATTTGTTTTTCTCTTTGGTGCATTGGCTCTAAGGTCTCTTCTTTTCCCTTGTTTTGGTGACTGTGTGCCTTAAGCTTTTGTTTGTAGGAAATAACCTAAAACATTGTAAACTTTTTGAATATTTAAGCAATGTAAAGTACTATGAATTTTGTAAAACTGGGGAGGGATCTGGTTTCAGTGTAAAACGGATTGCTCATCTCATTGTCTCGGGCCTCGCTTGAACTCTACACATACGGTGAAAGGAAAAATATTATTAGAGTGAAGGCTTTCTGTATTGTTTAATTGTTTGATTTTTACATGGAAGGTTGTGCAGTGCAACTCCACCACTTGGAGAGAACACCTGGTGTGTGGTAACTTGCAGTGTCATGAGGCAGCTGGGAACAGCGAAAACCTCTTGCTAAATTACTCTTCTTTATTCTTTGCTGTAGAAGTTAACGCTAAACACTAAACTTCCCGATTTTCACACAGGATGGAACACAATGTTGTTTGGTCTCCATGCACTAATAAATGTCTTTTACATCTTAGTTCTCTGTGTTTGTTTTTTTTTAGATCAACTGGTTATTCTGAGGTGATAGTTGTTGTTGGAGGCTGTGAACGAGTCGGAGGGTTTAATTTGCCGTATACCGAGTGCTACGATCCTGTAACAGGAGAATGGAAGTCACTGGCTAAACTTCCAGAGTTTACTAAGTCTGAGTATGCGGTGTGTGCTCTACGGAATGATATTCTTGTTTCAGGTGAATAATATTAAAAAAATTAAGACTTCTTTGTTTCTTCGTTGGGGGGGGTTTTTTTGTTTGTTTGGATTTTTTAAGTAATGTGGCAGATCTTTGTACTGTGAACTTGCAGAAGCTCAACCAAAGGTTGTTTTCTGATATAAACGGGAACATCAGCCCCGCACCAGCGTTGCTTCAGGCACAGGTGTTGTTTGGCATTTTGTTTGTCAGTTTTTTACAGCTGATTCCAGGATATCTGTTGTATTTAAGGAGACTGGCTTACACTCGGTAAGTGTGGCTGCTGTAAAATACAGTGTTGGCCTGTTTGCAGCAACAGCTGGAGAAATTATAAACAAGAATTCCCAAACAGGCTTTTCCCAGCAGCATTTTCTCTGCTACAAACCCACGCTGTGTGCTGGTTGGAACCACCAGTTGCTGGTGACTCGCTCCTGTCAGATGTCTGCCTCACCTCCCAGAGAAAAACAGATAAAGCTGCTCCTCGTTGCGGGAATGTAAAATGGAAACATGTTCCTTTTAGCACCCGAGTCGGGGATCCATTTATACCAGCCGTTCATAGCAATGTGAGCAATACCCGTAGCATTTTAAACACCTCTCAGGTGGTTGGGTGAATTGTCGGGTCCATCTGCTGGTTTAGACCCAAGCCCCACGTGATAGTTTAACCAAAGAAGTTGTCTCTTCATGTAGTATCTGTGCCCTTTGAACAAGTGTAAAAGACAGAAGGTGCGTGCAGGAACCAAAAAGAGGAATAGCTTGTGGTGTGCCCCGAGGCAGAGAAGAGGTTAAGATTTTCCAGTGTCTCACTCAGGTGGTTGACACTAAAGGAAATTTGAAGAGCATGGGCAGAAGCTGTTGAAGTGCATTCCCATCTCAAGAAATAACCTAACATGATCAAAGTGTGTTACAGGGAATAGCACACAGGTAAAATAATTCACTGCCCCTTTTCATGCCTGAAAGCTGCTGAAACTGTTTTTTTCAGTCTGATGTATAAATATAAATTAGAAGGGCAACGAGGCTGGGGAGGGGCTGGAGAATAAGCCCTATGAGGAGACACTGAAGGAACTGGGGTTCTTTAGCTTGGAGAAGAGGAGGCTGAGGGGAGACCTCATCCCTGTCTACAACTGCCTGAAAGGAGGCTGTGACGGGGTGGGTGCTGGGCTCTTCTTCCAGGTGACAGTGATAGGACAAGAAGAAATGGCCGCAAGTTGTGCCAGGGGAGGTTTAGAACATTGGGAAGAATTTCTTTACTGAAAGAGTGGTCAGGGATTGGCACAGCTGCCCAGGGAGGTGGTGGAGTCACCATCCCTGGAGGTGTTTAAAGGATGGGTGGATAAGTTCCTTAGGGACAGGGTTTAGTAAGGAAGCAGGCACGGTTGGACTCAGTGATCTCAGAGGTCTCTTCCAACCTTATGATTCTGTGATTCTAATATAAATGGATCTTTATGAAGGGATATAAAATTTTCATTGCCAGCTGTAGAGGGGCATGCTAATAGTTAACTTTTCTCAATCAATAATTAATTTATTCAAACTGTTGTATTTTGTTTTTAAAGGTGGAAGAATCAATAGCCGGGATGTTTGGATTTATAACTCACAACTTAACATTTGGATCAGAGTTGCCTCCTTAAATAAAGGCAGATGGCGTCATAAAATGGCTGTTCTTCTTGGTAAAGTAAGAGAAGTATACTTACAGGATTTTCTATAGTGGGGATGTTTGCTGTATATGAGAACACAGTGGGAAAAACATACCTACATGTTTAGTATTACTTTGTATTTCCTATCAAATAATTTTAAAAATACATATTTTCAAATAAACAAACAATTAGGCTCTTCCTCGAACACACGCTCTGTGGACATGAACATCATGTTACCCTAAGTTATTTATTTTTTGTTGGGTTTTTTTGTCATCCCCACAAAGCAATTTTTTGGGAAGCAAAAAAGCATCTGGATTTGCCTGTGCTTCAAAAGTGCTGTCAAATGTTTAATGGTTTACGCCCTTATTAACAGAAACTGGTACTGCTTTGAATATCCATGCTGTGCTTTCTTATTTAATGTTTTATATTGAAATTAACCAAATGTATGCTGTGGGGAAATGGCAGGGTTTGTTGCATTTTGAAGGCATGTGTTCCTTAACATAAAACAGTGGTTGGGTTTAACTGCCCAGGGAAGAGTCCATTAATGAAAGTTAAGATGTACATGTGACCCCACCTGGAGCCCTGTGTCCAGTTCTGGAATCCCCAACATAAGAAGGATATGGAACTGTTGCAGTGGGTCCAGAGGAGGCCACGAAGATGATCTGAGGGCTGGAGAACCTCTGCTATGAGGACAGACTGAAAGAGCTGGGGTTGTTCAGCCTGGAGAAGACTCCAGGGAGACCTTAGAGCAGCCTCCCAGTATTGAAAGGGGCTCCAGGAAAGCTGGGAAGGGGCTTTTTACAGGGCGCAGGATGAGGAGGAACGGCTTTAAATTGGAAGGGGGAATATTAACGTTGGACATTAGGAAGAAATTCTTCACAATGAGGGTGGGGAGGCCCTGGCCCAGGTTGCCCAGAGAAATTGTGGCTGCCCCATCCCTGGAGGTGTCCAAGGCCAGGTTGGATGGGGTGTTGAGCCCCCTGATCCAGTGGGAGGGGTCCCTGCCCATGACAGGGGGTTGGAACTGGATGGGCTTTGAGGTCCCTTCCAACCCAAACCATTCTGTGGTGTCTCTTGGACTTCTTAGATGAGACTTGCAGCTGGAGCAAACAGAGGGCAGAAGGTAGACACAAATAGTAATGAGCCTTGCTTCTCAAACATGAGAGAAGCAACAGGAAAGGAAAGAAAATTTTACAAACTGAGATGAAGCAGTGTTTTTGTAAGCAAGTAGGAAAGAAGCAAAACACAGAAAATTGAAGGTAAATTCAGATGGACTTTCGCTGCTGCTGAATGCAATCTGTAAAAAGAGAAATGCAGAGAAGTGTCTTTTTTAGCGAATGCCATTCAAATAGGAAGTTTCTGTCTCCGTATTAATACTAGTATGGTACTAGTATGTCGCTCCACATGTGACTGAATGGAACTCTTCAGGAAGCCTTTTTCCCATTATTTTTAGACCATATTCTTCTCTTTCTGTGTATAAAGTAAAAATGGAGGGAAGTATCCCTTCACAGATCTAGCAAATTAGGATTCTTGCCACTTCAAACTAATTTAATTTCATATGTAAATGTAATAACTACTCTAAAAATGAAACGATGATAGTTTTCACCACTCTGCACAGGTCTATGTTGTTGGAGGATACGATGGGCAAAACCGCCTCAGCAGTGTTGAATGCTATGATTCATTTTCGAATCGATGGACAGAGGTGGCTCCCCTTAAAGAAGCTGTGAGCTCCCCAGCAGTCACCAGCTGTGTTGGCAAACTGTTTGTGATTGGGGGTGGTCCTGATGACAACACGTGTTCCGACAAGGTCAGTTGATTGTCTTGGATTGCATCTTCTGCCTGTGGTAAAAACAGTACTGCTGATTTGAAAGCGGGTCACACAGGGATCTGTTTTAACTGTTCTACTGAATGGAGTATGGAATTGGTGCTTCGGCTCTCTTGTGTAAGCTGTGTGGATGTGCCAGATTATTATTTCAGTTAGGCTTTTAATCTGAAATGCATGTATTTGTTTTCAGGTTCAGTCTTATGATCCTGATACTAATTCCTGGTTGCTCCGTGCGACTATCCCTATTGCAAAAAGATGTATCACGGCTGTGTCTTTAAACAATCTGATCTACGTGGCCGGTGGGCTGACCAAAGCGATATACTGCTATGATCCAGTGGAGGACTACTGGATGCACGTGCAGAATACGTTCAGCAGACAGGTAATTAGCACTAAAAGCATGTAGATATCTGAAAGGTATTTTTTACATTAATATCTTGTCATGAAAGGAATACACACTTGTTTAAGCTGTTAAAATTTCATCTCTGATTCCATTTGTGCTTTACTTCATCTATATAATTCAAAACCTCGCAGAAGAGGCAGTTGCTAAGGTCTGTGTCACTGTTAGCCAGTCCAGACTTTTTGTTTGAGAGCAGTTACTGTTGGAGAACAGTGTAACAGTATCATAGACGATGTTGTGATTGTATAAAAATTGATTTCTGTCAAGTTCTGATTAAAGCCTTTCAATGTAACAAAAAATACTGAAGCCTATTTTTACAGTGTGGAAATCCTTACTGTGTAACACAGAAAGTGTCTGACTTAAGCAGCGAGAGCTGCATCACTTCCACATATGGATCACTGGGCAGGACTTAAAAATGTATCCCCTCAGTAGTAGAGCGTGTGTGTGTTGGTTAATTTTCCCCATGTTTTTAAAACATCAATCACAAACTTTAGATACTTGCCTTAACAGAAATTTGTTCTTTTTCCTGGCCCTCCCTCTGTTCCTGTGTTTTCATCTATGTTCTCTATTTAACTGAATATTTTTTCCATGCCTGCATTTAAGAAAGAAATAAAATCCTATCTCTCTTCCTTTCAAGTAAGACACAGCACTGTCTTTTTCTTATGCACTTTTGTAAGCCATGGCTTTTTTTCCTTTCCCCTGTTTGTATCCCTCTTCAATATCTGTTACTCCTCAAAGGTGCTTCTCTTTGTTCCAGTTTTTTGCATTAATAGTACCTACTTCGATCCTTTTCTGAAAACCTTTGTTCTCTCCTCCTTCCCTTATCTGAGATGTTCAAATGTCAAGTACAGCATTCGGCTGTATTCCATTGTATCCTGTGTCCTGAAATAGACTGTTCTGTAGGATTGTGCTGCTAATTTCCCCAGTTACTGTGCTTCCTGCACTGTCCCTTTCAGGAGGGAACAGCGTAGGCCAGCCTGTTTACAACCGGTAGTCACAATGCTGTCCTTCCACAATGGGGCAGATGTGCAGGAACTGAGGTCTTGTATTTTAAATAATCACATATTCCTTTGTGTGTTTTGAAACAGGAGAATTGTGGCATGTCTGTGTGTAATGGAAAAATCTATATCCTTGGTGGAAGACGAGAAAACGGTGAAGCCACAGACACTATTCTTTGTTATGACCCTGCTACGGGCATTATCACAGGAGTAGCAGCCATGCCCAGGCCAGTATCATATCATGGCTGTGTGACGATCCATAGATATAATGAAAAAGGCTTTAAACTGTAATTTTTTTCTTGAAAAAAGAAGATGGCATAAAAGAATCTAGTGGTCTGCTGCATAACGGGCTTTCTAAATATTCCTGAAGTGGGAAAATGCCCTTTCCCTGCCTAAGTGTCATATGAAAATTATATCCTGTGCCTTTAGAAAAAGGGTTAATTTAACTTATAAAACAAGTCTTCAGATCTGTCCAGTGACCAGAGTTCAGTTATTTCTGCTGTGGGCTCTGGTAGGAGAGCAGTAACAGCACGTTGTACTAGTGTTCAAGAAGTTGCCTCTACGTGTCATTAGTAATTAAAACCTCAAAAGCTTGTGGGGAAGTGCCTTCACAGTCATTTGTGCCTGTGGCCTAAGAAGCGATATCTGCAAGGCGTTTCGTGTTCTGCTAATTGGAAAAATACGCAGGCAAGTCAATTGCAAAGAATGATCTATGATAATTACCTACAATTAAAAAAAAGCTTATATAATTACAATTCATATACACAGCATTCTTACAAGCGGATTACTTGTCTTACTAAGTGGATTTTATGTCAGATCATGCATGGTTTGGAATTTAAAACAAAACAAGCTACATAGGATAAATATCAGAATCTTGGTGGAATGTTTTTTTCTAAAGGAGGGATTGGTTGCTGAGTGAGCCACTGCACCGCTCTGCAGTGACAATTATATACCTTGACACTATGGACCTTATTCATAGTGTTACTAAATGTTTGTGAGAAATACAAGGCTGGATGACACAAAAAAACAGTGACCGCTGAAGGGTAGGCATGCATCTGCAAAGCAGACTTTGAATTCCAGTTCTTTACTTTTTGAATAGTGCAGCCAAAATCTGCGAGTTCACTCTTCGCTCACTGCAAAGTATCTTTAAACTTGTCGAGGAATAAAAGAGGATGAACTCTGGATTCTTCCACTTTTCTGAATCACATTATAAATTACTTGACAGTAGGAGGCAGGGACTCAAGTTGCACCCTACAGCTTATAAATTTGTCTTTTGGATATCTCATCTGTGGAGATGGCAGAGTACCTGCCAGGTGATTCTTGGCCTTTCTTCAGACAATCACTTGCTCTAGCGCAGTTGAACTACTGTGTAAGCTGCTTGGCCACAGATGAAGTAGTTTGGAAGGTGCCTCCTGTCACCAGAAAAATATCTGTGGACCTGTCTACGTAGCCATATGAGGTAACTCCCACATATGATGTTTTGGCTAATTTTGAAGCCTAGGAAGTACCTGCATTTTTTTAAGTCCTCCCTAGATTTCTGTACTAGGTCTCTTTGTTTCCAGTTGGATCATTGAGGCACAAGTTCATAGATTACCGAAATAGCACTTGAGAGCTGGATAACAGATAGGATTGTCTGTGTACCAATTTCCTGTTATTCACCAAAGCCCTCAGGAACTGCCTTTCAAAGGAATCCTGAGGACAGCAGCCAGTAAGGAAGTTGGTCAGTGCCAGAGCAGAAAAAGAAACATAAGGCCCCTTCAGAGACAGCCCTGGCCTTGGAGCTCTGGTCCCTGTGCTTGCTCAGGAGGGTGAAAACGAGCACCACCTCTGGAATGTCATTTGTTCCACTGCACTTTCTTCATCTGTTTTCCCAGATTATTTCTTCATGAGGTGGAAATTCTGACCCTCAGTGAAGCTATTATGCCAGTAATGGGAGTTGTCACTGTCAGTAACATATGGTCATGACTTTTAAAGAGCACTGGGAGTTGCACTTTGATGCATTAACTCATAACCTCAGGAAAGGACACAAATTTCAGTTTTGGGCTGAATACCAAACACTGCTTTGTATGTGTTAAGAATACTGATAAAATGCAAATCTCTGCGAATCAGTGATGTAATTAGGAAGTCGGTCCCTAAAAAGAAAGTCCCTCAGTCATGTAAGACAAATAAATCAGATAAATTAGTATTTTTCTAAGTTTCTTGTGTTTCTGCTCACCAAGTGTTAACTTCATAAAGGTAATTCCAGTACCTGTGAATAAGGTCCACTGATAGCAATGGTGATTGCCCAGTAACTGATACTATGTACTGACACTGTGTATAACTTGTGCCATCATTGTGAATGAAAGTGTCAAAAATTATAGAAGCACTTCATTAGAGATGCAATTTGAAGAATATTCTCTTTTCCTTTGATTTCCTGCGTGTTTGTATTAAAGCTTGTAATGTTGATCGTCATGCTAAGCTGGATTTAAACATTCTTTATTCTGTAGGTGTAGAACAATGTAATTTATGTATAGGTATCTTTTAATCTGTGTTTATAGCACTGCACTACTCTGTAAGTAACAAGGTACTGCTTTCTATGGTTTTAAAGATTCATTTTATAGTTCAGTTGTTTGTTCTTAACAATTTATGTTACATATTATTTGGAAAATGACAGTGTTTAATGAACCAGTAAATGCAGAAGAAGACTTGCTTACAGTTACTGAGAACCTGTATTCAGTGCTGAACAGCCACGTGTGGAGCATTGCTAAGTGGCAGTTATTCATGCAATGATTTCCTTAAAGCAAGCGGTGAATTTTTTCTTTGCTTAACTCTGTAAATAATTTGCACTTGTGGCTAGCTCTGTTAGAACAATTACTTTTAGATGTACTAGAAGAGAAAAATCACTTTTGGTTTAATGAAAATGTACCATTTTTCCAGAAGGATGCATTAATTTGGAAGTCGCATTCCTGAGCCACCTGTCTCTGCTGCATTTCACTTAGGTATAGGTGATTTCAAAGACGTAAACTCTCACTGTTGGGCATGTCTAGCTGCATGCAGTTTATGGGCTTGAGCAGCAACTTGGGGTTTTTGTCTCAGTGAGGAGAGAAAATTATTAATGTCGTTAGTTTAATAAAAAGACTTCCATCATAAATGGTATAGGTTTGGCAGCTCTAAAGCAAAGACGGCTACACGAAGATGTAAGCAGTCTAATCATACATGAGGAGACAGCTCAAGTATCTCCAAAGTCATATCTAAATGACAAATTCTGAGTTGTCTAATATTTCACTTTACTAAACAGGTAATTCTCTTTGAAGTATTTCACTCTAGAGCAGTGAGAGTAAATGTTTTCCTTCTCTGTTTTGATGTCCACTTCATGAGTTACATCCTTCTGTTCTTAGCAATATGATGTTAATTGAGAAGAAAGTTGATGCTTCCTTGCAGCGTGGTTTCAGGAAGGTTCTGAATCAATAACTTCAGTACCACATTATAGTGCAGCCTGTAGCCATCGCCTTTTGGGTGTATTGTGCATTCTCTCACTTTACAGCCATCAAGCATGTAACACCGCTTGGCAATCGCGTAGTTTTACCAGTCAGCTCCCTTCTGGGTAATGCTTAAGTAGGCGTAACTCGGGCAATCTCTTCCATTTTTTGTACCATCATATGATTCATTTTATGTTAGGTCCTGGTATGCGCTTGGAGGATTGGGCGCTGTGCTTTCTACTTGAACACCAAGGGTCCAGAGTTGTACTGACATTTTTTTTATTTAGTTGGCAGCAATGCAGTTCCCATCAGAGATTGCTTTTCTTTCTACTCTCTGAAGCGCAGATATCTTTAATGCAGATTGTGTTGATATGGACCTTTATCATAATGTACTCAAGCTCTTTAAATGATATTTTTAACACTGCAAATTTCTGAGAGGCTGATGATGTAGGAAGAGGAGATGCTGGCCTTGACAAATGCTCAGAGGAAGCTTTGGTCACCTCTGTGTGTTGGTCACTTCTGTTCGAGAGCTAGGACACTGCTGGCTGTTCCAGCTTCTTATTCAAAATAGTTGAGTTCACCACATTATCTTAGGTTATTGCTCAACTTCTCCTGTTGTGGTTTTACTTGAGCTACAAGGACAAAGCAAGAAGCAGTCCCTTTCCCTGTGGCTTTGGGGTTCTCTCCTGACCAAGGCACAGTGATGTGCTGGAGCTGGCAGGCAGAGCCCCGAACTTGGTCCAGCTCCAAAGACAGAGGCAAGAGAGAAACTTGGGGTGCAGGGGGAGATGGCAATGCAGGAGGCAGTGCAGTGCATTTGGGATTTGTACTGCTGAAACCAAGACATTCTAGATGCTCCTAAGTTTGCAATTCCAGATGCTGAAACTTGGGTGGTAAAAATATTTCACATTTGTCAACTCAGTGAGCTTGGATAGAGTGATAAAGAGATGTCATGGCCTTCTACTGGCAATTTTCAAGAAAGCCAAAGGTTCATTTTTTCCTAATTGCCCAACTGAGCAAGTATTTGTGGGTTTTCCCACCACTGAAGATGGCAAAATTTAATTCAAGAGCATGGATAAACTTACCAGACTTGATCGCTGTGAGGCAAAATGACTGGTTTCATCTGAATGTAGTCTCATGCACACAAAGTACAAATAAATGGTTCCTTGTGCCTGGTTAAAAAATCTGAGCAATATAAGCTCAGAAAAGAAGTATACGAGGTAAGCTGAGATGTTTAATCAGAAATTTGCTGTCTGGCTGAGGGCCCAGCAGTGATTTGGGGTTTTTATTTTTAGTATGTCTAGGACACAAGTTCCTTGGTCTTGACTTATTTCAGGTGGCATTAATAAAAGCAGATCTCTGTCAGATGATCGTGCTTGTGCTGTGAGCATTGCCACAGAACGGTGAGCAGCCTCCTGACAACCCCAAACCACATGAGAACTGTGTCTTCTCTGCATGCTGGCGTTGCGTCAGCTGTCCGCTTTAACTAGTGTTACACAGAAATCCATGTTACTCTATGTATATAGCCCTGATAATATTACTGTTTAAGAACTCTACCTGCAGAAACATTTTTTTTTCCTACTGTAGGGCTCCAGTCTGTGCTTCTGTGTTTATGTTTGCACATCTGTGTGTGTGGATAATTTTGTGATCATTTTCTCATAACGCTGTTATACGTAATGCACATAAAAGCCCTTGTATACAGTATGTTGATAATGTAATTATGGCTTACTTTGTATTATTAGTTCCAAAGAAAATAATGTGTGTTAACTTTGAAAATGCCTGTGCCTTGAATTCCCCTATATTTTTATCTATGGGAAAAAGAGCTTGGATTACTTCTCCCAGTTTGTTATCTTTATTAGGATCGGTCTTAACTGTCCAGACTGTTGATGTCCTTCTAAGAGAAATAAATCTTGCCATTCATTAACTTGAATAGTTAAACTTCTTGTTTAGAATATGCCTAGAATGCTTCCATTATTACAGTGCTATGACAGATTTAATCTAGGGAAATCAGTATTTGTATTGTTCCAGTTTTTTGTTTCCAGCACTCCTCAGTGACAAAGGATTTGAGTTTATAGCCTTCGACTGTCCTTAACGTGTACGGTTTCTTGGCTTAGTCAATAGCCTCTACAATATTTCTGAATGCACCAACTTGTCAGTCATGACCGTCTTGTTCAATATATGGAACATGAAGCAATAATGTGGTGCATAATACGGCAATAAGCAGATCAAGAGACTTGAATGTAATGTACTATTCCTGATTTCATCAGTGTAAATGCTGGACCTGTGAGTTATTCTCCTTTTAGTGCACCTGTAGCAATTTGGAGTGAGATTAATAGGAGCTACTTGGCCATGGAAAGAGAGTTTACCTCCAGAACTGTTACTCATATATTTTATCTTCACCTGAAATCATATTATAATTTTCCTTCTTTGCTGAGGAAAACAGCAGTTCATGTTATTCCTTTATTTACTGAGTCATAAAAGGCGTGGTTCCGCGAAGAGCTGATCTTGTCTTCAAGAACAACCTGGTGCAGCACAAATGACAATTGAACAGAAAGAGTGCAGACCACTTTCTGTGTGCCACAGTCAGCGTAACATGATCTCGCATATAACATTGTCTTCAGATTGTGCTGACAGTAGTGATTTTGTAACATAGCACAATTGCAATAACACATGTTATATTTAAATATATTTCTTGCATAATTCTTTGGAAGTTTTTTAAAGTTCAGTGTACCTAATAAACATTTGCCTTTTGAGTAGCTCACTGTGTTTTATTTAGGTTATGAGAAGTTCCAGGGTGGAGCTTTGTGGCACAGGGAAAAAACTCCTTCCTGTTTTTTCTGGGTCATTTAAGTTGTTGGATTCTGCCCCATTGCAGTGTCCGTATCTATCCATCAATCCATTCTTCTCTCTCCCAGGCTGGGTGTTTTTGTTGCTCATCTTCCTGTCCTCGTCATGGAACGTACCTGTTGACCTGAAAGGCTAGAGGCTGTGCAGAAGAGTAAACTTGGAAAGAAAAGTGGAAAAATGATCAAGCAGGGGGGTGGGATGTGAAATACTGGTTAGTGCTAGGGGTTGTGATGGGGGAAAGATGTGAATGGACTTGGAAGACAAAACCAGCATGGGAAATCAGGAAAAGGTAACGGTGCTAGGAAGGTGACTGGTAATATAGACTGGAAAGACAGAAAGTTTATTCTCTGAAACTGGCTGCTTGCCACCTCGAGGTACCACCCGCCAAAGGCAGGGTAAGGGCTCCGACTGGGATGGGGTGGTACTGGTGCAGCTGAACTGATACGAGGAAAGTATTTGGTTCAATACCCCTTTTTTTACAGATTATATCCACCTTTTATGTATTTCCTAGTGAAGTACGAGCTGTACTGGCTTTCTCTTACCTGTTATGTGCAACTTGGAGCTCAGGCTCGTAATTTGCACTTCATGTAATCCTACTCTTGCCTTCTTCCCCAATAAACATTTATTTTAGATACTGCGGCAGCTGGGTGCAGCTTCCATAGCTTTGCCGTGTAGGCCACTGAGATCGAGTCTGTGTCACAAGTCCATTCCTTGTGTGGTGTGTTCTGATATGGGGTGTTCTGGATATACCAGAACCCAAGGCTCTGATACTCGATGTACTCTGTCTTTGCCATGGAGATCTAAGTGTAAAGAAAGATAAGCTCTTTGTAGAAACCGTGCCAGACAATGTGCATCGTAATGGAACTTTAATGGACACGATGATACTGCTGCATCTTTCTTTTTGTGCTTCTGAAACAGCTGTGATTTTCAAAAGCTTTGAACACCGCCCCACAGAGATGAGGCACTCTGTATGTTGTACTATTGAGATAGGAAGTGGTTTTCAACCTCCTAACATGAAATAAAACTTGGCAAGCCAATAGCATCTGCTGCAGTTCTGCAGTGTGGCCAGACTTGTTTACAGCAACCAAGTGGCTCTTGCTGTGATGCCAAAAGTAAGTTACGACCAAGTTCAATGCTTGCAGAAGTTTGTGTTCCTGAAAGAAATAACATTGTCTGAAATGGAATCCTCAGACTGCAAAGCAATGGAAATAATTCTGAGGGCTGGAAGCCCATCTTAAAATATCTTAAGTCTTAAAAATACACAACTGGCAACAGTCTTTTAGCAACAGCCTCTTGTTCGTCTTTCTGTTAAGCAGGAAAAAGGAATACAATTGCACCAAACTACTTACATACTTTTCCTGATAAGCACGATACAAATTTGAGTGTAAGAATCGTCTCAATCTATTTGCCATAGTTACTTTTGTTCCTGGGTAAGAAGTCAGAAAGCTGTTATAGTGGTGGTCCTGAAATCAGAAAAAAAGAGAAGGTTAAGGGTTAAGCCCTGGATGTATTAACTTGCTAATAATTTGTGGCCTCATAAATAAGTTTACAAATAAATGTGTGAGCCAGACATTAATTTATGCTGGTTAGCAGCTCACTGCATGAGCCCAGGGACGACCACAGACCACAGCGCTGTTGGCCATTAGCAACACCTGAGGGAGGTATTACAGCTTGGCCAAAGACAAACACAACCTGTGGTAGGTCCTATGCTAATTTGGGCAGGTCTAGCGCTGATGACTGGATATTAAGAAAAATCTCTTCACCAAAAGGGTTCTCAGGCACTGGCAGAGGCTGCCCAGGGCAGTGGTGGGATCTCCATCCCTGGAGCAATTTAAGACATGTAGATGTGGCACTTAGGGACAGGGTTTAGCGGTGGACTTCGCAGTGGACTTAATGGCTGGACTGGATGATGTTAAAGGTGGTTTTCGACCCAGATGATTCTGTGATTTGAGAGACTACAATATACAGCGAGTAGCAGGTAAAGTGGTGGGGTCCTAACCTCAGCCAGGCTGTGCCTCCTTCCTTGGGGTTTCTTATCATCCTCCTTCCACCAGTTTCTGTATTAAAATATATTCTTCAGATTTTATTACTTAATACAATAAGGTTTCTTCAGCCAATAAGTCAGGGTTAGGCCAATAGGTGAATGTATCTAACCAGAAAGACGGCAGCACCGCTAATGTTGGGTTCTTTCTGGGGCTGAAGGTCAATGACCACCCACAAACTCTTCATTACCTCTGCACCCGTGGCTGAGCCCCCAGTGGCCCCTCACCCCGAGAGAGGGGCCTCCCTGTGCGTGTTACCCAGGGAGACAAGGAGAACATATTTTGCACCTTGTGTACCTCATCCATGTAAGACAAACATCCTCATCCCAGAGATGCAGATGCTTGGTATATTCTACAAGCACCCTAATCAAAGTGGGACAACATCATGAGGTTCAACAAGGCCAAGTGCAAGGTCCTAGACCTGGGTCAGGGCAATCCACGGTTTCAAAACAGGATGGGGGACGATGTGATGGAGAGCAGCCCTGCGGAGAAGGACTTGGGGTGCTGAGTGATGAGAAGCTCCACACAAGCCAGCAATTTGCGCTAATAGCCCAGAAGCCAATGGTGTCCTGGGCTGCATCCAAAGCGGTGAGTCCAGCAGGGCAGGGAGGGGATTCTGCCTCTCTGCTCCGCTCTGGTGAGACCCCACCTGAGTCCTGTGTGCAGTTCTGGAATCCTCAATATAAGAAGGAGATGGAAATGTTGGAACAGGTCCAGAGGAGGCCATGAAGATGCTCAGAGGGCTGGAGCCCCTCTGCTGTGAGGACAGGCTGGGAGAGTTGGGGTTGTTCAGCTTGGACAAGAGAAGGCTCCAGGCAAACCTTGGAGCCCCCTCCCAGTACCTGAAGGGGCTCCAGGAAAGCTGGGGAGGGACTTTTTACAAGGGCCTGGAGTGGTAGGATGAGGGGGAACGGCTTTAAATTGGAAGGGGGAAGATTTAGATTGGACATTAAGAAGAAATTCTTCACAGTGAGGGTGGGGAGGCCCTGGCACAGGTTGCCCAGGGAAGTCATGGATTACCCCGCTCTCAAGATGTTCAAAGCCAGTTTGGATGGAGCCTTGTGCAGTCCGGTAACGAAACAAGAGCTGGGACAGCACATATTTCCCACTTACACACTGGTGTATTAATTTTCCCAGAAATCTTATGAATATTCTATTACTTTCCAAGGGCTAATTTTAATTTTATTATGAACTCCACAACAGCCAAATCTCTGCTTATTGGAGCTTTAGAGCCAGCTCTGTCTGACCTGGTATTTTAGACAGAGAAAGACGGCAAACAGAGGGATACACAACTGCTCAGCACAGATCACACTAAGCACGAGACGGTATAATTTCTCTTTGAACAGTGTCTGGGAAAACATCATTTTAAAAAAACATGCCGTCAGGAAAATGTGCTGTCAGAGGGACAGTCTGTGTAACTTTTACAAGAATGGAGTTACTCCGGTATCTGACACTTGAGTGAAGTCGGTTAGAAAACTAATTCTATAGAAAACTAATTTTACAGAGAACTAATTTTATAGAAACATGATTCTATACAAAACTAACTGTATAGAAAACTAATTCTACTCTAATTCTATAGAAAACTTCAGCTTAAATCAAAACACTCCGTGTATCAGCAGCCCCGCCCGGTACCGCCCTGCGGGGTACGGCCCCAGCGCGCCCTCCCCACACCGACGCCCTGTCTGGGCGCTTTCTCTTCACGGATCCCGGGTGACCCGAGAGGCCCTGACCCGCCCCCGCCCCGCCCCGCGCCTGCGCGGCCCCGCCCTGCCGTGACGCGCCCCGCGCGCGGCCCCAGCGCTGATGGCGGCGGCGGTGCCGGGCCGGGGCGGCGGGCGCTGAGCGCGGCGGGCGGGGCCGGGGAGCGCGCGGCGGGGCGCGCGGGTGAGCACGGCGGGGGCGGGGGAGCGGGGAGCGCGCGGCGGAGGCGGCGGCAGCGGCAGCGGGGGCAGCGGCGGCGCTTTGTGTGCGGGGGGAGGGCGGGGAGCGGCCGCACGTGGGCCCGAGGGGGGGGGGGGGCCAGCGGGCCCGGGAGGGGGGCGGGAGGTCCCGGGGGCACCGGGGGAAGATGCTGCCCCATCCTCCGGGAAGGATGCGGGGGCTCCCGGGGTTCCTGGATCCGGGGCGCCAGTGGGAGATGCTGCCCCAGCCCCCGGGAATGGTGGGGGAGATTCCGAGGCAGCGGTGGGAGCCTGCCCAGGCACTTGGGATGGGTGCAGGAGATCCCGGGGCACCCACCGGAGATGCTGCCCTGGCCCCCGGGAAGGGCACAGCAGCTTCTGGAGCTCCTGGTCCCACGGTGGGAGACACTGCCCCATCCCACGGAAAAGGCGCAGCAGCTCCCGGGGCACCGGTGGGAGATGCTGCCCCATCCTCCAGGAGGGATGCAGGAGATCCCGGGGCTCCTGATTTCATGGTTGAAGATGCTGCCCCGTCAACCGGGAAGGGCACAGCAGCTCCCAGGGCTCCTTGTCCCCACAGCGCGTGGTTGGGAGGAAATGGGACCACCCTCTTTCCAGAGTACCCACCGGAGATGCTGCCCTATCCCAAAGTGGGAGGCTTAGCCCCGTCAATTCCGGGGCTCTTGGTCCCAAGGCACCCACTGGAGATGCTGCCCCTTCCCCCAGAAAGGGCACAGCAGCTCCCAGGGATCCTTGTCCCGTGATGGGAGGTGTTGCCCTGGCCCCCGGGAAGGGCACAGCAGCTCTCGGGGCACTGGTGGGAGATGCTACCCTGGCCCCCGGGGAAGATGCAGGAGATGCCAGAGCTCCTCATCCCATGGGGAGTGGAATCCTTCCCCAGGGTCACTGGACATGATGCTGATGCCTGCATTTTCCCTCTCAGTGGAGAGAACATGTCTGGGATCAAGAGAGTGATGGTGGAGAAGGATCCTGACTACGAGGACATCGCTGTTGTGCATCCCAGCAAGCGGCACAAGGCAGCTGAGCAGTCAGGTAGGAGCTGTGTGACCCACAGGGAGCTCCCGGGCGCAATGGGAAGTGCCAGGAGTGTGTGCACTGCCCACAGACAGGTCAGGAAGGGACTGGGGTAGGAGTGCAGGGGTCAGAGGGCAGGACCTGAGCCAGGGAGCTTCCGATAGCGCTGCACAGCCAAGTGAAGGGCATGGAATCACAGAATGGTCTGAGTTGGAAGGGACCCACAAGCATCATTGAGCCCAACTCCTGTCCCTGCACAGGACACCCCAACACTCACACCATGTGCCTGAGGGCACTGGCCAAATGCTTCTGGAATATTGTAAGCCTTGGCACCGTGACTGCTTCCCTGGGAGCTGTTCCCATGATCCACCACCCTCTGGGGGAAGAACCTTCTCCTCAAGTCCAACCTAACTCTGCCATGGCATCTTCCTGCCATTCCCTGGGGTCCTGTCCTTGGTCACCAGAGAGAAGAGCTCAGCGCCTGCTCCTCCTCCTCCCCGTGTGAGGAAGCAGCAAACTGCGATGAGGTCCCCCCTCAGTCTGCTCTTCTCCAGGCTGAACAGACCAAGTGACTTCAGCCGCTCCTCATAGGGCTTCCCCTCTAGGCCTTTCACCAGCTCCGTGCCCTCCTCTGGACACTCTCCAGTAGCTTTAGATCCTTTTTATAATGTGGTGCTCAGAACTGCCCCCAGTGCTCGAGGTGGGGCCTCCCCAGTGCAGAGCAGAGCGGGACAGTCCCTTTCTTGACTGGGTGGTGATGCCATGCTTGATGCAACCCAGGACACAGTTGGCCCTCTTGGCTGCCAGGGCACCGCTGGCTCACGGTCAGTCAATGTGATTGTCATCCATGGAGTCAGTCTGACCTCCCAGCTGAACCGTAAGGCTTGAGGGTGCGGGTGTTGGTGCGTGAGAGCAGGTAGAGCACGAGCCCTCCATGGCCCCAGCCATGTGCCTGTTGCTCAGCAGAGTGTTTGCCAGTGCCTTTTCCCAGCAGTTACCCATGCCGAGGTGTGCTCCAGCCTGCACAGCTGCTTTGCAGTTGAAGTCTGCTCCCAGAGAGAGGGGCAGTTTGTTTGTGTTCTGGGGGATACAGGTCACAGTGTGGTGTCAGTGGCAGGAAGAAATCCCTGACTCTGAAGGAGGGGTGACAGAAATCCGGGCCCCTGCAGTAGGAAGACTGGCTCTTGGAGGATGACAAATGTTTGCAAGAATAGTCAGATAAAATGAAATGGACCTGTGTAGAAGGGGTCAGTCACAGATAAGGAAGGGGCTTTGCAAGATGCGAGGGAGAAGAAAGAGCAGTTGCCCAGCGGGAGGGGAGGTGAATGGAGAAGTGGAGAGGAGAGAGTAGCTGCATGGGTAGGTTTGCATTTGGCACACTGGGATGTGCTTGCTCTGGGAACCGGCCTGTGGGCAGGGTGAGGAGCACAGATTGCAGTCATCTCTGGGCAAATGAAAGCAGAGCTGCTTGCCCCTGGGACAGGGAGGAGGCTGGTGATTGCTGGCATTGCACATGGGCGGAGCTGACAAACAGGGAGGTGAGAAAACCAAAGCTGGCTGTGGGATCTGAAGAAGATCCAGGAAGAGTAGGATGCCCGAGCTGCCAGTTGCAGAGTGACAGATGATGGCTTCATGGGTGATATTTTGGAGGTCGGCATCCAGCTGGACAAGTCTGAGGAGGCTGAATGTGCTGCTGGACAGGTCCCCTCTGCCTGCTCCCTTAGGGACCAGGGCAGTGGAACCGGCTCCCGGCTGCCTGCCCTGTCTGGCTGCCAGAGGTCAGCTCCCTCTGCAGTGGGGCGTCCTGCTGTCTGCAGACAGGTTTCTAGTCCACTTCTGGTGCAATTTCTCAGAAGGTCTTAATAGTTAGAGGGCCTGGGAGAACTGCTCTTGCCAAAGTGAACTAACTCTCTGTTCAGGTGATTCCTCCAAATTGGTTTCTTTCTTCCTCTGGTGGAAGATCTCCAAGTTTTGATACAAGAATTCCTTAAGTATCCAAACGTGAACATGATCTTAATTAGGGACTGCGGTTGACACTAAGCTGGGAAAAATATGAAAATACAGTTTTCTTAAAAGCCTCTATAATATAGTCACAAATCCTGAAGCACTTTGGTTGTCTTAATGTTGATGTTGCATGGCATCAGTCTTGGGAAGAGATGCAATTGTCCCTGGCTGAACTGTACATCTCATGTCTTAATCTGTTAAGGGTTTATTTCAAGTGTAGCCTTACATGTGAGTTTCCTAGGCATGATGTTCCTGGTTTGAGGAAAATTACATCCCTCTGCTTTTTAATGTTGCATTTTAATTTTGCAAGCAGTGTTACAGACTCAGGGAAGAGTGGCTGGAGAGCTGCCTGGCAGAGAGGGACCTGGGGGGATTGGTTGACAGCGGCTGAGCAGCAGTGTCCCAGGTGGCCAAGAGGACCAATGGCATTTGGCCTGTGTCAGACCCAGCATGGCCAGTAGGAGCAGGGAGGGGATTGTGCCCCTGTGCTCAGTGCTGGGGAGGCCACACCTTGAGTGCTGGATTCAATTTTGGGCCCCTCACTCCAAGAAGGATGTTGAGGGGCTGCAGCGCGTCCAGAGAAGGGCAACGAGGCTGGGGAGGGGCTGGAGAACAAGTCCTATGAGGAGAGACTGAGGGAACTGGGGTTGTTTAGCTCAGAGGAGAGGAGGCTGAGGGAAGACCTCATCGCTGTCTACAACTGCCTGAGAGGAGGCTGTGACAGGGTGGGTGCTGGGCTCTGCTCACAGTGACAGTGATATGACAAGAGGAAATGACCTCAAGTTGCACCAGGGGAGGTTCAGACTGGACATTAGGAAGAATTTCTTTACTGAAAGAGTGGTCAGGGATTGGCACAGCTGCCCAGGGAGGTGGTGGAGTCACCATCCCTGAAGGTGTTTAAAGGACAGGTGGATGAGTTCCTTAGGGACAAGGTTTAGTAGGGAGACAGGCACAGTTGGACTCGATGATTTCAGAGGTCTCTTCCAACCTGATAATTCTATGATTCTGTGATTACTTATACAGATTCAGCCATAATTCTGCTTTAACGTAGGCTTGGACTATTTCTGATCCTAGATTATGGATATCTGCAAGTAAGTAAATATATTTGGGATACCCCTGTTGCACATTAGTTGCCTTACTCCTGTTGTGGGTGCCTGATCAAAGAGTAAAATTATGTGTGCTGGATGGAACATACCAGCACAGGATTGACTTGCCTTTGATTTCTCTGCTCTTTCTATTGGAATATTAGACACCTCTTCGAACAGATATGTGCCCCTTAGTCAAACAGATGCTTCCTCTGAAGCGTCGAACAAAGTCTTGGTGCTGTTGCCTCCTATTCCATGTAGAAACAGTGTTGTGAGAGCTTTTTTCAGAGGAAACCAGACTGTTTCTCTGATCCACATTGTAGTAGGGTTCTGACTGAGATTGGAGCACCTTTTCCAGGCTCTCTTCTAGAAGCGCAATTCTTGCTTTTCCAAGTTCTTGCTTAGAACTTGTGACAAACCCCCTTGATATAACGGAGGTGACTTAAAGGATGCGCGATATTAAGGTCTACAGTAGCTGTAGAGCAAAAAGAGTTGTTCTTCCAATGTTTATACATGTTCTATAAAAACACAATAAGATGCCAATTTAGTTCTTGGCCGCTAATTTGCAGTAAGTTGTTCGCAACAGTTTGAAATATTAAACCACATGCTTTCCATCAGGGTCAATAAACTCCATCAGAAAGGCTAACGCTGTTTGACTGCTGAGCTGGAAGAGGGTTTTGTAAGAGATAGACCAGCTTTCGAGAATGTAGTTTCCTTTGTGGGTAATGAAAGGCTTGTAGGCACTCCAGAGCAGGCTGTGCTTCATGCCAGAGCTAAACATATAAACTATTAGTTTGCTGTGGTTTTGCTGCATGATGTGGTGTAAATTTCCTGGACAAGAATTGGGCTAAAGAGCAGAAAAATGTACGTAGTGTTCCAGAGTTCTGTGCACTCACAGTGGTGACTGCACTTGGCCAAGGCTTGTTTCAGTTTTCCTTTTACTATTTACAGCTTTTCTGCGACACAAGTAAACAAACTGGCCCTGTTCTTCCCATCTTCTGCTATTTGTCATCTCAAACCTAAAAAGACACAAACAGCCCTCCACATAAAGCGATTTTTAAAGATTCATGTGGGGGTTTTAAGGCAAATTACTTTTGTTTTCAGGAAAATGATCCTCTTTTTTGTGTGTGCTGAATATATTATCCCCTCACTTCTCACTCCATAATAATGTCTGATCTTTATTTTTTCAAATAGAACCTCAAAAATAGAAATATAAATACTTCCTTCTTCTTTTGTTTCCATGTGTGGCCTTGTACAGCTCGAGATGTTACTGTGCAGAAGATTGAGACCATTATAAAAGAGCAGTTTGCCGTCGAAATGAAGAGTAAAGAACATGAAATTGAAGTTATAGATCAGGTATAAAGACTTTGTTCTTTAAAATACTTAAGACCTGGGTGTATCGGGGTCTGGGGAAGATTGCTGTAGGGGTTATCCATTACTATATGTTATCTCTTCTCTTCGTAGCGCCTGATTGAAGCAAGAAGGATGATGGATAAGCTACGTGCCTGTATTGTGGCGAACTATTATGCATCTGCTGGACTACTTAAAGCTGGAGAGGTAAAAACTTTTCAAACAAGCCGGGATGCCATTGGCCTTCTTGGCCACCTGGGCCACTGCTAGCTCATGTTCAGCCACCGTTGACCAACACCCCCAGGTCCTTCTCTGCCAGGCAGCTCTCCAGCTACTCTTCCCCAAGCGTGTAATGCTGCATAGGGTTGTTGTGTCCCAAGTGCAGGACTCTGCACTTGGCCTTGTTGAACCTCATCCTGTTGGTCTCAGCCCATCCATCCAGCCTGTCCACATCCCCCTGCAGGGCCTTCCTGTCCTCAAGTAGATCCACACTCCCACACAACTTGGTGTTGTCTGCAAATTGACTAGGGATGCACTTGATAGGTATTTTAGTTACCACCTGTTCAATTCAGGCAATTGATCTAATTTCCAGTAAAGAGCTAGTTTTTAAAACTGTACATGGATGTTGCAAACTTGAGCTTCCCTCTAGTACCATGATAATTCCACTTCCAAGCAATGACTCGCCCTGCTACTGCTGTTTTCTTATTGTGATTTCCAGAAGGCTTGGAGGGAGGCTAAAACCAAAAAGGTCCAGCTTGTTTTTCCCTCACTGAACTCAAGTTGAGCAATTGGAGTTGAGAAAGATTATGGTGATTTTGGGAGGCTTGATTTTCGTGTAGGCAGCTGAAGAATGCAAGCTTGCTTCTGACCTTTAAAAGTGTGTTTATTCAATGTGTCAGCAAGAGCTTGCACTGTCCCCTATTCTTTACTTGTTTGGCCATGCAGGGCATTTGGGTTTTCCTTGCTGATTTTCACACTTGCCAGAAATAATAAGTTTTGTCATTGTTTCATAGTGTTCACAAAACTTAGAGGCGCATCCTTGGTTAGTTTAGTTCTGTAGTTTTCATGAGCTTATGGCTAGCATAGCTGCGTCTTTGATTGCTTTTTCAGTTTTCCCAAGAGTGCTGATTTGCCTGCAGGCTAAATCAGTTCTTGTTTTTTTACTTTGAAATTGTTATGGGTTTCAGTTTTCTTTGATTTTAACATGTGGTTAATGTAAGTTTGACAGTTGGCAATAAATGATGGTCTCGTTTCTGGTTTTGATAGAGTAGGAATCTTTGATAGTGTAATTCAAAACCTCTAGGAAGATGATTTGCAAATTCCTGACCTGATCTCATAAATATAAACAGTTCTTCAACCTACTACTGATGGGGTTTTGAGCCTTATGATTCCACATGCTTACAATGTATTACCTTTTCCCACAAATTAATGGACAAGGTGTTGGTTGGTTTACTTGACTAGAGGTAACAAAAAAAGGAAAAGGTTTGTAGTGGTGGTTTGGAGTGGGTTTTGGTTGTTTTGGTCATGTTATGTCCCTGCAGTTTTGGATCAGGGATTAAAAATAACTCTGCAAAGGAAAAAAAAACTCCAAACAAAACCCAGCCAAACAAAGAAATCCTAAATTAGCTTCTTGATTTGTTTTTCTCTATGACCTGCCCCCTCCCTCTGAATAATTTGTTTCCACCTGGCTGATCTGTGAGGTTTGGGCAGGGAACAAGAAAGCCTCTTTCAGCTCCTACTGCATGGAAGAAAAGCTGTCAGTGCAACTCTGGTGTGAGTCTGGCTTCAGGAGCTGGAGTGAGCTTATCTGTGGGTGCTCTCCTGCTGGCAGATGGGTGTTTCTGCCGCCTTCAGCTGATACAGCATCAGACCAAGGTGACTGAGAGGACTGATGGCTGGGAGAAGTGGCCAGAGGATACTTGCTTTGAGTGATGAGTGCTTTCCTTGCTACTTCTGAGGTTAAAAGCAAACACAGGAAAAATATGCTGGGCCTTTGTCACAGTAATGAAAAAAACCCAAAGGATCTGAACTCACACCCATGTGCCGTGTCCTCCCCTTTGCAGGGTTAGGAGGATCTAAGATTAGCCCTAAGATGTCCCTTTTGAGGGAAGTTTGCAA
This sequence comes from Neomorphus geoffroyi, assembly GCA_033558235.1. Classification (NCBI taxonomy): domain Eukaryota; kingdom Metazoa; phylum Chordata; class Aves; order Cuculiformes; family Neomorphidae; genus Neomorphus; species Neomorphus geoffroyi. Next base: position 8,888,830 of record JAUMJM010000012.1, read on the forward strand.
GCGTGCCTAAGCACATAATTCTTTATCCTTCGTTAAGCTTTGGGAGCAGACAGGATGCTAATGCTTGTGCTGTGCTTCGTAGGCATTGGCTGGGCTGCGGGTCAGTATCCAAAATAAAGAGCCCGATACATTTATGGACCCTGCTGGCCTGCAGGAAGCGGGCAGTTGTGATCTTTGTATGGTGTGAGACCATAGGTGTCTGCACAGGAGGGGAAGCTGTTACCTTCAAAGGAACAGCAGACTGAAGTCCTCCTTTCCAAAACCAGGTGAGTTGCTAAGATCAACAGGACTAAAGGAACAGCTTCAATTTGGAGACCGGTTTATATGGAATCACTGTAAGCTTTTATCTTCTGCAGCATGTTTTTCCTGCAAGGCAGCTGATTAAATATTTGCTTTTTCTTGGTATGATGGCTTTTTGCTCTGCTTCTGGCACAGCTTCATTTTTAGCTGGGCTGCAGGGAAATAGTGACTGGATCTGCCTGACCTCTTTGTTGCAGGGGACCAGGGCGTGCGATGCAACGATTCTTAATCACCCTTCAATCAAGAAATTCTTGGAATCGCCCTCCAGATCATCGTCTCCAGCTAACCAAGGCTCAGACACTCCATCTGCCAACCACTCAGAGAGTGACTCTCTCTCTCAGCACAATGACTTTCTCCTGGACAAAGACAATGGCAACTTGGACACGGACGAGCGGCTGACAAACAGCCTGGACCAGAGACAGAGCAGAAATAGTGGCCGGGTAAAGTAAAACTCGAGTGGTGGTCAAGTTGTTGGAGGTGTGTGCTCTGTCTGGACTCAGTGCTGGTGCCAGAAGCTCTTCATGTTTTCACCCACCTTGCTGAAGATCTATTTCTTACCCTCTCCAATCGCTTGCTCCTACTTTCTCAGCCAGGCTTTACTGTCAGGCTGTCTGAAGCATATGGAACTTGAGTAATGCCTCATAACTCAGCGTTGCCCAACAGAGAATTCAGCCAGGCAGCAGTGACAGCGTTGGTGTTAGCCCAGCTGTCTGCCACTGAGTTGGCTGGTAGCCTCTAGGGAAGCAGGTGTTTCACAGCTTAAGCAAAGGTTTTGCTCTGCAGGTGAAAGGCAGGACAGGAAGGGTAGAGCCTGGAGAGAAAAGCAAGATGTGTTATTCACAGCGGTGTGTTTAGGAAGCAGTGCTGCTGCCTGGCCTTGGGTGCCTCTGGGGACTGCATTGCTTGAAGTGGTTGATCCGCTGGAGTCTGGGGTTTGACCTCGCCAGGAGCCTGTGGAGACAACATACTGACACCACTGGATTAACTCACCCTGAGAGCCTGAGCTGGTGGAGCCTGGCTGCATAGTTTGAGTTGTTTGTCTCTTGGTGGCCCTGCTTGCTGTTGTGCTAATGGCACTGTTTGCTTAACCGAGCCAGAGTGACCCAGGTTAAAAATACCTGCTTTCGTTGTTCCCCCATGCTGTTGTCTGGGTTGTTTTTGACCTGGCTCCGTTCCCTTTATGGCTCGCTGTGCTGCTACACAAATGCTTCCCCTGTGGGGAAGGCTCTCTCGCTGGCTGCAGGTGGAATGCAGCTTCCTAGGTGAGGGGAAGCTCCAGTTTCCTTTCAGCTCCTGTCAGGCCTGCTGGAGGAGTGCAGCCTAAGAAGTTGCAGTGATACATGACAGAAAGAGCAATGATTCTGCCTCCATTGAGCATCGTGATGGCCTTGGTAACAGGGCTGCAGTTTGCTGAAACCCTGCTGGGGAGTGCACTGATAAAGCCAGGTGCCAATCCTAACCCTTCCTCCCCAGTGAAATACTGTGTTGCTCATGGAGTACACATAATTCCCTGTCCCTGTGATTTTTCTCCTGCAAATTTAGTGTGCAATGATTTTGTGTATCTATTCTTAAGCTACCAGTGCCAAGGCCAGATTGGATGGGGCTTTGAGCAACATAGTTTGGTGGGAGGTGTCCCTGCCCATGGCAGGGGGGTTGGAACTGGATGGGCTTTGAGGTCCCTTCCAATCCAAACCATGTTATAATGTAGATCCACCTATATCATGAACCAACAGACCACTATAACTTGTTTCTGCACTGGGGGCATTGATGGAGCAGTTGTATTGTTGGGTGTAGCATGTTGGTACATCCTTGACCAACTCAGCCTGTGGCACGGAGGCAGTGATGAGGAGCAGGAGCCATCCCACCTTTCTGTGGCACCGTGCTCCAGTTTGGGACATCCGTGCCCTAACAGAGGAGGTGTAGTGGCTCCTGGTGAATCGATCACTCCTCACACAGCCCCTTGCCTGACGAGTGCTCAGCAGATTACGCTCCAGGAAGCTGCAGCACTAGCTCTGTTTGCAAGAGGCTGGCAGTCGCTTGTTTTCTGGACAGCCACATTATCCAACAGAGTGATAGAAAAGCCTCTCATTCCCATGCAAATGACAGAGCAGCCTCGTTGGCACTGTGGGTCATCCTGTCATTGTTTTACCAGGGAGTCTTGGGCACTGCTTAATAGCTGTACAGCTGCTTTGGTTGGATTTGTTATGCCCAAGAATCACAGGGGGTTTGAGGGCTCATCTAGATGTCAGTGACATGGGGTGGCTCACTGCTGGCCTTCTTGAGCTGGAGCTGAGTTGTTGTCTCAAGCCCAGCCTCGGTTCCTTGCTGTAAAGCAACGCTGGAGACTCTCTCAGCAGCAGAGGCTGGCAAGGGGAAAGAGTTAGATTTTCAGAATCCACCCATGGGAGATTTAGCTTTTTTTCTGGTTGCTGACCAACACGATGCCACTCTAGCAATGCGTGGTTGGTTTTGGATAGTGCAGTGGCAGTGCTTTGGAAACTCAGGCGGAACTCCTGGCTCTGATCCATGGTACATCCCATAATGCATGCTCAGTAAAGCCATGCAGTGTACACTTGGCTAGGTAGGATGTCGTTGCTGCATGCTTGAGTAGCTTAAACATGCCTAGATAGCAATTTAAATATTTTTAGGGATGATTCATTGTTGATCTCTCATTTAACTACACAGACTTACTTTTTTTAACAACACTTTACTTTTCGAGTGCCAAACAAAATTATGTTTAAAAGGAATGTTTGGTTTTCTGTTTGCTTTTCTTTTTCTTCCCCTACCCTCAGGACAGTTCGGGTGTTTCAGGCTCCCAAAAACCAGCACAACGAAATGCCGGACTGTCAAATGATGAAACTTCACGGCTTTATGTGAAGAAAACAATTGTGGTTGGCAACGTTTCCAAGTTAGTATCCAGAGTCTGAGGAGTGGGCCTTTATTTCGGGGTTAAATGGAGTAGGAGGTTAAAATTAGGAGACAAATAAGATTGCTAGGCTGTCACAATATGAGGCATTGCCCTTGAATAATCTCTGGACCCAAGGCTGCCCTCCTCAAGTGTCTGCATGAGTTCTTTTGTGGGAAGAACAGGTGCTTTCATAGATGTTCTATTTATATACTTATATATATATATTTATGGAGGTTTTAAGTTCATTTTCTCTCAAGGGGAGTCTTTCAGCCCTTTCTGACCAATTAGAAATTCCATTTTTTTCCATGAAAATTTGGAAAAACAAGTTGTCCTGAGGGTTAATTCAGCGGATCCATAGGGACATTGTGGTTCTTCTTAAAGAAAAAATCCCAAACCATGAGTATGAGGAAAATTGTGATAGTCCTGCATAGTCTGTCAAAATTCATTTGTACAGCTTTTATTTATAATTCTTTACCCCCTGAAAAATTAAGACAGGTACATATACATGACTATTGAACTTTGAGGAAAGGAATTCATTTCAGGAAACTATGGACAAGTCCAGATTTTAACCCCCCACACTTACACTATTCAAGTCAGGCTTTTGCTCTTGCAACGGAAGTAGCAAACAAGACTTACGGTGTCAAAACTGTGTCTTGAAAATCTACCTAAGCCTGGACCTGGAACTAAATATTGATGTGAAGCTTCTTAAAAATTGATGAGAAATGTTAATTTTTTGTATTTATGGTAGCAGAGTTGCTGATGTTGTGTTCTGGGGCAGTTGTGCATCCTGATATCTCAGAATAAGATGAGGAAGGGCATTTGACAGTGGTGGAACGTTAAATTACGTCTTCCTAATTCAAAACCAAATGTTTCTATGGATGAATTTCATATGGCAGTTGTGCGCTAAGACAGAGGAAATATATTAGAAGCAGAGTTGATTACTGGACCGGTATCTGCTTCTGGATGAACTGTCAGAGTAGGGAATAATAAGCAGAGGGCAAGGCTCACATAGGCATTTTATCACCTCCCTTTTTTTTTTTTGCCTAATCTTTCCAAAAATACTTTTTGTAGTATTTATCTCTATGTGTTTTAATTTCTTTGCCAGGTACATTCCCCCCGACAAGAGAGAAGAAAATGATCAATCGACCCATAAATGGATGGTGTATGTCCGAGGCTCTCGGAGAGAACCCAGCATAAATCACTTCGTCAAGAAAGTTTGGTTCTTCCTCCATCCCAGTTACAAGCCTAATGACCTGGTAGAAGTGAGGTAATAAGGAATTATTCCAGTCGCTGTTCCAGTTTTTTACACTTTCCAGGCTTACGGTGCCAAGTTTCTTAGAAAGTTAGTAACTTCTTTTCCTGGTTTAGTGTTCTGTGTCTGTCTTTAACCTCTGGCTTCTCTTGGCTCACTCCAAAATAGTAGTTAAAAATAAATCAGGTTTTATGTAACAAATATGCCAAGCAGAGGCTGTTTGTTCTTAATTTTCTGCTTAGAAAAAGCATTGAGTTATTGCATTTCATGTTATACATGCGAGTTTGTGCATCTCCTGTATGTGATGCCTCTCATCCATTCCAGTGTGAAAAAGAGGACTCTCCAAGAGCTGTTTTACCCATATGTTTAATGATACACATATGTTTGGGCAAGAAACTGTATCCCTCTCCCAAGTATTTCTCCACTGTAGTGAGATCAGTGGCGTTGGCTTCACGCTCCAAGGGATTTCCCATCGGTGTAGCAGTGCTGGTGCTGCGGAAACAGGGCGGATTCTCTGCTCCCAAACCTGTGTTCAAAGCTGTGGCCCCAGTGAGCGGGGTCAGCTCTCTGTGGCTGCTGCAGGGAAATACCCCAGCAGGCTTTCATTCTTGCTCCTGTAGGTGAGACAGCGGGAGGATGCCTTCAAAACTACTTTATGTCTTCCCAAAGAAGTGATTCTCCCCAGGACGTTCAGGTGTTTCCTGGAAGAGGGCGGGGGGACTTCCTACCTACCAAATGGCAGCTTAATGCTGGCAAAACTAAACTGCCAAAAGGCAACTCCAGAAAGACTTACCTGAGAAGTGAAGTTATGGCTCACGGAAGTGTTTGTGAAGGCAGCCCTGAGCAGGACAAAAGCAAACTCCTCTGTATTTCTTGTGTAACTAACTAATTTACACTCAACGACTGTCTTTTTGTGCTTTTGGCTTTCTCAGTTTCCAGTGCTGTTTGTCTCCTGTTTTAACCTCGTCTGATCAATTGATTTCTTGTTGCACAGTCCCAGTCATCATAGTGAACATTAATGTTCTGGACTAAAAATAACCTTAAGCCTCTTGCTTTTTGTTGCAAAACTGCATTTGGGATTTATAACAGCCACAAGCTGAAATACAAACAAAGTAATGGTAAATGTTAGAGAGAAACATGCCCTTCATTTTCAGCTTGGAGAATGGCAGTAGCTGAGTTAGCTTTTCCTTGTTGACTGTTTTCATGGTGCTACTACACAAGGCATAGCAGAATGCGATGCAAAATGCTGCCTTGAAAACTCACCTTGCAGCTATGTCCTAGGAGCTGACTCAGGGTTCTTTGAAACAAGTATTTTTCATTAGGCATTACACAGCCTTTTTTTTTTAAGAGACTTGTTTCCCCTGTTCTCACATCCACAGTGTTTTGCCATTTTTCCCCCTGTCCTGTTGTGAAATATCAAAAAATATTTTCCGCTGTCCAAAGTCATAAAATTCTGATTTCTGTGATTGCATTCTGGTGAATAGCAGCTTTAGTTGTCATCTAGAAAAGCAGTCTTTGGCTTTCTCAAAAAGAGGCAGGTGAAAGCTGTACCACTTCTGCATCCAAAGCGTGAATCGCTGTTCGTTTCCAGAGAACCTCCATTTCACCTGACCAGGAGAGGCTGGGGAGAATTCCCTGTGAGAGTCCAGATACACTTCAAGGATAGCCAGAACAAGAGGATCGATATCATACACAATTTGAAGGTATTTCAACAAAGTATTTGAGGGAAAGGCAATTAAATGAGCTCTCCTGTGTAATCTAGAGGAGGCTGTGCTTGTGTGTGTGCTTGTGCCTCTCTCTCTCTCTGTTGTGTGCTGGTTATTTGCTGGTTATGTCCTTCTGGTTATTTGCACATCAGTAGCTGTGCTGGAGAATCGAAAAAGGTCCAGGAAAGCCTCTTACCTTGGTTGTGTTGGAACCAATACAGTAACCAAGGGACCCAGCCTTGCAGAGGCTGGAACTGGTTCTGCCCGGGGCAGCAAAGCACTTACCTGTTGTTTCCCTACAGCACAAGGTTTTTATTGTCCTCTCACTGGCTTTAGCTTGACATGGTGCTGCAGGGCTATCTTTCTGTTGGTAAAGCGATTGCTGTATCTGTTCTTTTCCCTCAGCACTTGACGCATATTGGCTAGAGGTGATCTCTTGAAGGAGTGGGCGGGGAGAAGCCGGGATTCCCAGTCGGTTCCTTTGAAGGGAGCCTGCCTTTTCAGCTCACTCACCTGTCCTGTGACTCTCAGTAGGATTTATAGTATGCAGCAGCCTTGGAAAACTAGGCCATTGCTCTTGCTTTCCTTTTAATTAGTAGTCCCTAGCGTTAGTGGAGTTAAGTCCTGAGCTGGTTTACTTTCCTGTGTCTTTGAGCAGCGTGATTGGTTTTATTTAAACCCTGCCTGCATTAATGAATTTCCTGATAATGTAGATACCTCGTTGCAACCCTAAATAGAGGCAGGGGAGAAGGTTGGAAATGTTCCTGTGGAACTCTAGGGACATTTAATGCAGATGATTAGCAAAATGTATCTGGAGAGATAGAACTTCGGGAGGAATTTGTGACAGTACGATGGATGCTGTGCAGCAAAGGAAGCCCAGCCTGGAGAAGAAAACTGAGTCAGTCCATGGCACAGAGAGCGACTCCGATGAGCAAATCTTTGCTGTTTGCACTCGGAGCCTGTGACTGCTGTGATTGAGTGAGCTGAGCCTTCCCTGGCTGGCAGGCTGTCTGGTCCTGAGCTGCCGGCACTGGGGATCTGTCACAGCCAGCTTCTCCGTGTAGGTATGTTAATAGGTGCCCCTGGGGTGTTCTGCCCCTTTATCAGCTCAGTGTGAACAGTTATTTAGTCAAAATCGTAGTGCAAATATAGTCTTTGTGCTGGTTAGCTTAAATCTCTTTGCTGAAAGGTTTGTGGAGCATTGGAACAGGCTGGCCAGGGCAGCGGTGGGGTCGCCATCCCTGGAGCTCTTCTATAAATGTGTAGACGTGGCGCTTTGGGACATGGTTTAGTAGGCACAGTGGGGTTGGGCTGACGGTTGGGGTTGAGTAAGCTTGAAGGTCTTTTCCAACCTTAATGATTCTATGATCTCTTTGAGCTTTTTCTCATTTTTATTTCCTTATATTGACATTGGGAATAAAAAAGAACATTCCTCAAAGACTGTTCTTAGAGTGAAACAATAATCGCCCCATCTTCTTAGAAGGAAATAATAATTGCCTGTCCCTGGAAACATTCAAGGTCAGATTGGATGGGGCTCTGAGGAGACTGATCCAGTTGAAGATGTCCCTGCTCACTGAAGGGGGTTGGACTGGATGGCTTTTAATGGTCTGATCCAGCGCAAACTGTTCTGTGATTCTATCTCCCCAACAATCTCATTTTCCTTCAGCTTCTTGCTACTTTAGTGTGGGTTCTGGGTTGTGGTTGGCTTTTTTCAGAAGAGAGGGTTCTTAACAGAGCACACAGATTTCTGACCCTGTGGCCTCAAAAAACTTGAAGTGCTGCTGCTCAACCTACGTAGTTTCAGCCCCTTTAACAAATTGTATTGTAAATTCTGGCTAATATATTTCTTTGCCTTGGTTAATATAAATACTTTGTATTGTTTTATCCAGCTGGACAGGACCTACACAGGCCTGCAGACACTTGGTGCAGAGACGGTGAGTGGGAGTTGTACTTCAGGGTGTCTAGGAAGAGAAAAAACATGCAGAACTAAGCACAGAGTCAGACCCATTTGATTTCACAATTTCTGGAATGTAGATTTTGCTGTCTTGTTTAGTAAAATGCTTATGACACCTTGTCACTATTGATGACAACAGTCATTTTCTTCTCTTTCTCGTTCAGAGGAGAACATTTCCATCTTCTTCTTTCATGAAGAGCTTAACTTGTACTACTTTTAATTTTTATTTCTTTGTGGAGCTTCTGCTACCAAATGTCTTGATTTGCATTTTAATGTGCTACAGATCTTGTTCATAAAGCAATCAAATTCAAGGGATCACCTAACTATCCTGCTGAAATTTTGTGGTAGATCAAATAGTTCTAAGTTCCTGCCTTTGTCAAGATTCAGTATCTTCATGGAAAGTGAACTCTTTAAACTTCAAATAAAATGATTCAATGAATAACTCGGTTTTCTGTATCTCCGGAGGGGTTTCTTGTATTATTTTCCCATTGTACTGTAGCGAATGGAAATTTTTATGGTGAAATTGCATTACTTCGACTTTTCAGTCTGTGGAGAAAACATTAATGCGAGTTGTCTACTGTGATTAAAGAACACTTTGGAAGAGTAGATAGTACGTTGTGTTTCTCAAGGCCTTATCCAAAAAGGCAGGCTGCAGTTTTGTGGCTGACCCTGAGGGCGTTCGCAGTCCTTTCCTCGGTGGGAGCTGGTCACTCTCCAGGTTTCCGCACTGACTCAGAGATGTGCTGTTTTACCATGGGGGTTAAATGTTGCAAGGTTTTTATCTTAGCTCAGATGCTGCTAGACCTCTGCGAAGTCTCTCTGAAATTAATGAAAATGTTATGCAGAGGAGGGGGGAAGAGAGGTTTCTAGACATAAAAATGAAAAGAAAAAGTGTAGTAGTTTTCCCTCTTTATGTCTTTACCTAGCTACCAAATATTAATGCCATCCTTTTTCCTATTTCTGGAAGGTAGTGGATGTGGAACTCCATAGGCATTCCCTTGGTGAGGAGTACCTCTTCTCCCAGTCTTCAGAGTCTGACCTCTCCGACGTTCCTACATCTTTACCGCTGCCACTGAGTATCCCAGCACCAGTGAAAGCTTCTTCACCAATTAAACAGTTGCGGGACTCCAGTCCAGATGCTTCTGTGGACAAAGGTAAAGTGAATGGGTGTTGGTGAAATTCGAGTCCTCCTCTGAAGTACTCTTATGCTGTACAGGTTGCCAGTGCTGCCTGCTCCTTGCTCACCCCCAATGATGATTTCCTCTGAAACGTAATTCAGAAATTGTTGTGGTTTATTTGGGGTTTGAGTATTTGGTTTCTGGTTGTGGTTTGGTGGGGTTTTTTGTTTTTAAATCTGGTGTTTGTGAGCGTGCTCTGTTTTGCTAAATGCAGTAGGTCCGGAGCTTTCTGCAGCAGATGCAGCTGGAAAACCAGGTTGTGGAATAGCACTTGCAGTTTTGTTCTTGGCAGACTGTTTTCAGAGGGGTTTTCAGGCTTCTGAATGTTTTGATCACTGTGTAGACATTTAAGGAATTGGTCTAGAGTTGTATTCAGTTATATAGGCTGGTGCCTAACACGGGTTAACTGTGGGGGAACAGAAATGACTGCATAGCTGTGGTGTTGAAACTAGAATGTGAAAAAGACGCTGGGTGCATTTGGGGGGTGGCATCTGTGCATATGATGCTCTTCTCACCTTCCCTGTCAGATCAGGGAATGCAGTGCCTGTTGCAATGGGGCAGCACTTGGTGCCTTAGGATCGTTTCAGTTGCCTGAAACAAGCTCGTGCTGGACCCTTGGCCCCACTGTTATGATTTTTAGTTTGCGTGAAGTAGAAAAAATGGTGCCTCTGTTAACATTTAGCTTTATTTTCTGAAATACGTGGTGCCAAGCATTACACGACAGATCTTGGGATGAGGAACGCGGGTGTCTTACGGTTTACACATTTTAGTGTGAGAATCTTGCTGGAAGCAGCAACTTTGTGGTCGCATGCAATGTGGTCTGATGCCTTTCCTGATTTATCCTGACACTCCTGTGTTCAAGGAATGGCTTTAAAGCTGGTGTCCTGCATGGTGCGCTTTCTGGTGGGTGCCGTGGTGCCACCAGCAGTGTTCTGGCTTAGTGAGAAGAATGTCCGCTGTTTAAATGTGGTGTTTTCATGTGGCCAAAAGGAGAAACGCAATCAGATTTTAAATGCACAGGCTTTTTATTCAAACAGGAAGATAAGCAGCACCTTTAAGCAAGCAGTGCTACAGCCAACCTGAAGGAAGTAAACCTGCCTCTTCCTTACACTTCTCTTGTCAGCTCCAAGTTAATTGATCTCCTCCTACATCAGATAAAGTGGATTCCTTAACCCAGATCAAAAGGCAGCAGGTGGTCTCCTTGTGCTCTTACTACAGAAAATGCGCTGTGAGATTCTCTGCGAAGGAGATCCAGCCTTAGCCCTGTGGAGCCGTGACTGAGGACACTTGAAACTACCATCAGCTTTTCGTCAGTGGAATGGTCGTTCCAAGAAACCGTGTGAGAAGTGGCTGATCCCCTGCCATGGCTGAACAGGCTGTGCACAGTAGCATTGAGTAGCATTTTATTCTTCTGTTCAGGGACAAATCTAACAGGCTTGCCAAGCAGGAACACCCTGCCCCACCTTCTCCCCGTTCAGTGCTGCCCACCGGTTGCTTTTCCTTCCTTCCTTCAAGAACGTGTGTGTCGTACCTGAGTTTTGTTTGTGTAGAGAAGCACAGTAAGGAATTAGATGTCTCAGCCTAAGAACTATTTCTCTTCTTTTCCCTGTTTTAATCAGGATTCCCTGGGAATGCTGAAACTGAAAGACATGCCACGTTTTATTCCCTGCCATCTTCGATAGAACGGACTCCCACCAAGTTAGCCACACAGAAAGTTGCCTTTGGCTCTCATGGAAATTCAGCCTTTCAACCCATTGCAGCTAGCTGTAAAATAGTGCCTCAAGGTCAGAGTCCAAGCCCTGCAGAGTCACCAGGAAAATCCTTCCAGCCTATCACCATGAGTTGCAAGATTGTATCAGGTGAATGTTAGTTTGCTTATCCCAGTGCTTCACCCTGGAAAACAAGAGAGTGAACCAGTCCGACTTGTTTTGTGTCCTTCCCCCAATTTCCTGCCAGTGTTTGAACATGGGCAGTAGGAAACTCTAGAATAAGGAGCTAAACACACTTACTGTGCAAGGGAAAAAACACGTGTGAAATGCTTCACATCATATCAAAAGCAGGAAGAGAGCTGTTCTTTCCTGGTTCTTGAATGCTTTCATGTATGAAAAGGATAGTCTTTAACTGAACTGCTACCCACAGAAAGGCCCAGGCAAGGACACGTCTTCTGTGTGGGGTATTTGTATGTGAGAAGCAGCTGTTCTTCTCCCTCCCGCTTTCAGACAGCTGGGATGGATTAAGAAAAAATTTTTTTCTGATTATTGGGCAAATAATTAGATTCAACCTTGTAAACTCAAATGGTCTCTCTTGTAATTGCAATATCTCCTCAGATGGAACAGCTTTGGTCTTCTTCTTCTAAAAGCCCACCCTCTGTTGGATTAAATTATCAGCCGGCTGCATTGAGCAATGTGATATCTTTTGATAGCTCCTAAACCAAACATGGTCAAGACGCTGTTTACTCACTTCACTTGTAGTCCTTTCCCTGCCTGAGCACGATGCCATCCACTGGATGATGTTTTACACCGGGAAGTTTTAATATGCAGCTCACCGTGTCACATATTGTGAAGCTGAAAGGTGACCCATTACATCCCTTCATTCTCTGGTGTGCAGGGTAGAGAGGATGAAGCGCCAGCATTCAGCATGTGTGATTTCTAATGATCTGCTCCCAGATAATTTTCCTCAAGTGTGTCTGTTTTTTGGGGTTTTTTACTTTAATTTCAGTATTGTTCCTTGACATCTTAAAATTGTTCTCAGACTGATTTACATTTGAACCTATGCCAAGTGCTTTCTTCTTTCTGTATAAGCTCTTCTCTTGATCTTCTTTTCCCAAGGCTACCCAGAAAGCAAGAATTACAGGGGCCATCCTGTCTTTCTTAAAATCCTTGAACTGTTCTCTGTTGATCTTTGCTGTTTAAATGTTTCCCTGTTAAATATTTTTCCAAGGTTCTGCTGTCTGCTAAGAAATGTCACCCCTTTCAGATTTCAAAAACAATTTTTAAGACATGGGGACTATCTGATCATCATTTACGTTCCACTTTAATTGTCAATCACTGCCAAGAAAGCAGATGAACAGGCAGTTGAAGCTTGGTGTGCTTGCTGCCGTCTCTTTTCTCTGATCACTTCCTTGCCTGTCCTTTTCTCTGCATTTCTTGTTTACCCACGCATGCAGCTCTTTTCTTCTATTTTTTTCTCTCTCCTGCTCTTGTTACCCAGAAGCTGCACATTTTTCAGTTTGCTTACAAGGCCTTCTGCTGTAGTGAGAGGAGTGAAGAGACAGGAGTGCCCGTGCCTGCCTGATGGCTGATGTATCGCACAGCCTTTTTATGTGACCTGGTCGGTTCCTGGCTCTGAATGCCTGTACCATGGGCTCTGTGAGGGGAAGAGAGCACCTACCAAAGAGCTCAGCTCTCTTTCTTCATCTCCTGGGGTGGACTGGTCTTGGCAGAGAGAATGACTTAGGTAGCGTCCTTCAGGATTCAGGGATGGACCAGGTGGCTTCTCAAGGTACCTTTGAACCCTGCTTTTGCTGGCAGGCAGAGAATGTCCAGGGTAGGTGTGAGCCACGGTGCTTTACATGCCTTTTCCTTTCCTTCTGTCTCCTCTTTCCTTCTCCAAGTCCTGTGATCTCACTCTGACTGGGAAATGCATCCTCAAAACACATTCCTTCTCTAAGCCATTTTTAAAAGTACTACTTTTACTGTGTTTTTATGTTCTTACAACATTTACAAGATAGAAGCATTGGACTTTTTTTCTTAAGGTTCTCCAATATCGACCCCTAGTCCATCTCCGCTACCTCGTACCCCAACCTCCACTCCGGTGCACATGAAGCAAGGCTCTGCTAGTTCAGTCATTAATAATCCGTACATTATTGTGGACAAGCCTGGACAGATGGTTGGAGCAGCAGCCACAAGCACAGGTGTGTAGTGTGATCACAGAAGGCAGTGACTTAGTTTTACCCCTTCAAGCTTCTTCTCCCTTTAACACCATTAGTACAATATTCCAGCTTGCGAAGATGGAAGAGTGCTCAGCAAAGAAAGAGGGAGGTATTGTTGGTTTTCACAACTGGCCAGTGTAACACAGTTAAGAGTATCTCAGACCTTGTCTTCCTTTAGGAAACGGCACGTAGTGTAAGGCCAATTGAGTTCGCAGATACCTCTTCAAAGAGAGCCTGTTATTTGCAGGCAAAAAGGGAAGGGAAGAAGGTAAGGTAGACTGTGGTGCTCAGAGATATAGACAAAAACAGTGCATGGGTGGTTGGGTGAGAAACATATCATGGATGTGGGCAAAAAGCAGGGACAGCTTGTGGCGACTTGCAGATCAGCGTTAGGTGCCAGGGTACGGTGCTTGGATGTGTTGAGATGCGTAGACCCAGGCTGCCATAAGAACAGGCACACTGGTTTTTGTTAATGCTCTCCACTTTGCGCTGGTCCAGTTCCAGCAGATTTGGATTCCTCTACTGCGTTCCCTCGGTGCTTCAGTGGTGACATAAACCCAGGGAGGACTGAAGTGCAGGAGATGGGGGATGGGAGTCAGTTGGGAATCCTTGTTTTGGGGCTGGAGGAAAGGTCACTCAAAAGTCATTTATTTGTTGTGATTTGTGGCCAGGAACCACTGATGTTTGAAACCACACTTGTTTGTTTATGTGTGCTTGCCAGCCTCTCAGAAGGATTCTCAGAACCATGTGATGAAGTGCAGCATCCATGTAGCATGCAAACCGTTTGCTGGGCATGGTTGGGAAAGACAACAATGATCACTCCTTTTATCTGAGGGAACACAGCTGTTGTTTTCATTTTAACTTCATCACAGAGGGAACTGGTAGGGGGAGCGTAGTCATAGCTGAAATTTTTTAGAGTATGTTTTGGGTCTTTCTTGGTAACACTGAAGCTGTTTCACCAATAGGGAGGTTTTTTGTTTGTTTAGTTGAGGGATTCCTGCCTTCTTTTCTTTTCTGTTTCTTAACCTCCAGCCTGACTGTCTACCCTGCATGTGTGGATTGTCACGATTTGGGTAACTTTTGCCTTCTTCTGGTAAATATTTGTACACGAAGGATGATAAGATCTACACGAAGGATGATAAGATCTGTAGATGCACAAGTTGGACATACAAATCTTAACGCCTTTAAAGGTGCAGTTCCCCACCACAACAGTGTGATGGAGACTGGCCTGGAAGAAACTGCCTGCTGCCTCTCCCTCCCCTGCGCTCCTGAGATTCCCCTGTATCCCACATGAGTCAGGTCAGATCCACAGCAGAGCAGAAAATTAATACTCTCCCCTTCCCAAACTGAGCTTTGTTGTCAGATGGCCTCATCACCAGTGAGGGAGTGAGAAGGAATGTGGGACTGGCTTTTTGGCATCAGCAGCCGGGCTGGATCATGTGTGATATGATACTACAAAGTCACTGGGACATTTTTTAAAAAGTCTGTAGATCATATTGAAAAAGAGAGATGAGATATTCATGCTCTGTGAAAGCCAGCCTTCCTAAATTCCATTATTTCAAGAGATGGCTGCTTATTTACTTTGAAATTTAAGCGCATACAACTGTATGAGAGACTATTACTGTGTTTTCTTGTGTTTTTCATGGCTTTGGCATTTCTTAAACAAGGAAAACTACCAAGCCAAACCAGCAGCAGTAACAGAAGTGCTGCTGAGCAACCAGGTGTTGTGTACACACTCTGCTAATGCAGGGTAAGTTTACCTCTGAACCCCCATCCAGCTTGGGGCGTCAGGAGAGTGCTGTGACAGGTCTATTTGTATGGTAAGTTTGCAAGTTCTGCAGACAGAGGCCCATATTTCTTCACGCCTTGTTTCTTTTTCTTCCTTTACTCACTCTGTCCCTTCTTCTTGTTACTCCTCACTTTGTATCACTCCTTTTCTGGCTTTCTTTTTCTCTTCTTTTTCACTCCAGCCTCCTCCAGGCTTTCCCCCGTGCCAGCAACTGAGGCCAGTGTAGGTTGAGAGGGCTTCTGGGCAGCGGAGGACGTGACGTCTGCAGCAGCAAGTTCTGACTGGCAGCTCATTTACTGTCCTAATTTCACATTCACATCTGTAGCCGGAATCCTCAGCCAGCCAGGGATGTGCCTGACCATTTGCTTGCAGCCAACAGTCCTCTGGGTGGAGAGTACCTGCTCTGGGGCGTGGGATTCTGCAGGTGGAAATTCAGTAGTGGCTCTGTTTTGTGCCCATGCCAACTCCCACTGACATACCTTGTGGAGAATACAGAGTTGGAATGAAATGCTTTGTTTCTTGATAGAAGAGGTTTCGTGTGTTCAGTGGCACCGCTCCCTGGCCTTCACTCGATGTCTGCTTTCTTTCCCGATATGCAGGGAGCCCAACCAGCAAACTGTCCGGTGCTTGTCAGGCCTCTCACGGAACTGGATCTCCTGTATCAAAGACCCATGGGACCAGTTTTGTCACTTCAGCTGTCAAGGTAGTGTTCTAAGTAGTTGCGTACTTCCCATTTGAAACCCAACTTTCTATTAAATAAAGCATTTTAGTATTATAAATTCTGCATTTGGGGCAAGCTCTTTTAGTTGTCATTTTGTACAAAGGTTTACTGTGCCTAACAGATGGAATCATCTGTGAACATGTTGGTTATACAAGATGGTAGTGTCACTTCATGCAGCTCTAATTAGACTTGCCTACACCTCTGTTAAAGGCACTGCTCTTTTGCTTTTCTGCAAGGAGGACATAGCTCTCAATGTCTTAACCTTTCAGAAAAGCTCTTCTGTAGCTGACTTTGATCTCCTTCACTTTATTAGTGAATGTGATTAAACTGGAGGTGCCTACCTTAAAACCATTGCTCTGTTAGATATTTTTGTACAGCAGCTGCTCCTAGCAGCCTGAAAATAGCTCATTTAGTGGTTTTTCAGCTGCCTGCATTTAGAAAAATGTTTGTGTAAACCATGGAGTAACGAAATGTGTAAACAAACAGTGATAAATAGGGTTCATGCTTCTGATCTGCGAAGCCTGAAAGGTACAGCGCTGAACTGTCTCACATAAAATCTCTTCTGCAGCTTGTGCTGGGAAGGATATTTCTGGCAGCAAAGTGGCGTCAGCGAGGCTCTTTCTGCAAGCGGCTGGTGGGTGTGCTGCTTGAAAACGGGAGCGTTTCCATGTCTCCAAGTCACAAGAATATTAATATTATGGAGGGAGGAAGGCTTGCCAGTCAGCCTGCAGAGAGCAAATCACTTCACTTTTGGAACCTAAGTGTTTTCTATGGTTGTTAGGGTAGAAGTGTTGAAGATTGCTGTCTGAAGTAATTAGTTTTGAGTAGCATTTTAAGTGTCAGGTGCGCAGATAGCTATTCAGCTTTTAAAAGCCTGTCTGTTCAGATGGATTTCACTTAACTAGATTGAAAACCATTCATCAGTCTTTATTTTTCACCTATTGGGGACAGTTCTTTCTGAAAGGTTTTTGATGAGTCAAAGCAGGCACATGTCGTTAGTAACTATTGAATTTTGTATTTCCAGGACGGTGTTAAAAATGAAGCTATTTTAAAATATACATATATATAAATCATAGCTCTGTAAGCAGAAATATGTTTTGATTTATGTCTTCTGGTTGGTGGAAAAGCAGTAATTTTATGGTTTCTTTGGAGAGGAGAAGGTGCGATGATACAGATTGTGCTTAACTCACTGCTTTTCATCCCTTCACCGTGTGCTAGTTTTCTCTGCATTTTTTAATGACTTGAAACTGTTTCTTCATCCATTTTAAAGTGACCGATATGCAGGCTGGGTTATGCTTCTAGCCTTGTCTTCACACCTTCCCCTTTTTGCTGTGCAGCAATGGGGTGAACCAGAGCGGACAATCAGTCTGGTTGAAATCTGATCTAATTCAGCCCTGTGTGGCAGGAGGTGGCAGGAGCACGAGGTTAGAGGCTGAGGGCTGAGGGTTAGAGTCTGATCATGATCCAGCCCAAGGATGGGCCAAGGGATTGTGAAAACACGGCTTTGGAGTTCACATCAATTGTAAGAGAGTGCTTTACTTAAACAAAACGGAACCAAAACAAACTTAGAATCATAGAATCAACTTCCTCAAATGCATTCGTGGAATGCAGCCTCTGATCCAGAAATGCCAGATGCATGATTTTGCAGGTACGGAAATGTTTTTAACGCTGTTTAGTTACATAGTCTCACTGTTTCTGCCAAATGGTGAATTCTGCCTGGAAAGGCTGTGTGCCATCGCTTCTTTCTCGTTACAAGAGAGCAAGAATTCATCTGAGAGAATTTTGCTTGCAGACCTAAATTGAACAATTTTTCCCCTCAGTAACTTAGATTGCTGTCTCTCTCTGTGATTCTATATGGAACCACATAATTGTTGAGGTTGGCAGGGATCATCCAGTCCAACTCCCCTGTTCAGAGTGGGTCAACTACAGCAGGTTGCTCAGGGATGTGTTCAGTTGGATTTTGAGTACATCCAAGGCTGGAGATTCCACAGCCTCTTGAGGCAGCCTGTTCCAGGGCTTGCTCACCATTAAATTTTTTTAAAAAAGAAAAGATTTTTCTTGTAATTAAACAGGATTTACCGTGTTTCAATGACTCTTGTCCTTTCATTGGATACTGTTGAGTGCTGTCTGGCTTGATCTTCTTTACACCTTCCCATCAGGTATTTATATACATTGATAAGATCCCTCTCAGCCTTCTGGAATTTTACAGCTCTGAAATGCTTTTTATAAAAAGCTGTCAGGAAACATGAGTTCATTTCTTTCACCTGTGCATGGTATGGTAAGAAACAGTTATGACTGTTGGAGATGTAACTTCCCAAATAAAATTTGCTTTGGAGGTTGTATTGAGCATGTTACACTCCTTTTAAATGTTTTTTTTTTAAGTGTTTTTTTTAAAAATGTTGGCTGATTTTGGAAATGTCTTATTTGTACAGTTAGTTTGGCCTGCCCAGATGGTCCGTGCTGCCCTTTACTGACCGACAGTTGCTTTGTTTCTTATATTTCACTGATTTTTCCTTCGTGTCTTCCTATTTGCAGCAGGAGGATTCTCTGTTTGCTACCATGCCACCCCTTTGTCCCATTGGGAGTCATTCCAAGGTGCAAAGCCCCAAATCGATCACTGGAGGACTCGGAGCCTTTACAAAGGTAATCCCCTTGGCTTTTGTGCCGGGACACGGAGCCCCGTAGTGCCATTACACGCTGACTTGTGCCTCAAACCATGTAACTTTCAGGGCATGTAAAACTCATACTGGAACTGATGTGTTGTGCTGGCAAGGGCGATCTAGCACCTTGCAAAAATGTATCTTGTTTTCTGTCTTTCCCTGTGGCTCTGCTGTACCTATGATCTTTCTTTTAATATCCTCTTTAATATCCTCTTTCATCTTTTGAATCACTGTCGTATTGAGGCTGATATTTTAAAAGCCATTTTTGGTGCTATACAGTAAAAGTAAACTGCAGTAGATCTGTCAGGAGCTTCTTAAAAAACGCTGGAGTGGTTTCTGAGTATGTTTCCTTAAATCATAGAGTCATAGAATCACTAGGTTGGAAGAGACCTCTGAGATCACCAAGTCCATCCGTGCCTGTCTCCCCACTAAACCCTGTCCCTAAGGAACTCATCCACCCGTTTTTTAAACACCTCCAGGGATGGCGACTGCACTCCCTCCCTGGGCAGCTGTGCCAGTGCCTGACCACTCTTTCAGTAAAGAAGTTCTTTCTAATGTCCAGTCTAAATGTTACCATCCAGAATTTAAAATTGTTTCTGACAATATTAGGTGATCCAAGTAAAAGCTGGAAGAATCTTCCTGCCAGTTACAGTACATACAGCAATCTAACACAAAAAAACCCCAGCCTTTCTTGAGTCACAGCTCTCAGGGACTGGATTTAGGGGCTGTTCCAGAGAAACATAAAACATCTGCAAGAGAATAACATTGGCTATAATAATTTACAATATCTATAGCTATTATACCAGTTGTAATTTTTCAGAATAGAAATAAAAATTGAGGCTTAGGACGTGTTCCCAGCAGGAAGGTGCTTAGAAATTTGAAACCTTCAAGTGTTGTGGCTCCATGCTGAGGGTGCAGGGCCTGAGGAAGCCAAGTCTGGCCAGGTCCGTTGTTGGTATGACTGGTCATAGAATCATAGAGTGGTTTGTGTTGGAAGGGACCTTAAAGCCCATCCAGTTCTACCCCCTACCATGGGCAGGGACCCCTCCCACTGGATCAGGGGGCTCAAAGCCCCATCCAACCTGGCCTTGAACACCTCCAGGGATGGGGCAGCCACCACTTCCCTGAGCAACCTGTGCCAGGGCCTCCCCACCCTCATTGTGAAGAATTTCTTCCTAATGTCTAATCTAAATCTCCCCCTTCCAATTTAAAGCCGGTCCCCCTTGTCCTGTCACTACTTGCCCTTGTAAAAAGCCCCTGCCCAGCTTTCTTGTGGCCCCTTCAGCTGCTGGAAGTTGTACAACTAGTAGTTGAAGTATTACCAGGAATTTTGGTGATTCTGTAATTTCTGTGAGCATCTGTCAAATCTGGAACACTTTGGAAATGCAGACACCCTCCAGCGGGTGTGTGTTGGGAGTAGCCCTCGTCTTGGAGCCGGGTTAGGGAGTCCACCTGGTGGTAGGAACCGAGTTGGAGTTTGCTGACTGTTGCCTGCCCTTTGCTGCACACAGGCTGTTCCAGAAATGATCCCCAGTGATTTAAGGTATTTGCTCTTCTCATTATTATTTCTTCCTATTCAAAAGGTGATAATAAAGCAGGAGCCGGGAGAGCTGCCCGCGCAAGCCCAGCTGCCGGCAACAGGGACGAGCACGCAGACGTCCGTGCAGCAGTACGTCACTGTGAAAGGGAGCCACATGTTAGCCCTGTCGCCGCAGAAGACGGTCGTCAGCACGGGCGAGGGGACGGTGCAGTCTAAGGTATGCAGCACTTGGGCGTCTTTGATGTGCTGTAAACTGTCTTTCTTGTGGTTTTATCGCAATACTTCAGGCTTCTCTCGGGGTTGGCTCTGCCTCAGAGCCAGACAGCAGCACCGCAGCAGCTGATTTCCCCGTGTGGCTCGTATCGTCCTTACCCGTAGTCCTTGAGAACAGAGCAGGCAGAGCAGGCACTGTTACGTTTTGTTGTGTACAGGGCACATCTCCCACTCCTGTCTAACCCATCGCAGCAGTGGGATGGGGGTGGTTTTGAACTGGAGCCTGTCAACCCAGAAGGTTTGCTGCCATCATCAGCTTTTGCTGAAACTCAGCCAGGTCTTCCTGTAAGAGGAGGCACATTCTTTCCTGGGACTGCGGGCCTGCAAGGACAAAGAGGGAGTGGGATGGAGGCTGAGCCAAAGACAGCGTGAGGTGGAAGCAACCCTGCTGGAGTGGCAGCTCAAGTGTTTCGCTGTAGGAGTCTGTACAAATACAGTGCTACTATGACAGTGATGCAGCTTCTGAGAAGGCACAGTAACTGTGCAGTGGCAAGATGACAGATGTGTCAGAAATTGTTGCCTCCATTCTTCCCCGTTTCCATTGCAGGTAGAGTCAAATCATGTGCCAAGTGCGAGAGATAGAGAGGTTTCACTTTTGCATAAGTAAATATTTTTTTTGCAGCAGTTCATTGTCCTCTGTGCTGCCTCATTTGCCTATTTGAGCAGGTATGCAAACTCGTGGTTCCCTGCAGTTGTTGTCAACACATAAAACTGAAGCACTTTGTGGATTCTGCTTTGAGGCCACAGTTTTCCCAGGGAATCTGTTCCCATGAATGTGCTGAAACTAGATTTCTGGATCTCTGTGCTTTGCCAAGGCAAGCATTATCTTCAGCTGGAATTAAGCCATTGCTTATGTACCAGAAAAAAATGAAAGTGCCCTGTAATTTGAATGCACTTAATCTTTTGTGGGTGCTCTGCAATCCCAGTTGTGTTTAAAAGTTTATCTTTTTGCTTGGGCTTGGCCTCTTGCCAATTTAATTTTTTTCTGAATGAATAGCTTTTATACATGACTAGACACGCATAAAGTATCCCGAAATGTCTAGAGATGGAGGTAGCGTACCAGCTAGGATTCACACGGTTACTCTTGCCAGCAGCACATCATCCCATGCTTATTTGTTGCAGGTTGTTGGCGTTCCAGTTGGTTCTGCTTTACAGTCAACAGTGAAACAAGCGGTGGCTATCAGTGGTGGCCAGATACTTGTGGCAAAATCTAGCTCTTCGGTAGCAAAGGCTGTTGGTCCAAAGCAGGTTGTGACTCAAGGTGTAGCCAAAGCCATCGTCAGCGGAGGTGGAGGGACAATTGTTGCTCAACCTGTGCAGACTATAACAAAGGCGCAAGTTTCTTCCACAGGTGCTCAGAAAAGTACGTCTCAAGGCTCAGGTAATTGATAATAGCTCGTAACGGGTAGACTTTGAGGCTCTGTAATCATCTCTTCAACTGCAGAATAACTGTGTGGTTGGAAAACTTCAGAATGAGTAGAGAGGTCTGTAGGGAAATTCAGGATGACTGACAGTGATAAAAACCTGTTATCTGTAAGGGAGAAGAGGGAGCGTGAGTGCTTTAAAACATGCAGTGTGCTGTGACACAGGTCAGACAGGGTGCTGGAGAATGTGCCAGAATGTCTACATCACAGAGCCAGGTCTCAAATTGTTGCCCAGCATTGTGGTGCTTAGATGCTCAAAGGGCTCCACAAGATCCAAACTGTCCCTACTGCATCTTCAGTGCTTACGTACATGGGAGCATGGGCAGAAGTGCCCTCCCTGTGTCTGCCCCCAGCTGGCTTCAGCTGAGCGTGTTAGCTCAGGCTCTGCCCCTCTGGAAGCGTTGTGTGGCCTCTGGAATGGAGTGAGCTTGTAGCCCCCCTGGCTGTGCTGCCTCAGCCTGCAGCTGTACGTGGTGCTGCACGCAGACAAGGGTTTTTCAGACCTATTCTGTGCATCCCTGGCGGGGTTCATATGCAGTTGGGCCAGCTGAGCTTGGATTAGCACAGGCGAGCTGCGCGTCGCTCCTAGTACTTTCATCCTGTGCAGATTTCAGTGCATACTACTTTCTGCAAGCAGTAGGTTTATTTCTTTTTATTCTTTCTCTCCAGTGATGGCTACGCTGCAGTTACCAGCCACCAACCTGGCAAACCTGGCCAACTTACCACCAGGCACCAAGCTGTACCTCACCACCAACAGCAAGAACCCTTCTGGGAAAGGAAAACTGCTGCTGATACCCCAAGGAGCCATACTGCGAGCCACAAATAATGCTAGTTAGTCTTGCAGGGAAATCTAATGAGTTAAATAATGTAGTCACTGCATAATTAATATGTTTAGCATTTTTGCTATAAAGCAGCCCAGTACTGTGGAAGTCAGTAATGGGATGGGTTTCTTTGTTCACAACACGGTCTGTGGTGCTTTTTAAGACTGAGGTCTCACAAGTGTCTTTTGTTTTAGATGAAATTGTTTTTCAGTTTTTCATGCAGTGCTCTCCATGTCTTTCTCCCTGTGCTGAAAGCAGACAGTGTAATTTTCCTCAGAATTCAGCAAAGGACTGTCTTTAACTCTTCCTTGTGAGACAACTGCATTTTCATGATGTAGAACTGGGAGGGATTTGAATGTAGTTGTGAAAGTTGTAAGTGATAGAATGACACTCTGGAAATCTGGAAAACCAGAAACATACAGTATCTTGTCCTTTTCAAAGTTAGTTTATCTGGAATAGGTGAAAGACATAGGTTTGAATATTGATATAAGATTTGGCCCCAAGCTGTTGAGACCAGGAGGAATGAGGTTTTTTTTGATAATGGCCTTTTGACTCAAACTTGCTGTGAAACACTTGGACAGTAACATCTCTAAAGTTGTTCTAATGGGCAATACTTTGCTTATAGTGTGCTGTGCAGGTTTTGGACTGTGTAAATGAAGAGCTTTGTCAGGAACCTTCTCATGCTCCTTTTGAGGCTGCGTGTTGGGGTGGAAGATGGATTGGGTGTAAACTTTTTCTTGCAGTTCTGATACTGACAGTAAGGAGGGCGTTACTCAGTTTGATATGTAAGACTGTAAATACCAGCAACACAGCGATAGAGTACACATCAGTAAAGATCTAGATATTCTTGCTGAAGGTATTTTGGGGCTATAGAACTTGTAGAGCCCCATTGCTTGAGGTTTAGAAGGGCAGCTGGGGCAGCCCAACTTTGACAAGGAAATAATTTCACAGGAATCAAGGAAGAGCAAATAGTGGTGATTTTATGACAGCCACAGTTTGTTTTTTTTATTTTTACCCTTGCTTCTTAATGAGAGACTGCAAAAAGTCAGTGTTCAGTCTGTTCCTTTTGGAGCCAGAGCAATATCAAAGCATCACTACAAATTACCACTGCTTGCTATCCATGATCTGATACTCTTAACAAAATTGCATTGGAACAGCTAACGGAAGTAAAATTAAGAAGCCAGTGGGATTCAGAGTGTTTCCAGGGTTTTTGCTGTAGATTCATGACCTGCAAAAGACTGATGAAAAGACTGTTCATCTGTTGGGCAGCATTTTCTTTGATAGAAAATTCAAAACAGCCTGAAATGAGCTTTGCTTGCCCTCTTGGTCTCCTCATTTCCCCTGTAGCTCCTGTTGTTCATGGAATTTGCCAAGCTGCAAGAGCACAGCTGCAGGTCTGAACTGTGCTATACTGGGTAATAATGTTACTCAGCTGCGAAACGTCTGCCAGACATTTACTGCCACAGAGTTTTAAATTACTTGTTTATACAGGGATGCTTTAGTAGGTGACAGTGTCTGGTTACAAATAGATCAAGCCCTTTCTTCTGGTTACAGGTCTCCAGTCTGGTTCTTCTACGAATAGTGGAGGAGGAGGAACCCAAAGCACAAGCAGTAACTTATCGCAGCACCTCACCTATACATCCTACATCCTGAAGCAGACACCCCAGGTCAGTGGCAGGAGCATCTCAGTTGAAGCAGGTTGACATTTCAGGCTGCAGTGGTGTTAACTGAATGTCCTGTGGTTCTGTAGCATGTGAAACATTCTTGGACTATAGGATCTGGATCCGCTCCAACAACCCTTGCGTCTCTTCCCTCTGCCAGGGACCTGCTTTTGCACTGGCTGTTGCTATTGGCACCTCTCTGCCCCTCACCTCCCCTTGCAGGGTTGCAACCTCATGGCTCCATGTGGCATTGAGTAAGACCAGGGTCAGCAGTGGGTGGAGAAGGGACAGAGTGCGCTGAGAGTGCTTGGTGGCAGGGCTGCAAGGGCCACCGAAACAAGAGAGGTGACAAGAATCATAGAATCCTAAGGTTGGAAGAGACCTCTGAGATCACCAAGTCCAACCGTGCCTGTCTCCCTAAACCCTGCCTCTAAGGAACTCATCCACCCGTCTTTTAAACCCCTCCAGGGATGGCGACTCCACCACCTCCCTGGGCAGCTGTGCCAATCCCTGACCACCCTTTCAGTGAAGAAATTCTTCCTGATGTCCAGTCTAAACATCAGGAGGTGATGCTGGAAGAGCTGTCTTAGGCAGTAGGATATGTGAGAGTTAAAGGAAGACACAAGAGAGGAGAATTAAGTGAATTGGAGTGAAACAGCAAACCTGAGTAAGAAAGAAGAATGAGGTAACAGAAGAGTGCGTGACAGTGGCTCTGAAGGGCAGGAGCTGAATAGTGGTGTAAAGCAGGAAAGGTAGCGAGGTCTCAGGCAGTAGGAGTGCACACCTCCAGCTGTTGGTGTGATTTCTGCGTGCTGAATTCTGCATGTATAGCCTTTGTGGGGGAACTAAATATATGGTGATGTGAGAAGGTGACAGCATGTCTTAATTTCTCTCTTTTTTACCTAGTGCGGCAGTAGCCTCTGATCTTGCATGCTAAGCAGCATTTGTCACAAAGAGTAAACTTGAAGAGCATAAAGTGTGTGAAATTGTAGTGGATGCCTCTGACAAGACAGGAAACTGATATGGCTTTTTCACCCTTTCCCTTGCATCAGCAGGTGGTGTTCTGCACCGAGAAGGTTGTGCCCAGCTCTTAGTGCAGAAGCATCCACTGTAATTAGCAGTCCTGTGTTCTAGAAGATGAAATGTTTCTGTTGCATTATAACTCCAGGCTTTTATCCTGTATTTTTCTAGAGTTCTGTTGACTCCTAACTGTGTTTCAAAGTGCTGACCTCCCTAACTTATTTCTGGAGCAGGGCACCTTTCTGGTCGGCCAGCCTTCTCCTCAGAGTTCTGGGAAGCAGCTGACTCCAGCTTCAGTTGTTCAGGGCAGTGTAGGAGTTGGAGCCTCTTCCACACAAGGACAAGCGCTAAAAGTGATCACTGGGCAGAAGACAGCTCTCTTTACACAGGTAACGTGCAAATGATGTGTTTCTCTCTGACCAGTTAGCATTTTGTCAGGTAAAGTATAGGAACCACAGCCACATACTGCGAGAGCTTTTCGTTTTGTCGTCGTTTGGTTTGGTTTGCTGGCTGTACTGTGATAAGGAAAGCACCTTGTCCTGGTTTAGCCACGGCCCAGCCAATTTCAGCAGCTGAAAACAATAGCTGGGCTCCCAGTTCCCTCCACCCCCAGGGAAAGGGGAATGAGAGGAAAAAGACTTGCGGGTTGGAAATGAAACTAAAACAGCTTTAATAAAATAATAGTAGCAGTAGTAGTAGTAGTGATGATGATGATGATAATAATAATAATATATAATTAATATTATAAATGTTATTATTATAAAGACAATAACAAGAAAATAATAAAATATATACAAATATATGAAAACGCACCCCCACCCCACCCCTTGGTGATGATACATCACCACAAA
The DNA here is from genome assembly GCA_033558235.1 of Neomorphus geoffroyi. NCBI lineage: Eukaryota > Metazoa > Chordata > Aves > Cuculiformes > Neomorphidae > Neomorphus > Neomorphus geoffroyi. Next base: position 8,914,819 of record JAUMJM010000012.1, read on the forward strand.
TGCTGCAGAGCAAGTTGGGGAAGGGGTCAGCAACAGGAGAGAGCTGGACACAGGAACGGGATTCGGGAACGCACGGATCCAGGATCAAGGGACGAACAGACAGGCGAGGTCCTTGCTGGATGTTGGCCATCACAGAAGAGAACTAACCCTCATGATCTCTCGATTTTTATCCTGAGTGACGTATATGGGATGGGATGCTCTGTTGGTCAGTTTGGGGTCACCTGTCCTGTCCGCCCCTCCCTGCAGGTGTGACCTTTCTCTCCTCTTTGACTTACGGCTCCCCCAGCTCGAGGACGGCCTTGGTTTCTGTGGGAATAAATACAAGCATTGGCCTTTCTGCATCCCAGTGCCCCGTGTCATCCCTGCCAGAGAAACACTGTCTGAAGAACATGCAGCTGCCTTTCAGAAAGCGAAGTTACGTAGACAAGGTTGAGCTCAAGTTAGGAAACTGATTCTACTTTAGCTCAAACCAGAACAGACATGAAGGCCTACTTTTGTATGCAGATATCAGACCACAGTTTTCTAGCTTTATTTCTATTCCCACAGATAGATGGTCATATGTAAGCCTGGGTTGCTCATTTGTAAATGTGCTCCAGGGTTTCTAAGTGCAATGGAATTAAAGAAGAGAATGAGGTGCAAAAATGTGCTTGAATATTTGAACCTTAGAAATAGGTCTGCTAAAGCTCTTAAAACATTTTTCCTTTTGGTATCCCTCAAAGGTCCTTGTTTTCCAAACTATCAGGTGGTCCCTGTGAAATTCAAACTCCCCAAAAGTACTTGTGATTGACCACAGAATCACAGAGTGGTTTGGGTTGGAAGGGACTTCGAAGCCCACCCAGTGCCACCCCCTGCCATGGGCAGGGACACCTCCCACTGGATCAGGGGGCTCCAAGCCCCATCCAACCTGGCCTTAAACACCTCCAGGGATGGGGCAGCCACAGCTTCCCTGGGCAACCTGGGCGCGGGCCTCCCCACCCTCACAGGAAAACATTTCTTTTTGAGATCTCGTCTAAATCTCCTCTCCTTCAGCTTAAAACCATTGCCCCTCCTCATCCAAAATTCAAGATTCATAGGCATATTTATGCTTAGTCAACATTTTGATAAAGTTTTGTTCCTGCTATTATTTCCACAATTTGACTTTTTCAAAAGTCTTCTAAACATATTTTTCAGTAATATAAAAAGCATTTGTCTTGTTTGTTCAGGTTTTTTTGCTTGGTTGTTTGGGGTTTTAGGTCATTTAAGTAAAATCCAAACAAATTCACCTTTTTTCTTATGCTGAATTCTTTTTCAAAGGCTACAGCCAGTGGACAGACATCACTGGTGAAAATATCAGATGGGTCTATAAAATCAGTGCCCGCCTCATCCCAGCTCTCCAAACCTGGCACCACTGTGCTGCGAGTATCAGGAGGCGTTATCACCACAGCTGCCGCTCCTGCCGTGGCCCTTCCCACAAATGGGGTGAGCCAGGTGAGAAACGACATTGCCGCTGTTTGGTACTGTAATGTTTGCACTCTAGCCAGTAGCGTCCTCAGAAAAGGGCTTGTGCTTTTTTCCCTTGTTGGTGTTCTTCCCAGTCAGCATTTTTGGTACGTCTGCTCTTGAGCACACCATTCCTTTTCTGTTGAGTTGTTTGCTGTTTGGCTTTAGAAAGTGAATATTTGAAGAAACAAGGGGAGAAGCGAAACTGAAACTTGCGCTTTCTTGCTTTTAGTGCTGTTAAAATTCAGGAGGCCTTATCTGAAAGTGCTTTTGCAGTCATACAGATCAGATTTTGGGGGCTGTGCAGCTTTCAAACACCAAATGCACTGCTGACGCAACCATCTGCAGCCAAATGTGGAATGCCCGGAGCTCTCTATCCATCAGATTAGGGAAAGGCAGCACTAACTGGACTGTAGGTCACCCCTCGGAGATCACAGACTCTCCACAATGCTTGGTGCCCCGTCTGCTATCAACAGGTGTCAAGAGGCCAGCAGTGACTGGAGTTTGTGGTCCTTGGGTCCTGACAGTGGTCAAAGGGTGTCACTCCTCTCCACACCAAGAGAGTAGTAACAGTGCAGTCTTGGAACAAGGTGCTTCAGCATGGAGTGAGGTTGGAATCAAAACAATTGCGTTCCTAGCGTGAATGCTCGTGTGTGAGGATGCAGCTGTGTCTCCAGTTGATGCAGGTTGTCCACCTGGAGTGGAGTTGGAGTTCACGGGGTGAAGAGGAGGCAGCAAAAAGAGGGTGTATAATTCACCCTGAGGGTTCCCTAACCTTACTGCTTTTGCCTGTGGGGAGGCAAAGATTACACAAGCGTAGCATTGATGCCATGCTGCTGTCAGAGGGCTGAACCTAGGTGAAGATGCTAAAATTTGCAGTAAATGCTACTCAGTATTTTTACAACTCTCAGTGAAGCTACAGAGCTAGAAATTTTCCATCCATCCTCTTTATCCCAAACTTCTTTTCCAATTCGTCTACTGATGCCTCTGGACTTCTGAGCAGCAGGGAAACAGGAAACATTCCTGGGTCATGGTTCTCATCTGGAAGCCTACTGGGTTGCTGAAGTTAAGGGATCTGGCTCCAGATACTATCAAAGCAGTTGTGGTAGTAGTTCCTGTGTGCACGGTTTCACTTCTCCTGCTTGGAACAGCCTCCATTCTTTATCTATCATTATTGTGTCTGGGCTTTTGGATATGTGCTTGAGAACCTATTGCTGCTTAATCACAGAATCATAGAATCACTTGGTTGGAAAAGACCTTTGAGATCGTAGGCTCCAACTGTACCTGTCCTATATCCCTAAGCACTTCATCTACCCATCTTTTAAATACCAGGGTCCACAGAGGACATTTGGGTTTGCTCCTTCTAGATTTTGCCTTGTGCTTATTGTTGAATCATCTATGGCATGAAAAGGAATTTGTTATCCCTGTCTGCCTTCTTTATGCAGCAAATAGATAACGCAGGTTCCAGTTCATCATCTTCTGGAACTCCTGCAGCAAAGACATCTGGTCAGCAACACCAAATCTGTATAAGCCAGAGCCAGTCTGCTTCAGCGGTGGTGAATAAGTCCACAACTTCCACTGTTGTAAGTGTCGCTTCTCTGATGACCACACCAACGCCTGTGACTGGAAAAGCCACGGTATCAGGTATTAAGCTCCCTTCATGGCTTTTCTATAGAAAGTTAGAATCCAGGTATGAGTTCTTTAGATGTCTTCGCTGTAAATGGAAGACACCTACATTTTTGAGTGTGTCAAAGGAAAATCATGCTTTTTTAAAACATGTTTTATTAGCATAACTTTTGGCTCAGCCAAAGAGATGTCTATGTAATTTGGCATCCTGTCACATCAGTGCGTTGGCTGTACCTGGTACAAATAGTAGCGCGAGTTGCCCTTCCCTGTTGGAGGGGGGTTTAGTTTTCAAGCCAAATTCTCATTAGAAGATTCTGCCTATTCAAGAGCACTGAATGCCGAAACCATCAAGGTTTCCAGCAAGACTACAGACCAGTAGTCTGGTACCAGCAAGACTACAGACGTGATTAGTTTGTGGAAGCGAGGGCTCCACTGAAGTGGGAGAAGCTGCATGAGCAGAATTTGGCTCTGAGGCTTTGCAGCTGCTCTGTTTGGCTCAGAAAGGGAAGAGATGTCGATTATGGGGGATCTGAAGGCTTTGAAGTCAAAATCCATTAAGTACAGTGAGATAGGCTGAATCTGGAATGTTTCAACTAATAAAAAAAGAGGTAATGAAGATGGACTGTCCTTATGTAGAGGAGAGTTTTCCTTAGTTAGTTTTATTGTCTTCCAGTATCTTTTATATCACAGAAAGCAGCAAGTACAGCAGATTTAATTTGAGGATTATGAGTTAAAATTGGAAATTTTCATTTTGGCTAATTTACTTGCTGGCATGTTCTGTTCACTTGAAGTGGCTTCTCACAAAGTAGAAACAGAGTAAGTAAGTGACACTGAGCTCGTCTGGCAGTGTCTTTTTAAAGCAGCCCTCCTTGTTTCCTGTATACACAGTTTTCAAAACTCCTCTTTTTTCATCACTGTTTTTCCCAGAGCTTGAAAGTAAACAACATAGAATGCTATGACTGCCACAGTTTTGCAGTTGAGTGTTTTCCTCTTTGCAAACAAAGCAGCAAGGCTTTTTTTTTTTTTTAGAAAATATGCCATTCTGAGTAGCTTTGAGATTAAAATTCCCATTTAGATATGGGAATGTTATCTAGATTTCAGTTTGGTTTTTGTAACGAGAGGCACTGGCTTCATCGTTAAAAAGTATTTCTTCAACTGTTCCAAAAGAAGCAGTGGCTATAAAAGCACGTTATTTCAATATTAAAGAAAAAAACCCACCTCAAACCAAAAATGAGTTAAAATTCTGAAGATCTGTATTTCTAATGGCAACTTTTCAAAAATCTCGAATTTTCCCTTATTGGGCATGAAGCAATGTCTGCCACCCACCAGGCTCATAGAGATGGTTGAAAATGTCCCTTCTTACGTGCCTTGCTGTTCAGGTCCCTTGCTGTCCTATCCTGACACTTCTGCACATCACACACAGGTGAACTGGTAATATTAGGTTAACCTTCTTGCCTGGGGGTGAACGCCTCACTGACCAGTGCTGTGCGTCTTTTAAAACCAAGAGGCATCCTCCCCAGACCGCGTGTGTCTAGTGCTTGGAAGGCAGCTGTGTTGCTTAGACAATAATAATAAAACATGAGGAGAGTGGAAACTATGTCAAAACAAATCGTGAGTATAAAATTACCATCGTGAGACTGAGAAGCCGATTGTTGTTGTCCATGTTCCAAAATAGAAGCCTATTAAATTTCCACAATCTGAAGAAAAGTTAGCTGTAGATTGAATACAATTATGTTGAAAATAGCTGGTTTGCCAGTGGAAAGATTGGACATAGGCCCAAATCACAGTGTTAACGTGGTGGCTGTCGTGGCTTGGGTTGTCGTCACTGTGGAGGAGACAACTGGTAGACAAGCGATGAGTGCTACTCGCCCACAGCACTATGACTGTGCTGGTTGCACCCAAGTCCCTGGGTGCTGCCATGGATAGTGCTGTTAATATCTGAATGTGCTGCTTGTTCTTTTAACCCCGAGTGAAATCAGTGATTTAATTCAGTCTCTGCATTAATACCCCTCGTGGCTTGATTAGCCATCCTTACGGACACGTTCAGTGCATGGTACAGATTGATGCCGGGCGCTCTGTTCCGGTATGTCCTCGGTCAGACTTGCTGCTCAGCCTTGGGCTTGTCTCTTAGTTCAAACGGTGTCGGTTGTGCTGTGCTGACTGCAGTGGGTGCTGCTGAGCCCAATTGCAGAGGTGTGTGCGACACTCGGGTACCTCAGTGAGGACGGCTGTGTCAGAGCTGTGGTTCGCTGGCTTTCCAGACCCTTGAGCACAAGGTCTTGTTCTGACAAGAGTGTTTCACTCTGCTGAGCCTGTTCCAGTTGAGAGGTTTGTGTTAATGTCAACTTCTGCTTAAGATTACTCAGGAAACTTGCTTTGTAAATATCAGAGCGTCGTGCCACATGGAACACTGTGCACTCTGTGGTGCAGCACCCCACTATTTCAGGAACCACTCGTGTCAGTAAAAACTTGTCTGACAGTTCACTGAACTGTGGCTTTGTTAAGGGGGTGGCAGCGCTAGCATACATGGCATCCTGGTTCAGGCAGAAAGGGAGAGAAGTAGCTAGAGGTAAACTAAATGGTGTGTTTTATTTAACATTTTGTCTTCCGTTCTTCTTGCAGGGTTGCTAAAAATCCACTCAAATCAGTCTAGTCCACAGCAGGCTGTTCTGACAGTTCCCAGCCAGCTTAAACAGCTCGGTGTAAACACAGCTTCTGGAGGTGTTCAGACAATACTCATGCCTATGAACAAAGGTAAAGGGCAGAGGAGGATGACAGATGGTGTTTGAAAATCCCCTTTGACACAGGGTAGCTCTTGGTCACTGTTGGCATACATGGTCCAAATTTAGAGATAGAAGAAAATGTAGCAAGGAAATTGGTCCCTAAACTTTGTGCTGCAAAACCACTGTGTTGCTTCTGAACATGGTTGTTTGGCAGTGTATGAAATTTGATAATTTTTTTTTCTTCTCTGTTGTCTATTTTTCCTTTTTTCTTTTTCCTCTCCAGTGATACAGTCACTTTCTACCAGCAAAGTTTCAACTGTTTCAGCTGTCACAGCAGCAAGTACGGTTGTCCCTAGTCCCTCTACAGTGTCCATCACTAAAGGTAAAAAGAAATCTCTCAGTAAGATGAGCTGTAGGAATAAGCTGGCAGTGCTTTGTGCAAGTGGCCTGACTGTGAAAGTAGCCTGCGTGGCTGTGGGTTCCTTTATTTCCATCGTTAGAGGGTTTAAATCAAGTAAAAATGGCACCTGGGGACTAAGAAATTGACAGTGACTTCCCCCTCAACAAATCCCAAAGCACAGGCAAGTACAGAGACAAGTGAGGACATTCTAGGAAGCTGCCCTGAGTACCTTAAACATTCATTGTTGCCATCCGTATTCTCGGAAACGCGTAGAGCAGCGTGGATTGAACCGCGCTTGCTGCTCTCCTCAGCCTGTGCTGAGGTGTCCTGGGGAAAGCTTCCCAACAGCGCTCGCTGTGGGCAGCGCGTGTGATGGTGTACGTGCAGTACTTCCCTCAATAACACGTGAGAGAGCCGAGATACTCAAAGTACAGCTCTTGCAGAACGTCGTGCTTCTCCCCCATCCCAGACGAACCTCCAGACTGCTTGGCCCTTCTGGGTCTCTCCCTGCTCCTGTCTCGCCGGAGTCCTGTCCTAGATGGGAAGTTCACTGATGTCAGAATCGGTGATGGCTTCAAAAAAGCTCTCGCTTTGAAGTGTCACTTCTTACTAAAACTGTCAGTAGTTTTCTGTCCAGCTCTTTGTTTAAAAAAAGGCCGGCGTACATTTGCAGTTCAGTTTGGATCAGGCAGTCCTGTGTGACGCAGCAGCAACTAGTGATGGGGGCTTGCTGAAAAGGATGAGATGTGAGCATGAGATTGGGGGGGAGTGTCTTCTGATGGCTTTCAGCAGAATTGAAGGGCAAGTTTGTTCGTGCTTAACAATCACCATGCAAACAAATTAAATGATGTTGTGCAAGACCCCTCGTCTTGCTGGAGTCTCGCCAGACGTTGTTTATCGAGCTGACTGGTACTTTTTGTCTTTTAAAATGTGTTCTGTTTCTTTGAAGTTAAGATGGAGCCTGACTCAACAGGACAAAGCTGCGGTTCTGTGGGTACCCAAGAAGGCCAAGCAGCAGTGAAAACAGAGGAGAGCTCTGAACTTGGGAATTATGTTATCAAGTAATTCTTCATTTCTCTATAAGGACTTCAGACATTTGAAATCCCAGGGGGACTGGAGGGGATTGTAGGGATAGGTGCACTGTTTGACCTAGAAATATGTTATGAAACCATCCATCCCGTGCGCTGCTGTATCAATGCTAATCCTATCAGGTGGCGTTTGTTTCAGACAGCGTTGCAATATTCTCTTTGTAAATGGGTTTGAATGCAGGGCTCACGAAAGGGGAAAAAAATGATTTGAAGGTTTGCAGTTGTGTCAGAGTTTGCTCTAATCTCAGGCTGCTGAAATCTTCTTATCATCTGCTGCTTTTATAATTCCCATTGCCGTTGAGTGTCCTTTAGGAAGGGAGGTCAAACTGCCCAGTGAAATGCAGATTAAAAAGGGGCAGCTGAAATAAGCAGAACTGTCTCTCTCCTTACCTCTAGTTAAGCCTGGATTCTTTAGTTATTTAGTGTGAGTGCTACCTTGGTTTATAATTGGAATTAAATAATGAAGATCATTGATGTATTTCTTCACTGCAGACTGAAATCCAGTGTCTTGTTTGTGATGCTCTTGTGAGTACTTGTTAGGGGATTTTTTTCACCAGAACTCTGTTTGCAAAATTTTCTCTGCATATTTCTTATGATGTGTGGGATGGTTCTTCTGATTTTCCTGTCTCCGTGTTTTGAAAATTTCTGTTATTCTAACATATCCCTGCAGGCATTGCCTTGATTGAGAGTGTGTGTAGGAGACAGGAATAAATCTTAAATCGCCACACACTGGAAATTTTCTTACTTATAAAATAACTAATGGAAAACACAGATCTTGCCAATTAAATGCAGTATGGCTGGTTATGTAAAATCTACCTAAACTCCTGTTAAGTACAGAGCTTCCCATGCAGCATCCTGTGTTCCTACTGGAACAGCGTGCACTAATAGGTGCGTCTTGTCTCTTCAATTAGTGTTGCTGCTTGTGAAACGATGCAGGGATTTCTTCTAAGCCTGCCCAAAAATGTCTGTCTTCAGCTTGACAAATGCAGCTTCAGCTGGGGACACTTGGGCAAGAGGAAGAGCTGTTTGCAATACCCTCTCTGACAGTTTATCCTCACACTGCCGTTGCTGTAATGCCTTGGGGCTAGGGACTTCAAACCGTGCAGTGATTTTGAAACCTTTTGCATCTGATTTATTGCTTCCAGCAGTATCCTTCATTGTGATTGTTTTTATCCCTTGCAGCATAGAATATTTGGAGAACATCCAGCAGCTTTTAACAGCGATAGTGAAGAAGGTTCCATTAATTGCTGAAAAAAGTAAGCAGTAAATGAAAAGGCTTTGCCTTCTATTTTCAGTTTATCAACAGAATGCCTTGTGTGCTCTGTAGCAGCAAAAATTATTAAAAGGTGGAATGAAATGAAGCCATCCTCTAGAGAGCTCACTCCAGGGGTTGTTCTAAAGATGATTAGAATTAGTTTCTTCCAATAAAGGCAAATATGTTGTTAGCACTTATTAACTTTTTGGTTGGAAATAGATTGTATTTCCTCACATAATGGCTGCAAGTAGATCCTTTTTTCCCTAGTTTGTCCTTAATGGATGTGAGAGACTTGGGGGGTTTTTTGTTGATAGTGGGAGGTTTTTTTTGCTTTGTTTGTGCTGGGGTTTTTTTAAATTTAATATCAGGGTTTCAAAAATATGATGACGTAGCAGAGCATTGGATAATATGTTTGTTATTGGGGGTTTTGCCTTTTTGATTTTTTACACAAAAGGTGGTAATTTGCAGAGAAAGGTTTTCTCTTTTATGGAGAAACCCTTTGTTACTGCATAGCTCTGCCTCACGTAGCTGAAAATGTTTTGCATCCAGAAGCCACAGGGTCTGCTGCATGGATCTGTGCTGGGCTCAGAGCATGGAGTTCGTAAGAGTTAGAGACTTACAGTCCTTGATCCTGTGAGCCTGAAACACATTTCCGTCTTCCTCTCCCTTAAGTAACATCAAAATCAGAATTTGTCTTACCTCATTTACTAAAAATCAGTACTGCTTTTGGCTTTGTGTTTTCTAGGTGAAGATGCAAGCTCTTTTTGTGCCATTTCAGTGGAACAGTATTACAGCTGGAATATTGGGAAGAGGAGGGCAGCTGAGGTAATCCTCTCCTCCCGTGTTTCATAAGCAGTCATTAGGGACGTAAGAAGGATTTTTCTGAATTATGGAATCTTCCTTGTTATTGGCTGATTTGTTTTCTCAAGCAGTCTGTTGCATTTTAAATGGAAGCATTCCTTACTACGGTGTGCACTGATTCGTGTCCAGGTAGTGATTATTCAGAAACTTTCTCAAGCAGGAGGGACTTTAAAGGTCATTTTCTGGTTGATTAAAAATAAGGTGGGTTTGGAGTGTTTTAAAAATCAGAATCTTTGCAAACTGTCCTGTTAGCACTTTGTCCTCATCTCTGCTCTGAGACGTATTGCAGTCATGGGAAGTTTACCCAGCAGTTTGTCTTTTCATGGAATTATGTCTGCTTTCTGTAGGAAGAAAATTGAGGGATCTGACATAAGCAGTGCTAGTGCTGAAATACATTGTCAGTTCACCAAAGGTGAATGTTTCAGTTAATCTGGACCTTTCTGAGTGAGGGTATTATGTTTCCCCTATTTCTTTATATTTTTGTCACGCTGTGGATTTTTACGGGGGGAAAAAAACATTAAAAATTATTAGATGATACCCTCTGCTGTTGCCAACTTGAATGATTAAAGAGCTTAACCAAAATTTTGAGAAGCTTCTTTTACTCTAGTGATTTTCTTGCACTCTGCCATCTTAGGTTTTACTTTGGAGATGAGACGTTTCAAGTCAAGGCAAACATGTAAATGTGTCCCTTTTGCTTGAGGTTTTGTTTGGATGACAAAGCAGAGTTTAAATGACCTGCCTAATACCAGAATTAGGACCATCTTCCACATTTGTTTTTCCTTGTCATTCTGACCTCAGATAAAATCATATTCGTTTTGTTTGCCTTGCAACCTGTATTATTGTTCTCGACTGTAGTTTGTTTTGGCCAGCGTGATGAACTTTCCCTTTGGTTTGTCCCAGTGGCAACGAGCAATGACGGTGAGAAAGATCCTACAAGAAATCATAGAGAAGCACCCTCGGTTTCATGATATTACCCCCCTGAAAACCAAGCACGTGGTGCAGTGGTGTCGGTGCCATGGGTACACTCCACCTGACCCTGAGACCTTGCGCCACGAGGAGGACTCGATCGAGGATGTGCTGACACAGATAGACAGCGAGCCAGGTGAGTATGGATCCTCCTTGCTACCAAAGACGCTTTATTACGTGGCTCACGACTGCATGCGGGCGCTCACCTGTGCTGCTGCTTCAGCAGAAGGGGATTCCTACTTTTTGGGTTTAATTTAATTCAGAGTAACAAAAGTTAGAAATTGTAAGGGCAAGCCTGTAAGTGAGGTTGTCCTTTGTCCCTTTCAGTCCTGGTGTTTTCTGGGGTCTCTTTTGGGTTTTATTGTGCTTTGAGGCTCTTGAAGGCCCAGCACAGAGAAATCTTAGGAGAGATGATTCTTGCCCTACGGTGTAGGTGAGCCCACAGACTAAGCGTAGCGAGTGTTGACCCTTGTGTAAGCTTAGTCTCTCTTCAAACAGTGTGAATGAGTTCAGCTAAAAAAAAATCCCAAACAAGCCTGGCAGTGGTGGTGTGGAGCTCAGCCAGGGTTATTTCACCTCCAAAAGTGAGGTGAAATGGCCTGTGTGAAGCTTCACGTTGTGTTTTCACAGCTGCTGCACTGTTCCGCTCTGGGATCTCCACGGTCCAGTTTAGTTTGTGTTAAGCTTACGTCTTCAATTTCATCCATTCTTCACAGTTAAGCTCCCTTGTTTCACCTTCAGATAATCCCTTTCCCAAAGCTGAATGTTCTTCTGTTCTGATCATGCAGGGATTTAAGGTATTTCACAGAAGTGTATGGATTTGATTATTTGCTAAGTCTGGCCCTGCATTGCAGTTGTTGAAGGTGAAAAGGAAGGCTACATCCATCTTTGAATATTTTTATCTAAATAACTAGATTTGCATTTGTCTTTGAAGAAAGAACCTGTTTATTGCATAGCTTTCCACTAAAGGTTTTACTGGCTTGGGTCAAGCATGCAGAGAAGAGGGTACCCTTCTGTAATTCTACTGCGAATCTGTCTTCTCATTTTTCTTAAAAAGCGTGATAATACTTGCCATGATGTAAAAGATGAGTTAGTGAGACGTGGTGCCTACATAGTAAAAACTCTATTTCTCCAAGTGACTTGACTGCTTTGCCCATTGTCAAAAAGCTTCTGTGAGAAAATTTAGGAGACTCACTTTAGCCTGATTTTGTTTGAAATTCAGCCTTCCTGATTGGCTTGAGGGCAGATGAAGGAGAAGAGCATGAGTGTCGTGAAGATACAACTAGAATGCTCTCACTGACTGTTTGCATTTCTGTTCATCCTTATGTTTGGTAGGAATTACAAAACTAACTTCAGTTATCTTAATTTCTTGCTGTATTGTGAATGTGTATCTGTTTAAAAAGAGCTTTCCATAACCTATCATGTATTTAATTGATTGCTTCTTTTTCAGAGTGCCCTTCATCTTACAGCAGTGGTGAGGAGCTGTGCCGAAAACTAGAGGAACTACAGCAGTTCCTGAAACGAGAACCAGAACATGAAGAGGAGGTAGATATTCTCAACTTCAGCGAGCCGTTAAAAATAAACATTAAGAAAGAACAGGAGGAGAAACAAGAGGAGATGAAGTTCTACTTGGCTTCCTTGCCAGCATCGGAGTTTGTGAGGGATGCTGCCGAGAAGGTAATAAACTAATAAGAACTGCTGTTAATCTCATTGTGGTTTATTTAGTTGCCTTTCTTTCATCTCTGTGTGCCTCTGGATGCTTTATGAAGGCTTTTATAAACACCTTGGAGAAGCTGGACTTTCTGACTCACAATGCTCAGCTGGCCAGTGCTGGCAGGAGAAAGTGAAGCATGCCAGCCGGGAGGTCATTGCAGAGTAGCTGTGTGCAGGGCTTGGTACCAGAAAAATCATCCTGGAGGGCTGGAAGCCAGGGGAAATGAGGGAAGAGGAGCCCTAGCACCAAATTCTTCATGTGAAAGATTTAGGGCTGTTGCTTGAACCAGTGCTGTTTAATAGCAACACCTGAAAAGGGGTTGTGAGAAATTGGAGACCACAGCAAACTTCTCTACTGCTTGAATTTCTTCTCCCTATTCAAATTGGAGATAAAGAAAGGGAGAGGGGGATCTTCAGTCACAGCAGCAGGAAGGAAAGAGAGGAGACTGAGCTGGCTTGTAGGAAAGAGTGTTCATGATTATAGAGCGGAGACAGGAGCAGCAGAAGGGGTTCACGTGCAGCAGGTGGGAGAAAGAAAGGTGCTGACATCGAGGCAGAAAGCCATAGTTCTGCAGAGGGTCAGGTCTTTTGCTGCTTAGGTGACGAGGGCACAGGTGTGATGAGGGGGAGGCTGGGGAATGAAATGCTCCTTTGACCTGAAACTTCTGTGCCAGGAGTGCTGTTCAAAGTAGTTTCCGTTGCCATAGCTGGGTGCAGGGAAGAGGATGGATAGATCGATTCAATGTATGTACAGTTCTAAAACAGAACTCCCATTCTCAGCCCAAAGGTCTGGGTCTTTGTGTGGACTTCCTGAAACAGAATAAAACCTGCTTTTGTTTCTTCTGTGTTTTAGAGGCATTTCTGCTGGCTATTCTAATGCTCAAGCTTCATTTTCTCAAGGCTTTCTTTAAATGAAGCCTGAGATTATACTGCTTGGAAGTTCTGCGGTGTCTCCTTGCTTGCTTTTTAACTATCCTTTGTAATAGATTGTTTTCTGTTCATCTTATTCTCATCCTATTCATTCATCCCTCCCTGGAGATGTTCAAGGCCAGGTTGGATGGGGCTTGGAGCCCCCTGATCCAGTGGGAGGTGTCCCTGCCCGTGGCAGCGGGGTGGGACTGGATGGGCTTTAAGGTCCTTTCCAACCCAACCTGTTCTGTGATTCTAATCTGTAGTACAATGTGGGCTGTGTTATTTGGTGTATTAATATTTCCTCTTTTGTATTTTATAGATAGGGATTTCTTTTCAGCCTGCTGAGGTAGAAAAGAATGTTTATGCGTCTGTAATAGAAGATATGATTTTAAAGGTAAGAAGTTATTTTTTTTCACAATAAGTACTTTTCTGTACCCATATTAACCCAGTAATGTAGAAAAAAAGATGGACTATCCTTAGTAATATACATTTATCAAATAGGGAGATGCAGAGTCTGATGCCTGTCTGTTCATGGTGTGTAGCCATCCACAGAGTCGTTACACTTCTGTGTGCATTTCCAGCTTTCAAACTGGTGTGTTGGCTTGGACATGGAAGAGTGATTTCCAGATTCTCACTGCCAGCAAGATACTGACGCATTCTTTAGCTTTGAAACTGCCTCTTGCTTTGCCCTACCCTTCAGAATGGGGGGAATGTGCCAGAGGTCTGTAAGACTTGATTCTTTTATACGAGGTTAGCTGTTTTTTGCTAGGTACTGTTCAGTTCCTTTTGGCTGCCTTGTCTCTGCTGGAAAGCAGCAAATTCCTGCAAACAGCAGCAGTTCAGCCTTGCAGGAAAAGCCATTTCTCTACCATGATGAGTTTTGGAAAAATAAAAGAGAGTTTCTTAGCAAAGCTTTGAACAGCGTGGAGCTGGAGTTCCTGGGTTTGGACTCAAGACTCACACGGATTATTTTTAGCAGTGCTTTGCTGTATTTCAAGACAAAGACAATTCTGGGGATTGATGGTTCAGACTCTTGCTTATCTGAAGATCAGTTTTACAAAAGCTAATTGATTCCAGGTTACACGCATGATGTCGTGTACACTTCTGCTCTGCTCTCTGTTACTCATCAGGGTTGAACTCAGACACTCGACTGCATCCATTTGTAGACACAGATTGTAGCCGTCAGGTTGCTCTGTTATAATGGTAGAGTTATGCCAGCTTTCCTGAGTGAACGTCCCAGAAACCACTGCTCCAGTCTCGATACAGGCACAGAAAGCCAAGTACTGTAATTAGCTTTTGATTGAACCTTGATTAAGCCAAGTGTGCTTGGTGTGCAGCTGCTGTCTGTTTGCTCTCCGGGTTGGGAGGGTTTGGGAAAGGGCTTGACATCAGCGTGGTGACCACGGGGAGAGGCTAACAAGCACATACCAGCTCCCAGGGGAACACCTGGGACCTACCGTGTGCAAACCAAGCTCTGGTGTGTGAGAGGAAGGGCCCCAAAGCACTCTTTGGAGCACAGGCTTCCCTGCAAGAGCAGGGAGGGGATTGTGCCTCTGTGCTCAGTACTGGGGAGGCCGCACCTCGAGTGCTGGGTTCAGTTTTGGGCCCCTCACTCCAAGAAGGACATTGAGGGGCTGGAGCGCATCTAGAGAAGGCTGAGGAGAGGCTGCGAGGAGAGACTGAGGGACCTGGGGTTGTTTAGCTCAGAGAAGAGGAGGCTGAGGGGAGAGCTCATCGCTGTCTACAACTGCCTGAAAGGAGGCTGTGACGGGGTGGGTGCTGGGCTCTTCTCTCAAGTGACAGCGATGGGACGAGAGGAAATGGCTGCAAGTCATGCCAGGGGAGGTTTAGACTGGACATTGGGAAGAATTTCTTCACTAAAAGGGTGATCAGGGATTGGCACAGCTGCCCAGGGAGGTGGTGGAGTCGCCATCCCTGGAGGTGTTTAACAGACGGGTGGATGAGTTCCTTAGGGACAGGGTTTAGTGGGGAGACAGGCACAGCTGGACTCTGTGATCTCAGAGGTCTCTTCCAACCTGATAATTCTATGATTCCATGATTCTATGTTGGGTCCACCCTGCTGTGCATGTACTGCCCTGCTGGTCCAGAGAGAAACCAGTTGCAATCTGAGCTCTGTGCATCTGTAGCTTTCTTTCTGTTAAATACACTCAGTTGTTATTACTGAGCTAATAAAACTCACTTGGGGCATCTTGAACTGCCCCCTGCTGATCGAATTCAGGATTGAAGTGAGC
The DNA here is from genome assembly GCA_033558235.1 of Neomorphus geoffroyi. Lineage (NCBI taxonomy): Eukaryota > Metazoa > Chordata > Aves > Cuculiformes > Neomorphidae > Neomorphus > Neomorphus geoffroyi. Next base: position 8,930,094 of record JAUMJM010000012.1, read on the forward strand.
TAGAACTTCAGCTGCCCTTGCACTGATACTTGAGCAAATAGCATGTTCCTTTCCTCTTTTCACCATGCTGTCTCCTAATGTTGTCCTTCGTCACAGGCTACTGAGCAGCTGATGAGTGACATCCTGCGGCAGGCGCTGGCGGTGGCATACCAGACCACTCCTCACAACAGGTACAGCGGCTCCTTTCTTCTTGGACCACCCACACCAGCACTAAGGGCTGAACTGCCTCAGAAAATGGGTCAGACTAGCCATCAGAACTTAAGCAACCTAAATAATCTCTTTATTTTACTGATACACTCTTCTTTTCTGGCTCAAATAATGAGTGGTTTTTATGGTAATTAGGCCATGTTTTGGTTTCAGCATGATTTGGGATAGCTTGAAACAAAAAAAAAAACAACTACAAGAAAATACAACAACCCCATGCAGAGCTATAGACTGGGTGCAGAGTGGCTGGAGAGTAGTCAGGCGGAAAGGAACTTGGGAGTGCTGGTGGACAGGAAACTCAATATGAGCCAGCAGTGTGCTCAAGTGGCCAAGAGGGCCAATGGGGTTTTGGCCTGCATCAGGAATAGTGTGGCCAGCAGGACTAGGGAGGTCATCATCCCCTTATACTCGGCACTGGTCAGGCCGCACCTCGAGTGCTGTGTCCAGTTCTGGGCCCTCAGTTTAAGAAAGATGTTGAGATGCTGGAGTGCGTCCAGAGGAGAGCGACGAGGATGGGGAAGGGGCTGGAGCACAAGCCCTATGAGGAGCGACTGAGGGAGCTGAGGTTGTTCAGCCTGGAGAAGGGGAGGCTCAGGGGAGACCTTATTGCTCTCTACAACTACCTAAAGGGAGGTTGTGGTGAGGCAGGAGTTGGACTCTTCTCTCAGGTGACTGGTGACAGAACAAGAGGGCACAGTCTCAAGCTTCCCAGGGGAGGTTTAGGCTTGACATTAGGAAGAAGTTCTTTACTGAGAGGGTGATTGGCCATTGGAATGCGCTGCCTGGGGAGGTGGTGGAGTCACCGTCCCTGGAGGTGTTCAAAGAGAATTTGGATGAGGCACTTAGTGCCATGGTGTAGTTGACAAGTAGGAGTAGGTGTTGGGTCATAGGTTGGACTGGATGATCTCCAAGGTCTTTTCCAACCTTATGATACTGTGATACTGTGATACTGTGAAAATATTTAGTTTAAATATTTACTTGTATGCAATATATAAATATTTATGTATCTTAAACTTGTATATATATTATATATAGAATTATATATACATAGTCTGTGCTGTAGAAGTTCAAGAATTAATACTTAAGTGCTTGATTTTCTTCTCCCGGTTCCCAAGATGTTTCCCCCAGTCATTTGAGAGTGGTTTTTCTGTGCTGTGGCATTTTAGAGTTTTTCCTGTGTTGCTCTAACACCTGCTCATTTATCCTTCTTTTCAATTACTTTCCCTTCCTCCTCCACCCCCATAAGTAAATTTATTGACTTGCTGCTTTATGGGCACATCTTTCTGTATTATAATAGCGTCTCTGATGCATTCCCTGCAGGACGCCGAGAGAGATCACAGTGATGAATATTCACAAAGCCATCTGTAATATTCCCTTTCTTGACTTCCTCACAAACAAGCATATGAAAATACTAAATGAGGAACAATGAGAATAGAGCAGAGAAGATGCTACAGGAAAGGTGGATTTATGACTGAAGCTGGGTTCACAGATCTGATATTTCTGTAGGACACTAATACATACGTTTATAACATTGGGCTATTAGATTGTTACCTCCAATTAAAGATGCACCTTAATGCAACAACACGATGCTCTGTTCCAAATCAAGTTGTTAAATGTCAGTGTTTACCTGGTAAGTGTATGTTCAGTGGCTGAACAAACATCGTCGGATAGCATCGAGTTGCTCACTGTGAGCCTCCCTCGGAGACAGCTGGATTGATGAGACTGAACATTTCTTTTAAGATAAGAAGTTTTCCCTTTTGATGCAGTCTACATATGAGTTGGTTTCCCCGTGCAGTGGATAGAGCAGTTGCTTTGGCACTCTGAATTTGAGAAAAGACAAAGGTGACTTTTAAAGGTGGGCCATTTGAGTAGATGGTGGGTCGGTGCATTAGGTTTGGGGGGTGGGAGCAGGACACTGATGGCTGCAACAAGTTCTGCCAGTCCTGCTCGAGCAAGATGGATGTGACTGAGAACACAGCTGGGCAGGCTTGGCATTGGTTTATTCAGCTAAACGTCACCCAGCCAAATTCCTTGCCTCCCCAGAGGAGGTGACAGATGCTTCAGAAAGAGTAGACTGGCACATGTTCAGTCAAGGTGAACAAACCGTGGTCAGGCTTGCTAAGATTTGCCTGACCGCTTGTCCTGCGTGGGAAAGGAGAGGAGCAAGGACGATGTTCGGTGTCTGTGGGCTTGGACTGGCTGAAACCCTTTGCTTGCCCAGCGAGCACCTCCCCAGGCTGCCAGAAGATTTGGAGTGTGCTGGGGGGCAGGTGACTGGCTGTGTCACACAATTCTTAATGTTTTGGCAGCTCTCACTAGTGATCAGCTTGGATTGTGAAGTGCTGTGGGAGCAACAACACTTTGGCTTAAGTTCTGCTCAACACAGGCCTGGCAGGGTCAGAAAATCAGACATTGCTGCTTGTGGGGAGCTCCTCTGGTGTCTTGACTACGGGATGAAGTTCTGCTACCAACCCCAGCACTTGCCTGTCTCGGGAACATCACTGGTGGACCAGACATGTCTGCAGCCTGGCTATTGACACTGACAGCATGCTGATCACCCCCATCCACCACCCCATTGTCCTGCCCCACGCAGGCGAATAAGCCATTGTGAAGTTGGTGGGACTCCTGTTGGACTGTCATGCGTTCAGGGTGCTCATTTTGTGAGGCGGTGCTGTCACGTTGAGTGGAGCGTGGGTGAAACAGCCAGAACCTCCAACGCACTGATCTCAGCTGGGTCTTTGATCTGCTGCATGGCCTTTGATTTAATCACTCTGTGCCTCAGTTTCCCCATCGCTGAGCATGGGGAGCAGGATACCTACCTCACCGGGGTGTACTGAGGCCTTGCTCTCGTTGGTGCCGCGCTTTGACAATACAAAGCCTTTTATAAACATTAAACTACAGTTGTCTTTCCTGGCCTGGGATAGGAACAGAAATCTTCAAAATGTTATCTTTTGGTGCTTTTTTTAGGCTAGAAGACAGTTGATGGTGACTCCAGTTGTGTGCAGGAGCTGGGGCAGGTGGGTCAGTCGGCGGGTAGTGTCAGGCTCCCAAAGGGAGCAAGCGTAGGTGGGGAGCAGTTCTCTGTACCTCCCGTGAGGTGCTGCCTGTCTTCTCCACCTTAAATCAACCTGGGATCTGCAGATGAGCCCGTCTCGGTTCAGCAGAGCTAACAGGGTGTTGCAGTTCGGCTGAATAAGAGCAGCAGAACCTGACCCTTGAATCTAGGAAACGGGACCAATGGATGACACCCAAACAGCATTCAGCAAACTTAAATGTTTCCGGGAAAGGGCATTTCAGATGCTCTGGGTTCAACAGATAATCCTGGCTTGTTGGGGTGAGCTGAGCGCAGGATTGCATGCACGAGTCAAGTGCACGGCTTAGCCCTGGCATCAGGTTTGCAGCTGAGGTCAGTGTGAAGGAGTCAAGCAGTGGGGGTTCTGTTTGAGCTCTGTTGAGAGTTGGGAGGAATCCAGAGAGCTGGGGGGCTGCAGGCCCCGTGCTTTGTAGGCTGAACTCAGAGTCCATAGTGCTGTGAGGCACCCCTGTACGCAGCTTTTATGGAAGAGAAGGGCATTTTCAAGCTGTCTGTCGCTATCGCTATGACAGCCTGCGGGTTGTGTGGGAACAACCGTCCAGGCAGGCTGAGCCGTGCTGTGATCTTCTGCAATGACACATGCATTTCCAACCCCCATCTCTTGTGGGCTTAGTTTCTGGGATTTTGATACACCCAGAGCAGCTCTTGAGGATGCAGGAGCTCATCTTTGGGTATCTGGTTGCAAATTGTGGCTTCCTTGCCTGTGTCGTGCTTTTCTATGAGGAATGGGGTTTCTGATTGAGTCCTGAACCTGGCCCTGAAGCAGGCAGGTGAATGCCCCTTGTTCTTAATGGGGTTTTTGCAGTGGAGATCTCTTGCTACATTCCTGAGCAACCACAGGTTATTCTCCTAGGAGATGCTATATTAATAATATATAAAGTTTGCTGAAGTAAAATAAAATCTGTTAAAAGCAGATAGAAAATAACACATTTGTGTAGTCCGTCAGATGTAGGAAATGTTTGCAACGAGTTCTATGAATTTCAAGAAGTGGTGGGAGAAAATTACGTTGGCAAGAAGTTCCTGTGGGAATTGCTTGGAGATGAGTTAGAGGTGGTGGAATTCCCCACGCCCGTTCAGGTGTGTGGAATGAACGCTGCAGATGATAAGGTGGGTTGAAGTGTTACGATGTGTTTCTCTGGCTTTGTAAAGAGTCTTGATACAAGGTAAAGCTCTCTTTACAAATATTGCCCCTATTTGTAATGCCGAGTGTTTAAATCTTTCATGTTATCTGTACCATACTGTATAATTGTGTAAGATACGTATGTTTACAATAAATTCTTTTATTAGCTGTGATGGGATTGTCTTGACTGTCACCTGTCACTCAAAGTGGTTGCTACAAATGCACGTATTTTTGTGTGCTCTGTATATTCAAAATGTTTTAGTTATCCATAAAAACTGGTGATTGTGAAATTGATCTGAAGGAATAGGTGATTTTTCCTTTTCTTGTTATTTTAGAAAGCTCTTGGGTTTGGAAGTTGAGGGAAAGGGAGCCAGGAAGTTGGCAAGCTTAGCTCTGCCAACTCGTCATCCTCCAGAACAGCCTGTTTAAACAGTAAGGAACTGGTTTACATGGAAGATGGAAGAGGGTGGTGGGTGGATGTTGGCCGGCTGCTCTCGCTCTCCCCTTTCAGCGGCACCCAGGGAGAAAATAAGATGAAAAGACTCAAGATGAAAACAGGGACATTGCATTGCAGGTACCTGTTAAGTCTGGAGAAGAGGCTGAGGGAAGACCTTGTCACTCTGCAGCTCCCTGAAAGGAGATTGTAGCGAGATGGGTGTGGGTCTCTTCTCCTGAGTAACAAATGACAGAATGAGAGGCAACATCCTCAAGTTGCACCAAGGGGGGTTTAGATTGCATGTTGGGCAAAAATTCTTCACTGAAAGGGTTCTCGGGCACTGGCACAGCTGCCCGGGGAGGCAGTGGAATTGCCATCCCTGGAGGGATTTAAACACGGACAGATGTGCTTAGAGACAGAGTTTAGTGGCCATGTTTAAGGTTGGACTTGGTGATCTTAAGAGTCTTTTCCAACTTAAATGATTCTGTGATTCTATGATGAATGTGCCGCATGTGAACTTTGCGAGTTCAGGTAAAGAGAACAGTCCTGAGTAATGAAACATTTCCCACCCCAGAGCTTCACCTGAGCTGGTGGACTTGCAGGGGTTCATGGCTGCCTGGCATAGAGATTCAGCTGGCACAAAACTCACGCTCAGCATCATAACAGGCCAGATGTCAGCAAGACGGAATGGAACAAGCATGCTCAGAGTCACCTTATAGGTAATCAATTATAATGCTTCAGGTGTAAAGCTTTCCTTTTAAAGGACTTCATGTGTCTTATGGCCCTTCTTTGCAGTGTGATTCACAGTTGGAAAGCCTTGATGGACTTGGATGGAACCCAGAGGAATTGGGAAGACAAATACTAGTGTGAGAGCAGTGTTGGAAGCAGTCCCAGCATCGTGACTCCCTGGAGCTAGCAAAGCCTGTGCAGCTTTGCCCTCCAGAGGAAACTGGTGTGTTACCTTTCAGTTTGGCTGAGGCAGACACTTTCTGTGCAAAATCAGGTGCGTTGCAGGTGTCAGCAGCCAGTTGCATCACCCTGTCCCTCGCACTTGGCAAATAGCTGCTTCGTTTTCCTTCCATTCACCTCTCCTACAACTGGAGCTCAGGAGCCTTTTGGCTTTCTCCTGGAAGTCTGCTGAGGCATAGCTAGAAGGGCCAGCCCTTCCCCGTCGCGCTGTTTGGGGAAAGCAGTTGTACCTTCAGCACCTTTGCACACTAAAATGTTCTTGTGTAAAGCTGTAAAGGGATGGTCTCTGTTAAAATTCAAAGCTGGTACCGCTTTCCTGTGGTCTGTGTGAGATGGCAGAGTGAAACGGAGGTGAAACGCAGTCTGCTTGTACCTCGAAGAGAAGGCTCTGGGGAGCCCTTAGAGCAGCTCCCAGTACTGAAAGGGCTCCAGGAAAGCTGAGAGGGGCTTTTTACAAGGGCCTGGAGTGACAGGATGAGGGGGAATGGCTTTAAATTGGAAGGGGGAAGATTTAGATCAGACATCAGGAAGAAATTCTTCACAATGAGGGTGGGGAGGCCCTGGCCCAGGTTGCTCAGGGAAGCTGTGGCTGCCCCATCCCTGGAGGTGTTCAAGGCCAGGTTGGATGGGGCTTGGAGCCCCCTGATCCAGTGGGAGGTATCCCTGCCCATGGCAGGGTGTGGAACTGGATGGGCTTTGAGGTCCCTTCCAACCCAAACCATTCCATGAGTCTATGATTCTATGAACAAGACACTCTGGACACTGCTGAACAGAAAAAGACAGATCTCCGTGGCAGCCAACTCTCCGTGGGACAACTTGACAAGGGGGAGTTGAGGTTGGGGTCTGGGGCTTCCCCAGAGAGTTGTCCCTGCGGAGAATTATCCCATCTAGAGTTGTCCCAGACCCCTGCTGGAATGGGGACTTGAGAGCGTGCATCAGAGCAGATGGAGCAGCTGCGTGTCCAGCAGTGAATGCAGCAAATGGAGTCGTTGTTCATCCCCTTTTCCCCTCGCGCCGCTTGCTGAATGCTTTCCCTTTGAAAATGGCTGGGAAAAATCCCACGAGTGATTACAAATTCTGCAGAGCAGCAGCTTTCCTTTGGAAAGCAGTTGGCTTTCAAGTCAGCCATTGGGCCACAGCTTGAAATGTGCCTTGGAAAGCGTTCTGGCTGGGGGTCTGTGCCTGCAGAGAAGATGCGGGAGTGAGGACCTGGCTGCAGATGGCAATGAAGGCAGTTGGGCATCTCTTGGGCACCTTGCTCGCTGGCCCTGTGCGCGCTGCCATCCCGCACGTGCAGCGTGCGGGAGTGAAGTGCAGTGACAAAGCGTCCTGCAAGGCTGAATAACCAAGGGTTATGATTTACCACCAAAAAAAACCTGGGGAAGAAACAATAGCCAAAATACAGTTTAATTTATTAAATTAAATCCAGTCCATTTGATAAAATACAAGCTTATTATATCACCAGAGAGCTTATAACTGGGTTGATTTTTTTTTTTTTAAGAAATAAATTAACAAGAGACTGAATAGACAATCTATCCTTTTTGCTTTTTTCTTTTTTTTTTGCTGTTAATAAAGTGCAGGATTGAAATGAACTGAAATTGTTTGAACAAAACTGTTAAAAACATTATAAAGAGATTAAACAAGCAGATTGAATTCTTAGAAACATCGAACATGCAAAACCTCTGGTACAGTTTGAATGTTTCACATGAATTTCCTGAAAAATGAATCTCCTGAAAAGTTATTTTGGCAAGCCCTGGTATTCCAGTAGGTTCCTCTGGGTCTTAGGATGAAGAAAGGCTGAGAGAGTTGGGGTTGTTCAGCTTGGAGAAGACTCCTCAGTGCAGCCTTTCAGTACTTAAAGGGGGCTGATAAGAAAGACGGGAAGAAACTTTTTAGCAGGGCCTGTAGCAATAGGACAAAGGGTGACAGTTTCAAACTAAAACAGCAGAGGTTTGGAGTAATCTCAGGCAGAAATGTTTTCCTGTGAGGGTGGTGAGGCTCTGGCCCAGGTTGCCCAGGGAAGCTGTGGCTGCCCCATCCCTGGAGGTGTTCAAGGCCAGGTTGGATGGGGCTTGGAGCCCCCTGATCCAGTGGGAGGAGTCCCTGCCCGTGGCAGGGGGTGGGACTGGGTGGGCTTTAAAGCTCACTGCAGGTATTACCTGTTCCCATGGTTAAGTTTGGCCCTGCTTGTAACGCAGAGAGGCACCCCTGAACTCTCATGTGATGCAGTGAGCAGGTGCTGTCTGCATGTATTCCAAATACAATCCACGTGCCGACAGTTCAAAAATTGTGCTTACGGGAATTACCAGCAACACGTACGTGTTTGGAGAGTCCCCAAAGTTCATTGAATTTGCCTTGGATTTCACCTAGCAGGAAAGTTAAGAAAAAAAAATCCTCCTGTGCTGTTTCATTACAGATGAATAAATATCAGATCAGTGTTCGAGTCCGAGGAGAGCTTTTTTTTGTTCTAGCCAACACATTTGTGTGCTGAAAACACAGGAAGTAAAAAATTTTCCAATTTTTCCCCCAAATAATGAGTAAAACTATGAAATAAGCAGCAGACTAATTATATTGCATAAGTCGTTGAGAAAGAAACTGTAAACCCACTACAGTCTTGATGAACAAAGGCTAAAAAATGACCTCTTAAAACACGTGTACCTCAGCAAAAATGAAATGTGCAGCAATCTAAAAAACTCAGCTTCAGAACAATGACACTTAGAAGGGCCTGTCTTAAAAAGGAAGGATGTCTTACATTCTACATTACATTTTTCTTGAAGAAGAGTTTCTAAGTGACATTCGCTGCTGGTTGTTCCTAGCATGAGCATTACCAATATACAGGCAATAGTCGAGGAATTTCAAGGCAATATTTTTCACCTTGCATATGCAAAGAGTTAACATTTATTAAAAGTATAAGCATGTCCTTTTCATTAAAGGATCACAAGTTGCTTTAGGTAAAATCTATGTACAATATTTACACTGATCCTAACAGCTATACAAATGACATAAATATCATAGATCCCTGGAGGCTGGTGGGTGCGCTCGTCTCTGAGCCAGGCCGGTGTGATGCCGTCGGGGCTGTTTCCCCAAGTTCAGTCCTCTCTCGCTCCTGCATCACCGAAGCTGGAAATATCCAACTTTCCAGCCTTAAAGCCCCAAGACCCTGCATGTGCCAGATATATTTTTGAGTTCAATGATGCTGGCTTCCTCCAGGCTCTAAAACAGCCCTGAAAGCTCTGACCAGCCCCTTTGATGCTATGGTTTCTGGTGATGCTATTTGAGGTCCTGCTTCCAGAGCCTCCAAAGATGCTCAGAAGTCAGCCAGACTGTCTTTCAGTGGCCTACTTAGAGGGTGCTGCTAAATAAGACTTTTTTTGGTTTTAATTATCCATCCCGCTTGCGATTATTTTCCCTCCCACCCGATGCAGTTAAGCCCGCAATGCTACCCAAAGTCAATCTCCTAATGCGACGCCAGCTGGCACCGTGGTGAACCTGCTCCTGTGAGAAACTAGGTCACTCCTCACAGCGTGTTTTGCCAGTTCTGAACCAAGCGCTGTGTGGTTTGTTGTGTTAACAGAAAGTGTGTGTGCATATCATTAATCACTGGAGCTGCTTTTGATAATACCGGTTCTTTGATCTTAACGCTCCTCATGAAAATTGCATAGTGATACATCCTAACCGAAACGCTGCGTTTAAGCTGCCTGGGCGCGAGCAGAGTCCAGGTTCACACGTTGAGGATCCGTGACGGCGCCTGGAAAACAGCAGAAGGGTTGGGGGAGAACCTGGTCTTCACCTCTGGGATCTAGTGGGGTGAGGGGGAAGAGAAACGTTAGTGCAACTCAGGGTGCAACCGTCTGCAGAGTTTGCGGGGTTGGGGTGCTGTGACAATCTCTCTGCTCTCCCCGGTGACGTGCCACTCCCTGACAAGCTTGAGCCTGGCCTCGGCACCCAAGGAGGATCCGAGGGCAGGGGCGATGCTGTGTCACCAAGGAGGGGGTCTGCTGGCACCCAGCCCTTGGACTTTGAGGTGTGTGATGTGACAGGCAGGCCTTGGCAGAAGCCAACCTCTGCAAGATAAAGAGCTGCCCTATTCACAAAGCCCCGCTGGCACAGATTCCACAAACATCAGAACGAATTCACCACGGGAGTGGTGCTGGATTTAAGTGAGATGAATTGCAGTGGTGCGTGCCGGTCATTAACCTTTCAGAGGATGCCATCCAGGCTCTGTCACAACACTCCCCCGTTATGCTTTACGGGCCCACAAGCGATGTGAGCTGTGAACACAATCACAGACCTGGAGTACCCAAAGGAGAAAAACTGGTTACTGGCTGTGCCAGGCTGTGAAACCAAAGGACTCTGACGAGGATGGAAATTCCTCAGGCCTGCAGGAAAGGCAGAGGTAACAGAGGTTGCACTTTCTGATGTCAGCAGAGCCAGAATTTCACATGCTATGTAGCTGCTGTGGTTTTGGTGAAGCATGAAGGACACCTGGATGCTTGTGTCTTCCCTCATGCTTAAAACTCGAAGAATTTGCAATAGGACTGGCCCTGGCACCCAGCCCAGGGCTCTGGGTGAACCTGGCTGTAACACAAACCAGTGGAAAGCTTTGCTGCGTGCTGAGGATTCTGATGGCACCATCTGAGTGGAGAATGAAGAGCGAGACCACAGGCAAAAAGAGCATAGGGAAAGCTATCGATCTGGTTGTTGTCACATTGTTCTGATGTTTCCATTCCTCCGGGGATGCATCTAACATGCTAAGGCACCAGAGGAGCGTCACACGCAGGTTGTGCGCACACAGCCCAGCAGCTGGGGAGAACCAGCAGGCTGAGCCCCACGTGGCAGCTGGCAGGGCACAACGCAAACCTGACTCCCACTTGTCCAGCACAGCCATGTGCTTCAGGCAAGAGGAAAAGTCCAAATGGCCAAGTGTAAACCACTCTGACTTCTGTTTGAACTGGTGGCCCCCTGGCACTATCTTCATCCCGGATCACACCTTTCCCATGCCGTCTGTGAGAAAGGCTGTGGTGGCACCCCAGGGCTCCACGAAACAGAACCTTTGCTTACTCATCCTAGAGCGTGGTGTCCTTGGCAGTGTGTGTTTGTGACAGGGATTCCAGTCTTCCCTTTCCTTCCTCGACAAGGGGGATAGGGGCTCAGGGGTGCACCTAGGGCCCTCTCCTTCGCATCCTAGCTGCCAAATAGGAAGAAGCTGTATTTTGCCCCCCCCCCAGGGTCAAACTACAAGATTGACTAGAACGGCTGAAACCCAAGGTTTAACACCCTCTGTCCTCATCGCTGCACCTCGGTAAGCAGCCCAGACTCGCCAGAGCAAGGAGGAGGTTTTGGTGAGCTTTGCAAATTCTGTTTTGCCTGAGGTCACTGTCCCACTTTTGCTGGAGCTGGATCTCCCCATCGTGTGCCTTGTCGCAGCAGCGTGCCAGCAATCCTCTGCGGAGGAGGTACTTGACTGTCTGCTGATTAAACACTTCTTCGTCATCTCCTCCAAGGCAAAGATTTACTTTTTACGTGTGGCCCTTGAGTAGCTGCTATTACCTCTAACGGCGCAACGGAATCCAGCCCTGGCCCTTCCTCTGCTTCCCGAGTCACTCGGTGCAGGCTGTGAAGGCTTTTGTGGTTGGTTGGGAAGTGCTGCTCTCTTTGGTGGTCTAACGCAAAAAGCAGCTAAACCAGAGCCTTGCCAGTGCGCACTTTCCTTCCTCATGGGGACAGGGGGGAGTGTGGGGGCCCACCGGGCATAAAACTGAATACAGAGAGAACATTTCCTTGTGGGATTTTCAGTAACAATTAGATGTATTTTGCCAACAAGAAAATCACCCTTCTCCTGGTGGAGAGGGTTGTAGAAGCCCTCAGGAAGATGCCAAGGAAGCCTCAGGGGTCCCCCAAGTCATGCAGCTCGGCTGCACCATCGCTTGTCTCCTCGGTGCTGGCAGCAGGGGGGCAGCTTCTGCCCTTACCAACACTGAGGAGCTCTGTCCTGTCTGGGTGCTGTTCCTGCAAACGCTCCCATGCAAATGCCTGGGTCTGTGGTTGATGTTGGCACCAGAGGCTGAATCTCACACTACAGCCCTAGTGCTATGACCTCTCCAAGAGTGTGAAATGCACCTTATGCAGAGAGTGACACACACTTTGTACAAAAGGTACAATTCCCTTCAACTGATGGAATTACAAACCTTGAACTTCCTGACTGTCATGCAATTTAGATTGAATTAGGATACATTACAGTATGACACTGACTAGTGTGTCTCTGAAAGCCAGAGATGGCCACACTACCTGAGGAAAGAGTGGTCAATGAGGACATGGCTTTATTCTACATAGACAGTGACACATGATTTTTTTTTAAAAAAAAAAGCTGATTACCTTAAAATCTGCCTTGTAGCTTGTCTCTTGGACAAAATGGTCTTCTGGGATAATGAAGCCTTGCTTTGTCTTTATAGGCTTGGATGGTTTTGCTCCAGTCCATGGGCGATATTCTTGCCTGAAATGAGATTGTAAAGACAGAAGAACCCATAAAACACAACATACACACAGGGTCTGCTCAGAGTGTTTGCAAAGCCAGAAGGCAAGGCTAGTTGCAACTGGCTCATAAGAATGAATTTGCCTGAGGCATACTGGGAATAAAAGAAGATCATCCTTCTCTCCAAATTGGAGAATATGGATTTGATGGGTGGACTGTTAGGTGGATAAGGGATTGGTCAATGGCTCGATGTCCAGATGGAGATCCATGACAAGCGGTGTCCCTCAGTACTGGAACCAGTGCTGTTTAATATTTTCATTGATGACTCAGACAGCGGGTTCGAGTGCACCCTTGAGCAAGTTTGTAGATGGCACCAAGCTGAGTGGGGCTGGTATCATACCAGAAGGACGGGATGTCATCCAGAGGGACCTGGACAAGCTGGAGAAGTGGGGCTGTGGGAACTTCATGAGGTTCAACAAGGCCAAGTGCAAGGTCCTGCACCTGGGTCAGGGCAATCCACGATTTCAAAACAGGATGGAGGGACGATGTGATGGAGAGCAGCCCTGCAGAGAAGGACTTGGGGTGCTGAATGATGAGAAGCTCCACATGAGCCGGCAATGTGCGCTCACAGCCCAGAAGCCAGTGGTGTCCTGGGCTGCATCCAAAGCAGTGAGGCCAGCAGGGCCAGGAAGGGGATTCTGTCCCTCTGCTCTGCTCTGGTGAGACCCCACCTGGAGTCCTGTGTGCAGTTATGGAACCCCCAACATAAGGAGGAGATGCAACTGTTGGAACGGGTCCAGAGGAGGCCTCAAAGATGCTCAGAGGGCTGGAGCCCCTCTGCTGTGAGGACAGGCTGGGAGAGTTGGGGTTGTTCAGCCTGGAGAAGAGAAGGCTCTGGGGAGACCTCACAGAGGCCTCCCAGTACCTGAAGGGGCTCCAGGAAAGCTGGGGAGGGGCTTTTTAGAGGGGCAAGCAGTGATCGATGAGGAGGAACGGCTTTAAATTGGAAGAGGGAAGATTTAGATCGGACATTAGGAAGAAATTCTTCACGCTAAGGGTGGTGAGGCCCTGGCCCAGATTGCCCAGAGAAGTGGTGGCTGCCCCATCCCTGGAGGTGTTCAAGGCCAGGCTGGATGGGGCTTGGAGCCCCCTGATCCAGTGGGAGGTCCCCGCCCATGGCAGGGGGGTTGAACTGGATGGGCTTCAAGGTCCCTTCCAACTCAAACCACTCTACCATTCTTTAACTGAGCCTACAGGCCAGCCTCTCAGAAAACCCAGGCTTGAAGGATGCAACAGCACATAGGCTAGGCTAACTGGCTGCCCTGGCTTAGCTCTACTTCTATTCCTGGCCAAATGTGCTCTCTCCTGGAGGTGCTTGGCGCTTTTATCTGGGACAAGAAAAAATAAGAGCAACTTTTTGCTTGATAGCATTGACCGCTTACAGTATAAAACATCTTGGTGTGTGGCTATGAGCTCCCAGCTCTCACACGTGTGGAGCGAGGCTGGCGGAGGCCCCTTGGCTCTCTCGCCAGCAGGCACATTTGCCTCTGGGGCAGCACTGAGCAGCCAGAGAGAGTCACCATGTCAGCTGGCACTCGCTGGTGAGCTTCCTGCAGGTGGGGCAAGGGCTTTGACTTCGCATGATTATGCCTGAGAAGGTGGCGCTTGGCTGACTTCTCCTTGGAGCAGTGACATCTGAGAAATGTATGCAGAGAGCACTCTGAGAAAGGGGCAGCGTGAGTTTCAAGAGCATTGAAGAACAGCCTGGCAGGGTTTGGCTTAGCTCAGTTGCCAGCTCCCTTCTGCAGCCTTCCCTCTGCTTCTCTGTACCTCTTACCACAATGAGACCTCAGCAATGCACTCTCCATTAGGAGCCTGAGGATGCTGCAGCACAGCCAGCTGAGCTGGTTGTTTGCTCTCCACAGAAGACAGAAGCCTGCTCTGTTTGTGTACGTATCTCTGGCAACCAACTCAAGCAGCTTCTGTAGCAAAAGGAGAGGCGACTAATGAACACGTGACCATGTTCATACCCAGCCATAAATAATAACTGCATTTTACTAGTGCTTATGCACAGAATCAAGTGGTAAGATGAGTTCTGAGCCATGTCCAGGCAAGGGAAACAGGCTCTGATTTTCATTTTTCTCAAGCATGCTATTTGCTATTTTGATGGTAGCTGCAAATTCTTCTTTTGAAAGTCTTTATTTAAAGAGTCTAAGTGTGGAGCATTATTTTAGAATGCGTGGTTTGGTACTGATCCTTTTAGTACCTTACCAAAATAGCCACTCCTGGTTTATACCTGGTTTCTAACCATGGACTCAGCCTTAAAAAGCTGCCTCTTTTCTTGGTTGATTTGTAGATACAGGGTACAACCCTGGACTGTACCTACGCCAGTGAGAACACTGCACGCTAACAAAATTAATTCCAAATAATTAACTGTTTCTTGGCTGAGTTACCTGCTGGCACTGGGCTCCTATCAGGATGGATGAGCATGGGTACAGGCACAAGGCAACGGGCAGGAGCCCGCAGCCAGCACTGACAGCAGTTTGTCAGCTTGAATGAAGGTGGAGTGAGTTCTTGAATCCACTCAGTAATGGATATTGTTCTATGGAAGAGCTTCTTGCTGTTGGAAAGCCAACCCAGGCCCCTGCCAGGACTGTCCATGTGCACTGCAAATCTTGTTTATAATTGGTTTGCTCTTGCTTTCCTGAGCCTCTACCTTCCTCCCTCTCTACACCTCACTGCTCAAGCTTGCTCATGCAGCAGGTAAGTGCCTGCACAGCTCACTCGGTGACAAAGATGCAGGTCCTGCTGCTTTAGCACCTCAGGTTAAGCCAAGCAGTGCCCCAAGAAGACAACTTTTCAGCAGGGCACCCCAGATGCATATAAACACTGAGTTAAATCTGAGCTCTGCTGCGCAGACAGAGGGAGGACACAGAGCTACTGGGCAAAATATCAGCAAAATGGTACAAAGCCATCAATTACATCGCAGCAGTTTCCAAGCACTGGAATCTGCAGCCCACATAAAGCCAAACTGCCTCGAGGATGCTGGTGGCATCGGTTCCTAACCATCCCCCCTCAAGCCTGCTGGTCTCCCTGCTGCATTACGCTGCGATGGATCGTGTCCCCAAGCTTTCAATGAATAACTGTGCTGCCTGTCTCTGCAGCCAGCTCTGTCTCGCTGCTTTGGAGCAGATCATTTGCTGATTTGGCAGACCCCCAAACACAGCCCTTTTGGATCACAGGACCCTCATTTTTGCTGGAAGCCAAACTGTTCTCCTCTCAGCCTGCAGAGCCAAATGTATTTTCAAGACACCTGCATTCAGTGAGGAAACACTCTGCCTTCACCCACGGAAACAGAAATGGAAGGACACACATAGTCACAGCTCAGACCCACAGCCGCATTTCTTGTTTGGAATCGGGATTTCTCCCTTGGGGAACCCAGGACTCTGAGCCGCAGGGAAGGGCTGGGCAAAACAGAGACAACTTTTCTCCTCTGGGAGCTGGGGTACTTGAAACAAAACAAGACATGAAGATTATAACCTTTGGTCCAGGAAGTACAGCTAACTAAATTCACCCTGCCTTTCAGCTTGCTGGATGCTCGCACCCATCTCCAGCTGTAGAGCCAAGAGGCAGAAGAAACATGAGCCCAAACACCAGTCTGGAGACTTGACTAAAAATCAGTCTTGGAGTCGAGCGGAATCAAAATGCATGAACTACTCAGAGCCTGGGGAAGAGGAAAGACCTATTTTTAATGTTATGTAGTTTAAGATGCCAAGTATCCTTTCAGAGAGTTGTAGACAGTGGTAAGGTCTCCCTACAGCCTCCTTTTCTCTAGGCTAAACAACCCCAATGTCCTTCTTGTAGCGAGGAGCCAAAACAAGAAGAGAGCTGTTTCAGTGAGCTGATGGTTTTGCACCACTTTCCTCCTCAGGTGAGCAGGACTCCTGGGACCAGGGGTGTCCAATAGCCTAGGCAGGGGACAGGTGGGGGGATGCTCCCACCATGATTCACCATGTGGCCTTTCACAGCCTTCAAGGCATCATTTGGGAATGATGGATTTGGGACTGGTCCTTCCTTTCCTTTCAAACACAGCTCAAGCTGTTGGGTGCTAAGCCACGCGGCTCCCAGCCCATGTGCTGTCTCCAGCTCTTCCCTTGTTTCACAAGCTCCACAAATGATTTCTGGCCTTGCAGAGAAAGTTGCCTGTGAATTTTTTATTTCTCTGACCTAGTGAAAAATCTAACGTAGAAAGCTTTTTAATTTCACCAAGATGGAGAGCATTTCTGTTGGGCATTGGGAGGCAGAGGGTGGAAATACTGACCATGCTGTTTGCAATGCTGGGGCTGCCACTTGCAGCCAGATTTACCTTCAGCATTTATAGTATTCCTTTGCTCCACAGTTCACCACCAATGCCATCACAGCTGTCATTTTAGGAGCTTTTCTTTATGTCACGGTTTGCTTCACATGATTAATTATCAATGGCATTCTGAGCCACTGCATTACAATCCCATTTCTCATTTAAAAAATGGCGAAAAAGGCTCATTCTGGATAGCTGAACGTCACCCCGAGTGATGCTGCCTGAGCTACTCTGCATTTATTCTTCTTCCACTGCCCTCTTCCCTCTCCGGCCCAGCACGCCACTGAGAATTAAACAGCACAATGAACATCCTTCCTGCTTCCCCTGCAGCAGGCAAGCTGTATGCACAGCCTGCGGGCTCTCCGTTACCTCCTCTTTGAAGTACTCACTACTCTAAATGTCTGTTGGGGAAGCCAGACTGGTGGGCGAGGGATTTGGGCAGAAGGTGTGGGATGTGAAACGTCTGCGTGTTAGCAACGCAGCTCCTTGCAGGCTCCTGACATGGCCATGCAGCCACTCCTCCAGCTGGGACGGTTTTGATCTGGTCAGGCAGAGCACCTGTGGTGCTCTCCCAGAGGACAGGCTGAGGCTGCTTACAGCAAACACCCGAGCAGATCAGCGTGCTGGGACATCCCATGGTCAATGGAGGGCTGAAAATGTTCTGAGTTGTGGAAGCAGCAGTGAGAGCGCTGCGTGACGGACCAATGCAGGAGCCCTCCTGGATAACGGAGACATTACACTGCCTTTCCTCTGAGCTACATCAGACACTGACGGGATGCTGGAGGCCCTTCCAAGCCTTGCCCACAGCAGCAGATTGTGCCCATTCTCCCACGCAGGCGAAGAGCACAGCACAAGAAATGAGGGAAACAAAGGCTGGTGGAGGGAAAAAACTAGAGGGGTAGAGGAAAGACACAACAGAGGAGTAAAGAGACCTGCCCGCCCACGGGAATTACAACAAAGGGAAGCAGAAGACATCTGGCTGGTTCCTGTCTCAGCTCTCACCTGTCGCAAGGTCAGGCTACTTGGAGCGGCTCATAATTTACAGGAAAAAAGCAACAGCGGAAGACTGGACTGAAAGGTCAGGAAAAAAACTTAAGCCTCAACTTGTTGTCTTAGGCTGAGTTTCTGGGGTGTGCTCTGCCCACAGAGAGATCCCCGAGGAAGGAGCACTTACAGTGGTGGGATAGGACAGGCAGCTGCTGCCCTCTTACTGGAGCTATGTGAATGGGGTGTGTAGGTAGGTCTTAGGGTCTCGACTTCTGACACCATCCCACTTCCCATTCTTTTCCTCCAATGAAAGTTTGGGTGTCCTTTGAGTGGAAAAAATTCCTCCTACCTTCATGGAACTCCTTTGAATCTTCCCCATTTCAACTCTGCAGCATACTTGGCAGAACAGACATCCTCTCTTGAGCCACTGTTCCCAGCCCTCCTCTCTCTCTCCTCCCACGGCTCTGTCCCCCTCCAAGCCCTCCCTTCCCCCAGCCAGGCTATGCAGCGCACAGCGAGTCTCTCTGGATCCATCCCAATGCCTGCACCAAGCAAGATTACTTCTTAAATAGCGTAAAAATCAGGGGCTTCCGTATTAATTTCCCCAAGCAGCAATATACTTAAGAATGTAAAGATAACTGTAAGCCTTCATCATAAAAGCTTTATTCCTATTATTAAGGATAAGCATGCATTTAAATATCTTGCTGGATCAAGGATGGAACAGTTATACACAGTACTACTAACCCTGCCAGCTCAGGTGTGTGCCATGATTCCATACATTGCAGCACATGAGTATTTTCTCTGTTTTCTTCTGCACAGCTGAAATAAGATGCTTTTCAACGCAAAGCAGTTACCACAGTTCACCTTGCCTTCCTGCACAAGCACTATTTGAAGGCGCATGAATACTAAAGACAGCCAAGTAATATGTTCTCTGACTGCATCCAAAGTTATGGGGCAAGGTGCCATTCCCCTTCACTCTGCAGTACCTCCCCTGGTGGTGAGGATATCTGCTGCATGGGCACAGAGCAAGGAACGGCACCTGCCAAATACTCGCTTTAGAAGGTGGGAATTCAGGTTTGCTGAGGGATGTCCCACCCTGCTATTCCGAAAATCATCAGGCCCTTTCCCCTTCATAACTCCAGCTCTTTATGCATTTTCTCTTCACCAGAACAAACGCCCTCACTCTGGGTGAGCAGGAAACCCTGATGATCTCAAGATCCCCAGTTTGGTCTGCTTTACTGCTGTGCCTTCCACTTGCGAACAGGTCACAAAGACCAGGGAGGTGATTGTGCCCCTGTGCTCAGCGCTGGCGAGGCCGCATCTCAGATCCTGGGTTCAGTTTTGGGCCCCTCACAAGAAGGACACTGAGGGGCTGGAGCCCGTCCAGAGAGGGCAATGAGGCTGGGGAAAGCGTCATGAGGAGCAGCTGAGGGATCTCGGGCTGTTTAATCTAGAGAACAAGGGACTGAGGGGAGCCCTCATTGCTGTCCACAACTCCCTGAAAGGCGGTTGCAGTAAGGTGAGTGCTGGTCTTTTCTATGAAGTAACAAGAGACAGGATGAGAGGAAATGGCCTCAAATTGCATGAGGGGAGGTTCAGATTGGACACCAGGAAAAATTCTGCACCGCAAGGGTTCTGAGGCACTGGCAGAGGCTGCCCAGGGAGGTGTGGAGTCCCCATCCCTGGAGGGATTTAAAAGCCAGGTAGATGAGGTGCTCAAGGTTTAGTAGTAGACATGTACGGTTGGACTTGATGATCTCAAAGGCCTTTGCCAATCAAATGATTCTACGATTCTAAGGCGGGTGCTTTTGACTCTTACACCTGCTCAAAACTCCTATGGTGTGGAAACATCAGCTGCAGAGATAAGGCTCTGCTCGGGGCTGGCATTGTGCCTGTGTGCAGAAATTCCCAGTCATCCTCCCCCTTCCCCGGGTGCTAACACAAGCAGAGCTGATGGGTCAGGAAAGAAGAGGGAAAACAATCACTCACAGCTCCGATGTCTTCACTTACACATTTTAAATGCTTTCCAAAAGCTGGCAGGTTACTGAAGGGGAAACTGAGGTCTGAATTGACTTAAAGAAGTATAGCTGAGCCTTGAACAGAGTGCTCCCTCCAGCAATATCAGCCCTGGCAGACAGGCTGTGCCCTCATCCCCCTTGCCTTCTAACAAGGTAAGATGACATCCAGAGAACAGAGCCAGCTGGAGATACCTGCTGACAGCACCAGCTTCTCTCATCCACTACAGAAGGGAGCTGAGTAAAACACTTATCTATTTCTAAAACATCTGCTAAACACAATCAAGACTTACTACTGCAATTACTTGTGTGCAAAGCCAGAAGTACACAGCACCTGCAACTTACTGCTGAAAGGGAGAAGCTACTTCCATGACTCAGAAGGACAAATCCTTGGGAAGGAGCAGAGGGGGCCGCTGGCGCATCCTTCCACCTCCTCCAGCATCAGTAAGGTGTAATCTACCGCAACCCTCTGCAGCACTCCCTGGGATCTTTTCACAGTTGGAGCACATCCCATTGTAGCCTTTCAAGTGCAGCTTGTATCGATCTGCCCCTGTGCCTGCACTCCTCCCATGTAGCCCAATTGGGGTGTGAATTCATTCAGACCCTGTAGAACGCCAGCCAAAAGCCGGAGACTGGGGACAGGAACTACCCCACAGATACGGGGCAGTAGTTTGGAGGGCAGGCTGCTGTGCTGCCATTTTGCCCCTTATACAGAGTTATTCTTTCAAAATTAAAAATATCTTTGCCTCTTCAGAGGTGCAGGCACCCTTACAATGCCCCCTCTGCCTTTATCTTTCTTCTGGCCACAGGAAGACTCCCACAAGAAGTGGGAATGGGACTGGTGTTTCTGTCCTGGTCAGTGATGGGTTTATTTTGTTATTTTGGAAGTAAATGCCAGGTCAGGTTGGCTGGCTGCACCACGTACAGCCAGTTTTGTAAGCAGCTGAGTTTCCTCCTGTGCTTAAAGAAGATTGCAGAGAGAAAGACGTAGCAGGAACTTGCAGAGTGAAATCTTACTGGAGCAGTGCACCCATGCACAAAAGCTATCAAATGGTGCTGAGCGTTACAGGGGACTCGCTGCTACTCTTGGGTGCCGCACAGAAAGAAATACAGTAGGCTGCTCTAGAACCACGCAGTCAAAAATCCCTCAATTAAAAAGAAGCAAACAAACCACCAAACCTAAAAAGATCTCCATCAACTTACAGAATTAAGCAAGAACACCACCACTGCCATGAAAGACATGGACCTGTTGGAGCGGGTCCAGAGGAGGCCACGAAACCGATCAAAGGCCCAGAACACCTCCCCTTTGAGGAGAGGCTGAGAGAGTTCGGGATGTTCAGCTTGGAGAAGACTCTGAGGAGACCTTATTGCAGCCTTTCAGTACTTCGAAGGGGGGTGATAAGAAAAGTGAGAAAAAATATTTTAGGAGGGCCTGTAACAATAGGACAAGGGGTGACAGTTTTAAACTGAAAGAGGAGAGCTTTAGACTAGATCTTACGAAGAAATTTTTTCCTGGGAGGGTGGTCCCAGGTTGCCCAGAGAGGTAGTGGATGCCCCATCCCTGGAAACATTCAAGGTCAGGTTGGATGGGGCTCTGAGCAACCTGATCCAGTTGAAGATGTCCCTGCACACTGCAGGGTGATTGGACTGGATGACCTTCATGGTCCCTTCCAACCCAAACCGCTCTGTGATTCTATGATTAAAAACTTGGAGCGGACTATGTATCAATGTCAAATTTTCTGAGCTCTCTTGTCGAAGCCGGTCCTTCCCTCCCTCCAGATCTTTTGTCTCTCACAGTATGCAAGACAAGCCAGCTGCTGAGACCACACAGAGTCACAAAATTCAGCTGGAGGCTGCTGGCTGGCAGTGCCCACGTAGCAGCAGCAGCCGATCCCACGGCTACAGCCTGGTGGCTCGTGCAGGACCCGGCTGGGTGCAGAGCCTGCTGAAGCACCTGTGGTACAGAGGACTCAAGTGACCCATTTCTTCCGGGAGTAGATACAGCTGACCTCAAACACAGAGCTTGGTCCTCAGAGTCATGCCCCTGCTTGCAGGGCCGAGCCACAGGGAAGGGCTGATATTCCTGCAACAGCAGAAAGGGAGGAATCTGCCCAAGGTTCTCCCTAGCAATGAAATGAGAGTGTCTAACCAAAAATGTGTGTTTCCCACCTCCTGCTCTCTAACCATCCACCTGCAGTGGTCCTTGCCTGCATGTCTTTGCAGGACACACTCTCCCTTTTCCCAAGCCCTCTAAACCCGTTAAGTGGTTCACTAACCTTCTCCTCAGGGCCCAGCACCTTCCAGCTGCCCAAGTAACACAACGCCCTTTTGCTTTGCCTGACTCAACTGATCCTGCTTCTCCAGCTCTGCCTCCTCACCTGTGGATGGGTGGATGGGTGTGCTGTGCATCATGCCCCTCAGACTGGGGGAGTGCTCCTGGGGCTTTGGCAGGACTCGTACAAACCCAGTTCCCTAAGTGTAACTGAAAATGAGCATGAGTAACCCCACCAAGGACCTGCTTAGTCTATCTTTAAAAGAAGGCAACAAATCTAAATCAGAATAGGCTCTTGCAGCCTATTGTGGACCTTTCTTCTGCTCCTTGTTGTGGTATGGGGGTTTCTTAAATTTTCAAAGTTGAACCAGGTACTAATTCAAAGAAACTGGGGGAATTGCTGGAATAGGATGAAAGCAGTTTGACTTGCACAGTCCTGCCTACATTAGTTGTACCATTAAAGCTTTCCAACGACTGGAAGTTGCTGCCCTGACTTGTGCCTCCATCCTCACCCTGCACTCCTCCTCTGGTCAGCCACGGGGAGTTCCTCAGCTGCCTTAAGTATTACTTCTCATAAAACTGATGACATCAAGCTGAGTGGGGCAGTTGTCACACCAGAAGGACAAGATGTCATCCAGAGGGACCTGGACAAGCTGGAAAAGTGAAGCTGTGGGACTCTCATGAGGTTCAACAAGGCCAAGTGCAAGGTCCTGCACCTGGGTCAGGGCAATCCACGGTTACAAAACAGGATGGAGGGACGACATGATTGAGAGCAGCCCTGCAGAGAAGGACTTGGGGTGCCGAGTGATGAGAAGCTCCACAAGAGCCGGCAATGGGTGCTCACAGCCCAGAAGCCAATGGTGTCCTGGGCTGCATCCAAAGCAGCGAGGCCAGCACGGCAGGGAGGAGATTCTGCCCCTCTGCTCTGCTCTGGTGAGACCCCACCTGGAGTCCTGTGTGCAGTTATGGAACCCCCAACATAAGGAGGAGATGGAACTGTTGGAACGGGTCCAGAGGAGGCCACAAAGATGCTCAGAGGGCTGGAGCCCCTCTGCTGTGAGGACAGGCTGGGAGAGTTGGGGTTGTTCAGCCTGGAGCAGAGAAGGCTCCAGGGATTCCTTAGAGCAGCTCCCAGTAAGGGAGCTCCAGGAAAGCTGGGGAGGGACTTCTTACAAGGGCCTGGAATGACAGAACGAGGGGAAAAGGCTTTAAACTAGAAGGGGGAAGATTTAGATTGGACATTAAGAAGAAATTCTTCACAATGAGGGTGGTGAGGCCCTGGCCCAGGTTGCCCAGAGAAGTGGTGTGGCTGCCCCATCCCTGGAGGTGTTTAAGGCCAGGTTGGATGGGGCTTTGAGCCCCCTGATCCAGTGGGACGTGTCCCTGCCCATGGCAGGGTTTGGAACTGGATGGGCTTTGAGGTCCCTTCCAACCCAAACTATTCTATGATTCTATGAAAATGTATTTTGACTGGTGTGTCACCTCAGTGAGTACTTTGGTTTGTGATCTGTAAACTTCTTGCTCTTTCATGATAGCAGCCGAGAGTCCTGTGTGAGAACAGACAAGTCTGATGGAAGAAAGGTGTGAGAAGTGACTCTGCTGAGCACTGGAACAGCTTTAGGGAAGCTGTGGTTCTGATGCAGGCTACGGTACCCTTCCTCTGAGCCCAGGCTGAAGAAGCAGGGGAGGCTTCAACAACAACATGGAGATGGACACGTTTCTGCAAGATGACCCTTGCCAGCCTTGTTCTAGGCAGCTTTCTCTGCAGTAATTCCTGTCCTGCTTTAAAATTTAAAAGTGCTTTTATTTAAAAAATAATACACGCTTTGTGATTGTCCTGTGAGACGTGGCAAAGGATGAAACAGCACATATATTCAAGCACTGCAGCTATCCCTCCGGAGTCCATCCGTTAGCTGCAGTGGTAACTGGGCAGCTGCTCCGCTGGGGAGGAGTGGGATAAGCAATGCACGCTGCCGTGCAGCCCTGTAATCCTTCCCAGGGCCACCAGCACTCTTGTCTTAAAAGCACTGTGACAAATCATCCGGCGAACGGCAACTATGAAGAAAAATGTCTCCTAACTGCATAATGAGCATATAAATACTTGGGATTCTATTCGAATAAAAATAAACACTCTATTAATAAATTTCACAGGTAAACTAATACCTCCCAAAAACCATTATGAGGGAGCACGGAGTAACAACATGAAACTGGTGCAGCATTCAACAGCAGCCTTGTAGGAACTGAGTAGTCCCACCTGAAGTCCTGTGTCCAGTTCTGCAGTCCTGAACTTAACAAGGATATGGAACTGTTGGAACAGGTCCAGGCAAGGCCATGAGATGATCCGAGGGCTGGAGCCCCTCTGCTATGAGGAGATGATAGGAGAGTTGGGGTTGTTCAGCCTGGAGAAGAGAAAGCTGCGGGGAGACCTTAGAGTTTTCCAGTACGGAAAGCTGGAGAGGGACCTTTTATAAGGGCCTGGAGTGACACGATGAGGGGCAATGGCTTTAAACTAGAAGAGGGAAGATTTAGATCGGACATTAGGAAGAAATTCTTCATGCTGAGGGTGGTGAGGCCCTGGCCCAGGTTGCCCAGGGATGTCGTGGCTGCCCCATCCCTGGAGGTGTTCAAGGCCAGGTTGGATGGGACTTTGAGCCCCCTGATCCAGTGCGAGGTGTCCCTGTCCACGGCAGGGGGGTTGGAACTGGATGGGCTTTAAGGTCCCTTCCAGTCCAAACCATTCCATGATTCTGTGAATTGCAACTATGAAGAGAAATGTCTCCTAACTGCATCATAGATAACAAGTGTCTAAATACTCTCGATTCTATTGGAATAAAAATAAACACTCTATTAATACATCTCGTAGGTAAATTAAAACCTCCCAAACACCATTATTGAGGGAGCATGCAGCAAGAAGGTGAAATTGGTGTAATGTTCAATAGCAGATGAAATGCCCTCTTCTCCCATGGTGGATATCAATGAGGTGAGTTGAATTTCAGTGCATCCCACCCGACTGCTGGTTGCAGAAAATCGGTGTCTGTAATCAGCCAGACCAGTTACAGGGGAGGGAGGCATGAGGAACATCAGTCACTTAATAGAAAGGCTCTTTGGGAAAGGGGGTTTGTGACAGATTCATGGAATAACTAAAAGGGTGTAAAGGACCTCTAAGATCACCCAGTCCAACGGTTGGTTTTCCCCGTTACCCATTAGATCACACATCTGGGGGCTGCAGCCCCTACAGCTTCCCATCTGTGGCAGCCCCCTCCATCTCAGTGTCACCCCCTCCCCTCGGTGCCAGCCCCCCTCCTCTCATTGCCAACCCCTCCCTCCCGGTGCCAGCCCCCCTCCTCTCTAAGCCACCCCCTCCCCTCATTGCCAACCCCTTCCTCTCGGTACCACCCCCTCCCCTCGTTATCACCCCCTTCTCTTGGTCGGGACAGCCCCCTCCCCTCGGTGCCAGCCCCCCTCCCCTCATTGCCAACCCCTCCCTCTAGGTGCCACCCCCTCCCCTCGTTATCACCCCCTTCTCTTGGTAAGGACAGCCCCCTCCCCTCGGTGCCAGCCCCCCTCCTCTCTAAGCCACCCCCTCCCCTCATTGCCAACCCCTCCCTCTCGGTGCCACCCCCTCCCCTCGTTATCACCCCCTTCTCTTGGTCGGCACAGCCCCCTCCCCTCGGTGCCGCCCCCTCCCCTCGTTGCAGCCCCATCCCCTCAGCGTTAGCCCCCTTCCCTTTTGGTGTCACCCCTTCCCCTCGGTGTCAGCCCCCCTCCCTATCCATGCCACCCCCTCCCCTCGGTGCTACCCCCTCACTTCGTCGTCACCCCCTCCCTCTCGGCGCCACAGCCCCCTCCGTCTTGGTTCCACCCTCTCTTCCCTCTCTGTGCGCCCCCTCCCCTGGCTGCCAGCCCCCCCCGGTGCAGCCCCGGTACCTGTAGGAGGTGGTGTGGCGGCCGTCGGGCGGGCAGCGCGGCCGGAGCCGCTCGGGGCCCCCGGGGCCGGGCAGGGCGCAGGCAGCGCGGCGCGAGGCGGGGGCGGGCGCGGGGGCGGCCCCGGCGCCGCTGCCGGCGCTCACCCAGGGGCAGGAGCCCCTGGGCGGCAGCGGCCACGCTCGGAAGTCCCGCCGGTACTGGGTCTCCGCCGGGAAGGGCTCCCCGGCCGCGGCCGCCCGGCCCTTCTTCCTGCGGGGTCCCGGCTGCCCCGCGGCGTCCCGGGGCTCGCGGGCGCTGCCCCCGCGCTGCGGCGCCGCCTCGTCGCGCTCCTCGATGTCGGAGTAGTTGTGGATGGTGAGCGGCACGGACAGGTCGGACTTGTCCAGCTGGCTCCAGAACCGCGCCAGGCAGCACACGCGGCTGATGCAGGGCCACGCCATGGCCGCGCCGCCCGCACCCCCGCGGCCGCTGCGCCGCCCCACAACGCCCCCGCGCCGGCAGCGCCGCTAGCGGGCACCGCGGCACCGGGGGGGGCTGCTCCCCAGGGGGGCTGGGGGGGGCGCCGAGGTGGGGGGGCGCTGCTCCCGAGCCGCCGGGAGGGGGAGACCGCTCCCGAGGGATGCTGCGGGGGAACGGCTGCTCCCCAGGGGGCTGCGGGGGACCCTGGGCCCGGGTCCCGGAGTCCTGGGGGCTGATTCCCAGGGATCATAGAACCATGGAATCGCTAGGTTGGAAAAGAGCTTTGAGATCATCGAGTCCAACCGCACCTGCCCACTGCTAAACCAGATCCCTGAGCACCTCGTCTGCACGGCTGTTAAACACCTGCAGGGGTGGCGACTCCACCTCCCTGGGCAGCTCTGCCAGCGCCTGAGAGCCCTTACAGCGAAGACATTTTCCCTGGTGTCCAGTCGAATCCTCCCCTGGCACAACTTGAGGCCATTTCCTCTCGTCCCATTGCTGTCACTGTGAGAAGAGCCCAGCACCCACCCCGTCACAGCCTCTTTTCAGGCAGTTGTAGACAGGGATGAGGTCTCCCCTCAGCCTCCTCCAGGTTAAACAACCCCAGCTCCCTCCATCTCTCCTCATAGGGCTTGTTCTTCAGGCCCTCCCCAGCCTCGTTGCCTTCTCTGGACACGCTCCAGCCCCTTAATGTCCTTCTTGGAGTGAGGGGACCAAACTGACCCCAGCACTCGAGGTGCCGCCTCACCAGCGCTGAGCACAGGGGCACAATCCCCTCCCTGCTCCTGCTGGCCACGCTGGGTCTGACACAGGCCCAGATGCCATTGGCCCTCTTGGCCACCTGGGCCACTGCTGGCTCATGTTCAGCCGCTGTCAAACCAACACCCCCAGGTCCTTCTCTGCCAGGCAGCTCTCCAGCCACTATTCCTCGAGACTGAAACGCTGCACGGGGTTGTTGTGTCCCAAGTGCAGGATGCTGCAGGGGTAACCACTGAGCCTGGACCCCACTGCAAGCTGCTCCCCAGGGATGCTGTGACTGCCTCCCAGGAGGGCCTGCACTCCCCTCTCCGTGCACCTCCCAGCCCAGTGTCTGGTTCAGAGCGTTCGGATCCTCTCCCAGCTTCTGAGATTCCTGGTGCATCCAATGGCAAGTGCTGGTCAAGCAAGGAATACTGCCCCGCTTTAGCTGGTAACTACTGCTTAATTGTAATGTCAAGTTAGTCATAACCATTTATGATTAGAGAAAGTATTTGAATTCTGATATGAAATAACTGATCTGGATAAGAAATAGCAGATTTGCAATGTTGGTTTCCAATAGCTGTGTACAAAAAAAAACCCTCATCCATTTCCATTAACTGTTTAACCACTTTCACTTTTAAGCCACTGCCTACTGACAAAAATCCAAGCGTCTGTTGTATATTTAATATATGACCCACATCATTCACTGTTTGCCGGAGACTGGAAACCGCAGCCTTTCTTTGTACATTCATGTTCAAAAGCAAACAGTCCTGGCGCAAAACACTGAGGCTGAGAGAATTACATCGGGGATAAATCTGGCTTTGGAAATTGGACATCTTATGCAATAAGTGGCTCCAGGCCATAAAGCTCCTCCACAATTCCCCATTCAGTGGGTTGTTACAGAAGAAGCTGAATCTTTCGATGGGTCAACAAACTATGAAATGTAAGGCTGTAAAAGTGAAGAATGCAGATAATCTGAGACACAACCTATTAGAAAACCATCTATTTAAAGGCTAACTAACTAAACAGGTACCTTGTTTTAGAATGTAACAATCTAGTTACAGGTGATTATCTGATAAGATCTAATAAAAAATTCATTACGCAGCGGAACTTGCAAAGCTAAGATTGTTTTATGTCAGCTGAGCAGTTTCTGGCTGTAGCATATTATCATAGAACAATAGAATCATAGAATGGTTTGGTTTGAAAGGGACCTTAAAGCCCATGCAGTCCCAGTCCCCATCCAACCTGGCTTTGAGCACCTCCAGGGATGGAGCAGCCACAACTTCTCTGGGCAACCTGGGCCAGTGCCTCACCACCCTCATCATGAAGAATTTCTTCCCAGTGTCTGATACATATCTCCCCACTTCCAATTTAAAGCCATTGCCCCTCATCCTGTCACTCCAGGCCCTTGTAAAAAGCCCCTCCCCAGCTTTCCTGGAGCCCCTTCAGGTACTGGAAGGCTCTAAGGTCTCCCGGTAACCTTCTTCAGGCTGAACAACCCCAGCTTTCCCAGCCTGTCCTCACAGCAGAGGGGCTCCAGCCCTTGGATCACCTCCATGGCCTCCTCTGGACCCGTTCCAACAGTTCCATATCCTTCTTATGTTGGGGATTGCAGAACTGGCCACGGGATTCCAGCTGGGACACAATACTCCAGGTGGGCAGTATTAGCAACTCAGACCTCAGTTCAGGTTTGCACCTGCTTGTGATGGAAAGGAGAGCTGGAAATGTGGATATGGGCTATGGCAGAACGTCCGTCCCGTCCCCCTCCGTCCCGTCCCCCCTCCGCCCCCGTGTTTGGCTTCTCTGAAACAAAGTTACCATGGGATAGAAAGAAATTGCTTTTCAGGTGATCTTGCTGCCCTAAATTTCCAGTTTGGCACTTGCAGGTCCTACTAGCAGGCTGGATTTCACACCCCCTGCTACTTGTCAGTAGCATTTTGGTCATTTTGGTCCCACACAGAAGCCCTGACACCGTAACATATGGGATAGTGGATGCTGCGTTTCATTTGTTGCCTGAGAAACCCACAAACATAATTTTACTTTTAGCAATAGGCAGGGTGACATTTTTTTATTTTCTGCTGATCTTTTTTTTCGTAGAACTACTCTGCTCTACATAGCAATTTTTAAAAATAAATCATATTTGGGCAAAATGTACAACACTTTGAAGAGAAATAGATTTTACAGTCATGGGGGAAAACGGAACAGCTGCTTTAGCATCCGTTATCACTTGCACAGTACAAATGATGCTCTGATCCGTGTTCCTAGGCCTGACTTAGCAAAATGCACTGAATAAATCAGATGTCTCTGCTCTCTCTGTGCCTGCCGCTTCCTAGTACTGAGTTCAGCTCTGGCACTGCGCGTCTCGGTGCCCACCTACAGCATCAGGGAGTGCTTTGAGCAGCTGCTCATCAGAGCTCGTAGGATGAAATTGGCACAAAGGCACTCTCAGATAGGGAAACCAGAAGAAGCTGGATGAGATTAAAAAGTTGCCTGCATTTAGAAGAGATTTATGATGATTAAAAAGGCGTGAGGGAAGGAGGGGGAGAGGGAAACTGCAACAGTAAGGCAAAGGCAAGCCATCCAATGGCAAGGGAAACCAGCTGCTGCTGTCAGGGATGGGGGCTGGAGGCTCGGCCAGTTTGTTCTCATACTAAAAGGCAAGTTGAATAGCGCAGATCACTAAAGCAAAATATTCCTTAAACATAGCAAGGCCACAGCAGATGTTCTTAAAGTCACTGAAAAGGGATGAAGGATTGTTTCTCCACATGATTAACCATGACTTTATACTCATTGCTGTTTTC
This sequence comes from Neomorphus geoffroyi, assembly GCA_033558235.1. Classification (NCBI taxonomy): domain Eukaryota; kingdom Metazoa; phylum Chordata; class Aves; order Cuculiformes; family Neomorphidae; genus Neomorphus; species Neomorphus geoffroyi. The sequence goes on from JAUMJM010000012.1 coordinate 8,959,945, forward strand.
CTACACAAACACTGGCTGCTGTCTCTGCCAAGTGTCCGCATAATTACCACATTGTATTTTTATTCTCAATAATAAGCTCTTTGAAGGTGGAGGGGAAGAGATCTTTCCACGTGGTTAGTTTTGGCTTGGGTGGTTGGTTCTTTTTGCTGTTGGTTTTTCTGGGTTTAGGAGGGGGATTTTGTAGGCTTTATTTTTTTTTCCCTTTCTTACCATTTCTTTGCCATTCAGTGGTGTGACTTGGAATACTGAGATCCAGCCAGGTTTTGCAAGAAGGGTATTGGCTTCACTCTAGTGAGCTGCCATAATTCCAGGCCATTCCTTGCCTGCCTGTCTCGAGTATTGACTTTCCTATGGTAGTTTAAAAGTCCTTTGGGACCAGATCAGATACCTCACCTTTGGCAGACAATACTGGACAATTTCAGGTGCAAAACTACGTGAAACTCACTGCTTGGCTTTTGTACAACCTTACAGATGTTAAATTCCTCTAGAGTTTTTACAAATGAGGGAGATTCAGGTATCAAACAGCCTTCAGAAGGGTGAATGCTGTTAGGCGTGAAGTTAGGGTGAAGCTTAGCCATGAGACCCCAAACTGCAGCCACTATCTAGAAAGACGGTGACTTCCAAACCCCTCCAGCAGAAGTTCAGGTATTTCCTCTGAAGAGTCAGCCTGAAAAACCTCTCTGTGCTCCTCCTCACCTTTCCTGCAAGCTGAAACGCAACACCACGCTGCCTTCGCAGGTCTGACAGACCATAAGAGCGGGACTCCAGTCTCTGCAGGCGATACTTTCAAACTTTGAAGTAGGCACTGGTTACAACTTCATTGTAACGTTTTGCTGAGGACTTGGTACTGCTGAGCTCCTCATGGGAAGGGATGCAGAGAGATCGACATTTTGGAGGTGATTTCTGAACTAACTGGCCTCAAGACATAAGCGGAGAAATTGGCTTGAGGTAAAAGCCATGGCACAAAAGACTCATATATGAACAATCACTGCCCTCCTTGGGCACCCTCCTCAATATCATTGAAACTGGTAGCTTCTTCGGCATGAAATTCTCCCAGTGGCCAGCTGCTGATGCTGCTGGCCTCTCCTGCTGGGGTGGCAGCAGCTGCTGCTGGCTGCATGTGGTCGCCCTCTGCTGTGGGCTCAGGCTGCCTGCGCTGTGGCTGAGGCCCTGAGAACCGGCACACTCTGGAAAGCTTCTGGAATGGAGCAAAGGAATATTAGATACTTCAACTCTTTACATTTTTTAAGTTGACAAGCACTTAAGAACAAATCCTCAAGTGTCGTGAGCAAGGCAGCTACAGCAATCGCATACTCCATCGTTTATTACAACTAGTGCCATTTAGCATTATGTATTCTTTAGCCCTACAAAAAATGTCTTTTCTGCAAGGCACTGGTGTGAATTAAAAATGCACAAGCTGCTTCTCACAGATGCAATGTGTTCTTTAGCAAGTCAGCCCAGCTGGAATGACGAGTTCAGCCTGCAGGGAAGAGTTAAGGGCTCGAACCCACCAGCTCCTATCTGGGCAGGCTCCTCAGCCCTTTGCCATGGGTTGCACAGTCAGCCTTGCAGGACAGGCACAGAGCAGCAGCGCACCGAAAATCCACTGTGTTTTCATTTCTATATGGCAGGGGCGTCAAACTTGCAGCCCACAGGCCGAATCCGGCTCTCCACCTTGTTTTATCTGGCCCAGCACCTTGTTTACATCCATTCTCTACGTTGTTTCTAGCCCCTGCGCTCCTGCCAGCACTGGTCACGTGCACAGCGTGTGTGATGCACGTTACACTGCAAGAGCAGGAGCATGGCGGAAGCCACAAGTTTGACACCCCTGATCTCTAGGAACACCGGTCACACTGCTACCCTCGGGTTTCCTTTAGTGCTTATTGACGGGCACCTCATCTATTTTGCTGAAGCCGCTTATTTTTGTAGAACTGGCACAATCTGAACAACATGTCACTGTTTTAAAATTCTTAGAAAAATTTTGAAGGAAACAAGCAATACAGCACAACTTAACCCCAAAAAGATTAATGCAGTGAAAGACAAGAGAAAACAGTGTAACTCATGGTAAAATACCCACAAGCATGGTAGCAAATCCTGACAAGATGTGACAGCACCTTGGAAGTGGACAGAAATGAAAAACATAGGTTGAAGAAGCTCCAGCTGACGAATAAAGCGGGACCATTAACCAGTACAGACATTTTGCAAACAATGCAGTATTGCTTCATGTATTTCAAGTTTCAGATCACAGAGACCACTGGCTTATCTCATCCAATCTTTTCAACAATAAAGACCACTGAACTTCACCACATAAGCCTTATGTTGAGTCCAGTCTGCCTCAAACGTGCCTTCTAGGAAAGCACCTAGTGTTGTTTGGCAGACTTTAGGGGGATGCATGATCCACTGACTTCCTCAGTTTTAGAAATGTTTATTTTCCTAAGTATTAACCAGTTGTACCCCATTTTGAAGTTTTTTTGGATAGAGCTTTAGGCCACTTCATTGGAAAGTTGGGGTTTTTTTAATTCTTCCTTTAAAAAAACTAACGCAGACTGCTACCTCAGAAAGCAATAGGATAAAAACCTTTATTGTTCCACTTTTGTCAGAGTTCATTTTTCTATTAATACACATTTTTGTAACATAGTTTACATTAGATGCTGCAGCTCCTCAGAGGCTTAATATGGAGTAGCAAAAACCCTTCAAAACCAATTCAGTCCCATGTCTTCAAGTAATACACCATGTGGGCACAAGGAATCCCTAGGATTAGAATCAGTCAGACCTTCCACCTCCTCCTTTTCCTGTGTTCTTTGTCCTCATTTCATGCCAAGCTTTCACCAGTGGTTCTCTGTTTTTCCATATGAGCTCATGGCCGTAAGTCACGTACCACCTGAGAAAGAAAGCACCAGTTAAAACGAACTGCAACTTTCTGTTGTGTTTGAGGAAGATGCTGATTGCTAAAATCAGCTAACTCAAGCGCTTACCACAGGAGACAACTGAGGCAGAAAGAACAACATTCTTGGAGCGTGGTAGTGGCAGGCAAGCCACTTGTTCTCTTGACTCCTAATTTTTAACTTTTGTGTTCTCAGTCCTGAGAATTAAAGGTTTTCATGCCTTTAATTTCATGTCCTCAGGATTTCTACTCAAAATTATGCGAAAAACTATTTCTATTTAAGAGACTGTTAAAACTGAGTTGTTGCTCGTTCTAATCCTTTCTCTCAACACCAAGTACAACTATTTTTCTTATATGTAAGTACGACTGCCACACAATGAACAGCCACGCTCCACTCAAAGTGAATTTTCTTCTATAAGCATCGAAATGAAGATTTAATCTATCAAAGTGTCCTAGCTTGATTACTGTTCACAGAGAGCTATACATGCTGAGATATGAACATCAACAATAGTGATTAAGCAGGGGAGGTTATGGTGGAGAGGTGGGAGTGGGAGCAACTGCATGACAATAAGGTGAAGGTTCTCCCACAGGCTTAACTTTACACCCGAGTCCTGAATAATAGGAGTACTTTTATATGAGCCATCAGCCAGCGCCAGGTAAGCTGGCCATTCTGTTAAATCATAAAGCCTCTTTCTGAAGTGGACAATTGTCTCGGAGACAAGTTTAAAAATGCTTTTAGCAACAAGTGTGCAAATTAAGACAACACTGAAATCAGGTAGAAGGGGAAAAACTCATTAGACAACGTAGTTCAAACACAGAACAATGCTGAACTGTTTCCTACAAACTGGTTTCTAGTAGCTCTCAATTAGGAAGGCTTCACACAAAGGCGACGCAGCAGCACTGCGAAGCAGCAGCAGAGGCTGCTCAAAGGAATCTGGCCTGAGCTTATACCAACTCTAAATTGGTAATTAGAGAAAAAAAACACTGGGACAAAGGAATTTTTAGCTGTTTAATTCTAAAGTTATTTTAATTTGTCCATGCTGTGTTCTGCGAGAATCTTTTCTGCCTTGTGACTCCCTTCAATGTGCTGAGGAGAGCGTGACACAGCCAGCCAGCTCATGCTACAGGACAATGTGACATCTCATTGATGTTCTAAGCATCTGATAACAGTATTTTCCACAAAATTTTATAGTACTATAAGGATAACAGTGAGTTGTCTTCAATGCTACTTAAGACAACTTTCCAAACTCCCCCCATGCTTCATAGAGAAGAGGAAGTAAAGAGGTAAAAAGACAGGATGAATTCATATACAAACCAAACAGAAGTTATGTAAACACAGACTTACATTCCAAAGAGAGCACCTCCAAGATGTGCAGCATGGTCAAAGAGTCTCCAGCCTAGAGCAAGCCCTGCAGTGTCAAACGCAATTATGGCTTTTAAAGCCTGGAAAGGAACAGAAGGTGGAACAGACAGGATCAGCCACACCATACAACGGCTACTAATAACAAAATTTCATGTTCTGGCACACAGCAAAAATTTGGGACATCCCATAAATTTTATATCAAAACAGTCAATGCTAAAAAAATTGCTTTAAACCAACAGACTCAGTCCTCAGTTGTACTGTGCTGTCAAAATACAGACACGGGCTGCTACAGAATAATGCAGGGCAGGAATGTGTCCTTTTCTAATGCTCAAACTCTTCCAATCTTCATTTCCAAAGCTACACATTCCAAACTCGAGTCAGAAAAAAAGTGGAAGTTACTTGAAAGAGTACACACTATAAGAGACCACGTAATACAGAACTGCAACATTCTCATCCACTAACTCTGACATAGCTCAGGTTTAAACGTGCTTGACGCCCCAGACACAATCTTCTAGTGGATGGAATGAGGGGCAGCATCCCTGTCGTGTTCTCTCATAGAAACTGATCTCCTAAACAACACATCAGTTGGAAGGCACAAAATGAGGATAACAGTGAGCAGCTCCACGGCCAGAAACAACACGCGAAGCAGCATATATCTTCCTCAGGAGAAGCACACCACTGTAACTGTAATTCTGCAGTATTTATATATATATATATATATTTATATATATATTTATACATTTCTATTTATATATATATATTTACATATATATGCAGTATTTTATTAAATGCCTCATTTCAAAGAGACCAACAGATGTAGTGTTAGGATGAAACATTACTTTAAATAAGATTTCTATCCTTAAATGTCTGCTGGAATAGCATCTATATTGGCTTGTTTATTTTAAAAGCAGATCACACCATGCTTAACATAGGCTAAAGGAGTACACAAAGTTCAGAAATACAATTATATAATTATATGGTAGACATTGTAACTTAGGGCTAAAATTATTCCAAGGTTTATACTGCAACACCCAATGTTGCTCTCGTTTTACTGTTGCAGTGAGGACTTCCTCGCGGCAATGGTCTCTGTGGCTCTGCCAAGATTTCTACCCTGGCCATCTTTATAGGAAAGATGCAGTTAAAGGGCAGCATGGAAAAAACCCAAGGTCCACTTAATCAAACGTGGAAGATAAACATGAAGACTATGTCTAAGAACATTTGTTCAAACCTGTAAACTTCACTTACAAAACATTAAATCTCATGATCCTGAAATGACAGAACTTAACTGCTTTAAGTAAAACAACTTTAAGCAACGAACCAAAGCTTAACTTATTAAATGAGCCAAGATACACATGAAGTTTTTCTTAAATGGGGCAGTGGATGTGCTTAAAAGCACATAATAAAACAAAAAAAGGAGTCCTAGTGCTACAACCTGAAGAAAAGCCTCAGTAGTTTATTTCTAATCTCAAAAGTGTTCTTTAAGAAGTATCAAAAGGTAGTATCTAAATGAGGAGACAGTATTCCTCCAGAGATGGAATGTTATTTCCCTTGAAAGCTGATTTTTTTTTTCTCATCTTGGTAATTTTTTCTTTAAAAATTTTATTGGTATTAGATCAGCCTCTAACAAGCACTGCTATAAAAATATTGCCCATCAGAAAGAACAGAATGTGAATGCACATTTCCTCAGGCACGTGAATCCCTGCCCTCCCAACTTCTTTCACCTCTTAGTATCAGAGTTGAAACAGAAGATGGTATTTAGGATAATTCCAAATTCACTACACACTTGTGTAATAACCTTGCCAGACCACAACAATTCAGAATCCATCTCCAGGATTTCCATGACCTGTGTTCTCTTTCAAAATAAATTTAACAGCTTAGAAACATAAACAAAGAGGACATTTGCTCAGATACTGGAGCCATATGGAGAAAATGTGTTAAGAGTAGGATTTCTTTGAAGTTCAAAGGCACTTACGTTTCCTGCTGTAAATGTGAACATTGGAAGAAATATGATGGCTAGTTTTGCTTCTGGCATCTTTGTACATACGGCTGCAAGGACAGTCATTATAGCTCCTGACTGCAAATACATTAAAATACAGGAAAGTAAGCAGAGATGTTACATAAGGGAACATTTATTTTTCTGCACATGAACCCATTCTCCTCTTAGCTTTCTTTTTCAAAAGCAGTCCTGTGGTAAAGCTCTTAAGTACAAAGCACCACAGCAAAGTTCTGAATCAAAATAAAACAAGACATCATTATTTAATTTCAATAGCATAAATCAAAAATACTGCAAAAAAATAGCCCTCCAATGCTCTTCTATAACCAAGAAATACCTCCCCCTGATTTTCAAGATAACAGTTTCCATTAACGTGTGGCTTTCCCAGTAAACCCTAGAAATCTAACATATCTGAGATGGCTGTGGTGATCAATATGAAAGGAATCATTCTGAAGCTTGAACCAAACCAAGAAAATAATGGATGGACAGGGACAAGAAATCTTTTGTCAATGAAACAAGCAATTCCCTGGTCAGATCACAGGCTTTTGTACTCATGAAGTATCTCAATGGAAAAGCTGTGAATACATTAACTAATGCAACATGTGGCAGCCATCAATAACACTGGAAAGTCACTTGCTCCAGATATAGTTTATTGACAGGACAAAGGGCCCAATACATAGACAGTGCTCCCAAAAATTCTAACTTCAGGACAACTCAGCAGATGTTTTCATTCAAATTGAAAAATAAGAATCTGACTTGTGGCTTTTAACAAAATTATTTAGTGAAGTAAGTTAAGAAGCCTTTAAAACTTGGCAAAAAAGGTTCACCTCAAATTGACAGCAAATGAAGCATTTTAAAGCATTCTACTACTGAAAATACTTCTAAAGGACAGAAAATCACACCATCTCCTTAGCCTGCCTCCTACCTTTTGTACTGTGAGACTTTCGGCAGGGGCGCTGCCCTTTCTGCACAGCATTCCACTGGTATCATACGCGGGTTTTGTTCGTCTGATTACTTTCTCTCTTTCTAAAGTATTCTATTGTCAATTAGAGAAACTGTGATACACAATTATGCCATAACATTTACGAAGGAAGTTGCAGAACTGAACCAGCCGCTCAGTGACAAGATGCCCTGCTGTTAAGCACTTATTTACCAGCCACTGGCAGCGAGTGGCATTAGTTATGGGCTGCTGCCACAAGAGTTCACTCATCTGAAGAACAAGCAAGGTCTTAACACAAGAATCACTGCCTGGTTACTTGGGTTTGGTAAACTTTCCTAGTTTCCACTATACCAAATACATTTTTGGCTTTTAAGCAGGTTAGAGAAAACAGCAAGCTTTGAAAACGGCTTCAGAGATCACTACAAGGCCTCTCATATTCTGAGATACTTACGGCTCCAAGAGATGGTTCAAACTTTCCAGTGGCCATTTTAGCAACATAACTGACGAAAGTGGAGATAACGCCTAGAAGGGAAAAATGACTCTTGGAAACCAATGCCAGCACTGCAGATGAGCATCAGAAAGCACAATCATGTTATCTGTACATCCTCCTAAAGAAGCTCATGTAAGTAATGGGGCTGGATGGAGTTTTTTTTGGTGGGGATGGGAGGGTGTCTGTTTTAACTTGAATTAACTGCCATCTTTTCTCATGAACTCCCATGGGCCTGTATTAAGAGCTATTTGATTTTGGTAGCTAAGCATGACATAAACCAGGGGTGTCAAACTCACGGCTCCCGCTGTTCTCCTGCTCCTGCAGTACAATGCGCATCACATGCTGCACACGTACCCAGTGCTGGCAGAAGCGCAGGGGCAAGGAGCTTGGTGCTGCCGCCGGGTACAAACAAGGTGCTGGGCCGGATAAAACAAGGTGGAGGGCTGGATGCAGCCTGCAGGCCATTTGACACCCCTGACATAAACCCTGATACTTGTCACGATATTTGGCAGCCAAACATCCTGAACTCATCAACACTCTGTACCAACAGGAAAAAAGTACTGCAGTCAGTACAGAACGATGCGTGGGACTAAGTGATGGCCATCTATCATCATACATCTATTAACCATGCACATGCTTTACTTGTGTGAATATATAATTATACATTTTAAACGTTGTAAATAAACATTACCAGCAGAAAGATACACTGCCATGAACTGTTCACATCCCAGAAGGGAGACAATGCTGCTGGAAAAACTCCATAAAACATACATATTTGCTGCCATGTGGAATAGAGAGAAGTGACTAAAGGTAGAGAGCAGCATGGGACAACACAGGGCTTCTACAAGAGAAAAACAACAACAAAAAAAGAAGGTCAGTGCTCCAATTTGCTTCAACTTGCACACCATGCAGACTAGAAACTTATCAAGACATATCAAATACTAATCATGCTTAAAATTTTCAAACACAAGCTATGCAACAAACCCCCAAATCTAACAGATTTCAAGTTCCTTTTGAAAGGTAGAACAAATACCCAAGAGATATCTAAGCTGTACAAACAGCTATTTTAGAAAATCTGAAACATCCACTGAAAAATGTTTCATATAAAACATGGATCCTGCAACACATTTCCTAAGTTTTGGAAAGGAAAAGGAAGATTTTATTTATATATGTACACGGTGAAAGATTTTTAATAGACTTATATAAGTCTCTATATAAGATTGTCTTGCTACAGAGATGGACTCAAAAAACCCCAGGTTTCCATAGAATCACAGAATGGTTTGGGTTGGAAAGGACTTTAAAGCCCATCCAGTTCCACCCCCTGCCATGGGCAGGGACACCTCCCACTGGATCAGGGGGCTCCAAGCCCCATCCAACCTGGCCTTGAACACCTCCAGGGATGGGGCAGCCACAGCTTCCCTGAGCAACCTGGGCGCCAGGGCCTCCCCACCCTCACAGGGAAACATTTCTCCCTAAGATCTCATCTCAATCTCCCCTCTTTCTGCTTAAAACTCTTACCCCTCGTCCTGTCCCTGCACTTCCTGACAAAGAGCCCCTCCCCAGCTTTCCTAGATCCCCTTTCAGTACTGGGAGGCCACTATGAGGTCTCCTTGGAGCCTTCTCTTCTCCAGGCTTAACAAGACCAGCTCTCCCATCCTCTCCTCATAGCAGAGGGGCTCCCGCCCTCTGATCTTCTGCAGGGTCTCCTCTGGATTCGCTCTTTACAAAAAGCTACTCTCTCTCCTCACTGAAACAGCAGCCTTGAAAATGCAAAAAATCCAGTTAGCAGGTTTAAAGGTCAACAGTATCTAAACCAGGAGTGCTTGCAGTGACTGATGCTCAGATCTGGGTAAGAGTTATCTTTAGCTTTGGTGTTTCTGTGGGGGATTGAGATAGCAGCAACAGTTTGGACACCACAATGTTTACAGAAGCACCAGTGAGATGGGATTTTTTGCCTTAATTCATTACTTTTAACCTTTTTCCCCATAGAAGTGTTTTCAGTCTAGGCAAAACAACATCCTTGGGCATGCACAAGCAAGACTGCTCATGGGAGATGGAGCTGCAAGTAAGCTGTATGCCCTGCAAAGCTTGTGTAGTATGATCAGAGGTTCTATTACATCTCAATGCAGAGAAGTCCCCCAAATTACTGTTCACTTACTGGAGGATGGATCTGAGGTGAAATATGTAAACATAACCCGTCGCATACCAGGCAGTCTCCATAAACAGAATACAAAGACATTTGCAGCTATAATACCTATTAAGAGGAAAAGACAGTATAAAAGCAAACTATGAATGCAACAGGCCAAAAGTAAACAAGCATTCAAACGTCACCTTACAAAAATCATACTTTTTCTCCAAGTGGTACCCATGCCTTGTTCCCTAAAGAGTTTAGAAAAAGCAAAGAAAAATATTGAAAGCTGCATTTATATAGTGGGAGCCTTTCAGAAACACGACACTCAGCTGCAATTTTTTTAACATACAATGTAACGAACGAATAAAACAATCCCGATAATCCATATTTTAAGACATTCAGACTATGGTTTCAAACGCCTATTCCATCATAGAATCAATGAAACAAGAGCCAGCTTAAGAAGTGTCACTTCTCACCCCTCTAGCTGCTTATTCCCAAACGGCACCAATCTGCTGCACAGTCGCATTTAACTGCGTACAGAAGCCTGCAGACATGCAGCACACATCCCTTTCACTCCCTGGGGAGGTGTGGTTTGGAGGGAATTGTAAATGTACTGTATAGAGATCACACATGTAAAGTTGAGCTGGCATTGTTACAGTTACCTTTGGGAGACAGCAAACACACAGCTTTTTACCTCACAGATGTTTATTGCAATCTTATTTCAGTTTAAATAAGAACGTAAGTAAGTAGAAACATAATGATGCAAAGTTATTGTTCTTGTTTAAAGTGCTTTTTCTATTTCTATCCAAGCATTTAGGTATTTAAAATGTTATACAATAGCGAGAAACATTAAAGGGGAAAACAACTGTCCATCCTTTACAGAACAGTAAATGTTACCTAATCATTCTCTACCTGAAGTCTGCAACAAAATGTAAGAACTGTGAAAAACCACGATACATAAAACCCAGAACCAAAATTTTAATAGATCTCTTCTTTTGATACTGTATCGCATTACACCACACCCTTTTCTTAGAGGAAATATTTTCCCTGCATTCTGCACCAAGCTGCTACAGAACTCTGACAGCCCCATTACGGTAGTCAGGGGTAAGGACCCAAATGGCCTGGGGTCCACCAGCTACTATATTGCTGATTATAGAATCATAGAATGGAATGATAGAACGGTTTGGGTTGGAAGGGACCTTAAAGATCATCTAGTTCCAACCCCCCCACCGTGGTGAATTAGACTTATCAGCAGAATATGCACTCATGTTTCTTTGAAAAGCACTGGATGTTTTTCACAGTTCCTAAGAAAAACGCTGCCAAGGAAGATTCTAGCTAATCCTCCGCATTCTCTCACACAGATCATAGAATGGGTTGGGTTAAGCTAGAAGGGACCTTAAAGCCCATTCAGTTCCACCCTCCTGCCATGGGCAGGGACACCTCCCACTTATTAGACTGCTCAAAGCCCCATCCAGCCTGGCCTTGAACATCTCCAGAATGGGGCATTCATGAATTCTCTGGGCAACCCGAGGCTGTGCCTCATCACCCTCACAAGAAAACATTTCTTCCTAAGATCTACTCTAAATCCACCCTCTTTCATCTTAAATACATAGGATTTTTTTAAATCATACAAAAATTAGTTTGTGAGAAGGAACTGTAGCAGAAATAGTAGATGTGTCCATGTAAGTTCATAAGTGCTTTGTGCCCAGCAACCTAAACATGGTATGAAAGCCACCTGTTTTAACATACTGTACCTGTTTGCCATATCTCTCTTCCTGTGAATGCCTAATACTTGTAAGCTAACACAAACCTGTCACAGTCCGCTGACCCTCAGTCAGGTTATTCCACCAGCTGTTAACCTGAAACGGAATTGTTGTACATCAGTGCCACTGTAGAGTACTTGCAATTTCAAAAACAGTCACACAAGGTTCTACCTTTCTAAGCATGGAAAGCATTTGTCTGAAATCTGTTAAGTAAATCAGTTTTAAAGTTTTTTTATTTCTGATCGGTTCAGCTTTTCAAGCTGGCGTTTCCTTACTCAAAACCAGTCATCTACCCTCCTCTTCATAAAATATACCAACACAGATGAAGATTTTCTTCAAAAAAAAAAGAACAGGTTATATCCTTTTACACAACTGCTTTGGTTTACCTCTGTTTGTGCTATACAAGGATCCAGCCCATAATGCTCACTTCAGCAGAACAGCCAAAGCTAGCATAAAGCCTGCCTCAACTGAGCCTCACCCTAACATTGTCCAACGTCACACCACCCACCTTTGAGAGATTCCACTTTTGTGCCAGGGTCACTTTTGCAGAGGTGGCTCACAAGATGTGGAATCCATTCCCCCTTGCGTCCAGCTCACCTAGCCCTCCTCCAAGTTTAAAACCCCTGAAAAAGTTTATTTTGAGCGCAGTCAGCCCACAGACAAATTCCACCCCCTTTCCCTTCCTCAATTTTCAGAGTCATTTTGGACAAAAGTTCTACTGATAGCTCAGTGACTTTCCAACCATACTGGTGAGGACAGTGTCAAAAAAATACCTGTAGGTTGGAGGCAGGGGAAACCACAATGTTGTATAAACCAAATAATTCACTATTTGATATCAAAAAAACAATTTAATTGCAATTTTTTTTTGTCTAGTTCTCTGGCCACAGGATATAGATACTGCATTTCCTACAAAGTTCTCCACTACAACACCACCAAACAAACATGAGTTCTCTGAAGCAGGAGCAGCTCATGCCCTCAGAAGCTACCGGGAGATCCTGAACTTTCTGAAAAAGAATGTGGATGGGGATTGGGAGTTTATTAAAAAAAAGGCAGTTCTGGTTTTTTAGACAACTGATCACCAGAGGTTTTGAAGGAAAAATAAAGTATAAAATCAAAATTCTTTACAATATTAATTGGCAATCATCATTTCACCCACAGTCCGTATACTCCAAGCAAGAAAGCATGCTGTATTTGGCCTGGCTAGGAGAGTTAATTTTTTTCATAGCAGCTCATACATGGTGCTGCATTGGAGATTTTTGACCAAACCAGCACTGATAACACACCAACGGTCTAGCTTTTGCTGAACAGTTATCGCATGGCATCAAGACTTTTTCCATTTCTCACCCTGCCCCTGCAACAGCAACAGGCTGTGAGGGGCCACAACTGGCCAGATGATCCGAACTAATCACAGAGATATTCCCAGTAAATGGGAAAATCGGAGATTTTAGGTGCTTTAGCCATCTGTCTCATGAGCTGGCTGGGCACTGGTCTACCCACAGGAGACAGTGAGCTTTTGCATCATATTTTTGTTTTCTTCTCTCTTCTACTTATCCTTCACTTTGCAGTTTTTTGCCTGTTGTTTTATCTTTACTCCCAAGATTTCTGGCTTTTGGAGGGAGGCTTAGGGGGAAAGCAAACAAGCAAGCAGCGTGTGGTGCTTGGCTGTCCCCCAGGGTGAACCCACAACGTACTTTAAAAGAGGTATCACTGTGCACAAAATTCACGTGACAAAACCAGCTCTTCTGCATCCTACCCAGGGCCCTGTGCTTCCCCAGCTCTGCACTCAGCCCTGCTTCCCTTGGATAAGCAGGCCTGAAAGAGTAATCAAGCCCGGTCTATCAGAAGCCACAGCAGTAATCTTGAAACAAACATAAAACACAGCCATGTGTTTAGTTTAGTCTTAAATACACTTAATTGTCAACTAAATGACTGATACTTCCAGGATGTCAACTAAATTAATAACGAGTCTTGCAGCACTTGTGTTGTTCTTGCTGCCCGAACCCTAAAGTATTTGCATGGAAATTTCAGTTCTCATAAAGAAGAAACCCTCTAAACCCTCAAGTTTGTGAAGCACAGGTTGAAAATCCTTTCAGAGGGCAGAGCATTGAAAAACATTAAGCGTAAGGTTCAGATTTTAAACTAGCTCTGTCCTTGTTGGGAGTTCACATTCACTTTGGAGAACACCTGGGCATAGAAGAATAGAAATGTAACAAGAATAAAAATATAAGAAGGATATGCAGCTGTTGGGAGTGGGTCCAGAGGAGGCCATGAAGATGATCAGAGGCTGGAGCACCTCTGCTATGAGGACAGGCTGAGACAGTTGGGGTCGTTCAGCCTGGAGAAGGGAAGACTCCAGGGAGACCTTAGAGCAGCCTCCCAGTACTGAAAGGGGCTCCAGGAAAGCTGGGGAGGGGCTCTTGATCAGGGAGTGCAGGGGCTGGACAAGGAGGAATGGCTTTAAACTGGAAGGGGGAAAATTTAGATTAGTTATTAGTAACAAATTCTTCAGAATGAGCATGGTGAGGCCCTGGCCAAGTTGCCCAGAGCAGGGGTGGTTGCCCCATCCCTGGAGGTGTTCAAGGCCAGGTTGGATGGGGCTTTGAGCCACCTGATCCAGTGGAAGGTGTCCCTGCTCATGTCAGGGGGTGGAACTGGGTGGGCTTTGAGGTCCCTTCCAACCCAACCCATTCTGTGACTCTATGACTCGATGATCCTAGAGAGGAGAAGGCTGAGGGGAGGCCTCATCACTGTCTACAGCTCCCTGAAAGGAGGTTGTAGAGATGTGGGTGTTGGTCTTTTCTCCCAAGTAACAAGTGACAGGTCGAGAGCAAATGGTCCTAGGTTGTGCCAGGGGAGGTTCAGACTGGACATCAGGAAAAGTTTCTTCACCAAAAGTGTTCTCAGGCAGTGGCAGAGGCTGCCCAGGGAGGTGGTGGAGTCTCCGTCCCTGGAGGGATTTAGCAGACGGGTGGATCAGGCGCTCAGGGATGGTTTAGCAGCGGACAGGTACAGCTGGATTTAATCTCAAAGCTCTCTTACTCAATGACTCGCTGATCCCTGTGGGTCACTTCCAGCTCAGGTCACCCTGTGCTTCCGTGAAAACACCCCGCCTTCTCTGCATCCACAGCTGCTCCTGCTGTCCGTACCTGCTTCCTGAAGTCTCCCCTCTTCTGCGGCCGCGCTCTGTTCAGCCAGTCGGCCCGGGCCTCCCCGAAGTAGCTGTGCACGCGGGCCTTGAGCGCCTCGTACTGCCACACGGCGGCGGCCGCGAAGGCCGAGCCCGAGAACTGCGCGGGGTGAGGGGAGGCGGCGTCAGCGCTGGCCCCGCCACCGCCCCCCGGCCCCGCGCCCCGCACTTACCCCCACGGCGAACACCAGCGGCCGGACGAGGCGGCGAGGCGAGGGGCGCCCGGCGCGGCCCGGCGGGGGCGGCGGGCACAGGCTGCGGCGCCGCGCCGCCTCCGCCCCACCACCGGGCGGCTCCTCGGGCCGCGCCCGGCGGAAGCCCCGCCGCGGCTCCAGCAGCACCGTCAGCCTGCGAGGGGGGAGACGCGCATCGTCAGTACCGCCGGCCGCCGCCGCCACCCCTCCCGGTCCCGGTCCCGGCCCCGGCCCCGGCCCCGGCCCCGCGGTACCTGTGCGGCCGCGGGCCCGCACCGCGGGCCCAGCACCGCCACGCCATCTTGGGCGCCTCCCGCGCGCCCAGCGCTTCCGGGGCACCCGGACACCATATTGGGGGTGCGGCGACGGCCGCCATCTTGTGTGTGGCAGCCTCTCCATCCTGCCCGCCCCGGCCCGGCCGCTTCACTGAGCTACTCGGCACGTGCCCTCCCACGGGGCTCCTGGCGCCCAGATCAGCTCAGAAGGGAAAGTTCGTGAAGTGCCGTGGGCCGGGCCGGGCCGGGGCCGACCACCGGCCGCCATGTTGGGAGGGTCACCCGGTGCTGCCTGCCATGGTGGGAGCGGGGCCGCGCGGCGCCGTGAGGGCTGTGGCAGCTTTTCGCGAGCAATGCTGTGTGGGCAGGGCTTGCCATGGCTTTCATGGAATTAAAGAAGCACAGAAAGATTGGGGTTGGAAGAGACCTCAAAGACCACCCAGTACCAACCCCTGCCATGGGCAGGGACACCTCCCACTGGATCAGGGGGCTCCAAGCCCCATCCAACCTGGCCTGGAACACCTCCAGGGAGGGGGCCGCCACCACGTCCCTGGGCAACCTGGGCCAGGGCCTCCCCACCCTCACAGGAAAACATTTCTTCCCAAGATCTCATCTCAGTCTCCCCTCTTTCTGCTTCACAATGCTCCCCCTCATCCCATCCCTGCACTTCCTGATCAAGAGACCCTCCCCAGCTTTCCTGGAGCCCCTTTCAGTACTGGGAGGCTGCTCTAAGGTCTCCCTGGAGTCTTCCCTTCTCCAGGCTGAACAACCCCAACTCTTTCAGCCTGTCCTCATAGCAGAGGGGCTCCAGCCCTCTGACCATCTTTGTGTCCTCTTCTGGACTCGCTCCAACAGCACCATATCCTTCCTGTGCTGAGGAATGCAGGGCTTCATGTGAGGGCTCATGAGAGCAGCATAGAGGGATAAAATCCCCTCCCTCGCCCTGCTGGTCACACTTCTTTGGATGCAGCCCAGGACATGGTTGGCTTTCTGAGCTGCAAGCGCACATTGCCAGCTCATGTTGAGCTTCTCCTCAATCAGCACCCTCAAGTCCTTCTCCTCAGATCTGCCCTCAATGCATGCTCCACTCACCCTGTGTTTGTGCTTGGGATTGCCCTGACCCAGGTGCAGGACCTTGCACTTGGCCTTGTTGAACACAGGCCCAACTCTCCAGCCTGTCCAGGTCCCTCTGCATGGCATCCCTTCCCTCCAACGTGTCAACTGCATCATAAATTGCTGAGGGTGCCCTCGATCCCACTATCTGTGTCTGTGATAAAGATGTTAAACACCACCGTTCCCAATAATGACCCTTGAGGAACACTAGTCGTCATTGCTCTCCGCTTGGACTTTGAGCCATTGGCCACAACTTTTCGGGTGCAACCATCCAGCCAATTCCTTATCCACCGAGCGATCCATCCATCAACTCCATGTCTCTGCAACTTATTGACCAGAATGTTGTGTGGGACAGTGTTGAATGCTTTGCATAGGTCCAGGTAGATGATGTCTGTTACTATTATCCACCAACACTGTAGCCCCGCCACGGTGATACAAGAAGTAGTCAGTATTACAAAAAGTGGAATATTTTGATTTAAGCTAAAGTAGAGTTAAGTTTCATCTAAGTAACTGCATTTTTTTGAAAGCTGAACAGACACAGACTGTCTCTCTGATAGCATGATTTCTTGATAGCATGTTTTTTTCAAATAGTGCTTTTCCTAGACACTGTTCAAAGGAAAATGATAACACCTTGTGTTCAGTATGGGATGTGCTGAGCAGAGGTGTCTCTGTCTTTCCCTGTCTAAAATGCAAGGTCAGACAGAGCTGGCTCCAAAGTTCCAATGAGCAGAGATTTGGCTGTGGTGAAATTCATAATAACATTAGAATTAGTCCTTGGAAAGTAACAGAATGTGCATAAGATTTCTGGGAAATTTATTCACGTGTGTAAGTGGGAAATATGTTCTGTCTCAGCTCTTGTCTCATTAAGCATGATTGATAGAATCATTCCCTCATGCGTCCCACACTGTTCGTATAGGGTGTTGCTTTCTAAAACTTCAAAGTGAGTCTTGGGAAGTTTATTTGCTGGCATTTTTGATATCAGTAGGAGGCCACCAAATTATTCAGGCATGATTTGCCCTTAGTGAAGCCACCTTGGCTGACATGTTTTAATGGATTCCTTTCTCTAGAAGCCTTCTAGAATAGACAGAGCCTGCCTCCTCCCAGGCTGGGACTGCTGCCTCAGCCTTTCTTCACTCCACCACGTGGCCCCGCATCACCTCACTTGCCTCAGCACCATGGTTGCCCTCAGCTGGGTTTCCAGTCTTTGGCACTGGGCTGCTCTTCCCAGTGAACCTTCACACCAGCGATGCAGTGGGAGTGAGGAATGCATCCCACAGGAAAGCTGCTTGCCTTTTCCCAGCCCTGGAGGCCTCTCTGCTCTGACCGGATGAGGCTTGAACGACCTGACCCGCTGCTGAAGATGGGATTTAGTGGGAGCTTGGCGTCAGTGCAGCTCCTTCCAGCCAAAATCATGTGAAGGCAAAGTTAATAGTGAGTGAGAATGAGCTGTATGTTGTAATTACAAGTGGCTCTAAGCCTGATTAGACCATTAATATGTTAAAACAACTTGAGGAGCATGGTTACAAAGTCAAATCATTTGGAAGTGGAGAGGAAATGAATTAACATTGTTCCTGTTGTTTGGTTTTTTTTTTTTAACAAGTAGCGAAAGAGTTTGCCTTCTCGACTCAAGGCCAGTCTGTGACCTGAGGAAACCTCTGTCAGCTTCTGGTGGGACACTGCTCTAAGTGGTTTAGAACTGCATTGAAATCTGCATTTTATCTCTTTCTGGTTGCGCTGGTGGCCATGGGGCAGCCTCAGAATTTTCTTGAGCTAAGAAATGATTAGCAGATTTAAAGCCATATACTACTGGTGTTAAAATTGTGTGGTTGTATATTTATATATGTATGTCAGTGAAGCCAGTGTTGTAACCAATGGTCCGTCTCTGTTTTCCCATGTAACAAAATGAAAAAGAAGTAAAAGATTTTTTTTAACTTTCCACTTCAGACACTTTTATCACTCGTTTTTGGTTCCAGAGCCCTTATCAGGAGTGATTTGTTTATTTAAGTGACTTAAATAGTTTTCTTTGTTAACCCTTCCTGTCCTGTGTTCAAGCTACGTACATTTTGGCTGTGCTGTTTTTAATGTTAAGGTGAACTTTTTGCTCACTCGAGGCTTGTTTTTATCACATTATAACTCTTAGTTGTACATAGCCTACGTGTGCAGTTTGTGAGGGGTGATGCTCTGTGCTTTATGTATTTATTCAGTTTTGGTTTGTAGTCATTCTCCCTTGGACAGCTGCAAAGCATATTTGCTATTAGTTTTGCCATCACCTCAAATCTATAAAGAAGGACAGCATATGGCAGCTAGAACATCGGGTCCTGAAGAGCAGGGTGTAGGTGGTACAGGTTGAAAGAGGAGGATGGCTGTTGTGTTTTTGAAAGCTGTAGATGGTTTCTCTTACCAAATTCTTACCCTGTTAAAGCAACACATTTCAGTGGCATCATTTTTATCATTAAAACTATGAGAATGGTAAGAAATCAGTTCTTCCATGGCATGGGAAATGCAGTCTTGTGTATGTCCAGAGGGAATGGTGTATTGTCTGGACTGTCCCATGGGTTCTCTGTAGCAGGGACAGGAAAAGATGAGTGAAAGTGGCTCTGTGGGGCAGTAGAAGAAGAGAAAAAGAAGAGGAAGAACAGCAGCGAAGTGGTTGCAGAGCTGTCCCAGGCTGCCAGGGAGGGCTGTCCTGCCTCGGGACATGTCTGAAATCACAAACAGTTTTGTTTGTTAATGCGATCCACTGGATGGGTGTCTGCACTGATTATTGATTGCACAGCTTAAATGCTGCCAATATAAAGAATATAAAGAAAATGGCTTTCTTTTTAAACAAGAAAACAGCCTTCCCTGCCTCTTCTTCCTCCCTCCCCCCACCCCCCCTTTCTTCACTGGCCTTTGTTTTACCTGCTCTAAGACTCTGCTTCTGCCTTGTGTGGCCTGCTGGTATGTGACCCAATCCTCACTGACACACCACACCTGCTCCTTGGCCCCTCAGGTTTCAAACAGCAGAACTGCATGCTTTACTTTCTAAGTAGTCAAGGTTTTCTGTGCATGCTTGTCTTAAGAAGATCTGAGAAACCCCCTCCCCTTTTACTTGGTCCATCTTGCATCATGCTATCCAAGGTTCTTCCTCTTGCCACTTTACATCTCCATGTGTACTGAGTTGGGCCCCTCACTACAAGAAGGACATTGAGGTGCTGGAGCACGTGCAGAGAAGGGGAAGGAGGCTGCCCAGGGAGGTGTTGGAGTCCCCATCCCTGGAGGTGTTTAAAAGGTGGGTAGATGAGTTTCTGAGGGACATGGTTTAGTAGTGGGCAAGTACAGTTGGACTGGATGATCTCGGAGGTCTTTTCCAACCAGGTGGTTCTAAGATTCTATGATTCTATCATTCTATGAAATGTCACCTTCTGGATTCAAACCACGTGTGCTCCTTCCTGTTGAAGACTACTTGCCCACAGCGAGGAGCTCATGGATCTTGTATCATCTGTAAGTGGTGCATTAACAAGGGACAGTCTTTTTAAGTGTAGGAGAAGGACTCTTACTGTGGTATTTGCGGTCCTGCTATAACATGGTTGAATTTGGGTCAGGTTGGAGGAAGGTTGTTATTCTGTATTTGTGGGATCTATCTCTAAGCTTCCTCACTCTGAAACCTATGGTGTTTTAAGTTACTGTGTTTTAATGAAAAGCTTTGGCGTATGTCCTACCCATAGTGATGGTGCTGAGTATATAGTTTTATCTTCTTTTCCTTGCTGCCAGAAATGAGTTGTGAATGCACAGATCATACTGATGTAATAGATAGAAACATTCACTTGGATTATTGGCCTGCCCATGTAATGTGAAGCCTGCTTGAATTTGTTGCTTAATTTAAATTTATCCTTCATTTCAGATATTCTCTGTTGACAGTTATGTGCGTTTTGAAGAAGTTACATGATCACTTGAGAGGCAAATACGCCCTCCTCTATGTGAGATTAAACTTTTATAGGGGAATATACACATTTTTAAGAGTGGAAAAAATGTAATCCTTCTTTCCTTGAGCAAACAGATTCCAAGTGTGGCAGACATTAAAACAAATGATTATGGGAGGAGGCTTGAATTCTTCTCTTGGTTGTTTTTTTTTTTTAGTGCAGAAAACTTGCATATTCCTTCACAACACGAGCTGCATCCTGAAACAAATCCTGTCCTCAATTGTTTGCTTGTCTTATATGGACACAGGATTCCTTTCATGAAAGCAGTGTTTTGGTGACAAGTGCAATGAAAGTTTCAAGTACAACAATGATTGTGAAAATGGTTATAGTATTTTTCTGTCTTGCTTTGGAGTCTGATGGTGTGTTGGCGGCTCAGTGGCACTGACAAAACATGCTATATGCCAGTGGCTGACAGGTTAATCTGAGCATCTTTGGTACCAACTTACATGATTTTGTTGTAATTTTTGTGTTTGAGTCGTCCATTTCACTGAAACTTTTCTGCAGCAAAAAGCCATGCCTGAGCCTTTGTGCAACAGTCGGGCAGAGCTTTGACCCCAGGTCCTTGATTTTTAGAATGAGGGGAAAGGTCCTAAAAAGTACAAAGCTTTCACTTGTTTGATAAAACTGATCCTCACAAAGTGCTGACGCTAGTGTCTCGCAGGAAGGTAGATGAAACAGGTTAGAAACATACTGTGAACGTGAGTATCAAACAGAATTTTGGTTTACATTTGCATTGATAGACATTGTGATTGGGAGATAAATAATTTATCAAATAATTTTATAGCTTAAATTTTAAAAGAATTTTGAGT
Source organism: Neomorphus geoffroyi (assembly GCA_033558235.1). Lineage (NCBI taxonomy): Eukaryota > Metazoa > Chordata > Aves > Cuculiformes > Neomorphidae > Neomorphus > Neomorphus geoffroyi. The sequence goes on from JAUMJM010000012.1 coordinate 8,981,049, forward strand.
TAGCAAACAAGTAAAGAACAGGTCAAACATTGCCAATTCAAACTAGAGAATTCCGCAGCTGGGTACTCTGTTTTAACTCTGTTGGTAATTTTTGTGGTAAACATGCACAGTAATAACAATCTACCTAAGGAAATACTCAGATGCCAAAGAATGTGTAAGTATTCCCCTTATTTAATGAGATATAGATTCCAAGTCTGCATGTGATAAATTATTTTGTAGGTAGACATCTTTTGATATTTTCGTAAAGATCAGGCTTGTGTAAAGCTAACTGCCTATGCTATCTATGTATGAATTGTTTCAACAGGTTTCTAATATCAGAAAATTCGTGAGGCTTCTTTGAAAGCAACTTCTGTCAGAAGAATGGCGGCACCTTCTCGACGAATTTGTACCTTGCTGCTGCCTTTAGCAGGATTCACCATGTTACTTGTTACTACCATGTCCAACAGATGGAAAATTTTGGACACCTCAACAGAGGTGGTGACTGCAGGCTGGGTGTCTGAAGGTCTTTGGATGGACTGTGAAGTGACTGCTTCTGGATCAGTACAGTGCAAGGAGTTTGTATACATGTTGAGTTCCGACAGTAAGTGCAGATCATGTGTATATAGAAGCCAGGGATGTAGTTTTATTTCTTCTTTTGGACAGCATGTTAGCATGGTTGGACAGGATACACTGTGGTTGTCACAGAGGGTCAGGATTTGTGACAGGATTTGTCCTGTAGTACCTGAGGACAGGTTAAAGGGCCTGAAGAAAACCCGTATGCTTCACCCTGCAACTGAGCTCAGTAACTGCTGTGGCTTTGTTGCCATCTCTGTTGTGTTGGCAGAGAGGTTAGGTGAGATACAATGAATCTAAGGTATTTTGTTCATTATTTTGGGAGAAACATGGTGCTGGTCTTTTCTCTCAAGAAACAAGCGATACGATGAGAGGAAATGACCTCAGGTTGTGCCAGGGGAGGTTTAAACTGGATATTAGAAAAAAGAATCTATACTGAAAGAGTAATGAAGCACTGGAACCCGCTGCCCAGGGTGATGGTGGAGTCTCCACCCCTGAAGGGGTTCAAAAATCATGTAGATGTGGCACTCTGGGACATGGTTTAGTGGACATGGTGGTGTTAGACTTGATGAACATAGAGGTCTTTTCCAATCTTTAATGATTCTATGAAATAGTATCCTTTTACTTGTCCAGATTCTTAACTACAAGCAGTTCATAGGTCAATGAGCGCTGATGTTTGTTTGTGCTTTGGTATGAGACAGAGCTTTGTGACTATTCCAGAACTTGTTGGATAGTTAGTGCTAGATCTGTGTATTTGTTCTGGAGTTTCTCAGCTTAAAATATTCCTGTGCAACCAATGCTTTTGTGTTTTCTGAGGTAGACCATGCTAGCAGGGTAGTTTATCTGCGTCTCTGGAGGTATTTAACAGACGGGTAGATGAGTTCCTTAGGGACAGGGTTTAGTAGGGAGACAGGCATGGTTGGACTCGATGATCTCAGAGGTCTCTTCCAACCTGATGATTCTATGGTTCTATAAATAGAAAAGAAGGATTGTCTTTGCAGGGACTGAAAATTATTTGCTTGGATTATTCTGGGTTTTTAAAATATCTTTCTGTAAACACCTTTTTTATGGTAATGACTACAAGGACCAACAAGTTCTCTCCTCAGAAAACCGAATGTAGAAATTGTAACAGTATGGTCTTTGAAAAACTAGTATTTTGTTAAACTTTCTGTCTCAAACAGAACTTTGCGTTTATTCGTTTACAGCTTTCAGTGTTGTGCAGTTACTTTATGAGTTATATCATGAAATCATCTCTTCAAGCCTTCCCTGCTTTATAGGTCCCTGATTACTGTCATTGCAGTTTGTTTGGACTCCTTCCAGCTGATTTATTCCTGATGCGCAGGACTCAAAAACACGCGTTTCATAGTCTATGCACACTTGCTTTTTCCACTGAAGTCAGAGCTGCCTACCTGTAAGGCAGATCTCCAAAATGTGGGAGTTCAACTCGCAAGAGTTAACTCAAGATTCAGCATATTTGTGGCTCTTCCTCAGGGTCATGGCTTAGGTGGCCTCATCTGTGTTCATAACAATGTTACCAGTTTAAGAATAAGCATTCTGTAATGGAGTCAGAATTTGTAGCCTCAAAAGGAAAGTTAATCACATCCTTCCAAGGATTTTAAAACCTCTACTCATTGCGTCAGAGACAATGCCGACTTTCATATTCTGGTATCAGTATTAGAATGCTCCTCTCCAAGATTTCCTCTGTGTAGATGCCAGGGTGCCTAAGTTTCATCTAGAACTTTAGATATGATTTCTGGGAATTAGAGTGATGAGATGAGGCCTTCAGTTCTCATATATGGTAGCAAATGGCATGGATGCTTACAATGATGTGACTGCTCTGTCTTGCCTTGTGTAACAGGGAGAAACAGACCTTTCAGCCCTGTTATGGAGACAAACAGAGTCAATGTGGGTCAGCCTTTTTTTAAAAAGCGGTTTCATTACACCCAACATGCAAAGACAGTACTCCCTAGGAAAAGAGGAGTTCCTGGCCAACTGAAGCTGTTACCTCTCCAGGGTTTCTCTGCCCTCCCTTCCCATGGCCCCCATAATTGGAAGAGAGGGCCCCTGTTTCGCAGTGCTCAGTGGATCATCAAAGAACTGTGTGTCCCCTAAAATCAATGCAGGGATCCTTGTGCCAATGAATGGGCACGTGTGGCTGCCTGCAGAGGGATTGCTGTCTGCCACAGGGCTGGTTCTCTTCTTACAGTGCTCAGTCAGCAGTCCTGGGGCTGGAAACAAAGCTACAGAAACAATTGGTAAGGTACAGGTCACATTGATCAAACATTGAAGGTGTTAATATTTTCAGTATTTTCTCAACTGTATTGACTGATCTGAATTTAAAATATACTATTTCTGCCTGTAAACCAGCTCTCAACCGTATTGCATGCAAATATCTTCTGTTTTGAGACTATCAGAGGAGTTAGAAGCAATTTCTCTCTATGGTCATATATTGTTATGGTCATGTATGCCTGTAGGAAAGCTGGGGAAGGGGCTCTTTATCAGGGAGCACAGGGACGGGATGAGGTGGTACAGTTTTAAGCTGGAAGAGGGGAGATTTTGATTGGATCTTAGGAAGAAATGTTTTCCTGTGAGGATAGTGAAACACTGGAACAGATTGCCCAGAGCGGTAGTGGCTGCCCCATCCCTTGAGGTGTTCAAGGCCTGGTTGGATGGGGCTTGGAGCCCTCTGACCCAGTGGGAGGTGTCCCTGCCCATGGCAGTAGGTTGGAACTGGGTGGGCTTTGAAGTCTCTTCCAACCCAAACCGTTCTATGATTCTGTGATTCTGTATCTTGGCATGTCAATGTTAGCATTTTACTTATATCAGGATTACACTTCTGTAGTGAATTTTCCAATTATCCCCATTAACTGCACTTTGTTTGCATTGTGGAGTGGTCTTGGACTGCACAACTTGGTTTCCTCATGGATAAAGCGAAGCAGGGAAATACACTTCAGGAATGCAGCTCCTGACTGCCCTCCACTAATGGCGTTCAGTTTGCCTGACCAGGTTAGAGCAAGTCTGAGGGAAAACTCCTGAGTTGTGAATGGTGTTGGCGTGAAGCTATCGACACCAACTATTTTACACTGCTGATGCAGAGCCTCGTGCAGAGCAGCATTTGCTTCGTGTCCATCACTTACCAAACTTGTGCATTCCAGGTCTGCAGCATATTTTCTGTTGTACATGTGCTTTAGGTGTGCCTGTTGAGTCCTTAATTGCCATTAGGAAGAGAGAATTTTTTAATGAATTTTTTTTTTTTTTTTAACCTTGGCAGCAGTATAAAATCTGGGGACACTTGGTTCAAGTTCCCAGTTAAAATCAACTTTGAAAGTGCTGTCAGCAGATTTGGCCACTGAGGTCACCATGGTGACACCTGTGCATGCATTAATTAATTTGAAAGTCTTTGAAGGGGTTTTAATGGGATGCAGGTACTCCAGTATACTGGGACAGTGTGTCTGTTCTACTATGCCATCATTTTTCAAATTAGCAGAAGGAAGGAATTCTGTAAAAGCCAATCAGGAAGATCATTTCTTACCACACACCGTCCAGTTTCGTAAAAGGCTGCAAGTACAGAGCTGCACAGAATCACATTGTCTGTGCTGCAAAATCGATTCTTATTGAAGTCAATGGCAAAGATGGTCTTTGCTGCCAAGGGAGCAAAAATGTCATGGTGGCACTGCAGTATCTTTCTGCAGCCGAGCCTACTTGACTTATGGCATCAGCTCAGAGTGACCAGTGAATTCTGAACAAAAACCCAGTTATCTGTTATGGGCGGGTTGTGACTCTCAACAGCTAATCCTGCTGCGAGGCTTTATGTAAATGCCGTGAATCTGTTACCATGTTGCGTCACAGCAGGATTATTTTATGAAGAAACTCTGACTCCATTTCCTGGAGATAAGAGCAAGTTATCACAGCAAGAGATGGTTAACCCCGTTTGGCTACACAAACAGTTTAAGGTATTAACGTTAGCAGGTGATGTGCATTCAGTCTCTGGTTTTGTTGAGTCAAGAGCAGAAGCAAGTAAACCAAGTTTAACATACCACTTATTTGCCGAGAATAGATTCTTTTTTAATACTAAGATATTCTGACAAGCAGATGCAATCAGCTGATATGTATTATTTTTAATGGAACTACTTTGTTTCATAATTTTATTCCTTTTAAGATAAGTCTGTCATGCTGGCTTATTCATTCCCTTATATTTAATTTCCATGAAACACAGATTATCTCAACTGTATTTCCAGCATAAGGGAGACTATTTTTAAGACTGCATGAGTTTACCTATAGATCAATAGACTGTAAAATATTAATGGAAACCACTCATCCACAGACTTAACCTTCCGGAAAGAAGCTGGCAGTACAGTTGTTACGGATTACGTATGACCACAACTCAAAAAATATGATAACATTTTCCAACAATAAAGTTTCTGTTCTCAAGCTTTTTTGTGCTTGAATCATCAAGTAAAAAAACACAGTATAGCTTTTTGATTTGAGACCAATAATAAAATTACAAACAATTTTAATCTTGTGTAAACCCTGGTTGACTTCAGAGGAGAGATAGAAATAAAATATTTGCCAATATTACCACTCTGACAAGATATTTTGTAGGAATATTGACTGGAGTTTCTAGGCTGAAAGTAAAAATAAGCTAATTTTTTCACTTCTCATTAGGAAATAATTAATATTGTAATTTTTTAAAAAACGTTAATGTCTTTATCTTGAACTGCTCCCACTTCTTATTGTCAAGCACTGTAAGCCTTATCTCTGGGGCTGAGCAAAGAGCAAAGGTAACCTCATTTTGGAGTGAGACCCAGAGATAAAACAGCAAGGAGGCTTCTGAAAGGCTTCACTTGATTGTAATCTAATTATAGGAATATTTAACTGTTACTACTCACAAGCATGACTGCTGCCTTGGAAATTGTTGGGCTTCTTTTGTGCTTGGGTGGGTGGGCAATTATTGGAGCTACTTTGCCGCATGATTACTGGAAAGTCTCCACTGTACATGGTAGTGTGATCACAACATCTACATTGTTTGAAAACCTGTGGAAGAGCTGTGCAGAAGACAGCACTGGAATATCCAACTGCAGAGATTTTGACTCTATGCTTGCACTGCCCGGTATGTGACTTTGCACAGTCTTGTTTCTATCGCTTTAAAAATTTTTGGGGAAAAAAGCAGAAAGGCTTTTATTTCAGTAACCTGCTAATACTGGAAAATAACTGGCCAAGCAGGACTTTGTGGGTTGAAGTAATAAAAATCTCTTAAACAGCAGAACGTGTCCAGCACATTAGGAAAGGCTATAAAATAAGGCAAATAAAGTTGCTTGATCACACGGCATCTTGAATATGGTGTAATCTCTTTTCTAGCCTCTTGTGGGAGAAATTAGTGGGAGGCATTTTTTTTTAACGTTATGACTGTTCCATGTTTATTTGGAATTATTGTGTAGGCTTTTGCAATACTTGATAGCTAATGTATTGTACCTGGATTTTTTTCATATAATAGGTAAGCAATACTATTTATATCTAAGAACTGGTAGTGCGTGTTGAGGCAGAAAGTCATAGATAATGCAGGAAATACAACGAGTGTGTGTTATGCATACTACAGTAGACGTTATGACATATTATATTAGAAGCTATATATTGAATATATATGAATGAATATACTTGTCAGGACTTCTTAACTGATGTCTGTTGGATGTGGTTCTAAATATCAGGAAATTTAGATCTGCTGACTCCTGTGTCGGTCTTCAGCAGGATTGTGGATTCTGTGGATAGCAAGCATGTTTATAGACAGTAAAGCTATTTTTTATTAATCTTGAATAATTCTAATGTAGATACTTATCTGAGAATAAAAATGCCTTCCTACTTAGCTGAATTTACACTGGGAGGTGGCTGAACTAAATAGATAGGAGGATACTTCTAATCTGAAGAATGTGTAATACAGGATTAGTGGGAATGAGGTATTAAATTCCCTTTCTCTCTCGGTCTGAAACGGATGTTATTGACCTGCTGTGACACTATTGCAGCAATTCTCTGAAACTGCCTGAATCCAGTATTTAGGGAATAATCTGTTCTTTTCATCTTTCAGTGTTATCTAACAGTTGGCTTTAAAACGCACACGTGTGTTGAGGGACATAATCCTGTTTAGACATCATTAGACATCATCCTCTGCAAAGGAGTTAGGTGAGCGTGCTCATGGTGCATGTGTTCCCCTTGCCAGGGATGGCTCGCAGCTTGTTGTCACTGGCTCTAGGCAGTATCTTTTCACTGATGTGTTTACGTGGGGTTCAGAGAGTGTCACAGAGCTCCTATGTGTGTGGACGTGGGCAATGGGGTCACAATCGTCAGCACTTTGAAGCTGCTGAGAAAAAGTGGGGTTTAAAGAGATGGTGGGGAGAGGCAGAAAAGAGCTAAAGCAAAAGAGAAAGGTAGTCAAGCAAAAAGCAAGGCTGCTGGGGAGCTGCAGATAACAACTTGGAGTCACCAGGAAGGGACAAAATGGGGCCAGAGAGAAAGTAAATGAATAGGCCAGGCTCTGCAAGTGAATTTGTGAAGATGAAACTTCATCTATTGAAGAGGCGATCGCTATTGAGAGATGGAGATGTATTTGAGGAGCATAGGCAGGGGGAAGGGGAAGGGAAAAGCAGCTAACAATTGCAGAAGAAAACAATGTTTAGAAAGGAGAGCTGAAAAGAAACAAGGTAGGAGACACTGAATTGTAGAAAAAGTTGGGAGTACCACTGGGCAAACCAGGAAAGAGGAAGAAAGTAGGGTTGGTATCAAAGAGGGCTGAGCAAGCAGTGGGACTTCCAAGAAACATCTATAGCTCTTGCAGATATAAGGCAAGGCAGGCTAAAAATTATCATGGTCAATCTAGGTGTGTTTTAATTTGCTGTTTAGAAACTTAGCAGGAGCTGCAGCAGCAGAAGATGCCAAGGACTTGGGGAGAGGAATAAAATGGAAAACAAAAGTGTCTTTGTTACCTCTCATCTGAAGGACCATAATGATTTTTCTGTCAATGTTTCCTTATTGGCACCTGAGCTCTGTGGTGTACCTCTGGGTTTTGGTTTGTGCAAGGGAAATATCAGCCTGCTTCTTTTAAACAGGTTTAAAGCTTTTGCATTCAACAGGCCACCAGTCCAGATCTCGAATGTGTGAAGTGAGGACATTTTAAAAAGCAATATTGCACAAGATTGAAACCATAACTGGCTACGATACATAGCTAGCACCATCTATATAGTCACAACTAGATCAAACATTGGATAGAAAGCAATTAGTTAGCTGCCAGATGGCTTTTAAACTCTTCTTCTTGTTCTTCTTCCTGTTGTTGTTCTTGTTTTTGTTGTTGTTGTTCTTCTTAAGCTTCCATAGGTGTTTCTTCCAATGGTAGGATTTTGGAATAATTTCTTGCAATTAGTATTGACTGATAAAATGAACTGACTTTGTATCAGTAAGCTCATTTTTAAGATAAGGACAACAAAAAAATTGAGCTGTGAAGTAAGCTTCTCAGTCAGGGTGTTGTGAACATTGTATTGTGGCAGTTGGCCGCAGCATGTGCTTGTATGTCCTGAAATGATGTGGGGGGTCCTATCTGATGCTGCAGGAGTCCCAAAGACCTAACATAAACTGTCGGATCCCTGCTATGGCCAATTCCTGCTGACATGGTGTACACTCCCAAACTAGAAAGCAGTGTAGGAGTTGAGTGCTTGTCCTAGCAGTATCTTCTGCAGGCCAAACCCTTGAACTGTTCATGGTACTTTGAGGGGTCTTTTTACTTTTACAACTGTTTGTATTTATTTCCCTCTAAATTTTAAAATTAGTACTTAAAAAAACATCAATTCCTTGAACAATGTTTTCCTTTAATTCTGTGTTTGTAATCTCATGGGTGCTTATTACTGTCTTTGTTAACTCTCTAGCTTGCAGGAACAGTATTCTTAAGCCACATAAACCTATACAACCTGCTGAGTCTGAGTGTGAATCTATCACTTTACCTCCTGTTTCTATACCTAATTTCTGTTGTCTGGAGAGTTATGGGCTCATTCCAAGATAGAGCTAGAGAGCAGGTTACCATGGGGGCCTTGGAGGTGATCAGGGAGCAAGAGCGTGAGTCCTGGCAGCAACGGTGTGACTGTCCAGGTGCAGTCCAATTCAGATCCTTTTGATACATGGTTAGAATTGCAGAATCACAGAATAATTTGGATTGGAAAAGACCTTTAAGATCATCGGGTCCAACAAAGTTAGCAGCCAAGACCTACCGGATTGGTGGCACTGGCCATGTTTATCCCATAACAAAGGTGCCAAAGCACCATTTGACCTGGAACCTACCAGATCCAGGGTGCCTTGCTAAAGGAGACCTGTGCGACCTTCTTCACTGAAAGGGTGGTCAGGGATTGGAACAGGCTGCTCAAGGAGGTGGTGGAGTTGCTATTTTAACAGGTGGGTGGGTGAGTTCCTTAGGGACATGGTTTAGTAGGAAGACAGGCACGGTTGGACTCGATGATCTCAGAGGTCCCTTCCAACCTTATGATTCTATGATTCTTAGGCCGGTTAATAATCTGGTCCCGGGTTTTGGGCAATTGATACCTAAATAAGAAGAGCAGGAGCTTAAGTGATGCAGAAGCGTCAGCATACCAAGTTCGCTAATGTGCCCATACCAGCGGTAAGCTCTCCCCACGAGTGTGTCTTAGGCAGGAGAGAAGTGCTGCAGCTCTCAGGTCCGCTCGTCTCCTGTTCCTTATGCCATCTCAGAGTTTAAAGTGCACTGCTAACTCAAACACTTTCTTTCCCATCTCTCACTGGAAGTAGCAAAGCTGGGAGAGTTTTCCAGTTCCTCTGTAGTGCCAGAGCCCCGCACACCTTGACTGAAACGTGGATTTCAGAGGTGTCCTGTGCGCCCAGCTGCACAGGTGTAAGGCAGTCACCAGGACTTGTGAGTAGGAGACATCTCTGCTCCTGTGAATGACCCTATAGATACTGCTATGTATTTTCATGGGACTTAAAGATGAGACCTATGAAGGTCCTCCTAAAATTTTTCAGGATCTACTAAAGACCCAAGAGGATTTTCTGAGCTTCTAAAGTGTAAGTGTAGGTCAGCTCTGAAATCTGATTGACTTGAAGAACAAACACTCTAGGGTTTGGATGCTTCTCTGAACCAAGTAATAAAGCTGGACAAAATTCACTCATTACCGCTCCTGTTAATTTTGTCACTCCCTCTAATTGCTTTTATTTTTTCAGCACAAGATTAATTTAATTTCTGTGTAGATCCTGATTGTTTTCTCTTTTTCTCTCTTAGCTCATATTCAAGCATGCCGTGCCTTGATGATTTCTTCCATCCTTTTGGGATTCATAGCCACAGTACTCTCGCTGCTTGGTTTGAAGTGCACAAACATTGGGTTGAGCGATGAGAATACAAAAATGAAGTTTGCTGTTACAGGAGGATTTCTCTTTATTTTAGGAGGTAATATCAAGGCTGAAATGAGAATGCTGTCAACACTTTGTGTGGTTTTCACAGCTAGACTAAATGAATTGAACACTTGTTCTTGGATTACAGCCATTAAAGGAATCATTCACCCTTGTGCTTTTTAAACTTGTTCTGGTAGGTCTCTGCTCCATGGTGGCTGTTTCTTGGTATGCTGCGATGATTACTGCTCAGTTTTTTGACCCATTGTACGCTGGAACCAAGTAAGTTATTAGATCTGTCAGCCCAAACTCCCTCATGTGGCACAGACAGCTGCACTAACCTCAACTGCTCCCAAGTTTCAGAACTTGGATGGATCCCGTTATCCGGTCCTACAGGAGGAAAGACTTGTCTGCAGGGAATCTTTTCACCTTGGAGATGTTGGTGGGGAGGGAGGAGAGTTCTCTTTTGGAAGGTTTAGTGAATGTGTGGGGAGTATCACCCCCACATCTGAGGGGTTTCTCTACCATGTTTACATGTTTTCTTGTGACACTCAATTCAGTGCACATGTCAACGATATGAAAGCGAAAAGGTAAAAGTCTTGATTTTCTTCAGCATTTAAGCCATAAGAAATACAGAATTCTAGCTATTTCTAGAATTCAGTGCCTCAGATGTACAAGCAAATTAAAACCCATGGAGAAATCAGCCTGAACTGTGTACTGGTGACCTGCAGATAGCTGAGAAGCGTCAGTGAAGCCTGCTGCTTGCATTTAAGAAGTTAAAAAAAATCTTTCACTATATATTAACAGCTCAACATTTCTTTGCCTTATGAATTAAAATGAGGCAAGGTTTGTGAGACTATCAGCTCATACAGTTGCACACAAACAGGTTTCAAGGTATAAAAGCCCTTATTCTTGTCTGATATAAAAGCAACAGTCTTCAAAACAAAATGCCCGCTTATGGCACCTTATCTAGGTCAATAGATTCAGCAATGAGGAACAAGGGTGGAGGTGACTGGGCCTGTCCTTCAGAGTGGGGAAAAAAGGCAGAAGGAAACAATATGTTATTGCCTGTGGACCATGAGAGTTGGTTTGAGGAAAAGGGGACGTGTAACTTGCCAGTACCTCTACCGAGTATATAAATTTTAGATCAGTAAACTGTAGTTTAGTTGCTAGGGTCGTATTTGAAGTGGTTTGTACATTTCCTCCTGAGAATCAGTTGAGGGAAGTCAGAGGTGAAGTGCTTTCTTATGAATCAAAGTACTTTAAGCAATTACTTTGGATGTTTGTCAGTTTTCCCTGTGTTTTCAAACAAGCACTTGCAAAGAAATTGCACTTGTGAATACTTTTCGTTGTTTTATATCCCCTTGAGAGGATTATATGAAGGGTAATAAATACGTTAGAGGACCGAAACAACTGTTGATAAGGAATTCCAGTTAGTTGGATAGTTGGTGAGTTATATAGTTATCTAGGATGGCTTTGGGGCTTCAACATCAATGCATGTTAATCAGTTACCAGAGTGTTTGCATTCAGTAGCTAAAGAAATCTCTTTTTTTTTTTTTTCAATATCTAAACTTCATATTTAAGACTATCGATTCATTAAGCAGTTCTTAGTGAATTAACTTTGATCACTGGTAAAGGCAGACATGCTCTTGAGTAAGTTTGTGTTCCTTGGACTCTGTCAGACAGGTTTAAATTCAATTGCAGGCCAGTATTGATCTTCCTTCTCATGAGACTGGCAAACCTCATTTTTCAGCTCATGGGATTTTTTGGCCGGACTTCAGCAAAATAGTAAAGTTGGCCACTATTCATTCTTAGAGGAGTTTCTCATACAGATGTGAAGGCAGCCTACGTTCTGCTGCAGCCCTCTCCTATGTTCTTCCCCTTGGAAAGATGTCTGCAGCATCCCTGTCTACAGGTGATGAGCGGGCAGAGACGATTGTGTGTACTGGGCAACACTCTGTTCCAAAGTATCCTTCCAGAAACTTGCACTCCTGGGGGTTTGAGATTATGATTGTCTCCTTGTTCTGTGTTTGGAAGGTGGAGACCTTGTGGCTGCAACGTGTGATGAGAACACAGAGAGCACTGAACCTGTCTAAACCTCTGAAACTTCCCTGTTGGCAATTAGTTCTGGAGTCAGAAACTTTGATACTTTTGTGTTTACATGTGGAAAGAAAACACACAGACCTGGTTTCAGTACACCTTCTATGCAGGCCATGGCAATTGTTTTGCCCTTATATTCAGTATCTCAGATCTCAGAGGCACAGCCGTATTGTACATATAGTCTTTGTTTTCCTCTTGTTGCAAACCTCCTGCCAACCTTTCCCAGACTCAGTTGTGTCTTGTTTTGGGGTCAAATTAATTAGCAGGGAATTTCTTGGTCTGGACTAGGAGGTTTCCTGAAAGGTGTCGTTTTGTACAGTAAAATGGGGAACGATTCTTTTTCAATCTGGGTATATTCACAAATGTATTTCATCCATATAACCACAGAGTGCTGAATATCCTTTAGGATACGTAAGTCTGAAAACTAGCCATATACAAATAGCTACTTGTAGGTGATCTGGACTCATGTCCATAGAAAACTGATTTCTATAGTGACCCTTTTCTCATGACGCAGACGGGAAGGGCCGAATCACTCCGTTTCACAAAATGACTTCTTCAGTGGCACAGCTGATACAAGGGCAAAATAAGTATTGTGGACTGCACAGAAGGTGTATTATCATCATGTATTATCAACAATTTATTAAATATATGCAAGCATTTATTACTCCTTATCTTTAAGTTGCTTAGTACTTTCTGTACAGTCACTGATTTGTCTGAGCACTTAATATACATGTAAGAGTTTTACTGAACAGACATAAAGCCAGGTGGGTTCTCCTCTGTTATCTGTTGAAGTACCTTTCAGGTAGAGAATTTCTGCACAGACTAGACTTCAATTTTTTTGCATGATTTGTGCGTCTCATGGGTCAGTTTAAAATAATGGTATTGTGATCCTGTTATATGTTATTTCCATAAAATCTTTCATTTCTCAGGTATGAACTGGGAGTTGCTCTGTACTTAGGCTGGGCTGGATCTGTTCTCTGTATGCTTGGTGGGATCCTACTGACCTGTTCATGCAAAGGAAAGAAAAAACAGAATTACAGGTAATCTTGGATTTGTCAGTTGGAATAATAGCTGTCAATCATATACTATTTTGTATCTGCATACTGTTCTCTCTCCCCCTCCGGTACCATATAAAGTACAAACAGGAAATTGTACCTGTTAATTCAGTGCCATAGTGTGTCACAGGCTTGTGGTGGCAGGGCTGCTGTAGCAAATGCTTGTCCCTCCCAGGTAGTGTACTGGTCGATACTTTGCCGTTGGGGGACACCTGTAACTGGTATTTGGTAATTCAGGGTACTGCTGATGGTTCTTAGATCTACATGATGAAAATGTGCAGCAAAATAATGAACTATCTATTGTCAAAAAAAAGACATATTGAAGAATATAGTGTATTATAATCAAGTTTCTCTGCAATGCTTACTACTATTAAAATATTCAAATGCCATTTAATTTACAGAAAGTGTAATGGCATTTCCTTCCCAAAGCATATTCAGTTGATGGGAATGTCTTGTTGCACATCAAATCAGAAAAGTTGAGATTTCTGGCATCAATATTTAGCTTTGCCTGGATTCTTTTTTCAATCTTAAATTATTCACACATAGAGAAGGAGAGGGATGAAATTGTCAGAAATATAGCAGAGGTTCGTGTCTACCCAGAAGAACCCAAAGGGCTCGGAGGCTGTACTCCTAAGCTTGGGAGGATGAGAACATGGAAGGAAGAAGCATGCTCGCTGCTGCTGTGTTTAACCTTATGACAGTTATGTCAAAACGCATAATAAGTAAGTGTGTTCCTCTGATACTCGCTTGCCTAATCTGAAGCCATTTAAGTTTTATGGTAACATTTCATCAGCCACATTGGACTTTAGATCTCGCTCGCCATACTTCAATACAAAGTACCAAATAGCCTGAAATAGCTTGAAAATCAGGTAAAAACTGATATACGAAGTAGAAGTTCAGCATGACATACGACAGCTGAAGGGGTTGGCTGAAGATACTTCTGTATTTTTTTCTCATCATCTTGATTCCTGTATTAAAAACTGCAGCTTGCACACAGGCATTAAGGTCTAGGTTCTCTTCTGCTTTAGGAACTTGACTAAAATGCCTTGAGGAAGAGCACATGAGTTAGGAATCCTGAGTGTGTTTCTGATTACGAGAGAGACAGCTGTGCTCCCTGTCAAGAGCCCATCTCTTTCCCCTGAGCTACCAGACTAGGGAGAGCAATCGGCCTCCAATTTCTGTGCCTCTGTAAAGTTTGTGCTGCCGGTTGGCTACAGATCTAAATAAGTAACTTCCTAACTATCTGAAAATGTGGACGTGTGTGTAAGAACTATTAATTTGTTTCTTTTTTTCCTTCGGTTACAGTACGGACAAATATGCCTACTCAGCAGGCCACCAGCAGCGCGTTTACACCAAGAACTCTGAGACAGTCATAACCAACAAGGAGTATGTCTAAAATCCCCTTTTACATCACTGGTAGTGTTAGCAGGTTATGAACTCAAATAAAGAAGTGAACGACTTCCAGGATTCTGGTTGCAAGTTGCAATCTTTCATCTTGATTTGAAGCAGTACGAGGAGGAGATACGGTTTTCGATGTAAATGGGAATGGGTTTCCCGGAAGAGTTTTCAAATGTAAATAGGTTTCGACAGAAAATGCTGTGATGTGAAATCCTGCAGCATGAAGGTTTTCTGCATGCTGAGAAGCCTGGTAAAATTTAACCACAGAGTGCAGTGTATCCTGACAATCAAGAGCAACTGTTTCTATTTCAGCTGACTCAAAAATGTGGAACTGATATGCTGTAGCTGACTGCAAGTTAATACGCCTCACAGTTAGAAATGTATTGTATTTTCATTAATGTTTAGCTTCCTACTTTTGTTTAGCAGCTTTAGCTTTTGACAGGAAATAAACTTTATTCCACAGACTGACAAACTGAAATGGATTTTTTGATGAGTGGTATCCTGGCCATTGATAAGGATACTGTCCGTGTACTGTGGGCTCGAAGTCTTGTGTTACACTGAATTCACATTATGTATGATAGTGAAGATTTCTAAAAGCTACAAAAAATATCTCTAACAACCACTTACCTACAAATCTGCAGATGTGCAACAGAGCAGATACCAAAGATAAATTCTAAAGAATGAACCGAACATAGCTGGGAGTGGAGAAAGCATCTAGTGCAAAAGTGCTTTGGTGATAGCTCCAATGTTTTATTTTTACTTCTGTGTTTTCAGCTTTTAAAACAATCCTATTTTAATTTTGAGCAATCTTTAACTTTGGAAACTTCTACTGCTTCTGAATTGTCTAACTAATGTAATTCCTCAGTGGCTTTATTCTTCATTGATGTTCCATCGTTAGAATGTCTGCCTTAAACTACTCCACTGTGAGAACAAACATTTGCCTTGTGTAAGCACTTAGACAGCTGACAATGAGCTTTACTTCATATTGATGCTTTCAGCAATGTGGAATGGAATTTCACACTGCAAGTTCGCAGGTTTCATAACTTGTCTCTTTTAAATTACGTATGTATTAGTACAGTTTGAATAAACACCTTGGTGTTTCCTCTCTACATTTGATGTCTTATAATAAACATATTTGAAGACCAAGTTGGGAGTTTGATGCAGCTCCCTTGATATCCCAATAGAGAATTTCACAGGGCAACACGCAAGCAGTCTTAGCAGAAATGATTTAGCCCTGTTCCTTGCGTGCAGATACAGCTGACATAAACTGACACATAAAGGCACCGATAGGTCTTGTTAGGCGTAGTAAGTAAAGCTAAAAGGAGGTAAGGTTACTGATTGCCAGTGTCACTTTCTTCCCTCCACTACCAACTACTGTTTTGAAAATCATTCATTTGGTGTTTTGGAGAATAATTTCAAAAGCTTAAAAGGTACTGAATGTGTCTGGTGAGAACTGAACTTGCCATCATCTCTTTATTCTGTCTTCTGGATTTGTAGGCAATTCTGTGATGCTATTTTGGTCTAGTTGAACGTAAGGACAATGCAGAACTCGAGCAGAGACTAAGCAGTTCCAGTGTTGGTTTCCCACCAAAGGTTGTGTCAGCTCATGAACAGGAGTTATGATCCATTAGGTGAGATAGAAATTCAGAACTTCCTTGGTCTTCTAGTGACATCACTGGGAAATTTATTTAAAAACCAAGAGTAAGAGCCCTCATTCATTCAATACATTGTTGTCATATTCAGTGTCAATCAGGGAAAAATAAACGCTGATGATACCATGGTTTGTTTACAGTCTTTCCAATGGTTTTTTGTTTCTGCTGGTTTTCCCCTGCTTATTTGCCCCTTTCCCATGCGCCTTCAGCACTGAACGAAGTTAATGAGCCAGCAGCTCAGTTTGGGGAGTAAAACATTTTATGTAGATCTGAAGTGACTGGGTTTTTAAAACCTGTAGCAAGCCACTGCGCTCTATAACATCTTCACACCTGGCAACTCTTAAGTTCTTTGCTCAGCGGATCAGACTGCTTTGGTATCTGCAAATCTTCTTCATATCTCTGCAGCTGGGACCAAAAACCTGCATTGGGTTCTGCTACTGGTCTGGCACTCTTCACAGTCTAGGAAAAAGGAGAGACATTGTAGAAGCAAGGGCAGGTCTCAGGTAAATGTATTTTTTTCCTCTTAGAATTTTGAGAATCTTTGCTTTGGTTTTGATTTGGCTATGGAATAATAAACAGATATCATAGAATGTCCTGAGTTGGGAGGGACTCACAAGGACCGTCGAGCCCAACTCCTGTCCCTGCACAGGACACCCCAACACTCACACCGTGTGCCTGAGGGCGTTGGCCAAACCCTTCTGGAATATTGTCAGCCTTGGGGCCGTGACTGCTTCCCTGGGAGCTGTTCCCGTGCTCCACCACCCTCTGGGGGAAGAACCTTCTCCTCATGTCCAACCTAACCCTGCCCTGGCATCTTCCTGCCATTCCCTGGGGTCCTGTCTTTGGTCACCAGAGAGAAGAGCTCAGCGCCTGCTCCTCCTCCTCCCCGTGTGAGGAAGCAGCAAACTGTAATGAGGCCCCCTCTCAGTCTGCTCTTCTCCAGGCTGAACAGACCCGGTGACCTCAGTCTCTCCTCAGATATTTTGGTGAGCTGACCAAACTCTGTGCTTCCTGAGCCCTTTTGGCATGTGGTCCCTGCTGGAGAATAGGTTCATGAGCGAGACATTAAACAGAGCGTTGGATCTGCTGGAAATACAAAGTATGGTAACACCACTTATGGTTAAGATGGTGTGGAACTTGGTCACGTAACTACACGCCTCTGTTTCATACTGGGCAAAACGTTTATTTAAATGAGGGACGTTCGTGATGTACCTACCAAACAGGTCAGGGCTCAATAACCGTAGCATGTGAGCCATACACACCGAGCAGGCTTCCTACTAACACCGGAGTGCTGTTACTCGTCCCTAGCTGTTTCACAGGCCCAACAGATGATGTTTCTTTGCTGTGCTGAGCTGTCACATCAGTGATAAGAGCAAATCCTGCAAAACAACTTCTGCACACACAGCCATTTCACTCATTCGCTTTATGTCTCTGTCTTCAACGTCTCTTATCCGGACTAAGCAAACAATAGGGACAACGTTCACAAAACAACTGGCTTTGCATATTTGCTACCAAGGCTTAAAGTCTGTTGGCATTTGTAATTATCTTTGTCCCAGAAGCTTGTTTGTCCAAGATGGGGATGGGAAACCTTACAGTGGGATTTTAATTCAAATGTCGACTATCTATAGAACTGCTAATGAGCAGGTGAGAGCACCGAAATCATTCCGTGAGAAATCATCATTACTCACAACAAGCATTGCATTTCTTATCCAAAATAGATTTAAATATGAATCTGGGCATAAGTACAATACCTCAAAGGCATCCTTGAGTGGGAACTTTCTGTGTCTCATCAGATAAGCAGTGCAAATGGCAGCTGAGCGACTGCGGCCGTTTTTACAGTAAACTAAGCACTTCCCGCCGCTCTTCACAACCTCTTCAATAGCATCGCTGCACTCTTCAAAATACCGATACAGGTCTTCAGCCGGATCGTCAAACACGGGTACACGTATGCCCCGCACCTGCTGGAGGCCAGGGAATGGCTGCTGCCTGGTGACATTAACACAGAAGGTGACTCCCTCTTGCGTGAGCAGCTCCTCGTTGCAGGCAGCCCTGGCGTTGCTGATGAACAGTGATGTGGTGATCTTGGAGAGCTGGAGCATTGGCAGCCAAGGCCACAGAGTCACCGACACCGCTGTTCCGATACAGAGCTCCCGAATCGCCTCCGAGCTGTAGTGGGAGGGCTTCCGGGGGCTTGGGGTGCAATGCATCTGAGCTGTGCTGCCTTGCAGCCAGCTGCCTGCGCTATATTTATCCTCTCTGCGCAGTCTTCGGCGTAAAGGCTTCACTCAGGTCCTAGTGCCTGCAGGATCCTGAGAGCTGCGTTCGAACAGCTGAAAGCAATTGCAGAGCCAGAAAATTGTTTGTAAAATTACTGGATTTGTACTGTTGTGATCCATGGAGCAGCTCCTTAGAAGCAGCTAAAACCCCTGTATCAGAGAATCATAGAATGCTCAAGGCTGGAAGAGACTGTAAAGCCCATACAGTGCCACCCCCTGCCATGGGCAGTGACACCTCCCACTGGATCAAGGGGCTCAAAGCCTCATCCAGCCTGGCCTTGAACACCTCCAGGGATGGGGCAGCCACCACTTCCCTGGGCAACCTGGGCCAGGGCGTCCCCACCCTCGTTGTGAGGAATTTCTTCCTAATGTCCAATCTAAATCTTCCCCTTTCCAATCTAAAGCCATTTCCTCTCTTCTCACTCCAGGCCCTTGTAAAAAGTCCCTCCCCACCTTTCTTGCAGGCCCCATGGAGCTTACAAGGATCCCCCCCAGGGAGGATGCTCTGGGGCCAGCTCTGATGCAACCTTGATCGGGTCTCCTCCAGCCCACTGCCAGCTCAGCCAGTTGTCCATCACCCACAGCAAACGTGGTTTTGACCACACAGAAAATGACTTACTAGGCGAGTTAGAAACGGTAGCGCTAATCTTCCTGGACTTCAGTAAAATCGCTGGTGTGGTGCCAGGGCAGAGCATAGCTTACGCGTGAGTGTGCAGACACAGGTTTGCGCCGGGAAGGATGGGTGGGGAGAAGGCCAAGGGCCCAGTTAAGGCAATGTCACATCAGCCATTGCTGGGCAGGTGCTGCAGGGCTGGATGTGGGTACCAGCCGTGTCCTGACAGACTGAGCTTCTGGAACACTTTTCTTTCTGGCCATGGTGTAAACAAAGGAGCCGGTGACCGGCATTTGCTGCTGGCACAAAGATGGTCATAGTGGCAGGGCATGATGAATTGTTCTCCCCAGTGACAGGACAAGAGGAAACGGCCTCAAGTTGCACCAGGGGAGGATCAGGGTAGACATTAGGAAAAGCTGCTTCACTGAAAGGGCTCTCAGACACTGGCACAGCTGCGCAGAGAGGTGGCTGAGTCGCCATCCCTGGGGGTGTTCAGAAGATGGGTAGATGAAGCACTCAGGGATCTGGTTTAGCAGTGGACAGGTACGGTTGGATTCGATGATCTCAAAGGTCTTTTCCAACCCAGCGATTCTATGATTCTAACAGGATTGGTGTGAAATGCAGTGCCAGCCAGTAAGGAATCAGCTGTGAGGAACAAAGATGAGCTTTTATTCCATTCCTGCTGTCATTTGTGTCACTAGCAGCCTGCCAGAGAGATGCTGGCTCTGGGGGCAAGGGAGATGGCTCCCTCACTCAAGCACAAAAGCCTGACATCCTCTCCTGCCATTCATCACGTGCCTCATCTGCCCACAGCTCGTTCCTCTGCCCTGGCAGTTCTTTTGCGCAGATTTCAGGGCATCTAGCTGGAGAAAGGCTCTGCTGACTAAGGTGGCTTGATTCAGGCTGGGTCCCTGGCCAGGGCAGCAAGGTTTTACCTGAAGGTCCTATCTGGCTGATACACCTGGCCTGTGCCCCACCACATTTCCCTGAACCCCACGCTAGGAGCTCCCTGCTGCCTGGAAACCAGCCCTTCCCAACCTTTCCTCCCCCATCACAGCCACCTTTCTGCAAGCATGGGATAGGAGTGTCCTATTCAGGGACAGGCGCTGGACTCCATGATACTTGTGAGTCCCTTCTAACTCAGGCAATTCTGTGATTGTGTGAAGCAGCCTTTCTACAGCAACTTTCCCAATGGACAAGTTCAGCCCGTCACCTGCCTGGTGGGAATTACTGGGAGAATTGCTTCTGTAAGCGAAGGAAGGTGCAAGTCGTTTAGGCTGTGATTGTCTTAGTTTGCACAGCTCAATTGCCATTGCTTCATGATAAAGTGTTTTCAGCTGTCCCTTCGTTGTAAATGTAGGGCTGAGGCACTGAGCAGGGAGATACTCAGCACAGCAGTAACTCTCCTCGTGGCCCCCCACGTCTGAGCCACTGCTGTGTGGGCACCTTCGTGGCTGCTGCTCAGCCAGGCTGTGCCCAGCGGTTTTGGTGGGCAAGGGAGCCTCTTCCTCTGTTTTCCGCTGGCAGCTCTGGCTGCCCACTTCTCTGGTACCCACTGTCCGATACCTCCTCCCTTGCCCTGGGTGCCAGCGGTGGTGCCTGAGTGCTGGTGTGTGCACAAGGTTTCATATAATTTCCTCGGGTGTTTTCACTGTGTGATATCACATCTCACCGAGAGAAAAATGTATTTAATGGTCTTGTTTTCCTTCCTATTTGCTTCTGTGTGTCATACTTGGCTTTAGTGTGGCCCAAAACCTGTTTAGAGGAATCATCCTGTTAAAAGAATAAGGATAACAGCAAGAAGTGCCTGCTGTGCTGAGTTATCACAGAATCCCTTGGTTGGAAAAGACCTTTGAGATCCATGAATCCAACCGTACCTGTCCACTGCTAAACCACATCCCTGAGCACCTCACCTGCCCAGCTGTTAAACACCTGCAGGGGTGGCGACTCCACCACCTCCCTGGGCAGCTGTGCCAGTGCCTGAGAACCCTTTCAGTGAAGACATTTTTCCTGATATCCAATCTGACCCTGCCCTGGTGCAACTTGAGGCCATTTCCTCTCATCCTGTCACCTGAGCGAAGAGGCCAACACCCACCTCACTACAACCTCATTTCAGGCAGTTGTACAAAGTGATGAGATTTCCTCTCAGCCTCCTCTAGGCTCTTCTCCCCTGTAACTCCTCCTTACCAAAACGGTGAGCTTTTTTTTGCATGGCATCACTCATGATGTGCCATGAACTCTCCGCCGACCTGGCAGCTCACCTCAGCACAGGTCCAGGAGGCCCCTGGGTGCCCCCCGCCCAGAGCAGTGCTGGTTGGCACTGCTTCTGTACCCGCACCGCCTTACTGCCAGGTGGTGGATGTTTACCTGCCTGCAGCTGGCTTGAGGATGGTCCTTGAGGCCGTCCCACCAGGCCGCTCTTATTGTTACGCAGAAAGTAATCATAAGGAAAGCACAAAATTCACCTCCTGGCAGTGAAGACATTTACCTCTCCTGCAAGAAGATGGCTGAGTTGCAGGGTAACGGTCTCATTCCCTGGCTGGGCAATGTCTGATGCCCAAGTCCACGTTTTGCTGGAGGCTGCTGGGGGTTTTCTAGTCCTGATGCCACTGCCACTGGGGCAAACACTTTGTGCAAACAGCCCCAGTTATAGAATCATAGAATGGTTTGGGTTGGAAGGGACCTTAAAGATCATCCAATTCCAACCCCCTGCCATGGACATAAAATCATAGAATGGTTTGGGTTGAGGTACTTTCAAAATGCCAGCTGTCTCTCGTCCTCTTGCAGTAAAGAGCTTGGCCCCATCTCGGTGACCTTTTTAGAGCTGCTAGGAGGGTCATCAAAGCCCTCCTTTCTCTGGGAAGCAGAGCTCCGTGTGGCTGCAAGGAAGCAGGAGCTGAGCTGGACATCTATCACCCCCACCCCTTCCACGGTTTCTGAGCAGTACATTTGCAAATGTACAGTGTGCAGTGGCTTTACAAACCAACTGAAATGTTTGTCTGCAAACAGCTTTAAGTGGCCACATTTTAAGATCATGATTTGGCATGGAGGAAGCAAAGGAGGCGACGGGTCTGCACGCTTCCCCTGGGACAGGACCAACAGTTCTCCACTTGTCTGTATTTATGTAGATCTGTGCATGTGGTGCCTGAATAACTGCAGGACACGAAACTAAAGAAATATCTACTCACTCAAGGGTATCACTCAATTTATTAAATTTAAGTGATATTTGCTTCCAGGCAGACAGATACACTTGTAGCAGTTTCCAGTTATCAGGTCTCTCTTAGACACTTCATGAGCGGCTTTCGACGCGTTCCCTTGACTCCTGCACTCACCCATTTCGGGGAGTGGATAGTACAGAGATGAAGCACAAACCTTTCTGCTGCATCAGTTCAGGCTCAAGCACGCACTCGAGATCAAACACCCCCTGCACTGCAACAGCCTGGCTTCGCTTGCTGTTAACCCTACCGACAGCCGCACTCGTTCAGGGCCATGGTAAATAATGAGCACAACACTCTAGCGACACACACCAAGGGTATTTCTGATTCTTTGCCTATTATGCCATGACTTTTTGTGCATCTATGAGAAGGTTTTGCCTGCTTACTTCAATGACTAAAGTCAGGTCCACCTTGTTTCCACACACATCACATGTACCACCTTCAGATTACACAGGGCTGAGTGCAGGCAAACCACTACAGCCAACACCGGCATCAGCCCATTAGAAACCTTGTGGCTGAAAGCAAGCTCTCATTCCTTGGGACTCCGGATCTGGCCTTTATCTGCACCTTAACAAGGAAAGGGAAAAAAAACTCCAAACTCAGCTTAAATGGGGAAGAAATAAAACTGCCCTGTAAATACAGGTTTAAGTCTCCAGCCTTTTTATTTATACAAGGATTCAAAGAACATATTTCAACTTTAGATAAACAGTGCAAGAGAGTTACAAGTACCTTGGTAACAGAAAGGAATAGATAACTGTCCAGCTATGCCAATAAGTGAAATAATTCTTACTCCTGCAGATAGAAATGCATCTGTTTAAAGCAAAGGTGGGCTTCAGGTATTTCGCTCTATCAGCCCCTACCAAGCCCACCGGAAAACAACAGGCAATTTGTCATTTGTAAATGGGAAGTAGCTGCGCTCTCAAAGCCTTTTGAGACCCTCGCCCTTAGTTTAAACATACGCGTTATGGCACAAAAGAGCAGGCTGAAAGACAGAGACACTTGGAAATCCACTCCTCTTTCCTGCAACAGGGGTCCTTGGTACTATTTTTTCCTAGACCACTACTCTCCCCCCCAGCAACCCTGTGAAGTACGAAGCCTTTTCAAACTGAAACGCCACGGCACACGATCTTGGTAACATCAAAGCAAACGCTCCTCCCCAGCCAGTGCCGCTCCCCATCCACGCAGCGCCACGGGGCTGGGGAGCTTTGTCACAACGGTGGCGTTCTGAGCAGGAAATGTCATTCTAAGCACCGAAGAGGCCCCAGGCTCTGCACCAGCCCAAGTGGGCTTGTCTGGACCTGGGCTGACTTCAGCTTGCTGAGCTGTGCCAGCGGTTGTCTGGCCATTGGGAAACTACAGTTTGCTTTAGGTTTGCACCAGTTTGGAGCAACACCTAGTCAATACGCTGGACAACGTGGCCGTTTTGGCTCCTCAGGGGAAAGTGTTGCGGCCAAGCTCAGCCCCAGGCCACCAAATTGCAGCAGGTTGGGAAACATCTTTAGGGCAACGAAGGGAACAGAACAACGGAACAACTGAATAACTGAGAACCAACAAAAACCAGCAGCGTAGGCAGACCAGGTGAAAAAGTATACAAAATAAACCCAAGCACCCTGAAGGTCGAGGATGGAGGAAGCATCAACAGCAGCATCATGCACGCCCTGGCAAAAAGGGGGAAGAACCCTCAGCATTGCAGGTTGTGATGCTGTTATGGTCCCCCCACAGCTCCAGGACCAAAGCAGTCGCCCCCAGGGCCCGGTGGGACACAGAAATGCGAGCTCAACCCCAGCCAAAGGGGGAGGGGATAGCAGGAAGGGTTTCTGCTGCATAACAGTTTTTACTGTATCCTTCAGGCTTTGCCTTATTAATTTGGACTGTTTGGTTTCATTATCATAACAGGACCAGTAATTTGGGCGATTAAATTGCTAAAATATTAACAAGACAACCAGTAAATCCTTGGCTTCCCATTTAAGGTGCATTCCCTCCTCGGGTCCAGAATAAACTTTTGAGGGTACCCGGCTGACGCAAACGCTAACTGCACAGAAACACAACAACAAGGACTTTCAGTCTCCCATTCTGCAAAACAGAACAGTAACCTCGGCACTCACTTTTTCAACCGCTTTTTGAAGAGGGTACAATGCTTTAACGTCCCTCCTCTCCCCTGCTTGCTTTTGGTTTTCTTTTTGCTTTGGATGTAACATTTCTACAGGATTGGTTGTGGGATTTCTGTACCTGAAGGTTGAATTCGTATTGGCAATTCTAGTTAAAAAAACCAAATAACAAAGAATAAAAGACAGCAGCTCTTTAGAACAGCAAAAGTAAAATGTGGGACTTGCTGTATTTCTAGAAGTAAATAAATCTGTCTAAATCCATGACTTGTATTTATCCACTCCTGGGTTTTGATGGATCTAGTGGTGTTGTCTGTCCTTTAGCCAATGTCCAGCATCCTCGCTTTCCTTTCTGAAACCCTACCGGGTTAGATCAGAAGGCAGCAAGTGCGAGGCAGGGAGGAGACCGCGTCAGTAACATCAGTTACCGTGACTTGGAGCAGCCAGTCCAAGCTGGGCCAAAAATCTCTGCCTAGTCTGACGAACTATGAGCGCTGTTACCTGGCCCCAGGACCAGGCAGGGGCCTGGTGGAACCCCTGCCCTAGGGAAGGCAGGCAAGCACCCTCCATGCCCGCCTGTGTCATTACTTTGCCCATGTTTGCATCTTCCATTAACCTGTACATTCTAGAAACTGCTAATGTTAAAAATGTTGGGGTTTTTTTCCCTTTCTTAGAAAACAGCCAACCCCCAACCCTGTAACGTTTGCTCAGCCCGAAGACTCACCTCTGGCAGGACAGAGGAGAAACGCTCAAACACGTGCTGTGCAGTCCAGCAAAGCAGGAGACAGCTACACCTCTGCCCTCCCTCTCACCTGCAGCACAAACACATTTGAAACTCAAACCCAACCCCACATGAATGAAGCCCAACCGGTCCCTCTGACTGTCTTGTACCTACAACATCTGCTAAGCCTACTCCTCCAGCTGATGCTTGCTGTACCTGTCAGGTACAGAAGCTCTCTGGAAGCCCAGCCCTACAAGTACAGACACTCCTACAGCTGTGTGAGGGTGTTTGTATCTTTTGCTGACCACCCCCAGCCTCCAAACCTGGCTCCAAGTCCATCCCACCAAGCATTTCAAGGATAGGGCAGCCACCCGCCCGACCCAGAGGCTGGTGCATGGTGGGATGGGGTGGCAGAGACTAAGTCTGGCGCTCTCCTGAGTCAAAAGGGAGATGCTGGTGGGTGTCTAACCCGCTGCCTCACCCCATCGCTGCTGTGGTTAGGGAAGGTGTGTGGGAAAATGGGGAAGGGTCAGGGAAGCGGGAATTCACTTTAAAAACTTAAAATGCAACAGAACAAACACCAAAAAAATTAAAATATATCCCAAACAAAACATGTCCCGTCCTCACATGCTCCTTGGTATGTGCTACCTTGAGGCAGTGTCCTGGGTAAGGCTGATGGCTCCCAGCCCCTCTCTGCCCCAAGGCAGCTGCCTAGGGGTCCCTCCTGCACAAGCCCCAGGTGAGCTCTCATGACCAGGCACGATGCTCCAGTCAGTAAGAAGGCCCTGGTCTTTCTTATTACCATAAAAAAAAAAAAAAAAAAAAAAAAAAAAAGATTTCCCATCCATGACTGGGCCAGAGGAGAAGGAGGAGGCGGAGAATCCCACTGTGCACATTTTCATGTCTCTGTTACCCACGGCGGTACTGCACTGCACGTAGAAATCGGACCGTTATTACTCGGGGAAAAAATGGCTTTCCAACTAGCATGCAAAGAAAAAATACCCCAAATCCCAACCCCTAACACTCATTCCCCGTCACTTAGATGTAGCAGACCTACGTTTCAAATTGTCGTCAG
This sequence comes from Neomorphus geoffroyi, assembly GCA_033558235.1. Lineage (NCBI taxonomy): Eukaryota > Metazoa > Chordata > Aves > Cuculiformes > Neomorphidae > Neomorphus > Neomorphus geoffroyi. Next base: position 9,007,201 of record JAUMJM010000012.1, read on the forward strand.
CTATGACCTCTAGTCAAGAAACCCACTTGTGACCTTTCCAAAGAAAAAGGGAGTTCTGCGTTTTTGGGTCCAACAGCCACTGCCAAACTGTTCCAGTTCAACCCACCAAACCTGCTCGCGCTCCTACGGACACCGCTGGAAGTGCAGGTCCATCTCTGCCTGCCTAGGAAGTACAGAGGAAAACCCCAAAGAGCCCCTGAATGCAGCACTTGCGCAGCGCTGACGAGCTCAGTCTCTCCGCATCCTGAAGCGGCGTTGCTGTGGCGCCGGCGTTGCCGTCGGCACCGGCGTGCTTTCGTCAGCTGGATGGGAAGCAGCGCTCGGGGGGAACAAGGTCAGGGCAATTGCATATTCCACTGGAGGCAGCAGCAGAGCTGCCCTCGGAGGGGCCGGCCGGGGTCCCCCGCGGGCCTCTCCTGAAGGCTTGTCTCAGCCCCAAGAGCCAGGTTGTGGCAATAACAAAACTGAAACAATGAGGTACGGAAAGAAGGGCCCAGCATTGAGGAAGAGACCAAGAAAGAAGAAACCAGCTCGAGCACTGCCAGAAGTAGCAAACAACCGAAACCTTTTTTTCTCCTCCCTCTTTTTTTTTGTTTTTTCTTATTTTTTTCCTTTTTTTTTTTTTTGCCAAGGTGAACTAAATGTGTCCTGTTGTTGGTTGGTTGGTTGGTTTTGGCAAAGTGAAGCCCTCGGCCGCAGTCTCTTTCCTGGCTGTGCTAGTGAGTTACCGCCACAGGTGCTGTGCGGCCATGAAAGCCACTGACAGGAGGAAGGTGAAGGCAGAAGGCAAAGATCTGCTGCTGGCCCCGCTGACGCCGTGTCCAGACTGCTTAGGAATTGCGTGCGTTTCTGGCTGTCTGGTGCTGGGGTTCTTAGAAAGTCTTTTGCCACAGACGTCGTCAGGACAGCTGTCACCGCTTCCTGAGCCGCTCAGGTCGTCACCTGCGTAGAGACAAACACAGAGTGAGCCCCAGCTGCTTTCCTTAGGAAGGGCAACATCCTTGCCTCACCCTTGAGGAGCTCAGTCACCAGCTCTGCCCTGGCCACCTCCTCCTCTTTGCATCTCCCACCGTGGGATGCAGCGACAAGGACAGCGACAAGGATGGGGAAGGGGCTGGAGCACAAGCCCTGTGAGGAGCGAATGAGGGAGCTGGGGTTGTTTAGCCTGGAGAAGAGGAGGCTCAGGGGAGACCTTATTGCTCTCTACAACTGCCTGAAAGGAAGCTGTAGTCAGGCAGGGGTTGGTCTCTTCTCTCAGGTGACCGGTGACAGAACAAGAGGACACGGTCTCAAGCTTCGCCAGGGGAGGTTTAGGCTTGATATTAGGAAGAAGTTCTTTGCTGAGAGGGTGATTGGCCATTGGAATGCGCTGCCCGAGGAGGTGGTGGAGTCACCGTCCCTGGAGGGGTTTAAGGAGAGATTGGATGAGGCTCTTAGTGCCGTGGTGTAATTGACAAGTAGGAGTAGGTGTAGGTGTTGGGTCAAAGGTTGGACTCGATGATCTCAAAGGTCTTTTCCAACCTCATGATACTGTGATACTGTGATGCAGACCCACAGCTGCCCTCAGCCGGAGCGGATGCGAGCAGTGGCCCCGTCGGCAGGGCTGGGCTGGCACTGGAGAAAGCCACTGAGGTTTCAGCAAGGCGCCGAGCGCAGCATAGCCTCCAGCCACCCTGCAGCAAGTTGGCTGTGCTTAAACAGGCTGGTGCAGCCCAGAGCCAAAGCCAGGTCACCAGAACCCCTCTCTGCTGCTGGGACCAAGCTGCGGGTCTGCGTAAGTCCCGCTCAGCCCCTCTCGCCTGCCGTTGCCATCTCTGGTTCCACTGGACTCACTTGTGTCTTGGAAGTCCACATCGTTCCCGATGTTAGCGTTGCCCAGCCGGTTCGTCATGATTTTCAGCTGCATGATTTGCTGGCGAATGGTCATGTCTGGCTTGGTGATGTCCACCTCCACCTCCGGGTTGTTAATCTGATTAGCTAAGCCGTCCCCCATCACTTCGGGCAGGTAACTGCGAAGAAGGCGACAGGTTTACATGTCTCACCCCAGCTAAGCTCCCCTCTCCCCATTACAGACACCAGTGATAACCCAGCCTCTTTGAACCCCAGGGAAGCTGCATTCAGCGATGCTGGCTTGTCAAACTGCATCCATTTGCCAGTGTTTGCTGCGGGGCAGCCACCTCTAGGGATGGCTGAGCCATCCTGCCACAGCCAGACCCCACCAGAACCTGGGTATCACCCTGAGGCCACCTCAGCTTGCAGAAGGCGGCTGGTGGCCTTGCAGCATCACTGTCCCAGGGGTTGCCTGGCACCTGCGGAGCCACAGTGACACTCTATCCCCTTCAGAAAATCTCTGTCCATGTGAGAGGCTGCCCTAATCCTCATGGGGGACTTCAATTTGTCAGATATCAACCAGGAATCCCACACAGCCAGGACAAACAGGTCCAGAAGATTCCCAAAGTGGTGATTGGTGACTGCCTTGGCCACAGTGACCATGAAGCAGCCAAGTCTAAAATCTATGGGAATAGCAGGAAAATCACTAACAAGACCCAGACTCTGGATACGAGGAAAGCAGAGTTCAGGTTGCTCAGGGAAGTGCTTAGAAAGGTTCCCTGGGTAAAAGCTCTTGAAGGTGCTGGGGTCCATTGGTGCTGGTCGCTTTTTAAGCGTCACCTCCTAAGAGCACAGGACCAGGCAGTCTCGAAATGCCAAACGTCAAGCAGGCGAGGCAGAAGGCCAGCCTGGCTGAGCAGGGATCTTCTACTGGAACTGCTGGAGAGCAGCCCTGCAGAAAGCGAGATGGGGGTTCTGCTCAACAGCAAGTTGAATATGAGCCAGCAGTGCCCTGGCAGCCAAGAGGGCATCCGTGTCGTGGGTTGCATCAAGCATGGCATTGCCAGCCGGGCGAGAGAGGGGACTGTCCCGCTCTGCTCTGCACTGGGAGGCCCCACATCGAGCACTGGGGGCAGTTTTGGGTGCCCCACTATAACAAGGATCTAAAGCTACTGGAGAGTGTCCAGAGGAGAGGACAGAGTTGGTGAAGGGTTTAGAGGGGAAATCGTATGAGGAGAGGCTGAAGTCACCGAGTCTGTTCAGTCTGGAGAAGAGCAGACTGAGGGGGGGCCTCATCACAGTTTGCTGCTTCCTCACAAGAGGAGGAGGAGGAGCAGGCGCTGAGCTCTTCTCTCTGGTGACCAAGGACAGGACCCCAGGGAATGGCAGGAAGATGCCAGGGCAGGGTTAGGTGGGACATGAGGAGAAGGTTCTTCCCCCAGAGGGTGGTGGAGCACGGGAACAGCTCCCAAGGAAGCAGTCACGGTGCGAAGGCTGACAATATTCCAGAAGGGTTTGGCCAACGCCCTCAGGCACACGGTGTGAGTGTTGGGGTGTCCTGTGCAGGGACAGGAGTTGGGCTTGATGGTCCTTGTGGGTCCCTTCCTGCTCAGGTGACTCTGTGATTCTATAATCCCTGCCCCAGTTAAACCACGTGGGCATGAACATCCTGGGACGGCTGAATTCCCCCAGCCTGGCAGGAGGAGGCAGCACCCTACGGCAGCTTTAGGTAACTGGGAGCTGCCATCCGGCTGCTCCCTCCGGCGGTGCCCCAGCCTGTCTGCTCCTGCAGGTGTGCAGCGCTGCTGACAGAGACGTCATGCACTTAAGAACTGAAGGTGCCAGCTCTGGGCTGGCAGAGATCAGCCCAGCAGCTCTGCAGAGAGGAGCAGAGAGGTGCATGGCCAGCAGCTGCTCATCTCCCCTCAGAGCCACAGGTGGGAGATGTTTCTGCAGCTGTTTGATGTCACCTGGACGCCTCCTCTCATGAGGAAGCAGCATTTCAGAGCAGGTACGGATAGAAAGACGTGTATGCAATTCTTAGCGACAGCTCTGGAGTTTGTGAAGTAAACGCAGCCCTTCTACCTCCTGAGTGCACGAGGAAATGCAGAACTGCTTCATTAGTACCAAACTACACGGTTATTTCATGGCAAATGCATTTCAATACCCAGTCCTTCAACGCACAGCGAAATGACAACAGGCTTGACATTCCCAGGTACCAGTTTTTCAGGAAACGCAGCATTTCTGTGGACATAGACAGACCTTTTGGCTCAGCCTGAACAAGTGGCACTGACTGAGTTGATGTGTAAGTGTTTTTTATCAAACTTTCCTTCTCTCACCCCAGAATGGTGCTATCATACCTGCCCTTGGTCATCCCATTCCAACACTTGTCATCCGCTGCGGAGCTGGCCATTACTTTTTTGCTGCACAGGCTGCCGGGCAGGGTGATCCAGTAAGTCTTGAGAGCTGTCAGATTCCCTTTGGCATCTAAAACCTGGAAACAAAGAGGATGCTCAGGGCCAGGAGAGCTCTGTGGTGCCCCAGGGCTGTGGAAAGAATAAGGATTCTGTCTACTTTTTGTTTGTTTCACCATCACAAAGTCTGTTTTTATGCAGACAGGGATGTGTCACCAACCTTCTCTGAAGAACAGCCACCAACCCAATGCACCCAAGGTTGAGGGTTATGTGTTAAAGACTGTTCTGGTACCACGAGACTAAAGAGGAGATCACCTTCTGGGCCACGAGTGCAATGCTGAGAAATAGGCTTGCTGGGAGCCAGAAGGGCCCTACCAGGGTGGGACAGGCAAGTGTCTGAGTGAGGAGCATCTGAAATATGGCACCATGGTAGATCTTGCAGCTCACCGTCCACAGAATCCAAAACCTCCATGGATCTCTGGCCAAGATCCAGGCTGGACTGACTGAGGATGAATGACAGGCTGAGAGAGCTGGGCTTCTTCAGCCTGGAGAAGAGAAGGCTCTGAGGAGAACCCATAGCAACCTACCGGTACCTAAAGGGGCTCCAGGAAAGCTGGGGAGGGACTTTTTACAAGGGCCTGGAGTGAGAGGACGAGGTGGGGCAGCTTTAAACTGGAAGGGGAAGATCTAGATTAGGAAGAAATTCTTCATGATGAGGGTGGGGAGGCCCTTGGCCCAGGTTGCCCAGGGAAGCTGTGGCTGCCCCATCCCTGGAGGTGTTCAAGGCCAGGTTGGATGGGGCAGTGAGCCCCCTGATCCCATGGGAGGTGTGGCAGGGGGTGGCACTGGATGGGCTTTGAGGCCCCTTCCAACCCAAACCGTTCCATGATTCTATAACACCAACGGCAAGGAGCCTTTTCAGATAAGTTTGGTGTCAAGTCCCTGAGACACTGGTTGCCAGCAACCCAGACCCCAACCCTGCACTGAGGCAGGAGCAGATCTGCTTATGTCACACCAGCACTCACCAATCTGATCTTCTTCAGATTCCCCAGCCAAGGCAACTCAGCAGCCCGTGGCGTGGTCTGACCTGACCCACAAGACTCGGGGTTGCGCTGGTGCCGCTCCCCAGGCTCCCCGGAGAGGCAGTGCGCAAGCGCGCCCGCCCTGGCGCATCGCTGGGCAAACTGTTTTTTTGCTTCGGAGGAAACTCACCAGCATCTCTAGTGCTTGTGCAGAGGACTTTGCTTCCAACGTGACCTTCCCTCGCCTTTTTTTATCCTCGATACTGGAGCCTTTTGTGCTGATTTTGGGATTCCCACAGCCTTGGAAAACCTGAAAAACAAACCAGACTCTCTTACTCCATAGTTATGGTTTTTTTTTCTTCTATGTATGTTTATCTTTCCTACCTGCTAGACCTCCAAGATTCTGCCTTAGTTTCTGGTCAAGTTACTCTTGTGCCAGGATGTGTTTTCAGCACACCGTAACTGGTTCTGGTTACCATTATCAAGCAAAATGTTCATCACTAACACAAAATCAGCACATGTTTTTGGATGAGTCACCAAGGCTGATATTAAATTATTTTATCTGTTTGTATTATGACTGAAAAATAACATCCTGGGAAGAGCAAGATGAGAGTTGCTCACTCTCATTACACCAGTGGTGTGAGCTTCAAGATTGCAGAGCATGTGAACTCCATTGATTTGGAAAGCAGACCGAGGTGGGATCACCCCGATGACTCTTGCAATCCTCACTCTCACTCAGCAGGTGAACGCCCCTCTAGCTAGGGGAGAGCAAAGGCAGAAGATGTGTCACAATCTGTCAGGCTGGCCATCTCAGGGACAAATATAGAAGCTGAATGGATTTATCTCCATCTTTGGGTACCTCCCAGCATCCTAATGACCTGCCCTAGGAGTGTTTTGTAGCCAAAGAAGTGCAGAAGCACTTTGAAGGTACAAACCCTCAGTCTTTGCCTCTAGGAGGAGAAAAAGGGTGCCCTGAAAGCAACTGTTTCTCCCAGTCTCCACATGCCCAGTGCAGGCAATGCCACCTCCCAGATAGCCAGTGCTTGGGCAACAGAGCCTCACTGTGGCTGCTGGAAGGAATGCTGAGCCAGCCCGATTCAATGGAGCATCAAAGCTCAGTTTGATTCAGGAAACGCTAGCCTTTACAAAGCAAGCCACCAGATTGGAAGAGGTGGCTCCAAGCTTGTTGCGGTTACCAGGGAGCTGCCAGAAGCTATTGATAAACTCGACTTTGCACAAATTAAAGCAGAGAACTCAAGACCTCAGACAGGAGCACGGCTGATGCAGCTCGTGCCACTTGCTGAATGCTTTTCCTAGTGGATTCACTAAGATCCTAATCTAGACCGGAGTTTCTGTCAGTGATGGTGAGTCCCACCAGTTATCCTAACTGTGGGATAGCTGCAGGACTTAGGGAATGTCTGGGTGAAAAGCAGAAGCCCTGGGGGGTTGGTTTTGTTCCCAAAGCTTCTCTTAACTGGAGCTATACAGGTGATTGTGGTTAAGTGGATAAATATACTTGAAATAGAAGACTAATAGAAGACAGCTTCATGATACGCTTCGTGGAAGGCAGGTGAGCATCAGGAGAGCCTGTTTTATACTCTCCAGTTGGACTGCCAGATTGCAACTCGGTCCCACAGGTACAACCTCATAACCCAGTGTTTCCCCTGCACAACACCACTCCAAGGCAGGTTAAAGCAGCTGCCTTCTGTCATCAGGGACTGCGCACTCTAAATGCCTCAGCTCAGCCAGAATGCTTCCAGGCTCTTGAGAGACAGGCACCTGACAGCAGATGGCACCACGCCTCCTACAGTCACTACATATGAAGTCTTGCCTTGTGTGTGTGCACCTGAAGAAGGCTGGCTGGCTGCAGCAGGGAGCAATATTTAGAAACACTTGAGAAGTTTTTAGCCTGTGTAAGAGCCTATCATTAAGAGTGGGCATTCCATCTCTTTCATCTCAGCTGAATGGTGAGCACCAAAGGCATTTGGTGCTGGCAGTCACACTCGGCGGATCTTCAGACGGGCTCAGGCACACACTCTTACCTTGGCTGCGATCGAGTCCTTGTTCTCTTGCAAGTTAGAAATCGCTTCGGCGATCCTCATGTGAATGGTCCCTATTACAGTGTCCACGTTGTACGGTCCATCGATCCGATCAGCCACTACGATCAAGGAATCTGGTCAAACAAGACAGACGTCTCTCATCAGACCCTGTGCAAAATTGAGTTAGAGGTTGCGCTCCCGCTGGGTGGGATAAGCTCTTGGCCCCTCGGCAGGCTTGCTGAAAGGCATCTCTCCATTTCTACTACCACCCAAACACGTGCTTCTCTTCCTCTGGCATGGGACAGCTGTGCCCCCCCCCCAGCATAGAGGGAAAGAACAGGTCACCTCCTGCAAATGCCAAAGGCAACTGCATCCACACAAAGTGACTGACCTTTCCCAGGGTGCTACAGAGAGGAAACATGGAAAATGGGTGCAGAATACTAAGTAATGCACAGCAATACTTGGCCCTAATGCTCCTGTCTCATCGCACGTCTTCAGCAAGGCAGCAGAAAGGGGGAGAATTGGGGTCAATAAAGTGCCAAAGGCACTGGACGTGGGCAATAGCTTCTGTGACAATGAAGGACTGAAAAAAGGAGCAATTCTCACCATCACCCTGGAAGGACAACATGTGAGTAGCCAGGGAAATATCAGGTATATAGGCAGAGTAGCAGAGCAAAATGTCCACAACTAAAGTGGTGAAGAGGATAGGAGTGACTAAGAGGTGTCTCTCGCTCTCAGCTCTTATCTTGGAAAACTCTGATGTCCAAGCGCTCCTGCCAGGCCTGGAAGCTTCTGTCTGGATGGCTGCTTTGGGACCGTGCTTGGTTTGCAAAACAATTACCAACCTCTGCCTACCTCTGGAGATGATTCTCAGTGTTCCAGTTGGGTCTGAAGCAAGGACAATCGACCTGCTTGCAGGGCTCGGGGCATGGGGAACGCCACTGCAGAGGAAAGCTGACATACTTGGGGTAAAGTGAGATTTAAATAGGATCTTAGGGCAGGGCCAAAACTGGGTTGGACATCTAAAACGGGTTCTTAACCAGGTCTGACTTTATATTTAATTCTGAAAGTCACTGCTACGCTGCTGCCACCTCAGTTTCCTGACACTTGCGCTTCAGCAACCCCAAGGCCAGGCCATGCATCAGCATTTAGGGACTTGGCATTCAGTTACGTGTGACCTCACATGACTCTAGCGTGGTGTGCACTCCCCAGGGCACACCAGAAACCTCCTGCAGGACAAGGGCTCTGCCCGCACTCATCTGGAACAGAACTTCACGTTCTTGTGGCCTCGCCACATGGATGAAAACAAGTGCAATGGCTTCACGCTGGTTCTTCTCTACACAAAGAGGGTCAAATCCCAGGGTCTAGGTTGGAGATCTGTACCACTCGTAAATGGAGCTATTAATTAGGAGTGATTAATTCTTCTGTCCTAAATCCTGATACCTCACCTCTCAGCCTGGCAGGAGACTCTCACAGCAGATGGTGTGATGCTGCAGGAAATCTTATTCAGCATGAGTTTGTACTGCCGATATTATTCATGAGCAATGAAACCACAAGTGAATTACACCCAGCAGTTCAACAGAGTATCAGTAAAACATGGCCTTCAATCTACACCATCTCACAGCTTGTGAGACCGCTTTAAAGGATTGATGCTTATCTTTGAGCTGCACAGCAAGTTTCCTTCGAACAGGAGCCCAGCGAGCTGGGGCACAGCCATGGACAACTGCAGTTTCAAACTTGCTGCAGGAAAGGGTTCGGTTCCCTCGGCTGGGGCAGCCAGCAGCACTTGTCAGAAAGACCCGAAATGACTTCCATGAGGCGTAGGTGTGGTTTGTGCAGAAACAGTAGGTCCACAGTGGACGTAGTGTGTTAACAACGAAGGTCTGATCCCGTCCTCCCATTGTCAATTTAAGAGCACGCTCAAGTATGTTCTCTCTGCTGTTATGTGATCGATGTTCAGACCCTAAACAACTCTCACGGAATGACCTAGCTGGGCAAAGACTAGATGAGGGACAGCAAACCCCTCAGAAGATATCAGATCATGCCCACAGTGCTGACAGTCCGAAAGCAGGCCCAGCCTGCGGGAGGCAAGGGCAGTAGTCAAATGGCTGGGAGGGCTCAAACCTCAGCCAGTCTGGAGCACAGATCACAAAATACTCTTTGCTCAGGTTTTTAATAATATAGGATGGAACAATGTGCAAAGTCACAGCTTGGAAACATTATGTATTCATTTTCAGCACTTAAAAAAAAAAGAAAAAAGGTTTTTCTGGTTGGCTTCAGCAAGAGTGGAAACAAGGGCCACAGGTTCCAAGTTAATGTGCCCTCTTTTCCTGCCATACAGTCCGATGGCAGCACTGATTTTGTAGGATCACAGAATCACAGAATGGTTTGGGTTGGAAGGGACCTCAAAGCCCATCCAGTTCCATCCTCTGCCATGGGCAGGGATACCTCCCACTGGATCAGGGGGCTCAAAGCCCCATCCAACCTGGCCTTGAACACCTCCAGGGATGGGGCAGCCACTACTTCTCTGGGCAACCTGGGCCAGGGCCTCCCCACCCTCACAGGAAAACATTTCTTCCTGAGATCTCATCTTAATCTCCCCTCTTTCAGCTTAAAATCATCCCCCTTCAGACTGTCCCTGCACTGCCTGATCCCAGAGCCCCTCCCCAGCTTTCCTGGAGCCCCTCTCAGTACTGGGAGGCTGCTCTAAGGTCTCCCACAGAGAGCTAAATGTGCCATACAAAGGGGTACCATTTTTTTGTACTCTGGGAAATAACATCTTCTGCAACATTAAAGAGCTTCCAGTTTAACCTTGCTGCCACTCAGGGGTTGCAGTGTCATCTTTGAGACTGTATTTTCCCAACAATTTCAGCTTGCCTTGGCACTAATGTTGAGATACAGACATCGAAGTCAAAGGCTGCACCCCCAGATTAGTGATAAATTATGTTTGAACCATAAATACTATAAAAATCTCCCTTAATTTGACCTGCCCTAATTTTTCAAATTGGAAGATAAAACTCTCTGTTTAGTGTAATAAAATCCTCTCCAGCTACACTGAAGGACCTGGAGAAGGGTTAAGAATGGACAATGAACCTTTGACTCTACGTCTTGCTCCAGCTCCTGATCAAATCATGACCTCTGACATCAAAATGCACAACTGCAATTTCAAAGAAGGTCCAGTTTCCTCCTAGCCATCACCCCTTGATAGTGTCTCTCGGGGAAGAAGAAGCCAAAATAAGGGCAAAATGCCTCCCCGATGGACTGCAGACGGGGAGATGATGTACGCTCGGATGTAACTACACCGTTTTCTAAACACAGACGCTCACCAGCCTTAAACCATGTCCACCAGCTCCACAAGCCACTCTCAGTAGTTCACAGTTAAACCAGGAGCCACGGGATTTTGAAAAACAGCTGAATGACATCTCAGGTCTTCTTAAATGAGATTCTCAATCTGATGAGGCAAGGCAGAAACTCCTGGCTGAAGTTCTCCAGCATGTATTGCACAGGAGATCATACCACACCATCACAGGGATATTTCTGGCTTTAAACTCAATGAAATGGACACATTTACAGACACACAACCCACTTCAAAATATCCATCACCTTAGTTGAGCGACAAAATAAAAAGAGCTCTTTTCATCTTTAAAATACAGGTCTAATTTTCCCATTCCTGTCAATGCTTCTAACCTCCCCACCTCCCCATGTATTTAAGACATCCCTTTGCATTTAGAATCATGGAATTGTTTGGTTGGAAAAGAACTTTGAGATCATCGAGTCCAACCATCCCTGTCCACTACTAAACCAGATCCCTGAGCATCTCGTCTGCCCGGCTTTTGAATCCCTCCAGGGGTGGGGACTCCACCACGCTGGGAGCCTCTGCCAGTACCTGAGAACCCTTTCAGTGAAGAAATTCTTCCTAATGTCTAACCTGAACCTGCCCTGGTGCAACTTGAGGCCACTTCCTCTTGTCCCATCACCCGTCACTTGCGAGAAGAGACCAGGACCCACCTTCTTGTAGTGAGGGGCCCAAACTGACCCCAGCACTCGAGGTGCAGCCTCACCAGCACCGAGTGCAGGGTTACAATCCCTTCCCTACTCCTGGTGGCCACACCATGGCTGATCCAAGCCAAGATGCCACTGGCCCTCTTGGCCACCTGGGCCACTGCTGGCTCCTGTTCAGCCGCTGCCAACCAACACCCCCAGGTCCTTCTCTGCCAGGTAGCTCTCCAGCCACTCTTCCCTAAGCCTGTAACGCTGCATGGGGTTGTTGTGTCCCAAGTGCAGGACTCTGCACTTGGTCTTGTTGAATGTCATCACGTTGGTCTCAGGATCTGGACCCAGCTGGTTCAGATCCCTCTGCAGAGCCTCCCTGCCTTCAAGCAGATCCACACTTCCACCCAGCTTAGTGTCATCTGCAAACAGAAGTGATGACAGTCTCTGATTCTGATCCTTTTGCTCTCCACCCATGGCAACAGTTTATAGCTTCATGTCTCTAGGTTATCTCCCAAGGAGGGCACCGCAGGCTTCTCCTGTGCTCTCACAAGGGCTCTGCTACAGATGGGGAGGCAGCTCTGACAGCGTACATGTGGCTGCGTCTGTCCCTAAGCTTCAACACTTGGGAGGGAGGGAAGAATTACGTGAATGCAAAGTGTGGACAATCCAAAATGAGCACAGGCAAGACGAAAACTCTTTAAGACCTCGTTAGTCAGCCCAGCAGTGGCCTTTATAATGGTACTGAAGTCCAGCGAAATGTCCTGCATTAGCTTCTAGGCATTAGATCACGGACAGAAAATCTGTAGCACAAAAGAGCCCCCAGCAGTCCTTTCCTTACTCCCCAAACACCACCTCAGAAAGTTCAGAAAGTAGGGTGAGAGGCAGCTGTGCTGCAGCACAGGAAAGCCAGCTTACCCATCAGGTACTTCCACTCAGTGTTGAGGTCCGCTTGGTTGGCCAGGCAGCCCTTGACAACGTTCAGGCAGTAGTTGTTGCACGGCTTCACGCTGGACATGCCCCGGCAGTGCGGGCAGTACATGAGCTTCATGACGGCACGCGTGCACTCGTGGCTGAGAGGTACCTGGGGGACACAGAGCAGAGTCAGACACACAGGCTGGTCAGGCACACATGTTGGTGAACTCCCTCCTTCCCTGGGGTGAAGGAGCTTGGCGTGATGTGAAAGGCAGCACGGCTCCCTGGGTGTGTGGCCCTAAGAAAGTCGCTCCCCCTTTCATTGCTTCTCCTCTGCCCTTCCCACCTCAAGTGTCACCCCTGTTGGGGAGACAGGACCCCCAAGGCCACTGTTAGTTCCTCAGGCTGTGTTTGAACCCAGGGTTCTGGGAAAAATACGTATATGAGCACCAGCTGACTTCCAGCCAGGCCTGGTGGCCCCCAGGTGCCCATGGTGCATGTGTGCCTTTGGATTCTCTGCAATCAGTGCTGCTGCTACGCTCTCTCTGCAGGAAGGGTTTGCTGTTACTGCCCAGCAGACACAGGTGTCCCACCACAAACCACATCTCCAGCTCTGTGGGGGGATGCACAGTGGGGGCCTGCACATGGAAAGTTCTCAGCTGGCATCTTTGGAAAGGAAAATGGTGCTGGGAGAAGGATTGAACAATTCAAATGATACAGGCAATTGAGAGCACTCCACACTGTGAACTGATTGCTCTCTGAAAGCACTTCAGGAGCCGCGGGCCACTGGTGAAGTGGGCCAACACACGCTGTGCCAGCGGCTCCCAGGCATTGTACGTGCAGCTGATGCTTCGCACAAGTGACTCTGGAGGTGGCTTTGCCACCTTTGATTAAACCACCCCAGTCCTATGAGCAAAGAGCCAGCGCAGGTGCAGAGCCCAGAGAGCAGGGCAGCACATCACTGTCCCCCCAGACCGGCAGCCACGGGACAGAGTCCCCCTCCATGGGAAAGGGGCTGTCAGTGTAAGCTGAAGGAGGAATGACAACCTGGCAGATTCCAGAGATGCTGGTAGAGCTCAGTCATCTGCTGTCTTATTGCTGAAGTGTTTTCCCCTTTGCTGTCTTCTCCCATCTTTGCTCAGATCCATTTGCAGTTCCCTTGTCATTCTTTTAAAACCATTTACAAAAATAAATATCAGTGTCTGCATGCAAGTGTCCCTTAGTACCAGGTACATGGCACTCGCAGGAGCCCAAAGAAAGAAAAGTGATGGAAGGGGCAAATCTGACATGGAAAAATGCCCGAGCCGTGAGCTGCAGCTGCAGTGCTGAATCATAGAATTGTCTGGCTGGAAAAGGCCTTTGAGACTGAGTCCAACCATACCTGTCCGCTACTAAACTATCCCTGAGCATCTTGTCTACCCATCTTTTGACACAGTGAGCAGGGACATCTTCAACTGGATCGGGTTGCTCAGAGCCCCATCCAACCTGACCTTGAATGTTTCCAGGGGTGGGGCAGCCACCACCTCTCTGGGCAACCTGGACCACTGTTTCACCACCCCCAGTGTAAACAATTTCTTCCCAATATCCAGTCTAAACCTCTCCTCTTTTAGTTTAAAACTCATCACCCCCTGCCCTATTGCTACAGGCCCTGCTTAAAAGTTTTTCAACATCTTTCTTATCAGCCCAATTTAGGTGTTGAAAGGCTGCAATAAGGTCTCCTTGGAGCCTTCTCTTCTCCAACCTGAACATCCCCAACTCTCTCAGCCTCTCCTCATAGAGGAGGTGTTCCAGGCCTTTGAACAGTTTTGTGGCCTCCTCTGGACCCGCTCCAACAGCTCCATGTCCTTCCTCTGCCTTTTAAGTTTTGTCTGGGGGACTCCAGAAAGATTCAGTTCTGAGACATCCTCAGGAGAGTGTGAACATGCTGAGAGAAAACCTCTAAGCCTCTCCATCCAGCTAGCACCTCACTTGAAGCCAGTGCTGGAAAACAGATGTTGCTGGGGCTGGGGCTTCATCAGGCAGGAATGCAGTAAAATAACCTCGTGAGAACGTTCTTCAGGACCATAACAAAAATTTCTAGGTCTCAGAGACAGAACCTGAATGCAGACAACCTCCCCGCCTCAGCAGCCAGAACACGCCCTGAGGATAAGGTGCCCGTGGATAAATGTGCTCCACGGTCAGAGGGACCGAGCCTTTGCAGGAATCACCATGCGGGCTTCACTCTGCTTCCTCAGCGAGCTTGCTGCCTCCCTTCTGGGCCAAGTCCTGCAGACAGAAAGTAGCACCTGCTGCCGTGCGGCTCTGCCACCAAGAGATGGAGACTTCGCCCCACTGAGAAGCCGGCGAAGGCACCGCTGCCTCAGTGATCTAAGAAGGGATGCAACAAAGCAGAGCGACAGGTAAACAAAAGAACAGTTTATTTTTCATCTCAAGGCTTAAATAACCGTGTCTGAGTAGAGACCGAAAGCACAAGCACACTGCACGCTGTAGCTGAAGATCATCGGAATCCACAGCATTTACAGGGAGAATGGGAGATGCAGCTCGAAAGGAGCTACGACCTCTCCTTCCCCGGACACTCGTGAACACGAATTATACGATGCAGCTCCAACAAGAGCACGCAACTTGGCAGGCAGTCAGGTCCCGGACACAACTTTGCCTCTGTGTTTTACCAGCACGCCCTGTCACTGCTTGTGCTGCCTTACCCACCCCTGGCCGTGCAGCACCGCGACCTCGCACAGCACAAACCGCGCTGCGACAGCACAAAGGGGTCACCATCACTGGGCCCTAAAGCGTGGGCCTTGCAGCCTACTGAGTGCAGGGAGCTCAAGTGCTTTGGCTGGAAAGCGGGAATGCAGCGTTGCCTGAGCAGGACAAAGCTGTGGGGTGGGGTGGTGCAGGCAGAGGACAGCCACCAGCAGCTGGAGGACAAAGCTCTGCGGTACCCTGCCACAGGCTGAGGGCGACACGGAGAGAGACAAGGCAGAAAAAGCTCAGAAAAACATCTCCAACACGCTCAGCTTTCACAGAATCACACAGAATCACAGAATGACCTGAGCTGGGAGGGACCCACAGGGATTGTCGAGTTCAGCTCCTGTCCCCGCACAGGACACCCCCAACATTCTCGCCGTGCGTTGAGTGCATTGTCCCAGTGTTTCTGGAATATTGTCCGCCTTGGCACCGTGACTGCTTCCCCCAGGAGCCGTTCCAGCTTTAAAGCACAGTGCAAAGCCAGCAACCGCACCGGAGCTACCCAGGTGACCATGCTGAGCGCGCATTTAAAGGAGGCCCTGTGGGCACTTCACAAGGGTTTCTGCTTGCAGAATTTATCCTGGTTTCTGCATTTGTGTGTGTGTCTTTTTCCAGAAAACAGAAAGCACCTTCACACCCTGAGCACAGCACTCCCTTGCCACCAGAGCAAAACTGCGCAGGGCCACCCGTGCCCGGCCACCACGCAGAGCTGCAGGAGCGCAGCAGCAGGCACCTGCTCCTCAGTGCCCACCTACTCCATCTGGTCTCCGGTGAACACGGGCAGCTGCTAAGGCTCCCCGTGACGCCGACAGCTGCCTGCCGTCCTGCAGCCCACCTCCCTCTAACCTCTCCATGGCTATCAGCCAGCCAACCCCCCCTGCCCAGCTACACTGCCTGCGCCCACGCCCGTGCCCACCGAGCAGCTGCCTCCTGCCATGCAGCTCTTGTGGGCTCTTGCCTTGGGGCAGCTGGTGCAGACAAAGCACCGGGTGACAGCGGCGCCGGAGGCAGGGGAAAGCTGATTTTGCACCTCAGCAAGGATCATTTCTGGATGTCAGAGTGGAGCTGTGTGTTACGTCCAGCCTGTCACTCCTGCAAGGTGGCCTGTTGTCCCAGTGTGCCACATTGCCCCAGGACGCTGCAGCAACCAGGTGAAGCGGCACCCCTCACCCGTGCCCCGCAGCAGGTGATATATCCATCCCCAGCTGTTGCTCCGCTGCACCTGGCAGGTGCCAAGTGTTCAATTTAATCTCTTGGCAGAAAGGATCAGTATTAATTTTTGCAAATGGAACTGGCCCGGCTCCTCTCCCTTTCCCCTCAGAACACCTCAAACCTGTCCTGTTTGCAGCAGCACTCCTTTTTCACAGGCAGGCTGCAGACCTGAACCCAGAACAGAGGGATGAGAGGACAGGAAGAGGAATTTCAGAGAGTATTTTGTGCTTGTTTTGCTTGGCCAGAGCTCAGCTCCTCATTGTTCCACTCATCCCAGTCCATGGACTTCTGCTCCACACAGGGCAGAGAAGAATGAGGGCTTTGGGCTTCCAGAGTCCCTTCCAGCCCTGACCCTGCACTATCCCCTGGGGGACTTGCAGCATGGTCAGGAATATCTCTTAGTCGTAGAATCATAGAATGACTGGGTTGGAAGGGACCCACAAGGATCGAGTCCAACTCCTGCCCCTGCGTAGGACACTCCCAGCATCCACACCGTGTGGCTGAGATTCACACCGTGTGTCTGAGTCATTCTGGATTAGTTTGCTGAAGCAAATTTCCAGAGTTTTTCCAGGTTTGCTTGGGAGGGGCTGAGATTCCCCTGTGCGGATACAACACCACAACTAGGAGAGAACCGCAGCTCTCCTGCCTGCTTCCCTCTGGGGCACAGCCAGCTCCAGCAGTGCACTGGGGTTCTTCAGCTCCTCAGGCTTCAGCAGTGGAACCATGCACCCTCCGTGGCAGCTTGTTGCAGATAAACACCTCTACAGTGAGGGGAAAGCAGTTTCTCCAGGCTGGCAAATTCAAGACTGACCTCTAGCTGCATACCAAGACCTCTTTGCATCCTTGTGCTTCTGCTTTCACCCTTCAGCCTTTAAAAGAACCTGAAACGTTATGACCTATTCCTTGCCCAGCACCCCGCCAGCTAAGACCTGATGGAGAGCCCCTCCAGCTTGCCAGCACAGATCTGCAATAACCGATGGATCAATAAGCCATGTCCTCTATCCATCACAGATGGCCTGAAAGCAGAAGCATGCAAACTTCTACAGTTGGAGTGAAAGTTAACATCACCTCTTCATCGTTAAATAAGCCATCACAGCACGCAGACAGTCCATGACAACAATTGATTTCTCTAACCACCATCCACATGGCCCAGTCTATGGCTGGTTCGCCTTTAAGGAGACATGATTCTCCTCTAACCTTAGGGGCACCTATAGTCCTTTCTTGGCTCAGAGACCTAGAAACTGCATTAAGATGTCAAGAGGAAATGTACAACACACTGGGGAAGCCATCTCCCAAGGTTCTGATAAAACATGACTACTGAGAGATATGGCTTGGAGCCAGGGCACTCCTCATTCAGTTGTCAGAAGTATAAATAAATACGACAAAGCCAAACCCAGTTTAAAACACATTGTTCCTTCACCATTGCCCAGTTAAAATCCACACACTGTATTCTAATCCCAGTGACATCAGTGGGTACAGCGCCTCAAAGTGTAAGCCCAGTGATGAAGTGATAAGTAAAAAGCATTATCTTCTAAGATATGCCCAAACCAGGGGGCAAACTGGTACTGAGCAATCCATCACTGAATTAAAGCTGCTCTACAGCTGGGGATACAGCACTTGATTCGAGTACCAATTAGGTAATGCAATGGGAACAGGTGGCTGCCACCTAAAAAGCCCCATTCCACCCTAAGAGCTGACATTGGAAGGAGGTTGTCACCACGTATTATCCTGTGACTGTGGCTTGCAGCAAGAGCTGAGCTCTGTGCTTTTCCGTGGCTACTTTCCAAAGCTCAATGTGCCCACGCTTTGTTGATGGAGCCACCTGACCAGATGTGAATCGCTGGAGGCAAGAGATGTGCCAGAGCAAAAGATCTTTGCAGAGTCGCTTGTATTGTGTCTCGGACAGGTGCAGAGCTCGGACAGGTCTAGAGCTCGCTCTCAGGTTGGCACGGCTCATGGCACAGCCGCCCATTGTGGCTGCTGAGCTGGGCTCACCATTCCACTACTCAGCGCTGGCATCTGCACCGCGGCCAGCAGAGAACGGGCACGCGTGGAGATAATATGACAGAAAACTGAGAACACATCCTCAGCATTTGGGGTGCTATTTGTTTCCATCATTTCTCCTTCTCCTCCGGAGAAATGTTTAAATCAATTACAGTAAAATTAATGACTATGACAAGCAATTTGCTGAGAGGATGGGCTGGGGGATTACTTGCTAGCTGGGTTCCTTGCCACCCCCCAGCCAATTTAGAAAACATTCCGTGTGAAAGTCTTCCAACAAAAAAACTCTCCTGCCATGTATTTTATTAATGTGCTTTCCAAGCAGAAAATCACAGAAACACAGAAGGCTCAGGGATAACAAGCAGTCACCTACTCTGTCTCCCTGTGGGGAAAGCCAAGTTATCGTAACACCTAAACATAAATTCAGAACAGTTATGAACTTCCTGAAGTGAAGACACGGGGAAGCAAAACTACCTGCAGAGGGGGAAAGCACTCATCTTCAACAAGCGAGACGCGCCTGCACAGACACTCGAGGCACTGAACACACTCGAGTGCAGAGAGTTCTTGGGATGGCCAGGGCTTCAGTTTCTGCAGGACACACAGCAGCAGGGCAGCACTGTGGTCACAATGGGCTAGATTTTTCCAGAACACACTGAAATCTTCCTTATGTTTCCTCCATGCCTTTAAAGAACAGATCAAGCTTGGGATTTGCATGTTCAGCCCAATTTACCAATCCTTGCACAGACACACATGTTCACCAATAACAAAAGCATGTTTGATAGATCCATGGGACACTTCTCACTCAGCCCCACCATTATCCATTCTTTCACCCACTTCATAGAATCATAGAATCATAAGGTTGGAAAAGACCTCTGAGATCACCAAGTCCAACCATGATCACCGAGTCCAACTTAACACCTACCCAGGTTATATGTTGATTTTCCAAACACTACCCACTGATCTGTAGACCTATTTTCATCAGAAACTTCAGTGCAAGTCATAAGTGATGCAAAAGAGGGGTGCAATTCCTCCTGGTCTGAATCTACAACAGTGGGAGGCTTTTACCCTTCTGAGGAATGGGACCTCACTTGGCAGGTCACACAGAAGAACACAGAGGTGCAAAGAAGGGATATCTTTTCTGCCATTACTCTAATGCCCACTGCTTAGAAAATATTCAAAAGCCTCCAAAACACCGTGAGTAATGTCACGGCACAGAAAGGACCATGCAGACATTGTGAGGACCAAGTGATGATGTGAGTCTCAGCATGTTACTGAGTTTTCACAAGCACTCTGTCTCTTTTAACTAAAAGCTGCTACACCCCTTCACTCCAAAAAGCATTTATTCACCCAAGCTAATTATTTCCTTTCAGGTGGCTGGGAAGATCAAAGAATGAAGTGTGGGAAGCAGAGAGGACCAGTGACCAATGAAGTGTGGGAGGCTGAGAGGACCATAAAGCGGTCCTTTTGCTGACCAAAAAGGCCCTAATGCTGGAACAAGCTCCATACACCACATCTAGTAGTTACAGGGTCTTTTTAATTGAGCAACAACCCTCCCCCCGGCTCCCAGCTTCCTGAGCACTAGGAATGGTTGAGCTTTAGGAAGCCACAGGCATCTGGAAAAGAATTTTAACAGTGGCAGTACTAAGGTGCTACCACAGCAGCATGGCATGTGGTTGGGATGTGCTGCCGGCTCCCAGGCACTGCACGCCCCGTTCCGGCTGGCTGCAAGGGGCGAGTCCGGCTGTGCCCATGGGGAGATGACCAGCTCCTTTGGCACCCAGAACAACCCCAACTCTCAGCCTGTCTTCACAAGGAAAGTGTTCCAGGCTTTTGGTCAGTTTTGTGGCCTCCTCTGGACCCGCTCCAACAGCTCCATGTCCTTTCTGTGCTGAGGGTTCCAGAGCTGGAAGCAGGACTCCAGGTGGGGTCTCACCAGAGCGGAGCAGAGGGGCAGGATCCCCTCCCTCGCCCTCCTGCCCATGCTGCTTCGGATGCAGCGCAGGACACCGTTGGCTTCTGGGCTGTGGGCACAACCCACCAGAGACATCAGGCAACTGAAGTTTCCAGACCAAGGGATGCTTTAAAGACAGTGCATGTCTTGCAGCTTTCTACAGGCAGGCGTGTGTCCTGGGCAGCCAGCAGCAGTCAGCACCCACAGCTGGAGGTCTATGAAGCCCTGTGAGGAGCGACTGAGGGAGCTGGGGTTGTTCAGCCTGGAGAAGAAGAGGCTCAGGAGAGCCCTTATTGCTCTCTACAACTGCCTGAAAGGAGGGTGTAGTCAGGCAGGGGTTGGTCTCTTCTCTCAGGTGACCGGCGATAGAACAAGAGGACACAGTCTCAAGCTTCATCAAGGGAGGTTTAGGCTTGACATTAGGAAAAAATTCTTCACTGAAAGGGTTATTGGCCATTGGAATGTGCTGCCTGGGGAGGTGGTGGAGTTACCGTCCCTGGAGCTGTCTAAGAGGAGACTGGATGAGGCACTTAGTGCCAGGGTTTAGATGATGAGTTGGTGTTGGGTGTTGGGTCATAGGCTGGACTCGACGATCTCAGAGGTCTTTTCCAACCTTGCGATACCGTGTGATACTGTCTGGGGGCTATAGAAAGCACCTATAGCTGGAGGTTTAGGGGCTAAGCACAGCTATGCATGCATTTGTAGAACCTTCACTTATCTTCTCATGCATATTTTAAAGGCATGTGACAGAAGAAAGGGAAATTTTTCCTGCCAGCTGTGAAAACCCCACTCTGCAGCAGCGTTTCAGGGAAAACAGGTCAGCTCTTCAATTCACAGACCAGGCTGTGTGTGCTGGGAAATGCAGGCGGGTGTTCAGAGCCACTCCCATTACCCCAAATGCCTCAGCTGGAATTGTACAGTTGGGATAAAGGTGTCAGGGTGGAAGAACAGCAGCTACAAAACGAAAGCCAAGCAGGGGAGCGGGTCTTGTCAGGCTGGCGGTGAGAAGTGCTGCCAAGCTGCCCGCGGGACAAACGGCAGCCCAGGAACAGGCTCAGAAAGCAGTCTTGCTCTCTGTTTTATAACAAGAGCAGCACTGGGAGGACAAGTTTGTGTTTCACTGGGGAGCGGACGAGCTCCGTGATTGGGGCTATCTGCAACGCGGCAATTTCATGTTGGGAAACATTTCAGTTTTTACAGTCACGGAAGGAGCCTGCAATGCTGTGATAAAACCAGCCAGGGCTGTGCCGTTATTTGCCCCTCCATGTGTGCAAGCTGGAAATCGGCGCCACGTGCGCTGGGCCAGCAGTGCCCAGTTTCACTGCTGAAAGAAGAGGGAGCTGCAGGTGCTCCCAGCCCTCCGCCGTCGCGAGGAGGAGACCCTGCTCCCTCCATCACACGGTCAGCAGCTGCCTTGTGCCTGTTTATGCCAGCCCTGAGGTAATTAGCACCTTGACGTGTGTTAAATGAACCAGGCTTTCCAATCTTTCAGAATAAAGCTCTGAAAGAAACAGCTGCAGGGCTGACAGAAATATGATTTCTTCAAAGTCTAATGAAATGTACAATCACTTCAGTCATTATTTTGCATCTTCCTTCCACAAATCCACAGCCACGAGTCCTTGGAGCGCCGTGAGTTTTAAGCCTCACCAAGCCTATCACTCAAGTTACATCAAGCCTGTTCCTAAACCACCGTCAGGGATCAGAAAGCAAGTGCCTTCTGCAGGTGCAGCGTGCTGGGGTCCGGTGGCAGGGGCAGCACACAGGTGACCCTGCAGCCCAGTCCTGCAGTCCAGCTTTCATCTCCCTATGTTCAGCTCAGCACAGGGTGAGGGACACAGGATAGAGGCTGATGCCAAATCCGTGCCCTTCATGCTCCAGCGAACCAGAGCTGCAGCTACGGCTGAGGCCAGGCAGACTGCCCGGGTCCACCCCCGCCAGCCCAGCAGCAAACGGCAATTTTGCAGACTCAGAAATAAAACATAAGCAAAAGGAAGGCTGGGGCAACCCAGCCTAACTGGGGCTGCGGAACAGGGAACAGAGGCAGCCCTGTTGCCCTCTGTGGTCAGTGGTGAGGGTGCCTTCAGAGGGCAGCGGTGAAGGCTCCAGAAGGCATAGAGTCTGCAAGGGACACTGGACCCGAGGGCAGGACTCACAGCTAATCAGAAGGATCTGCGCCTTCGCATTCCTGAGTAGTGCCTAACTGCCTTCAAATATTAAAATAAAGAAGATTCATGTGGAAAGACAGACTCCTGTCATGCTCCTCTCCCTCTGGAGGAAAATACTACAAGCCACCACCTGCCTATTCAGCACACTCCCTGCTCTGTTCATCTGACGCGGTTATTTCCAGCTGGTACAATTTTCAGTCCTTTGAAAACTAGATTCAATTGACTTTTAACCACCAGGTAAATCGGGGAGACGTATATCTGCTTGCCTGCATTATTTCTATTATATTCAGAACACTCGTGGGGTTTTATCCCTGAAGGGTTGTGATTTAAACTTAATAACAGATAGAAATACTGGAAAGTAATATTTGACAGACATAAGGACGTGTTCAAGACTGCATGCACCCCATCCAGCTCAACTTGAATCCGTCTAAACAAATTCCAATGTTATTGCAGAGCTTTCTGCCCAGCTTTACACGCAGCAGTGCTGGGGAAGAGCCGTGGGGGGGGTGTGGGGCTGCAGGAGCCGCTGCACTGAGTTGTCAAAAGCAAGAAGGCAGCTGATGGCAGGCTGGGGGCTCAGCAAGCACGACCGCTGCAGGGAAAGGGATAGTAACGTCCTGGGTTTGCAGAGGGACTCGGGCTCACTGGGGCTTCAATCATTTGAAGCCGTGCAAACCCACGTCCAAACTGCCAAGGGAGAGCGGGCCAAGAAAACACGCAGCACTTCAGCAGAGGCAACACTGACCTTGGCAAAGAAGGGCACTTCCCAGCCCTCTGCACCCCCAAGCCCCGCTGCAAGCACCAGTCCCTGGAGGTGCACGAGCTTATTTCAGCCTGCAGTCCCCGTGATGTTCACAGGCAGGGGACCTGGACCACCACAGGCTCCTCAGCCCTCCTCCTCCTGAATAGAGCCAGACCTCCAAAGGCTGCCAGTGGCATCTTCCACTCGATTAGTCGCTGCTTGGTCTGCAGCAGCACAAACTCTTGGCACAGGCACCGACCAGGTCATATTCAGAATGCCCCGTTGATGGTTTGCAATGAAGAAGAAAAAACCCAGACCTCTGCAGAAGTTGCTTTTACCTGGCCGGGCTGAGCTGTACCCCACCTCCATCCTTGCCGGTGATGCCAGGACCTGTGGGACCTGCTTGCTCCCCACTGCTCGCGCTCCACACGGAGATCCCGCAGGACTCAGCCTGACATGACCTCTTCTAATTGCCTTAAAGGGGAGGTCAGGCCTGAGCATGAACTCCTCGATGAATGGCACCTTACCCAGCAGAGCTGTCTATAGATTCAGGTAGCAGTGTCTGAAGGTGGAAGGTTATTGCTTCCCCACACAAGCACCAGGCGCTCACCCTGAAGGAAAATGTTACCTCTCTTGATGGGAGCAGGTCCAAGATGAGACCTGCTCCCCGATGGGGACATAATTTACTGTGGCACCTTATGGCTCCCTGGGGCAAAGCCAGTCCTGCCGTCGAGTCATCGTCATAACACAAGAACACACACCTCTGCCATGCAAAACTGAACAAAGCAAGGGGTGCGATAACATCCACTGAAAAGGAAATAAATGTGGTGATAGCATGATAACGCCACTCGCCAGCGCCATGGAACAACACTCTCCTAGCATCTATCAACATTCTCATAGCATCTACAAACAACAGCATTGTCTTTTCAGGATCAAGAGGCAGCCAATTTAGATGCTTAAATTTATTACAAAAGTGAGATCCTTTAAAAGAAATGAAACATTATTTATGGTTGTATGTACTTGCTGCTGATGCTCTGAATAAAGATAAGCCACTGAAAGGATGGACACGTGGAGGTGTGTCACCGAGCACATGGGACAGGTGCAGTTCACTGCACTCCAGCTGTTTTAGCACAGTGGTTTCTTAAGTGTGTAAAAATCACTATATTCTTCATTTTAATAAGTCGGGTCAATTTTATTCCTACTTCACCCCAAAGCCACTGGGAACTGAAAGGCAGAAGTCAACTATGTCTTTCCCAACTATGGAAAAACGTGGGGTATGAGAAATGGCTACACCCTGAAAGGACGTGAGGACCAGAGTGACCGTACTGTCTTTGCTGTATTATTGACATGCTGGAAATGCAAAGCATACTTAGATAAACATTGTTTTCCATATGTATCCAGCACATGCATTTAACTGTTAAAAACAGTTATAAAAATTCTATTTTCAGGCCTTTTTAATTGGAATTCAGTTTCCATCCAAATGCTCTGTGACCTACCATGTGTTTAAAAATTACTCATATGGTAAATAGGAAAGCTGCCATTTACCTTATACTAACAGAAAAGCTTAAAAAGCAAGGCTCAAACGTATTGTGAGACACAGTATTGCTTAAATAAAAATGTTCTGATAGACGAACTTCATCAGTGAAATGAAATACAGGATTTAGTGAAAAAGCTTAGAGTTGGTAAAGAAAATCATCAGTTGTTTCAAACTCAAACGAGAATCAGCCTTAAGCATATCTACTGAGAAAACAAAAGGCAAACAACTATTAAAATTGATTATTTAAGTGTTTCTTGCTTACGTAGCTGGTGTTGCTCCACATAAATCCTCATCACTATGGGGAAACTTTAAATTCAGGAGCAAGAAGCAACAAAGACCAAGCAGAGGAAAGACTGCTCTAGGAACTCACTTTCTGACTGAAGCACAAGCACTGAAGCACAAAAGCACCACCTCCTCTCCCCGCCTTTGGAAGCAGAACATTATTTTTTGACTTTTTCTGTGCTTACATATGATATTCGTAGGTTGTCCAGGTCTCCAAGGGGAATCTGAGGACTCTGGACAGTTTTTGAAGCGCACAGGCAGCTCTGCTCCCTGCCTGTCAGTGCGGCATGGGCTCCGTGCTGAGATGCACGAGGCCAGCAAGGACCGGGGCTCAGTCTCTTTGCCCTGTTTGGGTGCCCTGGTGCAGACAGGGTCACCTCTGCTACCTCCTCCCACGGCACTTCGTGCACGAGTCCTGACCTGGGACTAAGATGCATGAGCAGATTCGTAATGTGAATGTCGGGATTGTCCTTGGCAGGGGTAGGAGCTGGACTCGGTGGTCACAGAATTATAGAACTGCCTGGTTGGAAAAGGCCTTTGAGATCATTGAGTCCAGCTGTATCTGCCCACTGCTAAACCAGACCCCTGAGAAACTTGTCCACCAGTCCTTTAAACCCCTCTAGGGATGGGGAGTCCACCACCTCCCTGGGCAGCCTCCGCCAGGGACTGAGAGCCTTTTCAGTGAAGAAGTTTTCCCTGATATCCAATCTGAACCTCCCCTGGCGCAACTTGTGGCCATTTCCTCTCGTCCTATCTCTGTTACCCTGTCACAGCCTCCTTTCAGGCAGTTGTAGGCAGGGATGAGGTCTCCCCTCAGCCTCCTCTTCTCTGAGCTAAACAACCCCAGGTCCCTCAGTCTCTCCTCATAGGACTTGTTCTCCAGCCCCTCCCCAGCCTCGTTGCCCTTCTCTGGACGCGCTCCAGCCCCTCAATGTCCTTCTTGGAGTGAGGGGACCAAACTGACCCCAGCACTCGAGGTGCCGCCTCAGCAGCGCTGAGCACAGGGGCACAATCCCCTCCCTGCTCCTGCTGGCCACGCTGGGTCTGACACAGGCCAAATGCCATTGGCCCTCTTGGCCACCTGGGCCACTGCTGGCTCATGTTCAGCCGCTGTCAAACCAACACCCCCAGGTGCTTCTCTGCCAGGCAGATGATCCTTGGGGGCCTCTTCCAACTCAAGTCATTCTGTGATTTTGTAACGTGAGCAATAACAAAACCAGCCAGGACATTCCCATTTATCATCCCGCGTGTCTTTGAGGATTTTTTGCTTTATAAGGATCTCTCACGGCTCGTCCCATTTTTACCATCTCAGATTTGCTTCCCCTCCCTGCCCTCAGTATTTCAATTCCCCTACACCACGCATTTCCAGGAGCACGTTCTCGCTCTCCTGGCTGAAGGCGGCAATTGCTCGTGCCAAGTGTGGATCTCTGAGCAGCAGCTGGCAGGCAGCATGTCCCAGCACAAGGCCTTCACCTGTTCACAAGAAGCTTGGAGTTGTAGCAAATGCTATTTTTGGGCCATTGCCAACCTCATACCCAAGGAAAAGGATCCTAAACATAACCGGGCTATTTCTTCTCTCCTGCCCTGGCACGCAGCAGGAGGTGTGTGTCGCGGGGGGAGCCCCATCTCCGTGACCCTTCACTAGGGATTTTGTGGCTGCTGCTGTTTTGGCAGCTGCTGCTTCACACAAATGATGAAAAATGAATTTGGTATTGTGCAGCTTAGGGGAAAACCTGCAATTTGTGCTGAAAGAATGCTACAGAAACACAGGACCTGAACATCAACAGATATGTTGCCCCAACACCCCCACCCATGTGTCGCACACGACAACCCTGAACCCTGTACCAGGGGTACCAGAGCTTTAGATCTTGCTGTCAGAGCCTGCAGTCTGTCAGGGTGACTTTGTCTTGAAAGCTAGGATGGCAGTAAAGATGAAAAACAGTTTTGCCATTTCCTCCCTCTGCCCTCAAACCATTTATCCCCAGCAGGACACAGTGTGCTTGCTCCCAGCGCACGGCTCTCATTCCCAATCCTTGCGTGCCCACCAGCCGAGAGGTACCCAAAATGATTGCTTTCCCATGGGATCAGGCAGCCGGACGCTGGGGAAGAAACGCCTCTCAGGCACAATGGAGAGGCAGCAGGTATTAAAGAAATCTCATGAAATCCCTGCCTGTAGCTCAGCTGGGGCAGGCGCTTCCCCATTTTCCTTCTAAATTGGAGGCATATTGATTTGATGGTGGACTTTTCAGTTGGATGGTCACATTCAGACAGCAGTGGTCAATGGCTCGATGTCCAGATGGAGATCCATGGCAAGCAGTGTCTGTCAGGGGTCCGTACTGGGACCAGCACCATTTAGTATTTTCATTAATGATACTGACAGCGGGTTCGAGTGCACCCTTGAGCAAGTTTGCAGATGGCACCAAGCTGAGTGGGGCTGGTGTCACACCAGAAGGACGGGATGTCATCCAGAGGGACCTGGACAAGCTGGAGAAGTGGGGCTGTGGGAACTTCATGAGGTTCAACAAGGCCAAGTGCAAGGTCCTGCACCTGGGTCAGGGCAACCCTTGGTATGAATACAGGATGGGGGACGATGTGATGGAGAGCAGCCCTGCGGAGAAGGACTTGGGGTGCTGATTGATGAGAAGCTCCACACGAGCCAGTAATGTGCGCTCACAGCCCAGAAGCCAGTGGTGTCCTGGGCTGCATCCAAAGCAGCAAGGCCAGCAGGGCAGGGAGGGGATTCTGCCTCTCTGCTCTGCTCTGGTGAGACCCCACCTGGAGTCCTGTGTGCAGTTCTGGAATCCCCAACATAAGGAGGAGATGGAACTGTTGGAACGGGTCCAGAGGAGGCCACAAAGATGGTCAGAGGGCTGGAGCCCCTCTGCTATGAGGCCAGGTTGGGAGAGTTGGGGTTGTTCAGCCTGGAGAAGAGAAGGCTGCGGGGAGACCTCATAGCATTCTTTCAGCACCTGAAGGGTCTCCAGGAAAGCTGGGGAGGGTTTACAAGGGCCTGGAGTGACAGGACGAGGAGGGGTGGCTTTAAACTGGAAAGGGAAGATTTAGATTGGACATTAGGAAGAAATTCTTCATGATGTGGGTGGGGAGGCACTGGCACAGGTTGCCCAGGGAAGCTGTGGCTGCCCCATCCCTGGAGGTGTTCAAGGCCAGGTTGGATGGGGCTTGGAGCCCCCTGATCCAGTGGGAGGTGTCCCTGTCCATAGCAGGGGGTGGAACTGGATGATCTTTAAGGTTCCTTCCAACCCAAACCATTCTATGATTCTATGATCTTAAGACAACCAGAAATCTGGCAAACAGCACCAGTCTTCCTCTAGGATGCTCAGTAATGCAGGTTGTGCACAAGGACCTGAAAGAGTGACAGGATACAGGTGGCAAACACTGAACTGGAAGTGTTGAGCAGATGAAACCAGGAGGGTTTTAATGGGTATAAGTAGCTTTTTTGAGCTTTGCAAATAAATAAATAAACAAACCCAAAGTAATCTGATTTTTTAGAAGGTCAATGCTAAGTAATTTATTTCTACTTGTCCACTTCCATGGGCTTTCCCCAGACTTCCCGACGAAAACACTCACTGCTGTTCTCTAAGAAATTTCAGCTCAAAGAGTTATTTGTAAAGATCATGGCTACCAGCTGACAGGAAAGTCAGATCCCAATCCCTGATCCTAATAAAAACCTTACACACTTCCGCCTAACATTGTATGGATAAAGTGACAGAAAAATGACTAAACCCAAAGCACCAGTTGTGGATCGCATTCTGCACTTCGCATCCATCTGGCAGTAGTGTAAATCCCATCTGGTAAAGGAAAGTGGGCAAACCAGGCCTTTTATTTTAGACAGAGGTGTGGGCAACCAGGGCAAAACGGATCTGCCACCACCTCAGCATTCTCAGCCCCTCTTGCCTAAAGCGCTATACACATTCCTGAAGAGAGGGGAAATGGGCTGCTTTTGGCCTTTGCTACAAAATCAGCACTCTGGGAGGGTTTCCTGAGGTTTTTGTGACTCAGTTCCTGCAAGGCTGTGCTACAACAGCAACGTGCCAGGTTACCTGCAACTCCAGGGAGTGCTCTTGTGAGAGACAGGAATGGTTGGCACCTCCTGGAAGACCCTCCATCCTGAAGGAATGGGTTGGGGGAGGCAGAGGGAAGAGAAGGATCTGTGACTGGTCATGTACCCCACATCCTATTGGATAAGCGATGCTTCAGAAGGAGGAGAATTCAGAAAGCAGGGACTAGAATAAAAATCCAGTGGGTCAAGAGCCTACACCAATGTGGGGGGGGGAAATATGCTGCGTGTTGGTATGTCAGGTCTTTTCTTTCCACTGATACCATGACTGTGGTTGCTCTGCCAGCTTGCTTTACCCACCAAACTGGTTACAGGCAGGATTGTGGACATTGAGCTGGAATCTTTACCATTCAGAAGATTTATGAAAAACATTCTGCTTTGGTCCCCTTAAAAATTACACCGTTCTCCTCTTTTATCTATCTTAAGTGTCAAGAGAGTGTGATGTTAATGAGATGTACAAAGGCTTTTGGGTAGCTGAACAGTTTTATAGTCCCACATTGATAAATTAAAGCATTTGTCACTGTTACCACATTAATGTTTCTTCCTGAGATCAAAGTCTGGATTTGCTGCACCGAGTAGTCGTGTCCTCTGCTGTGCGTTACCACGCGTTACCTTCCGAGGAAATGAATTGCAATTCCCTGTTTTTAAGTTCACGGTTTAATCACACCCTGGTTCCCATCTCTGCTGATCGCCATCTCCACATGCAGTATGCAAGTAACTTTTTAGCATGGATTTTCTTTTTGCTACCTGTGTGAAACACCTGAATATCTTGTTTCAGGAGAACTACCAGCTTCAGGCTCTGAAAGGCTGCTTCTGCAGTAAAGAATACAGACAATTTCCTTCCTCCTCAAACTCTGGATTCAGTCACGGTCATTTACATTTATATAGCACCTTTCATCCCTGAAGATCCCAATGCACCTTACAAAAGCACCCTCTCTGTAAACAGAAGCTGTATAAATACACACAGCTACACAAACAGACACAGCAATCCCATCCCCGACTGCTGAAACGCCTCTCTCCGCGTGTATTCCCAGCACACTCGTGGCAAGCCAGCTCTGCACACTCTACATCATATCGCCATCAAGGAGGGAAATAAGGCAGTGTGATTTAGAGGCATGCCACTTCCCTGCTGGGGAAATGCGAGGAATCTAGGCAAGCAGCAGAGCAGCTTTACAGCCTGGGTGACTGACATCTCCTTGGTGCGCTGCTGCATAGGTTAAAATGAGGTAAAGACTGATTTGCGGTGAGTTATACCTCACTTATTCTGCACGATCAGAGTCTGTAGAAGTCCAGGTTTGCTGCTCCCTTCCACTGGTCGGTGACCCCTTAAGCTGTTTGTTTCGTAAAACTGAAAAATACCTGCTAACTTTGTAATGAAAACGTAAGGGAAATAAACTCCCCTCTCCCCGACAGCAGGTCCTGCCAATCTGAGGATGGAGGAGAAGGAAGAACCCCAACATACCTGAGACACCTTTCGGACCACGTCGCTGCCCACAAGAAAGCCCTGTGCATAGGAGCGTGCTGCGATGAAGGCTCGGGTTGCCTTCACCTTCAGGTCCCTGGGAACTTCCCCAAAGGGTTTGTGCTGCTCCGCGTGCTTCACCATGCAGTCCAGGTACTCATCTGTGATGTGGTACTGGGGATTCATCAGCTTGAAGAGCCGCTCCAGCAAGCGTGTCCAGAACTCATTGAGGGCCTCTTCCAAGTTGATGTTGGAGCCCCGGTAATAGCGGCGTAGCTCGCTGTACAAGTCCTTGAAGACCTTCATGTTTTGAGTGTACAATTCTCCGTACATGCTTGGAAAAGCATCATAAAGGGCCTTTTCTGACTTGTTCAACAAATCCTGGAAATAACCTGAAGAGAAAAGAAAAAGGAGACAGTGATGCATCAGTTAGACAAGCAGGAATCCAACGGGGTGCACTGTTTGGCAGTACAACCGAACGCCCTGAGGAAAGAGAGCCCTAAGAGAGCTTTTCCCACAACCAACCTTACCCACACTCTTGAGCCCTAGCAGAGAAGGCTGAAGGAGGAACACCCTGTTGCCAGTGCCACATAACTACGCTCTGAGCCTCTCTGCCTGTTCTGGCAGCTTCACCTGGAGCCAAATCTGATGTTCTTCTCAGAGCGTGTTTCCCAAAGACTTCTTGTGTTGTTCCAGCAGCAAAAGGCCACACCGATACCTGCAGAACACATTTCCCCCAGTCAGTCCCTAGCCAGGCATCACACCAGCCAGGGCTCACGAGCATTGGATTGATGCAGACACATCCAAATGTAGCTTGCAGAAACCCTAGAGCAGCCCCATGTGGTTATCACCAAATGCAGTTCTGCTGCCCGGCTTGGCATGCGGAGCCCTGTATGTAAAGTGCCACCAAACTCATTCTGACATATTGCTGTCTACATGGAAGGTGGTAAAAATTTACTCCTGCAGTGCTCACTGTGCACATGACGAGTTCCTAGGCTCAAGTTAACAGAGAACATTTAAGGGCATGTGCCAGAATTCAGGCACACAGAAGATGTGCAAGCAGCTCCTGGAGCCTCAACCTTTACTCATAGGGCGAGAAATGCAAGACAAGTACTTGACACAGTAAGAAAGGTTTGTACATAATAGAAGATGCCAAGCAGTTACTAAACAACCACATCACCCTTAAGCACGTTAATAGCAAAAGAAAGTAATTTTTGTATTTCTGCCAAACCACACCATGACGGAATTTTTAGTGGACTCCACGTGAAGACTCCAGATAACAAAATCCTTGAGTCTGGCCTCAACATTGTGTCCCTGAACACATCACTCATTTTTGGCCAAGTACCAAGTGTAATCCCTGGTGCTTTCTCAGTCTGCCTAAACCCACAGAAGATTCCTGTTGGTGTTCACCAGGGCCAGCGTGTGAGGCTGCCCCTCTCAGCAGCACACGACTGTATAAACTCCCACCGATGTCCAGCGGGATTATTAACACCCTGGACACAGGTGATTTTCAGGCGAACACATAAGATGTCAACTGCTTTATGAAAAAGAGAACTTAGCTGCTATTTATCTATGGAATTTCTTAAACCATTGTAGAGAAAAAGTGGAGTTCCATAGCCTAATCAAGGACCATCTGGAGGTGTTTAACAGACGGGTGGATGAGTTCCTTAGGGACAGGGTTTAGTGGGGAGACAGGCACGGCTGGACTCGATCTTGGAGGTCTCTTCCAACCTTATGATTCTATGATTGGCACATAAGTTGACATTTGTTAAATGCCACTAAAAGCACTGTAAGCACACAAGGACTCCTGGGCGCCGCTCTGTCAGTGGAGGTCTGTCCTGTGACAGAACTATCAATAGTACCAGCCACACCAGAATGAACAATAAACCATTTCCCACATGGTTTTGTTTAGGTATAAACAGCTGGTTTTAGACACCAGGTTCAGTGGTTGTAGAGGTGACAGAAATGTGACTGTCTTGCTACACTCAAGGGTGACCACGACAGATTGGATTCCACCCTTACCAACACCTGTAGGCATTTCCCTCCTCCCAGCTGCCTTCAGGCTCTCTGAGACTGCACAGTGGGGAACTCAAAGCAGGACCAGCCTGATTGAATTTACCGATTTACATATGCACGTGTAATCGTCATTTAAGTCAATGAGAGGAAAAATAATTTAAATAATAATTTCATTTCAATTACATTTATACTTTTTAGAGCCTTTTTGCAGCAAACCCGATTATACTATTCTTTAAATCTAAGTTACTATTCTTTTTTTGGTGATGTATGATAAGCTCTATTTGGAGGGAAACTGTTATTCAATTAAAATCAAACAGCATGTCTTCAGGTACATAAATTAACTTCACTGTGCTAGGCATATAGGAGAAGAAAGAAAACCTGAAAGCTGTGTATTGCATGTACAAAGCTTTACGAAACAAAGTATTTTTTTGAGAGAAGGACACTGACTACAATTAAACACCTCTAAAGTTTTAGAACTAGTACAACCCATTGTCATAGCCCTCATTTTCATGCACAGACTGGAAGGGCCATGAACAATCTCTTGTTGGCTTCTCAGATTTGAACGAAGCTAAAACTCAACAAGCAGATTGAGCAAGTGAAAAGAACTTCTGCACCTGCACCACAAGCTGCTAATACTGAAATGTGTTGTTTCCTTATTTTAACAAACTCGAGCGGTTTGGCCATCGCTGGTCCCAAAGATGGCGGCACGGGGCACTTTTTCCCATGACAAAATTATCACTCTGAACTGCAGGGTGCTAATACAGGTGAGAGCTTTCATTTTCCCAAAAGGCCTCATCTACACTGAATAATACGGAATTCAAAATTGGCAAGCATTACTGGCACACAGACAGCACCCAGCCTGCTAACCCCGATTCTTCTGCAAAGTGCTTGAGCATCCCCTCTTACAGCCACGGCTCCACCCTCAGCGTAGCAGTCACCTTCCCATTTCTAGGAAATTTTGGCTACTCCGCCAACAGGTGAGAGGCTGCAAGAGGATGATTTACAAGTTGGGAGCTTCTCATCCAGCAGTTCATTCCCACCCTGGCATCACTTGAGAGTCTGGGCTAAGGAGACCACAGTGGAGTGAGCGGGTGTCAGGGCTGCCACAGCCCTGTCTGGCACTGCTGTGAGCTCACTCGTGGCTGATCCTGCTGCAACGGCACCATTTCTTGTCGCCTGGTCACCTTCCCCTGCAGCATCTCATAGAATGGTTTGGTTTGGAAGGGACCTTAAAGATCATCCAGTTCCAACTCCGGTGCCATCCTCCAAAGGGGCTCACTCCTGGGCTCACTCAGATAGACAATCTGTCCTAGTAGGACACTTTTTCCAGTCTAACTTATCTGAGGTGGCTTCATTTTGTTCGTTGCCACAGCCTTCCTAGCTGTACAATGAACTGAAATGGCATTCACCTACAACAGATGCAACACACAAAGCTTCTCTGATGTTGATGAGATAATCTAAAAGCTGCTCTGTATCGGCACTGTATCAGCATTCCAAGTGCTACTGGTTCCTCATTCACAATTTAATTAAACTAAGCTCAAACTCTCTTTCTTGTATAATGAATGCGCTTTTTTCTGTGACAAGTGACACCAACTGAATAAATTGCTCAGCAATCCAGGTACATCATGCAGCTTTGGCACTTACCATCAGGAGGAAGAAAACACCAACAAAGGCAGCCCAATTTGTCAATGCAAGGTAAAATGACTTTCTTTGTATTGCTACAGAAGAAACAAGATGTATACCTTTCTGTCAAAAAGATGGGAAACTGCTCTCGAAAAAGTCCAGCTAATTAAGAGTTGATGAACTGTTACTTCTCACCTAAGTGAGAGAACACCAATTACAGTCAACTCGTTTGTCGCTCGTTCTCACAAAATTCTTCTGGATTTCACAGACTGAGAAAAAATATATATCTACATTACCTAAGGAAAATTAATTAGCAATTAAGCCTCAATTTGTTTGTGATGAATAACAGACCTGGCAGAGAATTTAAATGCCCATTTCGCAGCATCAGGAAGAACTAAGAAGTGTGGTTTGTCAAGAGGGACGCACAGAAGCTTGTGCTAACTGCCCTGGTCCTCAGGATCTCAGCCTGCACGGCTCACACACTCAGCACAGGTACCCAAACGAACACTGCATCTTCTTGACACTCCCTGCCTACTCATATCCAGTCTTCTAATATATTTAGACGTACGCCATAGATCAAGGATGCGCATGGTCTCGGGATAAAAAAACTTGCAGAACCACAGTTCAGGCATCTGTCCTTCTTGATTTCAGAGAGAGGCAAATATTTATTCTAGGGGAAGCACCTCATTACCTCAGCCTAGGTCTGCATTTGTGCACTGTGGCTCTGTTAACCTTGAGAATGGCAGGGTTGGAGGCAAAGGGCTTGTGAGGAGCCAGGGCTGGAGCTCTAAGGCCCTGGCTTGCTGCAGGAGTCCCTGCTGCACTGTCATCCCTGGGACAATGTGTACAAACACGGGAGGTGGCCTGCAAAGGGCTGGCTTCTCTCTGAAATGATGCACTTGTTTCCACTGAGTCACAAGAAAGCTGGAAAACCATGGGTGTTCTCATCTTCTGCCAGCCTCAGAAATTTGACAATGGAGGTGGACAAAGCAGAGATAGCTCCCTGCAAGTCACCTGCTGAATCCACGGCTGGGCTTGCCCTCTTTCAAAAACACTTTTCAGCAGCCACGGAGCCCTTGCTTGCTGCTGCCACTAAGGGCTTCGCAACACTAGGGATTTTCTAATACCAGTAAGTCAGTCCAGTCAAACTCCATGGCCCCTGGGCCAACGAAAGGCACAGCTCCTCAGTCACAGCTCTCCCTACAGAGGGAACTGGGGCTGTTTAGCCTGGAGAAAAGGAGACTGAAGGGAGAAAGGGGGTTGTAGAGAGGTGGGTGCTGGTCTCTTCTCCCAAGTGACAGGTGACAAGACGAGAGGAAACGGCCCCAAGTTGTGCCAGGGAAGGTTCAGATTGGACATCAGGAAAAATTTCCTCACCAAAAGGGTTCTCAGGCACTGGAAGCACTCAGGGAAGTGGTGGAGTCCCCATCCCTGGAGGGATTTAACAGCCAGGTAGATGAGGTGCTCAGGGATCTGGTTTAGCAGTGGACAGGTACGACTGGACTCAATGACCTCAGAGGTCTTTTCCAACAAAACAACTCTGTGATACTTCACGCACTGCAAAAGTATTTAAAAGAAAATAATTGAAATGGGAGTCTGCTTTTCTTTTATTGTTAGCAATGTCTCTCACTCCCCAGCTCAGAAACAAGACAATCAGCTTTGCTCAAATCAAATTTGTGTTTTGGCGGACTTTGAAAAACTTCCTGCCTCAAAAACTTAAATGCCAGACTGTTAGAAGCAAAAAATTGAAAAGTTCTTATAACTGAGAGAATCCCACAACCCTGATCGCTATTTCTCTTGCTGTTGTAGTGACAAAAAGTTACTTATCAGATAATTAAGTTTTCTACCAAAATCTATAACCGTTGCAATCAGAAAGATTATAAATCCCCACTCATCCCCCTGCTTCACAGCTTCCCAGTGTTCACAGCTCAGATTTTCACAGTTTCCACATTTTCACAACTCTGGATTCAAATCAGGAAGCTGTGAGCAGCGAAGCAGCAGGGACTGGCAGTTTCTTTCTGAAGAAAGTTTTGAGTTTCCTCTTCCTCACACCCCCACATCTCGCCAGCAGTAAGTAGTTTATCCAAGCTCTTTGATGCCATTTGATCACTCAACATCTGGAACACACTGGGACTTCTTCAACTAATATAATGATGGAGTGGGAATGGATGCAAGGGGGAATCAAGAGGCCACTAATGGAAGAGCATCCAAATGCTCTTTGGGGACACAGCAGATCTGGCTTTCTTCAAAAGCCATCAAATTCTGGAGGCATATAAGAAGAAATATGAGAATTAGAGAAAGGTGACTGAATTACTTTCGATCTGAATGTTCTTAAAGCCTTAAGCAGAAAACTGCAGTAGAAAAAGTCTTAAGCACAATTGGATCAAGAGTAGTACCAGATTGGAGGAGATGAGGGAGGAAAACATATTGCTCAGATGATGCCATTAATTCCAAAATCAGATTTTAAGAAGAAAACTTTTCTTAAAGGAAGGTTTAGCATCATGTGATTGAATTTAGGGAAGACTCCAGGCAATCAACTCTATCTACATTTAGAAGTCAGGCATAAGAGAAGGGTAAAGGCATCAGGGTGAAGGGCTTAAGATAGAAGGAAGCCCATGGCAGATGATACCGGCAACCTGTCACTTTTCCTTGGAGCAGCAGAAGTGGCACTCAGGGCTCTGTCTTGTCTCTGCCTTCAGCTCCAAGCTCTCCCCTATTTCTTCTTTTCTCAATAGCAGACTGCTCCACACTAGGACAGCAAAATTCAATTTTGCTTATGCTTCTGAACAGCCTTGAGTAGTCCCTGCAGGAACTCCTAGGCGGCAGCCATGCAGTGCAGCGGGGCTCTGCTGCTGCAGGACTCCTGGCCTCGTGCAACTGCGACAAAATTTCTATAGCAGTGGGGCAAGCTAGAAACTCTCCTGCTGGCTGCACTGCTACGCATAGCGACTGAGGTTTGTGGGCTAAGGGCCTTGTAGGGCAGCCATAAACTTCTAGGACAGCTAGAGGTGGGAGCAAAAATGTGAGGAGGAAGAATATTATAATTATAATTTCTTGAGTTTGAGCAAGCACATGAGCCTACGGTGGAATTCACACGGGGCCAGAGCCATGGAGTGTCTCTGCAGCTCTGAAGGGAGCCTGGATGAACTATGTTCACCATTAACATCAATATCATGTTTCAAGAAGATTTGACTAAGAACTGGAGAGAAAAATAAGTGACTCTGTGATGTCCTGTACTGCAGTAAAAGCAGGGAAAGAAATAACACGGGGATGTCTGCTAAAGCAGAGCTCCCTCTCGGGGCCAGCCCTGCTGGTCTGAGGCACAGGATTTCCCTGGGCTGAATTCCCATTTAATACATTGCTGCACATCCCAACATCAATTTGCTTCTCCAGTTCGTTTTAACACTGTCCTTCCAGTCAAGCTACTATTAGGAGAATAATTCAGCAACAGATTTAAGCCACTGAAATCCAAATCTAATGCATTCACGTTTATTTTATTCACCTCAGCAAGCACGGTGATATTTTATTTATGAAATTGTTATTACTCATCATTAATTGAAGTACTACCCAAGCCTGTGCTGAAGAGCTGATATCAATACCAGAGCAGCGACACGCCCCGCTTTGTACCCTCGCTGGGTGCTGCCAAAGGAAATAATCATGGTGAGACCAAGTGTCTTAGGCTCAGCATTCATGCTGCCTTGCTGTACAAGCGAAGGTACAGAATCATAGAATGGTTTGGGTTGGAAGGGACCGTGAAAGTCATCCAGTCCAACCCCCTGCAGTGAGCAGGGACATCTTCAACTCAATCAGGTTGCTCAGAGCTACGTTCCACCTGACCTTGACTGTTTCCAGGGATGGGGCATCCATCATCTCTCTGGGCAACCCTCAGCACAAAAATTTCTTCCCAATATCTAGTCTAAACTTCTCTTTTAGTTTAAAACATCATCCTTGTCCTATTGCTACAGGCCCTGCTAAAAAGTTTCTCCCAATCTTTCTTGTCAGTCCCCTTGAGGTACTGAAAGGCTGCAATTAGGTCTCCTTGGAGTCTTCTCCAAGCTGAACAACGACAACTCTCTCACCTTCTCCTCAAAGGGGAGGTGTTCAGGCCTTTGATCGGTTTCGTGGCCTCCTCTGGACCCGCTCCATCAGGTCCATGTCTTTCCTGCGCTGAGGGCTCCAGAGCTGGATGCAGGACTCCAGGTGTGGTCTCACCAGAGCAGATTAGAGAGGCAGAATCACCTCCCTCGACCTGCTGGTAACTTTCCCCTCTTCTGACCTGACATATTCTCCAGTCCCCTGACCACTGTATTAACTCTTCTCTTCACCTCTTCTCACTGGCATTAACTTTGCTTAACTGTGGGTGGTCAAAAATACAAAGAGCATCTCCTATTCTTCACTGGAAATAACACTATGAATACCGCAAGGACGGCACTTACCTTTCTTAGGAATACATCACATTAGCATTTCACAGACTTCCTGCCTCCAACCGGTACATGCCCAACTCTCCTTTGCTATTTCCAACCTATTAGTCCCCAGCCGTACGCCTCACTCTGGAATACTGGATCTCATCCTGCTTCTGCTGTGTTGGTCGTCACGGCTTTCCACTGTCCTCTCCAATAGTGGCAGCTTTTCCCAGTACTGTGTTATCAATTAATCTCACGAATGCCTTTCTTACCATTTGTGCTAACCAAGCAGGGCTCTAGGTCTGTCTTTGAGAACCACAACAGGAACCTCCCTCCAGCCCAGGAGCTCTTCTTTCAACACAATGTATTGCTACCTCCCCTTTAGCAAGTTTTTCACCTGATAATTCCTTCCTTAATTTCCATCTTCTTTATCTTAACTGAAGGCACAGATGCAAATGTCTTTGAAGTCGCCTGAGATTAGATGAGTTGATAGCACACACCTCCTCCCCATCCCAGCAACAGTGAAACAAGCAGCTAGGTAGGATCTGACCTAATCTCTACAACAGCTGGCTTTGGGTAGGAGCAAAAGATGGCCTACCTTAAACTGGTTTTAGAGTGGGATATACAGCAGCCAGCTTGTTTCTTTTGTTAGGAATAAAAAGAGCCTTTTGAAAAGAAAAAAAAAACAACAAAAAAACTTTTCCCTGCAAAAGAAAGTTGTCGGAAGGGGAAGAAAAAGTGTTTTGGAACACGGCTCTGCTAGAGAGAGGCCCAGGGTCAAGGACCTCCAGTCACTCCTAAAAAATAAGGGGAGCTTTTTCTGCCAGGTCTTGGATAACATTTTCATACTTGTTATGCAAGCTCTGTCCCTGTCTGACAGTGTTCTTAATGGCAGGCAGAGAGGTGTAATTATTTGCATCTAGATTTATTCTGCATATTGCCCTCTCCTTTTTTTTACAGTTTGCTAAGGCAAGTGGGACTGGATCCCGCTGTCAAAAGAAGGGAGTAGAGACCGTTCCCTGGCTGGATACTTCTCCAGAGAGAAAAGATGACCCTACTTGAAGGGATAAAGATAAGACAGATATTCAGCTTGTCCACCTGGTGAGCACCATACCACTACTGCGTGTGCCAGGAAAGCCACTCAAGGCGACAGCAACAAGCCTGGCTGTCACGAGCGTGGTCACCAAGATGTTCCTCTGCCGCAGCAGCACCTCTCTCCAAAGCACGGCTAGTGAAGAAACCACTTTACACTTTGATGATCCTGATGAGCTCAGTATTACCTTCCAAATGTCTCTTGGAAACAGATCTGTGCAAACCTTAAGACATCCTTGAATTCAAGCTAATGTAATAATTTTGCAGCGACAA
This sequence comes from Neomorphus geoffroyi, assembly GCA_033558235.1. Taxonomy (NCBI): domain Eukaryota; kingdom Metazoa; phylum Chordata; class Aves; order Cuculiformes; family Neomorphidae; genus Neomorphus; species Neomorphus geoffroyi. The sequence continues at coordinate 9,046,996 of JAUMJM010000012.1, forward strand.
GAGTCACTTGGGGACGGGGGGCAAAGAAGACTATAAATTGTGTGACCGGCAGGGCACAACAACAGCGCCTGTGCGTGCGCTGCAGCGTCAGCAGGAGCAGCATCCCCACCTGTGGCCGCTGTGCCATCCTCCTCTGCCCGGTGGAAAAATCGCACGGACAGAGCAGAAGCAAGTGGCATGCACCTGCTGCAAAAGTGATTCCAGATGCCACATGACACCCTTGCAGACCCTAGGATATGAAATGCCATGAAATGTAACGCAGCTGACATCCAAGCCATTTGCCTCGGTGACTTCCCTATTGTTTAGGCTTGAAATTTCCATGTTCTGAAGCTCGCTGCAGTGCAACACCCAGGGCAGGAGGAGGGGTGCGTGGGGCAAGGGTGGCCCAGTGGCTGCTCTCAGCTGCATTTGTGGAATTGCACACGTGCTGTGTGTGTGGCCGTGCTCCATAGGTTGAAATAATACGGCAGGAGTCAGCTACCAAGGTGTGCCAAGGTTTGTGTGTGCAACTGCAAGGTCAAACAGCCTCCCGCGGTGCGTGCGAGCTGATGGCGCCTTGTGCACGCACAGAATGGTTTGGGTTGGAAGGGACCTTATGGCCCATTCTGTCCCAACACCTGCCATGGGCAGGGACACCTCCCACTGGATCAGGGGGCTCAAAGCCCCATCCAACCTGGCCTTGGACACCTCCAGGGATGGGGCAGCCACGATTCCTCCAGGCATGGTTGGACATACCCAAGTTCTGTGTTCCCATACAAGACTGAAAGACAACCTGCTCATATGCCAGATTTTTCACATCATTTCCTCAAACTTGGACCTGCAAATTTCAACTCTGTTCCCTGTACATTTCTTCAAATATGCTTTTGACTGAAGGCTATAAACCGATATGGCGCAACAAGCCACAGAAACCTGTCTCTTCTGGATACTCTGAATATTTACACATGAAGCTATCCCAGGTGACACCAAAGCTACACACTCTGGAGTCAGAGGCACGCGTGCAGCCCCTGAGGCAAGGTAATACTGTGTACTTGGGAAAGGCTCTAACTACAGGGTAAGGAGTCCCCTTACCCCTCAAAATCTGCCCTCTGAAAGGTTTCCCAGCCTTCTGTGGACCTGTCAGGTCCTTTTTGAGCCGAGCTAACTGCTGGGCTCTTGCCCTGAGCCCCACATTTAGTTACATTTTCTGGGGAAAAGTACTTCCCTCCACTGGTTTTAAATCCCTTCAGTACAACAGGCAAACCATAAACCTTCTAGTGTAAGAAATACAGAGTATTCACTCATTCTGTGCCATCTGTAAGTGTTTTCACAGACCTCTATCATACATCCGTGTCTCCACCAAGCTGAGGAGTCTTATCTATAAAAAGCAACCTAATTCTTTCATTTGCTTTGCCATTACCCTTTTCCTCCTCAGCACAAGCTCCTTCTGCTGGTGCACCAAGCTCAGAAAACTCTCCTGGTGCGAGGTCCTACGCTCCACGCTGAGATGCGTTGTGCTCCAGCCTGCCTGGTGAAGAACAAAGGGCCGTGCTGCAGGGTCCTGCTGCGAGAAAACCTACTGTAGGCTGAAAGCCCTTGCAGAAGGGATTTGGTCTGTTTGCATCCAGGGAGGGGAGAAGCAAATACGAGAGATGTGAATCTTAAGATTTTTTTTTCCCCACGTGTTCCTGGGATGGAAGCTGGCAAGAGATTTTAATCACGCTCCTTCTAAATATATCTGTGCTACGACTACAGACTTGCAGCAAATGATGAACTGCAAGTATTGCCCCAGCAGGCTCTTATCAAATAGATTTCACAGCAACCTCTTTGCAAGATAAGGACTGGGAAGGCACGTGGGTGGGATTCATCAAAGGGGAGTCAAGTCTGACCTGGTGGCTCAGTCCTCACTTAAGGAAGAAAAGGCACCTCCTACTTACTGAGGCGCTCACTTCAGCCTGAGTCTTAAAAGCCACTCATCTCTTTCTCTGGACTGTAGCGGGAGCTGGGATAAATAAGCGAGAGTAGGCTGCACTTTCGGATAAACGAAATTTTGCAAGACGAATTTTGCTCTTATTTTTTTCCTCTAAGAAAGCCCATATTTAAAGGCAAATCAAAAGCATCGCAGCTGTCACTCACAGGAATATGAAAGCTGATAACAGTAATTGCTAATATTTCCTGTTCCTTTCCAGGTTTACTCAGTGAGACCTGAAGGGCTCTGTTTTTTTAACAGTAAAATAAACTCAGAAGTATCTTACAATAATGAGGGCTGCTGGCAGTTCAAAAGGTGTAACACACACACTGGATCAATGCACAGCACAAACCTATCCAGCAGAGGTATTTTTCACTTCAGAAAGAAAAGCGTTCCTTTCCTTCTGCTGGAATAAACAACTGCTTATGCAGAAACATTTTCTCCCAGCTGCAGCCCAAAGGGCCACCACCAAGATAATCTCCTGGCGCCCCAGCCGAATGCCCACGTACCAGGCTGGTGACAAACTGCAGCAACACGGCACGAGTGAGAGAAGCAACAGAGCCGTTCAGGAGATGCCAGTTGCAAGTTGTCACATTTTCAACAACATCTTCCCAAGGAGCCTCACAGGCATCCACTTTGACTTTCTGCCCCTTTCAGCAAGTGTCATACAGCTGCCACTTCACAGGGTAACCTGCCAGAGCACAGCACCTCAGCCTCCTTCCCTCGCCTCAAATACGTACTGCTGAACGTTGAAAATAATCAAGCTTTTTGTAGCTTTCAGTACACACATTCTAACTCCACCCTTACTTATGACATATACCGTTATAACGAACCTGTTTGTCACTACGTCGGGCTCTCTGCAGTAATATTTTAATTGAGAAAACCATCAGTGAACGATTCTCTCCCTAAAATGAAATGCACTTCACTGTCTGCAAAAAAAGGAGAGGAGAAAACCCCATGGTTTGTGTCTCTCTGACACTTTCTTCGTTCAAAGAGGGACCTACACACTCAAGCATCCTCAGTGCATGTTTTTCAAGATCAGAACTCCTTGTTTAAATTTTCAAAAGCTGTAGGCTTCATACTGGGGCAGTGGGACCGAATTCACTTTGGCTTTTTATCCTTTTCAACAGTGTTGCCCTCCACTCAAACCGGCCTCCAGACAAACTGTTTATTATTGGGTTAATTAGGCCATGGGAATCTATGCTTGCCACTGCATTTCTGCAGCACAGAGTATCTAAGACACACAGTCCTGGGATCTCGAAGTAAACCGAGTATCTGACACGTGGGCTTTCCCAAAGGAGCAAGGAGGATAGAAATTACCAGCTGTGGGGATAATATTGTAGACGGGTGAGGTTGCAATGTTGTTATTGCAGGAGTTTATCTAAGTCTCTATAAAACTCTTAATCTCTAGTTTTCCCTCTTTTAGTGCTATCAGAAAAGAACTTGTCTCTTTGTAAAAATAACTTGCTTATGCCGTTCTCACTCATAGAACCAGTACGAAAAAAGGAAACAACTAAATATGAGAGAAGACAGGTACTGTTAACAGGCAACAGAAATATACAATATGTATGTATCTGACAGCTGGAAGTGCTATGAAGGTACATATATACCATAATATGCATGTCTGATATTAGAATAACAGGCAAACTAATGCCAATTGCTATTTTAATATAGCTGAAATATGAATATATTACCTACAGCTACCCTAAAATACTATTAAGGTATTACAACACCCTTTCAGAAATCAGGACAAGTCAGGAGGCTAGTGGGTACCAGCCCTCAGCCCTTCAGTGCCTGGGCATTATACTGGGCATAGCCACATGGTTCTTCTTTCCTCAGAAGACAGAGCAGTGGGTACTCTTCCCAAATCTTACGTGCTTGCTTTGAAAGAAGCAAATATTATAAATTGTTAAGGCAAAGGAATTCATGTTTCCTGGCAGATATTACAATAACAAATCCAGTAGCAAATTTTAGTTTCCCTCCCATGTGATGGCACTAGTTCTATTAAACCCTGCTAACCTTCCCTCTTGTCCAATGATAAAAACTTAGATATAGCTTCATTTTCAAAAATCCCGAGTATCATGCAACTACTTCTATTTTAAAACACAAAATCACTTACAAAGTGGTCCTAAAGAGAGACTTAAGCTTAGCTTACCTACTCTATTTTTTTTTTCTTTAAAGTGTGTTTGTGGGGGTTTTTTAGAGGGTGCTGAGCAAGAAGTTGAGAGATGCCCTTCGTCTCCCATCCTCACTAATTCAATTTTAAAATATAGGTATAATACATGTATTTACAATTTATATGAATCAAACATAAATCACCTTAGAGTTTGCAAGCACTACAAAACCTTGGATGGCAAACTGCTTGAGTGCCTTGTGTCTCTCAGGATTATCAGCTGGATATACCAGAGACTGAAAACACCTGCATCCGCCATGGGCTGTTGTCGTACTTACAGAATGGAGATCAAAAATGTGTGTTAAAGAAAATATTAGCTGAGAAGCAGGATGCTAACCACACTCTGCAGCTCTGCTTAGAAAAAAAGAGGAGACTACACGTGCTCCTTCTTTTTAAAAATTCCTTTAAAATAACTCAAAAAAGGCTTCGGTTACCCTGAGATGCTGGCACTCTCCTCTTGCTTAAGTTGGGGGTTCTGCTGCTTTTGAAGCATCTCTGGCTCTGGTCCAAGTTTGAAGGCTGGGAGAAACGGATACTTGCTAAAAGCATGTGCTTGTTCCGCTTTACCCAACTTCAGACTTGCCTAAAATCTGTCAGATTTTATCCCAAGTACATTGCACCAGTAAATTGGACATGAATAATAAATTCTGACCTCTTTTAAATGTTCTCCCATGAATTTAGATTGAAATCTTCATTAAACAGCTAATAAATGAATACATTTTGTATGCATTTATGAGGATGCAGAGAGATGCTGACAAGCAGCTGTCAATCACCCATTCCCACCAACACTTGGGGACAATCAAAATCTGAGACCTGGTATAAGATTTGGAACACACAAGAGGAAATACTATTTCGAACAGGTAAGTTATGGAAAACCCCACCCCTGTTACAAAATGTCCCAGATGCTGAAGACTAAAGTAGACTCAAAAGATGATCAAATCAGAAAAAGGAAAAGTCCGTTTGATGTACGTGAAGCAGAATGAACATGAGGAACCACAGACACCGATGGGGCAGAAAGCACACAAGACAACTCTGGTGCTTCCTCCATAAGCAAGGGCGCACCGTGCTAATTGTCATTACCTGAATTACACTGGGATGCTGTCAGGATTGAGGTAAGATCAAAGTGAGTTTTATTCTCTGGGAAAAGAAAGTTATGAAAACGGTGGTTAGACTCCGAACACAGCAAACCCGCACCGTCCAGAGCCAGCGCTGGGTCCAACCTGGCTCTCTGAGGATGAGGCACCCAGTGCTATGGCCGGCACCTGGGGCTCGGACAAGCCCTTCTTTCTGGCACTGTCCCCCTAAACCAAAAACCTTTGTCCTGATGTAAATCCCCTTGTGTGACCTTGTCGTATCCCCAGCGATCTTCCATAACCCAGAAGCTCTGTGATTAACTATTAGGATAGCAACTTATGTATCCATTGCAAATGAAAAGCAGTGTCATGCAGCACCAGATGACCATGTGCAGACGTGTTTTCTGAACAGGAGCTCAGACCAGGCAAAGCAGACCACAGTATAACCCAACTCATTAACAGGCAGCTTGTCCAGGTGACACATATGCAGCCTTTTCTTTACAAACACACTCGTGAGACCTAAAGATCTCCGCTGCACGCACCTGAATCTAAGTAAACCTACAAAGATGGCTTAAACTACAATAATAATAAATGCGGCTTACTGTCAGCCCTGGGCAGAGGCAGTAGATAAGAAGACAACCTGAGCAGTACCCTCATTAGGGCTCTCAGTTAAGGACCATCTATCCTACGTCTTGACTTTTCCAGGCCTGTTGTGGCAGGGGGTAATTCAATCATTCGCCTTTGATTTCCTCAGGGTTCAGATCAATGGCCCACCCAGCTGCTCCAGCTCAAACCTGATTTTAACTTGCCAACTAGAAAAGAGATAAATTTCTGGTGTGCTCAGAAAAAAATGGTAGTGGCCAAGTGGTGCACATTCCCCAGAGGATTTCATCCACGTAAGCCAATTTGTGTCTGGAGGAACCAACTTTGGGTTAAGTTCTGTGAGCTTTTCAAATGGACACAAAGTACTTTATGTGAAGTTCAGAAGGGACAAAGCAAACTGAAAGACTTTTCCCAATGTTTGGGGGAGCTGAAGAGCCGTTCCCAGCCCCAAAACACCGCGGATGTGGGAGGTGCCAGACACAGAGGCCCCAGAGAAGGACTAGTCCCCGGACTGGGCATGCTCTCATAGTACCTTTTCTGAAATCCCTGCTTGTGCTACTCAACTGCTGCACAGAACCAACAGCTTGTGTAGCTGATTTCCTACACTTTTAATTCCCATTTCAATGACACGCTTGGCAACTTTCTGCTTATGATGCTCCACTTTCTTTAAACAGGGTAAAGTGGCTCAACTCCTCGTTAATGAGGTAAAGGGCAATCTTACTTCATCTAGAGGTCCTTCGTGTCCCTCTGAGATGCTCCAGCGCTCACGGCATTGGCTTCTTCACACAGAATAATGACTATAAGGAAGGGGTGCTACTTGTGTGCCACCTCCCCATTTCATACGATGGATAACCAAGCCTTCAGCCTTCAAAGCATTTCACATTGCTGTCCTGAGTTTTTGTTGTAATTGTTTTCTCACGTAACGAATGGAGGAATTGCTCTGCATGATCTCCATCTGCCCAAGCCCTCTAACAGCTAATGGCAGTTCTACCAGTAACGCAGAGATGTCTCTTTTCACTGACTCATAAGCAGTTGCTTAGATTAGACACCTGGAGGTCTCAGCTGAGGGGAGATGAAACTCACTCCCAGTTTTCAGTCTCCTATGCAATTAACTAAATTAACATGCTGTGCTCCTGGGACCACCTCCCTGCCCTTCATTATAAATGCTTGGGAAAGGAAACCCTTGGCATTCGCATCCTTACTCCTGCTTCAGTTCCTTTAATGTGTCCCACAGTGATACAAAGCACCGCCTCTTTGTGGTGCTGACAAGAGGGAGGAAGTCATTTAAGGTCTTTGCCGCTGTTAATTCGTGACACAGGCTTTGGTTGTTCCTCAGTGAGCTTTCTGTATGCAGTCTCACATAGCTGGCAGCGAGTGACGTGTCTGCAGCGTCTCTCAAATGAGATGAAGTGTCACAGAAGCCCGTATGTGCGCATGGAAACCTGTGCAAGTGGGTGAACACGTTAAAAAAGAAGAAGAAAAAAGCAGGGCTTCCTACCTATGCTGGTCTGTCCTCTAGGACGGAGCTAGAATGTGCTGGTGGATTCAAACAGACACCAGCAGAGAGAAGGAACAAGACAGATGGTAACACAGCCCCTACCAGTCTTGTGAAATGAGGAAGAGCAGGTCAGGAAGGGGAGAGGGACCCTCAGCATGCTGTCTGCCTTGGCTTACTGACTCTTAGAGAATGCGTGTAGACGGCAGCCAATATCAACGTACCAAGTGCAGGAAAAGCTTCAGTGGGATCCTACACCTTCTTTGACATGAAAGTCAATTGTGCATGAAATACAAAGCCCTAGAAAAACAGACTTCATTAGTCCTAGTGCTCACGGAACCACTCGCACAATACATTAAAAAATAATAATAGAAAAACTGGTCATAAAATATTGGCAGAGTGAAGCTGCATGTCCAAAAGCTAAAATGAGTCAGAACAAGAAAGAGAAGCCAAATAGCTGCAATTTATTTATTAGAGAGCTATTGAACAAATGGCCCTGGGAACTACCGTACCAATTCATCCTCAACAAATAGAAAGCAAAGGCTGTTTCCTTAAAGAACTGCCTTAGAAGGAAATAATCTGCAGCAATATTAAAGCAGACCTTCTTAGTGATTATTAGTTTTTTTTTAATTATGCAGTAGTGCTTTTTCAAGTCTAACAGCTAACCTTGCAGGCTGGGCAGGACCTCTTACCACTCTCACTGACATATTTCTAATTCAGCAGATCACATGAGAAAACACCTTCAATGCAAGTGGCTGCAAACCAGAGTCCCCTCTGTTTGCCTGTAAATACAGCAGCAGAGGCATGCAGGGAAGCTGCTCTGCCCCTGGTTACATGGTGGTCGCTCTCTGATGAGTCCATGACCACTGACGGCAGCAGCACAAATCCCAGTGAACGGGTGAGACCGTTGCCGAAATCAGCTGGAGCCCAGTACAAGCCTAAGTAGCTTTAGACTTCCATGCTGGCCACAGAATGGGAGGGAATATCTCAGTTTGAGAAAGATGTTGAGATGCTGGAGTGCGTCCAGAGGAGAGCGACGAGGATGGGGAAGGGGCTGGAGCACAAGCCCTGTGAGGAGCGACTGAGGGAGCTGGGGTTGTTCAGCCTGGAGAAGAGGAGGCTCAGGGGAGATGTTATTGCTCTCTACAACTGCCTGAAAGGAGGGTGTAGTCAGGCAGGGGTTGGTCTCTTCTCTCAGGTGACCGAGGACAGAACAAGAGGACACGGTCTCAAGCTTCGCCAGGGGAGGTTTAGGCTCAATATTAGGAAGAAGTTCTTTGCTGAGAGGGTGATTGGCCATTGGAATGCGCTGCCCGGGGAGGTGGTGGAGTCACCATCCCTAGAGGTGTTTAAGGAGAGATTGGATGAGGCTCTTAGTGCCATGGTTTAGGTTGGTGTTGGGTCATAGGTTGGACTCGATGATCTCAAGGGTCCTTTCCAACCTTGTAATACTGTGACACTGTGATCTGCTGGATGTTCAGCTTTGTTCAGCCACAGCAACAGTGCGTGCTTCGGTGTCAGGATGGGAGAGAGAAATGTGGGTTCAGTTTTAACCAGAGAAAGCCACGCCCTTCCTCTGTGCTCCTCTGCCTCCAGAAACAGGGGCTGGATCACAGACATCGAGAGGAGACCACTTGGAGAATACCCATAGTACCAAAAGCAGGGTGCGTGCTTTATAACTAACTTTAGTTACTGAAAGCTTTGTCTAATTAATGTTCTCTATCACTTGGGGTGATCTAATAGCACTCCTTTTTCTAATCCTCTTAAAATAGGTGGTTTTAAAGGTTTGCTCCAGCTGACATTCAGAGCATGATGCTAAAGCATTGTTATTATGAGCAAAGCTATTTGGTGTTCATTAGCAGGATGACAGCTGAAAAACAGGTGTAGCTTGAATCACAGCCCTCGTGCCTGCTTACTAATGGTATCTGAAGCTCCTAAGGACACCAAGACACAGCCAGTGCCAGGGGAGGAGGGACAGAGGCCCCTTGGCCTCCCTGTGGCAGACAGGTGGGGGAAATCCTGCACAGGTCCTCAAACCCAGTCACACAACCACAACCATTTTCATTATTAGCTGGTATGGAAATTTCTCCCTCCAAGTGCTTCCCTTGCCTTGCCCCACCCTTTTTTTGCCCTCTCTATGTGGCTTTGAAGGGATCTGAAGGACTTCTGCTGCCTGGTATTAAGCCCGTACCACCAAACAGGACTCTCAAACGCTGACTTATCACTATCAGACTTGTCTGCTCATCTGTGCCACGTGAGGTCAGAATGGTTTTCTGAAATATCACTGTGAGGGACTTTGAAGAAATGATACTGATTTTGGTGTTCAAACAGCTGTCTTCTCAAATATAATCAAACCACTGTGTTCTTCTCTCTCCCCACAACAAGAACAGTTAGTTTATGTTTGAACTTTACCATCTTTGAGAACATGTTTACCGCTGGCTCCTTGAAGGACATTGGATCTCATTTGCCTGGACTTCCTCTGTCCTGCTCTCACTGCAAAGAAAAGCCTTTTATGCTGATGTGACACTATAAAAATCCATAATTATAAAGTTAAAAATACCCCCCGATAGGATAAGATCAGCTGAAAACACTGAATACAGTGAGTTGCTTTCTAAAGTAGTATTTGGTCCTGCCCTGTATTTTCATGATTGACTTCAATTAAAGCAGGTTTTGTCAGCAATTCAGAAGCCTTTTAGTAGCCGCGTGTCACTGAATACAAAAATCACAGTGTATTTATTGCATAAATAGGAGTGCACACCACCACAGGCTGTCTCACTTCAGAGGTCTCATTCCAACACAAACCTGCTTTTTGCTACTCAGAAATTGCCACCGAAGACCCACTAAACCCCCGAGCCTGCCGCTCCTGCCTGCAACAGCTCTCTGGGCATGGGAGGGAGCTCTAGGAAACCTGGTGGGCTCTCCAGCTTCACTGGAGCTGTTGTGCCAGCGAGGGCTGCCACGAGCACAGCGCTGTGACAGCTCACAGCCTCTCAGCCGCAAACCTAGGAACTACTTTGCTGCTGAGACAGTGCTTTGGCCAGGTTCACTTTGAGGTCCTCTTTGCTTGGCACAATCCCCCAACCAACACATCCTGGGGTCAGTTTGGGCCCCTCACTGCAAGAAGGACATTGAGGAATGCATCCAGAAAAAGGCCATGAGGCTGGGGAGGGGCTGGAGAACAAGCGTTAGCAGAGGTGGCTGAGGGACCTGGGGCTGTTCAGCTTGCAGAAGAGAAGCCTGAGAGAAGACCTCATCACTGTCTACAACTGCCTGAAAGTAGAGTGTAGCGAGGTGATACTGGTCTCTTCTACCTAGTAACAAGCGATAGGACAAGAGGAAATGGCCTCAAGTTGCTCAGGACAGGTTCAGATTGGACATCAGGAAGAATTTCTTCACTGAAAGGGCTCTCAGGCACTGGCACAGCTGCCCAGGGAGGTGGTGGAGTCCCCATCCCTGCAGGGATTTAACAGACGAGTAGATGAGGTGCTCAGGGATCCGGTTTAGCAGTGGACAGGTACAGCCATACTCGATGATCTCAAAGGTCTTTTCCAACCAAACATTTCTAAAACACAGCAGCCAGTGCCACCTGGCTGTGCAAGACCTGAGCTTTACAACCAGGACCAAAGGAAACCAAACCCTTTGACACTGGCAGAAGCGAATCCCATTTGGCCCAGTATTTAGAGCCAACCGTGACAATATGCACCATTACCAGATGCTGAGGAAGGCACCGGGGTTCAGTAGTTCCAGCAACATGAACCAGCACCACCCTAATGTCCCCCATTGTAGCAGCCACTGCACACGTGGGAGTTCATTGCTATTTTATCTGTGCTGTTTTCTACCTCTTTTCTACAAACCCCATGGAAGAGTCTGACAGATGAGAAAAACGGATGAAGAACACGTAGTGGAAAACTCCGTCCAGAGGATTTATTGCAATCTTGAGTCATCTGCTGTGGTGGAGGGTTTGATTTGCCAATAATTTCACACTACATAAAAATTGAATCTGTAATAATTTAGAGAGGCTATCAAGTACTGCTGATCTTGACCATAAACAAAGCAAAACCAGTAATTGCTTTTACCGAAAAATTACGCGTGTTTTAGAGTTTTAGCCCTGGACTGTCCCAGGAGAATGAGAAGAAGATTGAAAACGTTGGTTTCAACAAACATGAAATTGCACAAAACGTAGCAAAAATTAGATGACACTGAATTTCCACACGTAAAAGCAAATAAAAATCCTGCAATATTGGCTTCTTCAGCTTAATCCAATCAGCCTTCAAGACTTGCATTTGTTTTGATACGAAAAACATCAATTCATCACAATACTGAGTTTGCCAGTTACTCCATCGTGCTTCTATTAATAAGAAAAAGCTACTGATTCAAACGATGCGTACACAACTGTGACCTTCCAAACCAGAATTCCTATTTTTCTTAAAGGTTTTTCTTCTGGCCAGCCATTAATTATTAGAATTCAACAGCACACTAGTAAAAAAAACATACCCAAAGGGTTAAATTTTGTAGCCCTTGCGCTGTCCCAAGGGCTGCAGAGGGTGTATGAGGCATCCATGCCCGGCAGACAAGGATCACAACCTACCAAGCCAAGTGAACACTTAGGTACAGCCCCCGACAAACACTGCGTTTAAGGCTGAATTTCCTGTGAGGGAGGAAAAAATAATGATGTATGGCTACAACAAAAGCTTTGCAGTCCTGTGGCTCATAAGCTGCACGGCAGCTCCTGGCAGCTTGCAGGAGTGTTGCAAAATTTAATATTAAGGCTTACAGAGCACTGAAACTTCAGAAATCAACAGGATCCCCAGTTGAGGTTAGGAAGGCGTGCAGAGGGCTCTAACTAAAACCATTGGATTCAAAGACCTTAAGCCTTTTTAGAATTTAAAATATGAAACTTCTCTTCCTACGCTGCCAGAGTTTTACTCCTCCCTCTTTACTGTTCCATACTCTTACGAGGCTAAATTGGGTGCCATTAATTCCTAAAAGAATTTCAGGATTATCACATAGGATTTCTACTCTTAAATTTTAAATATTCCTGTAAGCTGCAAAAGGCAAGCCTGGGGCACGATGATGCAAAAAATTCTCCTGCTACAAGTACAAGGGTGATAGACTTGGAAACTGACTGACTGACTGAGGATCCTCTGGGTAAGAGGAAGGAAGACTGTAACTTAGCCAGCTGTATCCTGGGCTGCATAAGAAGTGTCACCTGCAGGTCAAGGGAGGGGACTCTGCCCCTCTACTCCACCTTCCTGACTCCTCACCTGAAGCCCTGTGTTCAGTTCTGGAGCCCTCAGCACAGGAGGGACATGGAGCTGTTGGAGCGAGTCCAGAGGAGGCCATGGAGATGATCCGAGGGCTGGAGCCCCTCTGCTGTGAGGACAGGCTGGGAGAGTTGGGGTTGTTCAGCCTGGAGAGGAGAAGGCTCTGGGGAGACCTTAGAGCAGCCTTCCAGTGCTGAAAGGGGCTCCAGGAAAGCTGGGGAAGGGCTCTGGATCAGGGAGGGCCGGGATGGGATGAGGGGGAAGGGTTTTAAGCTTAAAGAGGGGAGATTGAGACGAGATCTTGGGAAGAAATGTTTTCCTGTGAGGGTGGGGAGGCCCTGGCCCAGGTTACCCAGGGAAGCGGTGGCTGCCCCATCTCTGGAGGTGTTCAAGGCCAGGTTGGATGGGGCTTGGAGCCCCCTGATCCAGTGGGAGGTGTCCCTGCCCATGGCAAGGGGTGTAACTGGATGATCTTTAAGGTTCCTTCCAACCCAAACCATTCCATGATTCTACAATTCTGTGATTTATCCACACCTCTCTGAGGCTGCACAAGGAATTCACCTTGAGTCCTGTTGCAGACTATAAAGTACCCATTATCCTCGGTTGGTGCATATATAGCTTTTCTTAAATTAACACAGATGCCATTTGCTATTATAAATAATTTGTTCCAGAAATAGACAGTTTCAGGAACAACATCTGTGCCTGTGCTTAATTTGCAGCATGCCGGTTGTCTTACAGGAGTCAATGGGAGAGGTCACACCAGTTAAACTACTTGTGAGATCAGAACTTGGAATTGGGGCCTTTGTTTGCATTTTGCTTTTGTTTCATCTTTTCTGTGGTAGTTTTTGTCCTGTTTCAGTGCCAGGGTTCTCGTGGGGTATGTGGGGTTACGTTGGAGGTTGTTGCAAATGCCACCCTTTCTATTTCAGCGATTGGTTTTAACATGAAAGGCACCTGTCAACATTTTCTAAATGATTGCAGGGAGCCTCAGAGGCAGTTTTTTAAAAGATAATTTTTAGTAGCATTGAGTTCAAACTGTCCACGCTGCTGCCCAGGCCCTTCCATGTGGTGGTCCCCTCAGAAGGGGAAAACCAGTGGCCAAACCCCATCCTGCCATGTCCCCTAACCCGGGCACACAGCAAGCTCTGCAGTCACAGGCGACGCCACACTTTGCAGTTCTGCTGGTGCCCACAACACAACTTACGGCTCCCGAGCGGCAAAGGGTCCGTGCTGTACCCTCCTGTCAGCCAACAGCATGGCAAGGCTGCTGGCTGGAGCCCGTGCCCAGGGAAGAAGGGCAAGTTCATCAGGGATGCTCGCTCGAGTGCCAGCAGCCTCCAGGCTGTGGGGTACAGGCAGGGATCCCCTTTGGCCCCTGCACTCCCCACATATGTTCCCCCTCCATCTTCGAGTGCCCTGGACCAGCCTGCAAACACCAGCAGCAAACTCACCTTTACCCAGCAATTACCTGGCAAGGTGAAACTCCTCTGGGAACGGGACCACCTGGGATCACTGTAGCTATCTTCAGCAGGGTGCACCCCACGGCACCTCTGCCTGCCTCCACCCGGAGGCAAACATCACCTAACCTGCTGGTTGGAGGGGTTATTTGTGCCGTGGCTTTGTATGTTAAACCTGAGCAGCCTTTTCTGTAGCATCCATGAAAGACAGGAGATCCCCAGGGGCTCAAAAGGTCTATTTCCTGCTTTCGTACAGCAAGTAATAGATACAAAACTGACCCCCAGGAAAATTTGTTATGTGTGTAAGATCAGGAGATTTTACAAATCATTCCTCCCTCCTCTTCCAATTTGCTCCACAGTCATCATCTATAATTTCACGTCTGGTCTGCACCTGATGGATTGCAGCGCTGTTGATATACCGCAATAACAAATAAACAGTTATTATTAATGGGACTATAAATCACATGATCAACCCCCGTGACAGCTAATTGTGGTCATTTACATTCTACCTGAAGCCCTGCTGCTGCTATGGCAGCTGAAGGTGGCATTCCCTGTCGTACCCAGCCATAAAACCATGGGTGCGTGCAGTCCCACGGCTGCTCTGTCCACCCCAGTGGTGCCCGTCCTTCCAGGCATGACCGAAACTTTCTGCTGCACGAAGGCTGTGTGAGAGAGGAGCCACATATAAAAATTAATGGATGTGCGTTTTTATCTCTGCTTAATTTACTGCTATGAATATATGGAAAACCTGAACGCTAATTGAGCTGATATGTCCGGGCATTCATTTTTCTTATCGCTGTGCAGGAACGGGCAGTAGGTTTTCACACCACACCAAGGGCTGACATTGCGGCACAGCTCCATCGTTCACGCAGTACTCAATTTGCAGCTCCTCAGATATCAAACTCGGCCGCTCAGCATGTAGCTGCAGGCTGCCGGATTCCAGGGATGATCAGCCGCTGTGGTTAATCATTTTGCCTTCACGTTGTGAAATGTTCTACGTATTCCTTCAGCGTTATCTGCTGTTGGGTTGGGTTGTAGCTCAGGCAACTTCCTTGGGATCTCAAAACCCAGCAGGATTGTTATTTCTATGCATGTTTGCCAAACGCGTGAGACAGTCTCTAAAGGCCTTTGAACTGCCTGGGGTTTTTAAATAAAAAAGCCCAGAATGCCCTGCTGCCCGCTCTGTTGGTGTGGGTAAATAAAGTGGCTGTGCTCACAGGGATGGTGGGCAAGCGGAATGGCTGGGACGAACAGAGGCACCAGCTCGGGACGGTGCTCAGCCACACGTCAGTGATGTGAGGACAGAGGGGTTGTCCTGAGCAACCACTTGGTTTCAGGGTTGTCCTGTTCCTGCTCGGAGGAAAGTGGACCACATTCTCCCAGTGATGGAAGGCCTGGCTCTTCTGCCTTCCATTAATCGGAAGATGGGTGTAAGGAGCTGATGGAGGCTGGATAATGCCCATCAATGTGCCCGCTAGCAGGAATGCTTTGTTTCCCTGATGCACTCTGCTTGCTTGGGTTTATGGCAGGAGGCTGCACGTTAGCCCATAGCCCTTGTTAAAAGAGTGCTGCTCAAAGGTTCGTGTCCTTCGCAACGCTGCAGGACGCAACAGAGCCTTTTCTTTGCGAGCTGGTGCAAAACGTCAGTATACTGGTGCCTCTCCTGCAGGACCATAGCTGCGTGGTGACCAGCACCACCCATCACTCCTCATGGTGTTTGCAGGGGATGAAAATACCAAGCGGAGCAGGCTGAGAGGGTTGGGGTTGTTCAGCCTGGGGAAGAGAAGGCTCTGGGGAGACCTTAGAGCAGCCTCCCAGTACTGAGAGGGGCTCCAAGAAATCTGGGGAGGGGCTCTGGATCAGGGAGTGCAGGGATGGGATGAGGGGGAAGGGTTTTAAGCAGAAAGAGGGGAGATTAAGATGAGATCTTAGGGAGAAATGTTTTCCTGTGAGGGTGGGGAGGCCCTGGCCCAGGTTGCCCAGAGAAGCTGAGGCTGCCCCATCCCTGGAGGTGTTCAAGCCCAGGTTGGATGGGGCTTGGAGCCCCCTGATCCAGTGGGAGGTGTCCCTGCCCACGGCAGGGAGTGGCACTGGATAGGCTTTAAAGTCCCTTCCAACCCAAACCATTCCATGAGTCTCTGATTCTGTGATTAACTGGCACGATGGTGCTGGATGATACGGAGTTGGGAAAAGGTCTGCACTGATAATGAGAAGCAAAAATGCGCACTTCCAAACTTGCTCTCAGCAAATATCAGGCCATAATAAAGCTCCTGTCAGCAGAAGAGGAAAAAGTGTTTCAATACCAGCTTTCAGGAGAGTGGGAAGGGAGCAGGGCAGCAGCAGGAGTTGTGTCATCTCATTGTTTTTCCCAGGCTTTCTGCTCCTAGGTTAGAAACTCTCCCAACTCTCCCTTCCAGGATAAGATTTCCCCCCTCTCCTGCTCTTTCATGTGTTTTCTTTGCTGAAAGAAAAGTATGTATCTAGTAGTGAATTTGCTGTTGACTTCTGGCGGGGCTCAGCTAACCTCCCTTGTCTTGAAAACACCCTGAATTAATTTCGGCTGAGCAAATATAGGCAGTAAGCCAGACGTATAACGTGAGAGCTTATTCTGTATTATTTTATAGCAAAGAAAACTCTCTGCCACTTGAAGATGCCTCCCTTTCCCAGGGGAGGTTTTTCAGTCATTCCAAAGCAACAGGAAGCGTCCAGGTCAAACATCAGCTCATCAGTCCCATCAGAAATACAAACACACAGACTTGTCCATCACATAATCCGGTCTCCTCCACCCAGAGGCATAAGGTGAACAGCTTTTACCAGGGCTTTATTCCCTTTTCTGGGTCCACCTTCCTTTTTCCACCTGCTCCCGCACAGACACAAACTTTGCTTGTTCTTCTAAGGAAGGAGAATATGGGGCAGTGGGTACAGATTTTCTCAGAGGTGGAAAAAGTAGGAGCAGGAGGTTGGCATGAGACCTGACAGGCAGAAAGGTGAGTGAGGAGATGCACTGAAGGCAACAGAGACAGACTGAAATGAAAAGACTGTGAAAATGCAGGGTGTACCCGCTTGGGCTGAGTGGCAGGAAGAACAGGAAAATATAAACCAAAGGAAGAAGTTGCCACAACCATGACAGGTCTTTTCTGTGGCACCAAGCAGGTCCCGTGTGTTCACCCATCTGGAACCGAGCACCCAGCTATGCTAGCATAGAGAGAAACACCAAATAGCAATTAAAAGCATTTAAAGAAAGGGTTAACCAGCTTCACTCTGCCTGAGCGGCACATTCCTCCAGCAGTAATCTCTTCTATTTTTAAGAGATTAATAACTAAGAAAGTACAGCAGCATCTGGCTCCTAATTTGCAGAAATAACAAATCAAATACCTTAAAATTGGTAATTTGGCAGATTAAATTATCAAAGCCTAGTCTGTTGGTGTCCACATCTGATACTGCTTTGATCTTGTTTATATCTTAGAAATTGTTTCATGGACTAACTTTGTTGATTATCTTCAAACTGTGACAGGTTTTATTCCATCAAGTAACTCAGCTGCCTTCCGAGCCAAAGCCCGCTCTTTAAAGTGCAAACTAAGAACCAGGGAGGAGTAAAAAGAATGGAGTCGTTTGAAGGAGCTGCTGGATGTCAACAGAGGTTGGTGCTTTGGGTTTTATTTCTTAACTACATATGTACAAATGACCTTATGCAATCCAAAATTAAAAGCTATGACCAAGGGAGGCGGAAGAGCCAACTAGAGCATTCCAGCGTCCTTGGCAGCATATGATGGATCTGGTCACACCAGCCCCAGCCACCGGACAGTTTTGTGGAGGAGACGATAGAGCCCACAGCAGATTCCCTCCTGGAAAGCCTACCTCAGCAGGACCTCGGAGCCAGCAGGAGAAGCCAGTCTATTCTTTTGCTAAAATACATACTAGTGCTTGCAACTGGGGAAACATTAAGCAGAACAGAGCTTTTAGAAGTGGCAGTGCATTGCCCGTTCAGATATCAAATGAGCTGGCCATAACCCAGGAAGCGCAGGGCAACGCAGTTCTTCTGGGAGCAGAAGAGGTTAGGGAAGATGGCCGTCAGCTGGTGACTGCTGCAGCTGCCTCTGTTTCCCCAGGAGCCGCCACCACGGAAACGACTGCACTAGTCTTGCAAGAGAGATGCTGACCCAGGGCTCTCCCTCAGGGCTCCCTCCATCTGCTTGTGGCACCACCGGCCACGGCTGCCCGGTGCAACTGGTCCAGCCTGGCGCCCAGCCTCTGTTACACCAAAGGCCATGCCGGGGTTGCCCATGGCAGCCGCCTGCGGTAAGCTCTGCACGGTAGGGCCGCAAGGAGAGCGGGCTGTCTAAACGAATGTGCTCTGTGACGAGCAGCCAGTATTGGCCTGGCTTTTTGAACCAGACCCAACACCACCGAAAGATTAAATCTTTATTTTAACAAGATTATTATGGTTTCCTAGGCAATCCTATGCATATAAACAGTGGAAGTAACAAAACACTGGATAAAGACATATCACTCCAATTCCCACATACTGAGAAGTATTACTTGCCCTGGGGGAACATGAGAATGCTTCAAGAAAATTAACCCTAAAGAAATGAGCTGGAAACTTCTAGTTCGACCAGTGTGAACATGTTAGGGACTGTGCAGCTGACACACAATCTCCAGCCTTACTTAGTAAGGTAATTTACCCCTGAGTCAAGGTTTTGCCCAAACCATGTGAAAACTTACTTATAGACATAAAGAGACAATTTACATATCATAGAATCATAGCATGGTTTGGGTTGGAAGGGACCTTGAAGATTATCCAGTTCCACTTAACATAACTGGTCATTAAGCCAGGAAAATGAGAATTGCCTTCTTGGGGTTTTGATGGGGCACACTCAATGTGCTCACTCTACGTAATGCTGCTGCCTGTACGGGAGCCAACCCACAAGCTTCTGATAAAAGAATTTACATAGCTTTCGTAGAGTAGATTGCTCATCAGTTTAATAGCTCCACTCAATATTCTTAATAAACCTCAGGAGATGACACCTGCATTCCCAAACTGACCTAATCTATGAGGCCCCACAGAGAACAATCTTTTTTTTTTTTTGTTGCTTCTAAGGCCGATGGCGGCAATAAATTGCATTTTCACTGATGAAATCAATGCATCACAGAAATATTGTGATGCTGCTCGGAAAAGAAAAGCTTCAAGCAACATCAGCTCCTACAAACCAAACCCCATAGGGTTCAGTCACTGTTGGAAAAGAGAAGCACCCTGTTAAACAGGTTTGCCTCCGTGTATCTCCTTCATGTAGAAGCTGACATGGCAAAAGCTGGAGATCTTCGGGCATATTTCATAAAGAGGAAGGATCTCTTGGATCAAGCTTGCAACCAGTCCTCCCTGCTGTACAGACAACATGGGTTTGAATGCTCAAGGCTGTGCAAAAACTGATACCACTAGAGCTGCTACACTGGCCTCTAAAGCTGTAACAGCAAGACCTTTCGGAGCATTAGATCACCCTCATCCTGCGATACAAGTCCCTTTAACCCAGCCTGTCTCGTGGACTAATCTGGGTTCTAGAAGGTAAGGCCTCTCCAAGAAGCAGCTGTTAACAACAAAGTACACGTTCCCCCTTGTATGATGCTTCCACAGCTGCAGACACCTTGGGTGCCAGAACAGGCACCTCGGCTTACATCAAAATGATTTTAGCCCTCAGTGTGCCTGCTGGGAAACCGCGAGCGTAACACAAATAGGAGACTTAGAGAACCTCAACCAGGCTCATGGAAACACATTGGGTGGGGGAAGCTCTAGTGGAGAAACATTTGTCCAGGAGTTTAGCAGAAAGCACAGAGCTTCCCTCTCTCTTTAGGACACAGTGGAATATTTCAGGCCCTAGTGATGGAGACAAGGGTCCCGATCGTGCTCTGAAGCAGCCCCGTCCGAAGCGCTTGAGCGTCCAGGATGAACGGACGAAAGGCAGGTTTCGCACAGGTGCTCACCTAATTTTTCTTCTGCATATAATGAGCTCTTTTTAAATCCTACAGATTCCACAAAAACGCCCGTGACACTGTGATTGCTCCCTGTCTTTCAGATAAGCATTTGCCAGCAGAGCCTTTAGGGCCGAGGACTGTCTCTTTGTCCCATATTTACACAGCACCTACTAACTTTGAACTGAAGCTTCGGCAGGTGCTGTACCTGTATCTGTCTCTTCTTCAGTCCTGTTGTTCCAGAGCCTCTTAGCAACAGAATGAATGTTGATACTCAATTATACTTGTTTTCTATGGAACGATTTTTTTGTTTTAAAATCCATGTAGTTTCTTGGCAAGCAGTGCCAAGGAATGGAAAAAAAAAGCCTCAGCAAATGGTGCCAAGGAATGGCAGAAATGTATTTCTTCACCCTACACCTCTTCAACAGCTCTCTGCCCTCCCAGACAAGCTCCCTTTCTCTCCAAGACCTGAGAGCGCTGGTGCCTGTGGTCATTACAGAAGCACGCAGCGCGCCACAGCTGATGACAGCTCTATAATCTAGGTGCAATCAGATATGTTGCCATGCTTAAGCCAGCTGGTTTGTGTTGGAGGTTTCAGCGTGGCGTGCCTTCGAACTGATGTAATGCTCCATGTTTTGTCTGAGAAGCGTGGCTTTTTGTTAAGTTGCTCTGAAGCCCAGTGAAAGAAACCTATATTTTTCAGGCCCTCCTTGGCCACAATCGTAGTTGGTGGGAGGCTGCCATGTGTAATTCAGAACCTCGGGCTCAACCTTGCGCAGCATGCAGAACGCTTGCCCACAAGA
Organism: Neomorphus geoffroyi; assembly: GCA_033558235.1. Taxonomy (NCBI): domain Eukaryota; kingdom Metazoa; phylum Chordata; class Aves; order Cuculiformes; family Neomorphidae; genus Neomorphus; species Neomorphus geoffroyi. The sequence continues at coordinate 9,067,773 of JAUMJM010000012.1, forward strand.
AAGCTCACTTTCAGCTGAAACCAATTCAAATTACTGCCCGGCTTTTTAAAAAAAGACATTCAGCCATTCAGAAGCCATAGAGATTTGCCAACCCAAACTAAGCCCCTCCAATAAATTAACTCCTATTTGTCTATTACTGAGTATTTACCACCTTGCAGTACCATGAAAAGCTGAAATATATTCCATTTGGGGAAGCTGCCAGGGGCTGCTTTCCTGAGAAAAGCCAACACGCGTCTTCCAGTCTTGCTGATGCCATGAGGTTCATCCCTTCCAATCTGTGCCCTTTTCTATAAAACCAAACCCTCAAACACCGTCACTCTTTTGTCTTTGTAGCCGCTGACTGCACATCCTCCTTGTGCTGTCAGGCTCTGCGGCTTCCTCACACATAGAATCATAGAATCACAGAATCATGAGGTTGGAAGAGACCTCTGAAATCATCGAGTCCAACCGTACCTGTCTCCCCACTAAACCCTGTCCTTAGGGAACTCATCCACCTGTGTTTTAAACACCTCCAGGGATGGCGACTCCACCACCTCCCTGGGAAACATTATGGAGTTTGCAGTGCCATTTTGTCGGCAAGCCTAGCGAGAACCTAATGCTCTTCGTCTTCTCTTCAGTGAACAGGTAAAAGAGTCATTACCTTCAATCGGATTTTAACCAGTCGTGCCTAACACCGCTGCTGCCTCTGAGCTGCAGAGAGGCAAGGTTGCACATCCTGCTTGCCTAATCCAAAGGATGAAGGCTCGATAAAGGTGTGGAGCTGGGTGAGTTCCAGAAAGCACCAGAGCACTGTGGCACAGACAGTGTCAGAGCAGTACGTGATTATCGGGGTATCACAAACCAGTGATTTGTGAGTTTCTGTTTAGGGGGGAAATAGAATCACAGAATGGTTTGGGTTGGAAGGGACTTCAAAGCCCATCCAGTTCCACTCCCCTTGCCATGGGCAGGGACACCTCCCACTGGACCAGGGGGCTTCAAGCCCCATCCAACCTGGCCTTGAACACCTCCAGGGAGGGGGCAGCCACCACTTCTCTGGGCAACCTGGGCCAGGGCCTCCCCACCCTCACAGGAAAACATTTCTTCCTAAGATCTAAGTCCTAACCCTGCTTCCTAATAGCTAAGCCTAGTAGGCTTCTTTATCATATTCGTACACTCCAGTTTTGGTGACATGGGGACCAGCCCACAGCTACCTGGAACAGAAAATGGAAAATGAAGGGTCATTCCTTTTTGAAACCTCATAAATGACAGCAAATCAAAATACGAACATCCTTGTCTCCTCTTGCCACAGGCAAGTCTGAACAAAACAGGAGGAGTCTCTGTAATTAATTGCTACTGTATCCAAAACAGCAATTCAGCCATTGTCATCTGTTACCTCTGCATGTTTCTGTCAAGGGAAATGCAAATTTAGAGCTGGATGACAATCACTTCCGAGGACTGGGCAACAGAGCTGGAAATTATTTATTCCTCTACCCTACTTTTTAAAAATACTTTTATGCAATTTTAACACAGCTACGATTTTTTGACACAGAATTGGATAAGTCATGTAAATTACACAGTTATCGATATGGTCTTGCTGGCCATCAGCTCATAAATCAGAGAGGCTTGTTTTTTCACTGGGACCAGCCTGCAGAAAGACTGCTGCGAAGGGAAGTAGTGGGCTAACCCCCACCAAAAGCTTTTTTAGGGCTGGTTTTAAGACCCAGCAAACAAAAGCAGAGTTGTCAGCAGCTAAAGCCAAACAGCAAATTTCCTGTATATCTTTCTTGCTTCAATAATCTTACTGAATACACAACGCATAATACAACTCTATAATGGGAACCACTCCAAAATCTTGGTTACTAACACTACAGATTCTCCCCAAGTGCTGCCATTTCATACCTACTCACACTGCATTTCACAAGCTAGCGAGGTACGCAGAGTTAAAAAACCAGAGCAAACCAAAAGCGACCTTTGCAAACAGCGAAATGTTAATTTCAGCTACTGTTTTACCTATCTGCAATACTTTATGCATGGCCTGACATAGCTTGCATGGGATCTCTTTGTAACCAGGTATGGGTAAGCGTGCTCAGCTACAGCGGTGCCTGCAGAATGTGTCGCTGTCACCAGTGCTCCTCCTTGACCTGTTTCCAATAACAGAGCTCAATGCTTTTGACAGGTCCACCATAACTATCTATGCAAAGCAAAAACCGGTGAGACAGGAATAAAAGCTGCTTGGTGAAGAGGAAAAAGAGAACGAGTGAGAACACACTCAGACATCCCTTACATACAAAGCTGCAAGTGCAGGCTGGCCAAGGTGAGTCTTACGACTGAAGCCACTGTCGCGATGCTGACCTTGCTGGTGATGGCTCACGAGTTTTGTGCAAACACAGAAAGATTTGGCCATATCACTATTTAATTTTCACCAGTTTCCCAATACAGTATATGCTTTTGGTCGTGTTTCTTCTTTTTTAAATTTCATATACACCACAGAATCATCAAATGGTTTGGGTTAGAAGAGACCTTACAGCCCATCCAGTTCCGACCCCCTGCCACGGGCAGGGACACCTCCCACTGGACCGGGCTGCTCAAGGTTCCAACCAGGCTGCTCAAGGCCCCAAGCCCATGATGCTGTATGGTTTCCTTCCCTACATACATGCATGTAGACACAGAGAGATAAGTAATTAAAGTATTTCGGCTTTAAGAGCCAGGATTTGGAGCTGCCTACATACATAATGTATATGTTACACACAAAGCCGTGACTAAAGCATTGTGGCAACCTTCAGAAGAGCCTCCAGGTGACGATGTACAATTAAAGGGCTTGCTAAGCCTAAATATACGGAGAAAACCAAATCAGAGTAAAACCAAACCAAACCCAAATCGGACTCCTGCTATTCTTAAATCTAGCATTATACACCTGTTGTGAAGGGTTTATTAAATACCCTTAAAGCAAGAGATTCATAAGCCATAGGCCAGTGCCAGGTAAGAAACAGAACTAAACGTGCTGGCGTGAAGCCTGGCAGGGTGCTGGTGAGCCTCACACAAAGTACCCATCCTGCTACCCGGACACACCCGCCAGGCTTCTTAAAAACTGCATGACTCAAAAATCAAACCACAAAAACATGTTTCATAAGAAATAATGTGTGATGGCAAGCTGCCTGCAGGAACATTTAGTATTTTTTTCTTCTGTCAGCAGGAAATCTGGAATTTGCTCCCTTGCCAGATGAACACTGTCCACGCTGAAACCCAAGGGCACACAGTGCTGCTCAGGAGGGAAGAACACTTCTTGGCTGCTTTCATTGCAACTACTCACTTTTCACAGTATGTAATATAATTCAGCCTGTGCATCAGGATTGTCTTCAGAACTCACCCCCTATACCCAGTTGAGAAAACTAATCATATCGAAACATTTAAAATCTTCCTGGGAGTGTAACCAACACCCAGTGAGGTCTAAACCTCAGGAACACTTCCGAGCATGCGAGTATTCCCATGTCAACTCAGATCTTCTAATTTTTCAGAGATGTTTTGGGATTTGAGCCTTTACTTAAGCCAACGTTTTCCATTCCTAACCATTCAAAACAGTTTTTTATAATTAAACCCAAGTGATGCCACAGTGGGAACCAGCTGGATGATGAGCTGCTATACAAGTCAGTCTGTCAAGACAAATGAGTTTGTTATATATCAACTTAGAAAAATAAACTCTGCATTTATGGCAGCGCTCATTGAAGTTAACAGCAGATTATGGATACTTCCCTCAACACCACACACAACCTCAAGGTAAGGTTATTTTTTTCAGCAAAATCTGATTTGTAATTGTTGCACAGAAAAAGAAATGCAAAAGAGGAACGTTCAAACCTGCTCTCAGAAATGAACAAAACCCACGTGTAAAGCCAAATGCTGCTGTGCACATGTACTCTGCTGAATACACTCTAATTGTACTTGCACTGCACACACTGTCTTACACAAAGGCAGAAGGAAACATTAACCAAATCACAATGCAGGCCATTTATGCACGTCAAGAAAGCAAAGAAACGCAGTAGATATAGAAGGAAGTATAATATGTTGAATAAAACAAGGCACAGTTAGCTGCCCAGCATTTTTTTTTTTTTTTTGTGAGAAGAAAGACAATGTTTGCTGGCAGAGGTCTAATTGAAAGCCCTTTAAAATAAGTGTTCCTACCGACTTCGGCGGGATTTTGGATCACATCCAGCAGATCCTGAATGCTGTCCATTACCACATGATGGACGTAAATAAATACCATCATCAATACTCAAAATGTTCACCTTTCAAAAACTTTATAAGCAGCAAATACGGGAGAGAGAGGGTAAAAAAGGAGGAGATACGCAAGAGGAACTGCTGAAGGAAAAATCAAGGTTAAAAAAAGGCAAACAAACAAATCATTAACGCTCTTAAGACTGATTATGTAATTTGGCGATGGGGAATACATCTCGGAGGCAGATGGAAGCCTGAGCTGCGGCTTCAGGTTCCCACACTCTCAGACACTAAAATTCAAGCAGCGGCTTTCCGGTTTGCACCGAAACCTACTCAAAAGCTTGAGTTCAGAGAAACAGGCAGAAAAATCGCTGCTCGCTGCTCATTTATCCAAACACATCCACACCGCTTTCCTTATGTTGTTTGTATTTGTGCTTCCTACTTTTGAGATCTTTTGAGAGCTCCGTGTTTCCGCACAGAGACGGAATGCGGTGAGACAAGCTGACACAACAGTCGTACAAGCATTACCCCACTCCTGACCCTCAAACCTCGCTCGTGTTTAGTTCCATCAGGAATCGGGGGGTGGATTCTTGTTTTATTTAAATTGTTTTTCCTTCTTCTTACTTGAAGTTTTCTCTTGACACGTAAACAGCGTTTTAGACAGGCGGGTAATTAAACACTCATTAAAATAACTAATTAGCATAGCACCAAAAATATGAGATTTTTATCTGGTGCCTTAAGGGGTGCCTAGGGTCTTCAGAGGGAAAAAAATTGATTTGAACCAGAGAACGGAGAGAAAACCGGGGCCTCTATTAAAGTCTCATATGAACTCTAAGCTGCAATTGATGTACCAGACTTGTAACATCTTCTCTGGTCACCAGCAGATGTGTTTGCAAAACTTCAAAGCTAAACACTAACTACAGAAGAAAATAAATATTCTTCTGTACTAAGAAAGGATTAGAATATCACAGCAAAGTCTGCAAAATAAATTCCTAACTCCTAATTGTAGCCCTCAGCATTCTAATTACTTATTTGCCCACCACACGCAGCCCTCTTTGCTGAAAACTGCAGGAGGGTCTGTGCTCCCCAAGTCATCGCACGTGAAGTCGTATAATCTTATTACACGTGCACTGATTGCAGCTCACAGCAAGAAAACCACGCTGTGGAGATGCTGGTTACAGAGCCAGCTCAGTCCTCGTCACAGGCAGGCAGAAAAGGCAGACTCACAAGCTCCTTTAAATTTAAAAAGAATGCAGAGCTTTGCCCTTTGTGTATAAGAGGAGGCTTACTCTGTCGGGCAGCTTTCAGCATTGTTTGCAAATAAATGCCTTTATAAAACTGCAGAGACTGCATTTATGATCTGATATAAAAATCAACAGATGACTGTTAAGTTATTATAATGAAGAACTTGTTCAACGGGATTACATTCATTACTGTAAGTGATTTACATCCTATAAATCACTTCTTTGGGGATTTACTTTAATTTTCCTTTGGCTGGCAGTGCGTCTCATTCAGATCCTGCTATTTTGGAGATGAAAGTTTGGAACATCTCACAGATACAGAATGCATAAATACACGAGACAGGCTGAGAAAAGCTGTCCTGTTTGTCAAGTGCCTTTGGCTAAAGGCAATTTTGAGCTTCTTGTACCATCTGTATCCGTATCCACACACGAGCCTCAGAGTCAGTTCCCCCAGCCAGCTGGATCTTGGTGGATCTCAGCGGGTCTTGGTTGATTCCTGTCAGGTGAGAATCTTGTGTCCTACCCCAGGAATGATTTCTGTAACTTTATTCAGATGCTGCGACATTGGAAGAAGAATCTCAATGATCTGAAAACAATATCTACTAACATGTAAACGGAGAAGAAACACACTAAAAATGTGGCAGCCTGGAACAGAGCTGGATGGGTTTCGTGTGTCCTGAACCTCCTGCCTGCAGTCCCAGAGAGGAGAAATCCAGGCTAGGCTGGGCCTAAAGTCATAGGAAAACATTACAAGCAGAAACCATGGTCATGTTTGATTTGCAATCAAGCTAAACCAAAGGGGAAATGGACCTGTACAGACTGGATAAGCAAAATTTGATGTGGTGCAGAACACGAAATCAAAATCAACGGGAAAATAATGCCAGGGAAAGAGACCTGGAAATGGAGAGTAAGTCCATTACAGTCCTAAAGGCTTCAGGTGCCTCTCTATAATTAAAGTGAGTCTCTAGCTGAATGGTTGCAAGACTGAGCCCCAACACCTGCGCTCTTCCCCCAGTAACTCCCAGATAACCTCGCTGCCCAGCAGCTTCGTGGGCTCCAGCCTCCTGATCAGGAATGCAAAAGGAAAGCTACTTGACTTTGAACTCTCGATGATCACTGCAAGCTTTGTCTTGCCCTCGTCCTTTTCACAGTCTCTTGGATTTCAGTACAAACTTCACGTATCCAAGACGGAAAGGCAGAATTTTGAGCAGTATCCATTCTGCCTCTGAAAGCCTCTCAGGGATGGAGGTCCTGGGTGCCAAAGGTTAAGAGAGTGATACAAAACACAGAATGTTGGCCCCTTGGATACATAAAACGTGGTGTGTCAGTGCTATACGGTAGCAAAGATATTATCAAACTTTGAAAAGAAAGCCTTTAAAAGTGAAGACTAGAGGGATAAAACCTGATATCAAATTCTGAGGAAGTTTCACCTTGAAATTAGCTCTTTGGGAGCCACAAGGATGAAATAGGCTCAAGTTGAAGGGGAACTGCACTATCTTGGCAAAGCAACTACAACTAAATCACACTGGATGAGTAAGGAAGGCTCGCAACCACCTGCTGGACCCCACATGCAATCCTGGGTCTCTGATGGGAAGTTAAAACAACAGAAAAGGTTCTAGATAAAATCCCTACCTGCTCCTCAGAAAGGCTGAATCTTATTGACTTCTCCACACCAGAAATCATGCTATGGAAAAGATGAGCAGCGTCTAGGAAAATTCTCTAGGACTTCATAGTTTCCTCATTCTCCCCCTCCATAAATAAAGCTGCTGGAACAGAGAATAACCCAGGAGAGCCAGCAAGAATACTGTGTCTTCAAAAATACCCTCTCAGCTGGGGTTGGGCAGATAGGCACGGTTTCCAAGGGGCCACCAGCCACATGTCCAGCTGTTGAGAAGCTGGCCTTGCCATCCAGCGAGGCCTCTAAGCTTTTGGTTACAACGGTGGGAGCTGTGGCTGCAGGCAGCTGAGCAGCTCCGGGAAGCCCAAGCATCTCATATGGCTGCAGCCAAACAGCAGCTCCTGGATAACCATTCCCATTCCTCTCCTGGCCCCAGAGGGGGACAGTGAGTGCTCCCTCACCTCCATCTGAAGGAGGAGCTGGAAGCGACACAGCAGAGGAAAAAATTCCAGTGGGGCAATAGTGAAAAAATCTCTCAACAAGATAATTTTCATGCCAGGAAACGCTACCAACTCAAATCCCATAGGGAATCCCTAACTAGTAATTTAATCATCCAAATCCCTTTCCAAAGGTACAATTTTTCCCCCTGAAGAACAGGCTGGTGATCATCAGCCTTGCAGGGAAAGGAATGTCTGTGTGGTTTTTACATTCCTCTCCCTTTCCTCCCCCTCCCAATTAAAACAACCTTCCTTTGCTCCCTGAGTACTTATTTTGCCCCTTGGACTTCCTTTCGTGCAAGTTGTTCTCTCTGTTTTAACCACGCACCCCATGTGTGGCAAGGGGGTCCCTGTCTGGCTGCGAGCCCAGGCAACGCGCCCCAGCCTGCTTTTCCTGACCCGTCCATGCTGTGCCACCTACAGCAAACTACAGCCATTTGTCCTGCTCAGTAATACCCAAACCCACCCTTCATGAGGGAAAGGAACAGCCAGTCAGCAAAAATAACCTGGTCTTCCGCCGCAAGGCTGACAAGACCCGTTCTTGTTTGAGGAGGCTGCACTGCCCTCTTCTTTAAAACCTGGAGTCAACTTGTTGAAGTTGAGGCTCCTCTGGGGAGGTGATCAGGCTTTTAAACACACGGTTTACTGTTGAAGAAAATGAACTAACACATCAGCCCTATATTTCTCCTGGAAATGTGCATTGTTATCTTTAGCAAAAGGATATTACTTTGATTTTCAGGAAAAAGCTCCAGGGAACAGTGTTCATAACCAAAACCTATGTTATTTCTTAAACAGCCAAGAAGAGCTGCTTTCATCGAGGCTGGTCTTGAGGCTGGGATTTTCCCCCAAATGACCCTCTACCTTTAGAGAGAGATGGACGAAACTGCCAAGAAAAGCCCTCTAAGGAACAGAAGTGGAAAAGGAACACTTGGCTAAATGACATGGACCTCAGCAAGTGTGAAGTCCTCATGGAAGCCGCCCCAGAGCCCTTGCCCTCCTGCTGAGTGCTGTGCACCGAGCCAGCATCCCTTCCAACAGCCCTGCTCTGGGGAGCTGTGCCAGACCCCTGCAAAGACCCCCGTGTTACCAAAGTAGCTCAGTGGTACATCTGGTTCCTACGGCAGCACGGGCTTCAATCACTGCAAAAATCAGAAAGCTGCTGCGAGGTTGAACAAACCAGATGCATTGTGTGAGACACAGCTTTCCTCTCCCTCCCCTCTGTGACTTATTGGGATACTCGAGCAAGAAAACTGGTTTTAAGTTGGAAATTAATGTAGAAATGGGATGTTCAAAAACATCAAACAATTTAAAAATACACCTTTAAGCAGAGGCTTAACACGTTGAACGACCGTACCCCTCTGCAGGGGAGAACAGCGAAGGCAAAGCTCTTGGCAGCTCTTCCCATGATGAACTGGTGCCTCCAGATGCCGGGATGCTGGCTGCATGGTGGGCAAGCATCTCCCTGGGCTTTCTAACCTATCTATGCTTTTATCCCCACAGATCCAGCTTTTAACAAAAACAAGGTTAGTAAAGCCCCGCGACTTGTGTTAAAACTCTTTCAGTATTTACCCGTGTAGACACCATGCAATGAACAGATTCAGTGCTACCTGGACACGTAATTTCACAGCATCATAGAACGGTTTAGGTTGGGAAAGACCCTTGAGATCATCAAGTCCAGCTGGAAACATAACACTGCCAAGTCCACCAATGAACCATGTCCCTAAGCAAATTCCAGACTACACTTTTCGTTTCTGATGCTCAGCCTTCCATCTTCATACACTGCACCTGTTTTTAGAGAGGTCTTTCTCTTCTCCAAGGGTAACAGTTCCTTCCTGAACATCAAGGGCAGAGGAATCATATACAGGCATCTAGTGATACCACTTCAACCGTGCAAGCTTCAACAGCGAGCAGCGTGATTGGGGAACCCACCTGGTGATCGTGCTTAGACTGCTGTGTAGGAATCCCCTTCTCCTTTCTTACAGGGAAGTTACTGCCTCTGCAGTATAACTCTCCTTCCATCAAAGCAAGACTCACCAGAACACAGTGCAAGCTCTTACAAATTGTTGTTTTCTGGACATGTTGCTTTTATTTGTACAAACATGCCTGTTCCATCTGTTCAGCTTCAGGCACATTATTAATGCAGCGGCAACATGAAAAGCCTCCTCTGCCTGCACAAAGAGTAATGTGACTTCAATGACAAGGTTTCTGCAAGTGGTGCTGGTAGGAGAAATGACGAGTTTCCTATCGGCTACAATGTGAGCTAAAGAATAGCCCTGGGAGTGAGAAGATGCCAAGGACTGACCAAAGAATGAGCGGAAACCAAGGCTTCCCAGAGCACATGAGGCTTGGCAGAAGCAGTCATTAATACTGGTGGTGGTTTGCAAACTCAAGTCCTAAAAGTATAAATGAAAGTAGAGCTATGAATAGAAAAGGTCACAGGGACTAACGCCATGATACGGGATCCTGGAACAATAGTTAAGGGTGAAGTATGTTTCCCAAATCATATTCTAATTGTTCATAACATGCTCATAAAAATTTAGGAGTGGAGGGAGAAAGTGAGGACCTCAGCTAGTACACATAAGCGCGCAGAAACCCGTTTTGGGCTCACCAAGCTGCCTGGCAGCAAGTACCAGCTTGCTAAGACCGTGGCATCACCAATGGCCACAATGGGAACGGTCCCAATTCCCCATGGCTCCTGAGAGGTCGGCCACTGAGGATGGCCCCGTGGGAGTGCATATAGGAGATGCTGACCCTCTCTCCCTCCTGAGAAAACAGTGTGTCTCTGAAAGGAGACTCCAGAGGACGTCTTCCGTGGCAGGTCCCCACCTCTCCATGCTTTCCCAGCAGTGCGAGCGACACGGCTGCCTGCTTGGAGCAGCATGCCAAAGGCAGGAGGCGCACGCACAGCTTTCTCACCAAGGCCATCACAGGTTAATTCCCCCCTGCGAACATCCACGCAGCAGCAAAGCTCCTCAGAGCCTGTGGGACACACAAACCAGGCAACGCGCCTGAGGTGCTTCTGGTTGACCAAGCCTTCCTGCCTCGCTTTATTTTTGCTTCATCATTCAACCTTCTGTTTTTGGAAAGTTGGAGCAAAATCAATGCAGCTGGTATGCAGCTGGAGGAGCCTAAAAATATGCCTTCTTCCCATATGCACGGAGCAGAAATATTTGCAGCTGGATGGAACTGCCTAGATCAGACGGCCAAACCTGCAGCTTGGCTTTGCCGATGCCCGGTACCTTTGCCAACCTACACCAACTAGAGAGTTGGTAGAAAATGTGTCAGGCTGTCGAAACACATGGTGCAAATGTTCAATAACATCCTTACGAAATCAGAAGCAAATACAGCAAAATCAATAAACAAATCTAATAGAAATATTTCATCTTGGTTGGTTTTTCCGTCCATGCGCATTAAAAGTAAACTGATAATTCCTTGAGATGACTCCAGCAATGCATTTTTAGAGGCTGCAATCACAGACAATTGATTAAAAATCCTAAATGCTGAATATGCCCAGACGGTTCCACTATCTAGCAAGACATGGTTTGGAACAGAGAACTGATCTCCTTTATTACGCCAGCCCCATGATAAGATCACAACCCTCCCTTTTGTTAAGTTCAAGCTTATACAGGGTCATCCTATTAAAAACCCAATCAAATTCCAGTATCAAAGCAGGCACATCTGAACTGAATTACAGTCTCTTATAACTGAAATAGATAAGCACAAAAATAAAGCATTTAGAAAACAGATGATACTAAAGTTGATATATTTTTCTACTCTCACTTTTATTGTTAAATACTCACATCTGAATTTTATTTATTTATTATTTTTTCTTCTGGATTTCAGATTGTAACATGGCAAATACACCCGGAATAACAGAAAATATGCATCTTCAGAAGCAGTAGTAAAAGAAAGAGGTCAAAGTCCAACTGATTGGACAGAATATAAACTTAGAACTACAAAACTTAAGCCTGGCTGCTGTATCTAACAGTTTGAACACTGAAATGGAAGTGGATTGTTAACAGCTGCATCAGCCAGATATCACCAAAGAGAAATCAGATAGAGCAGAATTATATCACAGTCTTGGGATGAAAGGAAAGGAGGAGGGAAAAAAAAAAAGTGACAAGCACTTAGAAAGCTTAGGAGAGAAGAAGAGATAAAGAGGACCAGGCCAGAAAGAAAACAAACCAGAGGGTAAAGAACACAAAAGTGCTGACAGCACTAATACAGAAGCAGATGACAGGAAAGACAGTTTGTGGTGAAAGGTGGGATTTATGTATCACATTTCTGGCACCATTCCTGAACTTTTGTGAGGGCACAGCCTCCAAAAAGAAGTAAATTTAATGCAGAGTCTATTAAAAAATGTTTGTGCACCCATCTAGGCGTCCCAGCTGCTGACTCAAAGGTTTCCACTTTTCCAGCTCAGCTTTCCTGTTTGCTTGTTTGACCCTAGCTGGGCTCTCACCACAAATGGACAAGCTTGCTCATCACAGCATAAGATGATGAACACGCAGAGCGCCTTCAATCACTGCAGAAGTTCTCATCTGCTTGGAGAAACCAGGCCCTTTCTTCCAGGAGTCATTAACCCTAAATGCCAGCCTTTCTGGTCCCACAGCTCCTCTGACGCTGGAACGCATGGGAAATGGGTTCTTGATTTTCAGAAGGGTTTGTGCAAATGTTAACAGCCTGCTAAAACGTGACCTGGTGCTGAGGGCCCAGCGGAGTCACAGGAGACTTGGTCCTTCCCTTCTAACTGCCACGAATAAAAGAAAACATCGGAAAACCCACCCCGGGCATGAAGCCTACACAGAGAAAAACGCCTCACCACTGGGGCCTCAGACACCACGGCAGCACTGTTAGGGTCCTCTGGACTATTGCGACAGAACAACGCTTCTTTGTTAAGGCAAATGTCAGAGGTAGAGACTGAACACTCCCCTCAGACCTGAGCTTCTCAACGTTGAGCTGTCTCCACTGAACAGCCTTTTGCCCGCTTGGTATCACCGAAATGTGAGCTCCAGGGTGCTTCAAATGCTCGGAGCAGCTGCCAGACAGGCTTCGAGCACTGAACACATGGCAGTTAAAAAAGGAAATACATTATAATTTTGTTATCAACAGGTACCATTGAGTCATCGTTTCTGAAAACCTTCCCAGAACCTCTGAGGATCCAATGCGCAAAACAACTTGCAGGGATGAGCTTTGTAAGCTGGAGCTGGGACACTCTCAGTCATTCAGCAGCTTTAGCTTCTACCATCCCAGCTATTTCTCTGTAAATATTGAATCAGTTGCTAAGGGATTTCACTGGACAATATGATATCACCCTGTTATTGCACCAGTGACTATATATCATCTCTTGAAAACAGAACAGCGTTGTTTAAACCCAGACTTCATTTCTTGTCAATACGGCTGCGGTGGGAAAAACTCAAGAACCCATTTGGTGAGCCAGCTCCCTTCAGCTGCCGAGCCTGCGGATGGCACTTTACACAATATGAAACGCAATACCTCCCTGTTACAGCGGGAAACCCTACAACTGTTAGGACAGAGCTTAGGATAAAGCATATCTTCAGCAGCAAATACAATCTCTCCACTCTAAGCAAACATAGAGAAGTTGATAGCAAAAGGCACGTTGTAATAAATACATCACCGCCCAAGAACAGAAGCATATTCATGAGAAAAGACAAACAACAGATTGTGCTCCCTTAGAAAACCTGATTTAAGTTAATAATCTGTGATATGGAATGGATATGCATCTTACAGACAAGAAAACACTAGACAATTATTTTATTAGTGATCCTTCTTAGGTACTGTTCTTTTATTTGAAGATACCTAACTATTTTCATGGGCTTTTTGAAATTTTATGAGCTTTATAATAGAATCATGGAATGGTTTGGGTTGGAAGGGACCTCAAAGCCCATCCAGTTCCACCCCCTGCCATGGGCAGGGACACGTCCCACTGGATCAGGGGGCTCCAAGCCCCATCCAACCAGGCCTTGAACACCTCCAGGGATGGGGCAGCCACCGCTTCCCTGGGCAACCTGTGCCTCCCCACCCTCACAGGAAACACTTCTTCCTGAGATCTCATCTCAAACTTCTCCTTTTTCTGCTTAAAACCCTTCCCCCTTTTCCAATCCCTGCACTCCCTGATCCAGAGCCCCTCCCCAGCTTTCCTGGGGCCCCTTTCAGTACTGGGAGGCTGCTCTAAGGTCTCCCTGGAGCCTTCTCCGGGCTGATCAGCCTGAGCTGGCAGCCGGTGCCGAACACCAGTCTTGTGCTTGCTGTGAAGCACTGTCCCGTCCCCCCAAACACCGCCGCTGCCCTGTGCCCTTGTTGTCACAGTGCAGCACGGGTGGTCCTGTCTGCACGTGGTCCAGTGGGATGCTTCTCTCAACCACGGAACTGCCTGACGCCAGGGCTCCTTAGCCCTTTCTGTCAAGCACAGAGAAACACTCACACTAACCGAAACGCTCAAGCAGGCACATTCAAAATTCTCTGCCGCATCGCCCTGTGGCAAACAAATCCCTCTTTCTCAGCCGGGCAAAGGACTCGGAGAGAGCCAACGGCTGAAGTACAATGATTTTAAACCACGGCCACTCCAGCGGTATTCACGGTGGGCTGAGGCACATCTGTGCACGTCTCTCAGGGATTTTACAGGGCCAAAGTATGTGAAAGTTCACAAAAAGGCCTCTTGTTAGAAGCTGAGCTTCCTCCAGCTCTGCCAGCAGCTGGATTCCTCTGTCAAATGCTCCCCTTTCCACCCAGGGGCTGGGCTGTCCCAGGCGCAGCCACTGTCCTCCTCCTCCTCCTCGGCAGGGCTTGGCTGCCCCCATACCTACAGGGAGGAGCGGCTTGTTTAGAGGGTGCGCTTGGACAAGAGTGGCTATGGCAAGTCAGAGATGAAGGGTATGGAACTGGAGATAAATAACTTCCCAACACAATCAGCACATTTATTCTTAATTAGCCTCTATTCACATTAAGTGAATTTATGCTACTGCTGTTATTAAAAATCTTTGGAGAGGACAATCAATATAAAGTTGCAGCAGCAGAATGCTAACAGCCGATGTGTTATACATGGATGCATTTTGAAAATCTCCATGCAGTGTGAAAATGACCTTCAAATAGTAGGAAAACAGTATCTGCATTTCCAATAGTTGTTCTTCCCAGCAAAATGGATTTTACTGTACTTTTGGGCATATCCCTTCCCAGTACCCCTCCCTCTACATCATTTAATGTGATGGAGATGATTAGCATCACTCATCTGCTCAAGTAATTATAATTCTTTTTTTTTTGGCACCATCCTCGGGGGGGAAAAAACAAATCACTTCCACCCAAACCACAACCCTATCCAAAAACTGATGCAGTGATTGAGGGGTCTGGACTCACGCTATGGAACACACGCAGCCAAGGGGAGACGTTTGCCTCTTGCAAACTGCAAGGTGTGACCCTATTATGATTAAAGCCTTTTCATCTGGGCTGAAGTAAAGCAGGGAGTTTTGCTGGGTGGGGATGAAAAAAAGCCATCAGAAAATTCTTGCTACTGAGTCACGACCTGATGGAAAAAAAATCATTTTGCTGTTTCACATGCCTGGGAAGAAAATAATGTCAGCCAGTGGAGACAAACTGGGATTATCCAAATCAAACACAGATCAACATCTGACCCCCTCTGGAATTTCTTGTGTTTAAGTACACAAGGGTCGCTCCTGCAAAATGTTCTATACTTGATCCAGCTTCCGCGGGGCTGGATTGTGGCACCTTGGCAACAGGACGTGTTTATAACAGTAACAGTTATTTATTTCTCTCCAAAAAAGCCTGACCATCACTTACTTTAATCATTACCTACCAAACCAGGAATTCTTTCTACCGAGATGAACAGGGGCCAGTGTTCCAAATCCTCCCCGGCATGGGTCAAACACTGTTGGAGAACACGTAGCGAGAGGCACCTACTGCCAGCATGGTCCCACCAACAGTCCCACCTCTTGCTCTGGCACAGCACCACCACACAGGCTGCAGCAACAACATGAGGGGAAAGGAAGCATCCACTCTTTGTTGCATTTTAGAAAGGGGACAGGGAAAGAACAGGCTACAATGCCTGTATCACAGTATCACAGTATCATAAGGTTGGAAAAGACCTTTGAGATCATCGAGTCCAACCTATGACCCAACACCTACACCTACTCCTACTTGTCAACTACACCATGGCACTAAGAGCCTCATCCAATCTCTCCTTAAACACCTCCAGGGACGGTGACTCCACCACCTCCCCAGGCAGCGCATTCCAATGGCCAATCACCCTCTCAGTGAAGAACTTCTTCCTAATGTCAAGCCTAAACCTCCCCTGGTGAAGCTTGAGACCGTGTCCTCTTGTTCTGTCGCCGGTCACCTGAGAGAAGAGACCAACCCCTGCCTGACTACAACCTTCTTTCAGGCAGTTGTAGAGAGCAATAAGGTCTCCCCTGAGCCTCCTCTTCTCCAGGCTGAACAATCCCAGCTCCCTCAGTCGCTCCTCACAGGGCTTGTGCTCCAGCCCCTTCCCCATCCTCGTTGCTCTCTGTCTTCTTCAGATGAGCAGCATTAGGTGGCTCCTGCTGTATAAAACATCATCTATTTTAAATTCCAAATTAGTGTAACCTCAGGAGTATTAAACAACGATTAATAACTTCTGGAGAAATCAAGTAAATAAAATACATATCATCCTTTTTGACTTGTCAAGGGTAGCAAGGCTGACTATAGGTGGGCAATAAGGAGTAACACACATAAGCTGACTGACTTAAAAAAAATCAGTGAAAACTTAATCATGGAAGAATATTACCAACATATATCTAATCCACCGAGATGCTCCCAGGGGGATTTTCGTTTCAGCAATAAACTAAATTCATCTCAAGTTAAACTAATATGGACATCTTGAATTCATTAGTGAAAATGAAAGCGATGTGAACTTTAAGTTTTTGAAAGCAAAAAGACATTTAATAAAATTTCTCTATTTTTGCCATGGGACAAAGGGAAAAATCCAATAACGTATTACCCGTGCAATTCTGATAAGTTATGGATTCTTATTTAAAGCACGTTTTAGCTTGATTTTATCTTAATATTCTGTAATGATTTGCTGTCGTAATTGAAATATGGCTTATTGTTAATCATTACCATAACGAAGAAAAATTATTTCGTTTATAACTAAGAGAACTCAACTATCTATTGCTATTAAAGACAGTCTGTAGGTATGATGCCTGGAGCTGGTGCAACCATTACCCTCTATTAAATAGCAAGTATGGATAACTTTAACTGGCAAGTTGTTTTGAAATAGGAAAGGATGGCAAACATTTCAACAGAACACTGTATTACTTGGAAAAATGCTTCTGAGAAAAGCATTTTGCCAAAAGTGCCATTTTCCAAGGAAGGACTGAACCTGAGATATTTCAGCATCGTCAGCCCGTGAGAGAGATTTATAATGCAGTTCCCTCACGTCCCCCATCCCATCCCTGGGGATGCTCCTTGCCCCCTCGCAGCCCTGCAGGCAGCCCAGCCAGCCAGCATGAAAACAACCCACAGCTCCTGGCACCGCTTCCAAATAGCAACACTCTGGGGTTTGGCCCAAATATTTAATTTGCAATTAAATTTGTAATGTTCAATTTGCAGCTGAAAAGACAAATATGTTTACAGAAAACTCTGATGCAATTTTTTCCGCTGTGTTCGCTGTAATATTCCATAAATTCGTGCCTGTCACCACCAAAAAGCAGCGCTTAATTGGCTTCAACCTGCTCACTTTCCAAGCGAGCAGGTCCTTCCCCAGCAAACGCTTCTGACAAACAAGCCCTGTGCTGTACCTGCCCGGCGCCCGCTGAATGCCGAGGGGCTTAAGGCTGCTTGCACCAGCTTGCTCCACCCAGCCCCATGCCAAGAGGGGTTCCTCAGACCTCACTGTCTGAAGTCTCAGAGAAGGACTAGAAACTGAAATCAGCGTCTCATTTCCAGATATAAATAATTTTTTTCAACTCCGGGAATACATGGAATATTGGGATTTTTTTTCAAAAGATGAATGACACAAAGAGAGAATGCGATCAGAACAGAACAAAGAATGAAAATCCATCTCACAGCGAAGGGCTTCTATGAAACACTAACACTCAGGGACAGCAAACGCTCCCCAGCCCACGGAGTTCAGTGTTGAAACAAAGCCAAGGCAACCAAAGTAAGCCCTGCCTACATTTCAACTTTTTCCTTTCTTGATTATTTTCGATAATTAGCTCTAAATTTTAAAGTATATTTATAGCACATGCCTCCAGGAGAAGTCTTGCCCACCGACAGATCACTCGCACAGGACACCTGAGAAAACATGAGCTATGCGCCTGGCACAGAGGGAGCTCTTACAAACACCCCACCCCACACGGATCAAGTCCACACTTTGAAATACTGGAGTAAGAAAATAATTGGACTCCAAACCCCCACCAGCTGTATCATAACACCACACCTGTTTGCTTCAAGACACAGCAGGTCCCCCATGCTCTCAAGTATTTGCTAAGCTGCACTTAGATGGTATGTTTATCCTTTCTGCAAAAATAGCAAGAAACCTTAAAAAGAATCCATGAAAAAGGCCTTTTCCCTGGCTGCAAGAGCCCTTTGTGAACAGATCCACCAGACGTGTAAACAGCAAGTTGTGCACCCAGTGTTTGGTTTTCATCTCAAACAAGGAGAGTGTGCTTAGTGATGAAGGAGGCCGACCACAGACTTTTATCCAGCTACTTCTGATCTCCCCGTTTCTCTTGCACATCCTGAACTGCCTGAAGGCAAGTTAGCAAACCCTGCAAAAGGTATAAGGCACATCATCCTCAAAGCGATGTTTGTTCCTCTCGCAGTTGTCTGGCGCTTTCTTCCCCCACCGTTCTCTTCCTCCGTCCTCTTCTCCTCCCTCACACATTGCTCCGTAGTTCATTTTGTTTCTCGAAACACACACTCCCTACTGCATGCGTGTCTACGTGGAGCTCTAGGCACGTACCAGGTGATCTGATGGATGTTCTCTCATACATCTCTTGCATCCACTCTATCACCCCGTACCATCGTGGCGTGTCCTTCCAGGGAAGGCAGTACGGCATCACCTTTGTGTTGTGAAACGCCTGGCACATGTCTGGCTACCCTAAGAAACAAGGATTTTTAAACGCTACCTAGCTGCAAGACAAGCCTACACGCCGTATCTTCCCAGACGCAGTCACAAACACCTCCCCTGTTCTCATTCAACGGTTCCAGCGCGTCAAGATAAAAAACACACGCGAAGGGCGAGAGGGCTGCGCGTGCTTGCCAGCACCAACCCGCCCAACTTCTCGCATCAAGCAGCACTGAGCTTCCCCAGAGCATTGATATTTATAGACATACTTCTCTCAAGTTCTGCGGTCATTGAGCCCTGGAGGCTTTGGTTAGGGCTTGCCTTTACTTCTGACACCCCGAGAACAGTAAAACCTTGTTTAATTTAATGCATGCCTTAAAAGTGAATGGGCACCTCCCTTTTTCCTACTTAAGCACCGGGGGCTTTCTGGAGGGCACAGGCAGCCTTTCACCCCTGTCATATGGGAGGGCTGGCTCGGGGATTTTGCCTTTTGGAGGATCTTTCAAGGAGTGTCACAGACAGCAAGGGATACGGCCTGTCAGCATCACATTGTTGCGCTCCGGAATGGAAAACCTCTGACAGAACACGCTTCAAAGTTAGTGTTAAAATGCAACACTGCCTGAGGGTAGGACAGCCCTTAGAAAACCACCTTCTCCAGTCCCCCTCGAAGTTGGTAGTGAGAAATTTCCTTGTCTCTTCTGTGTAGCTGCTCATTAAAAATAATAATTATTACCATTGTCCTCCTTAAGAAGAACAGCATGACCTGAATAAAACAAGTTCCCAAAAGTGGTCCTTCTGCAGACCCTCTGAAGAATTGCTATGCTCTTCACAGCCCAGACAAACCTGTGCTCCAGCACAGAGGAAAGAGAGGAGGAGAATCATAGAATGCTTTGGGTTAGAAGGGACCATGAAGGCAATCCAGTCCAACCCCTCCGCAGTGTGCAGGGACATCTTCAAGTCAATCGGGTTCCTCAGAGCCCCATCCAACCTGACCTGGAATGTTTCCAGGGATGGGGCATCCACCACCTCTCTGGGCAACATGGGACACTGTTTTATCATAAAATGTTTCTTCCTAATATCTAGTTTACTGCAAGAAGCAAAAAGGACGGGAAGAAAGATTTTAAGATAAAAACTTCAGGATCCTGGAAAGAACCTTCACAATTACATGGAGTTATTTCCATGCAGAATTAGCAGACTTGCCAAGGATAATGCAAAGGAAAGAGTAATTATATTTGCTCAGTATTCAGAAAAAAAATCAGCGGAATGCTATCACAGGGTGATTACCAAATATTACTTATTCCAGCAGTAAAGTTAAACCAGAAACAACTGAAAAAGAACATTTTAAAAAACCAAACCCTTCAGCTACTCAGTATCCGTGAGTGTTAAATCTGCTACAGCTTTTATAGCTACTTTTAGTAACCCATAAAACACTGGACAAATTTCAGAAGGAAACTGTGAATGCGGTACAAATTCTTAAGCAGGTAAACGAGCAGACACAGCTCTGCCAGCTTGATGCGAGTGCCCTGGCTGAAAGGAGTTTGATTTGTAAGGAATTAAAGAAAGATGGGAACTTGTGCGGAGCCTGTCAAACCAACTTAGTGGAGAGAATTGTCTACAAACAGGATTAAGCCACACTTATTAATTGTGAGAGTAAAAACCAACCAAGTCACTCTATGAGCTACAACTGTAATCCCCATCCTGGGAAGGGCGAGTCCAGCCGTGTTGGAGCATGCCAGTTGGAGCAGGATTTTGCAGTTGAAAGCACAAAAAAAGCTCTCTCTTGCCTCTTAGTCTGGTCATCAGTCACACCTCAGTGGTGGGGTCTGTACCACATCTTAAAAAGCCCCGTGCCTCGCTGCAGAGAAGAGCTAAGAGCACAGAAGCATTTGGAGGCTGGGAGGGTGCTGAGAGTGGATCCTTTGGCCTCTTTATACCCTCTTTCTTTTCCTAAGCATCTTCTGAAACACCATTTTTTTGTCCAGATACTTTTATCTGTTTACATTCTCCTCTTTATTCTGCTAAGTTTAAATATCCCACTCTCTTTTGTCTTTCGGGTGGAACTACTTAGAAATCAGTTGTGATATTCCTTCCCACTTACAATAACGGCGAGCCAGTGAGCTAAATCCTACCCCACCCTCTGTATCCCTTCCTACAACTACAACACAGGAGGACACTGGATCCCTTAGAGCGAGTTCAGAGGGGGCCACAAAGACGATTCGAGGGCTGGAGCACCTCCAGTTGGGTTGGTTCAGCCTGGAGGAGAGAAGGCTCCAGAAAGACCTTACAGCAGCCTCCCAGTACTGAAAGGGGCTCCAGGAAAGCTGGGGAGGGGCTCTTGATCAGGGAGTGCAGGGATGGGAGGAGAGGGAGCAGTGTGAAGCTGAAAGAGGGGACATTGAGATGAGATCTTAGGAAGAAATGTTTTCCTGTGAGGGTGGGGAGCCCCTGGCCCAGGTTGCCCAGGGAAGCTTTGGCTGCCCCATCCCTGGAGGTGTTCAAGGCCAGGTTGGATGGGGCTTGGAGCCCCCTGATCCAGTGGGAGGTGTCCCTGCCCATGGCAGGGGGTGGAACTGGATGGGTTTTGAGGTCCCTTCCAACCCAAACCATTCCATGATTCTCTGATTTCATCCTAGAAAACCTCTTCCGTCCTTCTGCGGACCACAGTCAGCCAGGTTCTCACTCCTCCCAGAGGTGGATGACATTGCTGATGTCTATGGATTACATACAAGCAGAAATCAATGCTGTCTGCTCTGCATCTGGATCAATATCATGGAAGTAAAAATGGGTTCTGGACAGACGGATAAAAAAAATATATGAAAACAAAGAAAGCAGGATATCTTTAAGGAAAGATAAATTTAAAGGCAGAAAAAAATCAGCAATCCCACCACATAAATACCGAAATTTATTTGCACTGCCACTATACTTAGGTACCCCATTTTTGTTACTAACCTGCTTTTATTCTAACGTGGATTTGGGTTTTTTTTCTTTTAACTGTCTGCAGAAGCTTTTTGGTCAGATATAGTAACAAGCACTCACTGCAGTAATTTTAATTAGCAAGCTCTAATAAATTTGCACATGTTGCAATATACAGCTCTAAAAATACACGTGTGCATCCTCACGACCGTGGTCAGACTGCTCCGCAGCAAGGCTCCCTAGGAACCACAGGCTGCTCTTTGAACATCAGGTCCAACCCTGATGTCAGCACCGCTGCCCATGGTGCTGGTCAATGTCCTCACACCCTCGGGAGAACGAGTCTTATGAGGAGCAGCTGAGGGACCTGGGCTGTTTAGCCTGGAGAGGAGAAGGCTGAGGGGAGACCTTATCACTGCCTACTGCTCCCTGAAAGGAGGCTGTAGTGAGGTGGGTGCTGGGCTCTTCTCCCAAGTGACAGTGATAGTACAAGAGGAAACGGCCACAAGTTGCACCAGGGGAGGTTCAGACTGGATATCAGGAAGAATTTCTTCACTGAAAGGGCTCTCAGGCACTGGCACAGCTGCCCAGGGAGGTGGTGGAGTCCCCATCCCTGGAGGTGTTTACAAGATGGGTAGGCCAGTTTCTCAGGGACATGGTTTAGCAAGGGGACAGGTATGGTTGGACTCAATGATCTCAGAGGTCTTTTATAACCAGATCATTTTACGCTTCTATGATTCTATGATTCAGTGCATTGACATTTGCCCTCATTTCTTTAAACATGGAAATAGCAGCTCACTTTCAGCGTGGAACACTGAACAACAATGGGGGGAGCAGCTCATTTTTTCCCCAGCTCTGAAAATCCCCTGTCCCAGACTTGACCCCCTTTCACAGAATCATAGAATGGTTTGAGTTGGAAGGGACCTCAAAGCCCATCCAGTCACACCCCCCTGCCATGGGCAGGGATACCTCCCACTGGACCAGGGGGCTCCAAGCCCCATCCAACCTGGCCTTAAACACCTCCAGGGATGGGGCAGCCACAGCTTCCCTGGGCAACCTGGGCCAGGGCCTCCAAACCCTCATTGTGAACAATTTCTCCCTAACGACTAATCTAAATCTTTCCTCTTCCAACTTAAAGCCGTTCCCCCTCATCCTGTCACTCCAGGCCCTTGTAAAAAGCCCCTCCCCAGCTTTCCTGGAGCCCCTTTCAGTACTGGGAGGCTGCTCTAAGGTCTCCCCGCAGCCTTCTCTTCTCCAGGCTGAACACCCCCAACTCTCTCAGCCTGTGCTCACAGCAGAGGGGCTCCAGCCCTCGGATCAGCTCTGCAGCCTACTCTGGTTTCCTATGGGAACGCTGCACATTTCAGACAAGGGCATTAAACCCTATGCAGACACAAACCCCACACACTCCTCCCATCCCATGCTCTGTTCCCAGATCTGGTCCTGATCTCCTGAGGCTGAAGTGGTCCCACTGGCTGATGCCAGGAACAGGAGCTTAATAGGATTAGCGTTACATTTTCAAGGAAACCACAGCACAAAGACACAAAGCTACGTGGAGAGCAGCTCCCCTGAGGGCAGCCTTTCCAGCCTAGGCCCTTCCTGGCTGCCCACTTGGCATTGGAGCCATCTACACAAAGCTGCCGTGGATCAGGTAGCGCTTCTGAGAAACACGGTGCTGGGGATGGGAAGAGGGGAGCAACTCCTGCAGTGGGGCAGCAGCTGACAGCCGGGTGTGCAGCCGCCCGCAGTGGGAACATGTGTGCAGCACGGGAACAGATGTTCCTGAGCTACATGAAAATTCCTCAATAGCACCTGTGCAAAATAAAACTGCCTGTGATATGCAGATGGTCAGACGAAACCGGATAATGACGACATGGACAATCTCTGCTGCAAGTGGTGTGCACACAGCTGGTCAGTGTGATACCCACTGGGATTTATTTTTTCTTTCAAAGAAGAGAAGAAATTATTTCAGGTGGAAATTATTTCTTATACATATGTCTTTCCCAGCACAGATATTTCAGAGGTGCTATTGGTCCCTCATCTTTTCTCCCCTGGTAAATTGTTTCTCATTTCAAGGGAAACACACAGAAGAGGGTGTAATGCACTTCATAGAATCACAGAATGTCTGAGTTGGAAGGGACCCACAAGGACCATCGAGCCCAACTCCTGTCCCTGCACAGGACACCCCAACACTCACACCATGTGCCTGAGGGCACTGGCCAAACCCTTCTGGAATATTGTCAGCCTTGGAGCTGTGACTGCTTCCCTGGGAGCCATTCCTGTGCTCCACCACCCTCTGGGGGAAGAACCTTCTCATGTCCCACCTAACCCTGCCCTGGCATCTTCCTGCCATTCCCTGGGGTCCTGTCCGTGATCACCAGAGAGAACTTATCATGTACCAGAACTTATCCACACTTCTCATGTGCCAGAAATATCCAGTCATATCATCATGGTTAAGTATTTAGAAAAACTACACTGTAGATAAGAGAGTACCAACATGTGCTGAACAGAAGCAGGATCGCTGCTGCTAGGTTTTGTGACCCTTTCCACAGTTTGGAGAACTTCAGAGAATTATACCCTGCATAGGCAGCAACAAGTTCACAGAAGCTTCTTTTGTGCTGTACATCGTGCCAGCACATGGAAATGTCGTACTCATGCTATTGGCCAAGACTCTTTTGACATGATGTACAGCATCTAATAATTATACAGCAAATATGACGAGATGGAATTGAACCTGGTCTCAATTAGCAACCAGAAGTATCCTTCCAACTGAGATTAATATTGATTAAACCATAACAAGACAAGTACTTGCCAATGAGAGCTCTATAAAATCAAGAAAAGGTGAGGGCAACCTCTAAGTTGGGAGTACTTTGTCACAAGCTGTAAAGACAAGTGACTCTCCTATGGCCTAATTTGTCCTTTTCACAAATGGAAGTTTGGCTGTGTCTAATTCAGGAAATTACAGTCATTTCAGTAGACAGTTAGACTGGCCAGGAGCCCAGAGCAGAGATCAACAGCCTTTAGGAGACGGTTCTGTTTTCCTTTCAACATTCCCTATTCCTGGTACAGTATTAATCACACCGAATCTCACTCCTCTCTCCCTTTCTCCCTCTCAGAAATACAAGCTAAGACGCAGTTTCCACTACCGGTGTCCTGTACTTCAAAATATAGACTTGTGCTTTTTAATTTCACCACTTGCACCAAATTAAGGGGGATATTTTGGAGTTGAACAAATACATTGGATTTATTGGTTCTTCCCTCAAATGATCTATAATAGTCCCACCAGTGCAATCCTACATTTCCTTTACATAGAAATGATTGGATTTATTACTAGCCATTTTTAGATCATATTAAGTCAAACCAGAACAACTAAGCACCCTTCAGGCCCTACTGCAGATTATAAAATGCTGTTGAAAAACAGACACGCAAGGGTATGAGAGGCAACATTACAAAGCTTACAACAAATCTTATTTTCAAGATTCTTGATCCTATTTAAGTAATGTTTTAAAATGTTCAGGCCAACTTCAGAGAGCTCCTATTCAGCTCACAAAACACCGAGTACTAATACTCTTCAAAAGTAAATACACCACACACACAGAGCACTAATTGGAAAACATCTTCTAAAGCAAACTTCTTTTAAAATGTTTTGTTAATACTTTTCAAATGAAGAGCTGTTGCAAAGAACAAAGATTAATGTGACAATTATTAATTACCTTAAAATGAGGGTATGAGGCAAATGAAGCCTGGGAACTTCGACACCATAACATACCTTGGCTTGGGAAACAATTTATGCCCATATTCCTAGTCTGTCCAAACCAGAAATGCGTCCCTAAAATGGTGCTGTGTGCTTTGTGACACGGCAGCCACGTGGCCCTGGCCAGGCAGCACAGTCACAGCATTCCATTAACAGGAGCTGCTCCATGGCATGTCCTGTCAGACAGACCTTGTCTGTCCTGGGGAGGAGTTGTCTATAGCTCATCAGTTGAATAGAATCATAAAATGATTTTGGTTGGAAAGGACTTCAGAGCCCATCCAGTTCCACCCCCTGCCATGGGCAGGGACACCTCCCACTGGATCAGGGGGCTCCGAGCCCCATCCAACCTGGCCTTGAACACCTTCAGGGAAGGGGCAGCCACAGCTTCCGTAGGCCAGGGCCTCCCCACCCTCACAGTAAAAAATTTCTTCTTAAGAGCTCATCTAAATCTCCTCTCTTTCTGCTTCAAACCGTTCCCCCTTGTCCCCCTTGTCCCCCTGCACTCCCTGATCAAGAGCCCCTCCTCAGAAAAAGAAACAGAAAAGGGCACTGAGGGTTCAGAAGAGGCAACAGCTTTTCCACGCTACTACTGGAGAGATAACTCTAAATGCAACACAATAAATATTACTGCAAAGATACAGCAGGCCAGTGAGCTCCGGGCACAGCCAATGAGTATAACCTTGCCAAGGACCTCTTCTAGCCATCTGAAATTTCACCTGTGCACAAAATTGCAATCCTTCACATTAACAGGTGGCAGAAATTGGCCTAACATGGTGAGGATAATAAACTACAATACAGAAGCCTACTAGGAAATAAACAAGTCTGTCTCCAGCAGGCCATGACTGGAGAGCATCAGGAAGCCAAGAATCACCAAGATGCTTTTTTCATTGGATGCAGCCACTGGGACTTCTGTAGGTTACCTGGGACAATGCCATAATACCAGCACAGTGACATTTAAGAGAGCAGTAGCTGTAATTCTTCTAGATGTTATTACATTGCACACTTCTTTGTTTGGATTATATCAAAGCATCCCATTTCTTGTTATTACATAAAGTCAAGAAACGTAACATGAGCGGGGCTCCTGAAAATGAGATTTATGCCCAGCTGCACTGTGCAAGCAGAGTAACAGTGCAGAGAAAATTACAGACAATAAATAAATGTGTATATAGAAAGCGGATGTCTTTTAATAAGTATCTGCAAAATATTCTTTGGAATGGTTGATGAGAAACCTATTCCTGGTCGTCTAAAACCATTTTCTTAAGACTTAGTGTGCTCGGTACTTAACGAGGGTTAGTGGGCCAGCAAATGCAGTATTTGTCATTTCCATTTCAAAGGATTCCAGCAGAGGTAAGTATTTTCAAACAGTGCATTTTCAAAATACTGCTGCCAGTAAACCTGTAAGACAAACTGATCGCATCGCTCGCCATAGAATATCTCAGTGTATTCTCATACGCCACTGGAAGTGCAGAGGGACGCAGAGCATCCCTCCAAAGTACAAGTTACACCCATAAATCCTTTTACTCACTCCATGAGCCTCTCTATCCGACACTCTGGGATTTATGTAACGCTTCTGGAGCTGACTTTAAAAAACATAGCTAGACATCTACAGTAAGGTTTTTCTATCCTTGCCTTCTGTGGTCTTAAAAAGCAGGGTTGTGTGGATGGATTGGGCTAATTTGATACAACTGCCCCCTAAAATAACAGCTGATACTCAAAGGTGATGTGAAAAATGCCCTCCAGCAAGGTTTGTTCCCTATTGCTGCCTTCTCTTCCCTAGAAATTGCCCAGGATTAGTGAGCATCTCTTCCTCTCACCGCTGTCTGCTCAGGCACATCCCTAACCCGACTGGCACATGTCCTGGGCTCCAGAAGAAGTTGCTATTACTCTGACAGGACACCCTAGCACCCAAGATGGACCAAGAGCTGTATAAATCATGTGCCTTCATTGCTCACGCACATGCAAAGAGCGAGGAAAGCGCTGCTCTCTCTTTGTTGGCGTTACCTGTCACACGGGAACCTCCCAGCATGTTTCACACTTCGCAGAAGTCTAAACATACTCAAGTCAATGCAGAGGTCAGAAGCACACGCCACAGTCAATAAAGAAGATGAAGATGTGGAGAAAGCCCATAGATGACAGACAATATGCGTAAGAAAGAGCAAAAGGTGAGGAGGCAACATCACACTAATTTCGCAAACCAGGAGAAACCTAAAGACTCCCCACGCATATCGAAAATGAGCTTGAAAAAGCAATGACCGGTTGTGCTAGTAATTTATAATCTCTCAGCTGCCGAGATTGTGAACAGTGGTACTTTGTAATCTTATAGGGAAAGCAGCTCTAATGCCATCTGGTCAGATATTTCTGGCCAAGATCATTTAATGGAGCCTGTAATGAAAAAAGTTGCACATCCTCCTAAAAATCCAAATTATGCCAGCTGTGTCACAGTGTCACTTGTGTTTTCAAGGAGAAGGACAGCTGCCATTACTTTTCTCTGAAGATAGGAAGCAGACTGCCTTGCTTAAGAGACCTATTTTTTCTTGGATTACCTTAAATTTTCTTATCCATCAGTAGTAAAAGAAAGGGTGAAGTCCCTGCTAATACATTTTGTTTGATTTTTGCTGGCATATATTCAGCACTCGGCCTCTATACCCACTTTGCTAAGCTGTTCTGAGGAAGGTGATATTTGGACCTTGACTCTAATCTGAACTGAAGCCAGCCCAAAGAGAGCGTGGGCTCTACAAAAATCAGCAGACCTGCCTTGGCGTGAAACCAGTCGGAGAGAGTGCGCAGTTAAGCTTGTCATCTTCACCTTTCCTAACGAATGAGACATTTCACATTTTAGATATTACCTCAGCAACTTATCGCCAGTTCTAAATTGCTCTGTCATCTCAGATTAGCACTCATCATTCATGCTAATGTACACGAAATGGTACCTCTCCTGAAATATGTGAAAAATAAACGGGATTACAATGAGGGCTGCAGGGCGTGAAATTTCTAATCCATGAGTAACTAATTGTTATAGGTACTTCTTGGTACTTCTGTCCACTGAGCCATCCATTTGAACCCGTATATTTGCTGCTATGTTATTTTAAGGTCAAAACTTGTTTGCCTGAAGTACACAACTACTCCCACTGGCTCCAAGGAGCTATTTGCAAAAGCAAAGATATATAACCTCAAATGAGCAGCAAAGGAGATTCCACCACCAAACTGCCTAGAGAAAACCTACACACTTCCAGGACACAGGAGCTAAGAGCACACCTTCAAAACCACGAACCGTCTAGGGTCCTCCGCTCGCTCACAACGAAATGCAGCAGTGGAGAGAATTATAGCCCAATACTCAGTCTGACAGGAAGGAAATAGCATTGGGAAATGCTTATTTTAATGACAGAAAAATATTTGCCAGACTTGGGCTTAGCAGCAGTAGAAATGTTATTACTTTCCAAGGTAGAAGAAGAAATATTTCAAGGGCTATTTTTTGACACCTTCACTGTGGCTTGATTTCTGCATCTATTAAGAAAAAGTCTATATAGCCTGTGCTGTGGATGCTTTGCAAATCTTTGCATACAACTCCATTTTATAAAGCGTGATAGAATTGTATATAATTTACATCAGGCTGAACAGCCACCATAGCTGAATGTATATGAAAATATTAAAATCCCCTTGGTTTTGTTGCCAGAATTATTGCTAACTGCAGTGTCTTCTTCATTTTATTATTTCTCAGGGTATCTGGAGGCACGACAGAACAGCGCTCCATGAAGCACTGCTATGCAAAGAACCCTGAGCACATACAATTTTCTTCCTCGTGCAGAAGTTTGCCAGGCTTTTAACACAAAATATCTTTAAAACATTAAGAATATAGTGATTTTGCGGCTTCCTTTTCCCAGCGTTCTTCTGTTGAGCAAACCCCATTTACAAAAAGCATCGTTTCAAGTACTTCAAAGCCTCAGAAATGTCTTTTAATTGTAATTACTCTGCCTGTCTTGGGCCATCCCGAGTCTCCCTTCATCCATCCATTGGATTTTGGTGGGGCTGCAGAGTACTGAGCCGTGACACCAGCAAGTACATTAGCTCTGTAACGCTGCTGCGAAATTAGACAGGGAAAAACCAATATTTCTATGCTGTGAAGTTCCAGTAACCCAGACAATCATGGCAAGTGCAGGATGTGAATGGCTTTGAAGGATGAATATTTACAAAAGGGGGAACATCAAGCTCTGGAAATTACCTCTTGGAGTTATGGTGATGAAGCTTAACTTCTCCCTCATTACGTGCAGGCAAGTTTTTAGTCTAATTTCTGGGTTCAGGGCTTTCTGAAAAGAAATATTCATTTTAATCTCGGAATACTGAGAAAAGAGAGAAAAGGAAAACGAGGCAAAGACATGTCTACAAAAATGCTTCCTAAAATGGATTTCTCCTGGCTATTGCTTATTTCTCAATTGCTCCTCTTTAATAGAGGTAATCTCTGTTTTTAACACGTAATGCTATCCTTCCTCTATCCTACTCCTTCCCTGCATAATAAAATGCACTTAAGGTGTTTATATGGCTGTTGTTACTAAAGGATGTGCGCACCATTTTAGTCCATCTGTCTTCATAATACCTGTAGGAGCTGGGAAAGTCCTATTACATTCTCAGCCTCTGAACATCAGAGATATTTAGGGGCCTGCCACTAAGATAAATGGGATTAGCTGCCCCATGGCTTTTCTGCCTCAGAGCCTCCACCATGGCTGTAAAATCACAAAGGACACCTTAAATGAAGCAGGGAACCACTCTTAAGAGAAGCCTCACCGCCTAGGCTGGGGGGCTCATTTCTGGACCAGCTTCTCCTTTTTGATTTAGTTTATGTTGCTAAAGGCGTGAAGATACTTGACGAGGTAAAAATCATGTCCCGTTTCTCTTCTGTCTACACATATCTTTTTTAAAAGCCTGCGGCTCTTGCTATAAGCTGACTGCAATGGCTCTGGTGTACTCCGCTTTAATCCAGCTCGCTCTCCAAAGGCTCTGCATAGGAGTCTGCAAACAACTACCAAATCCCTTATTTAGCTCAACACTCCTGTCTTCTTTCTGTACAGAGCAGCAAATAGACTTTCCTTGCCCTTTGCATCTGGCTTTGTTATGCAGAAACACTGGTGAGCAGTTGCTTCTGCAAAGCAGAGGGTGCTCAGGTGGGGGCTGGGGGTTGGGCAGGGTCTGTACACACACATCCTTACCAGCACGGCTGGCTTATAATGGAAATTTCCACCTTTCCTGGAAGGCTCTGTCAGTTCCCCACCCAGTTCTGACCAACACACGTACAAACTGCACAAGCCACCTCCCCACACACCACAACAGCGTAGCTCCCGTCTTCCCAGCTTGGGAATTTGTCTAAATGTAGTCTGCTTATGAACCCAGATATCTATTTTGAACGGCAAACATCCCCAAAGCAAACAGCAAATAGGGCTGACGCAAGGTAATAGTACACCATTTTCATAAAGAAGCAAAACCTCACTGTCTCAACCCAAGGTGTTATGCAGGTCCCTTGGGGTGGTCAAGCAAGCAGCGACCCTGAAGCTCTTGCCTTGGGAGGGTTACCACAAGCACCCTGGCCTCCTGAGGCAATGGCACTATGACCTGCAGGGGCAAACACTCATCAGGACAGCAGGAGTGGAATATTTTTTCTTACTGCAACCAGAGGAAGATGTGATTTTATTCCTCTACAGCCACTAAGGCGGCCAGAGTATTACAGAACACTGTTCCATCCTAATTGCCACAGGCAGGCGCCTTTGAATAAAGAAGAGATGGTATTTTCCACTTCCTCAAAGCAATTACCTCTTAAGATATGCGTTAGTTCAGTCTTTCCAGGATTTAAATTAAGCCAAGTATTAAAACATCCAAAGCTAACTAACTGAACATTTTCAATGCCTTCTAACATCTTGAAAACAAACAGTCTTTGATGCCTGTTACTTTAAAGCTACAGAATTTTGTCTGGAAATTGACCACTTAAGTTCTACGAAGTGGTAGCTGAGGGGAAAAAAAAAAATCTATTTCCAGTCTCAAATTAATATTTTATTATTTAGCCCATACGTGAAAAGTGTTTTGATCCTGCTAGGTGGATTGTTGTATTAACTTGGGGTACTCTAGGATTTTAAACCCCAGAGGCTTGTATTTGGCTTACAATCACATTTGCATGTAGGTTGAGGGTAGGAGGGCTGAAGATGAGAACTCCTGCTATAAATGTTTGTACCTATGCTTGTGGATTTCACTGTTGGCTTTGTCGAAGACATTAACACGCCAGTATGGTGACGATGGTAGAGCATGAACCCAGCTCCTGTTCATCACATCAGCAATTCTTCAACATAAGAAACTACAAATTGTTTCTTGACTATAGGCTTTGCTAATTCGACAGTCTTACAAAATAATTTCATTCCCAATCAGAGTTCAAAGTGTGACTGTTTCCTTGCCCAAATTGCCTGTTTGCAGCAATCTGAAATGGAAGTATTTGATCAGCTGAGCTCGACACAGTGAATTTCTATTACCAGAAGAAGAATAATATCCAGCATCCGATCTCAGGTTACAAATTGTTTCAGTTCATTGTGAATATCTGGTAGTATGGAGAAAATGTACTCTATTTTCATTTTAACACGGCTACAAAATACCCTAAATCTGCAACTCTACAGATAAATGTCTGGGTTTACATAGAAAGAGGACAAACTCGAGTGAAATAATTACCAAGATTTACTGTAGTGCTGTGACTGCAGGAGAGACCTGAGAAGATTTAAATGTGCTGCTGGTGGCTGCTTGCTTCCTGGGTTGCTTGGGAAGCTTCTGGTGCGGAACACAACAAATATCAAACAGTTCAATTACCGTGATGAAAGTGCTCAGTCAACACGCTGTTACCCATCACTCGGGTCTGGCAGGGAAGCATTTTATCCATATTGCGGTTTGTGGCTTGTGCAGATATCGCCCGCTATCTCAAATGCCTGTCCTTTTAAAATATATTACGCAATAGAGACTTGCAAGTTTTACGACAGCACAGCTTCCAACCTTTTTTGTCTTTTTAATGAAAATTAATCATCGTACTTTTTTAAACGCGACAACACCAAACCTAAACTGTGCCTGCTGACAGAGTTCAATGTACCACTCCTAATTCCTTTAAATGTGCTTTCCATGCTTGCAGAAAATACCCCTTTTCTCTCCTTGCCTACATACCAGAGCCTATCCCCTAGGTATCCAAACACAACCGCTGATGATCTGGCTGTTTCCTCCTGACTGCTCTCTGCCAACACCTGCCTTTGGTGTGCTCAGGAATGCGCCCCTAAAGAACCTGAATGGAGGGTGTGCAAGTGTTACTGGTTACAGGTTATTTATACATTCTCCTGGTCTTAAGCTACCTCCCATCTTCAACGTAGAGTCACCTTCCGCTGAGAATCCTTCTGATCTGCAAACGTGGAGCGTGCAAAGCAGCAAAATTCTCAACCCTGATGCTCAGAAGCGATAATCTCTTAAAAAATCAGCCTTTCCAGCTGCTGAGGTGGGATTTTTTAATCTTATCCAGACAGTGTCCACTTTGGTGTCCGCAGAAGTGCCTCTCCAGCAATTTCAACCTCTTTACCAGATCCTTGCCATGTGTCATGTTTACTTAAACAGAAGGGAGGCTTCCTGCTTCCTGAGAAGAGCCACGGGATTAGGAGTGTGTCTACTCATTTTGGAAGGAAGAACAGGGACACCAGGGAAAGGCTGTTGTGAGGACAGGCCAGTCTTCCCCATACCTGCAACCCACCGGCTCCCATGATTAAACAGGAGCGGTGGCCACCAGGATCACTGCACTCTGGCACTGCAGTCATTTCATGGCCTTGCACGTGACCCTTCTTTGACAAGTCACACTGTTTCCCCCTGGTCTAATCAAGACACTTCTTCCCACAGTTGTATTTCTCCTGGCTCTGTTCGCTCAAGCAGTGGGGCTGAATGAGATAATTTCTTGAGGTTACTTGTATTCCACCCTCGGTTCACCAAGGCATACCTTGGGCAGCAAATGTAGGTTTACAGCAAACAAGCATTTCACAGGCTGGCTGCCTCCTCCCTTCCCTTTGAGGATGCACAAGGCAGGTGCCTATTCACCCTCTGCCTCCAACACCTCCAGCAAGAGCATCCCAAACGGCTGCAGCGGATCCTTCCAGCTCCTCCCAGAAGCACTGATGATCTCAGCATCACTGAGCAAAGAGCTGCCGGCTCTGAGGTGATGCACACACAGCCCCACCAGCACTCAGAATGAATGAAGAAAACAGTCCTCAAGAGCTCAGAGAAATCACAGCGCGCAGCCGTAGTAAGGAGAGGGCTGTGAGCCCTTGAGCTCAGCAACCATAGACCCGAATGACAGATAATCAGATCCTGTAAAATCATTTCTGGGAGCTCCACTGACCAGGTGTTTCTTTGCCTGTTTTACACCCAGCAAACAATGGCTTCTTCTATTTTCTTTGGCCCCAAGAGATAAAATTTTATATTTGTTATAGTGTATTTAATTTTCTAGGCTTCTCTCAGAATGATATAGTCTGTCACAGCTTTATTCCCCAGCACAGACCTGAAAATCATTGGGCCATAGCCTATCCCAGTCACATCAACTTATTCAGTGTCAAAACTTGGCTCAGTTTTACAGAAAAGGCTCTTCAGAGAGTCAGCTTCCCAGTATATCTTCAGGGATGCTCATCTACAGGCGGCTCCTACCTCAGTGTGATACATGTATGGTGTTTTCCTTGGCTGGGAATAAAACACAACTGCTTCAGACACGCTGTGCTTCAGCTGCATAAAATGTCTCGATTAGCATTTCTTGTTTTGTTTTCAGAAATAAAAGGCAATAACAATAGACTCCAAATCTCTTTCTCATTCATAGGCGAAGCTGGCCCCCATAATTAAAGGTAATTGTTACCTTTCTTAATAGCTTGGCATGTTCCACTGCACCTTCTAGAGAAGAGAAAAATCCAGACTGAAGAACTATTGAATTGTGAACGTTTGCTCAGCATTCTCAGTAAGCATTTTCCTCTTGCATTTAAGCCAAAACAGTAACTAATGTAGGCAGGACACATAGAGAGCAATTGCTTACTGGTGACCAAAGGTAAGAAAGGTCAAACACTTATTTCCTCTGTTGCTCCTATGCATGCGGTGCCCAGAATCTTTTAATTGTATTTCATGGTACTCTGAACTTGCACAAGGGCATAAAATATATTTATAGCTCATTTAAACTCCTGGTAATGAAACAGCCATCCTACACAGGACCTTGCTAATCAGCTGAAGACTTTCTGTGCATTAACTTTAAAAATGCAAAAAAGCACTTGTTCCTTCTCCAACAGGAATGCTTATCCCAGATTAAAAGCAACAACAAAGAAAAGCAATTTTCTGGGGTTTTTTTTAAGGTAACAGTTTGAGTCTGTATCAGTTCACCTGTGATGTTTGAAGTATAAAAATACAATTTGACTGGCAATGCGCATTTATTATCACTGTTATTATAGTCTGGAAACTCTCAACCACGCTGTAGCAAACACTGAAGGAACATATAATAAAAAGATCAGCCATCTCTGAAGCAGTTCCTGTCTAAATATGTCATTTTCTTTCTTTTAGACAACAACAAAAAAGGGGTAATCAAACAAAGAGGTCTTTAAAGATTTCTCTTAAGTAACCACACTGGATGCATATTTCTGATGAGCAGACTGAGAAGCTCCTGGACTACTCTGTTCCTGTAATTATACACCTCACATTGAACTTACCTTACGCATATTATACAAATCTTCTGTGCTGAGGAGCCCCTTGAAGATGAATTTGGGGGGAACAAGATCAGTCAAACTTGTTAACTGTTCCTAAGCCTGAGACTGAGGAAAAGAGTTGCTGTTTTACAATGGTACCCGTTAGCTGCCTTTGCTTTTCTTTTCCCCCCAAGCTGTGAGCTGTGGAGCAGCCTGTGATCCTGGGCAGGCAGGCAGGATGGTCCAGTGGCTCCCTCTGCACCTCCTGGGCACGCGGCACACTCCCAGCCACCCCATAATGCAGGGAAGGGGACTGCCCGAGCACTGGGCTCCCCAAAAATTTGATGCCACAAACCGCATTCTCTGGGGTGAAAGTGGGGTGTTGTGTTAGATTTGTAAAGACTATGGTGAAGTCTGCCTTAACAATTGCACAGCCAAAGATGTCCTTACTTAGGGAAAGGAAAAGCTCAAGTTGCTGATGAAACCTTAATTCAGCCCCCGATGCGCCGGCATTATGATACAATCTTTAATTAGGCTATGAGGAAATTAATAATTATGTACTCAGTGCAGGATTTGGCTGCTGTACAGTAAATAATGCACTACACTACACAACGAATGATGATGATTCAGCAGACATCATCTATCATACACCCTGCAAGGGGCCTGTGCGAAAAAAAAATAGTCTAGGATCTCATCATTAAAGAGTGAATATCAATAGTTTATTTGTGCCAGAGAGGGAGGCACAAATTAAGACTGCATGGGAAATCTCAGTCCCAGTCTTTGGTCTTCTTTTCATGGTGGACTACGCAAACATGAAAATACTTAGTGTTTCTTATCTCCTTCGTACAGCAGACATGGTCAAACAGAGGCGAAATGATGTGCTAGCACAGGGACCTGATGGTGAGAGGTCCAGCACTACCAGGAAGGCAAACGTTCTACCAGGTTGGGCTTCACCGTGATCTGCAGGGAGCTTGGCACAGCGAGGGGACTAGAAGTAAGTCTGTCCGGCTTAGCTCAACCATGTCTTCTACAACCTGACTAAAAACTGCTGCAACAGGCAGAAAGAGCAGAGGATGCCAAATCCTGCCGAAACCAGAACAATTCTATTCTTTTCAAAGAGCTCCTCAGATGGACAACATTCACGTTTGACGTGGGCATGATTATTCTGAGCTGCTGCAAACGCACATCCGACATTTAAAATACTGGCTGTTTTCGTGACAGGTACAGCCAACCACATAACCTTCCTCTTCACTCCACAGTATGAAGGAGGAGAATCAGTCAGTGCTCCTGGGCTCTTGACGCCCGCCAAAACAGCGAGCACCGGAGGAGGAATGCTGCCCCTCTACCGTTATTAACTTAGATTTGGAGAGCAAAGATAAAGACAAGTCCTTGACTTATAGTGATCCACGTCAAACAGGATGCTCTACTTCTGCCCTCGAACATCACAAATAAAGCACAAAGCAAACACATCATGGCTATACATTATTCTTGGATATTTCCACCTAAGCCCTTCCTTTTCTTAACAGGAAGGCAGGAGTGGCAGGCATGGACACGTACACCAAACGAGAGCTGAAATTCTGCTTTCAGGGAAGTAAATTCTATCCATTTCCCCCATGACAAGTTTACTACATGCTGCTGCACAATACTTTTATTGGCATTCATTAGTCCTTGAGGACCAATTTCTTCATTTTTAGCAGCATTAAAAGAGAGGCTGCATTTTACAAGTGAATCGTCATACTGCTGGGGCTGTAGGAAGCCGCTCAATTATCTCCAGTATGTTAAAAGCTGAATCCAGACTCGATACTCATCTTAAATTGTAACAAATATTATTTCCCAGAGCCTTGATTAACTGCCAGGCTGATCCCCAGCTCGCAGCTATCTTGGGCTTTCAAGGAGAGGAGGCTGGGGGTTTGGGGTTTGTTTATTTATTTTTATCATTGCCACACAGCTTGGGAACCTGCAGTGCAGAGACAGTCACCACTGGGGTGCTCAGTAGCGCATGACTTCCAAAATATTACTGGAAATAAAATCCAAACCCCAATATCAAAGCCCTCAGTATTCATAGCAAAGCTCTTTTTGTATCTGCTTTTCCCTTGATGCTGTTTAAAATTTTCATACAGACAGCAAGACTGAGCGCACCCTCAGCAAGTTAGCAGATGGCACCAAGCTGATTGGGGCTGGTGTCACACCAGAAGGACGGGATGGCATCCAGAGGGACCTGGACAAGCTGGAGAAGTGGGGCTGTGGGAACTTCATGAGGTTCAACAAGGCCAAGTGCAAGGTCCTGCACCTGGGTCGGGGCAGCCCTCGGTATGAATACAGGATGGGGGACGATGTGATGGAGAGCAGCCCTGCGGAGAAGGACTTGGGGTGCTGAGTGATAAGAAGCTCCACACGAGCCGGCAATGGGCACTCACAGCCCAGAAGCCAACCCTGTCCTGGGCTGCATCCAAAGCAGCGAGGCCAGCAGGGCCAGAGAGGGGATTCTGCCCCTCTGCTCTGCTCTGGTGAGACCCCACCTGGAGTCCTGTGTGCAGTTCTGGAATCCCCAACATAAGGAGGAGATGGAATTGTTGGAACGGGTCCAGAGGAGGCCACAAAGATGGTTAGAGGCTGGAGCCCCTCTGCTGTGAGGACAGGCTGGGAGACTTGGGCTTGTTCAGTCTGGAGAAGAGAAGGCTCCGGGGAGACCTTGGAGCAACCTTCCAGTACTGAAAGGGGCTCCAGGAAAGCTGGGGAGGGACTTTTTACAAGGGCCTGGAATGACAGAACGAGGGGGGGCGGCTTTAAACTGGAAGGGGGAAGATTTAGATTGGACATTAGGAAGAAATTCTTCACAGTGAGGGTGGGGAGGCACTGGCACAGGCTGTCCAGGGAAGTCATGGATGACCTCACTCTCGAGGTGTTCAAGGCCAGGTTGGTTGGTGCCTGGTCTGGTGGGAGGTGTCCCTGTTCATGGCAGGGGACTTGGAACTGGATGGGCTTTAGGGACCTTCCAGCCCAAACCATTCTGTTTCTGTGATTCATTTCTGAACAGCTGGAGACCACAACTTAGCATTCACATTTAACTAGATATTTGCAGCATTCCCAAGTCAAATTAACAAGCTTGTTACCTTTTGACATGTAAATTTACTAGAACATTCATCCTCAGTAACACCTCTAAAGAATAGAGCAATCCCTGAACCTGGGGCTTGCCCCATTTCAACTGAACTACACACACCTGTCTACAGACGCACATACATACATATATATATTTCTTTATAAATTTGACACTCTCCTTTAATCAACATCCCCAAGACACCTGAGTTTCAATGAAATCATGCTCTTGATTGAACTGCTGTGAAAAAATCACACCCCTCATTCTTCATGTAAGAATGAAAATTTTCAAGGCTGTCTTTATGGCAATTTCTCCTAATTGGCTTAATTTTGTTTCAGACTATCATTTGGCAGCTTTCACAGGTTGAGCCACGGAAAGATATGGTTGTTGTTCTAAGCAGCAGGTGTAGCGATCAACATGGAAATGTATGTATCCCTCTTGGAGATATCGCTACAACAAATAGAGACAACAGTTCCAGCATTACATACAAAAATAAAGCCAGGTAATTGATAAAACGTACTTCAGAGGGGAAAAGCTGAATCCTTATTTCTTTTCTCTACTAATTAATGCAGTCCCATTGTTCTCCCACCAGGGCTCTTGTACGAGCTGCTCTCAGGCTGGCCTTGCGAAGAAGCATGTGTCAATGTCACCCGCTTCGTCAGCAGGAATTGTCACTGAGCAACACGAAACAACTTACTGCGAAAGATTCTGCTGGGACAGCAGTGGATTAGGAGGAATATTACCGAAGAGAAATGTTTACTAGCGTTTTTACACATCCTCTCCTAAAGAAGGCAATCTAGTTGTAGCAAAATTCAGTGTGACCTTTCCCTGGCTCCAGCGACTCAAAGCACCTGATACCGGACTCGTGCTTTGCAAAATCAGATCATTTGGAAGCTTGGTTTCTGTTTCTCTTTACAGTGACACAAAGCCAGCTCACTGATGTGTTGGCCAAATCTACAGGTGTAACGAGAATGACTTAACACTACCCAGTTTCTTCAGAAGAAGCTATGAACAGCTGGGTAAAATGAGGGTTTTCTTTGTCTCTAACCTAGCTAATTTCAGAAAATGGGATAAACAGAACCAAAATATCTCAACATAGCCTGGAAGGTAAATGAGGCACTGGAAAAAGCTCTACTTATTACACCACGTTAACTGGGCTTTTAAATTCAAGAAGCTGTGCTGGTCTGAATGGAGGAAATTAAATGATAATTGGAAAGGAGGGAGAAGTGAAGCATCTTTAAGCAACCATGGCAAATAGAAAGGTGAAATGTTCATCACTGAAGGCATTCAGTCTCTTTCTGCTCCAAAGTGGGATTATCTTTTGTCTCTCCCTGTAGACAGATCAATTCTCAGCCTTGTTTCCACAGCCACAGAGCACCTCCAATCTCCCATTGGTACCAGTGGTAGTCGTGCTATAATCTAAAAAGCAGCCCAACTACCCTAATCACACCGGTTACCACACACCAAAACACTGTTATACCCTTGCCCCCATTTATAAAAGTTTTGGCAGACCTCCTTCATGGTTTTGATCATTACTTTCACTTTGGAAGGGGCTTTACACAAAACGACACTCAAACCAATGACTCAAGGAGCATTTAGAGCCTGTGTCTATTGCCTTGTAGGCAGGGGGAGATGAGAACAAATGTATAAAGGTCTTGGTTGATAAATCCCTGTAAGACATGGGATGACACGATCATGTCTTTTGCTTTTTTCTAAGAGGATCACTGTGTGAAGTAGAAGGGCTTCTGGCACTCCTGCACCTTAACAAAAGCCAGGACATTTGGGCTCTGTTCCCACCTCTAGCACAAACCTCTTGTATCACCTTCCAGTCATCCCTTACCCTCCAGACTCCACTCATGCAAACCCAGGTTTTTTGTTGGGTTTTGGGTTTAAACAAAGTCCTTGGAACACAGGTTGAGTTTCAGCCAGGCAGGATGCCCCGCAGTGCATTACAGTAACAAGCAGTTTCTTGGCTCTATGGATGCACTACTTCAATGCCAATAAGTAATAAAGTAGAATCAACAGTTTGCTGCAAGCAATTCTGGTGAGCGAGAACAAAGTACTTCTAGCATCTCAAATGAGAGCACATATCTTGAAGTATTCAAAATAACACAATCTCCTATGTCAGGACACGCCACAGATTTCAGTATCGTGTTTTCAAGCTTATTGAGAGCAGCAGGTAGGGACAGCACCTTGCCTCCAGAGCCCTTGATGCTCCCAAATGTCCACAGCACCTCACCAAGAACAGATGCATGATTCTTGGCAAATGCCAATCGATGAATCATCAACTCAATAGGTGATTCAGAGCCCCTACCATTCTTTGCAATAAGAGCAGCACAGGAAACCCTAGCATTTTCCTCTTAAGAAACACTGAGCAACACAGAGCCGAAGGGTGAAAACTGCTTCATGTGCAAACCAGTAAACTAGCTGGAAGATGGCTAAGCGTAAACAGGTTCGAGACATGGGCTCTTCTGCAGAGCCCCACCGAAAAACTCAGCTGTTTGCCTCTCGTTTCACTGCTCTGACCTCCATCCGGCCGCCCGAGCGTAACGCTACTTCAGTCGCTGAAGGCCACAACCAGCTTGTAATAAAAGCCCGGCTGCTTGGCTGCTCACTCTGTGAAATCAGAGGTTTTCAAAGAGATTTGTGCATTGATTATTGAACCTTAAAATAAACTCTGCCGACACTTTCTTCTGAAGTGACTATCTGGACATCACTAATTTCTTGCAAAATACTCCTGCGTCATCCACTATCTCAGAAGAGCAGGTGCTTTCTTTTATGTTCCCAAGCAGATGCACATTTCACTGTTCCCTGAACGCTCAGAGGCAGCTTTTTTTGAGTGTGTGACAAAATGTGGTGACAGCTGCTGAAACCGAGATGCTTGATCTACCTTTTCTACTTAATCTGACTTCTGCAGGGACGAAGCAGCTCCTCTCTTTGGGGTGTGCGGGTCCTTGCAGGAGGCACCCCGGCGCAGTGCTGTTATCCCAGCCACCGCCACTGCCTTGTTTGCTTCTTTTTTCTTTCTATAAAAGAGAATATTGTGCCGATGCCATCTGTTAAGCAAAGTGCTGCACACACGTTGCAATATACCCTGCAGCACACAAAGGAGCCTCGCAGATTAAATGTGAGGAGAAGTGGCTGTAAAAGGAGAGAAAGCTTCAGGTGCTGGAGCTGTTACAGGTGAGCCTAAGCATTTGCTTCCCCAGGGCAGCTACCTGTCAGGATTAATCTCGCTGAGTCCAGGAATGTGCCTCGGTAGATGCCACACCCCGTTCCAGGCAACCATAAATACATAACGAGATGCTCAGCACCACACATGAAAGTATCTTCTTTCTGCAAAGCATAATTACAAGGGAGTGATGGCCAGACCAGCATCAATCCTGCCTTATGCTGGGGTTTTCTTAAGGTGGTTCCTTGTGGGAAACAAGGAAGGAGGTGAGTGTGGGTGCTTGCTGCCTTCCTCCTAAGGAGGCCTCCAAGGGAACCAATCCCTTTATTTGTTTCTCCATCCTGGACCTCCCTGGGGACACTGCTTTTTTATTTCCAGATTAAAAAATGTTCTGTCTCTTTCTGCTTTCTCCCAAAACCAACTCGAAGTGAAGAAAGTCCAGGGGAATCAAAGGAATTATCTTTGACAGCCCCTCTTCTAAGTACTTTTGATAAGGAGTTCCAGAGACAAAGCTGGGAGAGAACTGGGCTTCAAAATGATGCTGCCCAAGCACCACGCAAGAGCAGGCACAAAACAATTTAATGGGGCTTTGAGTAGCGCAAATTTTGCCAACAGAGTACCCCAGCCTGTCAGAGAAACACAGTGCAGATGTCCAGCGCTTACTTAGCAAAAGTGATTGACTCACAGGTTTCTTTTCCTCCTGTATCTTTGTTATCTCAATAGGAAAACAGATCTTTAAGCTTCCTTGCTTACCTCAAACACCTTCCTCCTCTTCATTCCCCCCTCTTCCTCAGTTTTCCTGACTCTCCCAAGCTTTTTGCTTGGGAGCCAGAGTTTTAGGTACGTTTATACTTTTCAATTTGGAAAAGATGCCTGTGCGCTTTTTGATATTAGATCTTCAATTATGAGACCGGCAGAAGGCCAAGGCAAGGCTGATGTTTGGAAAGGCAAACACTAAGGTGACCCGTAGAAGTCACCCCCACACCCCCAACCCTGTAGCCAGAGGTGCTGGGATCGACTGCCCTCTCCTATCTTCCCGAGGATGCCCCAGAGGTCAGTGCTCTCCTGCTGGTGGCCAAGGCCACCGACTGAGGCCACACACCACAATTTCAGGGGCCGAGCACCAGCGTGGGGAGTTACCACAAAAAAGAGTGTAGTTGGCTAATTAAGGGCTTCAGGATCAGAAGCATTATATTTGAAGTCCAAACCCAAATGCTTGGCTCCAGGGAGCAGCCGGTGTCGATGCCAGGGGCCACAGGAGGCAGCCAGCTCCCTGAGCACAGCCTGGGACAGCCAAAGGACTGCTGACTCCAGAAGTGCTCCTTTCCAGAAACTTTGAAACAAAGCAATTTCCAAACACAGCAGCATTTGTGTGTCACCTGCTGTGGGTGA
This sequence comes from Neomorphus geoffroyi, assembly GCA_033558235.1. Lineage (NCBI taxonomy): Eukaryota > Metazoa > Chordata > Aves > Cuculiformes > Neomorphidae > Neomorphus > Neomorphus geoffroyi. Next base: position 9,110,429 of record JAUMJM010000012.1, read on the forward strand.
ATCTCCTTTAGCAGGGGGGTTGGACTGGATGATCTCCAGAGGTTCCGTCCAACCCCCACCTTTCTGTGATTCTGCAATTTCAGTATTTTGAGGCATAACCAGTCCCTGGAAGATTTCTTTCCTGTTTCTACACAAACATGTATTGTTTAGACAGCACTTCACGAAACCCAAATTGTGCAACACCTCCACATGCCAAGAGTAATGGCATCAGGATGCTGAAAGTGGAGACCAGTCATGCTCGGTCAATGCATCTGGGGACACAGGCACTGCATTGTTTCGGTCTTGCACCAACAATTTTATGCACAAAGTAGTGCCACATCTCTCAGAACACACTTTTGGTGCATGGGCTACCAAATTCAGACATCCTAAAACTTCAGGACGGCAGGCCTTGGTTCATATTATCATCAACTGAGCAAACACTCACAGAATTCAGAGTCAGACCTGGATTTTCTAGTCTAGGTTTAAAGTCAGCCTGCTGGCCATATTCCACAGCCTCGGAAGCAGCCTCTTTAGGCATCTACAGTATATAAAAATAAATACATGTATATACTCTGCTCTCTCAAAACTGTCCTTTCAGGGGCTAAAACGCTAGGTACTGTGGTTTAAACGAGTCAGTTGCTCTGACAAAGGCATATTGGGTTGAATTTTAAACAAGAGGCCTCTAGAAATCTCTCAAATTCTAACTATGAGTGTGTAACGGTTCCTAGGACGTTCCCCACCTTGTAACATTTAAATGAATGATTCATCTTGGTAAGAAATATGTAGCTGTCTAGAATTAACTCTGAAATACTGTTAATTATCTGCACGGTCTGTGTTTCAGCGTATGCGATTTCCAGCTACCAACACTGGGTGTTACAAAAGCTTCTACACAACATCCACTCTCCCTACAGGAAAGCTGAGGAGGGGCTCTTCATCAGGGAGTGTAGTGATAGGATGAGGTGGTACAGTTTTAAGCTGAAAGAGGGGAAATTGAGATGAGATCTCAGGAAGAAATGTTTCCCTGTGAGGGTGGGGAGGCCCTGGCCCAGGTTGCCCAGGGACGTGGTGGCTGCCCCATCCCTGGAGGTGTTCAAGCCCAGGTTGGATGGGGCTTGAAGCCCCTTGGTCCAGTGGGAGGTGTCCCTGCCATGGGCAGTGGAACTGGGAGATCTTTAAGGTCCCTTCCAACCCAAACCATTCTGTGATTCTAGGATTCTATGAACTTTCCAATAAGCAGCCACCTATAAAATACATAATTTTTAATCCTCGTTTGATTGCCACAGCTTAAACCCCCCAGAATTTATGAGCACTACGAATCATTTTCAGACTGTGCGCTGCAGAATAGAAGCCAACATTTTTAGTTCAGCTTGTTGATATTTCCTGAAAACATGAAACGATTCTGAAAGGAGAGATCTCTGTGGTGCACAGCTAAAGGTCAGCCGTCGCACAGGGAGCGCTTGCTTGTACCAAAACGACTGGGAAGGAAAGATTGGCACAACGTTGCAGTATTATTAAAAAGTGACTTAAGTGGGGAAATAGGGAGAAAAGAGAGAGGCAGACAAGGATTAGACTCTCAACAAGTGAGCTTTCATCAAGACTAGAACAGCCCCTTGTTGCTTTCTTGCAGCCCCTTGCTGCCGCTCCAAGCATCACTTGCCCTTGTTTTGCTCCAGCCCGTGCTGCCACTCCAGGCTGCGCTGGCTCTGAACAGGATTGCTCTGACCAGGCATCACAAATCACTCCTCTGGCTTTTCCTGCATGGTCCAGAGGTTCTTCCATGCTCACCTCTGTAACAGATGATGGAGGCATAAGCGTTTCATTGGGAAGGACAGGAGCGCAGAAGCCCCATGACGTTGTGCAACGCTGACATACAGTTGTGTGCTATGCCAAAAAAAGCTCATTTTCCCAAGGAATCTCCCCCACCCCTGCCTGATATTTATAACTTGCTCTTGGCACAATTCAGGAATCGGAGCACCTTGCTGGCTGATTCCTGTTCTGCAGCCAGCAGAGGGTACAACAGACAAGTCTCACCTTTTTCTTGAAACCATCTGCTTGAATCAAGTTTCTGGTTGATGTATTTTTTTAATAGTAACAGATAGCTAAAAATTTGCCATCCTAAAGATTTCCCATCCATTGAGATGATACCAGTTTGAATGCAAGTACATTCTGTGATCAAAACCTCTGAGACACGTATAATGTTGGTGGCATCTTTAAAGCAATATTTAGCACCAATTTACAAAGAAATTGTCCCAGCTCGCTCCAAGACTCTCATTCTTGGTTTCATTTCCATTATTCACACTTTTCTTTCAAATTATGAATTATGTGCAGTTCTCCAGGTAAATAAACTCTTGACTAAAACCATCCTCGCAGTAGGTCTGTGTCACAAGCTGTGCACCCAGGTAAGTACACCCCACTCCTTGCCTGCCCAAGAGCCCTGGGACAGCAGAACCAACATAATCCTGCTGATGAAATACCGCTACCCTGACCTGGATGCTCTTGCTAACACTCACTTATGAAAAGCACATGCTCCCATCACTCATAGTCTGTGCCTTCTTTTTTTTTTTAGATTACAATCAATCAGTTGTAAAGTAAATGACACCCTTTTCAGCTAAAAGGTTCACAGCAAGCCAAGGACCACACGTGTAGCTCGATTCTGATGCCCCCCAATCCTGCTAATTACGGTAAACCAAAGCAAAACAACAAACGCACTAGTAAGCAGCTAAGCAATACCGTAGGCTGTTAGAGTTTAAATTTAGCCCTGGCAGATCCTGAAGGAAGGGCACCCCAGAAGGCATGTGTCCTCTGCTATGCAGAAAGAGCACTCAGACCATAGGATACTATTCCACGTATATTGCTGTTGAATATATGGCTGTACTTCTCGTATGTCATCTGGATTTCTTATGTATATTTTCTCTAAAAATTCTTTGTATGAGAGAGAGGACGCTCTGGTCTTGGCCACAAAATGTTTGCCCAAAAAGCAGCCAGTGAGACTGAAACAAGAGATTACAATTCCTCGCAACGGGACAAAGCCATAGCTCAGAACAGAATCACTCTGTCAATCTAGGAGTTTACAAACAACAACCTGCAAGTGTGAATTATTCTCCAAAGCAAAACGTTGAAACAGCATGGAGAATATTATAATGCTTTAGAGGCAGATTGCTGTAGCCTTGCTATTTTCTAGCTGGAGCTTCAGGGCAATTGACAAGTAGAGACCATTGCCATGATCAGCGGAGAGATTACAGAAGTGAGATTTGCTGTGATGAATATGAAAAAGACAGCTCCAGGCCAAAAGTTCAATGTGTTCCACGTGCTACCATGGAATATATGAATAATCTGATCTCCAGGCTGCAAATACTGCGAGAAAGGGTTGGACGTCCCCATCCAGTGCAGCCTCGTCCACTACATCCTCCTAAGGCCAAATGAAATCACTAATATGAGGACAAGCTGAGCACTGATACCTCTGCAGCCTCAAATCCTGCACTCTAAGCTGCTGCTTAGGAAATCCAGCACAACCAGGCATCTGGTGCCAGAAAACCCAGAACTCAACAATCTGCCATTAAAAAACTCTTCTATTGAACAGCTCCAAACACCCTACCTGCAAAAATCTTGTTAACTGCAAGATTAATAGCATACAGGAAGATGGGGTGGCTCCTACTGCATTGTTTCAGCAGCCAAAGTGATTCCATTCCCTCCCTCACCAGAATGCCCTCAATTTTGAACCAGCCATGCAGCAGCTAAAGAAAAGAAAACCAGCTGCTGGCAGGTAAACTCATGCTTGAAACTCAGCCCCAGTGCGATGACGACTACTTTGGTTTTCTTAAATCATGTCTTGCATAAATGATAAACTCTCTGTTGACTGCAAGGGTGTTTAAGCAAACTAAAAAGGCATGATGGGAGCTGGAGACATCTTCTTGGCCTGTGGGCTCAGGTGGGGTTATTCCCACTGCAAACCACCAGCGATCTGTGCATTAGGGTCTGTTAAAGCAATACTTTGCTTATTGAACTTTGGTTGTTTACTTTGTTTGATGTTTAAAAGAAGCTCAGGTCTGTACCACAGAAATAAAGGTCTCTTGTTGTAAAATTCTAGGGAACAAACGGGGAAAAAAAAGGAAAGCCCTTACAGTTCTAATTGACATCTCACAGAATCACCTGGTTGGAGAAGACCTTTGAGATCATCGAGTCCAATCGTACATTTCCACTACTAAACCATGTCCCTGAGCACCTCATCTACCCATTTGTTAAACACCTCCAGTGATGGGGACTCCACCTCCCTGGGCACCCTCTGCCAGTGCCTGAGAGCCCTTTCAGTGAAGAAGACTTTCCTGATATCCATTCTGACCCTGCCCTGGTGCAACTTGAGGCCATTTCCTCTTGTCCTACCGCTGTCACTTGTGAGCAGAGCCCAGCACCCACCCGTCACAGCCTCCTTTCAGGCAGTTGTAGACAGGGATGAGGTCTCCCCTCAGTCTCCTCTTCTCCAGGCTAAACACCCCCAGTTCCCTCACCTGCCTCTCATAAGACTTGTTCTCCTGCCCCTCTCCAGCTTCGTTGTCCTTCTCTGGACGCGCTCCAGCCCCTCAATGTCCTTCTTGGAGTGAGAAGCCCAAAGCCGAACACAAGCATGGTTGGTTTAACTTACTATTATTCTTATTGCTGTTATTATTACCATTCCACTAAAAAATCACACTCATACTAAACCAGCTCTTCACTCAGCAATGCTGCTCATTAATATAATCCTTAAAGCTTCCATCAAATTTTGCACTCTCTTACAGGATGGATGTAGAATTATGTTCTGTTGGGTGTTTGTAGCAAACCCAAATAGCTGTAGCAGCCAGCACTGCAATGGGCAGGAAACAGAGAGGGTGCCAAGGCTGGTGAATGTTCTGCATTAACACCTGCAAAGGGCTGGACTTCAAAGGTCAGCACGCACGCTCAGCCAGGTCCCATTCAGACACCAGTAAGGCAGGTGAAAATCAATTAATTTTGAGTTTTTAAAGGAATGCCTTTGCTGTGGTCAATCCTGGCCATAAAGGTTCAATGCATTTTGCAGAGATGCACTGCCTTTTCTTTCTATTTGGTTTAAAAGCACTTAATCGTGGTTATCGGCTCCCTGAAGGTCAGGCTCGTTTCTTTAGATCTATTATTTACTGCTTGAAATTTCCAGTTCCACCTTTCTGGCTATTATAGTTTCTTTCTCCAACTCCTTTTCTTTTCAAGATAACTCCATGTGATGACTGTTGATAAAGTTAGGAGGACTGTGATTCTAAGTGTCTGACCTTCTTCAAAATCTGATAATGGATACAGTCTGTGAATCATAGGTCGTCTCAATCTTGCCAATAAACCATTTATTTCCAGTGGCCTTCAGACCTTGAGGCTGCAAAAGGGATTCTTCAGGGAACAATAAAAGCAGAGCCATCCTTAGCCTTTGCTTAGCACGTTAGGAGAGATTCTGTACTTTGGAGAGTACGTTTGTCTACAATATCTTATGCCTCCAAGACCTTCATTGCTGTACATTTTCTGATGTTTGTATGAAGCTGAAAGTTGTAAGCATGGAATGTTGAACTAAACCCCTTTTCATCTGCAATCTATGTGGAAAGTGCAAGAAAAATCCATGCCTCCTTACAGCCTCCCCACACACCGAAGGCTCTCCAGTCACCTTTACCATATTCTTTAACTTCCAGCTCAAAGCATAGTGCCAAGTTTTACATCACTACCTCAAATGTCATGCTGCTGTGGTAAGATCCGATTACGCCATGCTTGTAAAAGCTGTGTCGGTGCCAAGGTACACAATTCACTGGTACGAGTGTCTGCCAGCCTCCTCCAATGGCCTCACTGCAACAGAGTCCTCAAAAGGACTTGGTCTCGCAAAACCACTACCAAAGCCAATTTCTGTTGAAGGCGAACATTTCACACAAACTACTGAGCAAGGCGCACGGGAAGGCGTGTCAAACATGAGGCCATGCCTTGGACAGTGCTTGGAAAGTTAAGAAGTGACTGGAGCCTGAGCAGGGGGGAAACCGAGCAGGTTTTACTTACTGTCGAAGTTTCTGTGCTGCGCTGTTAGGGTTGCCTGCACAGAGCGGCCAGTCTCTTTCATCATGGCTTCAAATTCACTTCGGCTTTTGTTTGCAAAGTTCTCCTCCATCTCGCTGGTGCAGCAGGTATAGCCTTGCGGGCAGATTCGCAGGTGCTCCCCTACAAGGACAGAAAAAATAGTTGAATGGCCAGGTCTGGAAATGGAAGGATTTCACCCCAGATAACCTCAGCATAAAAATATTTCAGCTCCTTCGTAATCTGGATCTGCATCTGGCTTTACATGACTACCCCTTAATCTGAGTTACCCTGCAGGTACCAATTTTCTCACTGCTTACTGTGAGGGAAGGAAAAGTGAAGGAGATAAAATTCATATGTGGGGCAAGGAGAACGGAAAAATAAGTGTTGCCTGCTCAAAGTCTGCTCTAGAATCCGGCTCTGCCTAGAATCCCAGAAGATATGAGAGTCCCTGATCAAATGGCGTATCAATCATCCTCATTAGACTTAACACGCATATTAGAACAACTGTTTGAAACTACTTTGTCAAGATAAAAACCCAACTCCACCATGCTCCCCCAAACCATTTCCTCCCAGAAAAACTACCCTGAGAAGGCATTTCCATAACCATAGAACTCAAACTAGGGAGAAGTTTTCACAAGTTTCTCTTTTCAGAAGAGATATGACGAATGTCAGTGAATGCGGGTGAGCCGTTCCCCTCCACACATTTTGAAATCTGCCCATTTACTATTTTTTCAATGAAAAGTTTATCTCCCAGAAAGAGACACCACCACCCAAAAAAGGGTTGCTACAGCAATCACTCCCTGAATACACCCTTTGCTATGGGGAAGGAGGACGTAGCAGTTGAACTCAAAAATTCTTCAGCGTGGGAGCTCCTCCTGCCCTCCGCAATCTCACTGTGAAGAAGCAAGCATTTGCATAGGCAGACTCAGCAACATCTTAAAAATCATTGCTTAAGTTCTTAGGGGTCTTAACAAACCAAGAAACATCCACCTGCAAACACATCCTATGTTTCTCCCTACTCAGCAATCAGAATTCATTTGAATGAAATAAAACATCAGGGTTATTTTTTTTTTAAATAGTAACCCCCCCTCCTTGAAGCACACACCAAGATAAACCAATTACAAAGAAGCTGCCGTGCTTAACATCATCTGATTGGGACTGCCAAAGATTTTGCTGGCAGTTTCACAGCACTGTTGTCTTAACGTCATAGCTGAGCTGAAACATATATTTAAAAACATGTTTTATCTCATGTGTCTTGACAGCTTCTAATCCTGAACCTGCACAGTTCTCCAAGCAGAGCTTCCCACTGAAGTCCTTAGCTATTTCCAGCAGAGCCCTTAGCAAACGAATGCCTTAGGGTAAAGGGGCCTTAGAACTGGGCATGTGTCCTACCCTTGTGAATGCCATGTCACCAGTAGCTTGACTAAGAGCGATTTTGACAGCAGTGCTCTGTGGTTGATATATTTCAGGCAGAAGCCACCCAGGATGAGTCTGCATTTTGCTCTGGAGCGACTCTGCCCAGCGCTGGGGTGAGCCTGCCCTTGGCAAACAGGTTATCGGCTGCATTTGCGCCGACACAGCAGCCTTGCTGCCTGCGTGCCAGGAATTGCTGCTTATCAGCTTTCGCAGGAGCGTAACTGCCATCCTCACGCTTGCCTTGTGCTCCTGGCAGAGACGAGCTTTGGGGAGTGTGGTGCGTCCCCTGGGCTCCCGTTGTCTCCCATGGGACCCCCTCCCAGTCCTCCTGAGTACCCAGGCACCACTGTGCCACGCTGCCAAAGCAACAAGAAAAGCAACTTGCTCCAACATAAAAACTAAGAGCCAAATATAAGCATCACGTGGCTCAGCGCTTGCCATACCAAATGCAAATTTAAGTTACGGCGCTTGCCTAAGCCTTTCCTTTCCTTCAGAAACTCAGTTCTTGCAATTCATTCCCTGAGCTCATTTCTGTAAAGCTACCTTTGTCATCACGAGGCTTCCTGACACGAGAAACACCGGCAGAGAAAGGGAGCTGCAATTTTTTGACAAGACACAGCTTTGTTTCCTGTCGTGGCAAATGAAAAACTTTCTTCTTTGTCCAGCCTCTTCCGTTCGATTTCTGCTGCCTCGGGATTTCTGACAAGGACTGAAGTCTTGCTGACAGCTGTTTCATTGTCGCATGCATCCTTCCATACTGCCCTGGGTACCCTCGGGACGCAGGGAGCCCTTCCCAGTGCTCAGCCTCTAAACAAGAAAACGAATCCCAAAGGATCCCAAAGGGTGCCTGTACGAGTCAGGGGCAAGTGTTGCAGCTGAGGTTCTGGTCCTGTGAGCCCTCGTGCCTGGCAGCACGCAGGGGCACACGCATGCCCACCGCTTCTCTGTGCGCCACGGGGGCCTGCAGGTTCAGCCTAAGCAATGAATAACCCTTTATAAATCCCCTGTTTCGGTAAACCAAGATAAAGCAGTAAAAGCAGACCGCCCGGGGAGCCACCATCTCCTGGCCTGCTGCCAGGAAGAGGAGACCATTGCCAGCCAAGCCCTGATGCCCTCAGGCAGGATTTGGGCAGCAGATCTGCCTGAAATGAGGGATAGCAAGGAGAAACGTGGCCGGCTCAGCACGGAGACACCAAAGCCGCAGCACAGGCTTCAGAAACAAAAGCCATGGGCGAAGCATGGGGATTGCCTCTGGGGAAGAACATGGCCTGGCCCCAGGAGGAAGGTGGGTGAGGAGGAAGAGCCGGTTGCTGCGCCTCGAGGAACAATGAGCAGCAGCAGTGTGAGGCACGCCAATGAAAACGTGACGCGACCAGACAAAAACCCCCACGCTCTCACCCCAGGCAAAGAAGAGAGCGCGTTTCAGCAGGATGGCATCAGTCCAACACCTTGCAGTGCCAGCAGAGCTTCAAATAACCTCCAGCCAGCCAGCACCACGGAACAGAGGGGGAATGAGGTGGGAGGAAAAAAGACAGAAAGGACGGGAAAAGTCACATCCGTAGCTAAAAATTCTTAATTTCACACAACTTTGTGAACTGAATATAGAAAATTTTTAATGCTTGAACTCAGAGCAGTGTGGTTTAGTGGTGGGCTCGGCACGCACTGTGAGGTTTATAGTTGGACTTAAAGGTCTTTTCCAATCTAAACGATTCTGCGAAGCAACATTTATCTTAGCTTTCTGGAGGCATTTGGATGGCACTCGGCACCACAGCACTTCATCACAGTGGGAAGCAAAGGTTTTATCATTTGTCTTTGTAACTCAAACTGAGCGCACACAAACAGTCTTACAGCACAACAAAAACGCTTTGCTTTCTTTGCCTTTAAACCCGACCCACCCTGGAAACATTCATTATTATTATTATTTAACCTTTTCTTATTGACTCCAAAATAAACGTATTCTAGACCATATTTTTACTCTCCTTAAATTTCAAAGTTCATTTGTTTGCTAACTTGCCGTTATGCCGCTGCTGAAGCTGCACTATAAATATCTCCGGGTTCCCTTGGCAGGAGACGATCTGCAGATACCCATGGACAGCCAGAGGTGTTTTACGAGGAGTAAATCTGCAAGATACAGTGCGTGTTCCCCTTTCCACTGCTGCGTCAGAGAAAATCCCCCTGGTACACAGCTGACATGTTGCTCCTGGCCCCTGGAAGAGCTTTGCAGAAAGCAAGCACGGTAGAAGCCAAACTGGCAGCAAGCGGAGAGCTGCTCCAAACCTCCTTGAAGATAACGGATACGCTCCCAGGGACTCAGACCAGCCCCGGTCAGGCCCAAAGAAAGTTAAGAGTATCCCAAACCCAGCCATCTGTCCCCAGCCTTTGACTCACAAGGCCCAGCTGAGCAGGCCTGGCAGCAGGGCATGAAGGTACCCGGGAAGCACTGGATGGCTCCGCTAATTTCATCTCACACCGTCCTCAGCTCTCCCGATTTAAGACACACTTCTAAGGAAGTGGGGATGCACCCTGGGATGCCCGGCTTCCCTTCAGAAACCTATCAGCTTGCCTAAGCCTTTGGTGGCCAAAAAAGTACAGTTTTCCTGCCAAGGTTGCCAAAATCACAGAACCATAGAGTTTGGGTTGGAAGGGACCTTAAAGAACATCCAGTTCCAACCCCCTGCCATGGGCAGGGACACCTCCCACTGGATCAGAGGGCTCAGAGCCCCATCCAACCTGGCCTTGAACACCTCCAGGGATGGGGCAGCCACCACTGCTCTGGGCATCCTGTGCCAGGGTCTCCTCACCCTCACAGGGAAACATTTCTTCCTAAAATCTCATCTAATGTCCCCTCTTCCAGCTTAAAACGGTTCCCCCTCGTCCTGTCCCTGCACTCCCTGATCCAGAGCCCCTCCCCAGCTTTCCTGGAGCCCCTTTCAGTACTGAGAGGCTGCTATGAGGTCTCCTCGGAGCCTTCTCTTCTCCAGGCTGAACAACCCCAACTCTCCCAACCTGTCCTTCAGCCCTCTGGTCATCTTTGTGGCCTCCTCTGGACTGTTCCAACAGCTCCATGTCCTTCCTGTGCTGAAGACTCCAGAACTGAACGCGGGGCTTCAGGTGGGGTCTTATGAGAGCAGCACAGAGGCAACCCAAGTCCTTCTGCTCAGGGCTGGTTTCAATCCTTTCTCCACCCAGCCTGTATTTGTGTTTGGGGCTGCCCTGACCCAGGTGCAGGACCTTGCGCTTGGCGTTGTTGAACTTCATGAGTTTGCACAGGCCCAACTCTCCAGCCTGTCCAGGTCCCTCTGGAGTGAAGTGGGAAGTCAGCGCAGGATGTAACCCACCAACTTCACAGTCTCTTGGAAACGGAGACAGAGCATGCATGAAAACAGCATTGAACAAATATCTCATTTATGATGAACTGCCCTGGAGTGGAAAGGATTAGGCAGGAGCCTGATGACAAGAAAATATCATGCTGCTTGGCTACAGGCTTGGATCGTCCTTCAAATACCCTCTCAGCTGGCTGGGTTAGCAGATCGTTTTGGCTATCAAATTCATTACTGTGTTTGAGTGCTGAATATTAAATCGCTTGACCACTTTCCCCTTGGGACAGAGCAGGGCAGACCCCTCTCCCCAGGGGGAATAACCCTGCCCGCAGCCACCATCGACAGCAGCTGAGATGGGGCATGTGGTGTAACACACCAAGGCAGCAGGATCTCAGCTAACTGGGTTCTGAAAAGTGCTCTGGCTATTTTTTCCTGCCGTGTTTCACCCCATTGTGAGACTCCACAGCCATGAAAACCAGACAAGGGCAGTGCCAGGGGTTTAAACGCAACACTGAGAGGAGAGTCCTTGGCTCCTTTAACCATGTAAACAGTGCTATTTCTATCCCTCTCACAGGACACTGGAGATGGAATTCATTACAATGTCTGCAGAAGCTTTAGGGGTTATTTGGATGTGTCAGAGTATCTAAATGCAAATTATTATAAAATCATTCCTCCTAGAGATTAATTTATTTCAGGCTGTGATAAATCCATCATGATTCTTCCCTTATATTTGTAACCCACCTCCCACTCACTCTCCAAACTGCTCCAAAACCTCATCTCACGCTCCTAGACCAAAACTGACCTCCGGCTGCCTCAGTCCAGCCCACCCTACCAGGACACCTACAGCCCAAATCCTCTGCTCGGGGGTTTCTGGGTGGACATGTCTCAGGCAATCAGGCTTGCGGAAGTTCCACACTGCTGCGATCTCACTGCCAAGCACGGCAGCGATACCAGGACGCAGCCCCAGGCCAGGGACAGCCAGTGAGCATGAGAGCACCTGGCAGCCGAGGAGCTCCAGGCCTCTCCTATCGTCCCTGCTAGGCACTATGGTCTGTTGGCCTCTCCCTCTTCACATCCAAGCTAATGAGCATCATGGGTAGGAACTGAGGGACAAAACAGTGCAATTCAGACCACGGCTTCCCCATCCCCTCCTTTTTTTTTAAACATGTCAGAGAGTCTTCTGCAAAACAAGGCTGGAGGTGGTACAGATGTTAACAACACCGAACAAAAAGTAGTGCAATGAAAGCAAATCCCCTTCCTTACGCCTCCCAGCCCATCCTCCTTCAGGTGTTCCTGTCTCTACCTCTCTTGAAATGCATATCTTTAAAGAGAACATGATTTAGCACATGCTGATAAGTGCCTGACAGTACAGCCTGTAGCACAGCACTAGAACCACAATGCTACCTCAAAACCCAGTGCAGTCACAGATAACTCCTAGAAGAAACAGAGGTACCCAAAAAACCCATCTGGACTAGGAGACAGTCCTGGCTGACTGCCCCATGGCCTTTTCATTCTAGATGCACTGCAAAATATCGGTTGGAAAGCCACTTCCAAACACCCACGCCCCATAATATTTGTGTAAGGTGTCTGGGCATACAGCTGGTCTCTGACAGTAGCTGCTAATATCAAACCGAAGCGGCTACCAGACTGCTCCATTAAGGAGAGCACAAATCAGGAATTTTCCCCTATTGCAAAGGCAGGTGTTAGCTAAGCGCTGAGCAGCCCGTTTCTTTGATTTGCAGTCAGCTGTTGGCAAAATATGAGATCTTCTATTTTCTGATTATGTATTGTCTTGTTTGGCTTGGCTTTCATGTAATGTCAGGGCAGCCATAGCAGGGCTGAATACTAAGTGTTGTATGGCAAACCTTCACAGTTTGGTCAAAATGCAGCAAGCCACATTCTCCCCAGTCGCAGCAATACCACGGGCTGAGGATATGCATGATGGGACAGGGGTACGGGCTGGCCAGTGTGGAAGTGTTACAAGGAGGTCAGGTGATGTTCATTGTTCACACTTCCCACACTCTTGTACAAAAACACGCTGCAAAAATAACTTTATTTTTGCTTTAGCCAGCAACTAGAATGTAAGCAATGTCACTCATTTGGCCTCACTGTTCACCAATCATACGAATGTACGAACAGTAACTAGACTAATCCACCGCTTGTACGCACCATTCACGCGCCAACCTAGCACATAAAAGCTAAACCCTAAGCTCCTCATCATAGGTCAAAGCTCGGTGACACCATGAACATCTCCCGATTGCTGTGAACCTCGCTCTGCTCAGTCGTCGATGGGCAGCACTGGGCTGACTGCGAGGTAATAAAGTCCTAATTTCTGACCTGGTCATTGTGTCATTTCATGCTCTTGACCTTGTCTCTGCATATTCCGACCTGCCTCTGGAGTGCAAAGCTCCCATCCCTTACCCTGGCCAAGAAAGAAGGGGTAGAAGGGTTCAGCTCGTGTGAAGTCATGGTTTTCCTGCACCTCCATACAGGAAGCACTCTCAGGATGAAAAGCAGAATTCACATGGAGCGAACGCAGCAAGGAGGAAAGGAAAGCCAGAGAGAAGCTGTCTGCTTCACCAACACTCTGCAGGAACCCCCACGGACCTCAGCATGTGCCACGTAGCAAGACCCAGGTGACCTTCAGGCAGCCCAAGGCCACCACAAAGCACCGTCACAGCTCACACACTGAGGTGCTGCCTCACCTGTTTCATCCACCTTGGCCTCACTACGCACATTGCTGCTACCTCCTGGCCTTAGCAAAGTGAGAGAGGTTGGCTGTAGCACAACCATCTCCTATTTCTCTTTGCTGCTGCTGAGGGAGTAGCTGGGTATCTCATGAGACTGATAAGAAGGGCATGAAGTCTTTTCATGCTGCACACCACAGGTCTGAATTTGTCCCGTGTCAGCAGCTTTTATAGTGCCTTACCATCTGATGGCTGATCAAATAGCTTGTGCTATCTGGGATGAATAATCTTTTCATTCCAGATAGAGAAAACAAGCACTACGTTCTACATCAGTGATAAAAACAGCAAACTGGAAAAAAATGGCTAGAGAATATGCTTATTCTGTTAAAGCAACGCACGCGTTAAAGATGTGATAATAGCAAAACATTAAATGCTTGTTCCCACAGGTCGTTGTTCAGACTAGGATTATACCAAAAGAAGGGAAAAACCAAGAGCAGATAATCTATAAGATTTGCTCTTTCCACTCCTCACCTTTTTACTCCTACCAGGACTTAATAAACTAAAACCGTTGACCAAATAAGACACCTTCACCTGGTCACTGCGTGGAGTTGGCTCCCTGACAGTTTAGTTCTGGAATCGTGTTACAGTGAAACCCCAACACAGTGAAGAGATACAGGTATTTCTGAGCAATATCGCAGCTGGCATCCTCGGGGCTGGGAACCACTGGTAGGTGTGACGGCTTTGGGACTGCCATGTTTCCAATCAGCACAGGCTGTTCGAGTCAGGAGCCTGGCTCCCAGGAAGCTGGGTGAAAGGGTGCAAGGGAATTTCATCTCTATTTGCTCTGTTCATGTGTTGAAATACTTCAGCTTGGAGGTTGTCAGCTCAGTGTCGCACCCACACGCTGCAAGCGTGGTATCAATTTGTTTAATCCTAGACCTTGATGTCAAAGGAATTTATAAGGCAGGCAAACATGGCCAAAAAAAAAGTTAATTAACAGAGGAGAAAGAGCCACCTCCGTGTCCTGAAAAAAGAGTAAGTACAGACTAGATAAGAGCGCCTTCAGAAGTGACAGCTTGAAGATCCTAATGTCATCTGTGTGTGCTACAGTGGCAAACTGCCCAAAGGAAGGGAACAGAGAAAATGTCACAAATGCTGACAACAGACTTGATTCTTACTGAGAAGATCTGCACGAAAGCACTTCACCCACGCATTGCTCCTTTGGGTTTTGGGAATGTCTTTCTGAATGAGGCAGAAGACTCCTTCCCCATCGCTCTGCTCCCCTGGTTTCTCCCTCAGGATCTGGATCAGGCCTTAGCTACACGGGCCCGACTCTGCCGCTGGCTCCGAGCTGTGCACACAGCTGGAATCAGCACAGGGTGCAACAATCCAAGCCTGTGTTTAAGGACAAAGCAGGAAACACTTTATAATTTGCAGTAGAAAATAACTTTTTCAGCGGTTTGAGAGAGGAATGAAAGAATGAGGTCCAAATCCACACATACCACAAGCAACAAAGGACCTCCTTCTAGCAGAACTGACTGCACCCCCCAAATCCCAGTTCTCCCCAGATGCTCTTCTGGGTGCTGGACCCACTGCTGGGGAGCTCCTGAGCAGGTCTCTGCTCCAGGAAAGGAGGTAACCCATTATGAAAGGCTTCAAAGGGGAGCCAGGACATGGTCTACAATTAGCACTCTCCTAATAAATCAATCTTGAAAGAAGCCTTCAGTTCAGACTCGACCAAAGAGCATGGAAAAACCCACAGGGAACTCACTGTTATGCTCTTGCCTCTCCCTTTCTCTGAAAAACAGAAAAATCTTAAAAAGAATCTTAGACAAGGGAAGAATTATCTTGTCTCTTCACATAACACTTGTGGGGACACACTGAAGCTGTGTGTTGTAATCCATCACTATCAACTTCTTTCAGAGCTGTCCTGAGCACATCAGCTTCTCAGCAGATGTTTTGGTTCTTCTATTTTTCTCCTTCTTGGAACAAAGAGTCTTTTTATCCTTCATTTGCTGCAATCTAAACTAAGATCAAACTGGAAACCTATCACTCTTATCAGACACAGATTCATTGGAGGCTTCATAACAACATAAATATGTTATTACATAAGAGGCAAGGCAATTCATTAAGCAGATTCTTTTCCAATTTCTTCTCAGAAAAGTATTTACTGGAGGAACTGACAGCCCTTCCCCACATCCTGGCAGGTTGCTGTCGGAAGGATCAGACTGGAAGAAGATTCTCGATTATAAACTGAAGATTAAAGATGTAGTTCCCACTAAGAGTTTTAAGAGGTGATGCCTTTTGGCTTATTCTCCATTAAAAAAAAAACTTTCGGGGAAATAACGCATATAATCCCTGACAGAATGTGAGGAAGTGTTTGCTCAAACTGAAACAGCTCCTCCAGTCCCCCGCTGAAGCCCTGCAAAGACAACGGTGATACTGCACTTTGCGATATCTCGGCATGAAGGGACCAACAAGCTCCAGCAAGGCTCTAAGATTGTTGCTGAAGGATGGGGAGTGCTCGTTGCCAGTCCCAACCACGTCATTGCAAAGAGCAAACCTGGATTCACCTCTCATGGAGAAGGAAGCACTTAGAGATCGTTTCCTTCTAACCTTAGCAAAGCTGCTCAAGCAGTAGATGCTGGTGGGAAGAGGATGAAAACCATTCCCTGGGTTTCAGAATCATGCCCAACACCAGGCTCGTGCAAGGCACCCTATTTCTTATCGCTCTGCCACCCTTGCAGGATGCTACGCTGAGCAGGACGTACCTCAGCAGAAGGATGTCTGTGTCCCAGAAGGATCTTGCCTTCTAGCAACACAATTCTCCCAAGGGAAAATAAACAAACTAAAAATCCCCAATCACTCTCTCAGCTGGTAAGAAGGAAAATGACTCCTGAGTTTGCAAAAATCCTTGTCTTTAAATAGTTATTAAACAATGTTCTTGGATCTGTAGCTGATTCTGAAAGTTTGCAAAAACAAAAAGCTTATGCCTAAAAATTTAAGAAATTAGGTTTAATGACACTCATTCATCTTAAATTCCATGAATGTGTGTACACTTTCCAAAATTAAAAATGAAAAGACGCATGTAATGAATTGTCTGAACGCCACAAATCCAAGATCATCCTTTTTCAGATCTTTGCAAAAATTTAAAGGACTTCACCTATGCAGAGTTGTTGGCTTGTGCCATAAATTAGGAGCACTTATACCCCTCTAAAACTCTTTCCTGCATTGTGGGAAGGTGCAGGATTGGAGGGGCAAGTTCTGGTTGCTGCGGGCTTCTTCACTTTGCAACTCAAAGCTTTTGTCATCTCCAGAAATGCTTGGTTCTTCATCTATTCCTTTGCTTTTTTTGTCTCATGAATGCCTTGGCTGGCAGCAAAAGTGCTGAACTACTGTGGGGCCCTTTCCTACAATTTGAGGCACCATGAAAGGAAATAGCAAGTATGGGGTCATCTTGTGGAAACATGAAATTGCAGACTTCCAGTCTGACAAAACCGATGCAGCTGATGCAGAACTTGGACAGATGAGCACCAGCATCAGGGCTGGAGCTTACAGAAGCCTCTGGCCACTGCATGGTGAGAGATCTGCAGCAGGAATTCAATATGGATCATGGAATGGTTTGGGTTGGAAGGGTAGGGTTGGAAGGGACCATGAAAGTCATTCAGTCCGACTCCCTTGCAGTGAGCAGGGACATCTTCAACTGGATCAGGTTGCCCAGAGCCCCATCCGACCTGAATTGCCATATGCTGTCTTCCACTGCTGGTTGCAGAAGCTTGTAGGTGTAACCTATGCCATCGCTCTTCTTTCTATGCCTCCATCTGATCTGCCAAAAGCAGATTATGAAAAGTTGCCTGTAAACCCAAAGATGCACTGGATATCCACAAGGAGCTCTGCTTTTCCCCTTCAAATTACTCCGGGGTGTAAGGAGATGAGGGCACCAGCCTAGTCCTGCCACAACCATTTAATGAACAGATTTCTGTTTCCACAAGAGTCAAACCATTACCTTTCACCCCCGCACAGAGGGATGACCCAGAGGATCGTGTTTAAAGTGGGATGAACATTTAAAACTCCAACACCCTGTTAGATCTCAGCGTGGCTCATAGTGCATATGCCCAAAATTTTACCAGAGAAATTTATTTTAGGCAACTTCTGTTTGAAAACTTAATGGAAGTGGAGCTGTTCTCCCCTGAGCGTCAGGAACAGATGACTAAGAAATGTTGCCAGTATCTGTCTTTCAGCAAGATTAGTGTTGGGTTTGTGTGGTATCCTATTTATAACTTTGACAAACAGCTCACCCAATCATTTCATACTTAATCATAGCTGTCTGCCCAGCTCCCTTCAGAGAAAAGCTTTTTGAAAAGTATGTGCCAACATAACGCGAACAAAAGGAAGCAAACCACAATCAAGAAAAAGAGATCTTGCTCCCCAAACCAGTAAAAGCTGATGAGCTGTACAGAAACCAGGTCTGGGTAAATCATAAGGCATAATTAGAGCATCATTATTCATGGGACTGCACATCTATAGTTAGTCAGTGTTTCCACTGTAAACCCCTACTTTCATAGAGGTTTGCAGCTCAGCTGCAAGGAATTAGTCTGTGATGAAATCTGGCAGTAGAAATTTTAGAGCAAGGATTATTTTCTTTAAACCATTTAAAGATTCCCCTCCCCTTTCAATTCCCCTCTTCCTTCTGAGGCTGTAGCAGTACTGATAAAAGAAACCAAACCCCACTTCTGCCTGCTCTTTGATGTGTGGTTTCTGTGCATGTTTCTATGCGGTTAATGGGACCAAAAATATCAATTTAGCAGGGATTTTCAAATATAGAAGTCTTTAAAAATCGAAGTTGCGATTCCTACAACAATTACAGCTCAACATATTCCTAAGTATCACTATCTATGGTGTTAACATTGCTATGCATTAAGGGGTCTTTATGTTCAGAGCAAACCCTGTGCGCTCACCTAGTGCTGAAGATGGGTTTACATTTCATGGGATAGAACTGTTAGATTTCTTTACATTGCTTAATCTCTTTCTTTCTAGGAAATAACAGATGAATAGTCTGAACTGAAATAACATTCTCCGAGAATTATAAGAGATTGCTTTTTGCTGGACTCACCCCCAAGCCATTCCCTGCCTACCTGACTGCCATCACAGCTCCCATATCAGTACATACACAGACACGGTTGGGACCACTGAAGAGGAAGCACGAGGAAGGGAAAGGTAGAGAAGAAATACCTCAGAGGGACATTTTATTGCACATTGGATTAAATACAGCCTTTCACAACATTTTCAATGACTCAAGAGAAACAGGCTTGCTGTTTGCATTTGTAAGAACATGAGAAGAATGCATTCTATTCCAATTAGCTCTGGCTGAAGCATCCTAGAGATTCAGCATCCCCAGATATGAATGAGATTTACTTTCACACATATGGACCACACGCTAGCAAGGCACAGCAGTCTCTGGGCACTGTGCCTGGCTGTCACTGCATGCCACAAGCAGCACTCATCAGAAGGTAAGTGCTTCAAGTGCTGTCCCAGCTCAGAGTGGTGGAACAGTTACCCAGCTTGAAAAAAAAAATAAACAAAACCAAAACAGTGTAAAACTGTGAGCTTGAAAACTTATAAGCTTCAATCTGGAACTGGATCGCTGTGAATGGTCTGCGTGTTCATAGCAAAATTTTTGGTGTACAGGTTTTTAAAGACCAGAGTAGCTTATCCAGGCAATTTGATTTTCTAGTGAAACAGATGCCAATATGTAACAACACCATGCTTCAAACCCTGTATTCCTGGACTTTGACATCGGTATATGCGAAACCAGGCCACCTCTGAGCTTCTAACACCTTGCAACGTTCATACTTTCCTTGGAAATATTGCTCTCTACAACTGCCTGAAAGGAGGGTGTAGTCAGGCAGGGGTTGGTCTCTTCTCTCAGGTGACCGGCGACAGAACAAGAGGACACGGTCTCAAGCTTCACCAGGGGAGGTTTAGGCTCCACATTAGGAAGAAGTTCTTTGCTGAGAAGGTGATTGGCCATTGGAATGCGCTGCCCGAGGAGGTGGTGGAGTCACCGTCCCTGGAGGGGTTTAAGGAGAGACTGGATGAGGCTCTTAGTGCCATGGTGTAGTTGACAAGTAGGAGTAGGTGTAGGTGTTGGGTCATAGGTTGGACTCGATGATCTCAAAGGTCTTTTCCAACCTTATGATACTGTGATACTATAACTCCCCACCCCAGCACTAACGAGCTTCCCCTTGGACAGCCTGACAGAGGGGACAAAGATGAGTGCTTGTAAGGTACCATGTTGCATTCCCAAGGGCAGCTGCCACCAAGCTCCCTACAATCCCAATGCACTCTTCAGAGGACAAGAACAGCAACACCGTCTCTTCTGATCGGGAGGAATGCAGATACACCACAGCCTTGACCACTATGATTTGTGAAAACCACGAAAGAAAAATTCTCCTTTTAGACCAGAAGTACTTATTCTCTACTACAAATTATAGCAACCACATTAAAGTTGCAGCGAGGACCTGAACTCCTGCTGTGTCTTAAAAACAGTACAAAGCAGAATTCCTAGACATACTACTCGAATTTGCTTTTCAAGGTGGTAGTTAGAAATTAAGAGGCAAATGAACTCAGTAAGATCACTCATATACCTTCACTCATCTACAGGAATGCTAGCAAGATCTTGGCTTTCCCACTGCAACCATTATTAACCTGACATAAGATGTTCACGGAGCAAGAGATGCTAATGATGCTGTAACTGGTCTCCACAGAGCATGGTTATGATTAGGGAATATCTTAAAGAAACTGTCATTCATTAAGCACTTAGCTAAATGCATAAAGATGGGCGAAGGAAAAGCACTGCAATTTCAGGAATTTATAACTTGAAAAAAGTCCGTTCTTGACATTCTCATTATTGGGTCTTTTTTGCTCAAATGTTGCTAAGAAGTGGCAGATGCAGTTTAAACACAAACTACACAATATTCTCCTTCGCCTCTTTTCTCCCGAATATAAGTGTTCTGTCTTCTGCAGCCACCTTAACGGACATCGTGGGCCAGTCAGTAAGAGATGCAACTTTTAAAAACTGAATTTAGCTCTGACACTGTGTACCTGAGAAGATATGTTTATTCCCATTTGGAAAAATCTGTAATGTTTCAAAGTGTATCTCACACATCAGGTCCTAGGTACTCAATCAGGGCTAAATGTACGATCCCAGTCAGAGTGGCAAGCTCTCCTTTTGATCCCTCTGTTCTCTAAGCTCGGAGACGCTTTTGCTGTTGAATAATCACACTCTTTGTGCATCTCAGCACAGTAATACTGTCACCAAATTCTTCTTTCTTGTCATAGAAAGGTTTGGATTGGCAGGGACTATGAAGGTCACCCAGTCCAAGCCTCCTTGCAGGGAGCAGGGACACCTTCCACTGGATCAGGTTGCTCAGAGCCCCACCCAACCTGACCTTGACTCTTTTCAGGGATGGGGCATCCACCGCCATTCTAGGCAACCTGGGCCAGGGCCTCACCACCCTCAATGTGAAAAATTTCTTCCTAATATCTAGCCTAAACCTCTCCTCTTTGTCTTAGCAAAACAGAAGGGACTATTCCCAGGATTCAGAAAGCAGTTTCATCGAGACTGCAAGTCAACTCCACTTCCAGATTCAGTTAAGCCAGTGGGAAATGTTCTTGGCACTCTTAAAGATGCGACATCCCACATCCACACATTCACTGGTCTGGCCGCTATTACTGTAAGTCATGAACATAATTCAAAAGCACCTTCTCTTTTTGCAAGATTTTAGGAAAATTTTAATACCTGTCTGGCCAGTAAGAAAATGATACTATGACTACAACCACGAGCAATGTGCTTTTCAGCAATGCCTTGCAGCATTCTTTCCCCTGGCCCTGTTCACCTCTTGGCTTGTTTCTGAGCTACTGATAGAAACCCAAGCACCCACAGAGAAGCAAAGGCTCCCAGAGCAGAAGACTGGGTTCTGCAGAGCAACCATAATTGTGTGCAGGTTGCTTGCCTCCTATCAGCTAAATACGTGGCCTTTACTGACCAGTTTGGATAGGAAACTGGAGAGGATTTGCTCCTCTGAACACCCATTGAAATAAACACTGTGCAATTCTCTCGGTTTAGGTATTTATAAGCAAGTCATGTTCCAGCCTTCAGGCTTCCCCAGGGTGCTGCTGAGGGACTGCTCCTCTCCTACCATATGTGCTCACACAGCTTGAATGCCAGTCACAGTGAGCCTCAGTGAACCTGCACTGGAGAATATCCAAGTGGAAATCTCGGAGGAACAGGTGTTGTCACTGGGGATGCGTAAACAGGCTGGGCAAACAGCTCTAAATATACTCTACCGAGCAACCCTGATTTGCTGTATCCACTGAGACCACATAGACTCCGAGGACTTTTTCATCCTCCATTTCCCAAGGTGTTATGACCAGTCCATGTCCCTGGCAGGGGTGTCAGGCAGCAGTAGACACTGTAGGCAAGGTTCTTTGCACCTCATCTGGGAATTAGGACAATACATTCATCAGGATGTGAGACTGACAGCGAAGCGTACTTACCCAGCATTAGAAATAAGCTCAACCAGCCCTGCACCTTTAATTGCATCCTCATTCCTTGTGACAGCTGAAAACCCCTTAATTAATACACTTCACACACTGTCTATTTTTGATCCAGTTAAAATTCCAACCACCAACAGAGTATGTTCATCCCATTCCCACTGAGAGCCCCTCTGAGATTTGCTATGTCCATCACTCGGCCTTGCTCGGGCAGGAAGACAGCAGCAGATACCTCTGCCCACTACCTTTCCTCCTTTCTGAGTATGACTTGCTTCCTCAGCACTCCAGATTGCCCCCCTCCCTTGGCACTTAACCCCTTGAGAAACCCTGTCTCCCCCCCAGTCCTTCGGCCCCTGCCTCTGAAATCTGGCTGTGTGACTTCTCTGTTGCATTTAGCAAGGGTACATTGCTGCTCTCCTGTAACCCACAATCCCGCACGCCCTCACACACGCACAGCTCATCAGCTGCAGACTAGACTCCGTTACTGCAGGAAGGAGACGACCGCGTGGCCGGCCAGCAGCTCGACTGTCATCTCTTCCTGCCCCTTCCCAGGCTCTTCTCACTGACACAGGTTGTCTGCTCACACCATCTCCTTCTTCCTCTTCTTGACCCCTCTCCCTCCACTCTGATGCTGTGCTTCCCTGCATTAGTGCCCAGTAAGCGAGCAGTGCTACGCTCTGAAGCCCCAATTCCTCAGCCTCTGCGAGCCCAAACTTTGATTTCCTCAAAGTTCCCACATCCCTTGCAACACATGGCAATCACTTGGCTTGCCAGGGACATGGTGAAAATACTCCTGCTTCTATCCCAGCACGACCTTCCATTGACACTCATCTTCTCCTTCTGCTTACAGAGTTCTGCATCGCTTATTAGGGTGCACAAATACCAAAATCTGCAATTTGATCAGCAGCTACCTTAAGCCAACAGAGACACTGAACTGACTTCCAAGGCAGCATCTGACAAGGGGAACAAACGGGAACAGATCAGATCTCCTTGCAGAGGAGCTGCTGTTAGGAATCCGGCTCCCTTTCAACACGATGCAAAGCATTGGCGGTAACTTCAGGTTGTTGCCCACCTGAGGCCTGAAGCTGCTGCCCCTGAAGTTGACGGCAAAACTCCAGCTGACTTCAAAGGCAGAGGGGCTGGACCTCTACTGTTTTCAACTCTCATAACTCATCTGTGTGTCTGGCGGGTTAGCCAAGTCTGGAAGAGCTTTCATATTTATCAACCCTTTTCCAAACAGCAGAGAGAGGTTTGTCCAAACATAGGCAAAGCCTTTTGCTCAATTATTTTAACCACAGCCACTGCAGAGCAGTGTGTCCTGATGTCAGGAATCTGAACAAAGTGCTGCCTTTCAGAAGTGAAGCACGGTGCAAACAAGACGCTTTATACATGCTGTAGATCTGAACCAAAAGGTGGACTTCAGATACTTGGCCAAATGGTCAACTAGTTCCTAAGTCTGACCCTTTAGACTCTGTAATTAAAGATACTGGCAAGATGAGCTGCCTTTACAAGTCCTGAAAGTATTTTGATTTCATACTTCTGCCTGCCAAAAGATATGGGCTCCTAAATGGATTTTAGGGTTTGTTTTTTTCCCCAGCTTGAAATGTGACGGTTCAATAAAGGGATCCGAGGATCACGAGAACAAGGTAGCACACAATTCCTGAGGCAGTTCAAAGTCATCAAGATGTCACAAGAAAACAAAAATAGTAAAACCCAGTTTCAGGACTGAATGATCTCAAAGTCCTGTCGCTCTCTTAACATGGGAAATTTTCAATGTGTCAGTTATTCATATTATTTCCTTTAATTCCCAGCAAATTCCACTGTCATTGCTGATTTGCATTCAGAGAAGCCACACAGAGCAGCCTGCAATGCAGAGGCAGCAACGTACTTTTCAGGACCATTGTCATTCTGGAATATCCTACTGCTTCCCTCTTCCTTGGATGCTTCTTCCCCCCGCCCCCAACACCACTATTCCAACTCTGATGGATCTTGTTTGTGGAGAACTCTACTATGCTTTGATATTCATTTGACCAAATGGAGAGCAGGAAAGAACTTTAGACACTTTTTTTTCCTAAAACCGCAGTGTATCAGCAAGTATCAGGCCAGGATGCTCCTGAGCACAGCAAGTAGAAAGATCAAGTTCAAAGAGCGCTTGCCTATTTGATCTCTGCGTCCCAGCTCAGAACTCAACCTTTTTCCTTGTCTCATAGATAAGAAGCTTTACAAGGGCACACTAGCAACTTCAACTACCTGAATGCAGCTCTGAGCTTCCTTGCTTAGTAGGAAAAAATAAACTCCATCAGCTGCACTGCCATGAATTCCTCTTCTCCGAAAGGCAGAACGGGCATCCCTGTGGTGAAAGCAAACTTCTCATAGGAAGGTTCAATATCTCAGAAAAAGAAACACTCAACGAGTGGCCTTACTGAGAGGGTGCGTCGCACTGCGGCTTCCAATCAAGTGTTTCAGAACAATAAATTGTGCTTACCTTCACAAAATCACCAACACAAAGAAATTGTTCCCCTCACTTTGAGCTGGAGACTAAAGGCTCAGAAGTGCTAGAAGAAAGTGCTTACAGGAAAGCTGGGGAGGGGCTCTTCATCAGGGAGTGCAGGGATGGGATGAGGGGGAATGGTTTGAAGCTGAAAGAGAGGAGATTGGGATGAGATTTTAAGCAGAAATGTTTTCCTGTGAGGGTGGGGAGGCCCTGGCCCAGGTTGCCCAGAGCAGTGGTGGCTGCCCCATCCCTGGAGGTGTTCAAGGCCAGGTTGGATGGGGCTTGGAGCCCCCTGATCCAGTGGGAGGTGTCCCTGATCATGGCACAGGGGTTGGAACTGGGAGATCTTTAAGGTCCCTTCCAACCAAAAGCACTCTGTGATTTTATGTTTTGTACCCTCAGCCCAGGCAGCCGTGGGGAAGGCCCTGGAGGTTCTGCTGCCTGCTGGCACCTGAACCACACAGGTTCACAGGTCCAACCACATAGGTTTGACTCAATGATCTCAAAGGTCTTTTCCAACCTTATGATACTGTGATACTACCATTCCAGAGGAGACAAATTATGCTGGTAAAGGACTTTGGCACCTCATCCATCTTGGATGTGCACAGCAAAATGGCTGAAAAATATGGTCAACAACCAGGATTAGAAAAAAACACCCCCTGAAACAGCTCACTCATAGCAAACTACTCCTGTATTGGGCTGGGTGTCAGCACACCCATCCAGCCACGTGCAAGGGACTTCTGCACAAACACACATCTCCACAGTCTTGTGCAGGAACTCCCCTTCCATCAGAGAAGCGGCTGGAGAAACTAGTAGAAACAAGCCCAGGACATCACATGCAAATGTCAAATCTGCCTGTGCAGAGGGGATTCGGGGAATGGAGAGCACGCTCAATCCACAGCGCCTGCCATAACAAGCAACAAGTCTTTCCATAAGCAGAGTGAAAATATCACTTCCCTGAGGAACGGAGTATTAATTACAAGCCTACGCAGTTCTAGCAATGCCTGCTATGTTTATTTTGATCCTCCCTACCACACACATAGGAGCTGCAACACCACCTTTCATTGGAAGTATCAAACATTACAAACCTCGTTTAAGAAAACAGATTTTGCCAGCAGGCCATCAGAAAGATAAGGAATAACCTGGCTACACTCTAGGCCATAACTGTTTTAGGATTTAGCTGTTGAAAATACACCTTCTGTAGCCTGCTAGAGCTGGGAGATAGTATCTCTTTTAATCACCCTCACTCAAGCCCTTCAGATGCTGCTTAACAGCTCTATCCAGACCTAGAAAGCACAGTTCTAGGCTGTCTGTCATTCCTGCTCCAAATCACGATTTGTTTCCCTGCACAGAAAAGGGCTGCTGTCAGTCAGGCTGTATTTTTCCTTTTTCCTACCTGATGAAAGTAAGATTGTGGGAGGCCCTCACAAGAGCTTATAGCCCTTCTCTTTCCCAGCAGCACGGCCGCTGTTATGACTTTGGCTCAGCTTCCAGACCGTGAATCTCTGTGCCAGTAAATTAAGTAGTATCTGGTGTTGGTGTCTCCCACTGGTCACTGATATTTCTACCCCGAGGGCCTGACTAACACTCAGCCTTTTCAACTTGTATGCTTATCCCTCGTGCTTTTCAGTCACTGCAAATTTGGTTCAGTGTCAGCGAAAGTGGGATCGATAGCAGAGATGGACCCAGACAAACCTTTGCTTGCATTCACATGCTAAGAGCAGACAACCTTGAGCCCCGAGTGGAGAACACGCTGCAGGGAGACTCACCTAGCCTCCTCGTCGCTTCACCCAAGGTTTCTTGCATCACCTGTGAGGGAGCACTGGGAAGTAGTGACTACTGGCCCCTCGTTCAAAGAGCACACTCAGGACTCTGAAGCTGGATTTGTGAAAACTTGGGACTGAATAGATTCACAGTATCACAAGTTTGGAAAAGACCTCTGAGATCATCGAGTCCAACCTATGACCCAACACCTACACCTACTCCTGCTTGTCAACTACACCGTGGCACTAAGTGCCTCATCCAATCTCTCCTTAAACACCTCTAGGGATGGTGACTCCACCACCTCCCCCGGCAGCGCATCCTAATGGCCAATCACCCTCTCAGTAAAGAACTTCTTCCTAATGTCAAGCCTAAACCTCCCCTGGCGAAGCTCGAGACCGTGTTCTCTTGTTCTGTCGCCGGTCGCCTGACAGAAGAGACCAACCCCTGCCTGACTACAACCTCCTTTCCCGCAGTTGTAGAGAGCAATAAGGTCTCCCCTGAGCCTCCTCTTCTCCAGGCTGAACAACCCCAGCTCCCTCAGTCGCTCCTCACAGGGCTTGTGCTCCAGCCCCTTCACCATCTTCGTTGCTCTCCACTTCAGGACACTCTGTGCAGTTCCTGCTATAAACAAGGAGCTGATCAGCCCTGGTACGTGGCAGTCCTCAAATCTATGTCTCTTAAGGTCAGGGTAGTTGACTCATAAGGGAAGACCTTATCCTGGATATCTTCCTGTCCACTCCGGCCATCCCCACCCTGGCTGTTAAATTATTATGTTACCAGATGTGGAATTATTAAAATAATCTGATTAATATTTTCAAGACTGTTTTGTATGTCATGTGACTGGCTTCAGGCATCTTAAGGAGGCCCGGTTCTCAAAAAGTGATGAAACCTGCCTTCCAAAATTCAGAGCCTCTCTTGTTGCAGCAAACAGACCAAGTTAAGGCAATGGAAGTAACTATGAAAACCGGTAAGTAAACAATGAAAACAATGCTGGTAAGGAGCAGCCATCTCTCTGCATCCTTTTTTTCCATGTTTCCAATGTTACAAATCCAGCTGGATTTCTTTTAAAATTCTCTTCCTGTCAAAAATAAGGACGTACCCACAGGGGAAAAAAATGCTGAATAATTAAGTCACTCTTCACACCAGTTGTAGGCCCTGCAGCGGCACCAGGGTCGGCCTCCCTCCCTCTAGAGTTTGTGACGTGATGCATCAGCAGGTGTAGCATCTCTGCCGCGCTGAGAGCCCCTGCCTGAGCTGCTGCCTCAACAAAACTGAGGTCTCTCACATGAGGTAAAAGTGTGAAGGGGGCTGCAATACTCTTCAGGCTGTGCCTCCAGGCCAGCACACCCCAGGGCAGGCTGTGTCCAAGAAAGGGACGTGTGGAGAAGGGACAGAGCTGGCACTAGGAGCCACGCACATCCACCTTGCAGGGGTGCTACAGCTCCTGGGGTGAGCAAGGGTTTTGGTTTTGTACCGATTCAGAATGGCAGATGTTGCTCTGAGACTGAAGTGAAATCACCACACGAAGCCTTTTTGAAAACATCAGGGAGCTAAGCGGTGTCTTTAAGGACAGCAGTAGGTTTATAAGGATGCTGCTGTGCCCAAATCACATGGCAATGAGCCGAGCAGCTACAGTTGCTCAGGAGGAGAAAATGCCAAGCTGTGGGATCAAAGGAAGCCATCATCCAGCACAGGGAGCCAAATCCAGCTGGCTGAAAGCGTGCTTCCCCCCAGCCTGAGCTCCCACTCCGTGTTCCGCCCTGGGTGGATGCTGAAAGCCCCAGTGCCTTTTCTGCATCGTGTGCATGAGCTCAAAACTTTCCTCAAACAACTGCCAGGTCCCTGCAGCGCATGCCCCTGTCCTATCGTCTGCTTGACTGCTGAGAGCACAAGGGAGATGAGCGAGCAACCGGTGCCCTGCGAGTCGCGACACGCCACCTCCACTGTGTTTGATCTCCCCGTGACAAGGAGTGACTGACGGGTTATTCTTTGTCTGCAATGCAATCACTGAGATGGGAAGGAAGACGAGCTGGGGGTGGAGAGCAGCCTGGTGCAGAGGAGCTTGCAAGCAGTGAAGCCAGAAAAGCCATGGTAGCAGAAAGCCATGGCAGCAACGTTGGCCTGGATGGGGAGAGCCCAGCCATAGAAGGAACAGCACTGCTGGCTCCCCAGGCTCCCGGCACCGAACCTGCTGCTCTCCTTAGCCCCAGAGCCAGCCCCTGCCCTGCAGCGAAGCTACAGAGCCACTTGCACGTGTCCTCTGGTGCAAACTTGGCTGCGGCTCCCCCGGCACAGAGGGCACTGCTCCCTGGTGCTTGAAGTGTTACACACTGGCTCCCCTCCGAATGAGCTTCTCCCTATTTTTGGGGGTATAGAAAGCCCTCAGCACTTTGGGTCTCTACTTTCTGGGCCCAAACTCCTCTGTACATTTTGGTATCTAACTGCTCAGAGGCGGCAGCTGCACGCAGAGCTGAGGAGCACCTGTGGACTTGGCCTCGGTGACCCGAGTGTAGCTCTCATGGCAGAGCAAGTGCACTCAGCAAGCCAACAGTCTCAAGTAAAGAGGACTGGGGGCAACACTGTTCCAGTAAAGCATCCCTGACTTTGACATTTTCTACCTGACTCCCATAATTCAGCTGAAATGGGTTTTCTGATTTAAGCAGCATCTTTCTCGCAAGGTGTTAATTAAGTGTGAACGGCATGGGAGGGAAAGACGTGAAGTCCAGAAATGTCGAGTATTAATTTTATGCTATCCTTTAGTATTTTAATATACAATAGACATTCACAAGCTACAGTAGGTATCACAACATGTTGCAAAGACAGTGCGCACACAGTACAACGGCTCCCTGCTAGAACAGCCTCGGTTTAAGCAGTCAGAAAACCAGCATTGTTGACATTACAGTAGCAGGCTGTTTCCTGAGCTCAGGTTGTTTTTAAGATATGATCTACCATTAGCAGCAAAACGGATTCAAGGTTCCTTCTAAATTGCCTTCTGAGAAAATGTGCAACAGCATGCAGAAGTTTGCTATTTGCTGTTTAGGTTTCTCTTGAGGAACAGCTCTAAGGGCATACACCCACTGGACAGGGGTTCTTGTGTGTGACACACTGCACTGCCTAACTAAATGTTGTTGTCAGTTCTTTCCTTTGGCTGTAAATACAGCAAGGGATTTACTTTACATGTAGGGAGAGCATTTAAGTTACTAAGTGGACTTTTAATGTACTTGCAGCATCAACAACCCAAGAGCACGAGTGAGCAAGAAGTGTCTGAAAAGCCCTGTGTAAACCACCTAAGATACTCAGATTACAGCACATGCTTCCTTTCCTATCACCCCTCTACAGAAGGCACAGCATCCAGAATGTTATCTTTTGACTCACTTCATTTCTGTGGCCGCATTCTCTCCCGAAAACTCCTTGACACGTGCCAACAATATCTGGAATTTCTTTTCCACCTCCAATCGAAGCTCTGGACAGGGCTAGAACTGCTTTGCCTGCAAGGTGGGACACAACCCTGTGCATTCATCCCCAGACAGATACAGCAGATCAAACATGTCACTTGTTTCCGAAGTTATTGCCTCCCCATAGCCTTTTCCCCACCAGCTCTTTTCACTGGGTTAGTGATGAGATCAAATTCTGCTTAGATGATCAGCCTGGCAGTTCCCTTCCAACAGCTGTGCCTCAGAGTACCCACCAGGAACCTTTTCAAACCACTTTTTCAAATCACTGTAGTTGCAACTAAAGTTCAAGGACCAACACTTCATCTTC
Source organism: Neomorphus geoffroyi (assembly GCA_033558235.1). Classification (NCBI taxonomy): domain Eukaryota; kingdom Metazoa; phylum Chordata; class Aves; order Cuculiformes; family Neomorphidae; genus Neomorphus; species Neomorphus geoffroyi. Next base: position 9,140,461 of record JAUMJM010000012.1, read on the forward strand.
CTCCCTTCTGCTTTCAGCCTCTCCTCGTCTCCCTTGCTGACCACGGCGAGAGCAATCTCACCGCCTCTGTTCAGCTGGAAAGGCACGCCGGTGGAGTTAAGCCTGTGTGTCTTCGTGTTTCATCCAAACCGCTCAAGTGGCAAGCAGCCTGCCTGCTGATTTCCCAGTCCCCAAACGCTCCCCCAGCACTGTGAAAGCTGTCATTTGCATTCGCCCATTTCCAAGTGTTGAACAGAGTTTATTCTTGCTGAGTACATCTCTACCGTGGCACTCCATACCCGCTGTTTTGCCTGCAACGCCCTGCCCTTTGCAGCCATATGCTTGTTGTGCTCCAGTGTTTCCTATTTCACGTGTGCAACAGCTGAAGAGCAATCATGGATTCATGGAATACTTTGGGTTGGAAGGGAACATAAAGCCCCATCCAGTTCCAACCCTCCTGCCATGGGCAGGGACACCTCCCACTGGATCAGGGGGCTCAAAGTCCCATCCAACCTGGCCTTGAACACCTCCAGGGATGGGACAGCCACAGTTTCCCTGGGCAACCTGGGCCTGGGCCTCCCCACCCTCATTGTGAGGAATTTCTTCCTAATGTCCAATCTAAATTTTCCCCCTTCCAGTTTAAAGCTGTTCCCCCTCGTCCTGTCACTCCAGGTCCTTGGAAAAAGTCCCTCCCCAGCTTTCCTGGAGCCCCTTTCAGTACTGGGAGCTGCTCTAAGGTCTCCGTGGAGCCTTCTCTTCTCCAGGCTGAACAACCCCAACTCTCCCAGCCTGTCCTCACAGCAGAGGGGCTCCAGCCCTCTGAGCATCTTTGTGGCATCCTCTGGACTTGCTCCAACAGCTCCATCTCCTCCTTATGTTGGGGGTTCCAGAACTTCACACAGGACTCCAGGTGGAGTCTCACCAGAGCAGAGCAGAGGGGCAGAATCCCCTCTCTGGCCCTGCTGGCCTCGCTGCTTTGGATGCAGCCCAGGACACCTTTGGCTTCCAGGCTCCTTCCCATTGATTCCAGTTGCTGCAGCCTCATTACCGCAGTGGGCTTGGGATGAGATGTGGATACAGACGTATGCACGAATGCACGCACACATGCAGCTGACAGTTACATTATCCCCCTAACTGGTCACCTTGCAAATTCAGCTTGGATTTGAAGAACCCGAGGAGACAGTTTGGGGGGCTGCTTCTCCTCAGTACCTCCAACACATACTAATTATTAAACAGAAGATTCAGCAGGCTTAGTGCAGTGGCACCATTTGCTGACTGCAACTGGGTAAAACCTTTGTTGGAGATGCAAGAAAAAGCAACAAACTCAGCTCATTCTACAGCTGCAACAAGCTCAACACATGCAGTGCGGTGACAGCACTTATTTTAGTTGTATTATTTTAGCTGCAACTTCAGTAAGACAGGCTTAATACAGCCTACCTGCACATCCATTCTGCACAGTCGTTTTTTAGAGTAGAATTGCTCTTCAGGATCGACTGTTTCAATGAACTGTGACTTACACCTTGTTTTTATTTAAAATAAATCACACAAGAGTTCCCCCCAAAACAGCAATGCATCTGGGCAGTTACTTAAGGGCTGTCACTCATAAGCTGTTTCAATTTCACCAGGGTCGCAGTATTGGTGTCACTAAATGATCTCCATGAATATGCAAGAAAGTCTAGTTCTTCCCAGTTTTCCAGAGAGAAGAATCTTTGTCAAACACCATTACAACTCAACAACAGAGAAGACGCAGCAAGCAGTCTGACAGCACAGGCTTGGAAAATAAATAAGCACAATTCATATTGTATTAAAGGAAATAAGTCCCTAGCTGGGAAGCCATGTCCTATCCAAACACCTCCGGCTCCAGCCGGATGTCCTTGCATTAATCACCTTTAAGCTTAACCACGGCAGATCATGTTCCTCTATAACAGTGCTTCATCTCTTGCTCCAAAAATTCAGCTTTCACAGAACACAGCATACAGGCATCAGAGAGACGCCGTATTTATTATGCTTGGGCAATCCATTTTAGTTCCTCACCTGTCAAGGGGTTCAGTTAACGTTGATGGTATCCAGATCCCATTCAGGGCCTTGGTTGTTCTAAAACTACGTTTCCAACCTAAACTCAGCCACAGTATCACAGTACCACTAGGCGAGAAAAGATCTTTGAGATCATCAGTCCAACCTATGACCCAACACCAACACCAACTCATCATCTAAACCCTGGCACTAAGTGCCTCATCCAGTCTCTTCTTAAACCCCTCCATGGACGGTGACTCCACCACCTCCCTGGGCAGTGCATTCCAATGGCCAATCACCCCTTCAGGGAAGAATTCTTTTCCTAATATCAAGCCCTATGAGCATCCTGTTGCTTTTTGCAACCAGCAATCCCAATAGCCCAGTCTGAAACTGGTGACTGTCCAATATCCCACAGCCGCTGATGGCGAAGTTGAATCCTTGTGAATTTATCACTTCTCTTTGAATACAGCAAATATCATTCTGAGAGACTGCAAGCTACGAACATCTTAGTGTCTCATCTCTGCTCAGACAGGACACAAGTTCCCACTAAACCACATCTTGTGTTCTGTGTTTATCCCTCCAAAAGAAGACTGCAGCTGATAAGACAATTGTGATTACTCCTGATCATTAAGTACTTCGCTGAAGCCACTGTGTGCTTCACCATCTAGAAAACATCATCTGAGAAGTGGATTTTTTACTTTTCAAAACGATTGGTTTACGTAAATTGAAACATAACACACTGAGCTGGGAACCGTGAAGATTAGTAGTCCAAAGGAAAGACCATGGTGTCTTCCTGCCTTCGGCAACTTCTGCATTCTGCTTCTCCTGCATGAAGCATACAACGTTCTGCAAAAAAGATCTGATACCCCTTCAAGAACTCTCTCCTTTGCACCTTCTACTTAGAAGCAGTAGATCACCAGCTTGCACAACACTTGCACTAGGGAAAAAAGTCCTACTTACTCCCAAGAAAGCTCTGAGCTCTGCCATGGACTGCCATCCTATGGTCTTCTTTCCATTCCACTACTGGTGAGCAGACCCCCAGGCTCTGGTTTCTATCATGCCTTCCCTGTCCTACCCCTGCCTGCTCTGCTCCTGTGAGCTGACACTTTATTGAAGGCTACAAAAGCACAATCCTTGTACGTATCAATAACCTGCCTATTCCAGAGACTGAGCGGGCTGACCTAGCGGACAACCTGTGTGTGTCTCGGCTGAGAAATAAGGTCAGAAGAGAGTCAATGAATACGGGAAATTTGGACCCATCGGCAGTGTGTGTTTAAAAAAATGATTCCTGCACTTGCTTCGAGAAACACCTGGATTGATATTTACTGGGTTTTTTTAGTAACAGTGATTGTCAAGAATAGTCAGGTGAGTTGGATTGGATGTAAGGCCCAAATCCAACCTCCAATTACAGTGAAAAAAGCAACAGCCTATTATCAGTGGACTTAGTTCTGATACCCTGAATTGGCTGGTGTAAGCCAGAGCAATTCAGCTGGCCCTCATTTGCTAATAGCTAGCATCCGTTAATTATGCTTATTGCAGAGGAGTATGTGTAGAGGCTGTCCCAATGCAAAGAAACCCCACTGCATCGTTTACTGCTGTCACAGACTTCCACCCAGGGCTAATCCTGAGCAAGTCTCCTCCACGCTGCTGCCAAGAGCCAGCTTTTGATCTGCTTGCATCTGGGCATGTACTGGAGAGACAAGGGGCAGATGAGAGATGGTTTGGAAGGAGCTGGGCTACTGCCCGGTCCTTGCAAGGTTTGCTCCCAGGGTGTCTGTGGCCAGATCCTGGCAGGGAAGGCAGATGGGGAAGTGCTCACTGCTCATTAGCAATTATTTCACACTGCCAGCAGCCATCAGCCTAATCTGGGTTCTGGCTGCCTGCTTGTATGGACGTACAGCAGCACTTTCGTAGCCCTGGAAAAGGTCTTCCCACATACAAAGAATTTACAGCCTAACTGGACATTACAGTAAAAGGGCAGGCGAAGGAAGCTCCATGCAGAAGGGTTGCTGACTTGCTCAAGTTTACGCAGCAAGTCTGGAACAGAGCCAGAAACTCTATCTACAAGTCCTGCATCTCTTATTCGCTCTTTAACCACCAGGCGGTTCTTCTTTGTGGGTCCTCGTGCTATGACTGACAAGTGTTTAGAAAGAAAGGCCATCTACATAGGCCAGGAAGATGCAGTATATCCAGCCCCAGAATCTCTAAACCCCATCTTTATACAGAAGTTTTGTGTTGGAAAAATGTTCTGTGAATGTCAGCATTTCCATATTTTCACCGTCTGTACACAGATTGCCATGGCAGTGAGAATTTAAAAGATAAAAAAATGCAATTTAAAGATAAAAAACAGTTTAAAGTTGACAGTCTCGAGCAGTTTCAGTCCCTTGCATCTCTATCAGTTCTCATTCATCTAATGTTTTCTCTTAAAAACACTCAACAAACTCAGATGCTTGGAAGGGCAGTGCCGAACCAAAGAAGGTGCTTCTGCACCCTCAGCGTCAGAGCCAAGGGACAAACCAGCACTAAGAGCTCAGGGGAGGGCTGTCTCCTGCACTCAGGCTGTGCTGCACTGCATTACAAACCATAATCTGTGTTTACCCTCTCACGTCCATCACACTCTCCCAGCCACAGCAGCTTTAACAGACACAAAGCCTACACCACCAGAATGTCACAGGCTCAGCTGCACCAGGCTGGCAGAGTGTCTACCCCGGAGAAGTACAACATCCAGGGCAAGCGCAGGGGTGTTCTCAAGCATAGGGCAGTCTGGCTTCAGAAAGGATGAGATAAACATGGTCTAATGAAAAAGGAGACAGTGTCTCAGAACACCCGTACCCATTTTATTGCCATGGATTCAGTCACCAGCAGCTTTTTTAGCATTTCATTAGCCAGCCACCAAAGATAAAAGGCCAGGAACGCAGCCAAGCAAGTAAAATTATCATAATGGTTACGGCAATAGCCACTTTCATAAACCCACTAATTCATGATAAGATAAAGAACCAGAAATTTGAAAGCAGTAACTCACTGATACTGTCCTTTGGCCAAGGAAAACATTGACTCTTGCTATTTGGAATTATGAGGCAAGCTGTAAGTCCAGCTCTTGAGACAAAATCCATCCTGTAAATTCAATATGGCTTTTCCACTGCTAAACACTTCTCTAAAGAGCAACCAAGACGTAAGCAAAGGGCAGGCAGCATCAATCTGCCCCCTGCAATGGCCTCTGCTGCTGCACTGCTGAGCCAAACACGGCACTGGGGAAGGGAGACGCAGTCTCTCACTTTCAGACCACTAATCTGAGCCTGGACAAGACGGTAGTTGTCACCACTTAAAGCTGTTGTAGGGTCTGTGCAGACTTCACTGGTGATTTTAATCCAGCTGTGGCCAAATAAGCATCTTTGCTCACACACGCAGTCCCACCAGCAGATGTGGCACCTACCAGCTTCTTGGTGAGCTCTGCTGGCTCACGACCTGCAGAAACACAATACAGACAAAAATCCCTTGCTGGTATGAGCAGTACCAGAGTTCAGGACTATCTGCTGTTCCCAGGATTGCTTCTACAGAGCAGGGAACCAGGTAGGACTGTGCTTTGAGCTGGAAGAGCAATCTCTTGCTTTACAAGTGGCCTCACGTTTGCAGGCAGCACTGTCAGTTTTGGTTCAAAGATATTTTGAGGCTTGTTCGTGCCTGAGAGGAACTGTTTCTTACACACTTTCCTGTGTGTTTTTACGTGGCCTAGAACATTTGAGAGGTGTTTAATTTGAGAAAACACCTGGCTATATTTTGAGATTTTGCCTCTGCCTCCGACAGAGCCCACTTCTTGAGTTCCCTTTTCATTTCAGGGAATAAATGAATGCTTCCTTGCCTTCCCGCTGGGCACCTTTGGCCTTTTGACGAGAAGCCAAGAGACAAACAGCTCAATTTCTCCAGCCAACACAAGAAAGGTGACAAGGCAAATCTGTTGTCTCTGCTGCAGTCCCCACAAAGTTGTCGTGCAAACCCAGCCTCCGGCCAAACACACACAGCCTCCAGGTTGTAAAGTCCAGGGACAGGAAAAGGAAGGATTTTTCATGGCTCGTTCCAGCACTGAGACTTCACAAAAGGAGTCATCTCTTGTACAACCACGTCTTACACTGGGGGAAACCTCTGTTGCAATGAATGTGGGGGATCCACTGCGTGGATCTTGACCTCAACCTGTTTGCACTGCTCGGTTTTGGGAGGGAGAGGGCGGGTTACATCAGCATTGAACATAATTCAGAATAAGAAAGCACCAATATTGTTTAAGGCTGCACTCTTTATTAAGTGGCATGTCATATTTCTGAGCACATAGCACGTATTAGTAAAATACAGTGGAAAGCTCACACTCCCCAGTACAAGGGATGACACGAGTCAGACCTTCACATGTTGTAAATCAGCAGAGAGACCCACTGCTGTGCCAATTTAAACTACCCAAAGAGCCTGTGTTCCCGACGCAAAACGGTAGAATGAATCCATATTCCTAATGATCAGGAATGAAGTGCTACACGTAAGGAGAAATTGTAAAACAGCAGCATAAGTAGTGGAATAAAAAAGGGAAAAATTTCTCATCATTTGAACTCCATCTGCCTTGAAAGGCAATGGTGTTTTATTTCCTTTGGTACAGGAGGGTTTGCATAAAACATAAGCAAGGTTGTACAAACCCTTGGGGTTTAGTTTCATTCTAGTTTATCTTTTGATCAGCACATCAAACAATTGTGCAGCATTTTCTCCTCCCGCCTACCCTCCCAGTTTCTAAAAGCAGCCTGAAATATCTTTGCTGTCTCTCATCAGGGCAGTGCGGAGCCTTCAAGGTGATGCCATGGTATTGTGAAGTCTCTGCCAAAACACCCCAACAGGGGGACAGGCCTAATGCCCACAAAGAGTTTTACACACTAGATGAAAAGTGCTTTTCAGTTTTTTTGAGCCTCTCTTGAATGGAGAGGTTATTCGCGGATGGAACAGGGGGAGGAGAAGGCAAAAGTCTTACCCACCACAGCAATTACAAGAGGCCAACCTTCCGTCATGCGTACCACCAGGGACCCGTCACAGCTACACAGCAATCCAGCTGTAAACATGTGAGACCCATCCCCATTGTCTGCAGACCAAATTACTGGTGGAGTCTCATTCTGCTTGCACCTCGCATTGCAGACAGCGTTATTTCAGTGGTTACGTTACAGCAGCAAAGTCTTTGACCTCTCGGTACAACCAGCCGTGCTGTTTGTGAAGGAGGCAAGTCCAGAAGGAAGCTGTGTCACCATAGACTAAAGCCCCTCTGGGCTGTGTGAACGACTCAATGGTGCCATCAAAGCTCATGCAGAATAGCTTGCCTGGCTCGTTACACACATGTCTGGGCATACCTCATAGCTTGCAAGAAAATAAAAATGTAATAAGAAAAGAGGATTATATTTTCTTACCCGGCTTAGAAGCTGCACAGAACAAAATACCAAGCTTTTCAAAAGACTCGTGGGGAAAAAAAAAACAGGAAATCTGACAGAGTGACCAGGGACGGTCACACTGCCTCGGTTCAGGATGGTGGGAGATGTAGCTGGGCAGGCTTTACTATAGCTGGGAGCTAACAACAATCTGGTGTATGCAGTTTCAGGTCTTTTTGTTGTTGCTGTGGCTAAATAATATTTGTTTTGAATTACTCTGGTGAATTCTCTCTCTGTCACTGATGTCCACCATTCAAGCCTCCTCGCACACCCCACTACGAATACCTTGCAACTTTACCAAGTATTTCTGCAAAAAGGCAATTCATCTTCACGCCTAATGTGACTCTGTGCCCTGTAAAAGGCATTTTGTTGTCAGCCCTGTAAACCACTCTCGAGGTGTGAGTGGACCCAATGAGTAGGACCAACCATAAGTCTTCTAACGTCAATGTGTGGCGGCAGTGCCCAGCCCTGGCTGACTCCCACTGTCTCACTTGTGCCTAGAAGAAGCGAAGGGGAGTCTTCCTCCTCTGAGTGCCTTTCACAAAGCCCTCTGTGCTCCGAGCAGGTTGCTGCAGTCCCCACCAGAACGTGCTCAGGAGGGCAGTTTGTAGGATAAGGTGCCCTCAACTCGCGAGCCTGGGGAGCGTGGCAAGCCGTGTGAGCTGCAGGGCAAGTCCCACTCTCCTGGGCACGCGACTGCTGCACGGAGAGCGATTTGCTGGTGACACCATGCAAGAACTGAACCACTGCGGCAATGAGCCATCCCAGCACTGGAGGAGACTTCCTCAGCTCCTGAGGTTACCAGGGTCTCATGGCCCCTCATACAGACCTGCCTATGGGTGTCCCTTGGGCATCACGGCCATACAACAAGCAGAAGGCCCACCCAAAGCATCTTGCTACACTACTTTGAGTCACATTCAGGCCTGACACTATATTAAACTGATTTATCTCCCTTGTGCTGGACACTGGCCTATTTTAGACACGCTTTGTTTCCTGTTTCCATTCTCTTCATACTTCTCCTAAGCTGGTATAAAACTCTGGGTTTGCTTTCAGCACCTTCTGTAGCTTGATTTAAAGGCTAACAAAGAGCTCAGAGCATATTCTACATTTGAGGATAATGGGAAAAAAATCCTACGTTTTTATGACCAGAAGGGGGCCACTGGATCATTTAATGTGACCACCTGTAAAGTGCTATTTCCCTCTGCTGAGTCCAGTAACTGCCTTCAACTTAATTAGAGCTTGAAGCACTGACAGTTCTGGCGTTCCATATAAAGAACAAGCACAATATAAAACAACTTTAGAAGAATAAAAAAAAGTTCTGAGAGCCTCCTGGGTGTTCCTCACATATCATAAGGAACTTCAAAATCCCTTAACAGTCCTTGCAATGTTTTTTTATGCCCCGGTCATGGTTCCTCCGAATAAAAGCAGACATTCTTCATTGACCCAAATAAGCCGCAGTAATAATAAAAACCTGATCATCCTTGTGGGGTTTGCTGCTCCTGACATTTAAGGGATTTTCTCTGTGCAAGTCATTTTTTAAACCTCTCTATGCTTGGCTACATTCACGTCCTCCAAAAGCTCAGAAAAACTACAAGGATGGCAAATTAAACCAAAGAGTTATGAAGCCAGAAGCAGGAATGTCACCACCACGCTGAAATTCTGACAGCAAACCCTCTGCAGGGGCCACCTCTGGCACCCTTGTATCAATTTCTTTGCACCTGATCAAAAAACCAAACCAAAACCAAATCACAAATCAGCTCTACAAAATAAGCGTGTTGATGCCTGCACAAAGCTGCATCACGTTTCTTTCTTTGCTTACAGCCTTTGCGCCCACCTTCCCACCGCACAGCTCAGTGCAAGCCCTGGAAGAGCGTTGGGGAATTCACTGGCACTGCCTTGAGCCCCCTCCTCAGCCTTTTGCGTTCCACCCTGGTGAGGTGTCCACTCCATGTGCACCCAGACTCACAGACATGTCCTGCTGCTGGCAGGCAGGCACTTCTCCACCCAGGACAACAATCGCCTCTCCTGAACATTCCAAACAAGGTAAGACACTGCAGCAAAATTTGTTCTGCAGAACTCTTGCCAGTCCCACTCCATCCTGGAAAAAGTCATCATAACACCTTTTCAGGGAAGTTATCACCAAGAAGTTCTTTTAATTTAGGAACATAGAATCATAGAAGCATGGAATGGTTTGGGTTGGAAGGGAACATGAAGGTTGTCCGGTTCCAACCGCCCTGCAGTGAGCAGGGACATCTTCAACTCGATCAGGTTGCTCAGAGCCCCATCCAACTTAACCTTGAATGTTTCCAGGGATGGGGCAGCCACCACCTCTCTGGGCAACCTGGGCCAGTGCTCTCCACCCTCAGCGTAAAAAGTCCTAATACCTAGTCTAAACCTCTCCTCTTTTAGTTTAAAACCATCACCCCATGTCCTATTACTGCCAGTCCTGCTAAAAGGTATTCCCCATCCTTATAAGCCTCCTTCAAGGACTGAAAGCCCGCGATAAGGACTCCTTGGAGAACATAAGCCATGCACTGTCCTACTGTTATTTCATCATCAAAAAAGCTGATTCAGACGCCTCAGTCCCCCTCCTAACAATGAAAAGTGGGCTCTACAATCCTGAGAGTTCACTTTGAGAGCTCCTGCTCAGGGTTTTCTGTCCCAGGCGAGGTTTGAAGCCCACCAATGGAATAAGAATTGTTCCAATTCTTCCAACTTTATAGGGCCGCAAATTAAACTGAATAAACCAGCAGGAAAGTAAGAGCAGATGAGGACCAAGAGCGGAAGGAGCTGCCAGAGGAACAAGGGAGTCAAAGTAAAGGGAAAAGGGGCCAAGGCAGGAGGATGGGACTGAAATATTCCGAAAATATCTCATAGTGTACAGAGAGAAGATAATTGCTGGCCTTTTCAGAGGCACTGAAAGGAGTCAGCTGTGCAGGTAACCAGCCCTGCGAGCACATAATTCTGCCTTTCACAGCTTTGGAAAGCCCAGCTCAGAATGACAAAAAGACTCTGCATTCATTACCTTTGCAGTCGCGTGACTTTTCCACTATGTATTAGAGTTAAATCACTCACCATCCCCTCATTCTGGCAAAGACCTCCTGCTATGCCAAGAAACCTGTTTGGAGTGAACAGCATGTGAGGTAACAGGCAGCAATTACACACGTGCGTGTCAGGAACTGCAAATGAGGTTTTTTTGCATATGATTGTGACACAAGTTGACTTCAGAATGGCAACAAAGTCCTCCCTCCCCATGCTTTACAACAGAAATCGAAGAAGTTGGAGAAAAAGAAGAAAACACCAAGGCAACATTCACGCACTCTCCTGTCTCGCACAGATACATCCGGAGACATCAGGATCCCATAACCTGAGATGTACCTGTAATGCCTTGTCCCAAGCACTTTAGACCTGCTGAAACAACCTATTTTTCTCTGCATTAGAAGAATTCCAGTGCAGGGAACCCCTCTCTTATGCACTCCTGGACCCGAGCACCAGAGGGCTGAAACTGAGCTCTACTCTGTTAATTTCTGCACGGTTTATGCCTGGAAAACTATTACACACCTTGATGAATAAAGAAGAAAAAGGTTTTTCTTCATGTTATTGCGATTGCCATTGCCAAGATTGCTTCCCTGCCTCTGAAGAGCAAAGGAACTGGCCGCTCTGCATGTGCGACACTCTCCGTAGCACACCCCCATCCTCGCTGTGACCAACCCCCCTCCAAATGTCACGTAATTTAAAGGCCTCGTTGGGGTACCAAAGATTTAAGCCAGCCATGTACATAATGCTCAGCAAAGTCCTTTTTCTTGTTTAGAGCCACCAGGATGCACAGAATTATCTTCCTTCTAAAAACTGTGTTACCCCAGGAAGCTCATATCATAAACTCTCCTACCAGGACTAAAACATCACAACATTCTGTGCTTGAGACCATGCCATAAAGCAGCAGTCACCTCTGACCCTGCAATCATCTGGAAGCGTTAAAACTCTCTTATAAATCCTAATTTATATGCCAAGTGAGTACAGTCACAGAGCAAGGGATCAGATCTAGCACTCACAAGTAAAAGCCCATAAAAGAGGGGGAAATGTGTCATTAACATTTACTCTGCAAACAGGCAGACTGAGAGGAAAAAAAAAAAGCATTTCTCATTTCTACACCATGGTTTGCAAAATTGGAGAATGATATCAAGGCTCACATATCGGCCCGGAAATCAAAATTTCTGTTCAGATGCTTGATACTAATTCAGTTCTGCCTTGCTAAGGTAAATTAAAGGTCAAATATAGATTTGAAATCTTGTTTAAACTTCTTACTGTCTTAATAACAAGCATGGAATTTCTTAAGGATTTTCTTAACAGTGAATACGTTTTGCACACATTTCAGGCAAAGATATTATTGCCACTGTCTCATTACAGGAGTTCCCAACAGAGAGGTAAATTTGCCTGTCATGGCCATGACTGCAAAATTAAAATTTATTCCCCAGAGAAGGGTCCACCATGAGCCCTTGGTGGCCAGTCAGGGTTAATGAAGTGAGGGAAATTAATTTATTGGGAAAAACTTTTCAGAGCATAATAACCACACTTTTTAGTTGCCCTGTGTTGCATGAAAAGTGACTGCGTATTGTTCACCCTCACCAGCAGCAATGGCATCCCCTGCCTCTGCAGACAAGCAGCAAGCAGTCTAATTGATACCTCAATTCAATCCTTTAATTAAGCAATAGGAACAACAAGCATGCATCACTCAGACATTCACCCACCCACAGGTGCAATTGGTGGGCTGCTCCTCGAATTCTGTGCTCAGGTTTGGGCCCCTCACTTCAAGAAGGACATTGAGGGGCTGGAGCGCGTCCAGAGAAGGGCAACGAGGCTGGGGAGGGGCTGGGGGGAGGGAGGGAGGGAGGGAGGGAGGAAGGAAGGAAGGAAGGAAGGAAGGAAGGAAGGAAGGAAGGAAGGAAGGAAGGAAGGAAGGAAGGAAGGAAGGAAGGAAGGAAGGAAGGAAGGGAGGGAGGAAGGGAGGGAGGGAGCCACCAGCAGTGCTCAGGCTCCGCACGCCCAAGCCACCAACCTCATCCACACGCAAAAAGAGAAGCAGAGAAGCCTGTAATTCATTGTGGTGTCCGAAGACAGAAGAGCAGGCCAGGTTTAGAGGTAAAAGCTGTTAGAAGAAATGGTTGTGCTCGCTGTTGGGACAGTAGGTTGTGACCTGCATGCAGCCTGTGTGACGGAGTCCACTGCCACCCAACCGCAACAACTGCTCTGGACAAAGCCAGATATTGATCTGAGCAGATCTTTCAGATGTCAGGTATTGTACAAGAATACCCGGGGATGTCTCTGTGATCCACCGGGAAACTCAGCATTGCATGCCAATTGCTTTCCGAACACAGCTCAAAAGCAGAGAACACGCTGGAAGAACTAGATTTGTTTTCCTCTCAATGAATCTCCTTGCCATACAGAAGGTGCTTTGACATTCCAGCAGTGATCGTAACGGATAGGACATCGCCTTAGCTCTCGGCCCTCATAACCTCAGAGGGTCAAGGGACATCTAATACTTTCTTCTCCTTACATTATTGGACAGTAATCTCTTTTGGCAGGGAAAATGGTGAGCATCATCTGGCTCACAGGGATGTCAGTGGGAGTTCTATCTGCTGAATCCTTAGTCCAGGATCATCTCCTTTCTTACTTTTGTCTAGACCACCTCCTAGGAGGAGATCCTGTAGTGTAAGAACAACTGAGTGTAAAAGCAAACAATCCCAGAAAGTTATGAGTGATACAAATTCTGGAGATAAGCTCTGGCCATGACCACGGGAACCGCCCGGGAAACAACAGCTTGTCTGTGAGGCCAAACCCGTAACCTCAGCAGCCCAAAGCAGGAGCCTCTCTTGCTGCAGAAAGAAGGACCTAAGTGCCTCTTGGAAGGCTGCAGCGGATTCACAAACCCATGCACGTTGCCCAGCACTAGACCAAAGCAAGAACTGGTGCCAGGGTCACTGGCACCCACCCTTCCCACTGTACACAGGCTGCTTTGGAAGCATCGCTCCTATCCCTTCTATTGGAATAAGTGGGGCATGACCTACCAGAGATCTCTGAGAAGATAGGAATGCGTGTGTGTTTGTTTTTCTAACTCAATTTGGTCAGTCAGCTCTACCTTTTAATTATGTCAGTCCTTTATTAGCACTGACAAATGGCTGGGGTGCTCAGCCATATTTATTGCTCCACAATAACATAAACCCCGCTTGATACCAACAAAACATAAACAGAGTTTATTAGAGTCAGGAGGAATTGTCCATTGTATTAATTAATGTCATTTCTCATTTAAAGCTGTGTTCTAATAGTGGATAAAATTAAGTAAATTTTCTCAATTATATAAAGTGCATATGGTGAGCTGAATTGTGTATCGTACAATTACACAGAGCTTTGGGATGCTGAGAACAGCTCTGTACCACAAAACTCTCAGCACTGAGAAGCCTGGGGCTAATATTAGTGAAATTACTTATATAACTTGCTCTTTTATTAACATGAAAACAGACCATGATTAAAAGCTGCAAGCTGGAGAAAGGAACTATCTGGTCCAGATTACCAGACAAATGCTGTTTATTGAATTCCCCAAATACTCTAGCATATAGAGGTTAAAAATGGAGAGATTTTAGATAACATAGACGCACCATTTCTCTACAGCAGTTGGCCAGGTTGTACACTTGGGATGCAGAGTACGTACTGCATGTCCACCTCAGTTCACATAATTGCTTCTTCAGCTATATTCTCAGAAAATTAAGGAATGAAAGAACAAGTTCAACTCTTAAAGGTTTGAATGAGGACTAAACAGAAAGCAAAGGGCACATGCCTCCATCAACCAGAGCGATGCATGAGGCTAAGGTCTGGCCTCAGCTTCACTTTTTTAGATCCTCTCCACCGCTGTTTGTGTGTATGCACAGCTGGGCACCTTGGTTTTCCTTGCACGATGTGTGACTGCGGGTGTCTGTCTTAATAAATTAGACGTTTCCAACCTACACACTGGTTAACTAAATTATTTTCTTCTGGAAGATGCATATGCTTAATAGACCAGTTTTCTGTCCATTTTCATCTGTGGCAGCTGGAATTTTCCAGCTAACAGCTCACCATAGCAAAAATGAGAGAAGGACGCGTTCCTGGGAACCTCAACTCCCTTCCTCCTTAGTCTGCAATTAATTTCCTTTAGCTTAGACTGAAAGGTCTACTTGTTTTTTTTCTCAGGCTTTCCCCATGGAATGGAAAGAGAATTTAACAGGGGTTTTGGAACAGATGTCTGAGGAATCTGGTATTTAGTCTACGACAACTGCTTTGTAAAATTGTTCCTTACTTTTGCATAACCCACTTTATAAACTCAAATAAATAAAACTCTCTTACAAAGTTGCCCTCGTTGACTTTGTAAGTGCTACCACTGCTGCACTAAACACTGCAACTGAAGCTTGTATTAAGCCAAAAACTGAGCTTTACACATTATAGATCAAAATCATATCCACTGTGATATCTAGCATCTTGCTAGAAGGGCAGTGAAGGTCAGCTGTTGACAGAGAAGGGTGGTACCAGATGAACATGCATTCTTTTTGCAAGCTACCAACAGCCATTCAATTTGCTCGCTCGGTTTCTTATCAAACATCCCATCTGCAAAACTCCAGAGAACTTAGTGGGAAATCTGTCCATCTGCAGAAGGACTCAGTTTCCTTCAAAACTGGTTCTAGCACTGTTCATCCGAAAAAGATTTACTTCAACAGTATGAATTAAACATTAACACCATTCCTATTGCTGAACATGTTTCAGGGGACCAAATTCAAGGGCCATGGCAGCTTTGTCACACGATGGAACGCCCTCTGTATTGTAGGAGGTTTTGGAAATCCAGGCACTGAAACGAGGCTCTAGCGCTGGCAGTTATTATTGTGCACACAGACAGGGCAAAAAAAGACTCTCCTGTGGTTAACACAGAGTAAATGCCCTAAATGCAGTCCTCTTCAGAGTTCTTGCAGTGTCAGAAACAAGTAATGACAAATTTTGAGTGCAAAAGTCTAAAACTGGAGTCATACAGTATCACAGTATCATAAGGTTGGAAAAGACCTTTGAGATCATCGAGTCCAACCTAAGCAGTCCTAACTGCTTGTATGCCAAGCAGTATACAGATTTCTAGAAGCTGTTGATAGTCTGCCCTTCTGAAGCCAAGAAAAATACCTAAATTTGGGTTAAATAAGTCAGATTTAAGTGTTTCTGTTTGACGATCCCTATATACATAGTCCCTATGACAAGGCTACTGCAGGCTCTTCTAGTGCAGTGCTAAGAAAAGATACAAGTCATATAGGAACAGGATTTTCAGCATCTGACTTTGCTCATCTCCCAAACTCCAACACCAGTCTCACTGCTGGTGCCAGAAGCAACAGTGCCATTCTTCATCACCCCTCTGGGAAAACAATACTGAAGATACCCAAAATCCAGCACTTGAACAATCAAGGTCTTCAAGACTTCGTAAAAGGCTGAAATCTGCTTTAACTATTTTATCACAATGTCATCACTATGAGAAGGGATTTCTGATAAGACATTTTGAATAATAAACACATCCACCAGTTCTTCTGGAGAGCATTCATCAGGCTCAGCACTACATCAGCCGCGGTCAGCACCTCTCTCACCCTCAGAGTGTCAAAACTCCCAAAAGCCATTACATCTTCAGCCTGGTAGATGACAAAACCGGGAACAGGAAGGAAAATTGGGTAACAGTGCTGTGGCTGTGGTGGAGTTACTTGGCAGGAAGAAGTGGAAAGTATTGCTCGTTGAAACCAGGTTCCATGGGCAAGCCCAACCTTGGACTCTCTGAAACTTCCCTGAAGCAACAGTGATTTAACCATCCCTAAAAATGAGCAATACTGCAGGCATGAACTTAATATCCATTTATCTCCCAGCCAGCTCCCCAGCCACCTGATTTCTCCCACCTCCTATTTTTTTGCCCCCATATGGAGCAGGGGGGAACCCTAGAATACACCCCAGAATAACCAACCTTACAGCACACAGGTGACCACACACCGCAAGGAGGGAAATCAGAGTGGCCAGGGAGGTATTTAAGAGCAGAGATCCAAGCACCATTAGCCAGCACATGTGCAGTGCCCCTCACCTGTCACAGCTCCCAGTAGCCAGAAACAACCGGAGGGACACAAGCTTTATTTTCTTATCTTATCTTACGTAGTGCTTTTCAATTCCCACCTCTAAATGCAATGGCTCTTTTTGCCTTGCACAGAGACAAGCTCAGCCGGCAACATTCCAACCTCTGACCAGTCACTGAGAGTATATCTTCCTCTCTTTAACAAGAATATTGCTCTAATTGAGAGACTTTTTCCAGCACAGCAGATGGATTTGTATTGCACTTAAAAGGAACTTCAATCATATCTGGCAGAACAAGGAAATTCATTAAAACATATTCTGATAGCGCTTAATGTTTTAACCAAGTCTCCTACCACCCATTCCACCTTTTAATATCATTTAGGCAGGTTTAATAAGTTGCTAAGAATCACTGATGAGTGCCCTGTAGAAAATAAAGCCATTAAAAGGAAACGGGTTCTAAGGAACAAGGACAACACCCTGAAGCCACAGGGTCACAGCATAGGGCAGAGGTGATGGTTTTCTAACCACTTACAGGCCCTGTCCCAACTTGATCCAGCAGGAGGTGTCCATGGCAGGGGCATTGGAACCAGATGGGTTTTAAGATCCCTTCTGACCCAAACTATTCTATGATTCTAACAGCTATTCCCAACCCGACAACCATGGTCCATCTTGCAGTAGGAAAGCACAGTGCGCCTCCACAAAAAGTGAGATAAAGGCAGTAACATAAACAGCGGCTGACTGTGTTTTCCCTGCTGGAAAAAGAGAGAACAAATAATTCACTTAGTCTCATACTACTGTCAAAGACAGAAGGTTCTCTGATCTTCAGGGGAACGGAGCCAAAGGCATGCTGGGGCAGTCTAAACGCTAGAGAAGCAAGGCTTTGTGGAAAACTCTGCGAATGCTGTTTTCATATGGAACACGGTGATAAAAATAAGCAGAGCTAAGGAGGAGAAGCCAAGCTTGCCCCTTTCTCCCAACACCAGCCCAACCCTTCAGCTGTGTCCGCTGCCCTTCAGCTACTGAGCTGCTGATATGGAACTGACAAGAGCCTGTCCCTCCTATGTCTGCCAGCACATCCTCATCTCTTAAAAACACAGAATCATGGAATCATTTGGTTGGAAAAGACCTTTGAGATCATCGAGTCCAACCGTACCTGTCCACTGCTAAACCAGATCCCTCAACACATCATTTACCCAGATTTTAAAATCTCCCCAGGGACAAGACTCCACCACTTCCCTGGGCAGCCTCTGCCAGTGCTTGAGAGCCCTTTCAGTGAAGAAATTTATCCCATCTGAACCTGCCCTGGTGCAACTTGAGGCCGTCTCCTCTTGTCCTGTCACCTGTCACTTGGGAGAAGAGCCCAGCACCCACCCTGTCACAGCCTCCTTTCAGGCAGTTGTAGACAGGGATGAGGTCTCCCCTCAGCCTCCTCTTCTCTGAGCTAAACAACCCCAGCTCCCTCAGTCTCTCCTCGTAGGACTTGTTCTCCAGCCCCTCCCCAGCCTCGTTGCCTTCTCTGGACGCGCTCCAGCCCCTCAATGTCCTTCTTGGAGTGAGGGGCCCAAACTGACCCCAGCACTCGAGGTGCAGCCTCCCCAGTGCTGAGCACAGGGGCACAATCCCCTCCCTGCTCCTGTTGGCCACGCTGGGTCTGACACAGGCCAAGGTCCCATTGGCCCTCTTGGCCACCTGGGCCACTGCTGGCTCCTGTTCAGCTGCTGCCAAACAACACCTCCAGGTCCTTCTCTGCCAGGCAGCTCTCCAGCCACTCTTCCCCAAGCCTGTAACGCTGCACGGGGTTTTTGTGACCCAAATGGAGGACTCTGCCCTTGGCTTTGTTGAACCCCATCCCATTGGTCTCAGCCCATCCATCCAGCCTGTCCAGATCCCCCTGCAGAGCCTCCCTGCTCTCAGGCAGATCCACACTTACCCTTCCAGCAAAAAGATTCTGAAGGTCTATCTGTAAGAAAACTGGAAAGCTGGGGAGCACGTTTGGCATTCCTGCGGGGAGGCAGGCAGGAGCTACAGCAAAATCGTTTGCCAACCTGAGGCCAGCGCACAGCCAGGACAACAAAGGAGCACACACCCCGTGTCCCCCACCCATTATGTACAAGCAATATGGAAATTGGAAATGAGCTACACCACAGAAGAGTGCTGAGTAGAAATAAGGCACAAAGGAGCAATGGGCTTCTCCTGACCTAACCAGGTGCTCCTGCAGGAGAGGGCATCTCTCACGGTACAGCGAGAGTCCCGCAGCATTACGCTCTGGATGTCGGTCCCGTCCCATTCTTTCTCTGCAGGCTGGGATACGGCGGCTGCAGGTCCTCGTTACGAGCGCGGGCAGTCATGACCCAAAGAAGTAGAGAGGCTCCTCAGAACTTGGCAAGGAGCCTGCTGCTTTCTCCAGAAGAACACCAAGAGCATTCCAACTGGGTTTGTTTCATAGCAAAAGGCTCTGTTACAAAGCTGTGTGGGAGAAGGAAGGAATAAATGCCCCCGAGTCTGTTGTGAAGATCACACTTCAGAGCAGCTGCTCTCTCTGTTATCTAATCTGAATTTTAATTGAGGCTGCTTCTGGTTTTGCTCAGGGCACCCTCTGTGCGTGCTCCTCCCAGGGCAGCCAGCCACAACCTGCCCGCACACACCCACATCCACTGTGGCTGTCGCTGGCCCCAGCACTCCCAAGGCAGGACCAAGACTAGGATTTACATCCACTCTGCATGAGCTCCCCTCTGAGATGTTCCCTTAAATGCCATCTTTTCATCTGCTAAATGTCTCCAAATTGCCAAATCCCTTGGGGATTCTAAATATTAAATGAAAAGGGTTATTACAACGCACTCAGCAATAGAAATTGGGGTGAGACTAATGGTCACAGATAGCCTGAACCAGAGTTAATTAACACATGCTCACTCAGATTTTTTTTTTCCTGTTTTGATAAAGGACAATTTATAGTTGGTGCGACTGTTACACCACCTCATGACCCACAGTCTAATTATAAAATATAACGTGGAACTGCAAGATCCTAGGGAAGAAAAACCCTGGCTTCTGCAGCTTTTACTTTTTCCCGTTCTGGCTTTCTTTTCCCAGTGTGTAACTGAGGCAGTGAGTGCGTGACAAACCCAGAACATTAATGTGTGTTTATTTAGAGACACTTGCAATGTGTTTGTGTTGTGTGTTTCTAGAGCTACAGATCCAAACAGGCAAGGTAACAGCTAACCAACTGCAGAGCAAATTCCCAGAGGGGAAGACAAGAAGGGTTAGTTGCTGAATGCATCTTAGTCAGGAGAGAAGCTGGAGCTGTTTTAATTGTTCATCAATCAATTAACAGCACTCTCAAATGTCTAATTAAGCAGACAACTGGAATTAAGCAAAGGGCATGTCTGAAATGCCAGCCCTCTTAATGAAGGCACTTCTTACATTCCAGTGAGTACTTGATTAAGGTGTGCTTGTGTGGAGAGATGTGCAGAAAAATCCTCACTCAAATGATTAGTGTGTCTCCCCAGTAAGCCTCGGAAAAATCAGTCCTTTGGTCATGCAACTTAACCTTCACATCCAAGCCAGCAGCAATGTGCAAAACAAATGAGCCTCATTTACAGAACGACAGAATGACCTGAGCTGGAGGGGAGCCACAAGGACCATTGAGCCCAGCTCCTGTCCACGCACAGGTCACCCCAACACTCACACCGTGTGGCTGAGGGCACTGGGCAAACGCTTCTGGAATATTGAGAGATTGGATGAGGCACTTAGTGCCATGGTGTAGTTGACAAGTAGGAGTAGGTGCAGGTGTTGGGTCATAGGTTGGACTCGATCTCAAAGGTCTTTTCCAACCTTACGATACTGTGATACTGTCATTGTCAGCCTTGGGGCCGTGACTGCTTCCCTGGCAGCTGTTCCCGTGCTCCACCACCCTCTGGGGGAAGAACCTTCTACTCGTGTCCAGCCTAACCCTGCCCTGGCATCTTCCTGCCATTCCCTGGGGTCCTGTCCTTGGTCACCAGAGAGAAGAGCTCAGCGCCTGCTCCTCCTCCTCCCCGAGTGAGGAAGCAGCAAACTGTGATGAGGCCCCCCCTCAGTCTACTCTTCTCCAGGCTGAACAGACCCGGTGACTTCAGCCTCTCCTCACATGACTTACCCTTTAAACCCCTCACCAGCTTTGTGCCCTCCTCTGGACATTCTCCAGTAGCTTTAGATCCTTTTTATAGTGTGGCGCCCAAAACTGCCCCCAGTGCTCGAGGTGGGGCCTCCCCAGTGCAGAGCAGAGCGGGACAGTCCCCTCTTTCGCCTGGCTGGCGATGCCATGCTGGAAGCCCCCCAGGTTGCCCTGATGGCTGCCATGGCTCACTGTTGGCTCACGTTTAACTTGCTGTTGAGCAGAACCCCCAGGGGCAAGCTCCTGAGGGTTTGCTCTCCTTCCACGGACAAAGCCTTGGCAGGGAGCAATCTCTGCCAACAGGGCAGCACCTTCAGAGCCCCATCATCTGTTGTCAGGAGGAATCAGCCCAGCATAAGCTTGGGGGAGGGCATACGTCCCTTGGCAACTGAAATGCTGCTGTGGGCACATCAGCAAAGCATCATCCCAGGGGGAAAATGAGATCGCTATCTTGATGGAAGGAGAAGGATGACACCGGAATGTTTGTGATCACTGGAAACAGAGGCTGCTCAGCTCCTCTGGGTTCATTGCAAAGACAAGTGAGGGAATATGAAGATGATGCCACCTTCTACTACCTGTACATCAGGGACACCACAGACCTTGAGCGAAGCCACACAATAAAAGCAGAGCTGCAGCAGCAGGAGACTTAGCACGTATCAGAGAGATCCTAAAGGGATCCTGTTCCTCTTTAGTGCTCACAGGAATCAGGAAGTATCCACAGAACCTTCCCAACTGGTTGCACACACTGTATCGCACAGCAGATGCCAGGGGTCTGCACCCCAGCTGTTTAATATAGCCCTTTCCACAGATGTTTCCAAATACATTTAAAAAAAAAAAATGATCACAGAGACAGGAAAAAAAAAATCCAAAATTTCCCTGGACATCTTCTATAAAGGGGTGAGGCTGCTATTGTTCAATAAAATTACCCACAAAGCAGCCTGACCAAGGAAAATCCTAAAGTCACCCTTCAAAAAGAGGATGAAAAGTGGCCTCATGTGGCACAGAGCCCCTCTGTTTCAGGGTTAGGAGGGCCCTAAAAATAACCCAGTGAATACTGAGAGAGCTGTCCTAAAAATCTCTCTCGGGGGTTTAGTTCTCAAGTGTGATACTTTGATACTGACTTTGGCCTTAAGCCGAGCTTACTAGTACAAACCAGCCTAGGGAGATCAGTGTTCTTTCATCTTTATCGGCTTTTTTCCGCCCTGGCAGAAACTCTGTCTCCTTGCCTGCTTCTCCAGTTGCTCCAACATCACAAATTAGCACCAAAACTTGGTGTCCTAGCTTTTCAAACATGTAAGCTGATAAAATAACAACTGCTAGGTTGGCTTTACTTTGCAGTAAGGGAGCTGTGACATTAGGATTCATATTTCTAAACAGATTCTGTCTCTTAGAAAAGAAAAAAAAAAAAAAGACCACAAGAAAGAATAAAAAGTCATTATTTATGCTCTCACTTCTGGAAATAAATACTCTCTCAAGTTAAAAAAAAACAAATAGACAAAAACCCCCAGTCGTTACAGCAGCACCGGCACTTCCTTGGAACTCAGCTTCAGCAAATTCATATTGGCATGTTGCAATACTGATAATTTCTTTAATGTATTTTTAACAAATTCTACATTTCAAACTCCGTCTATAAAGGAACTTAGATGGTATGAAATCATACCTGAATAAGAAGAAATCAAGTAAGCTCTTCCACAAAGGAAATTACTATCAAAATTGATGCTTCCTGCCATGTTAAAATTCCAATAAGCATTTATCTCAGCAAACCCTCGGCAGCCTCTGACATTTCTATTATTGGGGCTGACTGGGTTCATCCTGCCCTTATGAGAATAAATAGAGGAACACAACAGGGAAAGGGAGCTGCTGCAATAATATGCACATCAGTCATCAATTTAAAGCCCTTCTTTGACAAGCAAGAAAGTTGGCTTTTCCCTGGATGCAATGCCAAAGGGAATAGTGAGGGGTGGGCAGGCTTGGCAGCTACATGTCCCCTGGCATCTAGCGAGGTTATGGTGGTGGTGCCTCACCGTTCACGCGCCAATCCATGCAGCGTGGCTGCTTTTTGGGCCCCTGGGAGCCACGGTTAAGACAGGTATGAGAGCAAGAGCTCACCTGCTCCTGCCAGGAGCAAGCAAGGAGCCCTGGTGGAACAAACTTGGGGCCAGGAACAGCCCTAAAGATCAAACCTAGGATGGATCAACCCCACACCAAGCATGATCCAGAGCTCACCTCTGCCTGGTATTGCTCAGGGTAGCTTCACGTTACAGAGGAGGCGGGGTGAAAGCAGACAGGGGTGCGATGGGGATAACAGGGAAGGCAAAACCGGAAAGTGCAAAATAAATGAAGCCAACATAGGTGTCCTAGAGGAGCCTACGTGAAGTTCATGGGCATCCTGCTGTAGAAGAGCAATTCGGGAAGACGCACGTATCCAGTGGCCGTCCTTGTCATTACAAGGAGGCGAATTACTGCCCTGCTGAGCCCAGTGCGACCTTGAAGGCTAATTCCCCACAGCCAAATTAGCCACCTGCCAGGATCAGCATGAGGGAGCCCTGCAGCTCTCCTCACTCCTCCCTCATGCAGCTCCAGCTCATGCACAACTTCAGTTCCCACCGCTGTTACCAACTCCAGCACAATAAGCCGCCTGTCACCGTTAAATGAGAAGCACAACTGCCAAACCCAGAGTGCCCTTCCCTGGCTGAGAACCAAAGCCATTCTTTGAATCTTATTTCTATGGCTTCTTCCTTACAGATCCACAGCCAATATTAACTCTTCTGGAAAACCAAGAGAAACAGCCCTGCAGCCTTTTGTAGAAGCACAGAATGGTTTGGGTTGGAAGGGATCTTTACGGCCCATCTGCTCCAACCCCCTGCAGTGAGCAGGGACATCTTCAACTCAGTCAGGTTGCTCAGAGCTCCATCCAACCTGGCCTTGAATGTTTCCAGGGATGAAGCATCTGCCAGCTCCCTGGGTGACCTGGTCCACTGTTTCAGGACCCTTAGTGTGAAAAATTTCTTCCAATCCTCATATATTTGTTCTTTCAGAAACCGAAATCGTTATTCTTTTAAATTTCCCTTTGGTTTCATTGTTGTTTTTATTTAATTAAAACTGTTTCAATTCCTAAAATTAGTGGTCAGTTTGTTCTAAGAGCCCACAGCAACACTGCCAGGTATTGCAGAGGAAGAGAGCTCGTGGCTTGCACACATATTCAGATTTAGAAAGGCAAAAGAAAAAAGAAAAAACAAGCAGTATTGTAACTTCTTGGCTATTAACAAATTATTTTTTAAAGTAACTAAAATGGAGAGACTCTGCAGGTAAATGGCTTTGCACTACTGCAGCGTTGCTGTCATATACACACTCATACCTCACTCACAGACTGTTCATCCATTCTCACCCCCTTCATGTGGGCATTCCCACAAACACCTCACAGTAAGAGCACGAGTGCACAGATTGGTCTCTATCACAGTATCACAGTATCATAAGGTTGGAAAAGACCTTTGAGATCATCCAGTCCAACCTATGACCCAACACCTACACCTACTCCTACTTGTCAACTACACCATGGCACTAAGAGCCTCATCCAATCTCTCCTTAAACACCTCCAGGGACGGTGACTCCAACACCTCCCCGGGTAGCGCATTCCAATGGCCAATCACCCTCTCAGTAAAGAACTTCTTCCTAATGTCAAGCCTAAACCTCCCCTGGTGAAGCTTGAGACCGTGTCCTCTTGTTCTGTCGCCGGTCACCTGAGAGAAGAGACCAACCCCTGCCTGACTACAAACTCCTTTCAGGCAGTTGTAGAGAGCAATAAGGTCTCCCCCGAGCCTCCTCTTCTCCAGGCTGAACAACCCCAGCTCCCTCAGTCGCTCCTCACAGGGCTTGTGCTCCAGTCCCTTCCCCATCCTCGTCGCTCTCCTCTGGACGCACTCTAGCATCTCAACATCTTTCTGAAACTGAGGGGCCCTCTTCCACCTATAATGCATTGAGCAGGAGACCTCTTAGGTAACTGCAAGGACTAATAATAAAACTCCTCCCTTCTTCTAATGCCTGCTTGGGTAACAAAATTCCTTTCACAAAGGTACTTTCAGGGCCAGGAAACAGAACAGCTCCGCTTTGCTGGCGGGCACAGCCTGCACAGGGAGGCGGTTTTCCCTCCCCGTTGCCACCACTCCACAGAGCAGCCAGGATGAAACCCTTGCTGACAACATTTGTGCTGCAGGGCCAGCGAGGCTGAGCAGGGAGAGCACAACTTGTCACCCTCTGGACACAGAACAGCCTGACAGTACTTCAGAGTTCCAGAGAAACAGAATCGTAAGGTAAAATGCCAGCAGTTGTGAAAAGCCTCTAATGTAGCATCATTGTACTCAAAGCTCCTCTCAGATCTTTCAGCCCCAGGCTTGCTTGACCAGACCTGAATCCATCGTAAAAACAAAGGACTTTTTCTTCCTTTTTTTCCTGGTCCTTTGCCTACACAATGGAATTAAAAATCATGTTAAGTTTCGGTCCAGTTTATTGAGATGTCAGTAAGAGGAGGGTGCTGTGAAGAAGATGGAGCCAGGCTCTTTCCAGCAGGGACACGGACAGGGGAAGAGGCAATGAGCGCAAATCAGAACACAGGAGGCACTGTCTGAACATCAGGAAACACTTTTTACTGTGAGGGCAAAAAAGCACTGGCAAAGGTTGCCCAGAGCGGTTGTGGAGCCTCCATCCTTGGAGAGACTCAGAAATCATCCTGGACAGCCTGCTCTAGGTGATCCTGCTTGGGCAGTGAGGTTGGACAAGATGACCTTCAGAGATTCCTTCCAACCTCTCCAATTCTGTGAAATCATTAACATACACCACAGGCTTAAAAGCAGCCTGGCAAAGGCAATGCTTTTCAGATGAGCATGAATGGCCCACTTACACAGCAAGGAAATCCTGCTCTCTGAGCAAAGCTACAACAGAAAAAACATGGAAATCACACTGTTGACCAAGGTTTGCTTTGCTCTCAGGAAAGTCTACAACGACTGCATTTTTTTCTGAAATGTAAAGCCAAGCACATTTTTTCACTATTCCGAGTAATGGGAGGGAGAAAAGTTAAAGGAGTTACTTGTAAGATATTGTACACCTAATAAACTGAGGGTAAG
This sequence comes from Neomorphus geoffroyi, assembly GCA_033558235.1. Classification (NCBI taxonomy): domain Eukaryota; kingdom Metazoa; phylum Chordata; class Aves; order Cuculiformes; family Neomorphidae; genus Neomorphus; species Neomorphus geoffroyi. The sequence goes on from JAUMJM010000012.1 coordinate 9,166,275, forward strand.
GTTAGGGAACAGCTTCAGTAAAGGCTGGAGAGCTGCTCACTCTGGAAAGCCAAGCTCAGAGCCACAACATGAGCTCCAGCTGTACCAGCAGCCGGGCAAGTGTCCAGCAGTGGGGACCGGCATCCAGCAGTGATGAGCAGAGCTGTCACTGGGGAGAGCACCCGAATCTGCTGCCTCTCTGCTTTGTTTCTTTGCTTCCAATTTTGTAAGCCAGGTACAAACCTGGAGTGCTTTTTGACAAGGTTTGTTTTTAACTTCTTCTGGCAGTAGGAGTAAACTTGGGATAATCTGGCAGGGACTGCACTCTGTTCCTCAAAAAGCAGCAGATCTGCCGGTAGTAGGATGCAGAGATCTTCTCGTGCTATATGTGCTTCGGGAGTAGGGATAGTTAATTTTTCCCACCAAGCTGCAGCATTAAGGAATTTCTCTTTGAAAGCTTTCTTGGCATGCTTTTAACCTCCAGTGTTGAGGACATCTGCCCTGCAACAATTTACCCCAAAGTGGTATTCTTCTTCTATCACAAAATCTTAGCAAAAGTGAAAAACGTGTTCTTGTAACACTTCACCTTTACTTCTACGTATCCCCTAAGATCCAAAACCTCTGGGCTACCCATACCTGTTTGAAAACGGTTGCGGAACTCAACAAGTCTGTACCCTTCTATTTTCACATTCATTTTTCTTCTGCACTGATACCACAAAGCAATCCCTAATTCATAACCATATCTGTGTCAGGTTCCCAATCTTAAGAGAACACTTGGCACTTGAAGCAGATTACACATTTCCTGTTAGGACTCTGCATGTGCAGGGTGCCGGCATGTTTCTTAGAATTTGCTAAAAATAACAAAAGGGAAGGACAAACAAAGGGTTGAGACTTCTTTATTCAGGGGTCTGGAATTAGTTTCACTGATGATTAAAACCTGAAGTGGAAGTGACTGCTTTTCCTCCCCCCTGCCTGTGTGACATCTGAGTCCCACTGCACTAACAGATTCCCTGTGCTCCCACCTCCTCACTGCACGGAGTGCCGGAAGCACACAGCCCCGACTCCACAGGAGACAATGCAGCACTAGAATTAAATATATACATATATGAAACTATATATGCAGCACCACATAACAGCAGCAAGACTGAGCGCACCCTCAGCAAATCTGCAGAGGGCACCAAGCTGAGTGGGGCTGGTGTCACACCAGAAGGACGGGATGTCATCCAGAGGGACCTGGACAAGCTGGAGAAGTGGGGCTGTGGGAACTTCATGAGGTTCAACAAGGCCAAGTGCAAGGTCCTGCACCTGGGTCGGGGCAACCCTCGGTATGAATACAGGATGGGGGACAACCTCTGCTCTGCTCTGGTGAGACCCCACCTGGAGTCCTGTGTGCAGTTATGGAATCCCCAACATAAGGAGGATGTGGAACTGTTGGAACGGGTCCAGAGGAGGCCACAAAGATGCAGCAAGGGCTGGAGACCCTCTGCTGTGAGGACAGGCTGGGAGAGTTGGGGTTGTTCAGCCTGGAGAAGAGAAGGCTCCAGGCATTCCTTAGAGCAGCCTCCCAGTACTGAAAGGGGCTCCAGGAAAGCTGGGGAGGGACTTTCTACAAGGGCCTAGAGTGACAGAATGCGGGGAAACTGCTTTAAACTGGAAGGGGGAAGATTTATATTGGACACTAAGAAGAAATTCTTCACAATGAGGGTGGTGAGGCCCAGGCCCAGGTTGCCCAGAGAAGCTGTGGCTGCCCCATCCCTGGAGGTGTTCAAGGCCAGGTTGGATGGGGCTGTGAGCCCCCGATCCAGTGGGAGGTGGCCGGCAGCAAAGTTACCGACACCTAGAACACACAAATCATGGGCAGCGTCAAATCAAAAGTCTCCACACTGTTCTGCCTTAACTTTGATCCAAAGCAACTGCTTCTGATGCCCAGAAGCCTTTGCATCTCCTGGTCAATCCCTCGTTTCCCATCTGAGGCTACCAGTAACACCGCCAGCTGCGTCCTCCTGTGATGTGGAAAGCTGCCCATTAGAAACTGGAGTGGGGTCAATAATTTAGAGAACAAACTGGATGCAGATGAACAGCCGTTACACTGCAAAACATTTGGTCACCAGCAGTGTGGTTCTGATTCAAACCACAGTTCTTGAATGCAAGGAGCACTTCTATATTCCGGTGATGGAATGAACAACTTGTAATGCCAGACCAGAATGGGGTAGGATCATAGCTAGGGAAGAGAGTACCTTACACTGGTATTCTGAGCTTATATATATATTTATACACCCATAGAAAAGAGCAGGTTAAACATCTCCCTCCCTTTTGATGCATTTTGCCAGGAACTAAGTACAGTTCCTGGAGTTTCAGCTGTGTCACAGGCTTGCCACTCCGCAGCATGACAGCAGGATTGTGCTGACAGCTGAAGAATATTCCCTCTCCCAGGGATGGAGCACAGAGCTGTCAAGGCCGGAAAGTCTTTAACTAAAGCTGTGCCTGCCAGTGAGTCTGATGAGAAAAACATGGTGGTACCTCAAAGCTAGCAGTTACGGGACGCAGCACTCCCTCACACACTCATTTTCAGAACTATTATAATCAAAGAGTGCTCCTAGCAGTTTGCTTTGCTCTGTATAAATGGGGAACAGAGGCCAGCAGAGTGTTTTGCAGTTAATCATGCAGCACAATACAAAATACCTGTCAGTGAACAGCCCCCTATACTACTTATTAAAGGAGGAAATGCAGCAAGATTGGTAGCGTGTATCTTTACTAGCTCATCCCTGCTCAATGTGGCATCTTGTGCCTGCAATGCCACCTAATCAGCTTCTTCTCAGGTTTCCAGCCCCAATGTCACAACCCACAAAACTGGTGCTGAAATAGCGATCAGTAAAACACAGGCAACAGCTTGGTGCGAGACCTCCTGAGGTGCTTTCCAGCACGTCCTGGATGGAAGCCGCACTGGCTCACGGGAAAGGCAAGACTGGCTCAGAAGGAATAGCAGGTCTTATAAGGAAGTAAAAGATGATGAGAACAACCAGCAGAAGTAAATTTAGACTGGGTATCAGAGCAATGTATTGCTGAGATATGTTAGAAGACACAGTAGTGTCCCCAAAGTACTGCTAATAGACAACTAGATAGAACCGGGCTGGAGAGGAGCTGAAGAGATAGCACGGTCTTGCTCCAAATCAATACAGCTTGCAGGTCTATACGTCTCCGAAGCCCATGAAATATGTAATCAACTTGCCTGTTTGCTTCCTGACCCCTCCACAAAGCCAGTCACTGTGAAGGCCAATTAGTGCAAGGTGAGGTGGGCTTCCCACTGCTTTACATCTCCTTGCTTGGAGACGACCCCAGTTCTCCATGCCACTCCACAAATGCAGGAGAGAAACGCAGCCCTCATGGAAATCCAAATCAATCGTTTGGAGGTGCTTTTTCTACATATACACAGACACTCTGCACTCTGCACTTGGCACAAGCAGCCAAATTCAATCCAAACCCCTGCAGAAGTCAACATCTCCTACCTAGCAGAGGCTAACAGACTCAAGAGAAGGGCCTTTTGGGAGGAAACCGGACATGAAGCTCGAGAGGGCAGTTTTAAACGCTGACTCTCACCATGAATGCACTGGGAACCCAGGAAGCAAATATCCAATATCCACTGGAGATGAGCTGTCCCACGCAATTACAGAGCTAGGCAGGCAGAGTGAGCGGGCGGCAGTCGTTATACCTCTTCTTCCGGGAGAGCTTTATTCAGGCCCGCCACAAAGAAATGAGACAGGACTGTGTGACTTGACTGACAAAAAGCTTCAAAAAAAAACCAAAGTCACAACCAGGGCAGGAAATTAATTTGGCAGAGTTCAGGACAAACGCAACACACGATACTGGCCCTTTGCTTCTTGTTTGTATTATGCAAAAACCAATGCAAAAACCAATGGCAGTGACCTTTAAGGACTAGAAACTAAGCTGAACCAGAGCAAATCTCAAAATGAAGAACTTCAAATGGAATGGTATTACCTCTGATACCTGGCTCTATACCCACAGAAATAAAACCAAGCCTTCAATCCAGAGAATTTTTACACAATAGTGTTATTTGTTAGCTTGTTTTCAAAAATTTATTTCCCAAGATAAGCCTCTGTCAAATTGAAGAGCAGGAGAGTGGGCAATGAGTCTGGAAATGTCTCAGGGTAGCTGTTAGCGGTACACAAAACCATTCCCAAACCGTTGGTCCAGCAGCTCTAGAATTACGTAGCCCCAAGTCCCTTTACTTGGGGGAATCCCCCTTTCTTTTAAGGCAGAGGAAGCTCTTAGGCCAGCTTCCCTCACCAGACTAAGCTGGTATCAGTCCAATCTTGAATTCTTTCTTTACTTTTGGTTTTGCTGGGTTTGAGCAACAGAGACCAACCTCTGGAGAGAAACGAGCTCACGCAGCCTGCAATAGTGAACGCACGTACACAGCTGCTAAATGCTCACCAGCTGGAAGAGAGCTGACTTTTGGACTTCATATTTCGGGTCTAATGTAAGAAGTTCTAATCCATGCTTGAACCTTGCAAGCCTGTATCTACACGCTACATCACTGGGCTTCGCGCAAGCACAGAGACCACTGACACTACACAATACTCAGTCGTATCTGGTGCTCAGTGTCCAGCACTGTTCCTAACCTTACCTCTTCCTAAAGCAGGCCCTTGGTCCTGCAAAGGAGAAACCCACTGATCTTGCATTAAGGCAGTAGTTTAAGCACCAAACAGTAACTCAGCATATTCAGGGTCTGTCCCACATTTATTGAGTTACATAAATGAAGATAAAGCCAATACAGACTCTGTTCCAGTTGCTTAATCCAACTGAGCTAAGGAAAAGGACAGCTCTCTAGTGGGTATTTGTGTGTCTATGCTAAAGCTGCAGTTTGTAGGCAAGAAGCTTAGAGGAGGCTGAGGGGAGACCTCATCCCTGTCTACAACTGCCTGAGAGGAGGCTGTGACGGGGTGGGTGCTGGGCTCTTCTCCCAAGTGACAGTGATAGGACGAGAAGAAATGGCCTCAAGTTGTGCCAGGGGAGGTTTAGACTGGACATTGGGAAGAATTTCTTCACTGAAAGGGTGTTCAGGGACTGGCACAGCTGCCCAGGAGGTGGTGGAGTTGCCATCCCTGGAGGTGTTTAACAGACGGGTAGATGAGTTTCTTAGGGACAGGGTTTAGTGGGGAGACAGGCACGGTTGGACTCGGTGATCTCAGAGGTCTCTTCCAATCTTGTGATTCTATGATTCTAAGAACACTTCAGAGATGAGCTTCCAACCATCCCCACCCACCGTACTTTGGCTCACCAGGTTATGCCAGTCACACAGCACAGGAAGGGGATTCCTTTCAGCTCAAACTGAAGCTGTGGCTGCCCCCTCCCTGGAGGTGTTCAAGGCCAGGTTGGATGGGGCTTTGAGCCCCCTGATCCAGTGGGAGGTGTCTCTGCCCATGGCAGGGAGGGTGGAACTGGATGGGCCTCAAGGTCCCTTCCAACCCAAACCACTCTATGATTCTACGAAACTAAACAGAGGGACAAGCACAGGAGCACGCCAGAAGCGCATCCACTGCTGGCAGGCATTCTGTTTACAGGTCAGAAATAGTCTGTGGGAAAAGCTCTCACAACGCCTGCGGCATGGACATTTGGTTTCGGTGCCGTTTCGCTCTGACCTACCACATTACCTGCCGAGGCAGCCTCAAGGGTCTCGCCCAGGGTGCTACAGTCACCCAGCGCACACCAGCAGGAAACCAAGATTTGCCCATCTGCAGGACCCTATTAAAAATGTTATTTGTACAGCAGCACACAGGGGGCACAGAGCACACTTGGAAGTAAGGTCTCAGCCCACCTCTCTGCTTTTCTTTTTATAGTTTTACTCTCACACTTTTGTGCTCAGTTTTTTTTCTGCTCTTTTACCTCTGTCTTTACTCACCTCTTTATTCCTTTTAATTCTGCTTTCTTTTTCTCTTCTTCATCTCCCTTCTTTCCCTGTTCTCCCTGCACTCCTCTACTGCCCAGAGTCCCTTTCTGTTCTTGGCCTTTTGTTGTTTTTCCCCATTGAATTTTACTTCTTTCTGTTTGCATTAAGTTTCCTCCACTGTTTCAGTTGTTTATGAGAAAGGCTTTCAAGTGTCTAATTGTTAGGGAACCCCAGTTGTGGTCTGGGTTCCACAGTGCTGGCTGGTGTGTACCAAGATGAAGCATTCTGCTCATTCCCCTACAAGGACTTTACAGCTTGAGCATCACACGCTTCTCTGCCTCTGTGCAATTACTCCTGTTTGCAGTCAGCTCTCAAAAGAAGCCACACAATGAAACTCGTGTTTGAGCAGGGGATGGAGGTTTCCTACCACAGCTGGGTGGGGAATAGGGAGCCTTTAAGCGAAACAGATTTTGTGGCTGAAGACAAGCCAGAAACCAATGGATATTGAGGTTAGCCCTCTCTCTCAGCCTTTAATGCTGAGCACATTAAATAGGCAAAATAAATAGGCAAGTCCAGTATTTCCATAGGCTCCCAAAGGCACTGGACAGACAGGAAGGAGCAGCGTATTACCATAGCCTCCTGAGAAAACAGGTGTTTGCTCTCCATGCTTATTTTAATTCCTTCAGCTTTGCTGCAGCTCATAAGAGACCAAAATTCATTACCCGAGCTGTATGAGAGTTTTCCTCTTTCAGCTTTACCACAGAGAGCAGGGACAGTGCAAACAAGATGGAAAAAATAAATAAATCAAGGAAACTCTAAAAAATAACACTATGGGAAAGCTCAGCAAGCATAGTGACTAGAAGATTTATGAAGGTGTGTGAGAACACACCGACCAAGACTATTGCAGTAGACTCACCAGAGACTCTCTGGGAACAACTGATGCCTCTTTGAAGGAAACCAGGTATTAAAAAGAACCTCATTCCCCTGTATTTCTTATTATTTTCCAATAACCATATAACACTCCTGTGGTAAAGTAGGAACATGAACTTATACTGACCTTTGATATTTGAACTCGGATTGAAAGAGAATAGGAAATGCCGAGACCACGAGCAGCCAGAAGTGAATGGGGCCATTCATAACGGCGCGCTGTGGGGATGCTCACCGGTGGTGGCAGCCCCCTAAACCACACACTCATACTGCATTCAATACCCTGCTCCTGCTCACAGGACAGAGACGCGGCCAGTGTTTACTGGACTACAAAACACACCATTATTGTCACCGTCTCCAATACAAACATCCACGATACCTACAAATAGTGTTATTCTCTCTTTCGCCCCAAAGGCCAGGTTGAACGTTTGCATTAGGTCACATAATTCAGGTTGCATGGCCCTCAGTTTTGACACAGTGCTAATGCTGCCTTTGGTTGGGTAGCACATGGGTGCCAATATGGTTAGTTCATTAAAAGAACACTTTTGATGGCAGCTGAAGAAAAGCATTAGCTTCAAAGGTGAAGCACATGAGGTAATTTTGATCCTGCAGTCCACCCTCATTTAAAGAAAACAGAAATAGAACAATCGCAGTGACACATGACATGCCTGCCAACCTTAGGCTTCCAACCACCCAACTAAGTCTTCCTTACCTGAACATGCCAGAGGAACTCTTCAAAGGATTCTCTGGAGGACAACTTGTCTCATTTAAACTGAAGATAGGTGGATCTCAAGAGAAGTCAGTCCAACTCAGTTTCACATCTGATCGTGCTCATACGTCCCAACCAGGAGTACAAATACATTTTAAGGGTGCTACCAGCTTCCAAGGGGCTTAACACAAAAAAGGTAGCGAGGGCAGATGCCCCAAGAGAAAGTTAATTGTAGAGGGAAATGAAAACAGATCATCTGAATACAGACAAAAGAATGTGAACTGCACCAAAACATGCTCAGAAGTTTCCTGCATAACCTTGTACAACACTGGAAAAAGTCAGAAGAGAGACAATTTCTCCTTTAAGAGGCAAATTTATTCCACTGTAATTCAAAATGCAAGCCCCGTTAAATTTATAGACTCCACATTTTATTCAGCTGTAAAATTCCTACCCTTACTTGTCACATCGTGTCCGAGCCCTTAGCCCAAGCTTAGCAGCGCAGCGGTGCTGGCACTACACTGTCCTACTGGCAGGAAGCTGCAGACCGATACTGCAGCAGATTAGCACAGGGTCCTGCCTCCAGATTAGCCCAGGACACACGAAAACGGTGGATTAAACATATATTCCAGCCTCCCCTTTGACATCTTACCCACAAAAAAACATTGGAATTTTCCAGTAAATCAGTTCTGAAGCATCTCTATCAGTTGTGGTGCTGACAGAGCAGAGGGGGAACGTGCAGTAAGCACTTAAAAGGTCGGTGGTCCCCTTCTGTTTGCTGTCAGAGAAAGAACAGAGTAGACTACAGCTCTGTAGCCAATTCAGGCTTATTTCAAACACAAATTGGATTGCTTGTGGGCAAAGCCTCCCTAGAGAGCCTGGTTTTGCAAAATGGACTGCTCTGGACATTTAGTTCACTTACCTCAAACTCAATTCTTTTTCCTTGGAGCCTGTGGGAGTTCAGCACTACCGTACGGTGTCTAGAGGCAACTGCAAAGTTGCCAGAGCACTTGCATTACAAGAAAATCTTCCCAAGCCACTGAGCAACATCAGATGTCTTTAGTGACAGTGCCCGAAACAGCGATGCTCAGACTCTACACGTGTCTAACAGCATTATCAAACTTTACTAAAACTATGTCAGCATTACATCAAATACAAAGGTGAGATGAAAAAATACGCATGTTAATAAGAAACAGAAATTACCATCAAAACTGCTGATCTTTTACGAGCCTAGAAAGTGCAGTTTCTGTTGCTTAATTAAGTTCAAAGAAGAATGTCTGATGAAACCTGGTCCATCCCAATAGTAAGTGCAGTAGGTTCAGGTAGGTAAATGCTAGTCTTCGAATCATACTGCCAGTCAAAAAACTGTTACCAAAGCCAATCTTTCAAGACTGTCAGCCTGAAGAAGCCACAGCATTCCAGCCTCCTCTAGACTTCTACTGCTGTGTCTCTATATCCACCTTCCTAGGACATGTCTTTATTTTATTTTACTAAATGAGGGAATTATTTTGCTGCTTGTTGAAGGTGACACATGCTTAGAGTGGACAAATAAAGCTCACACACCTCATTCGTGATCAGAGTAGTTCTTTGCAGATAATGCAGTTTTCCAGTCAATCTAATTACAGTCTGAAGTTATTGCAGCAAAGACTTTCAAGTACAAAGCAAAGAAAATCGAGTAGAGTGAAAGCCATTCATTAATCCCGCTGGTGTTGGTAGGAGTGGCTTGTGCCCTCAGGCTATTCTCCTCACCTTAGCATTCAATCTTTATCTTACCTATTACGTGAATCAGATGGTAAATATTTCACTTTTTCTAAACTGCAGTAACCCTTGCGGTGATCACAGAGATAGTTTATTTCGCTATATGAATTTCTTTCTTCCCATCTCAAACATTCCTGAGCACGATCCCCAAACGGCATTAACTGACACCGTGGCAATGATTTATTGAGCGGATGGGAATAAGAAAAGAAAGCCTTTCATGAGAAGAATTTTTTCCTTCATAATACCTTTAATAAAACAATAATCTATTCATCCTTCTTTTCACCATCTCTCCCTTATTTGAAGAAACTACATCTGCCACATCAATTGCAGCTGGAATTTAATTTTTTAAAACTTCAAGTCATTAAGATCACAAGGCAATTTTCGCCTGACAGATGCAGAACCTTGCCACTTCGGGGCATGATTCGTACAGGAGAGTTGGGGGGAACCCAACCCAACACCCAGACCCTGCAGGTACAAATTTCTTTTCCTTTTGATTTTGCAAGGCAGACAGTTTGTCTTCTAAGACACAGCCTGTCCTTTGGGAGGGAAGATGCGAGCCTGCCCAGGCCAGCAAGGTCCCTGCATGAGCAGCCCACTCAGGAAGGATGGCCATCTGCCACGTGCTTAGCCGTAACCCTCTAAGCAAACCCACAGCGCTCTGAGGGCTTCCCACTCAATACTGCATTCAAAGGCTATTCCAGAAAACACTTCACCTTTCTGGTACAGTTATAATACACAGCCATCTGCAATTCTGCACCCACAAACCAGCCTAGAGCTGGTGGAGCATTAACAGGTCTCCCAAAATGTTGGTACACCACGCTGCATTCGTCCACCCAGGGAGGTGGTGGAGTCGCCATCCCTGGAGGGGTTTAAAAGACGGGTGGATGAGTTCCTTAGGGACAGGGTTTAGTGGGGAGACAGGCACAGCTGGACTTGGTGATCTCAGAGGTCTCTTCCAACCTTATGATTCTATGATTCTATGATTCCATGATCCAATGAAGCAGCACAAACCCCCTTTTCTCCCTTCCCCAGAGGACGGGATCCTTTTCTGACAGACCTGCATGATGAAGACACAATGATGGTTGGTTTTGTGGGGAAGCACAAGGCAGCACAGACTGAAGCTGGTGCTCAGTAGGTGAGGCAGAACCGGGCAGTGCCTCAGCTCCGCTCCAGGCATATTGTCATGAACACAGCTGTGAGGATCCCAGCTTCCCTTCAGGGCTGGGTCAGGGCCAGCAAGGAGACCCCAGTCCCCCTGCCACAACAGCAGCAGTGATGGTGAACACACTGTATTCCAGAAACAGGTTGTGGCAACCTTCTGTGAATGGTCAAAACAAAAATTATGCTTGTGGGGTTGGTAGCATGATGTTCCAAGCAAAGCCATGACAGCAACACCTTATGTCACAAGTTACAATTGCCTTAAAACACTGGAGGTCAGCACCCATTATGAGGGCGCTGCTCTGGTTCAAGCCATGAGCTGCAGGTGCCAGTGGGGCCACCGCTGCTCTCACCATCTGCTCCCATTTCCAAAGACAGCAGTCTCCAGGGAATAGCTGAGATGATCAAAGCAGCCAGGGGTTCCCAGTTTGCCCAACAAAGTCACCAGGGACTGACACCTGTTACAATTCACAGCCTTTCACAGTGCTTACAGTGCTTGCTGGCATGATGAGAGGGCTGTTGCAGCCTGGCATGCCAGTCCCCTATGCCCACAGGCAGCTGGGCAAAGGTCCTGGCACAGCCAGAGGTGAGACAGGTTTCTGCTCACAGTGTGTCCCAGGAATAGTCCACCTGTGTCCTGCTGGTCACTGCTGCCTGCCCACCAGCTCCCAGCACCCTTGCCCTTCTCGCAGGACCCAACAGAGAGTGAGATCTGGGACAATCTGGTTGTTGGGAGCAGAGTTTGCCTTGGGCTGCTGGTTCCAGGGATGGTGGCATGAGGTAGCCACAGTCCCTCAGGCAGGAGAGGCGCACTGGACCAGTGCTGGACCAGCCTGGCTGCAGGGAAATATAGCAGGTGAGGCAAGTGGCCAGCACTCAGAGGCTTATTCTGGCCTGTAGCCTGCTCCCTTCTCCTTATTTACAGATCTTGTTCTCATTCCCAGTGGTATAAAACCCATTGCAATCACAGTAGTGCCCTATGGGTGCCCAGTGCCAAGGGTAGGAGGTACACTGAAGCAAAGCACTTGAAAAAGGCCACCACCACATGTCTAGTCAGTACCAATAATCCTTGCTCCTCCACTCCCAGTTTTGAGGCTCCTATGTAGCCCCCCAACACTGCACTAGCAACCACCCGAAGCTCTTCCCCCTCCTCAGCTCTCAGTAACAGTGGCCTCAGCCACCTGCGTGCCGCACACGCTGCCAAATCCTGCTCAGGGCTAGAGGAACTCTTCAGCTGAAGACAGAAGCATCTACTGCTCTTGACCAAAGCACTTAATTTCAAAGGTGTCGTAATTGAGTGTAAAACGCGAGAGGAGACAGAGAAACCTGATAGAGCATTTGTTACCTGGCGAGCCAAGGTCTGCACTAATGTTGCTCAGTGGAGTTTGTTTAAGGTCTGTATGTTTATTTATCATTCTGAGCTTGGAGGGGAGAACCTTTCCTTTGTGTTGTACTCCAGCATGAGCCAGGCAGAGTTCATTTCTGGGAGCTCCGGGAGAGTAGGAGACTGACATCTGCTATCCAAAAGGGAAGGGATTCCCCCATCCCCCAGACAAACTCCGATATGAAAGTGGATGGATGCTGATACTGCCTTCGGCACTGAAGCTGCAATATGCTCTGTGTGGGCAGATCCCCCTTCAGCAGTGTTCACGGTAAGATCACACAGTAATAAAAGGAAGTCTGAATGAATGAAGGGAGAATGTCACGTCTCGGCACATAATCTAAGAGTCCAACTCAATTTCTGTATAGGCTTTTATATGGAATTCTTGCTTATTTCATCTGCCAGATGAAGATTTTTATTTAAAGCTGTGTCAGAGTGTTCTGAAAGACAGCATTCATTAAATCTACTCAGCTTCGGAATCCAGGCTTTTTCAAAATTCTCTCTCCTGTCACCCATTTTTCCCATCTAGTAGTATCTCATTATTTGTTCAGGAGCCCGTAATATCCTTCTTTCTTTTTAAAATTATTCTCACTTGATTGCAGTGATCAAAACCAAAGAAACATAATGAGAATTTCTCTATTCAGTAAATACAGATAATCAGCAAGATATGTCATGTGGCTGTGTTTCCAGTCAATTCTCCAAAAGGACACCAAACCACCCTGTTTCAGACCAGGTCTCGTAGAGAAATCAGGCAGGACTCTGAGAGAGGAGTACAAACAGCACAGACCATCTGCCTGCCACCCCACTGGATGGGTTCCCTCTAAGGCAAGATGATGGCCACAGTGACACACTGCTGCTCGGAGGGACGGTGTCACCTCTCAGGCACTGCAGCATCAACAACTGGCGTGCTGCACTGGACTGTTCTTCGTGCCTTGCTCTCTACCGGTCTCCACGGTTATGTCCATTTTATACAAAACTCTACAACTTTTCATGGCTGTCTTCGCTTTGACAAGGAGTTCCTGCTCAACAAGGCACCTGCCACGTGAGTTTTGCCTAATAACAGTATTGCCACATTAGGAAAAAGCACTTCATGACCTCTCCAAAACAAAACGTGATCCAACTACACCAGAAATCTGAACCAAAAGGGGAAAATTTTTAAAAAAAGTCATTAAACTCCTTGAAATACACGCTCTCGATCACATCCTTTGAAAGTAAATAGACAATCTCCTTCCACACATCCATAAACAGCATTGCTAAACTGATTTCCAGCTTACACACTGCAAAGCCAAGCGTATCTCAAATAGAAGAGGTCTGGTTTTGAGCCATTAAAACGCACCGATTGGAAAGAAAGTGATGCAGGACGTACCCACTGAATGACTTCATGTGAAACGCAGCTTCTGTAGCAGTCCTTCACTTGCCCCTTCACACAGCAAACGGCACCGATGGCACCATGGTAAAGCGGTACCAGAAGCCCCCAGGGAGGTGCTGCAGGTTCCTGCCCAGCCTGTGACACTTCTATGTCACTGCTGGTCTCCCAGGTACGGACACTATCAATCAATCACTGTCCTCCCTCCTGCGCTTCCATTCTCACGGCAAGTGTTTCCAAATGCATTTCTAGGCTGTGCAGAGAGGAACTTCTGCACTAAATGTGAAGCCACTACGCTGCCTACACTGGTGAGCACTCCCAGATCTGGGGTGAGGTCAAGCAGCAGAGCTCTTTGCGGCTGAACAGCCTCGCAGGCAGTGTCTGCTTAGCCAATGTTTTGATGCATTTAAGGAGATATCTTAAAGACAGAAAGGTACAAGTCACAACTCCAGAAGAGGGATTTCAGCCTAATAGCAGTCAGTCATTTGAGATTTTCAAAACATAACTTAATCTGTGTAAAGACAGTAGGAGTTAAGTCCTAGATATTTAATTATGAAACCTTCCCCTACAGAGCCTTGTCCGTGCTTCATTTCTGTAAAGGGAATGAACAGCGCTTCTCTATCCCACAGCTCAGTTTTCAGTTAAATTCTGTGTCAGTGAGCGATGGGCTTAGAGCAGTACTCCAGCAGACAGATATATCTAGTGGCCATGCACAAAGAGGTGACTAAGCATCAGCTGTCATCTTCAGGGCTTCTGCAGCACGACCCTGATCTTGCTGACAAACAAGAAGGAAAGTCACAGTGGCTGATTGAAATTCAGCATGTTCCTGATGCTGCCCCTGGAGTGCTCTGTGAGTACCAAACGCACACCGGAACTAAGCTGCCTCTAGAGAAACCCTGCAGTCTGTTTACATAGCTACACAGTCCAGAGAAAACATTCATGGCTTTGCATCATAACCAAGATGTAAATTGGCTCCACATCACTGCGTTGCATCTGGCCATCATTAGTGTTGTCCTTTACTGCTTCTACCTGCTCCTTCCTTCAGTGACACCAAGCAAATCCTTGAGTAAGAGCCTTGCTTAAAGACCTCTGTGCTTTCCTCCCCAGCACCTCGTGCACCTGTGCAGCTGCTCTGGCACCTCTCCACCCTCACAGTCCTCCCCAAGGCTGCAGCTGGTAGGAGCCAGCCGATTCCCGGGATGGACCGAAAGTCATAGCGAGGGAAACCACCACACATTTCCTCACTAAGTGACAGACGCACAAATAACTCCAGGGACACTTTGAGAGAAGTGGCAGTAAAGTGGCTGTATCAGTGAATACCCTCAATTGGTGCAAGAACAACCACAGAGAACCAACAGCTCAGTAATCTTTAAGTTAACAACTTGCAAGCTACCATAATACAATAGCAAACAACAGAGGTGAAGTGACCTACACCCACTCAAGATATCTGCCTCAACACAGGCATCTGATTACAAGCATGTTTAAACACAAAGTCAAACCCTGAACAGTTCCCTGTAATCTTCTATTTCAAGCTGAGTATCAACGAGGCAGCAAATTTTATCAGGAAGAGATTATTTTCCCCTGATACCATCCGACACTATAACGCAACCAGTTAAAACAAAACTTGAAACTCTGCCATCTCTGCTACAAAAAGTTGAGGGAAAACATTGCTCCCTGGGCTGGGCAGCATATATCCATATTTCTGTTTCTAAAAGCTCTAATGACTGAACTTTGAAAGCTGCTGGACTGTTGTAAGGCAACCCAAGCACACACCTGAACTGAGAGACATGCACGGGATCACAACATAGCTTCTCTCCCCAAGCGTTTTCAAGCAGTCGGGTGCAGTTCATGTTACAGCACTACTTACAAAACGAGGAAAGTACAATTCTACTAAATTTGACAAACAGGATAGACAGCCTCGGAAGTCCTTCAAAGATAAAAATACATAGCTGGTTTCATCTCAATGAACTGTAACAAGCCCTCAGAATAATACGCAGTTTTACATTTCATGAATGTTGCATAATGAAAGCATCTCAGCAAATTGGTTGTGGGGTGGTATGAAGTTTAGAAACTGAACTCGAGAGATGTCAAGAATCTGCTGTCTGTTCTTAAAGGTAAGAGGAGTTGTGGCCGTTCAGCATGCCTCAGAATTAACCTTCAGGAATAGCAGCTCTCCAAATGCACAGCAGGGACTGACATTGTTGAAGCAACTCGACAAATGGCCACATCTGTAGCTCATTAAAAATGAGAAATTTTAAAAAAAAAGCTTAACTAGCAAAATACGTCCAAACCAGTTTCATCCCCAAGGACAGGAGAAGAAATTAAATGAGACATATGCTAGTCATATTGCTTAACACGTGGCTGGAAGGTACTCAGAAGCCACAGTGACGGCAATATCAAAACCTGAACCAAACAAAAGAGACAGCTGAATCCCCAGGGAGGATTACATCATAGCTAATGCCCAACGTCAAAATAAATAAATAACCTCTCAACTGACTACATCTATCAGAAATTGAACAACAGATCAATTGTACTTTCAAACAATAAAACTAAAAAATCCCTAATTGTGTGCCTTAGGTATCGACGTCTTTATTTAATGTACTGATTTACTCGCATACGTTGCCCTCATAAATGCCAGGGTTTGACCCCTCGATCACTTGAGCTACTTCAGGATTTCTGAAAGCCATAACCAAGGGTTACACTCAGGGTAGTGGTTGTCATTTGGGATCTCTACACTAACGTCAGCTCCCAGTGTTTCACAATATGAACTCTCCATTCTCAGGAAGCATGAGCCACATTGACAGCTACTGTTTTAGCACCTACAGACACCAGCAAGCAGCACAGAAGCAGCTGGGACGAAAAGACATAGTCAAACAGCAGTTGCTGCTCAGTTTAGATGTCTGAGATGACTCCTGATACAGTTTGCAAAAGAAAAACAACTATTCTTGCCAATTTGGCTTTATGTGAACCTTGAAGCAAACTTCACTCTCTAGGACCTCACTTGCTGGGACTTGCAGCTCTTTGATGTTCACGAGACAAAAGATGGAAGGTAATGACTTTGTTCTCCCTGTGATGAAATCTTCACAAGATGCAACATAAGTCAAGGTAAGTCACTGGATCGTCTACAGGAGTCAAACAGGAGGAACCTCAGAGGCAGGGGGGATGTAGGGATGATATAACTGACAGGGGATATTGCTGGTCTACAAAAAGAAACGTAAAATACTTCAGCAAACACATCACAGAAGCTTGCAGGAAAGCCAAGAAGAAGCGTATAAAGAAAAGCCACTCCATTGCTTACAGGGGTTTAATTAGTAAATGACTGATTAGATATACACATGCAAAATGACACAAAGGGCCATCAATCCTTAAAAGTATCTCAGTCCGCACTGCTGTGCAAAAACCACAGTCAAATGCATAGGCCAGATGGGAGATCAAAGTCCCAGCCGGATGAACAGCACTGAGGTTAAGCAACGTCCAAGAGAATTGATGTTCGTATAAAGGGAACAGGATGGGGGCAAAACAAAAATACCAAGAAGTACCAATCATAACCTCTTTGCAAAAAACTTTTAAGAACTCTGACTGCTTAAAAGGGGAAAAATATAGCATATAAAAATCATAACATTGGCACTAAGTGAAATATAACTAAATGCAGGACTACGCCGCAGGGAGAGGTATCATTATCAGACTGATCGAAAACAACAAACTTCATGGCCACAGGGTTTCCTTAAAGTCTAAAATTGAAGCTATTAATTTCACTAAGTACAGATGAAGAACACCACATACTATGATGTAGTTTAGAAGAAAAGTGCTTCTGGAACAGGAGGAGGAAGGAGACCCACAATTACTGCCCACGTAGCTGGGATGAACATGGAAACTGAGGAGTGGGGTGTGGGGAAGCCGTACTGTGACATAAACCCCATCAGCTCTAGTGCAACTGATAATCACTGCTCTCCTGCGAGGTTTATCACTAAGAGTACGACGGTGTGGATGCTTGGTCAAAAAATGTCTCCCATTAGAGAAACGGGTATTTCCAGCCTCTTCCTGTGACTTCAGAGCTCTTCAGCTGTTTGTTTGCACCCACACCTGCCTCACACAACAAGTAAAACACACTGCTGTACAGGACCTGGCTGAATTCAGTGATTTTGGTGGTTTTACTGAAATCAGTAGGGTTTGGTAGCGATTGCCATGTTTCACAAATTTTGAATGTGCCGATTTGGTGGGGTCTGCTGACACTCAAGCCTCTATTGGTCTACAGAAAAACTGTTTGCAGTAGTAACTGTAGTAACACTGAGGGTGTTGATTGAGTGTAGGAGTAGCTCTCACTTGATATTAAAGGAAAGGGCTAGGAGCTACATTATCTTAGCTGATTTTAACAGGAAGTATTACCCCTCCTGCCCACCTAGCCCTGCTTATGGTTTCCGGCTGGAATACTAAGAAAGAGCACAGAAGATCACCAAGATCAGTAAAGCTGGGAGAAAATACACCATAAGACTCAGGTCCAAAATAGGTGTCCCTGTATCATGACAGAACAATGCAAGTGAAGACACTGCTACAGACAAGTGAGACAGACAGACAGAGGTCTGTCCCCGTTGGTAACAGCTGGACCCAAAGGCTGCTGCTTTCACGAAGTCATCTCCCTGCCTTCTGCAGGCACTAATGTGGACCCTTAAGGTCATTTGCAAAGGATGCACCAATTTATCTTCCAGAGGGAGTGAAAAGGAATAGCAAACTGGAGGTAGAGGTTAAAGAAAGCATTTGTTAACAGCACTTTTTACAAATGGGACTTTTGCCTGTCTTGACAAGTTGCATGTGAGCTGCAACGCGACTCGCTAGGTGGGAGCTGCCAGGGCGGGGGAGGCAGGAGCGCATTCATCAGGCTCCTTAGTACCATGAGCCCTGTGAAAAAGGATGCAAGCACCAGTGCAGGTGACTGCAGGGCTCTCTGCCCCAGAGCATTGGCCAGGATGTCCATTACCACGCTGAGGGGAAAGACTGTGGCAGCAGCTGAATCACAGAACCATAAGGTTGGGAGTTGCTTTTTCTCCAGATGAAAATGCCTACTAAGACATCCCAAACGCTTCCATACAAACCAGCGCCCTACGCCCCAGCAGCGACCGACTGCAGACCAGCTCTTGTTCATTACATGGGGAAAAAGGTTGTTCCACTCTTCTGTATCGGATTCTTACTATTAATTTGTACCACAGAAGCGTAGAGAAACACTGAACAATCTGTGTGAGGGCATTTTACATCTACATCGTAGGAGCCAATCTCTGAAGGCAGAAGCTGGTTTTAGGGCATTCCCCAAGAACAGCGAGATAAAATGAGCAATCACTGCGTCTGTTTTCCAGTTGGAGGCACAGCTCGTGAACCAGCAGCCGTTTTGTCACAGCACCACGACGGGCAAGGCTACGCAGCCCCTTATGGCAGCGCCCTGGCACAGCTACAGAGCCTCCAGCACTGAGCAAGCATCTCCGCACGGCTGTGAGCAGGGACAGGAACCAACGCCACGGGCTGGGTGCTGGCTCCACAGCCCACAGAGCAGCACTGCACCCAGCAGCCGCCATGTGGACCAGACAACACGCTTAAGGTCACAACGCTGACCAAAAGCCGCTGTCAGATTTTCAAAATCCTACCTCTGGAAATGTTAGATGTCCTAAAAAGGGAGGGAAAAGAATACAGGAAGAGGATGTGTAGAGGGGCAAGACCATCCCTTACAGCAGCTTCCTGCAGCTAAATTAGGTTAAGGAGAACATAAGAGTGCGCTGACAGCCACCCTTGAGGAGTGCTGTGGCTGTGGGAAGCACACACTGCCAAGTCAAGAAGAGGAGCGACAGCTAGCAAGAAAAATGAAGAGTGATAAGAGAAGCTAACAGCAGTTCTAGCAACTGCCTGAGGACACACTGGGAAATTTAATGTATTAAAATAACACTTTTAAATAATGGTCTAGTTAATTGATGCTAAATTACAGCTGAATGACTGCAGAAGTACTTATGACATCTGCACTAGTACCATTTCAGTTCATCAGGATTAATATTATTCTAACACACGTCAAAGGAATTAATAAGTATTGGTACTTTAAAGCATTTAAAGTGATGTTTTGAAATAGTTTAACTTTCTTCTCCCCCTTCTCGTTCCCTTCAGCCATCATGAAAACTTGTTTGCAAAACTTATTAAAAATAGAGGTGTTTTCACAAATCTCATCCACTTGAATGACGATGTCATTCTTATTATGCTGCTTCCTACACCTGAAGACTGAAGGAACACTTCAGTTCTTGCAACCACCACAAAAAGAGGTGGGCCTGGTGCAAAAAAACAGTACAGTGTTAAGATAAACGTGCTCAAAAAGGAAAAGAAGGTATGATCACACCTCTCCACCTCCCATAAACAAGAACAGAACGTGAAATATTACCTATTGGCCAAGCTATGATTACAGCAGTAAAAAAAACAACCCTAAAGCTTCACTCCTTTTGAACCAAGGTTGAAGGGCTCCTTCCCATTCTGCTCCAAGGCATCTGGGAAACAGAGTGCTGGAAGAGAGGGGTGGGTGGGGAAGGACAGTGACTCTACATACCAGTCCTCCCCTCCTTGTGGTGACAAGCCCCACTCGTGGTGCAAGTTCAGGTAGCTCAGAGACAGCAAAAGCAACGGCACAGCAGTTGTGATGTCTTGGCCAAAGGAATCGCTTCCCGTCACTCCTGACCAAAGCGCCTTCCAGAGCAGCCAGTATTTCAGCTCTGAAAGCCACACGCTGGGTTGCAGGTGTTAACTAGTAAGCTCTCTGCTGTTATCAGTCTCAAGTGTTGTTTTTCAAGCAGTGACACACAGGGAGTCATATCTAAAAATCTCATTAAAATTTAACAGGATTTGGCGCCCTTAGCTTTTCGCTTCAGAAGTGAAGTCTGCAGCTCAGATAGTCAATGTTTTTATTTTCATATATCACATTGCTTCTCTCACAGTACCACACACTAGCAGAGTAATTCGGGAGCAGAAAATCAGCTGTTTACACCTTCCATCATTCAGCTCCCTTCACATTCTTTCTTTTGTTAAGATGGTGTCTTTTTCCATCTTATGTGTTCATTTTTATGTCAGGGGCATCCTATTCTCAGAGCCCACCTCCTCCTCCAGCGAGCTCTTCATTATCAAACACCGGTGAAAGCTCAGGAGGGAGAGAACAAATCATTAAAGAATGGAAAGCCTTGACCTACAAGACAATATTTAGGGTCGATTTGGCATTTCTTAAAATTACCCTGTTTAGGAGAGCTGCAACATTCACGATTAGACAGCATCAAACTCATTAGAGCCAAGACCAAGAGTCCGATTTCCCTTGATTTGGGGTTACATACTGAAGGAATCACCTTCTCGGGGGTTCAGGGTTTGAGAAAGCAACAGCTAAAGGGAGCATTGGTACGTAAAGAAGTATTTGCTGGATAAAAAGCAAAATAAAACAAACCAGAAATCTCACCCACACACATCGCAACCCCAAAACAACCTCCCTGTGCCCAAACAGACTGACCCCTCAACTTGGACGTACCATATGTCAGTCACTGTGCTAGAGCAAGTATTCAACTGCGAGAAAAGTGGAAAATGAGCAAGGGCTAGGACATATCCAGTGATGTCAAGACTGACATTTAAAGACTATTGCACAGCGTGATACAAGACAGAGATGATGACAATCTTTAAAACTAAGCCAGAAAAAGATGTAAACCAACCGATATTGCAGTCCCAACAAGAGCTCTGATTTTTAGGGGACGTGGTCCATTTTGCTTTAGGACTGAGGGACAGCAGTCCAGATTTCAGCTCTGCCACCAGCCAAATAAGTCACCTGGGAAAGTTCCCCTGACTCATCTGTAACTGTCCTTCCACTGGCATGTTATGCTGCAACATAACCCTCTCCACTGGACACTCTTAAGGCTCAGCCTGACAGGGTGCTGGGCCGTCTCATTGAAACTACAGATCACCTAACAAGGTTGGACCAGATGATCCCTGAGGTCCCTTCCAACCTGGCACTCTGTGATTCTGTGACAATGTTAATAGAAACACTAATGTTTTCCCAGTAAATAATATGCCTACTACTGCACCAGGACACTAGAGGAAGATATTATGTCACCAAATAGATGTGGCAAAAACACAAACATGATGGTATGAGGCACTAAATTGCCGGGAGGTTTACTCTAACTGGGCAGGTCTCACTCAGCAGTGCCCGTCCTACTTGTAATGTGCTGTTGCCAATGCCAGGGCAATAAAACAGAGCCACCAACATTTCTTCACACTCATCATCATTGCATTCCCCTTCTCCTCTGCCTTTTTCTATGTACAGAAAAATACATTTGACCATCATAGAATCACAGAATGGTTTGGGTTCGAAGGGGACCCCAAAGCCCACCCAGTTCCACCCCCTGCCATGGGCAGGGACACCTCCCACTGGATCAGGGAGCTCACAGCCCCATCCAACCTGGCCTTGAACACCTCCAGGGATGGGGCAGCCACAGCTTCCCTGGGCAACCTGGGTCAGGGCCTCCCCCCATCCTCATGGAGCAGAGTAGTTAAAAACACTTAATGAGAAACTAATAAATAAAAGCAGGCCTGAAGGATGCCTCAAATGAGACTGGCAGCATAACGAATCACAAAAGCATTTGTGCTACAGAGTGATGAAAGGTTAGGAGGCACCCAAGTGTGGTGTTATAGTCTAAGGTGCTGCTGTTGATCTGGGTCTTGTGACAGGGCAGACAGCCTCCAGCACACAGAGCTACCCACACATGCTCAAGGCTGGTACGGCCTTCCAAGCAGGGCCAGACAACCTCTCTTCAATGGCAGCAAGCAAATGCCAAGGAGGGGGATGTGGCCACCAGTCTGCTGTCCAGTGAGCAACTCCAAGAGTTCAAGAGAAAAATTTAGCTATATTTAATATATATTTCCAATTCAGAAGCTCTGAGCTTCAGGTCTTTCTCTGAATACTGTTGTTCCAGTCAGAACATAACCCCAAAATATTATGACAAAATATATTTAACTAGGAACAAGAACAAAATGCACCAAAGCATCCAAACCTTTTTCTTTCAGATCATTTTGTTTTCTTCTTCCTATGGAGATTATTATTTAGCCATTTCAAAACACACTTGTGACATATATGCACAACAATTGCGTCCCATGTGTAAAAGAGTAATGAATATTAGGTAAGCAATGCGTTAGAAGCAGGTTCTTACCGCTAGCGATCAACAGGCTGATACACTGCACCCTAAACACCTGCACCTGCCCTGCTGGCAGCTGCTGTGCCAGCAGCAGGACACACATGCCAGGCTCATGCCCCGCAGGCTCGATGATAACCACATCCCCATAAATTGCAATGGATGCATCTCCTCCATGCCAGGCAAACCTGGGGCAGCATCAAACACAGAGATGCTAGCGGTGCGCCACGTGTATTCATAAATCGTCCGGTTGGAAAAGACCTCTCAGATCATCGAGTGTTTGCCAGTCCTGTTGTTTCTAAGCAGGCCCAGAAGCTGAGCTCGTGGACTAAAGAAGTCAATGCAGAAGAGCGAGCGCTACGCAGGCAGGGGTGTAACCCATCTATTCTGTGAGCTAAACGCAGATCAAAGGGAAGAAAAACAAATTCTCTTTCTAGCAAAATCCCAAGTTGATTAAGGACTTTAAAGAGACAAAGTATTAGAAAGGACTCCTTCCTTCTAAGATAAAGACAACAAACAGAGCAAGCCCCGGTGGACACGCTTGCCCCAAATATTTCTTTCTAGATGCAGGGAAGCGGCAGGAGTGCCGGGGTGCTGGCATTCTGCAGTTCCCCAAAGCCCTGCACAGGGTCCATCCCTGTTCTGAACTCTGAAGCATTGGGATAAAAAGTTTAAAAAACACAAACACTGAGGAATCGATTCGTGATTAAAGGAAGGATTAAACGCTGAATCTGCGGCAATCAATAGCCCTGCTAATGCTTAGTGCAAGATTTCCTGCTCCAGCCAAACCCCCTTTTTCTTTGCTTTGACACCATTGTTCTTATCAGTGGAAAGATGATCCTTTGAAGATAAGGCCTGTCTTTGTTTCCCCCACCCCAGTCCCCTCGCTGCTGCGCTTCAGCGCAGCGCCTGCAACGCTGCTGTCAGGCGACAAACCCTGCAGGATGCTCATTGCCCATGGCATCCCTCTACCTTAGTACTCACCCAGCCCCCCAAACAACACTCCCCAAATAACACACACCTTTAAAAGCACCAAAGGCATCAATTTACTCCCTGTGTTCAGATTTCTTCTCCCCCACACTGGGCCGAATCCATGCAGCATGTTTACAGACAGGGATGTGGGATGTGGCTAGCCCCATTATTTTTAACTTATCAGAATCCATAATAACAGCAATTAGCCCCCATTAATCAAAAGATCTGCACGCTTACACTTCACAGCAATAGATTTTATTTCTTCTCTTGCAATAAAGTATTTTTATTAGCCAGATGGATTATGAAATTATTACAAAAACTGGGATGTAAACTCTCTAAAAGCACCTAAAGTAATTAATACTGATTTATAAACATTCAGGATTAGAGAACAAATACATAATTCCCCCCTAATCCCTCAGCCAGCACTGCTTTGTGTTCCACATACTGGAATACAGATTAACTGGGCTGAAGTTAATAGCATTTGAAGGACAGAGTTGATCATTCATGCACAGCTCCATGATATGCAATATGCTTCTACCACTGCTTGACTGTAACCTGTGGGATTACGACAAATTCAAGAGACTGTCACTTTTCCTGTTCCATTTGCAGCTTTCCTCAAAACCTCACAGACACTGACATTAAAGATATCGAACCTTTCAAGGGGATCAAACTGGACATCTTATAAACCTACAAAGCTGTGCACTACACTGAGATTAAGTGCCTAAAATGGTATCACCTACACACTATTTCTGTTCAGTTTCATGACATCCCTGTCCTGTCAATGACTTGCTTTGTGACTTGAGGCAAGTCACATCTCAGCATCTCTGTGTCCCTCGTCATCCTTGCCCACCCCTCTGTTCAGCAGGTAAGGCCGGGGCTGCCCCTGCTGCTGCAACAGAACCACATGCAGCACCACCATTCACTTTGAAGAAGGCCACCAAGTGCTGTTGTTAACACAAACAATTAATAACAATACAAGCCAACATCTGGTACAACCTCCATTTCAAGCTGTGCGTCAGGATGAATTGCACTGCTTTGGTTGTTGGAAGGAAATTCATGCAATTTTCTAAAAAGCTCCTGGTTACAACTCACTGAGCCAAGAAATGTTTATCCTCTCCTCTCCTAGCCGTGCCCTTCTGCTCCCGCCTGTTGTGTGTGAGCTGAAAAAACAAAATCTTTTCTGTGTAGAGAAAGGCCTTATTTGCTTCAGTGCTGGTTTGGGGGAATTAAAGATGCTACTGAGAAGAAAAAGAGTCTAAAGTGTGACTTGAAGCAGAGCACGGAAGAACTGCCACCCTGTTGCATTACTGCGTGAGCACAGAGTGATGACCACAAGCACGAATATGGCTAAAGCCACCACGGCAAACCCAGCAGAAGGCAGGCTGATCAAATCCGCTAGCAGGAGCCACTAAGATATTACACGCGGCTACAAAGAACCGGGAGGGGAGAAAAAGTTATGCAAAGGCAATGAATGCACTGCACTCTCACCTGTTGGTCACTCCAGTTCATCTGAGCATCGGATGGAGTACAGACTCTCAGAAGGGGCAAAAACTAAATGAAATACCATTGCCTTCTGCAGGGAGCAAACCTGTTTTCCTGGAGCAGCTGTGCACCAGCATCATCAAGAGTTAGCGCTTCATTTAGCACAATCATCAGTTCAAGGGTTTCAGGTGTTTTAAAGCATGACCTTCACCCACAGTCCTAACTCCAAGACCTCCTGCAACTCCTCTTTTCCCTTAAGAGGTCCACTTTACCCTCAGCTAATGTACATCGGGACCACGTTTTACAGCATCTTCCCCAGAATAATCAGATCTTGCACTTACGTGACACTTCAACTCAAAACCCATCTCAGTGCTTTATGAGTTTAACAAGATAAAACACACACTTCCTTTCCGGGTCGCTTATCCACCACTGAGGTGTGGGCAGCTCAGTGATGAAATGCTGCCGCAGCTTAACAGTACGCTACAAGTTTTATAGCGGCAAGGAAATACCATTCCGTGTATCAGAATTCTGATGCATGGGAGTTTGCCATGCACCAGGGAAAGGGAACAAGCAAGTAAGCAAGCCTCACTTGTTTTGTGCCTGACACCTGCTTGTTTTCATTCAGTGCTCCCTAACTCATGTATTGGAAGAGAAATAACAGTTGTTTGCTTTACCCTTCCTGCCAGACTCCGAACCTGAGCTCTAATATTATTTTGTGTGTGCTACTGCCGCAGCTGCGTACTGTACATAGTCAACTAATTACTAGCAGTGAAACTGCCTTCAAGCAGGGCTTATCAGCAGAGGCCCTCAGAAAGGCACCGACTCTTCTCCATCCACACCAAACAGTTTTAGCAGTGCAGAAAAACGTTTGAAGAATCCAAGCAGAATTACATGTTTTGTGAAGTGTTTCCTCTTCCACTGATTTACCATCAGCTGTCAAATCAATTCTGGACATAGGCAGGAGGGTCTCATTTGCTCAGTGGAAGCTGGGTCATTGCTTTCAATGCAAAATATGTTTCTCATTCTCCCAGCTCACCGCTCACTGCTCTCTATGCTGTCCCTTCAGATTACTTTCACGTTATTCATAAAAAAAGCATCCTTCAACACCTACCTACCTCTGCTGCCAGGAACGACCCTCTTATCTGTCAGCCACGTCAATCCTCCAACTCTTCCGAAACATCTTCAAAAACCTCTCTTGTCACTTCTTCGCTCCCTTGGTTTCTTTTCTGCTCTGTGATATTGATGTGGTCATTCAACTTAGCAGAAATTTCCCCCAGCAAGCTGGGCGTGTGCCACCAGGTACCTTATTCACATGTATTTTAGACATCTGATCCAAGGAATAGTGTTGCTTATAAAATACAGCTATTTTATTTATGAGCTGTAAGCATTAATTCCCAACATTCGTTCCAAGAATTCAAAGTAAAACGCCTCTCCATTGCTCTGTATAACTGCCATTCATGCCAGTGGGTGTAACACACAACCAGTGAGAAACTGCTCTTGACTGGAAAGAAAGCGCTTACTTGGGCAGATGCTTTAGAGCAAGACAGTCAATTTAACTCCAAGTCGTTTTGTAGCTCAAGGCACTCAGCAAAAGGAGTCCCATTGTGCAGCTTCAGGCAATTTGAGTTTGGATGCTGAAGCTGTACTTCTTTACCAGAGTGAGCAAGTTTCTTTCCAGGAGATGGAATAAGGGTTGTTAGAGGTCAGACCAGAGGTAAATAACAGGAACCTTTTTATATATCGCTACATGGAGCTTCTGGATGAGTAACTCAAGATACCTTCTCCAAACCCAGGGGTTTGGATTGCTCTGTGTGGGTAGAGATGCAGCAATTCAGGACTTCAAAAGCCAAGATGCCTGGGAGACCCAATTTATACTTCCATTTAAATTACTGTGCAAGCATTGCATAGAAAAGTGGTCAACCTAATGAAAAGAATTTCCATGCTACTGCTCATGCTCGTGGGTAAGAAAGTCAAAGTGAAAGCGTTAGAGGTTAAGTCCAGGATGAATATACAGTATCATCACTTGCATAAATATTTACCCTGACAAATTTTAAAGCTCCACTTTAGGAGGCTAATCTTATACAAATAATGGAGACTGATCAAAACCTGGAGAGCAAGAACAGCCGAACACAGGCTGACCTGTGCAGAAGACCTGAAGCTGTCCTCAGGAATACACCTCTCTGTACCGTATGCCATTTTGCTGGAACTGCTTTAGGTCCCATCTGCTCCCCAAAGTGCCACTGACTGCCAGGATTATTGCATAGTTTTATCTTCTCTGATAGGCAGAAATTCCACATGCAGAAGCATATTTTGGCTACCCATCTCCAGCGTTATTGCAAAAGGAAATGAGCCAATATTTCAAGTATTCCCTATACAGGATGTTCTGTGCTGGGTTAGGAATTGGTTGGATGGCCGAGCCCAAAGAGTGGTAGTGAATGGTGTCACATCCAGTTGGTGGCCTGTCACTAGTGGTGTTCCCCAGGGATCGGTGTTGGGCCTGATCCTGTTTAATATCTTCATTGATGATCTGGATGAGGGGATTGAGTGCTTCATCAGCAAGTTTGCAGATGACACCAAGCTGGGAGGAAGTGTCGATCTGCTGGAGGGTAGGAGGGCCCTACAGAGGGACCTTGACAGGCTGGAGAGATGGGCTGAGTCCAATAGCATGAGGTTTAACAAGTCCAAGCGCCGGGTTCTACACTTTGGACACAACAACCCCATGCAGAGCTACAGGCTGGGGACAGAGTGGCTGGAGAGCAATCAGGCGGAAAGGGACTCAGGAGTGCTGGTGGACAGGAAACTCAACGTGAGCCAGCAGTGTGCCCAAGTGGCCAAGAAGGCCAATGGTATCTTGGCCTGCATCAGGAACAGTGTGGCCAGCAGGACTAGGGAGGTCATCATTCCCTTATACTCGGCACTGGTCAGGCTGCACCTCGAGTGTTGTGTCCAGTTCTGGGCCCTCAGTTTAAGAAAGATGTTGAGATGCTGGAGTGCGTCCAGAGGAGAGTGACGAGGATGGGGAAGGGGCTGGAGCACAAGCCCTATGAGGAGCGACTGAGGGAGCTGGGGTAGTTTAGCCTGAAGAACAGGAGGCTCAGGGGAGACCTTATAGTTCTCTACAACTGCCTGAAAGGAGGTTGTAGTCAGGCAGGGGTTGGTCTCTTCTCTCAGGTGACCGGCGACAGAACAAGAGGACACGGTCTCAAGCTTCGCCAGGGGAGGTTTAGGCTTGACATTAGGAAGAAGTTCTTTACTGAGAGGGTGATTGGCCATTGGAATGCGCTGCCTGGGGAGGTGGTGGAGTCACGGTCCCTGGAGGTGTTTAAGGAGAGATTGGATGAGGCTCTTAGTGCCACGGTGTAGTTGACAAGTAGGTGCAGGTGTAGGTGTTGGGTCATAGGTTGGACTCTATGATCTCAAAGGTCTTTTCCAACTTTATGATACTGTGATACTGTGATTACTGGTTAAATACTAAAAAGGTCCAAAGCTCAACCTGTGTAGGTGGAAAGGGCAGATGTATCACTTCCTAGTCCTCTTCAACATCCAAGGCCTCTGAAGAAGCCTGCAAATGCAATCTCATCATTCAGCACAGATTCAGCCCAGCTATTTGACCTCTATTTACCATGCAAGCAATAGCCCATACTGAATCGCAGGAGAAATTCCCATGCCAGTTCTAAGCTTCCCACTTCCAGGTGAGCGACTTCCTTCTAGTCGGTAATGGAGATTATAACAACTCCTGAAAGTTTAAAGTACTTGTGGATTATGCTTAATGAGCATGGAAATTTATTGTGTAAGTCCACAGCATAGACGGCAGCAGAAACCGGAGCCCAGATGTGCCAGGCACAGGTCCCTGCACACCAGTAATTCACTGTCACAGACCACAGCCAGCTCTGACTGACGGGCAATAAGGAGATGGGATGAGGGACAAGGTAGAGATGCATGCTGATATCTGTAAAAGGACGTGCACTGAGGGCTCACAATCATCAGTACCAGTCACTTCCAATTGAAGCAAACAGAAACACCTCTCACTCCGTGTCGTCACTGCCCTCGTGCACTCCCTTTGGCGAGGTGCCTGGTTTCAAAGGGGGCCCATGGGAGAAGGCAAAAAGGGCCATGCACCACCACGTATCTGTAACAGCATCCTGGTGCAGTTACTTGCCAGCCTCTGGGGCTCAAGTTGGGGATTTGCTCTGCACTTTTATACTGGTCATGAACTTGATGACTGATATTTGCTGCAAAGCACCTTGTTCTGTTCTAATGAAGGATGCCCGGAAAAAGAAACGATAGAGAAGTAATAGGGCCTCCTAAAATGAAAATCTGGAAAGTGTCCAGAGAGATCTATGCAAATTATACATTTTAACCACAGGATTTCTGCAGTAGTTTTCCATCAACCATCAATCACTAGCTTTAAATTCAGTCTGTCTTCATTATAAACCAGAAACAAAAACGACTGCAATGGTCTTCCACACTAAATATACTCTTATGCTGCAATTTACCTTTCTCTAAATAACGCTGTCTCTCCTTATGCTTAATATAAAGAATACTGCAAAGATGGCAATACTGTTATTTATTTGCAAGGGCAACACAAAGGTTAAAGGCTAACACTATATAAACAGTTATTTATAGATCACAATAGTGCGCTTTCTACAGTGGAAATGCAGAAGATGATACTCTGCTCCCCAGAGAGATTTCATTTTAACTGAAGCAGAAACAACACCGAGCAGTCATAAACAGTACATACAGAGGAGGAACACATTTTGAGCTGCAGTGATTATGCTTAGACTTACAATCTCTCCTATTTTCTATCTCTGTCTGCGTACAGTGCTTTAAAGTTCAGTGCCTTGAGAAAGAAGCGCATTTTAAAAGGAAAGGTTTATGCAACTTCGTATGGCCAACTTGAATTTCATTAGGTGTTGGGTTTCAGGTGAAAGAGGTGCTACAAAAGTCTAATACCTGATTTTAAAAACCTCTCAAATTCCCTATTTATAAAAACAAAGCCAGCATGCAAAAAGGTTCAAGAGCATGAGGAGGCTGCAGGAGTTAATGACTTCAAAACATGTACACTGAGGCCAGATGCAATCAGCTGTGTGCCAATCAGGCCAGAAGCACCAGCACAGGAAAACACTTGCACTTGAGCTTCTTCAGCCCTGAAGGTACACATACGCAGTGAAACACCTAATCCAGTAACTAAGGACCGAAGACCTGGATTTTCTTATTTGTCTTTGGAAGGTAGGTAGCAAAATCCCACTCCAAGTTATGTGGTGGGAACAAGAGGGACAAAATGTGGAACCACTTGCATTTGCAGAGTTATTCCTCCAAGTTTTACAGGTAAGTCTTTCAGTGCAACAGGTCACAGCCGGATCAAACAGAATCATAGAATGGTTTGGGTTGGAAGGGACCTCAAAGCCCATCCAGTTCCACCCCCTGCCATGGGCAGGGACCCCTCCCACTGGATCAGGGGGCTCAAAGCCCCATCCAACCTGGCCTTGAACACCTCCAGGGATGGGGCAGCCACCACTTCTGAGAAACCTGTGCCAGGGTCTCCCCACTCTCACCGTGAAGAATTTCTTCCTAATGTCTAAATCTACATGTTCCGCCTCCTAGTTTAAAGCCGTTCCCGCTCGTCTTGTCACTCCAGGCCCTTGTAAAAAGCCCCTCCTCAGCTTTCCTGGAGACCCTTTCAGTACTGGCAGCTAAGGTCTCCCTGGAGTCTTCTCCAGGCTGAACAACCCCAGCTCTCCCAGCCTGTCCTCACAGCAGAGGGGCTCCAGCCCTCTGAGCATCTTTGTGGCCTCCTCTGGACCCGTTTCAACAGTTCCATCTCCTTCTTATGTTGGGGATTCCAGAACTGGACACAGGACTCCAGGTGGGGTCTCACCAGAGTGGAGCAGAGGGACAGAATCCCCTCCCTCGCCCTGCTGGCCTCACTGCTTTGGATGCAGCCCAGGACAGGGTTGGCCTAATAGAAGTAGCACAAACATCTCTTCTGGTTTGTCTTCAATTCAGAGCAACATCAGATGATTTCTTACATTATAAAAATACAAAGTCTAGCTCTGGACCCATCAGCATGGGCCTGTTGGAGCGGGTCCAGAAGAGGCCATGAAAATGATCAAAGGCCTGGAGCACCTCCCCTATGAGGAGAGGCTGAAAGAGTTGGGGGTGTTCAGCTTGGAGAAGAGAAGGCTCCAAGATGATTTTATTGCAGCCTTTCAATACTTAAATGGGGCTGAAACTAAAGATGGGGGGGGAAATTTTTTGGAGAGCCTGTAGCAGTAGGACAAGGGGTAATGATTTTAAACTAAATGAGGAGGAGTTTAGACTGGATATTGGGAAGACATTTTTTAAACTGAGGGTGGTGAAACACTGTCCCAGGTTGCCCAGAGAGGTGGTGGAAGCCTCATTCCTGGGAACATTCAAGGCCGGGTTGGATGGGGCTCTGAGCAACCTGACTAAGTTGAAGATGTCCCTGCTCACTGCAGGAGGGTTGGACTGGATGACCTTCATGGTCCCCTCCAAATCAAACCATTCTATGAAAATATTCAGTCTCACACCATTTTGATTGGGTAGTGTTGTTGAGATACAGTGGGTTTACCAAGTTTTTTCTTGATATATTTCTGTGATTTAGGATGTGTTCAAACCTAAGATAAAAATCACTATAGTTGGTGCTAGTGCAGTTGTATTAGCAATGAGAGGCACTGAGAGACAAATCTCATGAGTAATAACCCAATCATTGTCCAAAGACAGCATAGGACACAGTTACAAGAAGCACAGTTTGGATACAAGCTCCCTTCTTACAATGGCTTTGCATCCTCCTCCAAAAACCAAGGCGCTTCTGCAAAAATAAAAAGGTAAAAATAATGTCCCCTCTCTGAGCATCAATGCTGAGGCACTGAATTGCTGCCTCTTGTTCCGTAGCTGAAAGAGAAATGCATTTTCACTGACCTTTTCTCTGTTGTTGGTACGGAACAGTCACATCCAAAATGACAAGAACACCTCTGGAGAACCTCTAGACTCGAGCAATTTAAAAAAAATAATGGGCAGATCTTGCACAAAATTTCTGAATGTAAGGATTCTAAAGGGGCTGTAGGATTGCTGAGCTCTGCTGTCCAAAGGATAAATGGGTTTAGCACGAAGAACAGAGAAGCATCAGCCCGGTGGATCTCCATGTGCATCACTGTCTGTGGTACATTTGAAAGTTGATTCAGCGCTCACCTATTGGCACCTTCTAGGCACGCACCTCAATGTCACAAGAAATCCTGCAGCTTTTCTAAGCCACAGCACCAGCCACATAGCATTTGGAGGCCTCAAAGAAATAATTCTCCTCGCAGCCACCCAAGCTTGCTTTGTCTGCACAGCACTTGGCTATTTGTGCCATACGCAGCCCCTCTTCAACTGGGAGCAGATGGAGTCCTACCAAGACATTCATACCTGCTTCATTATTATTACTGGCCCAGGATCTAGGAGCTCCAGTACAAACCTGAATCCCACTGCACGTGTGCCAGAGGCGCGCAGGACAGACGTGGTTCCCTGCCCCACAGACGCTGCTTGTGAGCCGCAGTGGCTCCTGTTATAGCCAAGCTCGGCTGCAGTACGTGACTTGGAGACATGGGCACAGCTTCAAAAGCTACAGCAGTAATGAATCATGACACCAGCTACTCATAGCTTGCTGTACTGTTTAGGAAAGTCATCAGCACTATTTATGCGTTCAATACACAGAAATTGCCACCTCCTCCACGCTGGGCTACAGCTACAGCTGCTACTTGCCTTGAGTAGACAAAACAGAAAAAGACTGGAAGGCTGAACAAAAGTGGAGGAAGCGACCAAAGAATGCAACCCATCCCCTGTGATTTAAAACAACAAGGAAAAAGACAACCCAACACTCTAAGTCTCTACTCTGATCTTCAATTCTGGGCTGATTTCTGCACTCAGAAGACTTTCATAACAATTACGAGGAATTAGTTTGTACATTGCCAAATAGATTGTGGGTTTCATGGCCTTCCTAGGCCCTAATGAGTTCCAGATGAGGGCAACCCCAAAAACACAAATCATAGAAGCACAGAATGGTTTGGGTTGGAAGGGACCTCAAATATCATCCAGTGTCACCCCCTGCCAGGGGCAGGAACACCTCCCACTGGATTAGGGGGCTCCAAGCCCCATCCAACCTGGCCTTGAACACCTCCAGGGATGGGGCAGCCAAAGCTTCTCTGGGCAACCTGGGCCTGGGCCTCCCCACCCTCACAGGAAACATTTCTTCCTAATGTCTAATCTAAACCTCCCCTCTTTCAGCTTAAAACCATTCCCCCTTGTCCTATCCTGGCCCTCCCTGATCAAGAGCCCCTCCCCAGCTTTCCTGGAGCCCCTTTCAGCACTGGAAGGCTGCTCTAAGGTCTCCCTGGAGCCTTCTCTTTTCCAGGCTGAACACCCCCAGCTCTCCCAGCCTGTGCTCACAGCAGAGGGGCTCCAGCCCTCGGGTCATCTCTGTGGTCCCCTCTGGACCCGCTCTAACAGGTCTGGGTCCTTCCTGTGCTGACTCCAGAACTGAATGCAGAGCTCCAGGTGAGGTCTCAGAGAGCAGAATAGAGGGGCAAAATTTCCTCTCTCCACCTGCTGGTCCCACTGCTTTCAATGCAGCCCAATTCATCTCCACAAAGTACTTTAATTAATGGTTAGAAACAAAAAGCCTACACGTGCTTCCCCTCCAACCCATGTGATTTCCTCATGTGCACTGATTTCAGTCAGAAAGCAGACAGATAAAAACACCAAACAAATTCAGCCACAGCAGCGATGTTCTGGTGCCGCCTCTTGTCGAGAGCTTTCAGCTATCCAAAGTTTAAATTAACTTTCTGAGAGGGCACAAAAGCCAGACCTCAGGTAATTACATACTCATCTCTCCCTTGGGCTCAATATTTATTTATTTTAGGACATCTAACAGCTCTCTTGGGCTTGCTCTACAACTCAGAAAAAATGATTACTTAGTCCCTGAGCCTACAACCTCTATTCTGCGTAAATTTTACACCCGGAGCTATGCAGGGTGATTAAAAAAGGCAGAGTTTATCAAACTTTCTGAAAGCTTGATTTGCTTCATGGCTCATCTGTCTTCATAAAACCCACTGAAGGCTGAAACAACGGGTGAAATTTCACCATCAGCACTTAAGTAAGAAAGAGAACGCGTATGCAACCACTTAACTTTATTGATTTTGATTTTTATCTTGTTTCCTTTTCATAATAATAGGTAAGGCTTATTTGTTTTGTTTCGCTTTTTTAAACAAACCACCTTATGAGGCCATTAATAATAATAATTCACAGCCCACTATCCTTTGAATCTTTTTGCAGCTCTCGAAGGGAACATAATCCACATTTTGAAACGGGGACAATCTTCCTGGTCCTAAAATCTGTGAGCGCTTATACCGATGCTTCCGTTTCCACACGAGTTATTCCCCTGAAACACCCAGTAGCTTGTCTCTTCTGGGCTGCAGTCCTTCCCTCACCATCATAAGACCCCTCTGCCCCACAGATTTTACATGGCTATCACCATGAGAGAAGGCCATGCGTAAAAGCAGATGTTTTCCCACCAAGGTGCTGCCCTGGAGGTCCATTTAGAAACCATTCTAAGGGATACACGAACGCATGGAAACATGCAGTTTTGTGCTTGTTTTTTTCTGAAGACGCTGTTTCATGAAGTGCTGGTTCAGCAGCTGGAACCAACGCGGTGCGTGGGCTGCACCGAAGGGGATATCCCGTTAAGATACATGACAAATTGAGCATTTGTCTTGATATAAGATCTGCTTTTCTCACGCTCTAGGAAAATGCGGTATAGTATCTCTCTGACTGTAATTTGAGGGTAACTGAAATGAGGATTATTCGAGTCTGACAAGGACCTTTGTCCTTCTGCTTTCCCTACAGGCTGCATGTGCAGTTTTTACCACCATTCCCAACCCTTCTCTCCGCTGCGGATGGAGAGCAGCCAGCCTTGCACAAAGCCACCTTTCCGGGAGGAGCATGGAGACATAATTTGCCTTTAGTTCAGGCTGCAGGCCACTAACAGGCTGGCGGCCAAGCTTCAGATTGTAGCTTTAACGTGTGCCTCACACGGCACAGTATTAACAGGAAAGAGAAGTCTTTACCTGCAGCCTTCCCCTCCAACCCACCAGCCCGACTCTTCTCACCAACCATGCAAAGCAACTTGGAGCCACCGCAGCTACACTGCACATTAGGAAGGAATCCCCCCACTTGGTTACAAGGCAGTTCCGCACACTGCAACGCCTCCACCACTTTGCTACGCTGGACACTTGCTAAAGGTCACCCACACAACACACCTCCTGAAGGTGTTTCATCAGAACAACAAAAGCCACAGCACAGTTGACAAGTGGGTTTGCTGTCTCACCAAATCACAGCTAGAGGAGGCCTTCGACACACAAAAAAACTCTATAGACACCTGCCCCAGAGTGCTGACAATGCCCAAGCTGAACAGCCACATGTGGCTTGGGTTCCCTCATTGCTTCCAGCCTGGAAAGGGCTTTACTGACAAAATGCTCAGGTTCTGCCAGTGTCCCAACCCTGGCCAGCAACACAACCGAGATTCTGATGGCGCTGTCAGCAAAAAGTCATTATATCTATGCACGTCCTGTGCTAAGGACCAACAAAAATAAATTTCATGCTAAACTAAATTGCCTAAAATGTGGTTCTCACTTAACATTAATTAGCACCACTATAACTGCACAATGCCAGTTATTTAGCACTCTGGCATGTTCACTTGTAGCACAGGTTGTATCCATCTGGGCTCTTGCTGGCACCCCTGAACATTTCAGCCTGTCTGGCTGAGCCAGCCACTGCAGGGGGCTCCAGCCTGGCAACAGCTGCATTCACTCAGCAAATCTTTCCTTTCTGGTGCAGGGGGATGTGCCCAGCACCAACCATGCTGCTGTTCTGAGACAAAGCAAGATTAAAAACAAGAGCCTAAAGCTGCACTGGTGCAAGAGGGAAGAGAAACCCCGTTTTTGTTGTGTCTATTTAACTGATACAGTCTCATTTAATTGCTAGCCTAGTTGAATCAACCGCTTATCTCGGACCAGCCCCAGTCACTTGATTTTATCTGTGGAAATTCACGCAGCTTGAGGACACAGTAAAGAGTGAAACCATATTAATGAAAATCAAGGTAATTGGGAAACATAATTCTGCCTACTGACCTCTCAAAGCAACCTTAAGCAAATCATTCCACTTGATAGCAACGTGATTTCCCCAACCACAAAACAGGACAGCAAATGCTTTGCTGTTAGTTTGAGTGGCCTTTCTGAAGCCTCTGAGGATATGCTTCACAGATGGAAAAGCTGATGAGGAGATACATATAATGCATATATAAAACATTCCGATGCCCCAACATGCTGAGTTTCTAACATGGCAAAGAAGCAATGGTAATGATGGGGTGAAAAATATCATTTAACTCAGGATGGT
Organism: Neomorphus geoffroyi; assembly: GCA_033558235.1. Classification (NCBI taxonomy): domain Eukaryota; kingdom Metazoa; phylum Chordata; class Aves; order Cuculiformes; family Neomorphidae; genus Neomorphus; species Neomorphus geoffroyi. The sequence continues at coordinate 9,202,545 of JAUMJM010000012.1, forward strand.
AGCTTTGAAAGTATAACAACATGAGTTCCTTCCTTCCATAGGTGCAATTACATTCCATAGCAAGCCTAGGTAAGTGCAACAAGATTTTATTTTACCAGCTATGATCAGTTCATCCTTATTGCCGATCACTACCAGTATTCCTTTCTCTGTTTTAGAATCCAGAAGAATAGGAGGAAACAAATAACCTATCAAGTCAGAAGACAGCAGATATTTTTAATAACTCATGGGAACAGAGATCCTAACAAGCAAGCAAAACGTTGCATGAATGTCTCCAGATAAAATGGTTAGGTCTGAATGGTGCACATTTCTGAAATGCTTAATTTTGAAATTACCTCCCAGTAGAGTTCCCCCTGTTCTGCTAAACTATTTAAGCCCAGATCCATGCACGAACCTCCAACCAAGAAATACTGAGTGAACCCAACTGCACAATGATGACAGATTTTGCAATTTGTGTGGCGACTGGTGAGGGCCAGGAGGTTAAAACAGGATTGGTGAGGGGCAAGTCTTTACCAGGCTTTCAAGAGAGCTTGGAGGACTGAGTCACCAGCCGTGCCAGTCAGGAGAGCGACCAAGAAGGATGGTTTTCACTCAGTTACATATGGATATGTCTATGTGGCCAGAAGGTGAGTGTGCTCCCACGGGCAGCTTGCACCACGGGGAGCACAACCAACTCTTCTCTTGGAGCCTAGCAAGTTCCGACAGGAATGTTTTAGGCAGGCCAGAAAATTGGAACTGCTAATAGAAATCAACAACTTTAGACTTAAAAGTGAAAAAAGCAATACTTTGAGATTGCTTTATAATGCAGACATAAACCAGATGATAACTATCTAAAATACTTCATAAAAGTACTGAAACGAAGCATCTCCTGGAGGCAGAGCCCTAACAAATCGCCCAGCCACCTACGTGCATTTATGGTTGTGGCTGTCCAGGGATCACTTAGAACTAAATTAGCACTGGAAGTCATTAGACAAGGAGTAATTCCAAGAAACTGGAGTCTCAATAGTTGAAAGTGAATGAAGAAATCATAGTTGCAGGCAATGGGGCAAAATGACAGCATACTAGGCAGACTATTTCCTCAGTGAAAGAAACGTGCATTGCAATAAAGTCGCACAGTCAGCATGTGGCAAAGGTGCCCTGAAGAGACTACCGTTATTTCCCCCCTCAGGCTACAGCAGAGCATTTAACACTTCCCATTTGAGCAGGAAGGCACATGATGAGGTCCCTTAAAAGCCATGAAACAGGCTCTCCTGAGCCTGAGGATTGCTCCTGCCAGGTGTAATTGCATTGCCTCGGCTCTGTCAGGCTGTGGGCAGCCAGCACCCACCCCGCAGCACTCACCACACAGAAACAGCCGAGCTTTTCTGCAACAAATTTATCTCCTGGAAGGAATGAAATTCAAGGAGACTTGAAATTGAAGAAGAGTACACGAACTCCACTGCTATTTCCTGCGCCCAGTTTGACAAAATGGGATCTGATATTTTAGATGAGCAGACCTCTTCATCTCCTCACTCTGAGACAGGATGAAAGAATTGGTGCAGGAAATCACGCGCTATGGTTCTCTGTCCTAATGTAGTACAGAAAAGGTGCTTGAAACTCACTTAATGCACTATGTGCTATTCATTTCACAGTACTAAAGAGAAAATCAAAAAAAGACTTTTAAACCCTTAGATACCTGAGGCCAGAGATCGCTCAAACCTGGGAGAGCATTCTGGGGACGATTACAACATTCTCACCCTGTTCCTTCATGCTTTCTCACGCACTTGCATTTGGTTTCCCTCAGGGACGGGAACTGCTGAGCCATACAGATGTTTGCTCTGATGGATCATTCCTTCTCTTTGACTCTCCTCTTCCCATCACTAATGTCTGGTGCAAGGGAAATTCCTGGTGATGGCTCCATCCAATCCAGGACAGGAGCAGCTGTGCAGCTGCTGAGTGCTGCAAACCACAAAGGCTTGATGACACGGAGGCCCTCACTGGCAGACACGTGTACTGAACTGGGATGTCTTTCTGCTGTCACTGATGAACAGGGAAGAGGAAGTGCACTCCAGACACACACACGTATGCAAACCACAGTCTGCTCTGGTAAGAGCTCAGTCCTAATAGCAACCACGTCTCCTTTGCTGGAAGCCCCCGGTCTGTTTTTCTCAGCCTTGTGATGGTGACAAACTTCCAGGGCACGGCACAGCCAGAAGCCGGTCAGGCAGCTGCTGTCAAAGCAGGCGTGGGAGCAGCCCTGCCTGTTCACACACGTATGTGAGTCTGCTCCCCTCTCCCACACCACAGATCCAAACACACAGACTGCCTTTCTTCTCCACACACCAGCCTTGGCAGTGCGGTTTGTAAAGACCAGTTTTCATTTGGTCAAGGTTTCAAACTCCTTCCTTTACCCTAGCCTCCTCACTTCCCCTTCCATAAGCATGAAATGACGTCCCAGCACTTTCCACCGCATGTCTTCATCAGAGACAGATGTGCTGAGCACACACAGATCCTGCACACCCGATGCCCCACATGAGCTGAGGCACAAACACACACCCCACCTCACTAAGCAAAGTCCCTACACCAAACCCCGTGATGCCAGGCTCTGCCCTTGGTGCGATGCACTTGTGCTGGGTCCAACACCAGCCACACAGAAAACTTGGGCTTAAATTTTGGTGCGTGTGAAGCAGTGTATGTACTTGTTATCAGTGTCTGGTGGTTCCTGTGTATCGCTGACAGGTGCTTCAGTAGCAGTCAGACATACAACACTCACTGCTTTGCAGGTTCCTATACGTGCCCAGGGCTGGGACTGTGGAGCGCAGCTCTGGGTTTGCTACAGGGAGTTAAACATAGGTAAGTCTTATGTGACCTGACACACGCAGCCCCAGCCTTGGTTTTTAATGAACAGGAAAGCTTTTCAAAGGACAGAATGAGGCAAGATAAGTCAGTGGGCTGCAAGTTAGGTCCAAACGAATGGACCCAGGTATCTGTTGAACTGAGATCATTCCAAGCCCAATGGTTTCCAGTGAAGACAAGAGGAGCTTCAGCGGAAAAAGTTCAGTCTACACAGGTGGTTTTGAAAATCCTGCTCTTAAAATCCTTTGCAGACAGCAGCTGCAGCTTGGCCAGCTTAGAAGCCCTGAGGTTTCAGCTCACTTGCTCTTCCCCATTTGTTCTGAGTACCAAAGCTCCCATCTGGCCTGAGCCTTGATTGCCGACAGAGGTGTGTGTGCAAGAGGGTGGAACAGAAACATGAGGTTGTGCTCTGCTCAGAGCTTCCAGGGAAATAGCAAACTCCCTGTTGCAGAGATCTCTGGCTCCAGAACCACTAGTGCATATCCCTTCCTCGTGACTAAATTCAATAAAGCTCAGAACCCCGACCTCCGCGAGTGACAAGTCAGATTTTCACCTTGTCAATCCTGATGAAAGGTCTTTACAAGCCTGTCCTTGCGCACCACAGGCAGCCCTCAGGGGGGCCTCACCAAATGCTGCAGCACTGCTGCTGAAAGGAGAGGAACCCGGACAGATGGGTGGTTTGGGAAGCCCTGTAAGCCGTGATCTGGACACTCAGGAAGCAGCTCCAATTTGCGTAGACTTCTTGCCCCTTTGCAAGAGGCTGGTGTTTACATAAACAAAGTGAAAGCAGAGGCCGCAGTGGTGACAGACATCCTTGAGAGCTTCACCAGAGCTTAGGACCTACGATCAGGTTGCATCTCTAAAGCACTTCTTAAACGGTACTGTTAACTCCCAGACTGGACAAGGTAAAGAGCTTTCCCTCATGAATTATAGATAAGGCCTCTGATGTAGCAAGTGCCAGCTATTCTGATGCTCAGCTACACGCAAAAGAGGAGGGAGAAAAACCACACAGAGACACCTCATCGTCCATCCGGTGTGAGTTTATAATCAAAGATTTCTAGAGGCTAAGGGCCAGACTTTCAAAAGTACTCCCATAAGGATCTAAACAAGCGGTTAGATCTTCAAAGAGCTCAGCTCTAATTCAGGCACAAAAATGAGGCGGGCAGATTAAAACAACGCGAAGCCAAACCCACGCTGAAACAACAGCAGCTGTCTGTGTCCACAAGCAGCTGAGAACGACAGCTGAGAGCGAGAAACGGGCCACGAGGAAATCCTCGGCAATGGTGCTTCGGGCAGACGTGCCCAGTCCCGTCGCTCCCATTTCTGACGCCTCGCCCAGTGACGCTGCTGGGAGCCGCGGGGAGAATCCCCTTCCTCCTGTGGGGTGCTGGGTGCCCAGTGCTGCGCAAAACCCAACCACGCGAACCAAGCTGGAAGGAGGCAGCACGGGCAAAACATCCGAAAGTGTTAGATACCATCAGGGGACAACACGGACTCAGAGATGAAGAAGTGGCCTTACAAAGTAGCCGCTCTTTCAGTAGAAAGGATAAAGGATCCCATGGGATTTGGTAACTCAAATATTTACGTTCTGGCAAACAAACACTCCAGCTTTTGCAGATGTCTGCGAAGGACTGTCAGGCAGCTGTGAAAGAGGAATATGAGGAAACTGCCCTTAAGAAAATGGCTAGTTCAGACAAAAAAGCCAGGAGTACAAGAGCTTGGCTTCGTATTCTGAGGGGAAAGCTGCAAACCTCACTTACTTAAAGTCTGGACACCAGGAAACTCAATCTTAACTTAAAAGCCATTATTTCGGCCAGCCAGAGCCCTGTACCAGCCAAGTTCAGCCCAGCTGCTGCTGTTCACAGCACCTGAGCAGTGAATTCCTAAAGAAACATGACTTTCCCAGCACATCAGGATCTCTGAGCAATGCCAGATAACTGTACAGCACCAGCTAAAAAAAATCGTATTTACTTAGAAATAATTATATTGGAAAAATCCTTTTTTAATTTAAATTATGAGCATTGAAAAAGGTGAAGGTAAGGCATTTTTAAATTATTTCATCTAGTTTGCAGAAGGTCATAGCAGGTTCCTTTTTTTTTTTGTCTCCCATCAGCTCCCAGTACTACCAGGTCAGAGTTGGCTGCAGAAGTGAGAAAAATTATTTTTAAGAAGATATCCAAGTTTTCTACCAGCAGTTTCAATAACTGGTTTCCTTTTGCCAGCACTACGCTTGGCCCCCAAGATACCTCTACCAGCTCTCCTTGCTCCTAGACAGCTTCAGGACCTGGCAGACACAGCTACTTCTGACAGAGACAAGTTTGGCTCCAGAACCAGCTGACTATTTGACTAAGGCACCAAGAATTCTTTCATTCTCCTACTCTCACCTGACTCCCATAGCACCAAGGATCAACTGCAGACGGCGTGTCCTGACCCCAATGGGATAACTTCTACCTGCAGGTTTCCTGGGTGGATTGCAACGAGAAGCAACGAGTAGCAGCACCGTCACCGCTCCAGACAAGTGATGAAACCTCACTTAGTTCATACAAACATGAACTTCTGCCCCAGGAAGTGGCAGAGATGGGCTGCTAGTGAAACCGTAAAGTTGCTGTCTCACGAAGGAAGATAAAAGGCTTGGAGAGCTCTTCTTACAGTTCCTTTTCTAACATGTACTGGGACACCAGCGACGCTTTTGATCTCGCCTGCCGTCTCGTTGCGGTTGCCCTTTGCAGCATCTCACACCTAGTGGTGTCTGGGGACACGTGGAGGTGGTTCGGCAGACCTTCACACGCTGGGCTGCAGGAGATATTACAGGATTCGTTTTCATGGCCCAGCTGTCCGTTCCAACTCCACATCCCTAAGAGCTACCCTGGCAGACGATTATTCCTTCTTGCTGAAGGAAGGAATTCAGATAACTCAATTATCAAAGGACCAACTACATTAATGTAGAAAAAAGAAATTCAGGATAGGCGCGACCGCATGGCTAGTGAGTTTCTTGCTATCCTAAACTCTCCCGGATAGCCCACTGCTCTGCCTTCTTCCAGCTGAGTTCTACAAACTTTTGAGCTGGTGCAATAATTTTTTTTTTTAGCAAGCAGCATCCTTTCTTGTTTCCTCAAAACTGAAGTCTGCTCTACGCAGAGTCCTGAAAATAAAAGATGGGCCTTGAATACGTCACTCGAGAGGTTAGCTTATATTGCTTTTAATAGCTTGCAGTACTCATAAATGGTTTTTAACTGACAGGGGAAACCAATAAAAAGAATAAGATCTGTGTTTCTGAGCTCACATCAAAGAAGAGCTTTAAAAAATGAGTAAAAAGGCTGTCAAAAAAGGCAGGCTTTACTCAGCATGCTAACAAAACAAGCTTAAAAAAACCCTCAAGAAAGTGTCCCAAACCAAATTAACCAGATAGGGAAAATATTAGTTGAAAAGTAAATATTTAACAGGCCCATATCTGCTAAGAGAAAGACAAAAAAGACTGAACACACACACACACCCCCGATGACAAAAGAGATGTTTTTGCTGTAGAAAGGACAACCATCGGATTTGGAAGTACTTACAGTTCTTTTCTGCACTACTGACTACGTTCAAGCCATCAGCCTGAGACTGGCTCTCCATTACACTACACAGTCTTTAGATTATTCACTCCCTAACGTGAATTTCTCTTACAAGGCTTCTTTAAACCTCCCTTTGTATCCCCAGCTTTTTAACTGCCATCACAAACCTTCAAGGTCTAACCCTAGGAGACAAAGCGGGCAGTCCCCTGATGCAAAGATTAATGCCACTCCACAAAAGGAGCGCAGACCCAGGAATTATCCACACGTCTTTCATTCCGACAGAGCCTTTTGCCCAAAGCAGTTTGCAAGGCAGGTACCTGCACCCATCCCACCGCTGGAGCGGGGCCGCCTCTAGGAAGAAGGGCAGCAGCCAGCAGTTTCCACTTGTTTGCTTCCTCCTGCATCGGCGATACACAGAACAACAGCAATTTCTTGAGCTTTCCTCCTCCGTGCTGAGCTATCCCAGAGCAGATGGTGCTCAACACTTAGACCTGGAGTAGTGCTTAGCAAGCCCAGAAATGCTTTCTGACGCATATTTCCCCTAAATTGGCTTTGCCATTTCCTAGACCAGAACTCAGCCTTATAGATAAGCAGATCATCAGTCACCAGATGTGAATGGAGTCCATCATCCAGTTCAGGCAAGCACTATTCAGTGTGCAAGCAAAAAAGTTCTGGCAGCTTCCACTCCTGTTGCCAACCAGGATCTCCCAGGTCCTCAAGTCACTCAAAGCAGCTCAATTTCAAAGAACCACAGAATGACCTGAGCTGGGAGGGACCCACAAGGACCATCGAGCCCAGCTCCTGTCCCTGCACAGGACACCCCAACACTCACACCGTGTGGCTGAGGGCATTGGCCAAACGCTTCTGGAATATTGTCAGCCTTGGGGCCATGACTGCTTCCCTGGGAGCTGTTCCTGTGTTCCACCACCCTCTGGGGGAAGAACCTTCTCCTCATGTCCCACCTAACCCTGCCCTGGCATCTCCCTGCCATTCCCCTGGGCATCTCCCAGGAAAAAGAAGGTGCAGACACTTCCCCAAACCTTGAATTGTCTTTTGACTACAACTCCTCCTTAGCACTTGGGCTTATTAAGAAAAGCTGGAATCAGCTGGCCAGATGATCATAGTGAAGAAGAGCCGTGCAAGCTGGAGCACTGTTTAAACTGGCTGGAGCCAGTTTAAAAGAGACAAAAGAAAGCGCTTCTTTACACAGTGGGCGTTCAACTTCTGGTACTTGCTGCAATGGGAGCCTGTGGAGGCAGACAATATCCAGCAGGTTTGAAAAGAGATTAGACAGATTAATGAACAAAAGGTCTGTAAAGGACTGGGCAGAGATGTATTCCCCGATACGACCTCTTCAGAAACTGTGGGTGTTGGGGAGTACAAAGCGAGCGACTTCAGAAAGGTGCCACAGCCACACTCTGTCCATAAATACCACCTTCTGCCAGCATGGTCAGACACAGCTTCCAAGGATAGACAGACCATGGTGTGACCTAGTCAAACCTTCCTTATGCTCCTGTGAGGCAACCACAGGTACCAAAGGCCCTGACACACCACTCCTAAGTCTGGCTGAGCCATCAAGAACAGCTGCCCTGCGAAGGCCAACCAGACACCGCACACAGGTACACAAAGCCCTCCGAAGACCTCAGATCCCTGCTTCTGCACCATCACCAGGCAAAATGCATAGCCCAAAGCACTGGCGTTAGGACACTGCAGAGAAAACCTAAGTTACAGTCATCTTCACCTGGCCCGTGTGCACATTAAAGCCTCGTCTCAGCTTGGCGGGTACAGCCCAGCAGCGAGAGCAGGGAATCCAAGCGCACAGAGGATGTTCACGCAAGCGCTTTCATACTCAGCGAGGGGAGAAAAACAAATGGCCCAACACATGCCAATCTTCATGCCCACCTTCATGTGTTGCATGCGAAACTACAGAAAACCAACGTGGGTAATTACAACCATCTCCACCCATAACTACCATTTGTATGTGCATTCATAGTAACTGCACGTTACTCAGGGATGCCACTGCACAAACATATTAAACAGCTAATTAATTAAAAAACCCAGATCTTCTCTGGACAGGAGGAGCCCAGCATTCCACTGATCACAAGATTACATCTTCTCCATCTGTTAGATTATTTGCCCCCTCCCCAAGGTCACCAGGGAAGATGCAACCAGCCTGCAGTTTTGACAAAGCTCTGCTGGGGTGGCAAGCTTTCTGTTGAAGTGGCTTTCTCTGCGTAGCGAGGCTTCAGACCATAGCTGCTTCTGAAAACATGACTGTGGCACTTCCATGGAACGGCACGGTGCTTTAGGATTACCTCAAGTGACCTTCGGATTAGACACCAACCATCCTTCCACCAAGCACAGAAGCAGCTAATCACACGCCCCTTACCAGGGCAGCACACCAGCAGCCCAAGCTTGCATCCCGTTAAAACACCTCTTGCCACCCTGGTTCCTATTCTGGCTCCTGTTTCTTCAGCAAACTCCTAATGCAACAGTAGATTATAAATACACAGAAGACGGCTGGGCCCCAGTGCTTCACTGACATATGGTTCTGCCTTCAGTCAGAAGCCATGGATTTAAATTTAGGGATGGAGCAGGAGGTTAGGTTTCCAGATTCTGAGATAAATCCTCCCAGAGGAGGCAATGAGATCAGAATTTTGTCCCTCTGGCACAGCCTTAAAGCAGATGGGAACATGGAGTTGGTGGTGTTGAGTGAACCACGCTGCCTGTGCAGCCCTGAAACTCTGTGCCCAGTCTTTCTGCTGTTCGAATGCCACTTTGGCCATGGCCCTTGCTACCTGCTGCTGCTTCATCAGCAGAGTGACCAGGACTCTCGTTGGACATCCAAGCCTTAGGTAGAAACAATTGCCTCAACCGTTATAATAATAATTCCTTATACTATGGCAAGGGGCAGCAATACCCCTTGAATCAGCACTGACATTCGTTCCCCAACCTTTTCAAAACAAGTGTTAGGGCAAAGAGGTTATAATAGTTTTGGTCGTTTTTCATTTGTGATGAAAAATGGAACAAATACATATCAAATCTTGGTGGAACATTTGGCAAACACACCAAACTCCTTCCTGCACGCATCAAGTGCAGTGCTGAAGAAGCCACTACAATCCAATAAAGTGCAAAATGCATTCATCATCCAGCACTGTAAGTGCTTTTGAAGCGTACATACCCCAGTTATAGAGTAGCTCAAAACAACTTGACAAATGTTGCTTTGGATCTCCTAGGACTAAAGAGAGAATTCTCTGTCTATGTGCTTGTTAAAAATAAACAACTAAAAACCAAAATACAAAATATTTCAATTGCTCCAGATGCTGGCAGACACGCTGTAGCCGATGGAGCTTCGTCAAATGGGACCTGTGAAAATCCTGTAGTTGGATCACCCTGTTGTTGGCCAACCAGCCTGATGGTTTTACACTTGAAGAAGTCTTCTACATCTCTACCCAGCCTCCAGGTTCCTACAGCTCCAAAGGTGTCCTGAGATCTACACAGCTTAAAAAGAGAATATCACACCGTAGCTCCTGCTGGCAGCTGCACTCAACTGCAAGAAAGGATTCCGGGCAGGACTGAGGGCTGCAGCAAGCAACCACAACACGTGGGGGGCATATGGAACATTTCTGGATGATTCTGCTGTAGGACCATGTCAGCATCGGTGAATGGGTGCCTGTTTTCACACAAAGGCATATTTTCCTTACACTCTTCTCCAAGCATAGTTTGCCATTGGGCAAAACACAAACTTACGCTGAATGGATCCACAGTTTGGTCCAGTACCTTCTCACCTAAGAGAAAAACCCCAAAGAAATGGCATCTGAATGTGGTCTGAACAATGCTGCTCTGCCCCTCTCCTCTGTCTCCCTCCCCTCTGCCCACAGGAGACAGAGACCCAGCGCAAGCCTTTCAGGAGAGCCTGCAGCCTCCGGTGCTCCCTGCCTGCCCAGCCCAGCCAGAAGAAATTGCTCCACAGGCAGAGTCCTCCTCTGGGCATTCTCCCCTCCTTGTGCCACTTGACCACCTTAGCCTTGCCAAACCAAAATAGGTCATCTAAATAAAACCCACCCTCCTCAAGTCCCTCAATCATATAAGGAGCAGCAAACATGCTGAGTTAAGCGCAAGGTAAGCACTATTTTTATTTGGTTAATTAGGATTGCTCATCAAATAAAAACAAAGAAGTGATTTACTGCAGAACTGGTCCAGGTAGTTGTTGCATAAGTACATTCCTGCATATTTGGCTACTTGAGGAGTATTTTTTAATTAACAGTTTTTCCTCAGCTAAAGCAAACCATAGAAAATACGGGAAGAGAAGTTTCACACAAGGACACTGCCGAATCCCTCAACTGCCAGCTATTTTTTTCTTCAGGGAGGATTTTAAATTAAAAGCAGATTGCCTTCATTAGCGTTACCAGAAGCCATGTAGCTGCCAAAGCTGACAAACACAACCGTGATTTGCAAATTTGGCAAGCGTCATTTTCTCTTTCGACAAATGCGGGTAATGTCACTCACATTAAGAGGGCTTTTGTGGGGGACACTGTGCAAAGAACAGCTCCCTCCTCAGCAGTGCAAAAATATCTCCAGAGCAGCAGCTTAGTATTCTAAGGCACTCGGGACCTCTCTCCTGGTTTATTTTGCAGGAAATTACACTGCTCTAAATTTCATAGAATCATGGATTGCCGGGTTGGAAGGGACCTCAAGGATCATCTTGGTGAACATTTTTAGGTGTTTTATAGTTTCAATGAGATGGCCCAGCACCCTGTCAAGATGAGCCTTAACAGTGCCCAGTGTAGAGGGGTCTAATCACTTCCCTGGGGAGATTATTCCAATGTTTCACTGTTCTCATGGTGAACAATTTTCTTCTGGAATCCATTCGGAATGTCCTTACAAGCAGCTTATACCCACTACCCCTTGTCTTTTCCATGTGACTCCTGGCAAAAAGGGAGTCTCCACCCTCTTGGTGGGAATGGTCAGACAATAAGAATGCTATGAGTGGTGTTCTGATGACTGAGCAGAATACAGCAGCAAGCCCATAACAAACATTTCAGCACTGATCTTCAAAATACAGTCATACTGAACCTTTCCATGACCAAAGCCTTAGAAGCCATTCAGCACGATTTCACACCAAAATCTCTGTTCTGTTTGCTTCATTCTAGCTAAAAATGCTGATAGCACTGAGAGAGGAAAAATACATTTCTACCAAGGGCAGCTGTGTTTGCAGGCTTCACGGTCTGCTCCAAAATCTCAGCCCTAGCGATAAGGGGAAAGACTTGGTAGTCCTTCTACTCCCGTTCAGATTCCTGCATGAACAGCAGCAGAACCAAAGGAGGCACACACAAAGCCAGCCTGCCAGGGTGTAAGAGCAGGCAGCAATGCATGAACAATCTGCTGCCCATTTTCAGAGTGACTCCACATGTCTTGCTGCCCTCCCTGGTACATTGGTCTCCTCAAACTGCCGGTGTCTGGATTTCCTTAGCCTTAGGGAGAAAGCTTACCATCCGTAACCAAGGTGTTTAAAACCATCCTGTTGTATTTTAGGTTCTGCTGTGTGCCACACAGTGGGTGTTGGCCTCCGGGGCTGAACGCAGCTGCTGACATGGAAGCGATGGGGTGACCTTTACCTATGCGTACTTTCTCAGGTTGGTGACAGCTTCCTGAGCACCGCCACTGCCCCAGAAGCTGCCCCTGGCACAACGCCTGCTACATAGGGTTCACCAGGTCTTTTATGATGAAATGACGACAGAAATTACAAGATGAAGAACTGAGAGAAATGGGTAACCCCCAAACACAACCCACATGCTCAGCAGCGTGGCACCAGAGAGCACAGCCCCCCTAAGCGACTGCAGTCTTTATTCCCTTGGCTGTAGCTGGAACAGGAAGGTCTGAACACACTATTAAACTGTGCAGGAGGTAATTCAACACAGCAAGTATTTCCATAGTCACAAACGTAAAGTCTGTCTGTAATAATTAAGATGGTACTACATGGGATTTTATTAGACACTGTCTCACAAAATCAAGACAAAAATAGCTGTCTACATGGTAGTCACCCATTTCTTAACTATCTAAAAATAAAGCAACAAATGTAATGCCATGCCAGGCATGGAATGAACGGAAATAGTGTTAGCTTATATTCAAGCCTGTAAAGGTAACAGTGGTACCCCTACTGGCAGCCTTCAATCCAACCTCCAGTTAAACGTTCAGTGACTCTGCAGTTTTGGCTTGTATCTTCAAAAGAATCAGAGAATCCACTTCTCTCTCTGCAGTCCAACTCTTTTCCACTGCATGGGGAACATAGTTCATTATCCACTGAACAAAACACTGAGTTAACAATAATTAAATCAAGAGATACAGATTAAAGGATTTTACTATTCCCGATCTGCCAAGCAAATTGTTTAGATACCTGTAATCAATGAGTAATGATGAATCAAAATAAAACCACCAACAAACCAAAAGAGCCAACAACAGGCTCATAAAAATCCACCCTGTAAGGCCCATGTATCTTCGTTAGGTTTAACAGCACAACATTTTAATCAACAATCCCTCCCCCCGTCTTTATACATCGTGAGAAGAAAGGCAGCACGGCCCTAAATTATGCCGTTACTGTTTATTATTCATGTATCACAGGACTGATGCAGATTTATGGTCCCATTGTGCTAAGTACTGAATAGTGAAATATAGAGAAATAGTGAGACTTGGTACTTCAAGACTTTATAATTAAAAGACAAATTACAAAAAAAAAAAAGGTATTCCAATTTAAAGACAGTAACGCACAGATGGCGACTTGAGATACAGACAGATTAAGCAACTTGCCCAAGGTCATGCCAGAGACATGTGTGCCAGAGCAGAAAATTGAACTCGCATCTCTGGAGTACCAGCACAGGTTTTCGCTCGTGTAGGAGAACACTGCTGCTCCTCTTTGATTTCATTAGATGTCATGTTTCATAGACTAATAAATAAAATCACAAAATAGAAACATCACATGGCACTATCAGGAGGATTTCATTTCACTCCTCCTCCTCTGAAGACCTTCATTAATGAAGGCTTTAGCTAAGCAGACCCCAGATTTGACTGTGTACGGCATGATTGCAGCATTTGCACAGAATCACAGAATAAATTAAGCCAAAACAACTTTCGGAGCCATGTAGTGCAACCCCTCAATGAAAGCAGAGTCAATTACAGCAAGTGCTCCAGGGTGTCATCCAGTCAAACTCTGAATATCTTTGAGGATGGAGACAGAAATCCCACTGCCTTCCTGGGTTCCTGTTCTAGTGTTCAGTCACTCATGCTGAAAAAGTCTTCCCATGTATCAAACATGTCAGCTTGCGTCCACGACCTTCCATCCTGCCCTGTGCACCCAAGTCCACCTGTTAAGTAGTCACAGATAACAATGGGATCTCCACTGCCTCCTTTCTTCTAGACTTCACTTCAGTGCTGAACTCAGGTTTCACAGCATCCCCTTCAACATCACTTACTGTAGCACCCTAACCACAGAATTGTTCAGTTGGAAAAGACCTGTCAGAGAGTCCAACCATACCTGTCCACTACTAAACCATCCCTGACCACCTCCTCTACCTGTCTGTTAAATCCCTCCAAGGATGGTGACTCCACCGCCTCCCTGGGCAGCCTCTGCCAGTGCCTGAGAACCCTTTCAGTGAAGAAATTTTTCCTGATATCCAATCAGAACCTGCGCTGGCACAAATTGAGGCCATTTCCTCTCATCCTGTCACTTGTGAGAAGAGTCCAGCACCCACCCCATCACAGCCTCCTTTCAGGCAGTTGTAGACAGGGATGAGGTCTCCCCTCATTCTCCTCCAAGCTAAACAGACCGGGGTCCCTCAGACGCTCCTCATAAGACTTGTCCTCCAGCCCGTTTGCCAGCTTTGCTGCCCTTCTCTGGACACACTCCAGCCCCTCAATGCCCTGCTTGAAATGAGGGGCCCAAACTGACCCCAGGATTTGAGATGTGACCTCACCAATGCCGAGCTCAGGGGCACAGTCACCCTCTCGATGGTCTGTGCCAAGATTGCTCCAGTATAGCCGTAGCTCTCCTTTACAAGGTAGCCCAAAAAGAGGACCTCATGCTCCAGATGCAGTCGCACACGCACACCTCACTTTTTTCAATAAAGTATGCAAATAGTTAATTTTCTTTAATTTTTTTTAGAAATATATTGTACTACACACCCTGCATTGCTCAGTTTAGAAAACACCCCAGGAACATTGGTTTTCCACACCACTTTTGGAAGTTTGTCGTTGCAGGGGTCTCAGCACATGCAGGCACACTGGGCTGTCAAAGCAACCGCTGCTCCCGTAAAGAACACCAGAAAGGGGCATTTCCTACGTCTTTAGCTCTAGGATAGCCAGGTCAACCCGAGCAACGTAACGTGCTTAAAACGTATCAGTGATGGCAGGATAACACAAGCCACCACATTGCTGGGCACATTACACAAGCAAATATATATATTTAGGAATTTAAGTCCTCGACCCTTTCATAGAGTGCATTGGTAACAGTGAAAAATACTTCATTTATGACTGTGACAGGAGATTGCTTCAGTGCAGCACAAACAGTAGCAGCAGTGTTACTTACTAAGACAAAATTCCAGCCTCCAGACAGCTGATACAGGATGGTGGGAGAAATGATACTGCACTTAAGCACAAGGGCTTTCTTTCCTGGTTTACAGTTGGAATGTGCCCTATATCAGAAGGTGTTTACTCTCCGTTTATTTTAACAAAAGCAAAGTCACAGCTTAAGCTTTGCTTATTTACATTTGCTAACACCTGTGCAGATTTACCAGCGAAAATTTCGTTTTAATCAGTCCTGCAAAAGTGTTGTCACATTTGGTTTGGGTTTCCTCTGAAAGTGTTGTCCTACAGAACAGGAAAATCAGCCCATGCTGATAAAGGCAACCGCATGGCATGGAGACATCTGGGGCTTGAAGTGATCCCACCCCTGAACAGAGCAGTACACACTGACACGGCACGCAGACACGGCCCAACAAGCCACCCTCCGTGCTGCTGTCCAAGAAGGGCCAACCAGTTGCACATCAGAACCAGGTTTGGCTCTGTGTGTAACTGCTCAGCTTCACCGCGGGAGGCTGCTGCACATGTGAGCTCAGGCAGGGACAGTGGCACCAGCAAGCTGCCACAGGAGCCGTCCCTCCACAGCCGGGACCGAACCGGCAGCACCAGGAAGAAGCCTAAAACAGGTCACGTCCCCTCCTCCAGCCAAAGCTGAGGGTGGTGTAGTCTACGTCTCCCAGAGCACAGGCTCCAGAGCTGCTTGTCCAAATTCCCTTTCCAGAGCTCCCACCCCACATACGGGCACACACACACACACATATATATATATATATAAATGCATAAAACCCATGAGCTGCTTCCAGTGTTTTGGCAGTGAACTGTAACCTCTTTATGGTGTTATTTCACACAACAGCAGTGGTCAGCTTTTCAAGAAGGCACGGCGCTATGCCCCATCCCTTCCTAACGCAAAACTGTCCTGGGTGCCAACGGGCACATTTATACCAACGCTGCAAATGAATTGACGGAGCCCCAGCTCAGTACTGGGATGATATGTTGCTTCGTTTACAGATATATTTCAAGCTGTACTGATGAGTCCCTGCGCACCTTTGCTCTTGCAGCACACGCTACATCGAAGTAGAGGGATCGCGTCAGACCCAAGAGATGCCTTATCCAGCTGCAGGACAGGTGTGTGAGCCTCAACACAGGGCACATGGACAGACAGTGCTCTCGGCCATCACAGCGCGCATCCACCATGTGCCTGCAAAACTTGTGTTCTGGGCACAGAACAGACCGGCTACAGGTCAACACAGCATGGAGCAGCTGTGAAATTTCATGGAAAGAAAGGCAAAGAGTTGGACACCAGTGCACTGTACGCCGGAGGCTGAACATCGGTTGCCTAAACAGGTCCTTCTCTAGCACGATTTGGCTCTGCAAATGTCATGCATATTCCGCAATATTATATTGCATATATAATATATTGCAACTAGTGAAGTGCAACACACACAAGGTAAACCTAATCTAAAATGCAATTTACAGCACTCTGCTTTGCTCTTCCACATCCGATTTCAACCCTTCACATCTAACAATTTTGACCACCTTGCATTAATTTGTCTAATTAGTTGCATCACATATTATCACCCTATATACACTCTGCCATATAAAGTAATTTAAGCCACGCTTTCCACATCTGAATTTTTCTGCCCCTAACATCAATGTGTAGCAGAGATAATTAATAGTAAACAATAACTGATCAAATAAAATCAAATGCAGCTTCCCAAGACACAAGTCCAACAGACACTGTTCCAAAACAACTTAATGCAAAGCCTAGAAGAGGACAAACATGCAAAGTCACACAGTATCCAAGTGCTGACCTGAGGACAGGTCCTCCAGGGCAGCACCACAGAACAACAGAGTATCTCTACTCTGGCACTCCATGGGGGGGACACCACTACCTGATGTGTTACACAGATTCACAGAATCACAGAATGGTTGGGTTGGAAGGGACCTCAAAGCCCATCCAGTTCCAACCTTCCTGTCATGGGCAGGGACACGTCCCACCGGATCAGGGGGCTCAATGCCCCATCCAGCCTGGCCTTGAACACCTCCAGGGATGGGGCAGCCACAACTTCCCTGAGCAACCCATGCCAGTGTCTGACCACCATATCACTTTTTGCTTATCTGCACTTAAGTTCATTTAGGAAACATGCCAGTGGCAGACAAAAGGCAAACTGGAACACTTCCATGACCTCCCCAGGCACTTCCCAATCTCTCCTCTGGAGCAACCCCATAAAACACAAGCAGTCAGGATGTTGCTCCATCCTAGCACCACCAGACGGCACGGGGCGCAGGCCCCTGGGAGCCTGCAGCTGAGGCAATGGGACGTCTACCCACAGGTTCCCACTATTGTGCAGCCCTTCCTCAAATTCACAGCAGATGAGCCTTTAGCTATGGTTTGGCCTTAGAGAGCCTCTCTAATAAAAATACCAGTCTCCTTTCCCCTCCTCATGGAGGCCTCCATGAGGCCTCCCACAAACGAAAAGAGAGGGCTTTCTTCTGTCACAAAGCCAACCAGATGTTTGTTAAATCTCAACTGGTTATACAACTGCTTTAAACCCGTGCAGCTGTGCACAGCGAGCAACTGCGCCGGGGGAGAAGGCCACCGCTCTCTTTCAAGGCACTCTTACATGTAGGGACTGGAGTTTAATAAACCAAACTTCCCATGAGTTATTCAAGCGCTCTCATTCCAATTTAGTGTTTATGGTAGAGGAAACTGCTGAACAGAGCAAAGTGAAGCAGCTTTTCCAGCTTCACGGTGAAAATCTGCATCCAGATGGGGACCAGGACCCAGCCTCTCTCCTGCCATGATTGTTAACGGCACCTGATTTCCGCCGTTCAGCTCATCTGGAAAGACAGCGGGAACAGACAATGGGTGCTAAGACTGCCGCCCTGCTCTGCCACTCAAACCCATTCGCTCTACGCTACGCTGGGCCCTCACTTCAGACCCTATTACACAATCAAATCACTGCAAACTTTACTGCACCAACACGGACCGAGAGCAGAAGACACTGAAGAACCCTCTTTTCATCTCTATTTTAAACAACGTAAAAATAATCTTAATTTCTAACAGCACTCATTATTTTTATTTAGGAACAAAATTGACAATTAAAATAATTACCAAAATACTCATATTTTAGAAATGTCTGTCTGCTCCAGCTAAAAGGCAAAGGACCTGGGGAAAACTAGTGGAAACACTCCAACTAAATTATACAGTATAGTTTTACAATCCAATAAAATACCAATTTTTTGCAAGCCAAAACTATTTGTCAGAGTATTTGCATTTAAGCCATATAAAAGATTGACTGTCTGCGTAAGTGCTATCGTATTGCTCCTTGAAACCACAGTAAAACTTTTTTGTTGCCATTTTCTTCTTCTTTTAATACTTCAGAAGAACGTACAGCAATTTAAAAAAATCGGTTTAGTCCTGTTGCTAGCACAGGAGCTCAGAACAGCTGGGTAACTCTGTACTTTTGATTCATGCTGCTCTGTACATGAAAAGGCACCAAAAATTAAATTAGTTTTATAATCTCTGTACAGTCAACACAATTGCAATGAATGTATTTTCTAAATTGCAGAGCTTGAGCATTGCAAATAACTGTCACAGTGCAGCCTGTTCATTCCAATTGTAAGAGAAGGAAAATTAAGTTTTCCATATCTGAAGAATTCCGAGTAAAAGGGAAACATGTTACTGGGAAGAAGTGACTGACCCAGCTCACAGGCAAGCTTTTTAAGTGTCTACAGTCTAAAGCTTCATTATTTTTTGCAGAGCGGTCTGGGAACGGCGGTAACTCGATTCCCTGGGAATCGTATGTTACTTACAGACAGGTTTCACCTGTCAGGGATATAACATACTCTGAGAAAAGAAGTGTCAGGATCTATAGCCATCAGGGGAGAGGGCAGTCTGTCCTTCACAGGCAAGAGACGGGGAAAAGGACATTTTCTGCTTTCACAGCGTTTTGAATTTTACTAATTTTTGATAACTTTGAGGAGAACTGTCCCAATGCAATGGCAGTTACAGCAACTTAGCGCAAACAAACTACAAAACATGACGGAATAATCTTCAAGCAACCGCTACCAGGGTTCCTGTAAGCTTTAGGGTGTTCCTTCCCCAGGTGTCTCCCCATCAGGATGGGTCAGTCATCCTCACAGCTGCCAGGAAGGCACTGTCAATCCTCATTCCACACACAGCAAAGCAAAATGATGTGACTTTTTCCAGGGAGATTTAAAGATGAAGAGACTCTGTACAGACTTGCTCCGGGCCACCACCCAAGCAGGTGGCGTGTCTACCCCATCAAGCTGCCCACTGAACCTCTCCCTCTTTCCCTGTGCCTGTGGAGAAGTAATGAAACAGATGTCCCAACTCTGATCTAACTTGTAGCAGTGGAAACAAGGAGGGACTTGCTTGGGCTTTATAGAAAGACTCGATCTATGCAGAAAGGGCAGATAAGTCATCATCCAGTGCCCTCCCCACATCCAGAAGCAGCACATCCAGCTCCTTTCTGAATTAACACTTGACTAAGGAGATGCTCTTCCACAGGAAAAGCCCAAACACAGTGACTCTATCCGTTTGCTACGTGCCCACTGCAGGCAGAACATTCAAGGGGTTACAGGGGATCTTTGCCCGTATCGAAGGCAGCCAGAGCCAAGCCCTGCTGTTCCAGGCAGCAGCTGCGGAGCATGCAGAGTGCAGGGAGCTTTCGGGCAGGAGACATCCTGCCACTGCAAGGCAGAATGCCTCACTGAAGACAACTCTCTGCGGGGCCTTTTGTTACCACTTCTCCAAGCAGGGGCAACACATGCACGTACCGTTTTGGAAGCTGCTTGCCGTTCTCCTGCTTGCAGGAAAGCAAGCAATCGCATTTGGAGGTAATGCGTGCCCTGTTCCAGAAGCTGGGCAGAGCTGCCAGGGCCAACCGTGTGCCAGAGCAGCATGCTGTCTGGACACTGTCCCCTCTGTGAGGCTACCTTCCTGCTAGACATACACAAAAGCACCTCATGGGTCAAAGAAAGAAACCCTATATATAGAAATATGTTGTGTTCAGCCAGGGCCAGGGCAGCAAATACAAATTAAAGCTGTTTTCCCCAAGTAAGCCTGCAGATTTCCACAGAATTGAGATGTCTATTTCCCAAGTTTTCCCCTGACGTTTCTGGCTAGCATTTCAAGCTGAACGCTAAAAGCAGATACAAAAGCTCTCCCTACGCCAATGACACCTGCCAATTGCCCTCCCACCCCCCCTGCTCCCCTCTTCTCCAGTTCCCTAAAACAAGCAACAGAAACACCCGAGCTGCTGCCAGGAGACCAGACCCACAGCACTGGCCCCAACCACACAGCACTGAGACTGTTGTAGCCAGCAGGGTCAGGATTATTGCTCAAACCAACAGCCCTGAGGCAGGGACCATTCTTTTATCCTGCCTTTGCTTTTCATACTGTGCCAAATGCAATTTGATGCCGCAATAAAAATAGATCATACTTAACTCCCCCCCCCCCCCCCCCTAGTCTGATGGGCAGCGGTGGTGGGGTACAGAGACAGTGCTCAGCTGCTGCTGGGCAGATACTCCATGGCCTCTCTCTTCAGTTATCATTGCAACCTGCAAGGAAAATAAAGCCTCTGGCTCTAAATACACATTTTTTTGATAATCAAGTTAGCGGCTCCCTCCCTGCCTTTGGTTAGGTCAGAATACACTTAATTACTGAAATTACCCAGAGGAATATATCTATCCGGTCCCCTCACCGTGAGACAACTGCACTGAAAGCAATAGAACATTAAACCAACTGTTTCACAATCCCTGCCAAAACCCACACATCTCCTATCCAACTCATCCGGCGTATGCAGAGACTGACTGACGTGTTCTTAAACAAAGGAGGGCACTTGCAGGGCAAGAACAGAGAAAGGGGAGATGAGGTGAGCTGTGCAGTTTCGTGAAGTCGTGGGGGGCGTCTCCAGCTATACAGGCACAGAGGTATTTTTGAGAAAGAAATATCAGGCTTTTGCTTCCCCCAACAGCAGCTGTTGAAATAGTTTTGTCAGACACAGCTGATAAGGATAATTACATGGTGAAAGCTTCATCATCAATACCACAGTGACAGAAAGGCACATTCTCTTAAAAATAATGTCAGCACCACAAAGCTGTAAAGAATATCTGAGTGTAAAGCTTCTCAGCTCCCAGGCTGAGGCAAGCACGAGCTTCTGCCAGGCTCCGCTCACACCGATCCAGCAGAGGGAGCCCCTTTGTCTCCATAAATAATCTCCTCAGCAGGGTTTCACGTGCAGACATCCTGCAGTCACAACCCAAGCAAACAATCACAAAGTGTAAAATATGCAAACTTCTACATGTATTTTAAGTTAAAGAGAAATAGCGATACACAGTTCAGTGTGGCCTCTTCTACTGTTCACACCAACACAAGTGCCAGATGGAGGAAAAGGCGCAATGCCCTGTGTTACGCCTCATCAGAAATAGCACTCTAAACCAAGCAGGCTCCAAAGGCCATCCCAATTTGCCCTTAACAAATTCATTAGCATAAATAGGTTGGTATTGCACTCGGGAGTTCACCATACAGCAGCTGACCCTGAGCAAGCCTGTCTGCCTTGAGTAACTACAAACCATATGTAACAGCCGCAAAGAATGCAGGAGCAACAGAATGCCCCCTTGCAATCCAAGGGTAAAGATCTTTCCGTGGGAGCAGAGGAGCCCAAGGTTTTATTTTTCATACCACAGATGCATGTTTCGCCGTTTTTGCGTTTACGTCTCTAATTCTGCAACTGCCAGAGCTAAAACGCCCTCCAGTATTATGTTTCATTACTGTCTTCATACTTTGAAAGCCTCATCAAGCCTCATCCCGTAGCCAGACCTGGTCTCTACTCAAAGTCTCCTCCAAATGGCTCCAACACGTGCACTTCACAATGTTTTCCTTACAAAATTGAATTATGCAGTCTAAAAGGGCTGAAAGGTTAATAAGATGGTTCTGACACCTTTTGGCTAAGGAACTAGGGAAACATACTGGTAGGATACGCGACTGGATGAGCAGCAATATGTCTTGGCAAAGTCCAGCTGGCTTTATTCTCTGCCCGCCTCCTTTTTCTCTGTGTTACACCCATTGCCCATGCCAACAAGCTCAACCTAGCAGCGAGCCAAGTCTAGGAAGGATTAGTCCAGGGAATAAAGAAACCCAAGCAAAAGCCTAGTCCAAACAATGAGCAAGGGCCAAGCACATCCATGTCAAATCCCACCTCTCAAGTCTTCTCCATTTCACGAGAGAACTACCTTAGGCTCGACATTAGGAAGAAGTTCTTTACTGAGAGGGTGATTGGCCATTGGAATGCGCTGCCCGAGGAGGTGGTGGAGTCACCCTCCCTGGAGGTGTTTAAGGAGAGATTGGATGAGGTTCTTAGTGCCATGGTGTAGTTGACAAGTAGGAGTAGGTGTAGGTGTTGGGTCATAGGTTGGACTCGATGATCTCAGAGGTCTTTTCCAAACTTATGATACTGTGATACCTCTGTTTGAGACACTGAGCAGCAGTCACCCATCCAAAATGAGCAATCCCAAACCACTCCATCAATTCAACAGAGAAAACTGGATATCCTCCCTAAAGCACAATGTTTTCAGGCGTAGGCTTGCTCTCTATCACAAACCACATTGCGAGCCCAAGACTGGCCCTCAGTCACCAGAGTAGGGGACCCACGATAGGGTGATGACATCTGGGTAACAAAAATGGAGGAAAGCAGAAACTGAGGCTTGCTACCTCCAGAAGACTCAAGAGGAAACAGGAGAACTAGAAGCTTTCCAAGTGCTTGCCCGTATTTTGTAGCAATCGCAGAAAGCTGCTGCGCATCACCTAGCCAGTAAGTAGGAACACTCTCCAATACACAGGAAACTTTGCTGAAGGTAGTACATGTTATGGAAGCAAGTATCCAAGGAACAGGTAGCGTTTCGCCCAGTGTTAGAAACTTTCTTCTAGGCAGATCTTCACTGGAGACTCCAAGTGCACGTCTGTCTGTCAGGATTACTAGTATGAGCAGACGTTTCTCTCATGTTCAGGAGTTTTGCCATTGACTTCAAAGAGTGAGATTAACACCTTGCGTATTCCCTAAACACACTTAATAACAGTACCCGACACATATAAAGTGTTCAGACATGTTAAAGGCATTGTACAACACTAGCAGAAAACCAGAAAACCCCTATCTAGGTGGTTCATGAGAAATCTGGTAAGCCAAGAGACTATCCCTGAATCAGATGCTTATCTATTAGCCAGCTAATCACTGTACAACCGCTTCTCTAACTGATCTGTACAGTCATTAGCAGGTACCACCTTCTGCTGAGCTGTGGAGACTTCATATTACTCATAATCCTCTTAAATCATAACAAAGAATACAGATTGGAAGGTGTAAAGCACGTAATAAATGTTTTAAACCCAACACAAACACAGACATCTCAGCCTGAGTCAGAGTCTGCATCATGGGAGCTTACTAAACTCCTTTTGAAGTCAAGTTCTAGGGGTGCAAGCAGCATGTGTTTTGGCTCCTGGTGCCAGGCTGGCACGATGGCAACACACACCAAATAGCGCCTGGAGCCAGTTCAAAGCAGACAGGAGGAAGGTCTGCTCACCACGGGAGCACTGCTTTGGGGACAAGGCTGTGGGGCTAAGAAATGGGTTTTCCCCTTTGCTTCAGGGCAAGCAATGGAAAGAGAAGGAACAGCAAGGTCTTCTTGGAGAAAGCGCAGGGCTTTTGCCTCCAGAGGGCTTGGAAACAAGACAAAAGTATGGTTCTTGGGGTAGCTCTTGAACCTCTCTGACAACACAGAGAAGGTGCCATTGGGAAACCTCAGCACAGGTCCAATTGGAGCCACCACCGAACCACCTTCACCAGCATTTTTTTAACTTGGCCAAAGTTGTCGTTTGTTGGTGTGTCAACATGTACAGGCACCAGTGAGGTGTAACCCTGACAAGACCCTCTACATACCTACGACAACCCCTGAACTAAAGCTATTGAAACCAGCCTTACGCGATGACTGAATATTTCCACAAAACACAGAATAAACAGCACAATCCTGTAATTATGACAAGTGAGGACACCGCATGCAGGTCTTGAGATTCTTCCTTGTGGGGGTAACAAAACTGGCATGAACTTCTGCACTAACCTGCACAACTGCTAAAAAGCATCCGCGATAGACAGCACTACACTTAATTAAGAATGTTTCTAAGGTTAGTGCTAACATACATCAATGTTTTAACTGTACAGGGCATGTACTTAGAGCAATAGAAAAGCACAGTCCTGAGCGTGTATCCGTCAGGAGGTATGCACGATAATTACCAATGAAAATCATTAAGCCCGTTAGCCATTTTAAATACGAGGCTAATAATACCAGCAGCAGGTTTGTGTGCAGAACCTTCTTGCCCAAGCACCTCTTCGTATTACTTTCCACGCGGTACTCCAAGTTTTTATAGCATTTATCTACAGAGTTTTCCTGTTCACAGTAACAAGCCAGAGATGCCCACTTCGATACTGTAATTTTAACTACCCTTGCTTAGAACTGCCAGCATAAAGGCTTATAGCAACAAACAGTAGGAAACAAGGTTTCTAGAAATCTGTGTCCTCTGTCACTTTCTGAATCTCAATGATTTGTAGGCACAAGCCCCTTTCCTCACTGCTAACCTGCAATACCCGTAACCACAGCTCACGCAAGTCCTCAGTGACCGCCCTCGCGTACGATGCTGTAGCCATCTCCACGAGTATTTGTAAACACGCAGTCTTCCAAGAACTTCCCACTTGAAACACGACTGCTAACGTATCCGCATTTGCAATAATGAGATGCAAATTTATAAAAAGCCACTTTCTCGCCCAACTGAATTACTATTCTATTAATAGCGATGTTTAAATGATTTTGAAATTCCACACTGTTTAACTTCGGGAACCGCTCATTTTATTTTGGAAAATTACTCTTGGTTTGCAACTTGACAATTAAAGTATTAATTTGTTTACGCTTACGAGACATTCGTATGGTTCAGCCTTTTCCATTCATGGGTCAGAAAATGAATTGGTTTCCCTGGAAAACTACACAATGAAATATTCAACATAAGGCATTCTGTAGCTTACATGTGAACTACAAACTGCAATTTTACTGGGATGTCCCTGTAGGTTGGCTTTGGCACGTACGCCTGCATGTTTTATGCTTTGTCTGAAGAAGGAAGCTCCCACAAGCGAGGAGAAAGCTCTCAGATGTGGATCACAAGTTGGTGTATCAAAACTTTGAGGAGAATTTAAAAAAATACAACACATCGGCATATTTCCTCTAAGCTTTCAGGAAAAGGAAAAAAGAAAAAAAACAACCAACCCAATATAAACCAGATCTTGAATAACGAATGGTAATTCAGTGGGTTTCTGCGAAGAGGAGGAACTCAAGCAAGGTTTGTCCAAAACCAGAAGGAAGGCAAGTGGACACGCTCTGATGTCGGCTGGCCAGGTTTTCTCTGCTTTACACACCTGACACTGGGTCCTTTTACTCTCACTTCATTTCCAACAACTGACAAATGCAATTTACAGGTTTGTTTCTCCATCCAAAAGAAGGTTAAGAAAAATCAATTCCTCCCTCTCATAACCTTGTGGCATTTGGCAGCTCTGACACCAAACCAAAACCCATTACAGTTCCGATCCCCCCGACTTCTGAACCAGAACCCCGAGCGCATGTCGGTTGTGCTCAGAAAAGAGACAATGAGAAGAGAAAACCAACACAGAACACTTGGGGCCATCCCCTCACCTCTCTCGGCTACGGGAGGGGGGCCGAGGGCAGAGAGGGGGTGCCCGGTCCCGGGAGGGGGGGGGTGCGATGGGAGGGGGAGAGTTGGAAAGGCGGGGAGGGGGATGCCCGGCCCTCGGGAGGAACTGTGAGGGAAGAGAGGGAGAAGGGCTGAGAGGGGAAAGAGGGTGCCCGGACCCCGGGGTGGGGGAAGGGAAGGGAGCGGAGAGGGGGGCGGCCGGTCCTGGGGGGCAGTCAAGAGCAGAGGAGGGAGAGGCTGCGAGGGAAAGAGGGGGAGAAGAGAGAAGAGGGGGTGCCGGTCCCGAGGCGGGGGGGGCGCTGCGAGGGCAGAGGGGGCTCCGAAGAGAAAAGGGTTCCCTGCCCGGGGGGGGATGCGGGTGCTGCGAGAGAAGGGGGAGGGGGGACAGAGAGAGAACGGGGGGTGCCCGGCCCCGGGGAGGGGTGGGTGCAAGGGGAGAAGAAGGGGTGCCCGGCCCCCGGGAGGGACTGTCCGGGGAGGGCTGCGAAGGGAGAGGAGGGGTGCGAGGGCAAGGGGTTGCGCAAGGGCAGCAGGAGGGAGTCCCGGGGTGCCCCAGGCCCGACCGCCCAGCGCCCCGGGCAGCTCCCAGCGGGGAGCCCCGCACTCACCGGAGATCTCGGCGTGGGGCGCGCCGCTGAGGCTGAAGCCCTTGGCCCCGTAGAGCTGGCGCAGCTCGGCGCAGCCCCGCGCCTTGCTGTCCCCGCGGGCCGGCGCCGGGGCCACGCACAGCAGCCACAGCCCCCACGGCAAGAGGCGCATCCTTCCCCGCTGCCCCGGCACCTGCCGTGCGGGGGGCGAAGCCGAGCGCCGCGGTGGTGCCGGGGGGTCCAAGGGTCTGGGATCCAGGGGTCCGAGTGCCGGGCTGCGGGGTCCGAGTCGCGGTGCCAGGGCTCGGGATCCGGGGAGGCGGCGCGGTGCCGGGGGTCTGGGGTGGTGCCGGGTGCCCGGGGGCAGCGAGGTGCCGGGGCTCCGGGTGCCGGGGTTCCGGAGCGGGGGTGGGGGGGCGGTGGGTGTTTGTGTGATGCCGGGAGTCCGGGATTCAGAGTCCGGTAGGCAGCGCGGTGCCGGGGATGCGGGGTCCGAGGATACGGGGCTCGGTGCGGTGCCGGGGGTCCGGGTCGCG
This sequence comes from Neomorphus geoffroyi, assembly GCA_033558235.1. Classification (NCBI taxonomy): domain Eukaryota; kingdom Metazoa; phylum Chordata; class Aves; order Cuculiformes; family Neomorphidae; genus Neomorphus; species Neomorphus geoffroyi. The sequence goes on from JAUMJM010000012.1 coordinate 9,229,399, forward strand.
GGGCAGCGGTCGGGGTAACCGCGGCTCTCGATCGGTGAAGGCGCCGGGGAGTCAATCCGGGCGCCGGTGCGGCTCGGCGGAGGGGGCGGAGATCCCAGTTGGGCCGGTCCGGGTGCGCTTTGAAGCGGCAGAGCGCGAGCGCGCAGAGGGGCTTTTGTTCTTAGCGCGGCTGCATCCCCGGGCGGTCCCGCCGCGCTGCTGCCGGCTGCGGCGCCGCCGGGCGGGGCGGGGCGGGGCGGGGCGGAGCTGCTCCGCGGCGGGGCAGGGCTCGGCGGGGCGGGGCGGGGTCCGCGCGCGCCCGTTCCGCTCCACCTGCGGGGCGGGGCGGGGCGGGGCGACGCGCGCCGGCTCCGCTCCACCTGCGCGCGGGGCGAGGCGGGCGGGGCGGCTCCGCGCGAGGCAGGGCTTCCCCCGCCGGACGTGGCATCACGGCCCCGCCCCCGCCCTGCCCTCTGCTCCGCGGGGCTCGAGGTCCCCGCGCGGGGTTGGGGGTAGTGCTTCTCCCGGGCAAGGGCAGAGTAGCCCTGTGGAAGGGGCGCACGGCGTCCTGCGGGAGGGACACGGGGAAGGGGGGCGTCAAAGCCATCGCTGGCTGCATCGCGGTCCCGTTACGGGAGAGCGGCCAGAGCGGGCAACAAAGCTGGGGAAGCGGCTGAGGTCACCGGCTCTGTTCAGCCTGGAGAGGAGCAGACTGAGGGGGGACCTCATCGCAGTTTGCTGCTTCCTCACTCGGGGAGGAGGAGGAGCAGGCGCTGAGCTCTTCTCTCTGGTGACCAAGGACAGGACCCCAGGGAATGGCAGGAAGATGCCAGGGCAGGGTTAGGTGGGACATGAGGAGAAGGTTCTTCCCCCAGAGGGTGGTGGAGCACGGGAACAGCTCCCAAGGAAGCAGTCACGTTGCCAAGGCTGACAATATTTCAGAAGGGTTTGGTAGCGCCCTCAGGCACACGGTGTGAGTGTTGGGGTGTCCTGTGCAGGGACAGGAGTTGGGCTCGATGGTCCTTGTGGGTCCCCTCCAGCTCAGACCATTCTGTGAGGAGATAGCCTGAAGAACCCAAGTTTCCCCAAATTTCGAGGGTTTCCAGGGAGACCATAGAGCAGCCTTCCAGTACCTGAAGGGGCTCTGGGAAAGCTGGGGAGGGACTTTTTCCAAGGGCCTGGAGTAACAGAATGAGGGAAAATGGCTTTAAATTAGGTAGGGGAAGATTTAGATGGGACATTAGGAATAAATTTCTCACGATGAGGGTGGGGAGGCCCTGGCCCAGGTTGCCCAGGGAAGCTGTGGCTGCCCCATCCCTGGAGGTGTTCAAGGCCAGGTTGCATGGGGCTCTGAGCCCCCTGATCAACCTGAGGGATGGAACTGGGTGGGCTTTAAGATCCCTTCCAAGCCAAACCATTCTGTAAGTCTACGATTCTAAGACGTTTCTCTCATGGAAGACTTAATTTATAAAACATTTAGCCAGCACCGTGAGTGAGTAGAAAACATTAACTGAGTGCCTGGGAATGCCAGTGAGGTGCACCCGAAGTACCCCTTTAAGAGCAGATGTGTGAAGAGAGGTGATTTTCAGCTACAGATGCTCAACTTTGGAGTTTCTTCCCTGCAGCAGCTTGCCAGCTCCTGAAACTGGTGCTCTGCAGCTGCGCCAGCCAAGCTTTAGCTACTTCCCACAGAATGGAAGCATCTGCGATCACCTGTGTGTCAAGGTAGTGCTCGTGTGTCTCCCTCCATTTATGGCCATCTTTTGGCCAGCATCTAACATAGATACATAGAATCGTTTGGTTGGAAAAGACCTTTGAGATAATGAAGTCCAACCATATCTGATCACTACTAAATCAGATCCCTCAGCACTTCATCTGCTCATCTGTTAAATCCCTGCAGGGACTGTGACTCCACCACCTCCCTGGCAGTCTCTGTCAGTGCCTGACAACCCTTCCAAAGAAGAATTTTTCCCTAATATCCAATCTGACCCTGCCCTGGTGCAACTTGAGGCCATTTCCTCTCGTTCTGTGACTTGGGAGAAGAGGCCAACATCCATCTCACTACAACCTCCTTTCAGGCAGTTGTAGACAGGGATGAGGTCTCCCCTCAGCCTCCTCTTTTCTAGGCTAAACAACCCCAGTTCCCTCAGCTGCCCTTCATAGGACTTGTTCTTCAGCCCCTCCCCAGCTCTGTGCCTCTTCTCTGGATGCGCTTCAGCCCCTCAGTGTCGTTTTGTAGTGAGAGACCCAAGACTGAACCCAGGATTCGAGGGGTGGCCTCGTGGCCTCAGCAATGCTGAGTACAGGAGCCCAATCACTTCCTTGCTCCTTGCTTCCTTGCTGGCCACCTGTTTCACAACAGACAGAGGACCTAAAGATCGCTCCTCCGGGTATTCTGCGAGCAGTTGTTTTCTATGGAAAAAGGAAAGAGGATCTGACTGTTCTGCAGAAGCACTGTGAGCTTACACCTTACCAGAGTCAGAAACACCACTGCAGTCCCCCAAACCCCAGCAGAATTTATCAGAGATCACCCTTTCTGGACCAGTCACTCAGACATGCAGGAAAGTTGGGTCCTTCATCTCGCTGCTTCAGAACAGCCCATTCTGCTGGGGAACGCGTAATGGAGAAGCAAGTGACAGCACAGTAAGAGGAGGATTGGGGAAGGATGGCAGTAGGGAAAAGGTGTTGCTTTCCTATGAAATTGCCTAATGATTTCCTATGAAATCTTCCTAATTAAATTCATCTATGGGATACAACAAAGCAGATTAAGAGGATCTAACTGCAAAGACAGGGAGAATTTTGTAATGAAGATCATGATGAAGGTGAGACATAATTACCTCCAGAAGTTAAAACTATGAGTCAGATGCACCCCATACACCCCAAATCTTCATTCTTTTGCAGGTGACGTTGTGCCTTTTGGTCTCTTGCTGCATCTCTCAGTGAGGCACAGGTTAGAAACTCCATGGTTGCAGAGTCCCAAAATCGTGGTACGCCTCAGCTTAGAGCTTGCTTTGCGGGCTTTCTGGAGCATGGAAATGGATCGTGTTCCTAGAAATACATGGGGGAAAAAATCTGCCACAGATGATGTAAAGTCTGACTCACCCTGGTTTTAAATGGGATCTCTTTTGTAAATGCAAGAGTACCGCATGTGTAAGAGGTTACCAAGTAGGTTATGTGACACAAGGTTATTTCAGCCCTTACTCCTGGGCATTTATTCTAATTTTATAGCCATAACCCTCTCTCCACCCCAGGCTTTGAACACATCACTTGGAGATCTGCATCAGAGATCTCATCTAGTTAATCCAAATACAATAACAGCAGATAACAAGCACCGGAGGAATCCGTATATACATATTGCCAGGACTACAGGAACACCAGGATCTTGATTCCTCCTCCTGGAAAATACAAGAGGGAAAATGCAGTACTTACAAATGCACAGTTAACAATGGTCTCACTTGGGTCTGTTGAGTGGAATGAACTACGAGAATGTACACTCCAAAGAGACAACTTATTTGATAGAGAAGTCATGAACCTCTTATCTGGTCTGGCTGCTACAGAGTGCCTCAGGATGACACAGGGGACCAAAGTAGTACCTCATTGTTTTCTCAAAGCCTGTGAGTGGGTACTTGCTGTCCCTGTGTATCGAGGGCTTGCTTCTCCCTCTGCCTGAAGTCGGGGAGACTTGGGGAAGCTCCCTATGAGCTATGGCTGCACCCCAGTTTTACAGCACGAAGCCTGCTGCAAGCACACGGCTGTTGAATACACTAAAATACTGACTGCTGACAGGGAAAGAACTGGGACTGAAACCCACAAGGTTTCACCTTGGAACCCTGCCCTGAGTTACAGATCATTGCAAAGGCTGAAGTATTTCCCTTTTTCACATATGTCTCACTTCCCCAAGCTGGGTGACAGCAGTGCCTGCGACGGGGGACTAAAGCCATGTTACTCCTCATAAAATCCTGAAGAGACCACAGCACGCACTCTGCTTATTCACACGCACTCCACTGTTCTTGTGGTGAAACACTAAGCTTCCATCTGCCAGCAGAGATCACACTGGTAGCTCCCAAGCCCACTTCAGGAGCTAGAACTGGAAGTACAAGCTCTGCCACAAACCTTGGTGATTAAGCGACCCTCATCAGGTCACTTACCTCCTGATAAGAGCACTTCACCTGCCTGTGAGATGTCACATACTGTAATAATGAGAAGCTTATAAGCAGATGAATTGAAGATAAACCCGAGCTAATATAAGGTCTTCAACAGAGAAGCTGTCTGCAGGTCTATACAGGATCCAATCCTAAGTAAACAAATCTTCAATTATGAGGCACATCTATTTGTGCTGCTGTTAAGATTGTATGCGTATGCAGGATTTGGATTAGATATATTTCAAGCAAATTGAAATAAACATCTTCTAAGTATCGTGATAAAAATGGGGTTTTGGCATCCAATTATGCATTGCATGTCTTCTGTGTGTATTTGAGGACCAGATCCACTTTCTGAACAATCTCAGTTAAAAGAATGGAACTTGACAAAAAGTGAACAGAAGATTGTCCAGCGATGGGCAGAAAGAGCTAGAACTGGGCAAGACGAGAAAAAACACAGTTAAAACACAAAGATGAGTAGACAAAATGCAGAGGGGGAGAAAAGCACACAGGCAGCCAGCAAGATAGTCAGAGGAAGACAGAAAATCCATCCTGCCATGGAGATCACCTCTTGACAGTCCTGACAAAAAGCACTACCCACTGAAAAGCTGATCAAAGCATTCTGAAGAAGCAAGAATGATGAAGAGCAGCCAAATCATCTGGCACGAGTTGGAAATCTACCCTTTTTAAAAAAAAAAAAGAGAACAGAGGCTTTGTACCACCTCGACTTTCACAAGAATGTCTTGTTTCTCTAGAACTTTCCAATGCAGTGGACATGCCTCTCTGGGTTTTTTTTTCATATTGATGCAAGTCAAGAATTGTAAAGGCAGCAAAGTGTTTACGCCCACCAGACCTCCAACTGGTTCCAAAATGGGCCTATGCTGAGTTACAGCAACCTGGAGTCTGGTGGCAAAACCAGGGAAGGAAAAACCCAGACAACCATATCAAATTGCGTTGGGTCTTTGATGCCATAAAAAAGAACAGAGCATTCCCACTTGAACTCAGTGGTGTTTCTACCTTTTTCACTATGCATCAAGTACAGCATGGGGAGTGGGGATGGGGGAAAGAGATGGGCAAAACCTAAGGGGGCTACAGCTTCCTCCCTCTCACGAATGCCATGTAATGTAACCCTGGACACCTGCCCTTTGCCAGTTTTAAACTACTTTTGATTCTGTGGAAACATCGGAAAATCTTCATCAAAGTAGAAGTTTCTCACTACTTTTTTTTTTGCCTGTTTCTTTTTATCTCTGCTATATCTGTCTCCTGCAGGATTCCTGAAAGCTCTGCCCCTGCTCCCTGCCCCCCAGCATTGGCTGGTGTTCAGCAGAAGCCAGACGTGTGCTTTGCTGAATCAAATCTAATTAAGTTATTCAGAGGATTTACTAGATTACACCTTGCTGTCTACAGCTGCTTACTTCTTCACTGGATCCTCCTCCATTAGAAATCAGGCAGCTCCTCCTCCTCTCTGCTCACATTGCCCAGAGAAGCTTTTCTGACATGCGCAGGAAGCGCATGTCTGGTTGTTTTGGTCACCAAAAATATCAGATCAGTCCCTTCGAATGGCTGGGATGTCTACGTACGACTGACAAATCCAGCTTGATCTCAACTGATGCTATAAGAAGCCATTTGCCTTGCAGAAATGCTAAGATTTGTTGGGATTTTCCTGTCCAGTTTAATTAATCAAGAATATTGTTCAATAGATGTACAGAGTTGGGGATCCTCCACAAGTCTTGAGGGAGCCAGATTCATCAAGGGCAAGGACAATCCCAGTTCTGGCTGCTGAGGAAAAGAGGAAGGAGGGCTGCCCCGAGGACAAGTGCCGCAGGGTAGGGCAAGTGCAGCAGCGTAGGGCAAGTGCAGCAGCGTACGCCAAGGCTTGGCCAACCTGCTGTTTGACCCTTCCAGTTGCCTTTGAAAGCAGTGCTTAATTCCCCCATGTGTGGCTGGTACTCTGCGGAGGGAGATTATGAACAACTGAAGAATTTCAAAGAGAGAATCTGTCTAACTCAGGTAATTGCCTCTGTGCTATATTTTGAATTGAACAACCCAATTTTACAGCAGTGACTTAATGGAATGTATTGCTTTAATGACCTCCTAAAAATGACTCCACCCTGCAGAACTGTACTTGTGTTATAGATGAGTCAGAGATTTCCCAGTAGAAAGAAGTTTTAAAGGCCAAAAAATAAATAAATGCCATAAACTCATTAGAGAAAATGCTGCTAATTGGGTCCGCCCCAGGAAGTACATTTCATCCTTTCTGGACACAACTTTTGCCTCCTCCCTGGAGGTGTTCAAGGCCAGGTTGGATGGGGCCTCGAGCAGCCTGGTCTGGTGGGAGGTGTCCCTGCACGTGGCAGGGGTGTTGGAACAGGATGATCTTTGAGATCCCTTCTGACCCGAACTATTCTATGATTCAATAAAGCTTTCCCCACTCCCAGCATCCCCAAAACACATGCAGCAGTGAACAAAGAATATGGACGTATCACTGAATCTTTTTGATGCTGGATAAGCAGAGCTCAGCTCGATAGTCAGAAATAGCTCAAAATTGGCCCCAGACTTCCTGGGTTAGAAATTTGTCATTTCAATGTGCCACTACAGTGAAGCGTAGATTTCTCCCACTTCCTGCAGAAGTCACAATCAAACAACCTCCTCTCGTCATTGAAAAAGTTATATCCAGAAGTTGGCTGGGTTTATTTTATACCTCTTCAAGTATAAACCTCCCCTCATTCTCAGTATTATCAGTTTCTGGGCACTGGCTTAAGAAAAATGCCTGTAGGAACATGCTCGGTTCTTAGGAGCACTGGCCCAAGGCGTATGGCAACGGGACAGACATCTCACAGGCTTCCACAAGAAAAATACTCTCAACCACAAAGAAAGAAATGCGTGGAGTTGCAATACAGGCATCTGGCAATGCTAATGGCACTTCTCAGGTGGCACTTTGTCCTCAGCCATTGCTGCATGAAACACTACAGACCAGAGCACTTAGAGGAATTAATACAGTTCTACTCAAGTGTTTATTTTTCCCCTCATACCCAGTTAGGTACAACATAACCTGTTTTTCTAGAGGAATGGACAATGAGGAAACACTGACAATGCTGTGCTAAGAAGCACCAAACCCCTTCAGTTGTGAGCAGGGGCTCTCACACTCCAGGCTTTATCTGTGCTAAAGAAAATACCCATCATGAGTGGGTGTCAGCCAGAGGCGCAGGCGAGCAAGGGCTCAACACAGAATCATAGAATCTCATGGTTAGAAAAGACCTTTGAGATCATCGAATCCAATGGTACCTGTCCACTGCTGAACCAGATCCCTCAGCACTTCATATGCCCATCTTTTGAATCTCTTCAGGGATGGGGACCCCACCACCTCCCTGGGCAGCCTCTGCCAGTGCCTCAGAACCCTTTTGGTGAAGACATTTTTTCCAATGTCTAATCTGAACCTGCCCTGGCACAATGTGAGGCCGTTAACATGAGCTCGGTGGCAGGACAGTGAACAGCGAATGTTCAACAGCCTTTCACACACGGGAAAGAAAATTGTGCTTGGAGTTTGGAGATGCGTCCTTCCCATGACTTTTCCTCTGCACTGTTAGTAAGATAATTACCAGGTGACACAATTTTAGATGTGTGCCATCTTTGCTTCTGGTGTAACTGTATATGTGAGTAGAGTTACAGCTGGAATGGATTTGGGCCAGTGTGTTTTCCGTTTTAATATCCATGCATTTTGCAACACAAAGACAGTGTCTGAATCTGCTACAGCTACATAAATTTAAAGGTCCTCAAAGATCAAGCCCTCACGAGATAGTGTGATGCCAGTGAAGGCACACAAGTTCATCCTGGCTGAAGATTTAGCACCCTTGTAATCCAGCATCCTCCTGTAATGTTACAGTCTCTCTGGGTACCGTTACTTTGGTCGGGACCACATAAGCATCCAGTGTTGGATTTTTCAAGATACCAGACAACACAAACCCATCTTCTTAAGATTAAAAATAGAGCTCTTAATCTGATTTGATTTCCTCCACCCGCTAGAAACCAGAGAGCGTGAATACAAGGAGATGCAGAGACACTGACTGTTAGAAATGATAGGACTCACCAGGATACTTAGTTCTTTCTAAAGGGATTTCTGTTTGTTGGTTGGTTTGTTTTTACAGTGCTACTTTTGAGCATAGCTTTGAAAATGAATTGTTTGTAATAGCTATGTATTTTTACATCACAGACATAGTTTTGCCTTAGGCAGGACTCTTCTTCTGTGGCTAAAGGAGCAAAGCTGAGTTCCTTTGCCTCGCTTGTAACAGATGCCAGGGATATTGCTTTTTAAAGAATTTTAAATAGAAGCTGGTGGACTGGAGGACCCTGGATCACACTCTCAAATCTTCCATACTGCCTTACAAAAGCTAAGCAGTTAGGTGCAATGACTCACTTGCACTGACATTTTTGGGAGAGAATGATGCCTTTTATAATAACATTGATATTCCTTCATTGATGTCTCAACACTGGCTAATTTAGAAAAGAAACCTGTAGTGCAAGGTTGAAAGGTCGCAGGCCAGCAAAGAACTCATGAGATCATGGGACCATGAAAGAGTCTCTGGCTTTAAAATAAAATCACCTTTTTTCTTTGTGTTGCTTTTTTTTAAGGAACAGGCAAACTTTTCTGAAAGGCCAGGAATTTAATCTGAACTCTCCTTTCACACACTGTACAAATAAAAACTGCACTGCAGAACTACTTGGGGGGTTCAGTAGAGTTATATCCAGAGGTCACTTTAATATCTGTTGAGCAGAGAGAGAGAAGGAGAAGAAAAGGAGAAGGAGAAGAAAGAAGGACACATATTTGCTTTTAGAAAGCCGCCAGACCTCTTTATGCTCAGATGATACAGTTGTTAAACCAACACCCTCTCTTAGATTGTTCTCCCCACAGTCTGCAATGCCTCTGCAGTCCAGTGAGTGTGAAAATAAATTATGAAATGTTGGATTATTTGTGGCTGCTGTGTTCTGCTCTGTCAACATTGGTTTTTTTCCTTTTCCCAATCTCCTGATTTTTCCTTCTCAGAGCTAAAAGGAAAGCTTACTATATAATAAATTTAATTCCATGGTGTTCTCTAGGCTATTTGTACCCTCAACAGATTTTAACACAGATTCAGGTTTGAGACCAAAATTAGATGTATGTAAAATAATTACCATCTGATGGAGACTATTTTTCAGATTTGAAATGAAACAGAGGGTCTGTTCCTTTATAAAGGAATCCAAAAATGTTAATGTTGAATTTAGAAATGGATTTGCAAAAACACAAGAGGGCTAATGTGCTGTTCCCTCTTCCCTCCAGTGCAGCAGCAGCTAGCAAATATTATTTGTTGATGCAATATATATAAACCATATATCTTTAGTGTGAGGATTTGTTATTAAACCAAAGCAATTAGGCTCCAAGTGCCTTCATAACTATAGCTGCTCAAACTGAAAAAGACAAAGTGCTTTCCTAATGGAACATGCAATTGATAAGAGAAGAAATTATTTTTTCATAGCTTATGTCTTCAAGTATTTGAGAAAATAAAGACTATAGCTTACAGCGAAGCACTGTACTTAAGTCTTGCTGTCCTCCCAGATTTTTATAATAAAATGATTCATTTCTGTGCTTTCTTGCCTGTCATTTTTGCCACATTAAGAAAGTTCATAAACTCTAAAGTAACCCAGTATAAGGCACGTGTAAAGCTTACTGACCCGTGAGAAGAATTTACTTTTGGGGCATATTCCAAAAGAACTGCTGGAAACTGCATGCGTTTACTTAACCGAGCAAGGACTTGTGCTGGGCACCAATGCATCCACAGAGTTCTCTGCTTAGAAAGAGACTGATCCAGTCTTAGAGGAGAGCGCTATTTGCAGTCTCTGCCTGTCTGACCTTCCTAGCTCCAGCCTGATGGAAACAGGAGACGCTTTGCTGACTCTCTTGACACACAAACACACAATTGCCTCAGTTAAAAAGCTCATAAAGTACTTGCTGTAAGAAATTGTAACCTGCCTTCCACTGTGACATCCCGTTGCAGGTTAAACCTGGCAAGTAGCTAAGCACCACACCACTGCAAAACCAGTTCACAGCCATTAGTACTTACGCTTTTTGCAGGGAGAATTCTCTAATCCATTTCTTTGAAAGTCAAAATAGGGTTCAAGGCTCTTTTAGCATGTCCTTCTCACAGTGCCCCCCTCCTGTATTTCAGAGTTATTTCAGTTATTTACTTACATGAATCATAGAATCATGGAATGGGTTGGGTTGGAAGGGACCTCAAAGCCCATCCAGTCCCACCCTGCCATGGGCAGGGACACCTCCCACTGGATCAGGGGGCTCCAAGCCCCATCCATCCTGGCCTTGAACACCTCCAGGGATGGGGCAGCCACCACTTCCTGGGCCTTCCCTGAAAAGTCTTGCAAAAATATTAACCCCAAACCATTTCAGCCCATGCATTATCCATTATGAGAATAATTCTACAAGATCTCCATTCTCACTGCTATGGTCCTCCACAATGTGAATTATTGTGCTGATGACCCTGCAGTGAGCCCATGAGCCCTCACACATGCCGTGGGCTCTGTTAGAGAGTCTGTGTCACTAACATCTATGTTGCTGGCGTCAGCCTGACAGCTCAAGTTCGATTACAAAACCTAAGGATCAGAATTTAGTTGTTCACTTCACATCTGCTTTTGCTCCCATGTCCTCATGGCAGACAAAGTTGACCTGTCTAAGGTCAATGCCATTAGCCCAATGGGTGAAAACACCATGCAGTGTGTCCACCATGGCCTTCTTGGGTATCGAAAGACAGAAGTGTCTTTAAGTCCTTATAAATTATACCAACATACTGTCTAACCTTCCTAAGTAGGCTTAGATAATTCCCTCCCTCCTCCCATTTCTCATTTTCCACAACTCACAAATGTCTGTTTCACACAAACAAGAAAAATGAGCTGGCAAGCACCCTGCCCATAACTCAATTTTAAGGCAGAGCAATACAATTTCCCCAAATATTTCCTTCCTAATGTTTTGTGAAATGAATAGTTCAAAACTATCTATTGAGAAGGAACTGAAAATCCTCCAAAAAGTAGCATAATAAATGTACTCCTCGCTTTTCAAGAGATGCTGCAAAGCCCGCAAGAGAAAGTCCCGGTTTTCTCTGTTTATGGGCTTTGATTAAGCGTTCTGTTCATATGGATTTGGGAGTTTTTATGTCGTCCTTTTAACTGTTGCTTTTGTAGATGAAAAGCAAAATTAGAGATATCCAAATGCAGAGAAGAACTGCAAAATTATCTTTGTTGGCTCAGTAGGGATAGCTGGAATCTCTTTTCTCAGACAAACTTCCCTTAACATCAATGGGAATTTTTCATAGCTATTAAGCACAGATATCGCTCTTGGCTGGAGAGAGGCACAGACTGCTGGAAGCTCAGAGGGTGGCATTGTGGAAGCACTGCTGTATGCTCTTCCCTAAGTATCCCTAATAGCCATTGTCAGAGGCAGCCCTTTGGGCTGACCTGCTCTCTTGTACACTTTACAGAGTCTGAATTTATTCTGCTGCTTCCCCTGCCCGCCGGTTTCATTCTTTGCTTAGCCAGAGCAGCTGCCCTTAGGATGCTCTCCTCCTGCTTAGGCAGATTGCTGCCTTTCTAGTGCAGTCCGGGAGCACGAGGCACAGAAGAGGAACTGATCTCACATCTTCCGAAGGACAATCATAACAATCATAACTGAAGTGGATGAGGTTTCACTTGCCTGATTTTATATTCAGCTCAGCAGTGACCCACTGCCATGAAGAGGTTGTGTTTTTATGCAATAATCAAGCAAGCCAGGAACTCACCTTAGAACTTGCTACGCAGGCCTGCTTGTAGCCATAGCTCTGGCTCAATGATTCATCAATTCATTTGATTGACAGGGTTGATAGAAGGTCTTAAGGGCCCTCCTGAGAATCAAAATCAAAAGAAAATAAATCCAGATATGAAGAAGCTCTATATCTTTGTAAAGCTTCTCTTAGTTAGGAACTAAGCTCACCTACTTTTAATTTCATATGACGAGAAAGTACGGACTTACCTTAGTAAGAACATGGCAAATATTAATTAAGTACTAGAAACTAAAAAGAATGATGATAGCTAGCAGGGAGGATAAGTCTGAGAGACTGGGGTTTAGACTGTATGAGGCTGAAAAAATAATAACCAGAAAGCATGGAAATCAAAAGTAGTACTTTTTAATTAGCCAATATTGAAAGGAGCAGGTTAATGAGAAATGTCCACTTTTCGCCTATGAAAACAGAGACAACTCCTTTTTAGGATCTGGATCTGTTGGAGTGAGTCCAGAAGAGGCCATGTAGATGGTCAGAGGGCTGGAGCCCCTCTGCTGTGAGGACAGGCTGAGAGAGCTGGGGTTGTTCAACCTGGAGAAGAGAAGACTCTGGGGAGACTGCATAGCAGCCTCCCAGTACTGAAAGGGGCTTCAGGAATGCTGGGGGGGAGGGCCTTTATCAGGAAGAGCAGAAATAGGACAAAGGGAAAGGGTTTTAAGCTGAAAGAAGGGAGATTGAGATGTGCTATTAGGAAGAAATGTTTTCCTGTGAGGGAGGGGAGGCCCAGGTTGCCCAGGGAAGTGGTGGCTGCCCCATCCCTGGAGGTGTTCAAGGCCAGGTTGCATGGGGCTTGAAGCCCCCTGATTCAGTGGGAGGTGTCCCTCCCTGTGGCAGGGAGTGGCACTGGATGGGCTTTGAGGTCCCTTCCAACCCAAACCATTCTGTGCTTCTATGATTCCTAGAATTAAATGTCCAATCCTTCTGTAAACGGCCCTGTTAGGGTCAGTTTCTAACAGCATCACGATGTTAGATCACTTAGTCTATTATATGCAAGCATAGGATCGTGCCTTACTGTGCTGAAGGGTGTCCCCTAAGCCGTGTGACATTTGCAAACCTGTGGATTTAAGGTGACCTCACGGAGCTGGAAAACCCATTTATAAGAAACTCTCCCACAGAAAAAGTCGAAATCCTATCATTGTTCATACTCTGGCAGAATTTCAGGGGGGACACCTGAGTGACTGACTGTATCCGTGGCTTCCTTTCCAGCTGGGCTAAAGCCGTTAAGAGTGACTGAGGATCTGCATCACGCTTCTGGTTTCAGGCAGAAACCTGTATTATTAGGAGGACAGAGACAAACAAACTATAAATAAAACTGCATAAGGGCTTTACAAATCAATGTTTCAAAAATTTAACTTTTCATCAGTCTGTCTGCTGCTCTGCTCGCTGTGATGCCACTTTATCTCAGCAGAGACACAGGCAGCCTGTATTCTTTTAACCTCAGCAGGCTGTCAATGGTCTTTGATATAGCAGCTGTCTCATAGCTACCACTAGATTTCAATTAAACTAGGCTATACTTAGGGTGAAAATAAGGCTATTTTAAACTGCCGTATCTGCCAACTTTTATTCACTCTCAGCAGCAGTTATTTTATTTGATGTTCCTGGTTTTAAGCTGTGCCATCCATAAAATTAAAAAGATACCAGAAAGTGTGATGTATTTTACATTCATATCACCCAAAATCTATCATTAAAAGCAGCACTTCTCCAGAGATGAGCATGCTTAAAGATGATAAATAATAAAATGCTCTCTACTCATAGCCAAGGTTGCTAGTGCTGACTTGCTGTGGTGGGGCAGAACAAATGATTCTCCGGTGCAAAGGACGATTAAACTCCATAGATTTTTCGCCGATCACAGGGGTCTGCTGTTAACGATGTTAATTCTTCCGTGGAAAGAAATGGCACATTGGGTGTCAGTGGAACACTTTTGTGTTGTCCAATGTAACGCACTTGTCTTAGTGACGGATATTTGATTAGGGGTAAAATAGTTAATGTTTCCTGGTGTTTTCACTTCAGATTGTCATCCTTTTCCTCCTTCTCTCTCAGTATCACGTTGTTCACATTTCATCAGCAGATAAGGCCTGCAAGCCACAGTAATGGACTGACCGCAACCCCCGTTCCCCGTTGTTATCGTGGGGCACACCCTCCAAAACACTGTCACACTCAACCTGCAGTCAGCGTGGCCCACTAACAGTCACAAAAACTCTGTTATATGTGTGCATACACCTGAATGTCTGCCCACCCACACACACGATATGGCGCTCGCCTGGCATTAAGGGCACATCTCTGTTCTAAAAGGTGTGAAGAACCTGTGCAAAACTGTGTGAAACTGATGGTGCACATTTTTATGTGAACAACAAAGAAAATCCTGTTTGAGTCATCTAACATTTAATAGGCTACGAACACAGCTAAGACACAAGATAACTCTCATGCAAAAGCCTGCTCATCAACAGTCTATAATTACACTTGCTGCCTTTTGGTTGACTTTATTAATTGCAAAAGCTGTTTTTCCTGTGAGGAAGCCTATCGGAGAGTGAATTAAAACAAGCATGATCATATCCTGACATGCACAAAATGCTGGTTGTCTCACTTGCTTTATATGCCAAGTGCTTACTCTTGCAAGGTATTTGGAGCTGTCAATGCCAGCTGAACTCAGCAAGACAGAGAGGTGCTCAGCACATCTTAAAAAACCCTTTGAACTGGAAGCAGGACTCAGATACATTTGATGTTTGCCAATAAAATGTACCGTGGGAACAGTGGCAATTACAGAGGAACTATTCGTGCAAGCATTACTGGAACTCCGTATCATCCTTCAGAGAAAGGACGCTGGCAAGACAGAGCGAGGCAGCGGCAAGAGAGCTACCACTGTGGCTTGAAGACTGCAAACCTACCTGGTACTGAGAGACCAAATGCAGTGTACACCTTTAGCTTATTATGTGCAAAATAAAACATGAAAGCAGCACCATTTAAAGGGTCAAACCGAGACACTCAAAAATAATGCCATGCTGGTTGCACCTATAACCTCAGCAACGCGTTCTGCCACAGCGTTTAGCTATGTGTGTGGGGGTGTATTAATAATCTGCTTCAGCTGGGGCATGAAAAGGACAGTCCATACGCATTGGGTAGTCATTCAGCATTTTGGTTTAACCTTGATCTCCTCAGCAAAGCCCCAAGCATTGCCTTGTTTGCTGTCCTTTAATCAGACCCAGCTTTGAAGGCAGAACAATTAGGTTTTATTTATTTATTTATTTATTTTAAATGGCAAGAAGGTATCACAGCACTTCAGAACATCACAGAATTTATTTCCGCAACAGAGATCCACCTTTCCAAATGCTTGTCAAGGCTGCTTCTTTTTTTTTTTTTTGCATATATAATCCATTAAAAACAAAGAAATCAGAAGATATGGTTCCCTCTGTTTATTCTTGTACAGGATTGAATAATTTTGGTGAAACTCCTTCTCCAAAAAACCCCAAACCCCAAACAAACCAAAACCCAAAGCCATAAGCAGTCATGTAGCTTGGAAAATAACCCTGATTGGAAAAGTCAACCAAACTGGTTCCAGTTTGGCAAAGTGCTAAGCAGCTGGAAAGAAAAGGGTCCTGCAGTGAGAAGCATCAAACTACAACTCTCTATCCCCAAGACCGTTAAAGAGTGGGTTTAGCACTAAGTGGAGAGGGAATTTCTCAAAGCAGACATCTTCATTACCTGGCAGAGAAAGGCATAACAAAAATCCTTTGAATGGGAACAATTGAGAAGAGATGAGATACTTCTTTTTTTAACCACCAGGGAACTAGATATGAGAGCAGCCCATTCAGAGATGTGTTACAATTTTCATTTTTTAAAGTCTTAAAATCCCTAGCAGACATACATCTAAAAATACATGGGTTCTAACAGATGCTGGGACATCAATGCCAGACTCTCGCGGCACAGTGGCCAGAGCTGTGTAGGATGGTGGGCTACAGAATCCCTCCTGTCCCCAATTGCTTCTGTTTCCAAGGGAACTCACTGCACAACCACCACTGTCTTTTCAGGTAGGCACTGCATGAGATTTTCTTTCTGAAATGCATGGCTACTGCTTTCTGAGTAATCAGAGGGCTTCTAACTTTTTTCCCCCTTTTAATATGCACCAAACCTCTCCTCTTAGTAGGAGCAAAACCGTACCAGTGGCTGATCCACACAAGAAATGGGTGCAGCAGAAGGTTGCCAAGTGAGGTTTCAGAACAGTTACAGCGAGTATGAGGTCAGTACGCGCTTAAATAATGTAGTCAAAATTCACTCCCTGCTTCCCAAAATTTTGTTCATGTCTCTGTAATCAGAGCCAGACACTCAGCAGCTATAATGCAAAACCTCACAGCTTCCCACGGTTTCTCGTCTAGTCCGGACCAGTACAGCTGGCTGAAAGCTCATGGTCTGTCCCTTGGCCCTATTACTGTCATTTCCGCCTCTTCCTGCTGCTGCAGTTCAGCACCATCTCGATATTTCACCTTTTCAAATATTCACTTATTTGTAAATACAAAAATATTTACAGATTCTTCACATTCTGCTATAATTTAAAATAATTCCTGATGTCTCGGAGCTTGTGCAGTTTTTCACTACACACCTAATGTATCTCTAATTCTTTGCTGCTTGTTCGGTGCTCTTGAGCTCCAAGGCCTTCATGTTTTTTCAACCACTCCTTCTCAATTTATTCCACCTCTGATCCCTGTGTGCCAGTTGCCAATTTTCCCTCTTGCTCCTTATTGTGAAGCTGACAAGGAGCATAGCAAAACTGACACAGCGAGGCACAGAGATCCTGCGGAAATGGCTGGAAATTGACAAGTGACAGCAGAACAAGTGGCAGTGACCAAGTTTTGACCCTGAGAGCTGATTTCACATTTAATGTTCCTTAAGATGATGTAGGAATAAACAGATATTTTGGATTTACTCCTTTTCGTGATCTCTGTTATAGAAATGCGACTCATTTACACCCATTGCTCAGAGGAATCTCAGTTTTGCTGGGATTATTTGATAGACCGTAGATTTGTTTTTATTTCCTAAAGCTGGAGAACAGATATATGAGGGGTGGGACTTAAACGAAGGCCAGTGGGCCTGAGAAAATCTGACTGGATGTGGTGGTGATGAGGAACTACGCAGAAGCAGTGGAAGATCAGTTTTGCTGGCCCATTGGAGGCTCGTTAGTGTGCCAGGAAGAGTTTGAGGCTTTGGCTCCAAGCCCCAGCACCTGCCCCATCGGCACCGTAGTCTGTCAGAGCGGCAGGGCTGGAGGCTCACTGGCAGCTCCCTCAGCACAGAGGAATCTGACTACAGAAGGAGCTCAGGATGCAGGCTCCCCATGCTCTTACCTGTCTCAGGACACCTGGACAAATGCAGAGAGGTCTTTTTTTTTGTCACTGGATATAAATAGTAGCCACCCACTGTAAGCGCTGTCTTTGTTCTTCCCTACCCCAGCCAAACACATAACACTTGCGCAGCAGTCTGACCTTAAATCTCAGTTCACCCCCAAATCCCAAGGGAGAGGGAGCTCTGTGAGGACTCTGCAAGATGGGTCATGAAATTAGCATTTTTGTCTCATTAGCTTTTGAAAGCAGCACTTACAGCACAAGGCACTTGGCCCGGTGATGCACCTACATATGCACAGCGTGCATGTACCAAACCCATTAGAGCACCACGTCTGCCAAGAGAATGTTTTACACCTACTGTTCCAGGATATGCTGTGTGAATAAAGAGATAAGTCATTCTCGCTCCTTTAGCAGATGGAGCCACTACCGGTCCCACTCCAGTGCTGTAGGACCCACAGGTGAGTTTGGGGATAACATGGGAACCGAGGGGACAGCAACAGCTGCCCAAGAGCACTGGCGGGGGTGAGGAGAGATAGGCAGCAAGACAAAAGGAACATAGAGTGCAACAGCAGTAGTTTTGGTGTGAAAAAGACGAACGGGGGTGCTATCTAGAAGGCTAGAGTAATGAATCATAGAATCATGGAATTAGCCAAGTTGGAAGGGACCCAAAAGGATCACCGAGTCCAACTCCTGTCCCCGCACAGGACAACCTCAACATTCACACCGTGTGACTGAGGGCGTTGGCCAAATGCTTCTTGAATGCTGGCGGACTTGGTGCCGTGACTGCTTCCCTGGGAGCTGTTCCCGTGCTCCACCACTCCCTCCAATCTAACCCTCCCCTGGAACATCTTCCTGCTATTCGCTCTAGTCCTATCATAGGTTGCAAGAGAGAACAGATCAGCACCTGTTTCACCTCCCTCCCTTGTGAGAAGGCAGCAAACAGTTATGAGGTCCCCTCTCGGTCTCCTCTTCTCCAGGCTGAACAGACCCAGTGACTTCAGCCGCTCCTCATATGACTTCCCCTCTAGACCGTTCACCAGCTTTGTGCCCTCTGGACACTCTCCAGTGGTTTTATGTGGCACTCAGCTGAAGAACAGCTGTGAGAAGTTTAACTCTTATGACACCAAGTTGTGCACATACATTTCCATGTGCTCTGTGCTCGGAATGCACGTCTGCACAAACACCATACACGGACGTGGAGACTGATGCAAAGACAGAATACTGCAAGCTATGCTTGCATTAGCCCTAAAAGTGTAAGCACAAGCTTCCAAAATGAATGTCCAGTTTATAAAACTCTTTCATTTGGACATTAATTTGGCAATAACGACTATGGAGAAGAGATTTTGTGTCAGCTTGTAAAGCTATCGGCACCTCTGCTGGCTCAGTCTGGATTCCTGTGGTGCGGGGATGGAGCCTAAATGAATGGCAGCGTGCTGCGATCGGACTCACCGCCTATGTGTTGATATTGCGCATATGTTCGTTTCTGTTGTCACAGTGTATTGAACTGGCTTAACTGCGTAGTCCACTCTCGCTTTGCATGGGGATCACTCCCTCCAGATTCTCTGTGCGCACCTGCAACATCAGAAGGACAGCTGGTAGCTAATGTTCCCAACATAGCCCTGCCTTCCACAGGAGGGCCCTTCCAATCTTGCCTTCTCTAAGATTGTGTAAGAAAGAGAAGGATTAAGACTTAAAGTTATTTTAGGGGTAAAATGTGGAGTGTGCGCAGTTCTGGATAATTCTGGTGTAAAAAAAGACCCAGTTACCTTGTTCTGATAATGCTGACGTTTCTAAACAGTTACAAAATTTGATTAACACATCTAATAGGACAGACAGTACCTAACAGCTGTCAGTAATTATTTAGCCTCTGGCTGGCTTGCTTGCTTATCCTGAAAAGATGAAAGAAGCTACAAATGTACTTCATGCTGGAGACAAGGAACTGAATGAGATTACTGGCCCTTGTGAGAGTGAACACTTCACCAATAAAAATTACATGGGAGATCTCAACTCTTATTTCTTGAGCAAAAGGAAGTCACGATTCTTTACAAACTTAATATTTCACAGATGCCAAGATTCTTGGTCTTGGGAAGAGCTGTGGGACCTAGTTAGCATCACAGAAACTCTGTTCCCCAGTCATAGGTACTATCTGTGCTGCAGTATGTGATCACTGGGCATGAATGTGCGTGTTTTGCCATTAGATGGAGAAACACCATTCACAGGAGCTGACTATGCTTAACAGTTTCTTCAGTTATGGTCTAGAGAACAGAAGTTACTCTCAGGAACCAATCTGCATTGTTTTGCATGGTGGATATCTGTTACTAATCTGATGGTAGCATTTGGGTCTGTCTATACAGCAGTTTTACTACTACTCTGATTTTTAGGAGTAAGATTGCCACTACTACAAGGTTACTTCTAAAGGTTGTGCTATGCTGAATCCCTATACGCTGAGGGAGATTTATGCCAAGATTTTGGGCCAGACAGTGAGAAATACTGTATTCTCCCTACAGCCAGGAGAAGCCAGAACAGAGACGAGACGTGAAAATGGATGGAAAACAGTCAGCAGGGAATCTAAATGATTAATGGATAGATAGCTGTGCCAGGCAGCACTGTACTAAAGGTTAAGCCTGGTTTTGAACAAGAGACTATACATTTAAAGAACCTCCCTCTACTTAAAGCTGATTACAGAGATACACAAAGTCGGTGGATTGCCTTTTGATTACATCTAGGAGACTGCAAACGTCCCAGAGGCAGGGGCTTTCCTCTTCTAAGTATTAGCACAGCACACGGGACTGTAAGAACTATCTTTGTTGGGAACTCGAGACTATAATGAAACACAAACAACAGTTACCGAAAGGTAGCTGCTCAGCGCCCGTGTTACCTTAGGCAAGCGTGGTGTTTTATATTAATTGAAAAGTGACATTGAAAACAGGTGAATTAACCCACTCTTTGAGGTGGATATTCCACACTGCACCGTGCTTCAAGGAGGCTGTGAGCAAAACATATTTCTTGGTCATGTACACACCAAATTTTGACATCAGAATACAATGGTATATAATATAATATAATATAATATAATATAATATAATATAATATAATATAATATAATATAATATAATATAACTGACTGGCTTGAGAGTACTTCTTTCTAAATGGGCTGAACCCCCTACAGTTAAAAGTTACAGCTGAAATTTTAAAACTCAACAAGTAAATTCAAGTTACAGTGAATAACTGGAAGACTAGAGCTGGTAGGAAATCGCCTTCCCTGGCTTCTTGTCATCCTCTCTTTCATTGTTTCCCTCTTAGTAATACCATGAATGGTGGGTGAGTGATCTGGGTTTCAGGTGTGTGTAATATGTAGCACTGTAGGAATTGTAATTTAGCATTAATTAGCATCCACTTTAGATAAAGTTAATGGCCAAGATAGTTGTCCATTAAACAAATGAAACTCCAAATTAGAGTCTAATTGTCAAAGGAAGTGTCTAAAGAACATCTGACAGTTTTTACAAGTCTTTCCTTAATTCAGATTAAAACTTAACGCAGCATCCAGCCACAGCACAAGAGTTGTTTTGGGGGGGGGTGTTTTATAGTTTACATAGAGCAAAGTTAAATAGATGGATTTTCTTTGAATTTCAAATCTCCCAAGGAAATGAATGCTAGCTGGTCTTAGCAAAATGATGCTGTATTTGTGGGATACTAAGTAAGAAGCCCCAAATCAAAACAGTTTTCCCCTCTGTTTAAATAGAAAGTTGGTGCATATCGAACTCTGTCATCAGCTATTATTCAAATTGAAATAGGTCAGGTCCCTGAACACCTGTAAATTAGTCTGGAAATTCCCTCAATTAATGAAACCCTGCCTGCCTGAATTTATCCTGCCTTCCCCATAACACTTGGACAATCATAGCTATAGCATGTAAAATTAATCTCGTTCTGTGGAAGGGCATTTTGATTGCGCTCTGACCCTTGAGAACAAGGTTAATACTTGTTCATTCTCCTCCACATTTTGCTCAGCAGTCATCCAACTCCTGCAGTCCATACCAGCAGGGTAACTGGAGTAGTTCCCTGCTATTCATGTCCTCAAACAAGATGCTTACAGTGGTTTAAAGAAAAAAAACAACAGTGTAAACCAGTGTCTTATTTTCATACTGCCTCTATAGTGACACAGCAAGTTTCATATTTAATTTACTCTGAAAAATTACTCTTTTCTTGAAAAGTCTTTCCGTTGCTTAAAGCTGTCAGTTGTTCTGTCCCCTCCTTCCCTTTCCAATGGCTGCTGCATAAGGTTTGCTCCAGAGCCCTCTGCTGTGCTCCCGTTGCCCCGGGCATTGATAGGTGATTCCAACTGAGCAGGTCACAGATTCATAGAATCATAGAAACATAAGGTTGGAAGAGACCTCCGAGATCATCGAGTCCAGTAGTACCGGTCTCCCTACTAAACCCTGTCCCTAGGGATGTTAACTTTTTCAGGAGTTTACTTCAGATTTCTCACAAGGTTTAACTTTGCTGCTCTGGGTATGAGGAGTTGGGCCACTCCTGCTCTGGGAAGTCAATACCAGAGGGATGGAGCAGAGCAGCGAGGGGACAGGAGGCACTAGTGACCCGGGCACTGCAGAGGGAACGAGGGCAGAGGGGATGAGAGCAGAGGGGACGAGGGCAGAGGGGCCAGGACTGCTGGGCTGTCACAGAATCACAGAGTGACCTGAGCTGGAAGGGACCTAAGGATCATCGAGCCCAACTCCTGTTCCTGCACAGGACACCGCAACACTCACACCGTGTGCCTGAGGGCACTGGCCAAACGGTTCTGGAATATTGTCAGCCTTGGGGCCGTGACTGCTTCCCTGGGAGCTGTTCCCGTGCTCCACCACCCTCTGGGGAAGAACCTTCTCCTCATGTCCAACCTAACCCTGCCCTGGCATCTTCCTGCCATTCCCTGGGGACCTGTCCTTGGTCACCAGAGAGAAGAGCTCAGTGCCTGCTCCTCCTCCTCCCCGTGTGAGGAAGCAGCAAACTGCATGAGCCCCCCCTCAGTCTGCTCCTCTCCAGGCTGAACAGACCTGGTGACCTCAGCCTCTCCTCATACGATTTCCCCTCTAAACCCTTCCCCAACTCTGTCCCCTCCTCTGGACGCTCTCCGGTAGCTTTAGATCCTTGTTATAGTGGGGCACCCAAAACTGCAGGCAATATTCAAGGTGGGGCCACACAGAACAGAGCAGGACAATCCCCTCCCACGCCTGGTGCACCACACACTGCCCCCGGCTCCCTCCCTGTGCCGCCAGGTGTTGGGGTGCTGCCAGCAGAGCTCTAACCCAGAAGAACAGATGAGTGTTTGCTCTGCTTTGGGACTGCTCCAGACTTGATCTCAGCCCAGCCTGTTAGTGAAGCAGAACCTTTGCCACTCACGCTCGCTGCGCAGGCCTGCTCAGAACACCAAAAAGGGCATCTCTGTTATTGCAGTGCTTCCATGTGAAATGTTAGTGGCAATCACTAAACAGTTTCGCGAAGTAAAAGCAGGTGATGCCTTCCTATCTGTGTGCGTGGCGAAAGCACCAGAAAGCTCTTTGGTACCTGCTCTGTCCTACACGCACTCCCATCAGAACCCAAATGATGAAAAGAAAATGCAAGGCAGTTTTCCAGTGTTTTCTGTCACAGATTACAGGCTTTCACTACTGATATTAATGCAAATAGGATTCACTACCACTATCAATGATGCTATTTGTAACTTATTCTTACACCATCAGAGATATGAACTGTAGAAACTGACAATGAGTTAAGTGAACGCTCTTGATTAAATAAAGTGCTGTCGGCTTTGAATAATAACTGGCACAGTGATTAAAAAAAAAGGCACTATCCAAACACCCAAAGTTTAGTGGTGGATTAAGTAAAGCACATAAATAATACCAACTTCTCTGATTTTGGTTTTGGTTGGGTGGTCTTCAACAGCACGGAAGAAGATACCTATTTGCATTTACTGCCAATGTCTAAATCCCACATCTAGGCTACAATAAAGTCATTTAAAAAAATGCATAGGGACAGAAAAAGACTTTTTTGAAATACTGGGCTAGGAAAATTCATCTTATCCTCAGAGTATGCTTTCTACCAGGTGAGCTCTGCCACAGCTTTCTGTTTGTGGCTCCGTCTCCAGTCATGAACACCACAATTCCCCTCCTTCTCCTGACCTTACCTCCTATATTTCCAAATTCTTACAGTATCTCTGTCTTTGTGCTGGCAGACTGCTTCTTCCAACATGCTCCTGAAATGGAATTTGTACCCTCAGGCCCTAATTCGATCTGTCAAAATCTGGTGTTGAAGTGAAATGCTGCAGAAAATTATCGAAGTGCGCAGTCTTCAAGGAAGACTCAGTTCTCCACACAAGAAAGAAACTTACCCTTTCCCTTCTCTTATAAATATTTGAAATGTTTTCTTTTTTAATTGAATCTTGATGAAAAATGAGTTTATATATAGATATGGATGTATACATATATATATTTAAAAATATAATTGTCCTAAGGGAGCCATCAGACGTGAGTTGAGAACAAACCTGCAATGGTTACAGACATTTCTGTTGGTCAGGAATCAGTTTAAACAGGTAAAGTGTATTCATATGATGTGAAACAAGTTAGTTTTAAGTCACCTTCACTGACTGGAGGTGTCCCTAAATCTCTTTAATGGGGTAGTCAGATATGCAATGAAGATAAAAGAGCATGTCTAATTTACATGCATAATTATTTCAACAAATATGCAAATTAAGCCCTGAGGGTCAGCTCTTAAGGAGGCAGAAGGAAGAAGCTGATGTAGGACTTGAGAATAGCAGGGAGTTTCAAATGCAGGTGAGCACAGAGCTGTCTTGTGGCTTCTTTTGGAAACAAGGCCCGGTTACGGCACATTTAAATGTGGACTGTAATCTTACAGGTTATAGGGACTCCCTGGGCTCACACACAACATCACTGAACTCTGACTGCACCAATCACCCGGTTACAGAAAGAGCCATAGGCGACCGGGCTGCACTTTGCCAGGCAAGCAGAGTGCTCACGCTGACCTTTACTGAAGAAGCGCTCCTTCTCCGCATCAGAACCAACCTCTACAAGGAGAGCTTATTCCAGGCAGTGTTATTTCTAGACAGGCTGTGCCAGAATAGCAAAAATCCAAGAGTTTTAGAAATGTAGAGCATTTTGCTTAGGAACTGTCACTCACTCGAGGTTCACCCAGCCCCATTCAGCTGCTGTTCCCATCTGCACCCTCTGTTTGGTTTTCTGTTCGTGTTCTGAAACAGAAAATTTTAGTTACTGGATAAACTACTGCCAAAAATCTCTAAAGGATACACTGAGGAGGCAATGAGGTTGCCATGTGATAGGCGAAGAGCAACTTCCAGTCCAGAGACACTCTACGGTTCCCCAGCTGGTGTGGTTAGGAAGGAAGTCCTCCACAGCTCCCTGGGGAAGCTGTAATTCGTGGTTCATGGGGTCACACAGCCCTTCCCACTCCCTGTGCCCGTTATAAGGGTGCAATTAATTTCATTTTGCATTTAGTGATTTCTACTCTTTCCACCCGCTTGTAGTTCCTGCGTTGTATTTGGTTTAGCAATCACCAGTTAGGTCTGGTTTACACCCAAAGTTTTGCTGTTGAAGGCAGCATGCCTTCCAGAAACTCTTGATCTGAAGACATGAACACCAGTGTCATTGGCAATGCTTCTCAGTGATGGACTCTCTCGCTGGCTAAAAGTGTACACTTCATTTCTAATTTACATTTGTCTACCATTAGCTTCCAGCAGTAGTTTTTCATTATGTCCTTCTTTTCTGGGTTAAAGAAATATTTCCCAGATGGTTTTCCCCCTCTGTGAAGACACTATCGATTAAACAACTCCCTCCTCTCCTCTTTTTGATAAGCTAAATGCACTGAATGCTGATATACACGTGCTTATCTCTACTTGAAGTCTTCACTGCAGACCAAGAAAACCTTGAATCTAAAATTGTAATCATACTTCCCTGTAGCTTTTTAAAAAGTTCTTCTTACACAGCTTCCAGTTTCTGTATATTTTTTTTCCCCATTTGAGCGCTGTCCTCTTAATTTTCTTTATTTGGAAGAACGGTAGCACTCCTGAACCACCAGTTCTGGTTGGGACTGCCACCTATTTGCTGGTAAGTTCCAGAGTTGACGTTCTTCTTTCATAGCAAGATCCAAGCAGCACTGTCCTGTGTGATGCTTCTTATATTAGAAAAACAGTCAATTGTTGGATGGTGTAAGCTACATCTTTTCTGTGTATGGCTGATGCTTGCTCTCCCAACTACCAAAGTTTTGGTTGCACGTCCTATAGCCAACTTCCCATCAACATCTTCTACCAAGTTTTGCTCATATCCTCGAAGAGTCACGAGCCCACATGTTTAGGGGATGTATTGGAAGAAAATCAGAGATGACTGCGAAGAGATGAGAGCATGAGAGCAACCCAGGGGTATAATCTGTAGTTCTGTAGGAACAAGGCCATCTTTATTGCATGAGATGGAGTGCAACACAGAGATCCCCGAGTTAATGAAAGCTCAGGGCAGGAAAGAAACCCATGGTGAAGTTGTCTGTGGCCTTGGTTTAACTGCATGGCCCTTGGGC
This sequence comes from Neomorphus geoffroyi, assembly GCA_033558235.1. Taxonomy (NCBI): domain Eukaryota; kingdom Metazoa; phylum Chordata; class Aves; order Cuculiformes; family Neomorphidae; genus Neomorphus; species Neomorphus geoffroyi. Next base: position 9,255,301 of record JAUMJM010000012.1, read on the forward strand.
TGCGTGGGAATGACACAACTCCCTCTCCAAGCAGATCTTATTACCTCTCCAGCAGTGCCTTACCAACAACACCTGTGTCCACGCGTGAGGTTGCTCACACCCAGCCTCTGCCTCGTGATGCAGCACAGCAAGCTTCTCTCTGTGGGCACGCACAGACTCCCAGCACCACAGTCTGTTAGGTCATGCGCTTGTCCAACAGGGAGTAGGTACACGGCTCCTACCCGGAAATTAAATCAAGTTGTGCCATTTGACGAGCAGTCTCTCTGTGCGTGATGGGATCTGCTGCCTGGGAGTCTCTGCTATACAGCTCCAGATCCCACAGTACCTGGTGCTGGGAGACAGGAGGCAGCTGCCAATTGTGGGTACCTAAATGACTGACATTACCAACATTAAATGACCTCTAAAAACACACTTTTTGTAGAAACTGTATTGAAAGGGCAGGATTTCTTACAGCTGAGACTTTCACTTCAGACTCTGCTTTCACTTATTTCACTGTGATGCCTGAAATTCAGTTATTAGGAACATTCAGCTTATCAGTTAAATGGATTTTTGAGTAGCTCTTCATCATCTCCTTTCAATATTGTCAGGTTTTGAGGGAAGATGTTTATAAGCCATTATATAGAGATTTCTTTTATGTGTGCTAAAGAGCTCTTTCTCCAAGATCTTTACACTCACACTCTAACATATAATCAGCTTTTACAGCTATATTAAAGTCTTCAGAATAGGCAGTTGGTTTTTACAGTGGAAATCCCTGGTATATCCTTAACTACACCGTTGCTCAATACGAGAGTATAGGAATACATTTAATATAATGCATTTATCATTTTATCAGGAAAACTGCAATTACTTTCAACAGAACAACAGTTTCCAACCAGAAAAGCTTACCTGACTGTTCTTTTCTGCAAATGCTGAAGCCAGCATGTTGCAAAACGGAAGAGAATCCCCCCTCTGATAGGAGAAATTATAAAAACTAATGCTTATACTGTAAATAGCTTTAGATGTCTCATAGCGTGGGTGTAAATTAGGGTACCGTTAGAGCTATACTCATTTACGCCAGGCCTCTAACTAGCATAAAACCCCGTGGAACTCTGATGTTAACGATTGGTGCTTTTCTAGTGAATGGTCTATTGTTAGTTCTCTCCGCAGGCATTCTGTGTTACTGGGTGGATTGCCTCACGTCCACCCGATACACCAAGAGTTATGGCACATCTTGTAACTTCCCTGCAAAGGAAACCAGAAGTTTTAAGTGTTTCTTCTTAGATCTCAGAATATATTTCCTGCATGTTGTGAAAAAAGAAGACGGAATAAGAGTAGTTTAATAATACAGAGCCTTTTACTAACCTTTGCAATCAGATATTTGGGGCTTTTGTTGCCATCACACAGTGCGATCACTTCAGAGAGGTGAAAAACCAGCTCAGAGTATCCTGATAAAGTTCAATACGTAAATGAGCTAAGCCTGGCCATAATACATCGGTCTTTCTGCTTGGTACTTTGTTTCGATAACTCCTGTATTTGTGTCCTTTCAGATAATATTTGCCTAACACTAACATAATCAATCTAATTGGAGAGTTGGGTTTAGCATGTTTGAATCTATGCTGAAACTCCGCATGTTGTGAGCGTTCTGCCAGTGTTAACATAGCTGAATGCTGTGAGGCATATTAACGAACCCCAGCTGCAGTTCGCTACTTGCGTTAAAAGAACTTTGTTGCAGAAGCTCTGCAGCCAATTCACTACGTGCGTGAAGTCAGCAGAACAGCTCATTTCCTACTATAATAAGAATCCAGTCCTGGTCGGGATGGTTGGTTGCCAGAAGAAATGGCTTTCTTAAGAATGGAAGCACACAATTGCCTTTCTTAGCTGCTCTATTATTCATTGTCAATCCAATGACCTTCCCATTTGTTTTTTCAGCATTGATTTGGAGATTTCTTTTTTGTTGAAAAGGGACAGATCACCTTCTCTTCTCCTTGCCCTCAGATAATTGTTTCTTTAAGCTACATAACTACTCATTTTCACAACAGCTTCTTAAGTAATTCTTGTACCTTACCTTTATTTCTCCCTTGTATTTGTGTACTGTCAGCTCCTCAACCAGCATACACCGACACAATTCCATCGACGCTGGCAAACTCGCTCCAGATTGTTTCAACCAAAGATTAACATATCTTCCCCAAAATTAGCAGGTGCTCACCTTCTGGAATTCAGGTCTATTCAAGGCCCTGCATCTCAGAACGTGGAAAAACAAATCACCAAAGCTGCTGTGTGTGTGCTAATAGTATTTAGGAAGGTTAATGCGGTAATCAACATGGTCTTGTCAGGAAGACATGCATTTTCCAACAGTATAGTCTAACAAAACACGTATTTTCAATGATCTTGTAGATGGTCTTATTTTCTCCGGATCTTTTCCTTTTCCCTACAGCTATATGACTTGCTCTAAAAGATCTAAAGTCTCCCTGCCAAACTTTCTCATAATTAGTAATTGTGAGCAAGCTAGCTGATGTTAACTTTGGACATTCTGGTGAGGCTTGGGACATAATGCCAGAAATTAGGTCCCTGTCCTCAGCAAACTCTCCATTTCCTTTCTTATTGTGCTGCTACAAATACCCTCAGTACAGAGAAAGAAGAAAAATAATCTCATACAGAGAACTTTTTAAATTCAGGTTAAAAAATGGGGAGAGGGTAAAGGAATATTTGAGAATTCTATGCATCTGGGCTTTCTGGGACACCCATCCCTGATCTGTGTTCGTTTTCCAAGGCATCAATTTAATTCCTCCAAGTCCACTGTGTTTTCACCTATGGTTCTTTTGCTTCTTTTGGGGTTAACTGGAGTGGTGTTTTTCTACAGCTTAGGAGTATACAATAACTTTCAAATATGTATCATATCTACTATTAGATGAGAGTAGAAATTAGAGCAGTCATTTTGCTACAGTAGACATTTGTTTTCTTTTATAGCATTCCTGGCTGCTCGAAGGTAATATGATCAGACAGGAGAAGTTTTGTAGTCTTGATATTCACTGATAATTTTACTGGAAGTTTTCTGACAATCATCTTCTGTTATTGCATTTATCTGCACATCTGAGCAATGAAAAAAAAAACCCCTGAAATATTCAATTCAATCCTGGCAGAAACAGTACAATTCCCCTGAACACTAATGCAGATTGCGCCTAGAAATATCATGATATGACCCAAGACTACATTTATCTCCTTCAACACCCTTGAATAGCCTCAAGAATATGGCAAGGTGCTAGATTTTGTTATAAACTTATTCATACTGAGCCTTCATTTCTTTCATTCTTCAGTCTTGTTGGGACAATAAAGGATTGTTTCTTCTGCTTTACTCAAAGTTTAAGCTCATTTTATAGTTTTTAATTTAAGGAGGATGCCTCTCACTAAATACATCTTCCTTTGACTTGCTGTCTGTATGCAGGAAATGCAGCCAAGTTTGTTGAAATGAATCAACTAAATATCATGAATATGCATTCTCCTCTCTGTCCCCTCACACACAGAGAACAGGCAACAGCATTAGCTACTCTGAAAATGGTATTTCCCATATAATGGTTTTCCTGACCCAAATGAACTTGTTATGCCTGCCCTAAGTGAACCGGGCTTGCCCTGAGTCTGCTCAGTGGTGTCTCTAAAGCCAAGCCAGTGTGGGTATAAGCAATTTGAGAGATAATGAATGGAGAAGTGACTACTAATTCCACTTAAAAATATACGTTACAAAAGCAAACATTTCTCTAACTCTGCTAAACAACATCTCTCAGACAGCACCCCCTTTAACAGAATCACAAATGGCCATCTCAGAAATATTCAGGTTTGCCTCAGAAAAAGTGACGGTAACCTTTATTTAGCTATTACCTAAAGGAATATCCCTGAGACCAAGAAATTATTCACAGATGGACTGGGTCAAAGTGCTTTAAAACAGTGCAGATTGCAGAGCTTTGTCTTATTTTCATTGACACATTCTGTTCTGAAACCTATCTTGATCCTAATCCTCGGAACATAAACCTTAAAAAATCATCCCTCAGTATAAAAAAAAAGTTAAAAACAAAACAGAAAAAGAAAAAATTCCTTCCCCATAAGAGGGCTGACTCCAGTGCTTCAGAACAACTCACAAGTACTGACACAGAAGACTCTGACTTACTATTGTTAAGAATGAATTAAAATAAACTGTGAATCCCAAAGCTCCAATTAATAGAGGCATAAGGAGAAAATTGGCAGGTAGCAGTTAAACAGTGGGCTGAACAGCTGCCATTGCCGATGCCTATAAATAGATTTTTCAAAGACAAACACATTTTATTGTATACAAACATAATGCATTTTTCCACTATGGGCTAGTAAGAGATTCTCATATTTTAAGAGACGTGGAGAAAATACACTTTACAAGTTTGTCACAAGAGCAGATCCAGTCACCGCATTTTTATTCAACTTCCCATGGGCTTCTCATGCCTGTTTGTCTTTGATGAACAATAACATGCTACTGAAGTGCAGTTCTAACTTTGCCTCAGACCTTTATACCACAAAACTACATTTATTAGCACTTTTAAAAGTAAATCTTCAATGTCTTGTGTTAAGTAGAATCTGAGCATGAACAGGGGTAGGTCATTTAGTGCAGCTCCTGTATAATGCTCACTCTTCATCTTGGCTCTGGCAAAAGCAGCAGCCACCACTGCAGAAAGTGCCTAAAACCAGCTGTAAAGTAGTGCTTTTAATATCCTTATTCATCAAGGCTACAGAATAGCAGGACAACTGTAGAACACCTAAGATTGAGTCTCAAAGCTACTTGATATCTGTCAAACTTTTTTCCATCAAGGTCAACGTCAGTTTTACCATTGTGCCTCGGAAAAGCATGGTTAGACCAGTGCTGGAGTGCTTCCAAATGCCTAATGTTGTCCAAACACAGCCAAATGAAGACTTCCAACCCAGACACCAACAAGTGCCAAGTGCAGATTACATTTAACTCATATTTGGGCACCTCGGCTAGTCGAAACATCATGGAGATGGACACAAAAGGGTGTCATGTTCTCTCTGTGAAAGTCCAAAATAACCAAGCTGTTGGAGTAGATGTACAGTATTTTCTTCAGTAAACCAGCCTGAGATCTGACTACACTTTGTGTCATGCCTTACATTTGAGTTATTCTTGCCAGCTTACACGCGTTAGTACAAAAGGAAAATACTTATTGGAAAACAATACAGCTTTTGGTAACTCCTGCTCGCTGTGTAGGATGTCTGATTTCCTCCACTATGGGACATATAAGAACTTGGTCTGCTGATATTTTACTGAAAGATGTTCTCTCAAAAAATACTACCTTTGGAATGGAAGGTGCCTTGGAAGAGAAATTGAAGGAGGCATAGGAGACCTAGGCAAAGGCAAAGGGCAGATGAAAAGTGCAGTAGCGGGTGGAAAAGAAGAAACCAAGACATACTATTAAAAAGGAAATTAAAAGGGGGAAAGAAGGACTGCTATGCAGAACAAAGCAAGGATATAAAGCAGAAAAAGCAGGTGTCTTCAGGAAACTTTTTGTTGGTGCTGGCTTGCAAACCAATATGTTGATTTAGTGAACTTTGGGGAAGTTTTTGTTCATTCATATTTACCTTTCATATATCCTCAGCTTTCAGCCTTAAAGTACGAGCTAAATTCAAAGGCTTCAGAACATAAGCAATAAAAAATGACATAGAGCAATGGAAGGAATCTTGTGTTGTAAGGCTAAATACACCACGCAGACGTATAATTTCTCAAATTTCAATATATGATCGATCTCAAAACGATAATATTAAAAGAAAAATAAACTGAGTGAATGTCACTGAAAAATCCCCGCAGTTACACTTCAGTGTCAAACAAAGCTACAAACCAAAAGCTCAGATGCTTTTGTTTGGAAGTGACATTGTAAGTAAAGCATTTACGGCCAGCCACGCCTGCCTTGTCCTTTGCTGTGATGAGTTAAATGGTTGTAAGAAATCTACACCGTCCAGGAAGCTTGCAACAAAACTACAGTTCAGGCAATAACTGCGTAGGTTGCCATTACAAAATGGACTATTAGGAGTAATGTTTGTGGAGGTGACTTTGTTTAAATGCTGTTTTGCTTCATGTTGTTACAGTGGGGGGAGTGATGACTGTACTGAATGCTTTCAGATGAAAGCCACAATGAAATGATGAATCTCATCTGCAGTGAGATGCGGCCAGGCATCTGAGCTTGGGATAGAGGTGGGAAAGGCTGGCTACTAACTGTTCATCTGAATAGCTGGCTTCGCCGTCTGGTTGTCTTCATTTGCCTCAATGAAATCACTGTTCTGAAGCTCATTGGAATCAAGATCTGCAGGAAACTATGCCTGGGTTTCAATCAGACTCTAAGGGTTTTTTTTCTGTCTTAGCAAGTGACAGCACAGCTGGGTAAGTGAGACTTGGCTCCCTTTGGCTGCTTATTAGAGAATCCACGTTCAGGTACACAAAAAAGCTGTGAGCAGCTCTCCGCCTTGTCTCCAGGGAAATCACTTTTCATTTTAGGTATGTTGATGGATCACAGGGCAACAGCTGTGGCACACCCGATGAGCTATTAGTGAGTTTGTCCCATAAGTTATACGCACTTGAGATAGAGAGAAAAAAGTTTCATTTGCCTTAAAGGCAGAAATGTTCCACCGGAGTGCAATGATTGACTAACCTTGGAGCACCAAGATCGATCATTTGGCACTAGTGTAAATAAAATATTCCTTATTACCAGTGATTTTTGACTGCTCTAGAAAAAGAACAAATATTAACGTGGTTTAATACAGCACAATAGAAGAAAAAATAGAATGCAATAAAACTTTCATATCATGCTAACACAGGGATTTCTTTGTGTTATTCATTTTCCTCCTCTATTTCAAGTTGTTCTTTCTGAAGCTGAAACAATATGGTATTTCATTGACTACCTCTCACCACCCTTTCAAAATATGGACTCACAGGTAGTCTCAGTGTTTCATAAATGATAAAACTTTTGTTCAAATCTTATCACAACTTTTGAACACAGACTCTTTGGATTATTTCCTCAAGAAATACTTGGTTACATGCTTTATCGGTTCAACAGTCTGTGGGGTGCTTTGCTACTAGGAACTTACTCTCCAGAGTAAAAGCGTAGGCAGAAAAAGGGATTCTTTCCTGAGACAGATGATGGTGACCTTCAGAGGTTTAGAGCTGATAAACAGCCCAAGTCTATGGCACACAATCTCTGTACAGGAGATCCTCTAAGATCATAAGTCAGAGCCAAGATTTCATCTTTTTCATATCCTGAAATTGGGATGCCACTTGCAGAAAAAAAATCATAGTCTGACTTGAAATAGTGTAAAATATGAATTAGCCACAGGGGATTCACATTTTCTAATTAAATGCCTATTAAAATCAATTAACAATCTATAGCAGTCCTGCACTAATGAGGGAAGTCATATTATTACCTCTGCATTAAGTACTGTATCATCCACTAATTCCATTTAATCACAGTGAACCTTTTTTGTTAATACAAGAGCCTAGACTAATACTGCAGTAGGTTTGAACAATGTGTTATACGGGCTCAGTGTTTCCTAGCCAAAGCATAATTTCCCATATACTACACGCGATGATGACTCTAAGTGTGATCTTGTGAAAATGATAAAAGTTTTCATCTCCATTTTTTAATGCCTTCAATAGTGTTTTTGAACCTTGTGGATAGCTAGCAGTAAATTTTACTTATCCTGTTAAAATGCAAATAGAATTATAAACCACTGTGATAAAAGATTTGGAATATCTTGCTATTATGTCTTAAGGCTCCAGTAAAGAACAAGAAAAAGCACAAAGATGAAGCCAATGTGCAGTCTAGCAAAAGAACAGAAACAGGTGTACTAATTAAAATGGTAGGGGAGGAGACAAAAGGACCCAACCACCTTCATGGGCATGTGAAGTGCAAACATTTCAAATACAAGAATCATGAATGGGCAAGAAAGCAAAACTGGATATTTCCATTTCATTTGTAGAAGAGAGCAAATCGTCTTGTGGTCTGGGTAGCACAGACACAACTTCAAACAAGAGTAGGAAAGACATTCCTTCAAGAATTTGCCAGGACACATTAACACTGGACAAGGTTCAAATAGCTAATTAGCCTCTTCATAAGCAAATGGAAGGCTACAGAATTTAAAGTTCGCTCTTATTCAGTGTTAATTTGGATAACACACCTTGTTGGGGTTTTTTACTTTGAAATTTGGCCCCATTATTGCAAATCTATGTTTCCTTAGTGAGTGATAAAACTGATTCTCTAGTAACCTACAGATAGTACAGCATTGCTCCACTCCTTCAGGAAAGGCGAATTCATTGCTCAAGGGGGCGCTGGCAAATGCCTGGGCTGTGTCATGCCCCTGGGTAAGGGGTCAGGAGGTTTCTGAATGGCTGGAGGAACCTGTCCCAGAGCTGCATGCGTTTGCTTGCAGGGGTTTAACACACCTAGCCCATTTGTGGAGAAGAGAAGCTTGAGTCTCTTCACCAATGGGAAGAGTAAGGTGAAGACCTGAAACTCAAACCTCAGGCTTTGCATTTCCCTTCTTGGCTTGTTTCTGGTATGTGATTTGTAATGGTTTCTTGTATGATTCCCTAGTACAAAACCTATCTGGCTTGCTGAAGCAGCTATACACTGCGGATGTTAGTGCTTTCTAGGCAATGGAGTCTGCAAATAATGCAGAGCCTTGCGTAGCCGGGACACTTATTAAAGAGGCATTTATTTAGTGCATCTATTAGAGCTAAATTGTAAGCTTCTTACTCTTACCAGCCACTAAACATAAATATGTCTCAAAATGTTTTATAGTGATCATAGAGCTAGGCTGAATGGTGCTGACAATTTATTCATGGTTACTGATATGATCATTTTTAATGTGATTTCCATACTTCCCCAAGCTTCTTCCCCCCCTGAAGTGCAGTGTCTCTGTAATCCGTGCTTCTGTGCTCTGTAATTACACAAAAAGCTGGAACAGAAGAATATCTACGACTGTGTTTAGAAACCTTATTGAAACTAGAGTGGGAGAAGGAACAAATATTGTCTTCCATACTGGCATTACTTACTGTGCTAATACTTGGCAGAGAACGAGTATGATTGCTGTGCTGCCACAAAGCATTCAAGAGCTTGGGACCTGCCGTACTGGATCCAATCCAGGTGATCTTGAGTAATGGTCCTCTCAAGGATGCCCAGCATGAGCCATTCACACGGAGACACCAGGAACTGCACGGGAAGGTGGGAGAAACTAAGTGCTTTTATTGGTCATTATTTTAGAATGTAAAGTCATTAGTGAAAAGCCAGTGTTCCTGGCAGGTGAAGAAATACTACACTTTGTCCCCAATTTAAACGGAGCCTGGTGACGCAGAGAGGATAATCAACTCATCTAATGATTTGTGGTGACTCAGGGAGCTGAACGTGGGATAAATCTGGTAATATGACTCTCATCACCTTATCAGAAATGAGCATTGTATGTATCTGGATGTATTATTTTTGAAAACTCAGTCCCTCCTGAATATTGATGAAGTTTGTACTGTGGGGACCCTCTGGAAGAGCAGACCCTGCTGTGGACCACTAGTAAAATTCCACCAACCCATACGAGTTGTGATGCCACCTCCCCTGGAAGCCGAGGCATGGGGAAGGAGAAAAATCATAAAATAAGAGGATGATTAATGAGCAAAGTAGTGATCTGTAAAATGTCTTTAAAATGGAACTTGTAGCGTTTATCTATTTTTCATCCTTGGGAAATGTACAGCTCCTTCAGAAGCCTCAACCAGAATCACCAAGCTCACAGCTTGGGCAATTCAAATACTTTCTATTCATTGAGAGGAAACTAATCCACCTGAGTTCTCCTTATTTGGGATGAGCCTTTGTGCCTGGATGAAGATGAAGACCTGAAGGGGGATTGGCAATACGACATGCTACTAAAGAAACAACACTTTGAACCCCATACGTTGTCAGAAAAAAATCTGTGCTGGCTTTTTATTAAAAATCTTGCTAACCCTTGCTAGGACTGACCGAGAGAAGGAGATGTCTTGCAGCAGTCAAGGCTCTGAGGGCAATTGTTGCACATTAGAGCTCATAATTTTCCCTCCTTTTTTGTTCTTCAGCCTGTTGTGGCTGGCACTGCGCATAACCAACTCACAAGCACTTCCTTATCGCATTTGATTTCCCATGTTTCACCCTGTGGATTTTATCTTGCTAGTGAAGGCTATTTGTCCTCAGGTATTCACATGGTCCCCGTGGCTGGAGAGCCTGAAGACCTCAACATCTTAATGGAGTCTTACAAATTCCACTTGCTGCTTCTGAACCACTCGAGATGAAAATGAAGACTTTTAAGTCATTCAGGCTGGGTCACTGGTGTTGCGTATCAATTATGCAGATTCCCTCAAATGGATTCTGAAAGCATCTGTCACACATGAAAGGAAAGCTCTGTGAGCCTTCGCTAACAAAAATGTCTTTTGTTCCCTGACAACTATGTACATAAAGGTGTGAGACAGAGTTTAAAGAGGCTTTCCTACTACATCGAGCAAGCAAAGCTTGTTGCAGGGATGTAGGGAAGATAGATTTTCATATATTCTGAGCCCTGGATAGTGAGGTGGGGGCTGGCTGCCCCCATCCAGGACTCACCCTGGGGCAGTTCTCACTGGGGGAACAGCATAAAGGGAATTCTGTTTCCTCCTTGGGCACACAGGAACTCTCCGAGAGGAAATGTGCACAAGCACAAGGCTATGAAAGTTTCAAAGAGTGTATAATGAGAGTGATATGCTGATAAGCAGCTTAATTCCCGTTTCAAACACCTAAGACCCTTTGTGAATCTGGCCCTGTAGACTTAATCCTGCAGATAGCTTAATTAGCCTAATTGTTGGCCACGCCTGGTGAAGGGGGGTTAGGCAGGACAGTGTGCTCTGAGGAAACTGTCCACACCCAGCGGGGTCAAAGAAAAGCTTATGGTGGATGGGGCTTGGAGGGCTCTAAATGGAAATGGCTTTGTTTCAGAAACAAGAAGCCTGGGAAGAGGCTGCAGAAGTTTGTGTTCAGATAGGCAGAAGTAACTGGGACTGAATGAAGAGGAACTTTTTAAAGCTTTTCAGGACCAGAGTGGTCCCATGCCCAGGGCACTGAGGATCGCTTTTACATTCTTGTTTTCAGACAAACGTCTCATTTCACTATTTATGACTGGGGAAGTGAGCAGGCGAGGATCTTGAGACTCATTCCTGTTCACTCAGAGAGAGCATAGCTCTGCCTTGGCTGTATTTCCTCCATGTGTCACTTTTCTTTGTGTATTCACTGGGACAGGGTCCATGTGCTTGTTCTTCTGCTGTAGCTTTAGAGATCTTTCAGGATCAAGATCCTGCTGCTTAGCAAACTGCTTCCTGAGGCCTTGACTAGGTCCTTATGTGGAAGGGACTCTCAGAGCCATGATGCCTTTGCAGGGACAAAAGCTGCCGTGTGCAGCTCTGGCACTGCCATTGACTTTAGCCACTCTACAATTAGATGCTTGAACTCACATTTTCCACCATAAATAAAATAACCTGGCAAAGGAAGCACTTCACTATTTTCCCCACTGTAAGAACAGCAAGGTAGAAGTTGGCAATGTCTGGGGAACTTCTGCAAAGTGTTTTCAGTCATGTACGGGAAGCACGCAGTTTTAGTTTATACAGCAAAAGTCAGGTGTGTAATTAGTTGAACAGCAATGCAAGCATCTATATCAACATTTAAATAGGTGATTGAGAATGCAGGAACTGAAGCTGATTTGGGATTTTGGGGGGGATTTATTTTTGTTTACCCTGGTATATGTAGTTAAATGAGGGGAAAGATGGATCTACCAAGCTGCCTCAGTTTGCAGAAGGCTCGTTAAAATATGAAACAAGCTATCCTTCTACAATGAAGAAAGCATTACATACAACACCTATAAATATTTACTCAAGTGAAAAAATTCTTAAACCGAAGAGTCTGAAAAAACAGTCTTGTTTTGCTTGTCCTACTATAAAAGGAGTCCAAGCCTGCCCAACCTGATCAAGCTGCCTTGCTAATATTGGAAACGAGCGTATAGAATGGGTTTTTACGTTTTCCCACGTTGTCCCAGAGGACAGCATGATGTTACATTATACACCAAAGCCACAAGCATTTAAACAGACTTAAAGTTCATCCTGGCTATTAGTTAGTGACTCAGGCAAAGCAATTAAACTGGAGTCAGAGTAGAGAGCGAGTACCAGGAATTTCAGTGAACAGAACCTGTCAAGAGCGAGCAGTCACCTGCAATCCAAGATCTTCATAGCAAATTGAACTCACCAGACTCAGTGATACATTTAAAAGATCAGAAAAGGAGAAGCGGTGTCGCCAAAATCCTCTCCCAGTCCCCAGCAGTGCTGTCAGCATGGTTTGTGCAGGAGATCACCAATGCTCCCTTGGCAGTAGAGACCTGGCTGGAGTTTGCACTTCCTCCTGCTGAGCACCTGCTCACCTGAGCACACAAGCTCGGCTACCAACCAGGCACGCTACTTCTCAGCACGTGGACTGAAAGGTACACCTGCTCTGGGGCTGTACTGAATGTAACATGAGTACACACCAGCTTGAGATAGTCACTACACCCATGGAGAGAGACTGGGGTCTTCTGAACACCTGGAGCTGACTGCTTTAATGGTTTGAACCAAAGCCCCAAGAGTTTCCGAAATACAATATTTTGCAAGATGCTTATTTCATGGCTGGAGTGGTGTCTTCGAGCGATCACACTCGCACAACTGCCAGTCTACCTTTGCAGCACAGGCAACTGCTGAGTGGTGCAGCAGCCCTCTGAGCACAGTGGCACTTGCCATGTAAAGCTCTCGTTTCACCGGCTGTCTCTGCGAAGTTGAACAAAACAGCTGTCAAAGACTCCACCTTCTCTCCCCCAGTTACAGTATCACAGTATCACAAGGCTGGAAAAGACCTTTGAGATCATTGAGTCCAACCTATGACCCCACACCAATACCAACTCATCATCTAAACCCTGGCATTAAGTGCCTCATCCAGTTTCCTTTTAAACCCCTCCAGGGACGGTGACTCCACCACCTCCCTGGGCTGCGCATTCCAGTGGCCAATCACCCTTTCAGTGAAGAATTTTTTCCTTCTTCACTCCTCTGTTATTTTGGCTCCTTACAGCATACTCTTTGAAGTAATAAGTATTAGCATGTCTTTTCTTGCAAGTGCTTTACCATCTGTTTGGCCACGTCTCTTTTGGTAGACCATGCATCTCATCTTCTCCATCCTAACAGTCTTTAACCCTCTGTACGTGCTTTTCTTGCTTCTAGTTAAATGGGCATCTGCTTTCTCCTCCTTGTGGGAAGGTTGCAGCTAAGTGCTTATCAGCCTCTCCTCTCTATCAGCTATTCAGTAGCTTGACAAATATGAATTTTTCAGAGGAATTTTGTTTGACAGTTCATACAAAAGCCTTTTTCCTCTTTAACACATTCGTTCGAGCTTATTTTGCATTAGTTATTCCTGCAAAAGTAAACACATGCAAATATGTTTTTTTCATTTAAGACATAAGTATATTATTCTATTAATTAGCAACACCCTCCTGTACTTGTCCGTGACAAGACTGTGGTCCTGATTTGCAATAAACACTCATTACAGGAAGCTTAATTGATGCTTAACACTACAGCCCATTATCATTCAGTGTTTGCTAATATAGTCAGTGGCTAGAGTTTCTGTTTCTCACAGAAGTAGTGTTTAATTTTCTCCCACTGTTACCTACTGTTAGCGGATTTAGCTTATCAGAAAATACAGCAATAAACATACACAGCTCCCAGCCTATGACTTGATCACGTCAATCTTTTTCAGTTGGAATAAAAAGGAGAAGTGAAGGCAACTTTTTTGAAAGGGCCAAAATCTTACTTTTTTCTGTATTTGTTTGGGGTTTTTTAAAGTAAAAATAAACAGTAATGAAAATACATCTGGCACAAATAATTTCCAGGACATAGCGGTAGTAACGTGACTGAATCTAGCTCCTTTCACTCACACAAAGCCACCTGTTTTGCCCTTCATTTGCAGTTGCTTTTTTGCTGCACCTTTCTGTTGCTGGTTGCCTGAAAGATTAATAGGGGTAGGGGTTACTTGGCTTGAGGGGTTTTATGGGATGGTACGTCAGCTGGGGTGATTTCACGTGAAAATAATGCGAGCACTCTCTGCCCTTTTGCAGTATCCCTTGTACAGGAAGGGATATCAGTTTGTTATCTAAAGCCATCCAGGGCCTGAGGAAAAATATTATTTATTTCAATTAATGTAGCCAAATAGTAATTTAGACCCTTCTAAGTATTCAGGAGAAAACTAAAGCTAAAGATAGAGAAGCTTCACGTAGTCATGGCTAGGTTTGCAGGATGAAGTTTAGGTGAGCACATGCACATATGTTCTTGAAAAGCATGTGTGAATGTACCTGTATTACTTCAAAGCGTATGGAGATTATATCTTCTGTCTCATGGTTTCTGGATCATTGGTGTTGGTGTGAAGTGGCCACTTCCTTTAGCTTTTCTGAAAATATTTAAGATGTCTGGGAAAGGTGGTCTTTTAAACATCTTGCGAGATAATTTTGTCTGGGTGTATCCTTCTTAGAACTTACCAGTATTACAGAAAAAATACCCAGAGAAATATAATCTAATGTATTTTTCAGAATAATGCATACGGGTAAACACACCCGCAGTGTGGGCATCTACATACTCTCCATACACGATGCATGTATGATTTTAGGTACATGCAAAACATATATTCAGATTTAATTTAGAGTATAGACACCTACGAGCAGGAAATTGTGTAATCATAGAACAGTTTGGGTTGGAAGGGACTGTGAAGGTCATCCAGTCCAACCATCCTGCAGTGAGCAGGGACATCTTCAGCTCAATCAGGGTGCTCAGAGCCCCATCCAACCTGACCTGGAATGTTTCCAGGGATGGGGCAGCCACCACCTCTCTGGGCAACCTGGGCCACTGTTTCACCACCCTCAGCATAAAAAATCTCTTCCTAATATACAAGTTGAAACCTCTCCTATTTTATTTTAAAGACATCATCCTGTGTCCTATCGCCACAGGTCCTGCTGAAAGGTTTTTCCTCATCTTTCTTATAAGCCTCCTTGAAATACTGAAATACATAGAATATGCAGATATATTAAAGAGGACTGTAATGTGGGTGTTAGTTTTATTCCCTAGAAGTCGTATAGGATTAAGTTGAAGTGCTTAATGATGAGACACAGTAAAGTCTACTGTATTTCAAGGTATAAGGCACCAACCTGACCAAGGGTAGGACACTCAGAATCCTGTAAAAACCTCTCAGTGTTGAAGCAGAATGACAGATATTTAGAGTGCAGATTCCCAGGGGGTTGATCTATGGGATTTCTGCAGTGAGGATTGAGAGAACGATTCTATGACACAGGATATCCCAAGGCTGTGATTAATCCCATGCTGATAATGGCCCGGAGGGCGAGGATGTATGAACACCACAGTGTAGTGTAAATACACCCGAGCCATTTTAAATAAGCTAAGTGGGAACCAGGAGCAGCCTTGGTGCAGCAGCAGAAAGCACAGCATCAGCTTAGATGCAGCACAGACCCTCGCTTTCTAAGAGTGCTGCTGTTACTACTCTGTGTCAAACATCTCTACATGGTACAGCAGCCCGCTTTGAAGACGGACCTTAAGTCAGAGCACACGGTTCAATTCCAAAGCACAAAAGAGAAAGGACAATATTTACTATTATTTTGTATTTACTATTTATTATTTATTATTTACTATTTATTTATTATTTGGCTTCTCAAACTGAAACCAATCAGTCCCTGCTTCTCTTTCTTGTGGGAAAGCCAGGACAGTGTTCTGCCCCGCGTGCTGCCTGTCATAGAACATTGCCGCTGAGACCCGTTCTCACACTCAAGTGTTCAGTTCCCGAACATTGCATTTTTGTAACTGACTTCTCTAGACTTTGGTTACTATTTCACAGCACAAAAATACAGAAGCAGCGTGAGACTCTTTCTGAGACTCTGTGTGGGGAGTCCAGAGGGAGGCCCAAGCCAGTTTGAAGAGGATTATCCATATCCTCAATTTCCCCCACAGGGACAACAGAAGCTACGGCCATCAAGCAATATCCATTGCTCCATCGAATGCAACAGGCGAGTTCCCTGTTGACACAACTCCATTAAAACCAATGGACTTTCATCATTGGAGATTATAGCCCTACAGCGCTTTGCAAGGATTTCCCCAGAGAAAGAGCAGAGATTGACCTTGAAAAGAAATTAAGGGCTCAGCCCCCGACTGCTAGTATTTGAAATTCAACAACTGTAAGCTCAGGGAGGACCAACACCAGGAAATACTTCCACGTATCCTACGGATAAAATCACATCTAAACACAACAAGCACACATTTTTATGCTTAGTCCCCGGAGACAGTGCTGTCACGAATAGTATTTATGTATACACCGACCAGTGTTGTTTCTAAGGTCTTACACTAACTTGAGAGCTCACAGTAGACAATAACATGGGTGTTCAGTTGATTTGTTAAAACTACATTAAGCACACTCTCCAAACCCTTAAAAAAACCCCATACTGAAGCATCACAGCATTAATTTTAGGAAACTTCACTTGCATTGTTTAGGTTCCTGCATTTGAAGTAATTCACCTTAGAAATTAGTGTGGATTAACTTTCCTTAGTGCCTCTGCATACACTTGCCCTAGGCACATGGCAAAGGGAATTCAAAATAGATCTTCTTTTCCTTTCACAGCTTCCCTCTCCTGCTGTAGTTTCCAATGAAGTCACCACCCTCAGTAGGCCAGCATGGTTGTCATGAAGTTCAATGAAGCTGTCACAGTTGCATAAGGGATTTATTTGGAGCCCTATGTTGACTTTAACACGGGAACATGTAGAACCAGACACATACAAGAGGAAAAGGCTACTCAAAATAAATATCTAGGGAAAACTGGGGGAGACAGAGCTCAGTGCTCTGCACACATCTTGAGCTGCTGACAGCTAGATTTGCAGTTATGGTGGGTAGGCTGAACCAGGGTTGGCTGGATTCTGTCCCTGGGAATTTTTCCGCATGCTGTCAGGGGTATGCCTGGGCTGCATCTGATTTTAGCCATCCAGCTTAACCATCGTCTGTCTAAAGTCAGAAATGATGCACTCTCCTTCCCTCATGCTTCCCTCCTGAGATCAAGCAACATAAACCCATCCCCACTTCTGACACTATTTACAAGGCAATCTCATCCATGGGTGAGGGAGAAGGATAAACAACGTGTGGGGAGCTACGCATGGTGACCAGGAAATTCACTGCACAGTGGAAGCACGTTGGGCTCACATCAGGTTCCACAAGCACGTTGTCTTCGTTGCGTACCAGCCAACAGCCTGGCGGTCAGCTTGGATTTCTGAGTGTTTGCTGATTTCAGGGTTTTTTATTTTAAACGCCAGGAACAATGCAAGACATTGAGGATTTGGCTTGATTTACCAAATGGTTGCACTTCCCTTGCAAGGATTTCCCTCCAAGGAAAACAGTTTCTGAGACACAGCAGACCCTGCCAAATGCCCTCAGCCTTCTCCGTCACTGCTTCCTTGACCACACATGGAGACAAGGAGAAGGAAGAGATCTTGCTGCCTCAAAACTGCATAACTCCAATGAATAAATAAGACTTTGCTAAAAGACAAAGTAAAGAGCTCTGGCTTATTATTTCAAGCCTCAGCTAACTGAGGTTACCAGTTAAGTATAAACAAAACTTGCACTTGTTTAAAAAAATAAGCTTTGGTAAAATAGCTAATATTTTTTGTGTTCCTTAGCCCACGCACTGGTGTGAATTTTACAGTTAAAAAGAGCAAGAAGAGATAGAATATCTATTTTTTTTTAGGCAAAAATATGAAATGTTCTTTATAATTACTTAAAAAATTATTTTAACCACAAAAAAAAAGAGAAAATTATTTGCTTTCAGAATGTTCCCTTCCTTTTCAGTAGCACAGACAGAGGGAAAGAGAGGGAATTAGGGAAAAAAATCCATCTCATTTTTTCCAAGACTTTGGATTGTTTGTAATCTAGATCAACTGTAAAATCGGGCAGTTGACTTTCAGGAGGGATGGGTGTTTGCAACAGCCTGTGAGAGCTGTGTGCAGCGGGTCTGGAACCCTCGCAGTGCTGCTGGAAGGGACTCAGGTCTGCAGCAGCCGCCTGGCCTGCGCCTCTGCCCACAGCAAGGACATCCAGAGAAGACATTTACAGCAGGAGCTGTGCTGCGCTGCGCTCCTCAGCACTGTCACCAGCATTTTAGGCTTTTTCATTACCTATTTAGGCTCTGGCTGGGATGAGAACCTTAGCCTGTGTCTGGGTTCTCAGGTGGGATTTTTTGGTCCAAGCTGGAAATGCTTTTCCTGCAAGCCAGCTTAGACATGTTTACAAAAATCGCAGTCACTCAGCAAGGGCTTATTTTTTAACACCTTTAGAAAAGCGCTTCTGGTTCTCTCTGGCTTTTAAAGAATTAGGTGTCTCATCCGATTCGGTTCTGTAAATCCCACTGGCCACCCATAATAATCCCATCAACATGATACCAAGCATGTTCTGCCTCAGTTTCACCTTTGTATGTTTGAGAAAAAATTCCGTTGGTGTTTCTCCAGTGAAAGAAGCCCTGCAACCACAACTGTTCTCTCTTGAATACTTGACTTTCACAGAACAGTGCCTTAATCAATAATCTAGACAACAGCTTTGAATGCATACAAATCATGCAGGCCCACCTCACTACAAATATAAGCTGCAGTTTATTTTGGAGCTGATAAACATTTTCCAACAGATTGTATCTTAATGACACTGCTGCTGGCAAAACTGCTGCTGGCACAACAAGCTGCTGTCACCCTGAGCTGCTTCCAGATGCTAAATAAAGCCTTAATACACCCAGCCTAGCCTTAAAGGTCTCTGCACTTGCATGAGTGCCGTACGTTCAGCATCACTCGTATAGAAGGTATCACCTCTGAATATACAATGCCAGTTTTTGATCAAAGCATGAACAGAATGAGAGATGAACACCTTCCACGAGGTTCTGCACCTGAGTTTCTTCAGCAGTTGCAGAAGACTGTGCAGGAGTTTGTCTTTTTTCCAAGATAACCATTTCAGCATGTATTTTCTCTCTATTTATGGATGATTTTTTCTGGATTATTTATTTGTTTCACATCTATGCACCTGCCACAATGCACAGAATGAAAATAAATTCTGGGGGACTCCTCCTGTTGGAAGAATATGGTAAACTCAAAAGAGTGACATCTAGTCCTTGTCATTTCACCATATAAATATTATAGTCCAAATTTCTTTGATAAAGCCAGAGAAAGATACCAAGTCAGATTACACCTTTGCAGGCTTCTTCACTTGCAAATAAATAAATAAATATTAATAATAAACCCCCACTACATTCTCTTCCAAAGACAGATGCGTATATCGGTAGAAATAAAGCAGCTCGTAAGATAATGATTTTGCAGCCTGGCAAATTCACCTTCTAATACTAATGGGAAGGGGGTTGGATCTGGAAAGGTGTTAACGCTTCATGGGTCTATGCCCGGAATGATTCCATAATTTAAAAGAAAGTAAAATGGAAAAAAAAAATGTGTTCAGGGAAGCACAGAAAAGCATTGCTGCAACAGCAAAACAAATCAAACAGTGATCAATATCACTGTAGTCACCCATTAACAAAGACTCATAATGCATTTTGACTGTACTTTATATCAAAGCCATATTTTCCTGTTTCCCTGATGCCTTATGGTAATGAAACACATATAAGAAGTAATTTCCCGAAGAACAACGATAGTCCTCCTTCTCCTCCCGTTTTCCTTTCATACATCCTTTGTGGCAGTGCCTAAATTGCAGCTGAGGGTTGGAAAGCAGTGCTTACAGCTAGATCAGCCTGAAGACGACAGAAAGCCATTCCAAAGACAGATCTGAAGGACTTCAAAACAGGATTCAAGCAGAGTCAGTTGAGCCACATTTTGGAGCCATTAGTGTATTTGTTTCAAGCAGCTTCTGCCCTTCCCTCCCCATTCATATGGAACACAGAAGGCAGAGAGCAGAGGGGAAAGTTTTGACTTTCAAGACTGTAGAAGAGTATAAAGGAAGAATTTTCTTTCAAATAGAAAGACCTGAATTGTGAGACCTCCAGCAGGCTGTTTCATTCAGAAGAACTATTAACAACCCAGTAAACCCTGTGTTTTTCATCCCGTTGCCAGGTGCACGTGGTTTCTTCGAGTAGCAAAGTTCTAAGCACCGTTAAGATGCTGATGCTGCCTGATGTCCTTTAAAGACAACCACTATGCATTAGCACAGCCCCCACACACACCAGGACGCTGCTCAGCCGTGCTCCTGCTAAGGCACAGCCCAGCAGCAACACAGGTGTGGCCAGGTAGCAGCTGCACCCGCTGGCCCAAACACAGGGCTGTGCTGAGACGGCGACTCTGCTTGCAGGAGCTGGCACTCGCAGTGTGGCACCAACCTGCACAGCAGAGAGGCACCCCTGCGCGGCACAGCCACCCCTGCTCTACAGGTATCTACAAGCAGCAGCAAAGCAGGAGGTCCTGCTTTCCTTCATTCTGTACCTACCAAGAAAGGCCAGAACATCTTCTGACATCTCAGGAAGAGGTGACAGGAGGCTGGGTTACAACAGGAATCAATGGTGAAAAAGTTAACAACCCACCCCAATCGCCCCCACTGAAGCACAATTAGTCCCTCTGACTTCCCACTGTTGTAACAGGAATGAAAGGCGCCATTGAGCAGTCCTACAGCGTGACTAACAACAGATTTAATTGCAGGTTGAGCCTCTGCCCTGATGTTTTGGCTAGCCTGAGCTTGCAGGACACTACCTGAAAGCACCTCTCTGTTCCAGACAAATATTGCTGCGTGGAAGACCCTTCTCAAGGCATCTCTTCAGAGAGCAGCTAGACCTTTGCTCATGTGTGTACGCAAGGCATGCCATTTGCTGCAGCATGGGGTAATGAATCAAAATTTAATGGTAACCAAATCACACTCAATGTTTTAGAGAAACCCAAATTTTTGGTTATCTTTGAAGCCTTTAAACAACAGCAGTCTTTCTCCCACACCGTTAGCAGAGGACTCTGCAGCAGAAGCGACCCCTGTATGCAGGGTTGGGTTCAGTCCCTTGACAGCTTGACAAGGGTGGGTATGTGTTTTTGTCTAAGGATTTGTCTCCCTGGGCCAGATAAGTACTTGGAAAAGAAAATGAAACTCTGTACTGCCATCACACTCCATTTCCATGGAAATCGAAATCTTTCTTAGAAGAGGCTTTGCGTAAAGAATACAAAAAGAAAAAAAAATCAGTATGGTTTCCTGACTGCAATGACTTTACACAAATGTAACCGTATTCTATAGGGTACAACTTCGTCTTATCTTCAATAAAATAAAACAAAATCCATGGCTTCTTTTGGAAGCCATCCATATTTTCTCCAGATGTGGCTTACAGTCTGGAGTTTCCCATTGGAAACTCCAGATAGGTTTTCATTCCTTTCAGAGAGGAATTTTAGGCATGTCCATAGAGTTGTCACCAGTAAAAGTCTGAACTACAAGGGAAAGAAGAGTATAATCCATTCCCGTGTAACCGCAACTGTGTTAGCAACACACGGCAAGACCAGAATGGAAGAGAGCCTGTGAACATTCTGCTCAAGAATCCCCCAAGAGGACCTGTCTCCACATAATTTTCCGAAGTTTTACTTGAAGTATTTCACTGTCTAACTTTAGGAGGTAATCTCTGGCTTTGTCCAGGGTTGGTCTACGTGTTAGAACAGTGCCAAAGAGGGAAGTCAGCACAAGCGTGCTGCCTCTGTTGGACAACTCTGCCAGGCACCAAGCTTTGATGTGAAACCCCAAACACAAAAAATCCACGTTTTTCTAGCAACGTCACCCTTCTCTGTTTAGACTTGGAGATTTCACTCCATCCCCACTGCAATATTTCCCCTTTTTCATAGGCTCTAAAGAAGATTCACAGGAGCCTTTCCACCATTTAATACAACTCATGACCTTCTGACTCCCGTGATGCCAGCTACCACGCTCACAGATCAAGGTGACAAACTCCCACCTTCTGCAGAGAACCGCATTTTGGGATGGCATTGCAAAGACAGGAGACACAACCTGTGGCATCATTTAGCAAGGAGTTAACACTGGCTTTGACCTACTCTCATATAGCATGGAATAGTTGTGTTTACAGCCATTTTCTTCTCTTTAGGGAGAATCTTAATGAAGCAAAGTGTGTAGGAAAAGGTAGTATCGTTAACTGGAATAAAAGAAAATAAGCCTTTGAGTACATTAGGCCTTCTTTGTGCCTGAATGACATGTTAAGTTTAGGATAAGCCTGATCACAGGTTAGCCATGGAAAAAAGGGATATGCATACAAAACCGTGTAGGCTGCTTTCTTTCTCAGCTTGCATAAAAACTGATCTCAGTGCAAAGTTTTCATAAGGACAAGGGAAAATCATAACAAACTCTCTGGAAGCAAAACTCCACAAGCTCCAGGGTTATTGCAACACTCTCCTACTTTGTTTTGTGACTAGAGCACATCGTATCACCTGCCAAACTTTCTGTTGTTCACAGTAGAAGGTCAAAGTGCTTTTTAAGAAAAGATCTAGCAGATGTGTTTTGGATAACGCTGTATTTTCTATCTGGCCAGTGGCTTTATGAATGCCATTCTAATTACTTCATAAAACTTCACTAACTTTTAATCCTACTTGCTACTTCTGGTAATTTACTTTCAGCCATGTTTTAATTAGTTAAAGGTGTAAAAAAAACCTCTCAAAAAGCCCTCTTCAGACAACAAACCACCTTCAGAATACTTTGCCACAAAAATCTCCTTGGTGCTCGCTCTTCTAAATCACATCTCTGATGCAGACAGGGACAGATTGCAGAAAAGCCTCACCCTGAATTCCTGAGAACCTGGAACCACAGCCTCACACCTCACCTTCATCTTGGTCTATTATTTTGATACAAGCTACAGATTAAGGCTAGAGTTTGCAGGCGTGACCCATCCTCCCCACTGCCAGACAAACCCCTTTCCTGCTCCAGCTGCACTCTATCACGCGGCAGTAAGAACAAGCCCTCGGCAAGCAAGCAAGCCCAACAAAGTCTTTTTATTTTTCCCTCTTCAGGCTCTTTTAGGTCAATTCCTGATTTCCAGTGAGTTTCCATATTCTGGCTCACATAGTTTCAGGGACTCGTTTACCTATTAGGTATCATTTCTGATTCATCACCCTGCAATGCCTGAAATTCTTTTCCATTAATGGCAGCAGCAGCCACCCTGAGTCTGCAGAGCTTTGACGCACACCAAGTACAAACCATGGAGCAATGGCTCTTTTCCTGACCCTGACAGGGTGTTACCTAGAGAAGAGCCTACTATGCTTATGCCTAGAAGAGTATTCAAGTATTCCCTTACAAATTCATGTTTATAAGCAGGAATTTTCAGAAGCAGTACAGGATCTCCATGGCAAAAGATTACTTGTAAGTGTGATGATGGAGCTGCCAGGCTTGCTGAGGTACAGTTTTAACAAGCAACAAGGGAAGGAAAGTTCTCGGTCCCCTGGATCTGCATGGGGGACGTGGCCACTGGTAAAGTGTTCTCACGGTAAACAAGTGAAACAGTCAGGCCTAGAAATCTTGCAAAGTTCATATTGAGGAAACCTGCCTGGGTATGGCATACTAGTTAAAATCTGCTCTCTCAGGCTCTCCTTTTGTTCTCAGCAAGTCCTAATATGCAGTGGTGCAAATCAGAGAGAGCACCAGTAAATAGCAGAATGAGAGACGCTGAATAAAGAGGGAATGGGGGTCTGGAGGGTTTTTTTATTCCTAGCAGCGTGCTCAACCTCTGATCCACAGTGCATTGGTGGCCTCAGATGACACCTTTTCAGGTGTCTCCAATGCAGGTCCTGCTCTTTCCCGTACAGGGTACTGAACACCAGATGTGTGTTTGGTGTGTCAGGACAGCTCTGCTAAAAGCCCTGCTGCTTTTCCTCACGATACAGTACAGCATGGAGGTTTGCAGCAGAGAACCTCCTTTCCCTTTAGAGATGCTCGTCTGGCAGGCAGTCTCTCTTTTAAGACGCAGTTTTTCTGGAGGCAATAATCTCTGATTACCCCAGAAGTACCTGATGCTGCAGTTTAGTAATGAATGCTTGGTTCATTTTCTGAATAGACTATGACTCTCCTTAATTTAAGTGGATGGGATTTTGTGATATTCTGCATTCTTTTCTTTTGAATCTTTGCCTCACATAAGGAATATTGGTTTGCTTGCTGCCACCACTAAATAAATAGTAAACAGAGAGTGCTCTGAAGTTAGTCACCCTGGAGAGTTCAGAAGCTTTTAAAAAAACTGCAGGATAAATTTTGTACAGATATATCCATATCATGCCAACTAATAGTCTATGGGTCTTGGATGCATTTTAAAAAAAGCAGCCTATACTCAGAAAGTTATACTGGCACATTACTGATTTTGGCCCTAATTGATGATCTGTCTGAAAAGAACAAAGCTGCTACTTTGGTTTTGGTTTTGAGAGTGACCACAGATGTTCACGTTCCAAGCCTGCTGGATTTTATTTGACTGCTCTTAGTAAGAGAAATACTTTTATTACAACAGTGCCAAGGAGCCAGACTGAAACCATATTATGTTCAAGACACCGTAAAGAACAAGGGTACCAATAGCCAGAAAAAGGGGAGAGATGAAGAGGTTTAGCAATAGGTAAAGCTACCAGTAAAAGAGCAGACGAGTGCCTGGTCAGCAGAGGCACTTAAAGCACCAACAGCTTTTCTGTAACGGGCTTCTGCCCCACCAGAGCCATTTGTGGAGTGATGTTCATCTGAGCCTTACCCAGCTTAACAAGCTGCCTTCCTTATTTTCTTGCCTGCTTGGGAAGAAGGAACAATGAAAATTTCTACAGGACATGGGAAGCTAAGAAAAGGTTTTAACTAGGAGTGAGGAGAAGAGAAAGGGACAAAACCCACTTCCTGAAGAAGGGTGCAGACAGAAAGATATCAGAAAGTCCCATATGCTCTCTCCTGTCCTCTCCTGTGGCTCCACCTGTCCCAGATCCTCCTTTTTGCAGAGAAAATACCATTCCGGCATCATTCTCAGACTAGAGCAGGACAGACCCCTGGAGCTGCACAAGAGGAGGGAGCCATTCAATGATGCTCTGGAGAATGCGAGCAGGCATTTACAATGCAGGTGTTCTGGGTTTGGGGAAAAGGAAAAGGATCCATGCCACCATGCAGCTTTTTAGATAACTCTGTGCAAGATGACCTTCTTCAAGTTCACTAGGGGAAATTCTGGCAGCATGGACCGAATCAATTTTAGCTTTACATTTCAGAGAGCTGGCAACAGGAGCAGCCCTGCAGTGCGTGTGTGTGACAATTTCAAAAGCCTATTGGCCAGCCCAAACCAGAGCTCACAGCCTTTGGGCCCATCATCATCTCAGCGTGGGAGGTCTGACGAAGGACTCTGAAGTGCTGGGTGTGGTACCAGCTTGACTCTTGGAGAGTCGGTTGTATGGGCAGTCTCTGAGCCCGTATGCTACACCCACGTTACACGTAAAGAGACGAATTAGCCTGGGCACTGGGAGCAGCAAAGCTGCATTGGCATAGCTTTCTGCCGAAACACAGCACTGTTCCAGGGAGGTAGCTTGGGCACCTCTACTTGGCGTCATACTGGGTATTAGCAGGTCTATAATTTCAGACTTAGAGCACTAGAAAAGATATAATATGCTCTTATTATTATGTAAGACTTTATTATTATTTAAGACTTTTTAAAAAATCAATTTAAGCAACAAGGTAAATTTGATAGAAGCTTGATGAAAATGCTTTTCGCCAGCCCGTACAGCCCTCCTCAACAATCAATAAGGGGAACTCCTGTGTAGACTTGTTGCTTTGGGCAATGTTTGGACAATGCCAGGTAGGTAGTCTTTCCAGCACTTTGCTGCACAGCACCCACAGGGGACAAACGTCAGTGGCAGCCAACAAACCAGGGAGATCTGCAGGAGATCAGCAGGACACTGCAGAGCTGTATTATTATGCCAGCCCAGTCATTCAGCTGAATACATGTTAAATTCAGCAGCTAGCTTGTGGCCAACCTTCTATTTCTCCTTAAGCCTGAATAGCCACCAGTGGGTTTACAAACAGTTGCCCCTAAACCAGACAGGCTGGCTGAGCTACCGGGGTCCCTCTGCATTGCACACAGCCTTTGCCTGAATCTCTTAAAGAGCAGTCTTAGCAGTTCCAGAGGAGGATGCCCCACGTGAAAACCAGAGACTGGCCTCCAACTCCACCAGAGGGAGGATCGGGCCTCCCTGCAGAAGAAGTGCCTACCAATTAGTGACACTTACTGATTCTATCTGTACAGGATCATTATGAAAAATGCAATGCATTATGCAGCCACTATTAATCTTCTGCTTTTGTTGCATTTACTCATGGTTTATGGCCCTCCAAGGAGGATAAATGATCAAGGCATGGACTCGCATTGTTATTTGTCTATTTGTCTCTGCAGCAATACACGTGCTCAGCACTAAGCAGAAGTTATTTTTCATGGGGAATGCAGCTTTAAGGCTTTTCAAGGTCAGAAGGCTTTGTGAAGCAAAAAAACCCTGCAAGTGACTCCAGCTCATTTGCTGCCAGCTCTTCCTTTTAAAGTTACAACCCACACAAGACCATGAGCAGGCTGAGACTCCAGGAGGAATGGCCACAGAAGTGCTCCTGTAATTTTGTCTTCTGCATGGGCACAGGAGGGCACACATATGTGTAAGCACGGCAGCTAAGGTCGCTGTTGTCAAACGGCAATTCCTGTTCCAAGATATTTAACACTGGTGGAACAAGCGCTTCCACTCTGCACTTCGGGTATTGAAATCTCTCCTCCCTTTAATGCTTGTAGCTCGTTGTGAGCAACAGTCTTTAACTCCAGTTTTGTTTATGGCAGCAGGGATATATTTCTGAAGGTGAAGTTCTAGCAAATTCAGGCTCTCAGGCGCCTGCAGTGGTGCTTAACTAACCAGCAGACGCTAACAAATAGCACTAAGAAACGTTCTTTGGCACTGCATAGCTCTTTGCAAGAACGACCATCTCCATTACGAACACAGAGTACTGAAAACAATATTAGTCCAAAAATTGGAATGCAAAAGCAATACAAATATTTTAGTAGCTGGTACAGAAACTACATTCTAGTTAAAATTATCAGATTTCCATGATTACTTTGAAAACATACAGATGTTAAATACAAATTTTCATAAGTTTTTAGGCTTAATATAGAAATGTGATATTATGTAGGGATAGCACTCTGCAATTTGAAAGATGGTAAAGATGAGACATGGTATTTTTCATCAAATAGTCCCAAGGCAAAGCAAAACATTTGTCCCTTCCTTACTCTAAGAACCAGGGAGACTGAACCTGGTCCAAAGCCAACTGTGTCGATGCAAGTTTTCCCATCACTTCTGCAGCTTTTAGATCCGGCCTGGTATCCCCAAGATACTATAAATACAAAACATGGCTTTGGCACCATGTCACGCAAAACAGGGAAGTCAGGAGTGCTGCCAAAGTGGGTATCAGGTAAAGCCAAACATCTGCCTCCTGATTCCCCCAAACAAAGCTCCATTCAGAGAGAGGGTAATGTCAAATATTTATAAAACATAGGAACTCTGTTTCACACCTCCTGATTATCTCTTGTTCTTGTATTTCTTTATCTCTATTTCAAGTCAACCAAAAATAGCAAGAGAAATCTGAGAAGATGACTTTTCCCAAGACACTTGTTAAATGTTTTCTTTAAAGTAGATTTTTTCCCCGGAAAACTGTTCAGTGATCACATTTGCATATATCAGATCCACTCAGTCACTGCATTGGTGGATCCAGCAGTCACTAAGTTAAAGCAATCTAATTTCAGTAACTCAAGATGTGCAAAGAGCAAAGCTAGTGAAGTATGTGACAATAAATATTCAGACATCTTGGAGGATACTGAAAAATATTTTCAAGCTATTTAATGAGATATGATTCGATGCATCTTGCCAGGTGATAAATGGCCATTGTTTGACTAGCAGGTAGTCTGCAAAAATTATCAATGCTATGCCATGAATATTGTATTGCTAACAATAAGCATTTTGACATATAACAAAACATTTATATGTAAATCAATCAGACACTACACTCTCAATTATCCACACTGTTAATTGTTCAGTCTTCTTAATTGTTGTGAACAGTACCCTCGTCAAGAATTTTGTCTGTTATAAATCAGAACGGTTCATTTAATACCTCCTTGGGCAAATTGAGTTACCTTAGTGGAAGTACAGAGATGTGAAGAGAGAAGAATCTGCCCTCTAATCTTTGGAAATTATTGATTTCTCTTGACCTAAACTGTTGTCTCCTCCAGCTTCATTTACAGCAGGTGCTGGCATTGATACCCTGTCTTTTAGAGACTCTATGGATATGTGCAAGCTCCAAACTATCATTAGCTGTTGCTCCTGCGTTCGGTGTTACTCCAGGTTCTCTACACTTTCTCCTATTAACATTCCTGTGGCTACTGTTCTTCTTCCTGGACATACATGGAGAAAACCTATTGCTTCCATGCTCTGATGATGTCACCTGTGCTTCCAGAGCTGACAATTGCCTTGCCCTTTCTACCTGCCCCCTTGTATTGCACTGTAAGTTCACTTGCTGTCCACTGACGTTTTGGGGCTATATATCTGTTTCCCTCCATGTCACTGAATTTCTGGGTCTGGAGTTATTTTTCCTCCCATATGGCCTCCATGGATTTTATCCAAGAAGATTCTTATTCAGCAGCGTTTGTGTCACATTTCTAGCGTCTGTTTCCTGTTGTATCTTTCCTTCATCTTGAGTAGCATCCCTATCAAGTCCACTTAGGCATCGTTTATGCTTCCACACGCTATCAAGTGCTCCTTCAGATCTGGAGAAAACATGTTAGGCAAGAATGGAGCTTGTGTGAATGTGACAATTTCAACTAGACATCATCTTCATCAGGCCTCTGCTTTTATCTCTAACTGTTTCTTTCTCTTTTGCCAGTTAGCAGCCAAACGATACTTATAAATTGCAAAACATTTCAAAATTAAATTTTATGAGTAAATCTTCACCAGAAAAATCATTAAGGCCATGCCATAACGATCTTCACTCATAACAATCCAATTTTCAAGCCAGGTTTCATTCTCATAGCCCAGTATAAAGCACAGGTTTGATTCTGCAGTGGATGATGTACTTCAGGATGCCTGCACAGTCTCATATGGAAAGCTCTGCTATTTGCAAAGGAGGGATCACTACCCCTTTTCCACCAGGGGCCCATGACAGGAGGAGAACGTATAACCGAAAAGGAGAAGCCGGTGCCACCGAATGCAGGGACACCTTATTACATTCCCCTTTGAGCACTGGCCCTTTGTTTCATGTTTCCAGGAGTGACTGCAGTAGGAGCAGAATCTTAGCGTGAGCTGTACCTTTAGCTGGCTGGACTGCACAAGCAGTTGCCATGCAAGAGCCATGCGCCCTTGCACACGCGCACAGTCCTCTCCAGGCACTCACCGGAACTGCCATGAATACATTGAACGTGTACCCAGATTACGGCAAAGTAAACCCTGCACAGTATCCATTCAAAAAGCATTACACCTTCTGCACATCTGCAGGGCATTTTGCAGAGGGTTTGTGTATGCTTTTGCTTGCATTCGAGAACCCCCAAAATAAGTTTATCAGCCCTGCCTGTACAAGAGCTTTTCTAAACAGAACCTCATACCATCCAATCTCTGTCCCTGAAGAGCACGCGTTTGCCCCTGTTATTGCAGAAAAGACTGGATGCCTGTGTTGGTAGTGGATCAGAGGAAAAGGGAAAGGGAAGAGGAGGCTGCTGGGTCTCAGCCTTCCATCTGTTTTGAAATACCTGCAGTTGTCAGTGGTGGCCAACCTTTCCCATCATCTCTGCAGTAATGGTTCACTTTGAAGAGGAATGTCAGTCTGCTCCTAGTGCAGCCCCATGTCTTTCCATGGTGTTAACTAAGGCTCAAATTAGCTGTACCAGACAGGAACTGCCAGGCTTTTTCAATTCTGATATTTCTAAGACATTCACAAATGTGAGACGAGTCTCTCACCCACCTTATATATTCTAGAGGTCAGAAGGAAACCTCAGAAAAGCGCGACAGTTCAGAATTCAGAAACAAAAGCTGTTCAGACAGTGTAATTTTATTACAGTAACGAAAGTTATCTGACAAGAATAAATGAATCCCTAACAGCATTCTCATGTACATACACACTTTGAAACATAACCAGCAGAGGGAAAAGCGAGCAATAAAAACCCTTTTTCAAAGGTTCTTGTTATGTTATGTCTTAAGTTTTAGAAGCTAAAAGCTGTACTAGTGAGCGTGCCAGCCCACGGGCCTGCACTACAGCCTGCAGGGCTGCCAGCACACACCTCGTTTCCTGATCCTTCTCACCTCGCAGCACTCAAGCGGTCCTCTGGAAAGGACCAGTTCTGCATTCTTCAGAGTCTCTCTCATAGAAGGCCCCTGGTGACAGCAAGTGGCAACTGGAGATGTGGCCTGTGATGCAGAAAACAGCTCCTTCCTAAGGCTTTGCTTCCACCCAAACTCTCCGACTCTGCCACCAGGAGGATGGTAAAGATCCCATTACTGCGATGTTAAGGTGCCCCTTCTACCTCAATACACCATGGAAACATGCCTTTATCTATCCTACCCCGAACACCTCTCTCTCTCCAGCCTGCTCCCCCTTGAGCTTTCCATTACGCTGTATTCACCCAAAAGCACTGGCACTGGCTTTGAAACAGGAAGAATTTTGTGCTCATGGCATCCCATTCAGCAGGTTTCAGCACAGAATGCATTGCCAGGTAACAATTAGTAAGGCCCACCATGTGGGCCCCAAATTCTGCACATCATACACTCAAGTCCAACCCCAACATTTAGAGGTGTAGATGATCCTTTGGGTTATCCACACCTGGAATCAAGTAAACAAGGGACCAGGCAGATATGGCAGGGTTTTTCTTGTCAGGTCCGCTCTTGTTTCACAGCCACTGCCCCATCTCTCTGTCCCCTTGCTTGATCCTGTGCATGGAATTATCCTGTTTCCTATCCAGACTCCTCTCATCCATATCTAAATAAGGATCTGGATCCACAGACTTCATTACTCAGATCTTCTCTCTGCACCGTGATTGCTGGCATCACCTACAGAAATTAAATTATGCGTATTCTTTCTCTTACAGATAAAACCTGTAAGTGTCTCCATGTGCTAAGCCATCTCATTTAGCTTGCCTCTAACTCTTCAGCAGTATGTTTCACACAGCAATTAATTCATCCTCCATTTCTCACTACACTGAAGGCTGCACCATATTGAAGTCGGTATCTGAGCAGAGCGGTAATTCATCAGCACTCTGGTATCTCTACGTGCAATGTGCTCATTTTGCTACGATGGCCTTTTTTAATCTTGCTGACAATGGAAATGTTGATATTGTTAAGGTTAATGACCCACTGATAAATAACAGAAAACACTTTTACCCTCAAATAGTTTTTAATCATGGTTGTTGCAAAGTGTGACAAGAACGCTTTGTGCCTAAATAGGCTGTAGAAGCAGTACTTTCTAAATATTTGAAGCCCTCTTTTACTACCAAAGTGGTTTCTCTGACAGTTTCTAGGTTTGCTTTTGTGCCAGGTTCTTAGGTTTATTGTACTGAGTTTGTGCATGAACTGGCTGGCTTTTTTCTTTTACCCATCTCCTAATGATCAGCATTGTGTGTTCGATGTGCTGAGATGCTTTTGATCCGTACCTTGCAAATGATGAAATCAATTCAATCAGTAAGCAAGCTAATGGAAAGAACTGGAGGCCTCTGGGAGTTTTATTGGGGTACAGTTACCTAAAAAGCTTCTCTCTCTGACAAAGTAAATTCAGCTACGGTGACAGAGGCATAAGAAGGCAAGATTAACACTGACTTTTCACATTTTAACTGTACATATTTTAATACCAAGTTGCTTGTGGGGAGATGTTTGCATTGTACTAATGAAAAGGCACGCCCAGTTAGTCCATGTAATTGCTAAGCCAACACGCAGAGAAGGATGGAGAAGTAGTTTCCATTTTTAATTCACATTGGTCTTTTGCTGGATTTATTCCAAGCACTGAACCAGCAAAAGGAATGTGAAGCACTTTACATTGTGTTCTCAGAGATACTACCCCAGCCAAAGGATGTCAATATAGCTTCACTGGGGCCAGAGCAGCACGTGTCTGTCAGCTGATGATCTGGCCCGACGAAGAGATTTCTGACTGCATAAGCTCTGTGGAAAAGACAGCAGAGATGGATATCACCGTGTGCACAGTATGAAGCAATGGGAATGCAAAAAGAAAATTCCCATTCAAAGCAAGCAGTGTTTTGCAGCGCTGAAGGGATTCAAGTGGGGAAATAAAATCCAAGATGTTTGGGTCTCATAAATTACATATGTGCTGTATCTACATGAGGGGAAAACAAGCCTTTCTCTTTGGCATTCACTGTCCTTGATTTGTCCTGTTAATTAAAAAAAAAGTGGCTGTAGGAATAGCTAGTACTTTCAAACACTTCCAGATGAGCTGAGTGTTTTAGAGCATGTTAGCCAAATGCCACTCAGATCCGTGCTTGCATCCCACTGAAGTCAAGCGACTGAGCCAAAGGACGGTGCTGGGGAAGGACAAAGAACTAATGGGAACGGCTGGAAATACATTACCTCTGAAAGGAAGAGGCTCGGTGAGAAATGATTCTTGCTATTTGCATTATGAAGCATAGCTCCTTTGGAAAAGCCAAGGTAACCATCTTCCCTACGGAGTAGCCAATATGTCTTAGCTCTGCTCTGAAATAGCCTGTGCTACTTGTGCTGACAAGTGGGCTCCAGAAAGAGGCCACTTCTGATTGCAGATTTAACAAGGACTGGACCTCCGGAGCCAGGGCTGAACGTCTCGACTCGCACAAATCAAGTGCAAGTTATATAAACAACATGAGGATGTAGGAACTGCCTCCTGGGTCAGACTGATGGCTCATCCAGCCCAGGATCCTGACTCTGACAGTGGCAACAGGATGAATTACTTAGAGAGAGCGTTATTTACTCACTCTCTGTTCTCCAGTTACTTTGGACTCCCCACAAAGCTGTTGTATTAAGGATGTTAGAGGGTGTGTCATTGCTCGATCCTCTTAATGTCCATTCATAGTGTCTTGAATGTCTAATTCCTTTTTGAACCTGCTAATGCTGTCTGCCTCTACAAACTCCTATGGCAGCAAACTCCACAAGTTCACTGCTCTCTGCATAAAGAAGTGCTTTCTTTTACCTATTTTAAAATTTTCCTACCAGCTTCACTGATGTTTGTGAATACTTGAAGTGATTTAAACAGTAACCCGTGCTGTGTCACAAGATAACAATAAAAATACATATGTGGTCCCTATTCCAGACACCAGAGTTCCAGAGTCCTTCAGAATGACTTGTAAGTCTCCAGGAACAAAGAAAAGATCACACTTAGGGGCTGATTTAGTTCTAAAGTACACTAGAAACATTATGTTGGTTTAGTCTACATAGCAACACCCAGTGCAAAAGACAAATTAAAAAAGCTCATTTTATACATACCTACACACACACCAGATGTTCTATATTTTTAGGTTGTCTGCAGGTGTGTGTGAAAGCAGTTTGGGGACTCGTTGATTCTGGAGTTCTGCTAACTGTCTTAAACTTGTACCATTCCAAAAGAGATATAGTCCTTAGAGCCTTACTGCTCACAAGCTAAGCACTTTGCAGGCACTGGCTTCTTGTTTGGCTACATTTATTTCCAACTGTGTTATTCTCTGCTAATTAAAGTTTTGAAAAGGAACATAGCTGACAAGTCCTGAGTAATTTGCTCAGTCCTTGACATTAGTCAGGAAGTCTCAAAGCAGAGGCCACAGAAGTACGAGAATACTAATCTCCAAGAGAAGAAACAATTGTCCTTAATTAGAGTCTTACCTCAGATGTTGTTGTGAGGATGAGCTGAAGATATCAAAGATATCCAAAACATAGATGATTCTGGTGGTAAGTGGTCAGTTGAGACACACCGTGGCTGGTGGATCCCTAGAGGCAAAAAGAAATGGAAGAAAGTCTGAGTGTAGTTTGGAGACACAGATGCAGAGGCTTGGCATTTGCCTGTGGAATTCTTGGATGCACTTGAAAGGCTTTCCTCAAGGATGAAAGTGCACTCTCTGTTTGTTTTGTGCCTGGAATGAACTGCCATCATATTATGTCAGAGTCACTGGCAAATAGTCTCTTCCAATGGCTGTAACTGTTATTAGGTTACAAAATATGAAAAGTGACAGATAGGTGCTGAATTAATTGCCAAATGATTAGCTGCATGGTAACGGTGCAGGAATTTAAGAAGAAAATGTAAGGGAAAAGTCAGGTATGAAGGAAACCTGAAAACTGCTCCCATTCTCATACCAACAGTGGCTGGGCTCTATCTCATTAGAGTTCAAGCCAAGGAGACACATTTTTTTTGTCATGAACAGCACATAAATTTTCCCTACTCAGAGAAGGAATTAATAATTCAGAGACACTTCACTCTATCCCCAAACTTCAGTGGAAGTCTTCGAACACATTATTTAAGCAACAAGACTCACTCCCCCTCCCTCACTCCAACTAAAACTGCCCTCCGGTAGAAATTGTCTAATGCGGTGTTTGCGCAGACTTGGAGACACTGTACCATTTTGACCGAATGGTGTGTATACAGAGTAGTGCTGTTGATGTCTACAGCAACTCTGGACTATGTCGGTAAATGACAGTAAATCCACTAAAATACATATTTAACCACCTCCCCCCCACACTAGCCATAGATTTAGGCCCACCCCAGTAGTAAGATGGGAAGTACAAGGAGATAGACTTACGGAAAAATGGAAGGTTAGCAGCACAGCTAACTGGTCGTATGAAAAAAGGCTGAATTTAACATCTTAAATGAAACAATCACAGCCAAAAAGGCCATTACGCAAGTCATACTCAAAGTACCATCTGGCGTTGCAGCTTCGAGGCACCCAAAGTAACAGAGGCTGCAGGACTAGTCCCCAAGGCCTCTCGGCCCTCCTACGCTGGTGGCCCAAGGTCTGCACCACCACCTGGTTTCAGTGGGGAGCTGCAGAGAGGTTCCCACACTGCAGCAGGCAGAAGCAGTCTCCTAGCCAACACTGGAAATGAAAAGCCTCCAACAAAAGGATGTGGTCTGTGATGAAAATACTGCCGAGGCTTCATTGCCCCTTCTTTTCCCCATCAAGGTGAGAGATAAAGCCAAAGACATCTGGAGAAGAAAAGGCAAGCCACTGCCTGTAATGGCATCTCCATTTTTCTTTTCCCTTGGTGCATTACTATACACAGCTCCAGCCCCACAGTTCTGAGGATCAGGTCTGCAGCTCTGAGCTCTAGACAGTGGTGCCAGGCCACCCCAGGAGCGCTCTCAGCGTCAGCTTGGTCTTGCAGCTCCCACTGCCTCTGAACATAGGCTTCAGTTAGAGACACGCAGACGTGTCCCAGCTACAGCACATTCCCTGGCACCTCCAGCCAGGACCTGCACCTGGCTCTACATGCAGAGACGCAAGAGCCAGGGAGCTGCCTCTGGCAGGGCTGCTGCCTCAGGCTCCCACAGGTCGGTTCTCCCACCCAATATTTCTTCAGGAACCAAGCTGGTCCCTGCAAAGGAATCACGTTCCACATACAGTCAATTTCTATAAAACCAGCACAGACATTTATTTAGCTCTGCATATCGCTTCCTGAGAGGTCCTGGGAAAGCTGACTTTGACCTGTGATTCTGCACTGTGTCAGCCCTCAGCACGGGAGGCAGAGGGGCAGGAGGGAGGCGGACACAGCGGTGGCCAGCAACTCCAGCCCCATTACATAAATTGTCAAGGTAGGGATTACTTTCCACTTTCTCCATATAATGCCTTAAACATCATTGTTCTGGCCTAGGTCACTGTCATTACCTACCGGCACTCATATGACTAACAGTAACTGCATGAAAAGACTGCAGATGACTGAGAACTACCAGAAAACAACATATATTCAGTTAGTCAGAACCAGAACGGCAATTTGCTCACTCCTATTCATTTTGTAATTGTGTGCCAACAATTTTAACTTCCATAAACCTGGATATAACAGTTTTGGGGGGATACAGCAGCAGAACTGTAAGACTTTTAGATTTCACAGTTAGCGTGTACCGCTGAGTACTCCTCTTCCAAGCTGTCTGACTGTTAGCACTTAGAAAAGTATCAATGTCCAAAACTCTGCAAAGACTTTCTTATTAACTCCACTGAACCACCTCAAATCTAAAACTTTGTACAATGCTCTCAATCCCTCACCAGCCCCTCCTCCCCACTTAATTCTGCCAAGCCACCCAAATGCTTGGCCTTCCTGTGTTTGGTCTTCATGTCCATGATCATAGAATCATAGAATCAGAAGGTTGGAAGAGACCTCTGAGATCACCGATTCCAGCCGTGCCTGTCTCCCCACTAAACCCTGTCCCTCATCCACCCGTCTTTTAAACCCCTCCAGGGATGGCGACTGCACCACCTCCCTGGGCAGCAGTGTCAATCCCTGAGCACCCTTTCAGTAAAGAAATGATGGGGAGTCTTGTTCTAGATCTTGGCCTGAAACACACGGAAGAACAACCCACCTTGAACCCTGTTCTCTCTTCATTTCAAAGAATTTGGTTAAATTTGTTCTGGGACAGGTCACTGTCTTTTTCCTTTTAGTTACCATGGCTGCTCAAGAGAGCCATGACGTGAGAGAACATCTGCAGTACATGCAGTCCTCCTCCCTAAGTACCAGACCAAGAAAAACAGCCTGGCGATGAAGTCAGCAAGTTACAGAGTAGCACAGGACAACTTGTGCACTTTTTGCTGCTGTTAACGTAAAACAGTGCAGAATCTTGCAGACGTTTGTACTTTCTACTCTTTTTCTTCAGGGGTGTCCTGTGTGTTTCTAGAAGTGCTGTGGCCTCTACATGCAAAGCTGTATCGCTTCTCTTCTGTTCTGCTTCCACTGCTACTTTTTGGAGAACCCAGCTCTCAGTGCTAGTTTTTGGAGAACCCAGAACCAGTTATGGGATGGAAAGAAAACATCTAAGGGATGTGTAGAAGGAAGACAGATGCTCAAATTTCTGGCTGGGAAAGAGTGGGGCTGACCAGCTCCCCAGCAAACATTAGGTAATGTCTTATTTTTCAGGAGCTTGGAAAAACAAGGAAAGAAAAAATAACACAGAAAAAAGTCTGTACATCCAACCTTAATTACAGTAATGGATCACAAGTGGCTTCTGGCAGTCAGTTGAAACATGTTACCCTGTCAAAGACCAGTGAGATGAAGCACCAACTTCTAGGCATAAGCCAGACTAAGACAGGATGGCAGTCGTGGAGCAGAGAGCCTCAGGAATTCCAAAGTGGGAGAGTCCAACAGCTTCACAACTCCAAGCACAAGCAGGCTGGATACCCTTTTAAAAAGTCATCATGCACAATGAACTCATTTCCTTGCTTTTTAAATGCATCTTCTGGCCTCAAATGGCACTTGTAGTTAGGCTGTGTCGTTTCACATTGCATTAGGCTACCTCACGTCACATCATTTGGCAGTAAAACGATATGCCGTGACATATACATAATCTGGGGCATGTCACACCCTGTATTTACAGTATTTAATGCATTTGATTTAAATACATGACCATCTTGTCCATCTTTTTCACACTTTCCTCTTACCGAAGCTGATGGAAGAAGCATATGAACAACTGACAGGATAAACAAGATCCAGAAGCAGGTGGAGAGGATGAGTGACAGTCTAGTTCCAGTGGCTTATTACTAGCAGCATCATTTCAGTTAACCTTGCGTACTTCCAATTCCCCTTTCTGTCTGTGGAATATCCGCTGTTGTCATAATGTCAGTGAATGCCATTAAGCCTGCATAGTCACTTGCAACGTCTTGCAGAAACTAAGGAATAATACTGAATTTTATTAAAGCTGTTCAGCTTCTTCATTTGGTCTCTTGCTCCTTGCTTTCTCAAGGATATCCTGAGGAAATTTGATTATTTTCTTCTTGCCAGATGAGTTATTTTCTTTCCTGGTCTAAATTAAATGCTGTGTGGCAGCTTTTGTTGATTAACCACAACCAATTATGACAACATAATATATTATATATCATGAACACCTAGATATATGATGACACGGTATCTACTTTGGCGAAGTCTTGCCCATCTAACACAGGACAAAAGTCACTACATACTGTAATAGCACTCTGAAATATCTCCTCAGCACTTATCAGATCAATACCAGTAACTGGAAAGAAAGTGGTCTGGAAAGAAACAAGACATAAGAATACAGATTTTTTCTGATGCTGACAACTCTTCAAGTAGAAGCGTGCTGCCAAGGTGGAGAGGAGAAGAGACTCAAAAGAGCTCAGACAATAAAGCACCATTTCCCAGTGTCCTAAAATTTCTACATCTGGGTCAGGGCGATCTGTGGTGTCGATACAGGCTGGGGGATGACGTGATAGCAGACAGCCCTGTGGAGAAGGGCTTGGGGTGCTGATTGAGGAGAAGCTTGACATGAGTCAGCAATGTGCACCCACAGCCCAGAAGCCAATGGTGTCCTGGGCTGCATGAAAAGAAGCGTGGCCAGCAGGGCGAGGGAGGGAATGAGGCCCTGGCCCAGGTTGCCCAGACAGTGGTGACTGCCCCATCCCTGGAGGTGTTCAAGGCCGGGTTGGGTGGGGCTTTGAGCCCCCTGATCCAGTGGGAGGTGTCCCTGCCCGTGGCAGGGAGTTGGAACTGCATGGGCTTTGAGGTCCCTTCCAACCCAAACCATCCTATTCTTCAATGAAAATGCAAGTGCTTCACTTCCAGCACACCTGTTCTTCAAAACTAATCTGCTTTTAGATGGAGACTTGCACAGAATTAGAACAACAACAAAAAAAATTTACATCACTGCGAGTCACAGTCCCAATCAATCACAATGGACAACCAATAAATGCGATATATGGTATCTTCAGTACAAGACAGAGTAAAATTAATGAAGATGCCTGGACCTGCCACCAATATATGATCATAAAAATGTAGACAATCTCTCTTGTTAAAAAACAAACTCTGTATAGGATTGTATATTGCTGTGCAGAGGCAGTTTCTGTGTTACCATACAGCAATAATTTAAGTGCACACAGCAGCCCTGCCTGGCAGTTTATGGAGAATCTATAAGAGAGCACAATATCCAAATAACACGTTGGAGGGTTTTAGATGGGCACAGTGCAGTGACTGGAATGAGATCTGGGATGCTCTTCCAGCCTCGCTCACAGTCAATTACAAGGTCCTTCACAACTACACATGATCAAAATCTTCATTCCCACCTCCCAACAGTCTGCTTTCAGGTACACACCTCCAGAGCGGCTGGCGATAACATATTGCCATGTTCTCATTCTCATTTTACCTGCTCCAAGCAACCCCAGGGATTTGGGGTTGGAAAGTTCACTACGGAGCAGGAAACATCAGATGTATGCTGGAGGGTGATGTCAGTGGCCACAGCTCAGTACCTTGTTTCTGCCAGGGAACATGTGCAGGTAAGGAAACCGCCTGAGCTCTCAAGCTTGGTTAACTGAGATGCCCATTTATGCTCTTTCTTTTTAGGAGCTCAGTAATAGAACAATTCTTAACTTCAGATAGAGCCTTTGACTCTCTGTTTCTCTAAGTGACCTTTTCATGCACAGATGAAGACTGTTTACATTATTTCTGTCCCCAATTTAACAGGCAATGCTCAAAGCTTGAAACGACCTCCATGAGATCTTTTGCCATTTAAGAATTGGAATACGGGAAACGACTCGGATTAGAGTGCATGAAGTGTGTCTGTATGTCAAACACGCTGTTCATTTGTGTCAAAGACTAACATGTACAATATCTGATGTCTTCAGCCTATTCCTCAAATTCACGTCAAAGAGCATATCAGCAAATACTTAAATAAGCAGGGGAAGCAACAAAACACGAACAATGCAGCTGAAAGATG
This sequence comes from Neomorphus geoffroyi, assembly GCA_033558235.1. Classification (NCBI taxonomy): domain Eukaryota; kingdom Metazoa; phylum Chordata; class Aves; order Cuculiformes; family Neomorphidae; genus Neomorphus; species Neomorphus geoffroyi. Next base: position 9,295,284 of record JAUMJM010000012.1, read on the forward strand.
TGCTGAAGGAACTCACGTAGCCAAAAGGGCTGAGTGCTCTTGTTTTATTTTTGGACCCATAAAATGTGATAACTCACTCTTCTCATACCTATCTTTAATATTTCATATTATGTACTTCAAGTCGCTCATTTCTTGGGGATTTTTTCCCCAGTGAACATTCTGTTCATTATAATTCATTGCTCAATGCTCACAGGAGGGTTTCTTTGCTAGATTAAAAGATGGAACATTGTCTGACACATGTGGAGCTTACCAGGTTAATTTTCACCATGTCAAGATGTTACAATGTCTTGAATCAACAGAACAGTTTTGTGCCTACTGCTTAGTTCAGAGCTAAAGAGAAACCTGGAAGGTTAATGAGTAACAGGAAGCAATACATTAAAGTTTTGATAATGTAATGCTTCTCAGCAATTTCACTTCATAATAAATTTTATACCCCAAAGGAGGAACGAAACCATGGAAAAGTGTGCATCTAACATAAAAGATTGGCAAGCAGGGAGGAGTTCTCAGCACTGTCCAAGAATTTTGACAGCTTTAACGCCATTTATAGAGTCCAGGACTTTATTCAGAAGTGCTTATTCATTGAATCGCTTTCCTAAACATGGCTTTTCCTGACAAAACTTTTCTTAAAATTCTTTAAAATTTCTCTTCCCCCATAACATCCTCAGAACATCCGCAGATGAGCTTTGTGTAACTTACTCTGTACCTTCAGAATTAAATTTTCTTAACAAAGAAGTATAGCACTTGTATCTTCTCATACATACACTGTGAGCCCTTCTGGGAGATGAGATGCCAGACTGGACAGACATGACATCTGGTCTACTGAGGTGGTTTCTACAGCACCAACAAACATAAAGGGATTCCTTCAAAGTCTTACAGCCTGTGGGCTCCACAAGGAGTCCAAATGGTTTTTCTTTCCTTTTTAAATCAAAAGTTTAGAGTCTAAGCTTGCTTCTCAAAATGAAAACCACAGAAATTTTTTTAGCCTAACAAGGATTACCAACTAGAACGTTAAAATTTTATCTTCTACTTTCTCCACCTCCCTACTTACCAGAGTTGCTCAGAAAATAAAAAACCCCTCCTCCTTCCTAACCAGTGAACAATAGCAAAAATATAAATGTGACTAGAAAATGTGATAGATGACAGCTTGTGCAATAGCAGCTGAAAGCTGGGGCGCCCAGCTCATTTCTAATGAATACATGACATTACTATAGTTACAGATTAGAACAACAAATGTCTTTATTTATGCAGTGATTATTGTGCATTTTAATGCATTGGTAACTGGCATTTAACTTCTGGAATAACAGCTGAAATCTAACCATTAAATTCATTTTAATGAGTGCTTTTTGCTATTATATACTGCACAGCTACCACTAATGACATCCTCCACCTAGACTCCATGTAGCATTATTCCCTGTTGGGAAGCCCCTCACTGGTTTGCCTGCTGTGTTTTGGGGAGGGTGTCAGTGTTAGGCTTCATGCACAGGGTCTGATTTTTCAGCTGCCACGGGAAGACATCTCATTCCTCAGACTGTCGCTGTTCCTCACTCCACACCACAGGGGCTCAGCATCCCGTACCCCAGGGAGATGATGCATGGGAGGACAGAGCAGAGGTCTCTGTGCTCACTGCTGTAGTTCCCAGTGTTTTGCTTCTCTGCGGCTCTTTCCCCCAAAGATATTTCCTGCTTTCTGGTAGGTTTGAATAGAGCTCCTGGGTGTTCACATGAGCTTAAAGCATAAAGCCGATTTCCAGAGGGTTTGGATTCTGCTTTCAAAAAGCTACTGGCACACTTAATGTTAGAGGCATAACCATTGTCTTTCCAGACAAGCCCAGGCACACAGACAGGAATCCACAGGAGTAACTGCAATCACAGCCACCTTGTCTCCTCACCACCCTCCCCATCAATCTTCCTCAGAGTTAAGTACGTAAGCCAGTTAAGCAACATGGCTTTTGGAGGCTGTGGTCATAGCACCTCTCCATTGATAGAAACCTTGCAGAATAGAACTGCCATTACCACTGAGCATCATTATGTCTAGCCCACTTCTGCAGACAACCACCTCATGCAATGTTGATTATGAAATGATCTCCTTCCACCCGACAATTACATCCCCCTCATTAATCCTACAGGGAGGCGCCCCAAAACTCACTACATTTATGGTGAAAATTTGCTTTGGCTCTCTAGTTTGGTTAATGCCTATTTGTTTCTTTCCCCTAGGCATGAAAAGTGTAGGTTTAAATGGTTAAGAAAGAGAACTTCCTAATATTTCCTTGCCTAAGTCACCTCTGGTACTGCACTGCAGGTCAGATACACACTGGTAGTTAATATTTTTTCTAACAGAATAAGATAGCTATCACACAGCAAAAGGAAATTTAAAAAGGATGTTTTTATCTCAGTGTGTTTGGTGTTAGTTGGGTGGAAAGCTAAAATACCAGCAAGGACGTGTGGGGAGAAGAGTACAATAGGTAGTGAGCAAGCCCTAGCTTCTCCACGGGAACTGGTTAAAGAAGATTTTGTAAGGAGTGCCACAGCATCTGACTTGGTTAAGCTTTCCATAAACTTGACAAATAATCATCCATCAAAATAAATTGAGAAATATTGTTTTCACATGCTTAAAGCACTAATCTCTGAAACAGGGGGAGTATTAGCAGGGCAGGCATTTGTCTGCAGCTGCCAGGAAAGCCAGGAAATGGGAGAAATGGTATTCTCTGCTGCTAATGGGCGGGAGGGACTTTTCTGGGTTAGTGGGAGAATGGAAGGAAGATCAACTCTTTGCCTGCAGGAACAAGCAATTACAGCAACAGCAGTCATAACTTGCTGGAGAAAGCACAAGAAACATGCCTACAGCTCACATGAGCTCAGAATTCCCACTGCATTAAAACAAATACACAGACACAATGTCAGCGGGAAAAAATAGTTAATTCTCCTATTTATATAAGCCTTAAATTTTACCACAGAAAGAGATTTGAAATGACGAAAACTCCAAACATATTGACTAGCACACCGAGGAGGGTTTTCCAAAGACACACCTTGGCTACAATTTTCGAGATCCCAGTCCTGCAGTCAGTAGTGGGGAAACCCAGAAAACCCAGAGGCTGCAAGGAAGGAAAGCAATAAACTCTTCCCTCTAGAGAATTGTGATTACAAAAGAAGCCCAATGCATTCCTATAGAGCCCCTTTATTTCACTGCATACCTTTACTCTGACGGAGGAGCAGACCACTGGAAGATTTACATGGTGCTCCGAGTAGGATTATTGTCTGTACGCTGATCAACTGAATCAGCAGTTCCTAAATTGATGAGCACTTCAGACACATTCAAGGAGAAAGAAAAGAATTTCAGACAAGCGTTTCAAAACTAGTTCCTGAGATGCTATTTCAAGTAAAAAGATATATCACTTGATTTTCCAGACCACTTATCCCACAGCTCCCACTACGATGAGTAAGAATTTCCGGATGCTCAGCAGTTCTGAAGAGCAGGATGCCTAATTTGGGAACAGCTGAATGGTGCCAACACGAATGTAGTGGCTCAGCAGGAGGTGTGCAATCCTGGGGAGGCGGCAAAACGCTCACCCGCTCCCATTCAGCAGGCAACCCCTGCTCAGCACGTGCTCCTGGATTTGGCATTTCCTATGGGTACACACGCAGCAGGCTTCTCTGAATCCGGCTGTGACACCCAGTAGTAGAAGAGGTCGTAGACTGGCCATCTACATCCATTTATTTAGTACAAGGTAGTCTCTTGCCTACAAACCCTGCTGCCCAGCACCCCTCCAGGAACTGCAAGAGGAGTACAGGCACACTGGCTGCACGCTGGTGCACACAGATTTATGGGCTTTTAAGTCGCATGTATGGATTCAGCCCAAATCATTGCAAATACAGTGTTGACGAACAGAGTGGGGAAGATGTTGGCCTTGACATTCCAATTTAAAGAATAATGCTTCACATGAGCCAATGAAAAGAAACAGTTTCAGCTACTATGGATTTGGCACGTTGTTTCTTTCCAAAACACGATGACCTGACACAAAATTTACGGGGGGTGCAATGGGGTGGAAAAGCATTTTAGTTGATTCAGTTCCATATCTGATGTGATAAACAGAACAAGGTTCATCTTCTGGAAATGTAGAAAATATTTTTCAGAGAGCTGAAAGGGCCTAAGGAAGATGGGAGATGGTCAGAAGCTTTTACCAGTACCAGCCTTTAAAGCACCTGTGACTTATGAAAGAGAAATTTCTCATTTCAGGCTTTTCTGAGTAGGAAGCCTGAAGGGCTATTACAAGCGATTGCAGTTGCTTATAATAATCTAATTTAGATGTCAGATGGGTTATTACTCTTCAGAGAAATTAGTAGGTAATTGTTATTGTTTTCTTCTATAATTATTCTAAGGGAGTTAACAAAGGATATTTTAAATATGCTTTGCTTACCTGAGAGATAACACTTCAAATAACATAACAGAAACGAAATTTACCCTTCACTCAATGCCATAATATTTTCTGTAGATTTATTTACAGTAACATTAGAATTTGGCTAAAGAGAAACCTGTTCCCGTGTTGATTTTACGTCTGGCTGTATTGACATATCAGCAGTATGAACTGACAACCAACCTGTTACACCAATAACAAGTTTGCTACACTTATATTTAGAAGCTCATTTCTTAGGCAAAATACTATCACCCTTTTGTCAACATATTCCCACGTACTTCAATAGAGATTACAAGATGCAACTGCACAGATACCTCTGTCTGTCAAGGCATTTATTGAATGATTTCACTGGTTATAAAGAGACTGTGCTAGCCACCATTTTCACATTGAACATGAAATATCAAATGTGACATAGAGACTTTGTAGACATGACTGCACCTGGAAGCCTGGGCTACAACATTAAAGTGGGCATTTTCTGGGGAAAATCACAATACTTTAGCAGAAACAGAAGTTTCCATTCTCATTCCCATAATTCGAAGCTTGGAAAGCAATTAGGCATCAAAGTTTAGTTTCTAAGGTCTCAGTTTAAGATTTCAGGTTTCAGCATTGTGCTCTACTGGGGTGGTTTTGGTTGGGTTTTTTGCTTGGTTGGTTGTTTTTTCCCAGCCGCCAGTGTTTAGATGACCAGATTTACAAAGTCATCAATGGCTGATCATGCATGCATGTACACTATTATCCATACGTCCATGGTAGCTGCAGACCACACAAGTGAGCTTTCTTGCAGGGTTTCAAAGCCGTCTTCCACTATTTGGATGCAACTGTATGGATAATCTCCTTTCCACCTCTGTGGATGGGAACTGTCCTCTGGAAAGAGTCCTAGTAAGGGCTATGTCAGATCTACAATATACAGAAGTATTTTCACAGATGTAAATCATGGGAGTTCCCACAAGGTACTGACCTGTGTTTATAGAGCTGAAGATTATGAGCTATATGTTTTATTATAAGACTGACTAAAACCATACTGTAGTAAGTACTCCGCATTGTCATGAATCATTGAGAATCGCTGAGAAAATGCATAGGCTTCTCTCCTGCAGGGTCAAGAGTACATCCCTCTGTGACCCTTCATTTTAACACGAGGCAAGGTTTTAAAATGCTAAAGGCTCTTATTCCACTGACCTGGGTGGAAACAGTCCAGAGTTTATTAAACAGCAAATAATACTTAAAAGTGGAAATCACCACAGAGAACAGACAAGCATAAGCCAACATTAAAATATAGATACATTCACACACAGCCTGCTATTCAAAGAGAGTGGCTTTAATAAAGCTCTTTTTCTGGAACACATTCTTGCTGTTATCTCAATGATTGTGGTCTTTTTTACCTTAACTATCCTGCCCAGTGAATTAAGACAATGTAAATTATTCAGGTATGTCTTGTTGTGAATGTTTAATGAAAAACCTCTGTAGCAAAAGAAAAAAAAAGCTGAATGTGTAATTTTCTCTATCTGCCAAGGCCTTCCCTGATTCTATTAAAATACAGTGCATTTTATTAAAGACAGAAATCAAAAAATTAACACCTCATTTGATTCTGATCTGTACATTTCCGATACACTAAGAATAACTTGGACTAAGCATTATTTTCACTGTCAGATCTTCATAATGAAAAATCTGAAGTGCACGATACATTCATAGAACGCTTGAAAAAGCCTAGAAATTCTGTATGAACACCAGTTCTTTTTTGAGACTGAAGAACAAGATCTTCTCCCTTCCAAGGATCAGTTTTTCAATTTAAAAAGACAGGCAAACATTGTAGCATCTAATTTCACAAACAAAAATATTATTTACTTTCATCTATTGCAAGCATCTTAAGATAACTAGAGGAGATATGTTTTTAAATATTTCATTTAAGTTAAAGCTGGTTTTCAGTGAAGTGATAATATTGTGCTTTTAAAGCAAACTAGTGAATATAAATGCTTTGGAAATAAGAGATACTGAAAGTTTAAAAAAATAATATTTAATAGCAGAATTTTATGAAATATTTTAAATCATTTATTATTCAACATTGCCAGTGCAATTATTTATATTATGAACCCATGGGACCCAGCCTCAGTAAAGCTTGTGCTTGCAAGGAATCCAAAGCACCTCCTTAACGGGCACGTGGTTTAGCTGCTACAAACTAGAGAATCGCATTCTACTTGTGCTGGCTCACGCTGCTCCATCACACAGGAGACAAGACAGAAGGCATTCCCATGCGATACAAACTCCTCCCAAACATGACTCCAGAGACAGCTGTGGTGTTACACCAGGGCAAGGGGGTCCCGTGTGTTTTGTGTCTTGTAGGTTACATTTTACCAACACCTGGCACAAGCACACACCTTGGGAAGCCCACCTTAAGATTGTTACTTCTCCTAGCAGGAGAGGTATATTTGAATCTTATAAGAAACTAAATTTTTTTTTTATTCATTGAAGTTTGTGAAAGAAAAGATTTGTCCGGAAACGTAAGAGCTCCCAACTAGGCTTCCAGAAATAGCAGCCCCCTTGTTTCAAACTGAGGCAGTGATTTATAGCAACTCACTGTATTTTCTAGAAAAAGCTCCAAAGTGAATCATCTCCTGCAGCATCAGAGTGAGCTGAACTTTGTTCTCAGATTCTTCAAAGTCAGCTGAAAAGTGAGGGGGAAGGTGTCGGTGTTTGTTTGGTTTTTTTAAATGAGGCCATAAGCTTCAATGCATACATCCTTCCATTAGGCATTCAAAGAAGGTCCTCGAAGGGGCTTAGCATAGTGAGTTTAAAAGGAGAGCATCTAAATGTTTTTAACAAAATCTAATCAACATTCACATGCTGTACCATAGCTTTATGCTTCTAGTTGTAAAATATTATTGCTAGGACTTGAGGTATTCTTCTCCTGGGTGAGTGGCCTAGTTGCCAGACTATAAAAAGTCATTACTTTCTCGGTATGGCCCAATTAATATTTAATTATGTCAGGCAAAGTGGAACAGCTTGAGCGAAAGGACTTGAGGGTCCACACACAGCACAGGGTAGCCCAAACTTAGGAATTCATGTGGCACAACAAAAGCAATAAGTGAACCCAGGTCTTCTGCATCCTAAACAAATTCCCTGATTGCTAAATTGCTGGATAACATGGTAAAAAGTATCATTACCTGTTTTGTCAGCTGTATTTGGTGCTAAGACCAAACCACTAAGACCAAACCACAAACTCTCTAAGGCTCGAGCTCCTCTGAGAAAAGGAAGACAGACTCTCAGTCTGTGAAGCCTGGTGAGGGTTAAATGCAAGAGAAGTGCCTACCTACCCCGCCAAACTGCCTGAACCACGCACACCTGCAAGTGCCCAGAGACAGCTCCAGCGCCCAGTCAGAGTACTCTTCATTTTGGATGTCAGCAGCGCAGTGGCTGTCAGGCACCCGAGTCCCTCTCTGATCTAACCTCTGATCTGAAGCCGGATTTTTACTCAGTCTGAAGTGACAGGAAGAGGAAGAGAAAATGAATTCATTTTTCTGCATAACTTGTCTTCTAGCTGCCATTCAATGTTTCATGTCAGGTGTTTTATACACAGGATGTTACAAAGAGAATTGCTTCATGTTTTCTTTATGTCTAAAAAAGATATTTTTTTTTTTTAACATATGCTTTTGTGTCCCTCAATTCAAAGGACCTGCTTCCTGGACTGAAAAAACACGTTTTCCTACTGATAAAAGAGAAAGCTTTCCAGTTCTCACCACCATTTTGTAAATTCAGCTTGCAATTCCCAATAAAAGTACAACTATATTTATGCTGCTATTTTATACTGTACCTGGAAGCTTTAGGCAGCCAAGGGCTAAGGTGAATTAACTCAGTTTTCTCTGTTGTTCAGAGAAAATGAAATGTGGATGTAAAGGACCACATATTAACCTGATGGGCCTATGTATAAGAATAGCCCCTAGGGTCAAACAAAGCCTGGATGTTGAAATAGCACAATTCAAATCGAAAGGCAGATTCTGGGGCTTGAGTTCACATGCTCTCACCATGCGTCAGACAGGGAAGGCAGCACGGGGAATGGATGGAAGGGAAAACTGTAGCTGCTGTCAAACCAGCATCCCTGTTAAAGATGCCCAGATGGAGTGAGTTTGTGACACTTGTAACCCTTGTGTCCCACAGTGCTTCAAACCCCCAGCCCTCAGACCTCTCGCGCTGGGATATTGTCTCTCTTCCACTCTCCCAGCAGGGCACTTTTGTTCTCCAAGTCCCTGTCCCAAATTCCGCTCCAGTCCAAGTCCACCTCCATCCTTTTTATCAATACTACTGAAGACTTTCAGTTGTCTACCCTAAAGCCTCCCATATCTTACACCTGAGCCCCTCATTGCTTCTGTCCCACAGCTCCGATTCCCTTCGCTCCCAAACACCTTCCCATCTGGCTTCATACTCACCATAATACCCCTTCACTTTAATTTCTTCACTCTCCATAGCTCCACCTATACCCAGCCAGACTCCCCACTCCCTACTTCAGAGCTGCTGGGATCCCAGCTGCCTGGCTCAGCTCTGAAGAAATTAAAAACAAGCCATATCCAAGAATAATAGGATTTATGGCAGCTAGAAAGATCTGCTGGTGTGAATTGGCTGTCAGGCCCCCAAACCAGGCAACTACAGCTCTAATTTCCCAGCAGACATATGAGAAACCAGGTTTTGTTTCAACAGTGCAGCCAGTTACATCTGGAAATACTGGATAGAGCTGTAGAGGTTTATATATTGTAAATAACATTAAGAACCTTGATGCTTGAAAATGTGATATACATATCAATAAGCCATCATCATAGCGCTAACCTGCAAGCAGTGCACATGGGCTTATAGCTGTCATAGCTTAGTTCCTAGGAATGGCCGCTTAATAGATGTTAAAGAACTCCCTTTTGCCTCAGAAGTAGCAGATAACAGAGTATGTTTTAACTTCTTGTGTCCTAAGTTGCCCATTTCTCAGAGCTCAGGCCTGAAAATGAATTTCTGTAGCTGCAGGATGCTCAGCCAGCCCTGACATCCAACTGTGATCTGGTTTGTGTGGATGTCACTACTGAACAGGCAGGCTCCTCTCAGATCTCACCTACTGATCAGTCCTTGGCACCAAGAGTACAAATTACAGAATCCGTTTTGCAAGTGCAAGAAGGTGGTGCCCAACGCTCACAATGTCAGTTGTCAGACTGGCGGCACAGACCATCAACAGCTTAAGAGATTGTCTTCTAAGGATAATAGTATTGCACTGTATGTGCTGTTCATATTAGTACTTAGCCAGCAGTTACAGGTGTCTCGCATCCTGCTGACATTCTCCAGTTTGGAGTTTTTCCTTTATTTGGTAAATGATTAAAGTATCTGAAGAATTTAGTGATGGACCTATTGCCTTTGAGGCTTCTTCTAAATATTGTTAGTAATCGTGGGACAATATTATGTCTTGATTTTAATGAATCTCATTCTCCAGTTCTACTTTCCAGTTACTGTATACATTACAATTTTTTTATCATTATTTTTCCCCCTTTTCCTAACATTTATAATTCCTATTAAGATGGTGAAATAAGTAATTTGTGATTATTTAGACAGGGATATACTATTAGTTTGCTATTGCAAACTATTGCAATAGTACTGTTAGATTGCTATTAGTATTAGTATGCTCTGTTCAGTTAGGTTAACACTAACACTTTGTCCCACTGCATTGCGTGACCTCCTCCCACTACTACCATTTCTCAATACTTATGGTAGATAGTAGGTCAGTTCTATTATTTTCCAATATTGAGAATGCAGACATCTCAGCATTAAGAAAAGGAAGAAAGAAGAAAAGGTAACGTGTACTTCATCATCACAGAGACTGCAAGTCATATAAATGTGTTTATCCATTTTTTGAGAAGTTGGACACTTCAAGCCTCTGCATATTTGAAAAGCTGCTGCTGACCTGAGCCATTCAATACATTCATACAAGTTTTGCTACTTCTGAGAATACAGTCCTTACAAAACGTGAATATTATCTAGTAACTTGGAAACTGGTCTATGAAACTATGTGTGGCTGTTTAGTCAAATTTTTAAATATTCAGCTCACAAAGCTGGACGAGCATTTTAAACAGGCTTGATACTCATGCAAGTACCTACATGAACTTGTCCAAGCTTTATAACAGCTCATCACCCAGCATCACCTACTGCAGAGTGCTGAACAACCGTCAGCAGCTCACTCTTCTTGTTCAGGTCTTGTCCAGCATCTGCCATAGTTCTGCTCAGAATGGGGGCTTGAGCTGTAGCTGAGGCACTCGTAACACTGTCTGCATCAGGACACATTTGAGAAAGGCACAACTTTTCTTAACAAGACACCTAGGCAGTTTCCAATGGCTACATTCAAAATGCTGTAAGAGCCAGATACAGATTAATACAAGCTTCCCTGTAATCAGAAACTTTATTGGTCTTTATAGCAGTTTTATATAATAGTTTACTAAAGAACTGAATCAACAGAGAATTTTTATGAGACTCCCAAGGCCTGCATGTATTAAAGCAGTAAATATTTCATTTTCTTTATGGAAGTTAACAGGATTGAAATGCAGCAAGATGCAGAAAGACTCACGTATAGTACTGGATCAGGCATATACGCTGTTGTGTCGTGTTTGTGGAAGTCAGGACAGTCGGTCCTGCAGAGCAAGAAACGAGGCTGAGTTTCTGCTCCAACTTCAAACATTTTCCAAAGGAAACCCTAACACTTTGTCCCACTGCATTGCGTGACCTCCTCCCACTACTACCACTGCATCACCAATCACTTTTCCTTTGCCCCAGTCAGCTCCTCCTGCTCCCAGCTTTCCTCTGCCTGAGGGGAGCTGTGGGAACAGTAGTGGGAAGAAGGGAGGCCAGCTGGGGCGGGGCAGCAACTGTAGAGGCAACTTCACCCCATGAATGACTGCGAGTATGAACGAGAGCCTGGGAATGCCTCAGAAATCATTTTCCCTGCATCTGTAATCACAGCAGGAACGTTTTGCCCATCTATTCTGTAAGTGCTCAGAGAAGAAACTTAGGCTGGTTCTAGTATCGTGTCACTCAAGAATAATTCTGTCAGATTTATTATATCTAAGCACTTCAGTAAATATTTAAAGAATCTGATTGCAGCATATAGGGTTCTAAGAGATTAAAAAGAAATAAATTACCTTACATTAGCATATAATATTGTTTACCTAAGATAATTAAATCAACTCAGTTAATCCCTAAATCAACTAAATTTTCATTACCATGCCATGCATAAGGAACACAGGTGACGTTAGGTTAGAAATGTTAACGTAGTAATAATAACGGTTGGGTGGTTGAGCTAAAATGAAATAGTATTAAAACACACAAGGCACCCTTGCTGTCAGTCTTAGACAAAAGTCAAGTTTGCACTGTCAGAGGGGAAAGCACTCATTCAGTTGTGAAGAGAAAAGGTATAGTTTAAAAATATCTTTCCCACTTTACCCTCTACAAATATTATGTAAATATCACAGTGCCCTTAAGCACTTCACAGGTGGAAAACCCGAAGCACTGCAGTGCACCCCTGCCAAAGCAACCGATGATTTTCACGAGGCTTAATCTTCTGACACTTTGATACTTCATGGGGACCCCTTCATTTGAGTGCTTTGGGCTATTTAATTGTTCCCTATCGGGGTGTTCAGGGTACTCATAGGTGATTATTATATAAAAAGGTGGCTGGTCAGAATCATCTTACTGCCAAAAAATTCGAGGGCATGTATAGCGGAATGGTAGCCAGTGAAGAACGATTAGAGGAATCACATCTAAAAAACCAGATGGATCGCTGTCCTTAGCAGTAGCAAAAGACTTTTTCACATGAAATAGTGCCACTGTATGGCTCTACTTCATATTTTGTGTGCTCTCTGCACCTCTGATATCTGATAACATCTGGCTGCTGCTCTACTTGCACAGACAATCCTTCATCAGGAAGGAACTGGCAATGGCTGTAGCTGTGCACAGCAGCAATTCGCCCAAGGAGACAGAGCTTCCAGGCAGCTGAACCTTTCCCAGGGAAAAGCTGAATTTCTGCAATTTTACTGTTCCTTGCAAGATGTAACTTCTGACTAAATCTTCCTTCAATCAGAGGCATTAACTGGCAATACTAAAACTGTGGCTCCTCAGCAACATCTCTGTAGCAACAGATTACAATGAAGGGAGCTTGTTCTCAGTTAGCAGTCGTGATATTACAAACTGCAGGGGCCCTATCTCACTACTTGCAAATGGAACGTAATCCAATTTTTATTGCTAACCACCAAAAAAAGCATTAAAATTAAACTTATTTTATCATTACTAATAAAATTAATTAATAACGCTTTTCTTTTTATGGTTTGAGTACTCTGTGCACTTTTTTCCAGGATCATTTTTTTTCTGTTATTGTCTTTGTAATACCTGTATTTTTCTGTATTCTTCCAATTACAGGTCTGAGAAACCGAAAAAAGGTCATTCCATCAAAGGCAATGGACAAAGTGGTACAGAGAGAAGCAGGAGCAAACATGCACTTAAAATCATGATTAATTTATGTAATCTACCGGCCCCTCCCCTGTGCTGCTCCATTGGGACTGTTAAAGTCTTGCAATTGTCAGCTTGAGAACCACCCTTGCTCATGGATATGCAAAAGCCTTGTATTTTTAGCCTAGATGTGTTGATCCAGGTGGCATCTCTTGAATTTCCATTTACTGGGAGTCCATCCAAGAGGAGACAGAAACCTTCTCAGCCAACTCCAGGAAATGGGCTACGAGTGAAAAACCATGGCTGAGCATCAGCAAACAGCAGACAGTGAAAGCCCTGTGAGCCTGCAAAGCAAAAGGTAGGTGGGAGGGAGGAGCTGAGAGTTGGCCACTTGTCATGACAGTAAAAGGGCTCTAAAACAGATGTTGAAAGCAAAACTTTCATGGTTGCCCTGGTTTTATCTGCGGTCAGTGTACTCTGTTATAACGCAAAGTTTCACGTCAGTGATTTCGAAAACAGTGGATTTTCTGATGAGATGAACTGAGGGATAGCTGCATTTCAAATGCCTAACACTTGCAGTTTAGGTTCACCTTTCATGACTCACCCTTGTCAGCACTTTCCATATTTTCTGTTCTACTATATACCGTAGAGTTTCTATTCCTTTATCCTTAATCACCTTTACTGTGTAATTTTCTTAGGTACTTATCTACCTTTTCATCTCCCTGCTTTGCCTAATTACCTGTCCCCTTCCTTCAGACGGTTCTTTTATTCCCTTCTTGCTTTTCAGAATCATTAGCATTGCATTATTATTCTTAACAGCGGTACATTTATGTTTATTATGCAGTGTTTGCAAATAAATAGAGAACTGAACTTCTGGCTGTATTTACCTAAAGCTAAAATGAGAAAATGCAATGCAGATGAATTCTCATTTCATTTACTTGCTTATTTTTGGAAGGAAAAATTTTTAATGACTTTAAAGACCTTTGCTTTTTACGTTTTATAGATTTGGCGTCTCAGGGAATGCTGGAAATATTAATCAAATTGTGTCACTTGGGTACCAAAAAAATATACTAGTTTTAAATCCAAGTTTCCTTTCTTTCCCTTAAGGATATAATTGTGACTAAATCAGATAACTGAAATGATCCTGACTAAACTGTGATATTCTGCCTTGTGAAACACTTCTTGCTAGTCCATCTTTGGCTCTATAAACTTCATGAAAGGACGAACCTACCCACCTGATGTTTTACTGCTGTAACCAGTTGGGTGTTGAGCGGTGTTTTTCCTGTTTCCTCCTGGCTGTGTGGCGACATTGCCATTGGGTGAGATGACTAAAGTGATGCCTGGCCCTTCTCCCATCCAGGCAAACACTCCCACAGATTACAGTGAAAGCAAAGTTAAATTACCCAGCTCCCCGGCTAGGCAAGCGTGTAGTTGTGCGGTAGTCACATTTAAGTCAAAAGGCCTATTAGGTGCAAGAAGTTCAGCACATGCATCCCCACCAGAGCAAGGTGCAGTACGCCTGCTGATCTTTTGTAGATGCAGGAGGAAGGTGGAAGCTGTTGGAGTATAATAATGCTTTGTTTGGGCTCATTTTCGTAATAACTAGCTCATAAAATTGTGGGTTTGTATAAACTAGTCCTGCTTCTTGACTGCCTGAGCACTGACTGCCACAGCCACCGCAGGCTCTCACCCAGACTGTATTCAAAAATTGACATGGAGAAACTCAGCCTTTGAAGAAAAAGTTGTACTCTCTTCCTCCGATTTAGGCAGCAGCGCTTTTAATTAGTCCAGGGAAACAGGGAGCTTCTTCCATTAGAGAAGGCCTCAGTTGCCCAGGTCTTTGTGAACCCTTCTCTCCATGACTCCATTTGTCTCTCTCCACTGGTCTCTATTTAAAACCATCAGCTGTGACTTGTGCCCCTTGGTTGCTCTCACCCCTTTGGCTGCTGTATCTCATCATAGCGTGTGGTCTGCCAACAGCCCACATCTTCCAGTTCCTTCTACTGCCTACATGAAAAACCTCTTGTTAAATGAAAAATACTAGGCATAAAGTGACCCCAGCATCTCGGTATTAATCCAAAGGTAATTTGATTTATTACAAGCACTCTTGTCCTTTTGCCAGCCATATGTAACTACTTGAATTCTAATGGCCATCCTGGGCCTTGCCCATTAAATAGTGTCTGTGACTTCCAAGGACAATCTGTGCTGCGAGATGTGTGGTATTATGACTACAGGATGCTGGCTGGTGGCCGCTGCATGGCTTTGCTTGCAAAAGAACACAATCCCAGGCTGCAGCTGGGCTCACAGAATCAGTACACGTCCAGCTGCCAAAGCATCAGCTTCATGGGATCCCTTCTCTGTGGGCATAGGTTGAAGCACTGGAGTGGCAGTTACCGCTTGCCCTTCTCCGAAGAGGCATCACTAAGCTCAAAGCTGCTGCTCCTATCATTTCTTATTTTGCCTTGTTTTATTGTTTGTCAGAAACATTACTAGGCAGTGAATGCATTAAATCATACAGGAAGCAAAGCATTTACACATCAATCTTTCCCAAAGAAGCTATAGTTGTGTTTTATTAACAGAAACATTTCAGTTTCATAAATACTTAATGAAGTGACCGCCTATAGCAAAAAGTCACTTCAGAGCTATTTGTTGCTGTGGTCAAACCACCGAGCTGCTTAGCATTTGCTTGAAGCATCACATTACAATGAACACAGCTGACAAACTGGTTTTTAAAGTATTGGAAAGATCTCCTCAAACCCAGTGGTTATTTAGTCAGTACAAGTCAGTTGTGTTACCTCTGGAATGATGGAAACCAAGAGTCTGTTGAAATAATGCATGAAAGAGAAGTCAAGGTAATGACTGTCCTGAACAGTACAACTAGAGACAGACTCCGGGGCAAAACATGGGTGGATTAATTTTTATCCATTGATTTCTAGAGAATAGCAGAAACCTGAACTTACCCTACTGGCTTATACTGGTAGAGCAGTGAGCTACAAACCAGAAGGTATCACAGTATCACAGTATCATAAGTTTGGAAAAGACCTTTGAGATCTTCAAGTCCAACCTATGACCCAACACCTACACCTACTCCTGCTTGTCAACTACACCATGGCACTAAGAGCCTCATCCAATCTCTCCTTAAACACCTCCAGGGACCGTGACTCCACCACCTCCCCGGGCAGCGCATTCCGATGGCCAATCACCCTCTCAGTAAAGAACTTCTTCCTAATGTCAAGTCTAAACCTCCCTTGACAAAACTTGAGACCGTGTCCTCTTGTTCTGTTGCCGGTCACCTGAGAGGAGAGACCAACCCCTGCCTGACTACAGCATCCTTTCAGGCAGTTGTAGAGAGCTATAAGGTCTCCCCTGAGCCTCCTCTTCTCCAGGCTGAACAACCCCAGCTCCCTCAGTCGCTTCTCACAGGGATTGTGCTTCAGCCCCTTCCCCATCCTCGTTGCTCTCCTCTGGACGCACTCCAGCATCTCAACATCTTTCTTAAATTGAGGGCCCAGAACTGGACACAGCACTCGAGGTGCAGCCTGACCAGCGCCGAGTATGAGGGAATGATGACCTCCCTAGTCCTGCTGGCCACACTATTCCTGATGCAGGCCAAAACACCATTGGCCCTCTTGGCCACTTGGGCACACTGCTGGCTCATGTTGAGTTTCCTGTCCACCAGCACTCCTGAGTCCCTTTCCACCTGACTGCTCTCCAGCCACTCTGTCCCTAGCCCCGAGCTCTGCATGGAGTTGTTGTGTCCAAAGTGTAGAACAATAGAAAAATATAAAAGGATAGTGGTGATCACAGGAGAGGTCTGAGCAGTATCTGATTCTGAAATTGGGTAACAGATCATTGCAAGATCAAATTAGATAAAGAGAGTGCACAACTAAGATGCCAAAGAAGGAAAACAGTGTAAAACAGCATCTAGAGGAGATGAAAACATCAGAATATAAAGCCTTACAGTCAGAAACTGACTTGGACAGCCAGATGTCTTGACCACCCTCGGGTTCATAGCCTAGAGCAGCCTGGCCATACCCAACCCCTATCCATAAAAGCCAGGGGGAAAAAGCAGCAGCAGATACTGACCTTGGTCCTCCAAAAATAATCATCTGTTGGTCTCCCTGCAGGACAGGTGAACTCAAGATTCCATGAATCACCATAGAGGGCCTTAGGTATGACTGCTAGACAGTTTTTTCCATTCCTATGACTACTTTTCCCTGCTATACCTCACAGGAAGACAGAATCCATGGTTAAAACATGTAGTGAGTCATACCAAGAATCACCCTCCCAAACCCATAGACGTTAATTTCTTTATTTTCCTTTTTCATAGACTCATGCTGATGCTCCACAAGGTACACAAGTCAGCAGTCTGACAGGGTTGTTTCAAATATTGATCCAAAAAATACATATGCTGAATCAAACAATGGGAAAACAGAGCAGGCATGCAGAGACCTCAGCACCAAAATGCAATTTAGAAAGAAGTTGCAGAGGATAAAAAACCAAGCCAGGTTGAAACCTGGTGAGCAGCAAGGCTGCAGCTACCTTTCTCAAAGGGATGCCTACAACAGGTGGTCTTAGAGTCCTGCATTTCACCTCCAGATATAGTGATTAAAACAATGAAAGATATTAGAAAATATAAAGTGGCATAGAAAGACTCTCCTGAAGGAAAATCACACACAGTTGATTGAAGAAAGATTTAGTTGATGATTATTGCAGACAGCACATTGACTATGTATAGATATTTAAAGTGATAAAAGAGCATGTGATAAAATAATCTATTTAATGTTTTGCTTTCATGTTGTTCTATTCATCACAATTATATCTCTCAGTAAGTTCCTTTTTAATTTTTCAAATGTAGCTGATTTGCTCTGGAGCTACCCATGTGAGAACATCATTGGATATATAGACACTAAGAAACATATGATTCTTGTTTGTATCCTTGTCCAAGAGTGCTACGGCTTCCTGCCTGCTGTTATAACACGCATCAAAAAGCACTCCATACTATTATGGAGAAGGACTGCTCTGAGGTCTCAGGACAACAGCTTACTTGATGCTTTTCTTCATTGTTTTACAGTTGAAAGAGAGACCTATGCTCTGTAGTGGGCAAACTGTCTGGGAAATACTTAAACAAACAGGATATGCACAAGTCCATGGGAACTGACGGGAGCTGGCCTTCACCGTTGCATGACCACCTCCATTTACCTTTGAAATGTCATAGTGATCAGGGAAGTTTGGAAGACTAGCGGGAAGCAAATTTTTCTCTTACCTTCAAGAAGGGTAAGGAAGAGGATCCAGGGAACTACAGATCAGCCAGCACCCCGTAATCCGTAGGAAAAAGTCCATGACAGGGCCACAAAGATGATTAAGGGACTGGAACATGTCTCGTGATGAGAGCCCAGGAGAGATGGGATTGGTCATCCAAATCAGGACACCTGTGTGTATATATACCTGACAGAAGTGTATAAGGATGATGATCTAGATGATTCTCAGCAGTGCCCAGTGAAAGGACAAGAAGCAATGGACAAAACCCGAATATATAAAATTCCATTAGACATGAGAAAAGAACACAAACACTTCTTTTACTGTGAGGGTGGTCAAACCCTGTTCAGAGATGTTGTGGAGTCTCCATTCTCTAAAATGTTCAAGACTCATCAGCTAATGCTCTGAACAACCTACTTTACAGAGGTCCCTTCCAGCCTCCATGATTCTGCAGTTTCATGTGATTCTGGTTTTTTTGTTAAGCCTGGAAGCTTTTGTTCAGAATAGATTCTCCTGGGTTTGTCTTTCCAGAAGACTATCTGAAATTTTGAAAGATCTTTTCAAATCTATGATCTTCAAATCTGAAGACTGTAGATGTGAAAGATCTGCATAATGGACTATCATAATTACTTTCTTCCAAAACACCTATCATGAACACAGGATAAGCATAATTGCTTAGTTAGATGTAAGCTATGTGCTCTGGTCTTTCCCCGCTTTATTTATTGCTTTCTTCTCTAGACTTTTGTGATCCTGTGATTATTCTAGGACAACAGTCTCTTAGAACAAGACAGACAATATAGAAAACCTTTGGAAGTGGTCTCTGTATATCATAAAGTTGTCTAATGATGGGTTGATAGGTACTTTTACCATTTGTACTCTTTACTATAACCATCCAGATAGCACAAGGAAAGCCAGCTACATTCTTTTCTTTGACTTAATATAAAATTCATTAATTCTCATTCCTTTAAGTTAAGGGACTCTTGGAAATCAGCATAAGTCCACTGGAATCAGAGGAATTATGCCAACTGACTTTAGAAGATGATCTGATTATTAATCCTAGCCCAATAGAATTTTAGGTTGAGATCTGAGCATGCAGGTCTTCAGTGACAGCCAAAAGCAATCTGATTAAAAGCGGTTATGACTTCACTCCAAAGCACAGAAGTTTATTTCGAAGATGTCTTATGAACTTGAGGGCTTACAGAACTACCTGACAACTCGATAGTTTCAAATAATTTAAAAATAAATCCCATAAACCTCCATTGGCCTTTAATAATATCAAGATTGGAAGTATGGGCTATAGCATCTGAGCCCACGGCAAAATCTTTTCACAAACTGATGAGGCTTTTTGTCATTTACAAGTTTTGGCACCACTGTGCCTACATTACTGCCACTTCCTGGTTTTTCTTCTAAGTTCTACACATCAGTCATCACATCCTGCTTATTTGTTTTGATGGAAGAGGTTGTACACCCAGCCCCCACAGCACATACTTAGAGAACAATAATTTTGCCAAAGTAAACCAGCTAAATCTGCTTAGTCTCCACTTATAAGATAGGTTTTCCACTCCCCTACTATCCTACTAGCCTTTTTCTGTACCTTTTCCAGGTACAGACACTAATCCTTTCTAAAAACAAATGCCTAAATTATTCACACTGTTTAACTTCATCTTAACTCAGGACCTTGTGCATAGCTCTATCTCCAGTGGAAAAATATTGGCTGGCATTTTAGGTTCACATTCATCTCGCTTATGGTGACAGTCGTCCTATGATCAATGAATATATTTATGCCTTGCTTCTCCTTTTTCTTTTACAAATGTAGAGCTCCAACAGTACATAAAACACTTATTATTAGTCCATAACAGCACAGACTTCCCTTTGCACTGTGGAATTCCTACTCACTTTGTTAGTTTAGCCTTTAGAGTTCTTTTGGTTTTCCTGTATGTTTTGATCTTCTAAGCTTTGGATCAATTTTTCCTATGAGCTCCCACCTACCCACGCCATTAATAAAAATATTAAACAAGATCAGTCCATCTGTAAATCTCCTCTAGCCTTTACTCCCGTCTTCAGCATAATCTACTGTTGTTTCACATTCAGCCCACTTAACAGTTCTTTGCCTTGTCCATATCTCCATCATCTTAACTACTAAGTTCCCACCTGGCAAGGCCACATTTGTTGCGCACTTGCTGACGCACAAAATACGTATGTGCAACCAAGGAATGAAAAGTGATTGCCAAAGAAAACAGAAAGAAGGAAAGGCTCCTTTTATGTGTCTTATCAGCCATTATTACTTTTTGGGTGCTTTAAGGAGTATCTGAAGATGCAAAGACCTAACCATTAATTTAGGAAATGAAGTATATGATAAAGCAGACTTTCTAACAACACAGCTGTTTCACTTTTAGCTAGATTTACATCAGGAGTGTCTTTTGCTCACACATCCAAAGATGAAGACTGAAGAGAAGTCACCAAGCATGTGAATGGGACTCGGGAGACATAGCTTCCAGTGCCATTTGTGCCAATTTTATTTCTTTTCCTTCTACATCCAGCCTTGTAAACAGGCAACAGTGCCTGCTAATATATCCTTTCTCAGTGTTCCCAGAACAATGAATATTGAGTGATCTGTAGAAAGTACTATACTCTTAAGCGTCTTTTTTCCCCACTTGATCTATGGAAAATCATTTCTTCTCCATGTAGACTTTGCCTCACTTACAACCACTGTTCATATATGACTACAACAGTGTTACTACCACAACCTGGAAGACAGCAAAGCAGTCTAGACAGCAAATACACAAGACAATGAAAAATGAAGCTAAATTGCACGTACTTTCAGAGTCGAAAAAAACCCCCACACCTTTGAGGTTCATCATCCATACCCATCTTTTTGACTACCAAATGCAGTGACAAACACCATGCGAAACGAAGAGTGCTCATACCTGTTTTGTTCACCCCATGAAACACTGTGTAAGACAATATGCTGTAAGCTTGCTAGGAACTAAGTACAATGAGTCAACTATCGTATCAGTGGGGAGGATTTCCTGCGAGGAAATTCTTCCTTGCATTTATTGTCTCATAACACAGTGTCACCTCTTCAATACTGTGGTTTTTCAAATTTTGTGTGCTGACTACTGCCTCTGAAGAACCAGAGATTGATAGCAGAGGCTGAGTGGAAAGAAAGCAAAGTGCTATGTTGGTGCTGCCATGGCTGCCCATTTCCTTTACAGAGTTTGTTTGGAGCAACTTGCTGGCAAGGAAAGGAGAATGAAAAGCCTATCCTTGGCAGCACGATCCTCATGCTTATCTGTGAAATGCCAACTATAGATTCTATCATATCAGTAATAATAGAAAAATCACGACTCAGCAAGCTCAGGAGCAGAAGCAGACTGAAAACCTATACTACTTCTGAACAGTTTATAACAAACATAGTGCTAGACGTCTGAACCTTGAAGAACATTTTTCAGATATTTGTGAGTCATTGCCTTGTTTTTTAACCTCTCCCTAACAAACTTTTCAAAAAGTGTAAACCAATCTGATAATAACCATTGTTCCTTCATGTTGGGCTTCTACAACAGGTTTTGCAGCATGTTATTGGCTTCTTTAATAAGCAGCACGATCGAACTGCCCCAGACATGACGTGTCTCAGAGGCAAGTTGTGCAAAAGAATATGATCCCTCTATAGATACTTTTTTCTGACTAAATCACTTGGCGGGATGACCTAGAGCCTCTTCAAAACCCCTCCTGAGGCTGGGTGCCTGCAGCAGCAGCGAACAAGCAGGGGTCTGCAGTAGGGCAGCTGGCTCTTGGCACCACTGCCAAGAGCAGAGGAAGAGTACAGCCATACAGACAGCACCTAGCAAATACAGCCCTCTGTCATGCTGAATTCTAAGATGCTAACAAAGGACATGGCCTTAGGAAGTGTGTTTATTAAAAACCCTCATTCTCTTGCACAGTGCTGAGTCATTTGTTAAGCCCCCACAACAAGCACAAAAGACAAAGAAAACCACAGGGCAAACACCCACCTGCTGGTTT
This sequence comes from Neomorphus geoffroyi, assembly GCA_033558235.1. Lineage (NCBI taxonomy): Eukaryota > Metazoa > Chordata > Aves > Cuculiformes > Neomorphidae > Neomorphus > Neomorphus geoffroyi. The sequence goes on from JAUMJM010000012.1 coordinate 9,317,428, forward strand.
TGAGATGGAAGAAAATGAAGCACCTTGTATATTAAAATCTTTTGTTCCATGAAATAATGTGCTTATTCTAGTTAAACAATCCACACCTGGCAAGAGCTCATTCCCATTGTTCCCAATGCTTCACAGGGTTTGCAGAGTAGAGAAAAACTGCACTGCTAATGTTTCGTTTCATCCCCCTCCGATGCACATTGTGAAGGACTAAAAGTCAAACACACCCCTACAGGGTTTAAAAATGATAAATTATTATAATCCTCCTACTTGTGGGCAGAATGGTTAGTAAGAGTATAAATGAAAGGTTGCTGCTTTAGCACAGCAAGTAATTGTGAATAAAAGAAGGATGGAAGGTTGTGGACACACGGTTACATAGGAAAACATGCCATGATTGATAGTCGTGCTGTGAAGAAAGAAGTAAAAAGCCACATGCCACCTGGAAGAAATGTTTATATTCTTAAGGACTTAAAGAGCAATGTATGTTTATCTGTCAGCAAACAAGAAGAGGGAAGTATAAAGCGAGGAAAGCAGCCAGCAAGTTACAGTTAAAACGTGTTTCACAGTATCACAGTATCAAAGTATCGTAAGGTTGGAAAAGACCTTTGAGATCATTGAGTCCAACCTATGACCCAACACCTACACCTACACCTACTCCTACTTGTCAGCTACACCATGTCACTAAGTGCCTCATCCAATTTCTCTTTGAACACCTCCAGGGATGGTGACTCCACCACCTCCCTGGGCAGCGCATTCCAATGAACAATTACCCTCTCAGTGAAGAATTTCTTCCTAATGTCAATCCTAAACCTCCCCTGGTGAAGCTTGAGACTGTGTCCTCTCGTTCTGTCACCGGTCACCTGAGAGAAGAGTCCAACTCCTGCCTCAGTACAACCTCCCTTTAGGTAGTTGTAGAGAGCAATAAGGTCTCCCCTGAGCCTCCTCTTCTCCAGGCTGAACAACCCCAGCTCCCAGTTGTTGCGTCCAGTGTTGCGTCATGTGATCACACAATTTTTTTAACACTTGCAGTATTTTTCTTGTTTTACTTCTTTTCTTCTTCTGACACACAATGTGTTTTATCTATGTATGACATTTTACAAAAGCCAGAGTATTCTCTCAGCTCCATTTGCTCAATGAATCATTAACATTTGGAGCAAAGATTTTAGTAATTAGAGTAATTAGAAGTGATTCCCTGTTTTTGTCTGTGAGAGGTGGGGGCCATGTATGCACCCTTGCACAGCCTCCAGCCATTCTTGATCTGAAGAGCTTGTCTTCTGTCCAAGAGCTCTGTGCTCCAGAACTTGTCAGTGTTCCAAAGTGAATTCTGGAGCCTGCACTCAATAGATGGATAATCCACTCTTCTTAAGCATGCTTACTTAGCACAGTAGCAGGAAAAATACAGCATCACTTGGCCTATTCCTGAAGAGACACTTCCCCCTTGAGCCCAGAAGAGAAGTCTGGAAAGGGACCTGGCTGACAACACCAAGCCTTCTATGTCCTGCTGCCTCTAAAAGTAAGTACAAACCCCATGTGTGTTTCCCCAAAAAACCCAAACGGAAATAGCCCGTACTATGGCTGCCTCTGTGGAGAGCTTCTTCAAAACAAGCCTGCACAAGTGGATACTGAAACCTTTCTACTCAATCTTGCAGCTGAGCTGAGGCAGATTTAGAAACCCATTTGTATGCTGTCAAGGAGCTGCCAGAATTCATGCTCAGAAGGGTTTCTTTGCATGGGCTGAAAAGTTAGTTGTTCCATTTAGACGAAAGTGTAGCCTCTGGAGAAGTGGATGGCAACAGCAGATCTCCCAGGAAACTTCTCTTCTCGCAACCTTTTCACTTTTTGCAGGGCAGAAGGATTTTGCAAGCCTGTTAGAAATGAACTGTGCTTACCACCTGACTTCCAGGGGCGTTGTATTTTGAAGCCTGTTACACTTAGCTGGGTCTGTCTGACACTGGTGCTTTAGAGTGACTAGTAGAGCTTATCAGCATCTATTTTGCAGTGGGTATCCCCTGCTGAGCACAGATCCTACACCAGTTTTCGTGTGCTTGTCTGCTCCAAATCTATCAGAAAGTTAAACCTGTTAGCTGGCTCTGATGCGCTAGATGCCCCCAGCTTATTTGATAGCTGACATTCCTCAGTGCCATGTCCTCCTTCATTGGGTAATAGTCCAAATTAACCAACCCTATTTTTTAGTTATGCTGTTCTTTGTACCCAGCAGGAAGCAGGGTAGTTGCTACTTCTTACTTACGTCAAGTATTTATTACCAAAGAGAAACTCCCCTCTAACTCTCTGTTGTGATCGCCAGCACTGCTGATGAGACGCCACAGTAGGACTGTCCCTGTGCAAAGCCACACCTTGCTGTGGTTCCCAAACACAGGTAGGGGCTCAATCAGATTGTTTGAAGTTTCATTCATTTTTCCACAGGTCTAAATGAGAAAGTCTTCAACTCAAAAACCCTTACGTAAGGAAGGTCTTATTTTTCTGCGCTAAGACCTGTTTGATGAATGAATTTTGGTTCTGTAGCTCTGTCTTTTCTTCTGGATTAAATGGATTAGCACCTTTTGAAACACAGTTTATCAGATAAGACTTCAAAGTGGATGAATTGTAATTGTCAGTAATTTCAGACACTCCATACGCAATATCAATTGCTATAAACAGCTCTGCTAAGTACAACCTGTTAGGGTTACCAGCCAAGTAAAAGCAGGGTAGTAATATTTCAAAACGTTAGCATATTCTGTTGCACAGAGCATACGTAGTTTGAAAAACTGCTATTGTTGGCCGTGATAATAGATGTTGAGATATCTGTTTGGTTTTAAAGTGTAGTGAGGCAACGAGCAATTAAAGTGGACTGGGCAGTTTCCGCTTTATTCCTCCTTCCCAAGCATCAGCTCCGTTTAGCAGCCATTCCTGTGACAAAGAATACTGTCGATCCAGCGTAAATAACGCAGCCCAGATCTGTGCAGACCAGGCAAAACAGAGAGCAAATACCTTAGAGATACAGAGGACACAACTGCTCAGTTTCATCATAGAAGAGATGCTACCCAATGTAAAAGCTTTTGCTAAAGGTTTACAGTCAGCTCAGCCCAGTACAATATTTAAAATTATTAAGTACTAGACCTGGCAGGCAATGGGAAATCAGCTAGACAGTCTAATATGATGAAAGGATTTAGAGTGTGTTCTGCATTTTAATTTTTTTCTGTATGATCTCTAATTCTAGAAATGGTTTAATTAAAAAAAATCAAGAGAAATACGAAACATCCCCATGATGGAATAATGAAGTCAAATGAGGCTAGCAGATGCATCAAGAAATACATAAAAAATGGTAACAGGATGCAGTTATAATGACAGTTTCAGTGTGCTCTGCAAGGGAGTTAAGTAAAGGCAGGGACACTGATGTTTCTAATTCATCTCACCAGTGAATCCAGAAATGCTTCTCAAAAAGCAAAGGCCTGATCACTAGCTTGCTGCAGCCTTATCATTTCCTTTGCAAGCCCCATCCCCATAGGGACCAAGCCCAAAGACCCTGTACACAGGCTGCAAAAACTCAAGATTTCTTTCCTATGGGAAATTCTGACATTTTGTGAAAGACTTTTTTCTAAATTAGAACAACAAGAAAAAATTCAGAAATACCCAGAACCAAGGACATTGTGGGAAAGGAGGGGGGGAAATAAAAGTAGACAAGCCAAAATGGGTGGTGCTAGGGTGTTGTGTTTCAGAATGAAACAGAAGAGTTGATTGCTCCCAGCTCTGGAGGATTTTCTACATATTTTCTTACTCTGAGGGACTTCACAAGAAGTCCTAGAAAGTCATCAGTGGGACCCTACACAGAGAGGAGGGACAAAATCTCAAATATAGACCTTCAAGGTCTTCAGCCAAGGAGACCAGAGTAAACCACCTCACACCGAAGCTGAGGTGCCCAGAGCTTCCCATTTCTACACCCCATATCAAAGAACCTAGAAGGTCTGAGGTCCCAAGCCTCTGAACAGCCCACACACAGAGTCTGTGCTTGAACTGTGAGTCCTTCAGCTCCCCAGCAACAAGGAAGAAAGAAACCAGACAGCTCTCTATTAGAAACTCATGAATATGCCAGAAATACACTGTCAAACAGCCAGGTTTCCTCCAACTTTTTGGGTCTGACATAACTGATGATTTCCAACAAGCCCCCCTCTCCTAGAGGGAAAAGAATGTGTTCTTGGAAAGTTCCCCTCCGACTGTACTTGACCTATAGAAATAGTACTGAATTTAAAGTCCTTTTAAGCTTAATTTATATGACCACCAGAAAAAAGAAGTACTATCACACGCGATGAGTGCCTATAGTATGCAATATCCTCCTGTCAGAAAGTATCTTCAAGAGTGCAGTGCATCTACGTAACATCCGTGTATCACAATCTGTACATGTCTGGCTCAGTCACTGAAATAACACCTTAGTATTTCATTTTTGTGACTGCTAATTAGAGCTTCCTACCTTCCTTTGCTGTAATACATTCTCATGCACAGCTTGCCAATACAGTGCACACAGATTGCCCAGAAATGCAAGCTTTTTCTTTTTTTTTGGTGTGATAATTGATCTGAACTTGCCTGCATTCATCTCCCTCAAGATGCTGCAGATTAAATGAATGAGTCTTATGCTTGCGGAAAAAACGAGTATTAAAAGGATCATGCTCGCCACTAGAGACTCAGTACTCCTACATCCACAATCATTTTTACACACCTTCTACCTGGCTCTTCAAAACACGATGTCTCCTCACTAAATGTCAGCAAGTTGTGGAGATCTGCCGAGTTTCGTGGTAGAGATGCACTGACATATTTTGCTTAGGCAGACTGCAGACCAAGAAGTACAGTTAAGTTTAATGACCTAATGATTAACAGCAGAAGACACCTTTACAGGCAGATGAAGTTCACTAACAGAACTACTAAAATGATGATGAACTTTGCTCTCTTCCAGTTTTATACATCACTGCACCCCAGGAAGGTACAATCTCCTCTCAGAATCACAACCAGTCATTTAGCAGTGGTGTTTTTAAACGTAATGAAGGCTAGACAACTCTTTGTCATCTTTAAGATGTAGAATCACTATCTTAGTAACATTGAAATGGTTTCTGAAAGCATAGGATGGAACTAGCAATTGTATCCAGTGGAAAAAAGTTCATGAAGCAAAAAATTGTTACAGGTCAGCAGCATAGTGGATTCCAGCATTTGAGCAGGGAGATGTTCGCAAAGAATAAAAGCAAAGTCACCAGCAGCACATACAACATCCTCAGCTCTCATCATCGGAGTTGCAGAATCAGAATTATGCTTTTTGCATTGGATGTCCCTTCCCACTTGAATGGTCCCCTGGGGAGCAGACCCAGTCTTGTAGACCTTCCTGTCCAATGGCCTCTGCTCGTTAATCACTACCTTGTTTGTCAGTATCCGATTCTGACTCAACTTCCCTTACTCAGCAAGGTCCCGCTCTGTAGATCCAGCATAGATCTCGCAGAATAGTTTAGGAGATCATCCTCTCTAACTCCTTAGTCAAAGCACCCAGCTGTGCTCAGGGCCTTTTTCAGGTAAGTATTGAATGTCCCAAACCTCTGAACAGCCCCTACCCAGAGCCTACACTTCAACTGCGAGTCCTCAAGTTCCCCAGCATGAACAAGGCAGCAAGAAACCAGGTTTTCACTTTCCATTAGAATCATAGAATCATAAGGTTGGAAGAGACCTCTGAGATCATCGAGTCCAACCGTACCTGTCCCTTTACTAATCCAGGTCCTTGAGAAAATCATCTATCCGTCTTTTAAACACCTCCAGGGATGGTGACTCCACCACCTCCCTGGGCAGCTATGCCAATCCCTGACCACCCTTTCAGTAAAGATACAAGCAATCTCCTTTAGGATACAAGCAATCTTCTTTAGTTCAGAGACACCTCCTCCAGAACATTAATTTTAAGTTTGCTGATACTGTATTAATACCAGAAGTCCTTCCTATTAACTGGAGCAGAACACTGTGGAGGGACAAGGCCCCAAGTCCTTTGCCAGAAGCTAGGCACATGAACAAATAAAGTAGTCAAGATCAGGATTTTACCAAACTCCTTGCTGCTTAAACCACCCATGAACCAGTTTGTGTTGGACTGCACCAGAGACAAAGCTAGACCAGTAGATTGATGGGGCACAACAAATGAGAGACTGCAGAGAACTACCTAGCCACTGCTTTAAATATAGTATTTCATAAAGCAGGAGAGACAAGCCTTGCCATTTTTTCCTCACTAGAAATAAAGAAGCAGTCAAATGAGATAGCAGAAATTACAGGCACCCAGAAATTCTTACACTGACTTTCCCTGTTTGCAAGCCAGAAATAAGAGAAAAAAAATCATTTATAATTGTCACATATGCTCCCTCCCTGCCTACATCGCCAACCAAATGAAAAGTCATCATGTAGCAACATTTTCCTGCAAGTGATGACTTAGATATGTCATTCTATCCTTCCTACACACATATGCACAAAATCACCAAAATTTTTCAGTTGTAGCCACTGAATGATGCCATTCTTGTGCTTACGGCATCTGATTCACAGGACCACTCAGACCTGACGGCGCATCTCTCTCTGCACAGGGAGCCACCGACCCCACAAGCCACTGAAACGCAGACATCTCATGTGAGAAAACAAGCACCTTCTTTACAAGTCTGCACAACACACAGGGTTGGAAGAGAGCACCACGAGATCCTCCTGAAACTGCAGGGGCACTACTCATACCAACACACCAAGCACAGCAAAAACATGACCAGAGCGTAGAGCCAACAACCACACTTCCGCTAAAGGCACCGTGGGATCAGTAATTGCCCCTAGTACTGAGTGCTTAAAAACCCGGCATCACACCTTGTCTGCAAATATACCGTAAGAAAAAGTTTGCTCTGAGCAGGAGAAACAGAATGAACACATAGGAGATGATGAGAAGAGGGACTGACAAAAGCTGGGTACTATCCCAGAGTGCTTTAAAATTCATTGCAGTATTTTAACTGCATTATTAAATAACCCCTTTCTGAAGGGGAATCACTATGGCCACAAAATCAACATCTCTGTGTGTGGGTTGGAGGAAGTTTAAATGCAAGAAAATATGTCTTCAAAGCTCTTTTACATAACATGGCTGCAGAATCCCTCCACAGATCTTAAAAACACTTCAACCAGAAAAACACACTGGATGGCTGAACAGCGCAGAGGGAACAAAGAGTAGCTCTATTCCCAACCTGACGTCTGTGAAACTTTTAGATGGGAGCAGTACGCGCATCTGCTGCGCTTGTGCTGTTGTTTTACCACAAAGTGCTTTTATGCAATCAACATAAAAGGCTGGAGAGATGGGCTGAGTCCAATAGCATGAGGTTTAACAAGTCCAAGTGCCGGGTTCTACACTTCGGACACAACAACCCCATGCAGAGCTACAGGCTGGGGACAGAGCGGCTGGAGAGCAGTCAGGTGGAAAGGGACTCAGGAGTGCTGGTGGACAGGAAACTCAACATGAGCCAGCAGTGTGCCCAAGTGGCCAAGAGGGCCAATGGTGTTTTGGCCTGCATCAGGAATAGTGTGGCCAGCAGGACTAGGGAGGTCATCATTCCCTTATACTCGGCACTGGTCAGGCCGCACCTCGAGTGCTGTGTCCAGTTCTGGGCCCTCAGTTTAAGAAAGATGTGGAGATGCTGGAGTGCGTCCAGAGGAGAGCAACGAGGATAGGAAAGGGACTGGAGCACAAGCCCTGTGAGGAGCGACTGAGGGAGCTGGGGTTGTTCAGCCTGGAGAAGAGGAGGCTCAGGGGAGACCTTATTGCTCTCTACAACTGCCTGAAAGGAGGGTGTAGTCAGGCAGGGGTTGGTCTCTTCTCTCAGGTGACCGGAGACAGAACAAGAGGACACAGTCTCAAGCTTCACCAGGGGAGGTTTAGACTTGACATTAGGAAGAAGTTCTTTACTGAGAGGGTGATTGGCCATTGAAATGCGCTGCCCGGGGAGGTGGTGGAGTCACGGTCCCTGGAGGTGTCTGAGAGACTGGATGAGGCATTTAGTGCCATGGTGTAGTTGACAAGCAGGAGTAGGTGTAGGTGTTGGGTCATAGGTTGGACTCGATGATCTCAAAGGTCTTTTCCAACCTTATGATACTGTGATACTGTGATAAAAGGTCCAAACTCTCGAATAATCTGTGAAATCAAGTTTTACTTGAGTTATTAAAACAAAAAAGGTAACAAATGATTAGTAGTGATAAATAACAAGTTAACATTAACAGCTTTAACGACAATGCATCTAATCATTACTACAAGAGAATAAGTATAGTAATTAAGAAAGATATACCACTAATTGCCCTGTTATCATCATCCAGATTCATAGTCACTGGGGAGCCCTGGTTACAGTGAGGATTTTGGAAAGCCTTCCCTGGACAACTGGGAGGTCCTATGCAGTGTGTCCACTCCAAAGTTGCTGCAAGAGGGTCCAGGGTCCAACTTTAATTGTTAAATAAATAACTTGTGTCATTCTAAAAACACAGAATCTCTGGTCTCAGCTGCCCCGTTGCCCCTCCTCCTGGAGCTCAGGAAGGGAGATCAAGAGAATTGCTGGATATCTGTTATTCTTGAACTAAGGGGGCTTGTTGAGATACAGCATTCCTGCATAGCTCGTCTCATTTCACACAGTGTTCATGCTTGTACCGATTGGTCAGCCAGGGTGTTGATGGCCAATCAGAATGGTGATCACACACCATCCATGAGCTCAGGGACTGTTGCTTGTCTTGATGTTTCTTCTCACCTCCTGTGTGTACTGAAGAAGCAACAATTAAGGTGGCACAGCCCAGTTCTACTGATAACGCGACTATGATGTATTTTCTCACACTCTATACATTACAAAACCAGCACAGCACAATTCTACTGATAACAGCAATGTGGGAAGCTATAAATTAAACAGCATACATAGCAGTGCAATATGAATAGTCCATGGATCATCTATTTTATTTTACGCCTATTGATCAAGCCTTGTTGCTTCAGCTGTGCATCAAAGTCACCATCAGCCTTCACGGGAAGCACTACATGAAGGAACCAAAAGCACCCAACACCCATTTGTCCTGTAGTGAGCATGGGCCTGTGCTGACAGGCAACTTCAGTAGGCAGAAGGTGCAACAGCGGGCACGTGCGACAGTGATTTTTCTCTGATGGCATTGACACAAGAGGTGGCCTTTAAAACACACCAGCATTAAAAAAATCCTGACCATGTTGACCTAACAAGATAATGCTGAACTATTCTTTCAAGGCTTTTGTTTTGTTTTTAAATATGTTTGATTTATTGGAAAAAACCCGAATGCTTTGGCATCTAAAATCTGGCATGAAAAGGCTACTTGGGTTATTTTTAAGGACAGCTCAAACCTTTTAATAGAAAAATGGGATGTCAGTTTTATCAGTTTTTCCAGAAAGCCATTTAACCAGCTCCTGAGTAAATATTCTCTGCTTATAATGGAGCTCTCCCCTGTGGTTCCTTGTCCACCAGTCCCAGAAATAAGGAAATTCACCTGTAGGTCACCTCTTGCAAAGCTGCAATTCTCTGCAGTTTTAAAACATGATAGAGCTATCTGTTCATTTCTCAGTGAAGTACTGGATTTCCTGCTCTCTCTTGCTTTTTCAGGGCAGGCTCCCTGCTAGTGCCAAGTTCAAACTGTTGGCTAAGCAGAGAGCAGGTTTGAAAAAACAAAGAACAGGGCTGGAAAAAAACATTTAAAGGAATGGAAAATAGACTTTTATATCAAATCAGAACTAGATCAAAATGTCTCCATTTGAAGTCCTGGAAAAACATAATTTTTCTGGGGTCAGTGTCAATAAAACCACTCCAATATGATGTCACACCTCATGTCAATGCATTACTACTCTTGCTGCAGGTAAGCCAGAAAGGAAAATTCATTGCCATTGGAATGACAAACATATAACTTGGGTGAGCTGCGACAGTACGTTAGCCTTGGGAAAATCAAGCATCTAGAACCTGGAAGCTGGCATGTTCCCCAGCAGTCACCCACCCTAGGTCCATGTGCTCTCCAAGTGGGTGAAAAGGCCTGTTTCTGTAGTTAGAACTGCACGCGACCAGGGACTATTGTTTAGTAGGAACACGGGCTCCATTTATGCAGGTGAGACAGGCGCTTTTGCACCATTTCAGGAAGAAACTGGCACATTCATTAGTTGCTCCTTTGGGAGCTGCAGATGGCATCCCTCCAGCATAATGTGGTTTTCGAGTACTGACATGAAAACTCTTGAGACGAAACATACACACAGCATAAGCCTAATATCAATAGCTCCGCTTGGGCTGACTCCAGCGTTCCACCTTCCAGGAACACACATCAGTCCCCACAGGGTACCACATCAGGCATAAAACTGGGTCGCTATACCTCAGCAATGAAAGTTAAGGCATAAATATAGACAAGCAGAAAAAAAAAAAATCCTCCCATGACAAAATAGGTATCTATTTTCCATTTAACAACAGAACACTTTGCATATGGTGCCATTGTCACCTGTGGAGAAATGGAGCAAGCTGTTCTCACTGTGAATAGCACGAATTCACCACCAGTGGACAGCTAAGAACCTCACTTTATCAAAACACACGACCTGCTCTGGCCTCATCACTAACGCAGTGTAAATTACGTGTCTGTGCTGCAGGGCTGTCAATCGAGCCAATACACTGGGAGGACACGGGAGATTTCTGGGTAGTGTCGTTCTCCTTTGAGCAGCAAACACCATGCTCACCACCAGGAGAAAAGCTGGGTCGTGTAGCTGTTTTAGTTGAGGTCGTTGTTTTAACTCAGTATTTCTGTGAGCTGATTGCAGGAAATACACTCCATAAACTCTGCTTGACCTTAGATCTTGTCATTATCAAGGCACAACAGGTGCATTAAGGCTAGAAAGACAGAGCAAAACTTTTGACTTTCAAGACCCAAGCATTTTCAAAGAACTGTCTAGAATTAAAGGTGCGATATTTTTGGATTTGCCTTTTTTTTCAGACTAAATCCCAGTACAACACTGGGGTGAATGTTATTTGAGCTCAATTTCTTTTCTGCCTCTGGTTTCTCAATTCACCTCTCAGCAGTTTCTCAAGATAACTCAGTAATTCAGGCAAAGCAACAGGATTTTTTGCTAGTGGTTCATACAACTCGGAAGACTCAAAGTCATTTTAATGCTTGCTGCATTGATGCCAGGAGATGTGATCAGTTTACACCTGAAAAATTGAACAACACAGGGCTTGGGGGAGATCCTAGTTGTTACCATATACCAACACATATGGGCATCAGCCTGCTTTTCCGTAGCTGTTACCCCAGACTTTAGGCACAGCAGAGATACCATTTCTAGTCCAGAATCTACAGCCAGAACTGAGGGCTAAAGGGTGAGCACAACGTTCTCAATTCTCTGGGCAAAAGAAGTCAGGACACAATAAAAACAGTGTTCCTAAGTCTTGAGTTTTGGGGACTTCCCTCTCTTTCCCCACTTGCTGCCTTCCTTCTTTTCTAATAAACTATGTCCAAACACCCCTCCTTCTGCACGCAGCTGTTCAACTCTGCTCTCCCAATTAGTGCCTATCATCCCCCAGGCAAGCAGGTCACTCCCATCTACCTCCTGTAGAAGCAGCCTGTTCTCCAAGATCCTTATGCAAGTAGCCACCATTCTCTAGTATCCATGCCAGTGAAGCAGACTGTTGCCAAGGAGAGAGGTGCAGAGCCCCAGGACAAGCAAGCAGGAGCTGCCTGATTCAGCAGGTTAGTTGCTGCTGATGGGAGATGCAAGGCAGAGATACATCTGGCAGGATCTTGCGGAGGTCGCTACTGCATCCACTCTGATGCCTTTATCAGAGGCATCTTCAGCTTGATGGTTTTTACCAAGCTGAAGCAGGTTCCTGGTTCAAACAGAGCTTGCTCTCTCCTAAAGGAAAAGGTTACAGACCACCTGGAAGCACCCCAGAGGCCAGCCCCTGCCACCAGATCATCACCACGTAGGCTCCGTTAGCAGAGAGTCTGGAGGTAATGACACAGTGCCTCCACTATGAGTAGAACTGATTCCCCTGTTCCTTTAGGAATTACACAACGCATGGGAAATCCTGTCCATTCAGAGTGTGAGGTAGGAAGGAAAAGCGATTCTACTTTGTAAAGGACATGTATTTGTTTACTTTGTGGGTACAATCCCGCTACTAGAAAAGCGTCTGGTAGTTTTAACATTTTTAAAGTAATGGTACAGCTATTGCTTATCATCTTTTGCACATGTAGAATTGCAGAATTTAGGTAGCAAGAAAACTGGTTCCTGCTCTGCCAAACTCCCTGAGACTACAGCAAATCAAGTTAGGGAGAAGGGACGTGCAACACTGGGACATTCTCCGAAAAAAACCTCCAAAGGAAAAGCCTGCTTTCTTGACACAGATGGAAGAGGACTGGATATGGCATAGAGAACAAGAGGTCCGGGGTTGGTCTACAAGTGGCAGGAAAGACTGAAAAAACAAACCCCCCCACATTTGACTACTTATGCACCATGAATGAAGACACTTCACACAGACCTCTGGTAACAAAGGCAGGCAACAAAAACACTCCTCATGGATAAAAAGTGTGGCTTGTGCGGTCTTCAGAAATGTGATCACATGAATGAAATAAATTGTCCAATACGTCAGCAATTTAAAATAAAAGCTTTTGATCCAGAAATACAGTTTAATGTCACAACAGTGTTGAATATGTTGTCCTCCAGGCAAAACAAAAGTCAGAATATTTTTCTATGTTTCTACTTTAATTCCTTCTTAGGAAAGAAATGACCACATCAAACTAGGTCAAGATGACAAATCACAGTAAATGCAACATGTTCTTGGTCTAACTGGGATTCCACGGTAACTGGTGAACCTCGTTGGGCAGCCCATGTTAACTCATAGGAGCAAGGCAGCAGCAACAGTTCATCGTGCTGGGGTTTTGGAAGCTGCAGTGGAGCTGCAGAATGAGTCGATTTAGTGTTCTCCTTTCAAGGGAGAAGTAAAGTATTGCCACAGACCAAACTGAAGTGTCATTAACACTGAACAAAAGTACAATGGTACTCTTGAGTAGGAAAGAGTGATTTCACAGCACTTGCAGATGAAAGGCAGCACGCCCCATAACACAGGATAAAAATAGCCCCGGTTCTCCTACTTTACAAAGTGATTCAATGAAGAGTTATAAATAAGCAGGAGAGAGTCAGATGTTACAGTGAGAGAAGCTGGTGACTTAACGACACATTAAGCTGATTTGGATAGTTAAGAATCAGAGAGTATGTTCACATAGCAATAAGATAAATAAGAAAATAAAAAAATATACAAGCCTTTCAATGGCTCCAGACAAGCAGAGGTAAACAGAGAGAAGATTTGTCTACATACACTGATGAGATTATAAAAATGTGACCAGATGTCTTCTATGCTTCATAATACCCCATGAACCTTCGAGACATCTGTAGAAAATGCTTTAAGGATATCATTTGGATATGCTGCCTTCTGCTTCCCTTCACTAAGATGGTTTCCCTTAACATTGGACACAGAGATTGACTTCAAGCAGCTGTTCAACCCAGAGCAATCCGATTCTCTTCATTTTAACAGGATAAGGAGGCTACAATAAGTGTATTAACTTGAAGGCCCTAGAGGAATAGTTTCTTGCTTAAATAGTACTTACACTGACAAACACAATCAATACAAAATTAAAAATGTAGAACCTGCCCCTGTCAGACCACGTTTGTATTTCCAGGTTAGCTGTACAGCATTCAAAAATTACCTTTCAACATTTTTTTATGCTGAGTGGCACAACTTAACCATCAACACAAGATAATTTTTGTCTTATTTGCTTTTATAATCCACAGGAAGCTAGCATTAGAGCTATGGATGATTTGAAGATTGGTTCAACATTCCATGTCTGATCCACTTCAACCAACTGGCAATGAACCACTGGAGCTAAGACCAGGAGTAACTGGTCCACTCATTACTTGAACAAGGGCTGTGAAAACAGCTATTTGCCTTGGTCTGCCCACTGACTGTTTGCTGGTTGAAAATAGTTATTTTATTTTTTATTCAATTTTAGATTGCTGCAAAAAGGTTTGAATTTATTTGGAGTACATTGGAACAAAACGTGTCCAATCTATAACAAAAAAAGCATGCATAAAGGCACATTTCAAACTTAGAAAGTTTGAAACTTTCTAACTAACTAACTTTGTTTTAATTCTTTGAATGACTGAAATAAAACAAGTTCATAGTGAACATGCAAGAGTTTCTGGTGGTCTCTTTTTTTTTTTTTTTGGACAAAGTTCTGATGAAATAATTTCATGTAGCTTTTCTTGGAGCCAAGTAATCCCTGTGGTACCCAGAGAGATAAATTCTTGTCATGACCGATTGAGCAGGTCTGGCATCTTATTTCCTTATGGTTGCTTATACAAGGTAGCCATAACCATACCCTTAATAATCACGAGGCATGCTTCTATCCCAGAACACTGGTGAGAGCAGATGTGAAGTCACCTAATCGAGCTGGAGAGATGGTCCACACCATGTTTGGTTTTGTACCTAGTTCCAGCTCTGTTTCCTTCCAGAAAGATTTCCAGACCTGCCAGAGAGACAGCAGCACTCCTTCCACTGAACTGGTGTTGCTTGTCGGACTCCAAGGCAAGACCCAAGGATTTCACTCCTCCAGCATGGTGGCGCAGAGGTCTGTGGAGGACTTCAGTAAAAGCCACCTTGCAGCAGCTTTTCAAAGACCCAAATATGGAAAGACATTTGGCACTTCATGTGTCAGACAGATGGATGGGAGGAGTGGTACTTGGAATGTTGAATAGTGTGAATGAGGCTTTTGGGGATGGATTTAAAACATTATATTGTGAGCATAGTGTACCGACAAAATCATTGGAGTTAGGTTACGCTTTAAGAGAGCAGCCAATCAGTTAAGATTTTGTACCAGTTTTGGCTCTAGGTTTGCCTCTGTAGCCTTTCACTAGGCACCATTCCTACTAAAAGTCAGCTGTATTTACACCACGGTTGAAAAATGCATTGGTGAGTTATTAAGACTATTTTTAAGAAGAACTTAACAAAGCAAGTTTTAATGAAGAGACAGGAGACTGGAGAATGAACACTATTAAAGGAATGTGGAGGAGTAAAACTGCATTTTACTCTCAAAAAGTCAAGACAACTTTGCAGCTAAGGATTAATACAAATTCTTCATTTAATTTTCTTTTCCGTATGTGTCTGAATGAGGACAGCAGAAACAGGAGATGGAAACAAGGAGACCTGTAAATAAGAGGCAAACTAAGAAATGCTGTCATTCTGCATTGTAAGCAAGGTGTCTAAGATAAAATTATTGCCATTCTTCTGTTTTGCTCAAATTTAAATCATCAACCAGGGGATGAAGAGAACTCAAAATGCATATTCCACAAATTGCCATAAATAAGAGTTATTCTTGGGATGTTGTGGACTCCTATTTACTTGTTCCCTCTAGTTTATTACCTGGACTACTGTGATGCAGCTCTAGCAGACACCAAGATCTCTTAAAAGTCTGTCTTGCCTGTAAGCTTCCTTGCATGTTTCATGCTTGTACATTGCTATTGGTTCCACTCTTCTGCTTTCTGACCATTAGCTTAAAAACATGCTGAAACACACAACCACCTTTTTTTCCCCCCCCATGTTCGCCAACAAATCCAGTCCAAGCGGTTCTTCCCTAAACACTTATTTCTGAAAAATCATTTGCGCTACATCAGAGACTTCTTCCAGCCTGTGACACCAGATCTAGATGAGGACCCTACATCACTGACATCCACTCTGGACATGCTGCTGTGTCATCACTGCCAGTGATGTGTGGATCAAGGTGGAAAACCCTGGAGCTGCCAGATTTTTGTAATATATATATTTTTTAAGTTATTTTGCCAATGACCTCTGCATGACCCTACACAAACCGTCTTATCTCTTTTACCTTCCTTCTACTTTTGCTTAGCATTCATTACCTTTCAGGAAGGGACTGTCTGCAAACAGGCACAGTGCCTACCACTGTAGATCCCTCATTTCAAAGCGATAACTACTGATACTGAACGATGACAAAATCCCACAAGTTAAAGAGAGAAGATGTGGTATATAAAGTATGAGAGAGATTTAGCATTGCCTCTTTCGATTCATGAGAATTTTCCTGATGCGAGGTTTAGAGCTGGAACAACACATACCCAACAGTGCTTTTAACAACTCATCCATGCACAGCACAGTATTTCATATTTATTCATGCTTCTGTTTTACCCAGGTTTAAGTAATGAATTGGTTGTGAAAAGTGTGTGTAGAGGGGAAACACCCCTAGTACAGTGCAACAGTAAATCTCACAGCCTCTGGGATGGAGGAAGCTATTTTTGCCAAGAAACGCTATTTGAGAGAGATGTAAATCCAGGGGATAAAGTGGTGGGGGACAACAGCAGCCTTCCCCTCCCCCCCATTGGTCACCTTCCTGTGCTCCCAGACAGGGGAGCAAACACAATGGTCTATTTTCATTTTAAAAGTATAATTGTTTTCCAGTGGAAGAAACAGTGGAATGTAACAAAGAGGGAAAATAATGCATCCTTCCCACAGAAGAGCCAGGTAGGAACTCGTCTGGCAGGACACAGGCATTGTGTCACACAACGACTACCAGGCCGGCAGAGCAGGGGGAGACACAGCTGGGCTTCATTAACCTGGTAAGGCGAGCCCAGAGAAACAAAGTCACCCTGCAATTTGTATTTCTGATCCCTGCTCACCTAAGGACATGATCCAGTAGGTGCAAAGCTTACCTGCGGCCTCATGGCAGCAGGTAACAAACAGCGCAGGTGAAGTGTCTGCAGTCAGAGGAAGCGGCAGACCGACAGAGCACAGAAACACCCAACCGCGGCCTCTGAGGGGAACGCTCTGCTCTAAACAGCGTGTTACACCAACCCTCACTCTGAGGCGAAATCTTTTCAACATGATTCCTGCATATTGTGCATGTTTGGTGCAGTTTTGCTTCCCCACAGCAGCTGTGTGGGCCAAGCTGGGCGGGCACAGCTATGGGTGACACAGGGAATGTGCTGCTCAAGGGCTGCTGGGGCCTGGGTGCGCACGCACGGCTGCGGGCACAGGCCAGTCTGCCACCTGGGATGGGGGAGGCTCTGTCAGGAGGGAATGTGCCTCCAGCCTACCTTATCAGCACGGGCTCGTTAAACCTGTAAGATTTCAAAGAACTTAAGCATCTGCACTAATCACAGAATCATTGAGGAAAGGACTTCTGAGACCATTGAGTCCAACCATCAGCCCAACACCACCATGGCCCATCCAGGCCCTCTCCCTGCTTCTTGTGAGGGGCCCAGGGCCCTGGGACCACACACCTGGGTTTTGTCTGACCCCATGTCCCAGCCCCTGTCCCTCAGGGACAGCCAGCACGCAGCAGCACAACACGCCATAGCCTCCTCCTCCACTTGCGGCCTGGACCCAGGGTTTGAAGAGAAAGCTTCCCCTCCCTGATCGCATGAGAAGTGTGTGGAAATCCTTGTATGTACACAAACGTCTTTGATCTTGTTTCTTATCTTTCTCCAGACACACTAATATCGGTTGCACACACAATATTGGTGTCTTGGAAGTGGCACGCGCTTGTCCTTCGAGATTTCTTTAATTTATAGAACATAATACGTCAAGAAGCCATGAAAATCAAAGAGTACCTTGCATGAAGCCCTTCAGGGAAAAAGGGAATTCCTTGCCCTGAAATCTCCTTCAAACTGTGGGAGGGAAATCTTGCCTGCTTTGCTTTGTTTTGCTCTGTTTTGTTTTTTAACAGTAAATGTATTTTTCCTCTTTTGCTGTTATCCCTCTCAATTTCTTCAGTGTGTGGTTTTCTGTCGGCTCTTGTGTAGACGTTTTCTTTTAATGGAAATGCTTCTCCATTGCAGTTAGATTGTCTTTAGGAGCTAAGAGAGAGGTCCAGCTCTGCAGGGAAGTTTCCATGGAAGGCTCCAACCGGACACCTGCGCATTAGGCACAGGCAGCCTCTTTGGAGGGTGGAACAAAGCTGGTCTGTGTTTCCTAATCTATATTTGAACCCCAAACTGTCATTAAAACAACCTTTTTCTTCTCCAGTTCACAGCCACTTAAATCAGAGGACCATAGGAGACCATTCCAAAGGAGGCCAAACTCTTCAAATGTCTTTTTTTATATATAGCAGCCTTAAAACATATTCCTGTTAAGCATCAATAGTGTTTGTACACGTGTTCTATATAATTCTTTTAATTATTTCAGTCTCTATTAATATTTTTGTGAGATTTTGTGTGAAAAGAGCTCAGCAAACTTAGTCCTGGAAATCAGAGTGTTTACTAAGTATTTTTCCAATATAATTTTTCACTCCTGTTTCCTCAGCTAACCTTTCTTTCCCCTGTATTTGTTCTTCACTTTGTTTAGTCCTTTTGCCATTTCTCAGTGTCTTGGATATCTCTTCTCTCTCTGTTCATCATCTCCTATCTTCTTCTCTCAGAAGAAAGAAAATGCCACATGATGCAACAGTCCAATAAGTTACTTCCAAATAAATTATTTCATTCCTCTCTGGGAATAAATCAGTCCAACAGTTGCTGGGGTTTTTTGCCTGTTTACAGGGTTAACTCTGCTTTTTGGTAGCAGTTGAGAGGGTTTATTGCTGAAAAAGCAAAAAATAAACCAGTAATACGTAGTTTTCATGTTGCCAGTGACTGTTCATTAGTGGATCTGGAGAAAGATGAGAAGCAAGATCAAAGGGGTTTGTGTACATGCATCTGCCTTAATATGGAAGTGAGCTTGATACAGCTATCAGGCATTAAAATAACCCTCAATATAAATTACTTGCATTAAATATCGAAGTCAAATGTGGACGCTTGCACATAGTAGGACTGCCTAAAAAGGGAAACATCTGAGGGAAGCCATTAGGAGAGGAAGAGAGGCTGAAAGACTCTAAGGAAGGTTAAGCTTCACTAAAGAAAAGCTGATAAAACAACTCCCCCTCCATCTTCTCCCCTGCTGCATACACAGATGCTTGCCAACTCCAGTGGACCATGACAGATTACAAAGGAATTTCTTCCAGAGGATATCTTCAAAGGATGTGCACAGATGTATTTTAAAATAAATTGGGTGGGTACTGAATTCGCATCATTATACTGTATATACTGATCATTTTTTCCTTAGTGGATGACTCTTGGGGATCTTTCTCTCATTAGATCTCAGACAGGAAAAAAAAAAATCCCCACTTATTCATTAAATGAAGAACTGTGTAATCTGTTTTTTTCATTGATTGACTACTCGTCATCCACGAAGGCCGTAAGATCCAACAGGCACCACTTTTGTTTCCCATGGATAGGCTCTTTTTGGTGAAAGCACAGCCACTTTCAGGTGTTCTCTGTAAAATAAAGCATGGGTTAAAATAAAAACTTAAGCCTCCACCTCAGCTGATGAGTTAAGTTCTCAGTTCCTCTGTGTAATCTGTACTGCAATGAAGGCAAGAAAGAAAAAGTGAAGCCTAACAACAGGAACAAACACAATATGCAGTGCTCTTAAGAGAAAATATTTACTGTTCAATAAAGTAGTCAATGAATTCAATTCAAATTTTCCTGAGTATCGGGAATTTTCCTGACAAATTGTTAATTTTCCTTCATATGTAATAATATGAGGTGGCAATAACAGGAGTAGAATCTGAGAATGTTTTTGCACTAAAACTGACTCTTCTCTGGTGTCAGGCTATAACCTCCATTTTGCTCCATGAATGATATTTTACAACTTGCTGCTTAGTTTACTCAATCCAAACTTATTTCTTTCCCTATCCAGGATAAACAAATAAATTAATAGAGATAACTTTGTGCAGTTTGTTTGCTTTCTTCGAGTATTACGATCTGCTCTTCTTTCTCATTTTTTTTCCTTCTATGTCCCTTCGAGATAGTCAGTGTAAGCCCCGGGCAAAAATATGTGGAATTTAGTGCTGACGAATTTAAATCTGATATTGAAATTGGGAAAGGGGGAACCATCTCTTTTATTCTGTTTCTTAGTGGAAGGACTATTTTACCTGCCTCATGCTGGCTGTGCATGCACTCTAGGACCCTATGTAAGAGCCTGGATGAAGACTTCTGTCCAAAGGCGGTAATGCTCTCCTTCCTGTATGGCTTTGTTCATTTCCAGACCTCCCATGAGGAAGGAAAAGGGAAAGTGGAGCAGATACCAGAGTTCAAAGACAGGTGCTAAATATTGATAAGAGACAGGAGACTCCTGTTAGTAGAGAAATGAAAAAAAAAAAAGATTGAGAATGATTATTTTAATGAGAGGCTATTATAAAGATATAATGATTAGTAAATAGCATGCAAAAGGTTAATGAATATCTGTTGCTATTCTAACTCTGAATGAAAAAAAACCCCAGTATTTTCTGGAAGACAGCTTGGATCCAGGAGCATGATTAGAAATGGCAAGGCAGTTCAACATGAAAAAGGAAATGTAAATGTTGGCAAAGCAAAAAGGGTATCAAAACCAGGCTGAGGTCTTGCAAAGGTTCAGAAAAAAGCTGTGAACTCTGAATGGAATGTGCACTGCACAGGGCAGTACAAGTATGTATATTTATTTGGGGACCCCCAGATCCATTTTCACAGCAAATTCAGAGCATAAAGTTACATCCCAGAGGTAGAAGAAATGTGCCCAATGCATGACTGACTCCATTATTCTCCTTTATGACTTTGAGTTGGTGTGGTTTTTGTTTGTGGGGGTGTGGGGGTTTGTTTTTTTTTTTTTACTTTCCTCATAGCCTTTATCTTTTGTATTTTCTTTTCTGGGATAGGTTATTTCAGACTGAGATGTGCCACCACTCCTCTCAGGAATTGTAATGCTTAACTCTTCTCTCATGGGACAAGCTGATAACTGAGTAATGGTGGGGGTTTTTTAGCTTTTCATTTTTTTTCTTCTCTTTAATTATGATTCCTTCCATTTACTGATTTGCCTTTTTTCTAAACTTTATGCTTATTGATTTTTGAAGGTAACCATTAAAGACATGCGTTCATTTCCATCTACCATGAAGTCATTTGGGAGTTCTCAAAAGAACATTTGCCCGAGTAATGAGGACTGACAGTTCACTGACCTTTGCTCATGTGACAACACAAAGCATCATCTTATACAATCATTAAAGTGAAGCACCTTAAAGTAATTTATTAAATCACTACCTTTCTTTGTTCTCAATAAATGGTGAATTAAGCCCTCTTATATCTAACCCAGAGTCTGTAACCCAGCCACTGCTCACTGTCCTGCAGCCCCATGCCCCACTCTGGCTCCTCCAGAAGCGCTGGCAGAAGTATTTGCTTTGTTTTTCCCCAGAGCGAGTCCTACGTATGTTGGGGACTACAGTCTTAGGCAGCCACAGGTTAGCGTCCATTGCAGCTGGCTGGTATGAAATATTACACAATGGTTTGCTGTTTTAGCTCTTCAAATCATGGCCACAAGTCATTTCTGGGGCCTTATTCAGGAGAGCAAAACATAAACCAGCACTACTGGCCTGTCTTGCAGTCTGTGAGAATCCACAGCCCGCTGCTGCCCAAGAAACACGAGGTGTGCCCAGCGGTGTATAGTCAGAAACTGCCTGAGCAGTGGGAGACTGAGGTGTGTGCTCTTACACTGAGAAATAGATCCCTAGTTTTTAGTGCCAAGGAAATATGTTCTTCCGTTTTGCATGTGCTGTGTGAAACCATCCCTTTGGACTCTGAGATGAACCAGCTTTTCTCATAAAACCTGTAAGGACCTGAAGAAACTTGCTTATACATAAAGGTATTTCTGCACAGCCAGGTGTCTATAGCTGCAAAGAGAAACAGGCAACCGTGCAAGCCTCCTGCTGCACTGCTTTGAGAGACAAGCCTCATTGCTGGGGCACAGCTGAGCACTGAGTAAGGAAGAGGGTGGAGATGGCAGCTGGAGGAAGGCAAAGGGAGAAATGACACCGTAGCTGTGCTCTGCACCGAGACCACCTTTTACTGCAGTGTAAGTAAAATAGTTTGGGGGAAGCTCAGTTTTGGACGTAGCTGCTGCCTGGGACAAAGCAGGTGGCATTTCGATAGCTGTTTTTCAGTCAATACAGGTTTGAGTGTTGCTACTGGTGAATGTGCTGCTATGTCTTTCTGTCCAAACAAAGCACATTCTTTTTGGTTTTACTTTGCCCAAGCTTGAGTAATCAGGGTTAGCAGGCAGCATCAAGCAGGAGGAACTCTTCCTCTTAGCTCCTTTTGCTCTGTGCAAATACCAGTCTTGTGCTTTCAACTTTCTGTGCAGACAGAACAAGCTGCTGCTCTTGGTTGCCTGCAGATCTCTGGGTACAAACACAATCTTGTGAGTAACATTAAAAAGTCGGTATTTACCAGCCCATTTATTTCTGAGAGTTCCTCTTCTGCCTGTAAGAAAAGGTCAGGGTAGTTATCACCACGCAGTCAGTTTGCACATGCCGATGTTCTTTATTTGTGGGGATTTTTTTTTTTCAGATTTCATGCATGGTAAATATAATCTCTTCTTCGCAAGGAGAAAAAATAATTAAGTCTCTGGTAGGTTAATGAACTTGTTTGTTCACACTGTTCTAACAGATTACATGCCAGAGTAAGAGCCAAAAACATGAGTTCTAATTGTGGTTCTGACATGCACTTACCATGCAAGGGTACTGTTTCCTGAGGTTCATTTTCCCAGACAGACAATGAACTATGGGTCTCTTCATCTGAGGTTAATTGGAGTCTCTGTACCTTTCTTGAAATTAAAGAAATGCCCTGAGGAAACCAATGCACTGAATGTGTCTGAAGAAGTTTACATTCCATTTAAGGTGGAACTGAGGAAGGAAAGACAAGTGATAGGTGGTGACCGCAAGCTGAATGCATCAGAGAAGCCCTGCAGTGCACACCAGGTGTGCGGGTAACGTGGATGCTTTCCAGGGAAAGGCCAAACCACGGCCACTCTTAATGGTTCCTAGTTCTTGAAACATCTGAGGAAATCCACAATTAAGACCCAATAGCACAGGGTTACTTTCTGGTTCGGCAGACTGAGTTACTCTGTAATAAAAAATATTGATTTTTTTGCAGCTAGAAAAGCCTGCTCACTTCTGGCTGAGAAAACAGAGGGCAGACCCCATAACAAGTTTGTGCGATACAATAACGGGAGCTGCCCCAGCACTTGCTTGAATCAAAAAATAACGGGTCACACCCAAAGGCCTTTTTCTGAAAGGATGGCTCTGAAACCGAAGGGTTGTTTCTGGTCTAATTCATCTCTTTTTGCTCCTGGGTGGAGGGAGATCAGCGTGAACTTTTCTCCCTTCCTTCATGTCCTGTGGGCTGTCTGGGGAGCATCCATAACACCTGTGTTTTCCTTGAAAAAGGGAAGGGCCCTATGACTTCTGGGTGAAAGCATGGGCCCTCACGGCTGAGAGGCACGCTGCACCCTTTCCCCCTGGGGTAGGAGAGGATAATGCCTGTGGAATGATGGCAGGCAACCCCATTAGGAATGAGATTTCTATCTTCTCTGGGAGCTGGTTTCAAGTTCTAGGTGTTACCTTGGACCTGTGACTGCGGAGCCAAAATAAGTACACAGTGACTAGCCACTATAAATGAATAGTGCTAGCGCATCTGCTATGATCTCCTCCCGCTTGCTCTGAAAAATTACTTCCATCCATATGTTGCTTCCTTGAGAACACAAAAGATGGGAAAGTAGTAATGTGTGGTTGTAGGACATAAACCAGCAGGTACAGAACATGGGTATCTGCTTCTTTTGGAATTTCTTCTTTCTTCTGAAGGTAACTCTGAATCTCCTTGGGGACATAATAAAAATGTAATTAAACCCTACATTTTTCTTATACAAGTAGGAATATTTAGTTTGCTCTTTTAGGATGGTGGTAGTCAATATTGGGTTCCTGACTTAATGATTTCACAAGCATTCTTTCCAAAAAACAACAATTTTCAGATGTAAAGTTAAAGTGTAGGAAGACTTCCCACATTAAAGTCAAATCGCCTCTCTCAGTATCATAAGGTGAGGCATCACCCTGACAAGTCACTGGTTGTATTTGGAGCTGCATCACATTGGCACCCCTGGGACAAACTAAGCTAAGCCCACTCTTTTTTTCCACGGTTTGGGTAAGGCAAATTCAAGACATGTTTCAGAGCCCAGAACCTCACAACCAACAAAAAAACCCACGAGGAAAGATCTGGATTTCTGATAGGAGAAGTATAAAATGGATCATACACAGTTGCAACCACTTCTGTCATTAGGTTAGCAGAAGGGCTAGTTACTCAATGAAATTAAAGCTCTTCGGTCCAAGATAGGAACTCCAGCACCACTATTAAGGAATATCCTTGAGGCATCTCATCAGATCTGATGTATTCTGTGTATTTTTGGAAAATAAGTACTGAATCAGGTGAGCGCTAAAGCCTTTAAATAACCCTACAAATTTGAACTGTCAAAGAAGCACTTGTTTTAAAACATCTTTGGGAAAAGAAACAACATCCTTTGAAGTGGAGGCAGGTTGGATTTCAGAATGAAGTAGCTTCACAGATTGAGACACCTGCTTAATTAAAGGATGAATATGAAATCCTTAAACTTAAAAAGGCTTTTATGAGGCAGCACTTCAGAGAACAAGCATTCCTCTAGCTTTGGCAGAGAAGAGCTGTTGGCTATTATCTTTGGAGCTGGGTCAAACCCAAATATATTAGCAAAAAGCACTCATCACAGATGGTGAGATGAGCTGTATGTAATACCTAGACCTCAAATAAGAAGCACTCTGAAAGAATCAAGGAAAGCTGGAATCACGGGTGCTTCAGGAGGCAACACTCAAATCATCATGCAATCAGAAAACAAAAAGAAAAAAACTATGTAGGTAGGTAGCAGGTATGCAGTCATTTAAATACGATAAAGGAACAATTTGTTCATGATACTGTTGTGGTTCTGTGGTCTGTCCTATAGTTTTCATTCAACTCATTCAGGAATACTACAAGAGGAGCTCCTGAATACTGGCAAAACAGGAAATAAGAGATAAAACCACTAACATCTTTCCCACCAACTTCTAAGCAGGAAAAACGCAGCTGTTTTGACAGTGAAGTTGAAAGCAGCTCACAAAAAGAAGCTTCAAGAAGCGTTTACAAGAGCAAAGGTCTGTGCTGTGTCACATTAGGAAATCGTAGGAACACAACCACAATCATCAGTGTCCGACAGAAAAATACTGGATTAGGGGGTTTTCCCCTCCAAAGAAGGGAAACTGCGAAGTTGATAACTGCCAAGTGATGAAAACATCAAGCTGACAGCAGGGAGTTTCCTTTTTCTAGTACATCGGCCTATGTGAAGACAGAAAAGTAAAGTGATCCTCATCACAACCGAGGGCAAGACTTTTAAAACAGCACGCAGTTACTGCAAGGCCTTGGTCAATGAAAGACTCAGAGCTGGTTGTCTGTGTACGATGGGCAGTTTGATGAAAACAGTCCTATCTGTTGTGTGGAGGTGTGGTGGCATTTACTCAGAAGACTCTGTCAAGTATTGCGGCTCTACAATAGCATCAAGAGCTCCCAGAAGAGCAGGTAGGAACCATTACATCTGACCACATTTATTGCAAGAAAGAAACGAAGAGCAAGAAAGTAGCTACGTGCTGAAGAAACAGACCTTTCTTTACCAGACTATGACCAAAATATTAAGAGATCCTCAGCAGTTCTCAAGGTCTACATCTTTTATTCAAAGCAGCATCTGAACAGATTAAAATATTTTTATTTAAGATTTTATCAGCTTTTTAATTTAAAACAAAGATGATGAAAAATGTTCAGAGAAAACCCGTAAAGATTATAATAAATGACAAGTTTCCTGCTGAGAATTATTTATTTTTATTCCCATTCATAGTTCACTGTCCTTTACAAAACACACTCTACACATTTCCAAGTAGCCTTGTTCTTCTTTTAAGATATTATTTTCAGACTGCTTTTTAAAATTGCCTTCATCATATTCAATGCTGAAAACAAACTCAAGAAAACTGACATATTTATTCAATAAAAATATATGCAGATATACTGCAAATAAAACATGTGCTTGGGAAATAGAAATAATTATGAGAGCTTGAATACAGCTTAGGGCAAACCCAGTCTATTTGGGAACTTAAAATAACCATGATGCAACTAATGTAAAATACAAATGTAAGCGGCCTATTAATTCCTGTAAAATAAAAGGAACTAAAAAAGACTAGGAGGCCATAAACTAATTATTTAAAAAGCTAAATGACAAAGCAGATATTTTACTAGAATTTCTACCCCAGTGTACAGTAAACATTGATACCGTATAAGTTCTGATATCAAAATACAGTAAGTGGTTGCAGTATGCAAGGTTTGGTGTACAGGCTTCCCTTTTATTCTAATGGTGCCCCATATAATCAGTGGAATACAGTAACATTTTACATTGCTGCTCCATCAGCCTGCACCCATACGCAGTGTTTCGGGATTAGGTTTCAACTCTGTTGTTCACCCCTAACGCAAAAAACTTTTCTCAGGCCCCCAAAAAGATCCACCAAAGGTGGACATCCTCTTTCCTGACAAGCAGACCGACTCTGACACTGTTTCCACTCCATGCACTAAGAAAACCCACTCAGGGGAATCTATGACTTTGTGAAGGCCAACATCTTGTTTTGGTTTCCTTCCAAGTTGTGTGTGTAGCAGAATACAAAATAAAAACAGAGAGCTTTCTTTTTGTTTCTGCTTAGGAGGAGATTTCGTTTCTTCTCCATAGAAGAACACCAGGTTACAGCGACACACAAATTTGTCACCACTGATCTGGAAGCTCACAGGTAATTTTGCCTGAAACTGAATGCAAGGACACACAAACTTCAGCCGATGAGTATTGCCGCTAGCCTTCTCTGCCGCTTGAGCCTCTCTGAAAACATCAAAGCCACCATCAGTTCTCTCTACCGAGTCTCCAGGCCAGTTTAAGACTTGGATCCTCTGTTTTAACAAGAAACACAAACTTGATCTGCCTCAAGCCCTGACTTATATCAGCAAATCTTCTCTGAGAGAGATTTTCTACCCTAGGATACTCCTACAGTTTGAATATCTCCCTGTAGCCCCAGATCACGCCACGTGCTTCTGGAAAAGGTCCCCACCATGCACCTAAAGAAACACATCAGAAAACTTAGGAACACATACAAAAACTTACGTATTACAGATTTTCCGGAAAACTGCTATCAGATTTTGGAATCACTGCAGCGGCTCTTGATTCCCTGTGCTTGCCAAAAAACATGGGAAGGATTTCACATTCTTGGGCTGATGCAGTCCAACTGAAATCAAAGGCGCTACTCTGATTTATAGGAGCTGAGGGTCTGCTGCAATGTGTCATTGGTTTTTTAATTTCCCAGTTTCTTATGTTTGGAGGTTGTAAATATTTGATATTGGCATTCATATTAGAAATTTTTTTTTCAGATCTGATTTTTAGGATGATCAACTGATCTTACTCAATATATTGTGCATTGAAACAGAAAATCACTATTTGCCTAGAGGCTTACTTATGAGATTGAAGCGATCTGCTTTAATTTCCACAACTTTAATGTAGTATCCTCAACACTGCAGCACAGCAATGCTTTTGATAGCCTCTGATTAGTAAAGCTTCCTGACTCTATATGTATATAAAGAAATGTGAAAATTACACTAGGATCTATATTCTTGATGTCTTACCACTTTCTTCTTTTATTATTGAATAAACCAGGCTACAAATCTGGGATACTATACTTAATTATGGGAAGGAGATATTTGACTATTTTCATTTTAACTGCATTAAAAATGTCAGTACCTATTTTAGGTGTAATAGCCTAAAAGCCCAACCTAGCTCATAAACTCAGAAGACATATGAAAACATATTTTCATATTCCCCTGAAAAGTAATTTTTACAACTGTGTCTTTGCAAGGAGTTCATAAAACTAGCAACGTATTTATTTTTCAAATGAAATGTCCATAGCCTGTAGAATAATTCAAACAGGTGCTAATTAGGTGTACAGAAAGACCACCAAGGATAATTTATATATCTCCCTGCAATGGAGAAAAAACCTGAATAAATGTTAATTGCTTATATTATACAACGAATGATTTTTAGGATGGCACTAAATTACCTGCAAATATTATAATTACAAAGTACTGGGTAATTTACTAAAGATTAATTGAAATGATTAGGCACAAACTGCATAATTTTGCAAGGTAGTATTAAAGCTTTGTACAGCAAGGAACAAACCCCAACCTGTAGTAGTTCCTGGCTATTTAATGAAGCACTTTATGCTCTTCATGAAAGCATCTCTTTTATGTGTCCTTCTCTCAAAAGGGTACTGCATGACTTTCATAGGGGGAAAATCATTGCAGGGTTGATAAGAACCAGAATGTCTACATCAGGACAAATTCTAAGGACCGGCTCTGATGTCAATGACATGGAATCAACACAAAAATATTGCTGTAGGGTCTGTGTTCAGCAGTCTTTTCTGAAAACTCATCAACTGTGGCTGTTTACAGAACAAGACCTCAAGCAATTCCACAGTAGTCCTCCTAACCAGCAAAAGCAGGGCCACTTTAAGCAAGATAGCTGGAAATACCACAACACACCTACAGTTTTAATTCACTTTCCCGAATTCAGTGCACCAGCCTCCTGCATGCAGGCTGTGCTGTACGGAGGTGGAAGGGAACAGTCACCAACCTGGAGAGCGGAGAGGTACTTGGAAAACTGTTCTACTCCATGAGGGATTTCTTACCTAGGAGTATTCTCTATTTTAAATGCAGGGCATTTTTTTATTATCTCTTTATTACGGTCTCTTGGCCAGTATTGATTTTTGGGGGCTTAATATTTAATACAATTAAAATGTAGTTAGAGAGTGACAGTGGAAATCAAAAGACAATTCAATATTGGGAATAATTCTGAACTTTGGACGCCATGGGAAGAACATTATCACGTTCTTTTCAACTAACGCATGTCACACCTAGAATGACATTGACTGTAAGATGTTTCACTTTTCATTAACGCACATGCTGTACATCATTACAAGAACTGTGAGTAGTGAAATGCTAGAAATGAAAGTAAGCATCTCATCCTTTGGCTAGTTGCAAAATAAGTGCTTATGATGCTGCAATGCTCAACGTGCAGGATACTTTTTAGGGAATGTCTTCTATTTCTACAGACCTAAATTTACGCATGTGCAGAGACATCAGGAAAACCTGTATATCAATTAATTCCAACTTAAAAAATGGGTAGATTCCTTTTCAATACAAGGCTGAAATCCCCTTGACACCATGCTAGTTTGAATTTTTGCCTGTAATTTCAGGTAAACCTTAAAATCTACGGAATGTGAAGAATCCAATTCAGGAACATTGGGGCTTTCTGGAATTTTATCCTACTCATTTTAATGTGAGTTTCAGCTCCTTTCACTTAAACAGATCTCGCTTAAACCTAATCGTGTGCAATATTGAATAAAAATGGCTCAGTGTATCTGGGCAAAAAGCCTCATCTAACATTGAAATGGAGTCTGCACACAACATCCACTAGGACAAAATTCAGAGGACCCATATGGGATTGGAGAGTCAAATTTAAAATCATGATACATGTTGCAGTGTTAGTAACAAAAGGAAACAGGGCTATCTTAAATACAGATCTGGTTTAAGAGATCAAAGAGATGTGAATCGCGTAGCCAGATACCCATACACAGAGCCTCTGAAGTCAATGTAGCTGGCCAATTATTATGTGTGTGGCCTTAACAAGCTCTGACAGATATTTGTACCTGAAAAGGCTCATTACCGAGTGAGAGATCAGAACCACAATTCCTCATGCAACGACAAAGCACCTGGCACACTGGAAGGCAAGGCATAGACAGCACCGGCAATGTGAGAGGCAGAGAAAAAGTGCAAGGTTGAAAATGAGAGGCCAGATTCTGCAGAGCATCTAAATTGCAAAGAAAGTGCAATTCACAGCAGGTGTTTGCGAAACTGCCTGAAAATGCAGTCTCTAGAGTCGCTGCTGCTCTTTGCCGGCCAGTCTCCGGGTGATGATTTGGAGAGCTGCTTGAAAATTAGCTGAGAACACTAGCTCAGGGCCTCAGAAAAGACAGCCGGAGGTTGCCACGCACTGGCACGCTGCAGCCTCGCCGGCTTTTGCCCACTCTTCGTTCGCTCTTCTCCCTGATACTCTCCTAGCCAGGAAGGGGGCAAGTGGCACATGAACCTGCTGTAACCCAGAACCCAAACGGCGGTGAAACACTAACTGACTGCACGCCCACGGCAATTTTGTCTTATTCGGTAAGAAGCCTGCATCACTATCGATAGAAAATTATAAATTGATTTTACTCACAAATGTATAACAGCAGTCACTTTCCAACGCTGGCATTCACAAATGCTGGTACAGCAAAATAGTAAAAGCAAGTCATAGCAAAACAATAAACATTAAAAAAGCAGTGGCTAAATACAATTCATAGCTGTTAGGCAAAGCTACAGCAATGGTCTTAGACTGCTGCCTTATTTTACACTGAGATTACATAGACAAGTTCAGAAGTATTTTGAATGTAGACCTTTGTAATTACATCCTAATTATAATGTTCTGGAAAGCAAGATTTTGTAAAACAGGTATGTTAGTAATCCAAAAAGAAATACTTCCTTTATTTGAC
The DNA here is from genome assembly GCA_033558235.1 of Neomorphus geoffroyi. Classification (NCBI taxonomy): domain Eukaryota; kingdom Metazoa; phylum Chordata; class Aves; order Cuculiformes; family Neomorphidae; genus Neomorphus; species Neomorphus geoffroyi. Next base: position 9,348,025 of record JAUMJM010000012.1, read on the forward strand.
ACAGCCAGTTGTTTTTGGTTTTGCCTTTGCTGGTATAGATTTGTTGCTTGATGGAAAATATCCTTTTTTTAAATATGTAAATGCATCTGATCCTGAGGGAAAAAAAATCAGTAGAAATATACAGCATTGCCCTTTAAAGCTGCACCATTCCTGATGCGCATTATGAACGTATTTCACGCTGGTTAGACCAGTGCTTTTCTAACAGTAGAAGTATATTAGTGTGAAATGTATCAATAGGTGTGAAGTCCTCAGCAGTCTCTTCCTTCATTCCATAATAATTTATGTCTATTAAAATATGGGCTGAATCCAACAAAATGACTTGCATCTACCTCATCCCACAGTCTGAACTTCTAGTTTTGTTACAGAAACTTTAAACGGATCATCTTATCCAGCTTGAGAGAAGAATGCTAATCTCAGAAATATCTGCCAAGCAAACTCAGAATTCAAACATTTGATTTTTCAGAGGTTTTTGGTTAGCAAGATTATGCCATTTATCAACTAGAAAAAGTCTCCGGGGTGACTTATCCCATGTATGCCTACTGCAAGGCTTCCGCAGCCTCCTCTGCTCCAGCTGAATACTGGGCTAGCTGACCACTGCTCCGAGCCAAAAGTACAAAAGCTTTTGCAGAAAAGGCCTCAGAAAGACACAGAAGTCTGGATATTCAAGTTCCCTCTCTGCAAGTGAGAAGGACTGAAATCTCCAAGCTGCACAGCGGAAATCTGGTAGTGTGCAAGCCCAGGTCTGAAACCCTCGCTCCATCCGCAGGAATACCAAAGTAGATTTCATTGTGTAAACACAGATGCAGTTGCTGAATGATGACTAAGGAACTTAGATGTGAGAATACTAAATTAGAGGTCAGGTTCACAAGCAACAGATACGAACTGGTTCAGTGAAGCCACAGTGACTGTTACTGCCTGGAGCTGGCGGTAGCCCCTGACATACCTTTCTCTGCGTGCACACAAAACAACCTGTCTAACAGCAGCCATCAGAATGGATCTGCAAGGAGTTACAGTGGCCTTTCACCAGATGACTGACAGGACCCGCACACCTTCCCAGGTGGAAGTGCACGTTTTCATAGGGCAGTGAAAACAAATACAAGAATATTTCAACAGAGCGGTGCAGCTCACAGCCTCTGGGAAACACAGGAGATATTTCTGTACTCTTGGGAGAACTGATTTTCACTGATATAATTGGAAAGCACTCCATAATGTTATTAATATCCTTATCAGCTTGAAAAATTAGAATTCAAATATAAATATTCCCTGTTAGTATCTTTCCCATTTTATCTCCTCATTTCAACATGAAAATTGAATTGTCTTTTGGAAAACGTATCTGCCACTGCTTTAGAGACACCTCCCTCGCAGCTGGGTGCGCTGATGGTTCTGATTATATCTTTATGTCTGTAAACATTATCTAAACACACAAATGAAAAACAAAACTGAAGCCCCACCTCTGCAAACATAATTAGATGCAGTTGCTATCTGAAAACGTACTAGTGAGCGTCCGTTCGCTTCTTGTATGCTTGCTCTGGATTAGTGCCACTTTCTATATAGGGACAACCAGCAGAAATACTGGCACGCGGCACTTTCTTTGAGTCAGGCTGTCTTCTAGAATCAAAGTTGCCAATGAAATACCTGAAGTTGCTTAGTAAGATACAGGGTTCTTCTTTTGAGTTACGTCAGTGGCTGTATAACAGTAAGTATCAAAGAGATGTTCTACAAAAAAAACAAGGCAAGTGTTTTACATTAAATCTTATAAAACTGTACATAATAATAGTCTACAGCATGAAAATGGCCATTAAACTGTTGTAGTAGTTATGAAATGTAGTAAATATAACAATTCTAATGTTTCATAGATTTGTCGTATTAATCACTGTATTCATACAGTTGTATTTATATATTCAATGGTACTGTAAACAGTTGTCGTAAAACACACACTAACTCTTAACCCATTAGAAGGTATTATAACACTTTTTCATCTGAAAAGTTAAAACACATTAAAACCAAAATAGCCTTGTAACATAATACACATTTTGACATTTTCCAGGGTAGCAATCAAGATGATGTGTAACAGAGAATATTCTAGATTTCAGATTGCTTTACATTTACACCTACCATGATACAAAAATTTTAAACATTAAATGTAATTGAATAATACACAGTTTATGAAACCAAGTTGATTTCAGAGATCCACAATGCACAAAATCTAGTTACTGTCTAATGGGAGTCCCAATAATTCATATTTCTGGGATCTTTGAGGAAAAGAAGTCGGTTTAACATCACATAAGCAACGTAAGTTTGAACAGAATTATCTTTTTTCTCTGTAGAGAGTTGCATTTAATTAGATAAAACATTGCTACGTTTATTTATGTTTCCCATTGCTGGACATTCATATAATAAGTCTTGAGCATATGCTTAAGCATCTGGTAATGGCGTTTCGTAGGGCAGGGAAACTCACTATCTTTATCCCTCAGTAAACAAAGCGTTTCTAATTTTTTCCACAGTTAAGGTAACTATACTGATATATTAGACACACCATATGCTTTTACGCTGCTTCCTACAATCTAAACAGTAAGTGTGAAAAGAAAACTTTCAAACATGCTTTGATCTTCTTGACCATTTCAGAATTTCATCAAGCTCGTAGAGAGTACTTCACTTTAACATGGTTTTTAACTGTAGACATAGGCAGCTGTTCACTAGAAAAATAAAGCATGGGCTGGAATTTGAAGACTGACCATTCACATAATTTATCAGAAAAATTAAACAAACAATAACAGCCAGTCAGATTCCAGTGAACGAAACTGAGAAAAACACACACATACACGATTTCTGTGTTTTCAACTATTTCTGCCCCATAACTTAAGGTACTCAGACCCTTGTCAACATTCCCTCTGTTGCTTGGGCGGGCTTTGTCAAAGACCATCTTCAGACACTGTAAGTGACCACACTTGGTATCTGCCAACTCCAACATATCAGTTAATATTTATTCTAACATATCTAGAGAGCCATTTAAATTTGTTTTCTGTTGGGTAAGGCTGTAGGTATAAATGACAGAAACGCTTCCGTAGCAGCTGCAAGGCGATGCAGCTACAGCGGACAATGCCACAGAACTGCTAGTGCTGTTAAAATAACAAGGGATGAACTTGGGGCTGGATTGCTCCCATTTCCAGTTACACTGTGTTTAGAGGATGACTTGACAGTGCTTGTAGTGGTTGTGGTGTCAATCTTTTTCATAGTTGGTTTTAGTTCGTTTCTGTTTTCTGGGTGGATTTTCTTGTCCTTGAGTATATCTGAAAACATGAAAGTAAATGTAAGATTAAACACACATCTTTTATATAGTGGTTTTAAATTCTGTCTGTTGCAGCAGTAAGTTGTGCCCTAGTTTGAAGTTTGAATAACTGAACTACGTCTGGAAAGTGATGGGGCACTTGTATAAATGTTTCAGTTGGACCCAGTTTTGCCATTGGGTCCTCAGCACCCCTTGTTTTGCTCAACAAGTCTTCTCGGACTGGCCAGCTCTCCTTGTCCGCTTGTAGACACAGCCTGAGCAGAATAATAGCTATTCTGCATTGCAGTGGTTGCTCTCAGAGCCCAGTTTCCTCTCACAAAATACCCTTCAGTTTCATCTGGGATGAGAATTGGCTCATGCTTTCAAAATGTGATGTTAACATTGAGTGTTTTCGTAACATGACCCAGTGAAATGGAGGAGACTGGAGAACATACTAACCTGATGTAACAGTCAGCTTGCAGGCTTCATTTTTGCTGTACAACTATCCTTAACCTTAAGGCAACAAGTAACCCTTGATATGGTAGGACAAGCTGGCAAGAAAGATTGCTGACAGGAGGAAATGCATAGATGTCTCATGTGCCTTGGTCATCAACATGGGAAAAAAAGCAGCTACAAAGAGAAAATGCTTCAAGGTTTTGGTTCGTTGCTTTTCCTAGCAAGTACAAGGATTTTTTTTTGTTTTTAAAGAATGGAATGGTACCACTTGGGATTTTTTCTCCCTCCAGGTACATTTTGGAGCATCTTTTATATAAAGGACTAGATTTATAAGAAAACAGTAGTCAAAGCATGGATTTTCTTAAGTGAGAAAATGACTGATAAAGCTCTCCAGTTAGCTTGACACCCCTAAGCTATTTGCAACTGAGATCACTTTGCTCTTGAACCCTCTCATTGGTATTGGGGGAAAAAAAGTCACTATTTCATCTGAGGATGGGACGATGATTTCACAGTCAATTTGTAACAGCATATCCAAATACCTAGCAAAAACCAAATTCCTACCTGAAAGGATTTATAAATTAATAATAATTGTTCAGATGCAAGCTTGAAGGATTTGTGATACTAATGAATGCAGTGCACATACACAGGAAAGCAACAGGCATAGATTTGTAATGCAGATTAAACAACAGTCCAATCTTAAAATAAAATCTCTGAATCATAGAAGCAAGTTCCTGGCAGAAATCGGAAAGATGGAAAGTATTCCAGAAATGTAAATGTAATCTGAGATCATTGTCTGCATGTCAGTAGTCCTGAACAACCATCAATAAACTCACTTGATAATAAAAATGAGCTATTGTGTTGGGAAAACACACATTGTTCTTTTGCCAGTATAAACTGTAATAGAAATGCAATGAATTCCTCCATTTGATCATAATACCAATATTAATCCCAGGGGAACCTGTGATTCCTAGACCTAAGTCAAGGATGACTACAGAGAAGGGGCACTGGCTGGCAAGGTATACACTGGGAAAAGGGTAGTCTGCCACTGCACTCAAAATTCATTATGGCAAAACGTGGACATAGCTCCCCTTCAATTCCACCTTGCAGTGGAGCTAAAAGAAAGGAGAGGGCGAAAAAGCATGCTCTAAATGTTTGGAAAATATCAGTATTCTGAGGACACTTAAAGAAAAATGGACAACCTTCAGACTGTCATTAAAGTAAATTAAGAATAAATCATGGAAATAGGTGTGTTCTGACACTGCCCAGACTCCTTTCCATCACTGTCACTCTCCTTTTCGACTGCGGTAAAGGCACTATTTCTAAGCTGCCTCTTATATCATCCCAGCCTGCTGACTTCAGCTCTCTGGGGCCAGCTGATTAAATTAAGACCTCACTCAGGTAAATCTATTCCCCTCTTTCAGTTGGCCATGTCCAGCATTGTAACTTGATTGGCCTCTATAAATCGGGCAGGCTGAAATGTATTAATTCGTTTATTTTCTTAATATTGACTTAACCAAAATTCTAAGGTAAGATTTAATGCTATCAGAGCGGCTGTTGGTTTTTAAAAGCTTTCCTCTCAGTGACTGCTTAATGCACTACATAACAAGCATTAAATAATACATTAGAAAATCCTGCCTTCGCCCTTTCCATGGGAAGGGCTACATTCTGAATTCTATCTCTGTACAGCAGAGTCTCTTCTGATGCTATTCATCGCCAATTCTAATTTGGGATTTAATTGTGTAAAACTGGCATTTTATTTAAAATGCCCTGTTTTCTCTCTTCTGAAAAATAAATAAAAATAGCCTCAGTTCTAATTCAGTTCAAGATCTTTTTCAATCCTATATTGAGTTTTTAAGGCATGATTTTCAGTGTAAAGATTTCATGGTTTATTTCCGTTTCCTCAGAGTTCCTGTTGCTTACTCACTCCAGGGTTTTGGCTAAAAGACTCAGAGTTAAATGAGTTCTTCCTCTTAAATCATTTTCTCAGAGTCAGAGACGGTTATGTTCAGTCTACTACTGACATTCAAAAGGCAAAAAAAATAGCGAGCGTGCTCAAAAAAACCCGTCAGTGTGAAGACTAGCACAGAAATGAAACTCCAGTCTCTACAAAGCAAACCCCAGATGTTAAGTACCCATGAAAACCGAGAGTATGACTTCATAAAATCAACCAAACCCCACAACTTTGGTTTGTTCTGATATTTACCTTCTGCGTTTTAAATGCTTTACGGTTCCCAGTTAAAAGCTTTCCCCATCACTAGAAACTTTCTTCCTACCACCAGTCCTTCTCTCCATTCCAGAAATGGAGTCGTTTACATCTTTGAAGGCTTCAGCTGCCCTCAGGCTAACAGACGTGATGGCCTTTTGGACACCGGCAAATGAATATTATTGGGCACTGTTTATTTATCATTGCATCGTGATAGCGATACAGCCACTGCAGCAGCTACTGCGCTGTTCCCTTATCCAGGCAAACATCCAAACCCTGCCAAAAGGGGTACTTAGTGAAGGCAGCTGATTGCCAAAGCAGCCTTTGTGAACAGCCTTTCGGGACTCTCGCGGAGGATGAGGTCTGTCAGGGTCAGTGACGATGGCTCAGAGTTCCTCTAGGCCCTGTGCTTACTGTGAGCGCAGAGAACAGCTCAGTACAGGGAAGTGAGTCCACTTCCTTAGCTGAATTTTCATCCGTGTTAATTGCTGTTAAATTCACATTTTGACAACTTATGTTGCACATAATGAAAATTACTTGACCTCGATGTTTGGAGCATTTAGGATTATCATCACCTCAAAGATCTAATCGCAGATTGCTACTCAGTAATGCATGTGCCTCTTCAGCGGCACTGAACTTCTCATTAATACTTACATAGATCGATAGTATTCCTCAGAGAGATGAACTAGGATAAAAGGGAGAGTCAAACCCCTCATCTAATTTAGGAACAGGAAACCTCCCCTACAGTGGGGGCTGAGCATGCCTTTCTTCCTTCGTGAGCCACACATTAAATCATAGAATGGTTTGGGTTGGAAGGGACTGTGAAGGTCACCCAGTCCAGCCCCCCTGCCACTGCAGGGACATCTTCAATTTGATCGGGTTGCTCAGAGCCCCATCCAACCTGACCTTGAATGTTTCCAGGGATGAGGCACCCACCACCTCTCTGGGTGGCAGTGTTTCACTACCCTCATCATAAAAAAATTCTTCCTTATATCTAGTGTGAATCTCCTCTCTTTTAGTTCAAAACCATCACCCCTTGTACTATTGCTACAGGCCCTGCTAAAAAGTCCATTCCCATCTTTCTTATCACACCCCTTCAAGTATTGAAAGGTTGCAATAAGGTCTCCCGCAGCCTTCTCTCATCCTCTTCTCATAGGAGAGGTGCTCCATTTTTGTGGCTTCCTCTGGACTCGCTCCAACAGACCCACGTCCTTCCTGTGCCAAGGGTTCCATAACTGCACACAAGGCTCCAGGTGGGGTCTCACCAGAGCAGAGCAGAGGGACAGAATCCCCTCCCTGGCCCTGCTGGCCTCGCTGCTTTGGATGCAGCCCAGGACACCGTTGGCTTCTGGGCTGTGAGCGCACATTGCATCATGTCCAGAAAATCACACTTTAATCTTAGCCAGTAATTATACATGGGAATAACAATGTGATTATTTTTGGTTTTAAGGTAATTACCAGGTTATCTGACACAAGTTCAAGCTATATTGACTTCCTAGCTGCTCGTTCCCTCTTCCTAGCTTAAATGCTCTGCAGTTTGCTACTGGTAGGGATTATCAAAAATGTAAATATTTATTGTTGTACTTGCATGATATTGCTCACTAATGAACAGCATCAGCAAGGTCTACTTAAACATCTGTTGAGGTTTCTGTTTGTCCCGCTAAGGGAGGAACAAGTTCATCTTTACATTTTTGTCCTTCTCTTGGCCTGACTTGAGCTCGGTTGTCTCTCTGTGATTGCACATGATAGAGAGTGATAGGGAGTCTTCTCCTGCAAAGATTTGCCAGTACCAGTGAAACCTCCCCATCTCTTGTTGGAATCACGCTCAACACTGAACTGAAGGGTCAACGCAAAGACTCCGTAGACAGGCGCCTGCTGTTACCAACAAAGAGGAAGAGAAAGTATTTCTGGAGCAAGTGAAAAGGCAGGAAGGGAAAAGCAGTTGAAGGGACTGATCTCATGTTGAGGGAAACTGGATTAGTTTTGGGAAAGCCTTGTTGGAGCTGCCCCAGCACCTTTTCAGATCCAGCCCTTGCTGTCCTTTACCTCTGAGAGATGAGCAGAGAGGGCCACGGGCAGACCCTGCTTTGTAGGGCAGTGTAGACGCTAAGGCAGGAGGGCTGGTGGAAACAATGTCCTTGTGCCTCAGGACCTCTGCTCTTCCAGCAGTGTCCTTGGCATTAACCAACAACCATGGAGCCTGCATACATCTAAGGCTATGGGTCATCACACCGGACAAGTGTACAACCCCTGTGAGGGAATTCTGAATAAAAACAAACCAGAAAGTTTGTCCTGTAAATGTTAATTATAGCAACCCAGTTTCTAAAGGAGTGGGCTGCTGATAGCAGGGAATCCATGAGCATCAATCCAGTTCTGGAATCCCCAACATAAGAAGGATATGGAACTGTTGGAACGGGTCCAGAGGAGAGCTACAAAGGTGATCCAAGGGCTGGAACCCCTCTGCTATGAGGACAGGCTGAGAGAGTTGCGTTGTTCAGCCTGGAGAAGAGAAGGCTCCAGGGAGACCTCATAGTGGCTTTCCAGTACCTGAAGGGGCTCCAGGAAAGCTGGGGAGGGGCTTTTTGCAAGAACTTGTAGTGATAGGACGAAGGGGAATGGTTTTAAACTGGAAGGGGGAAGGTTTATATTAGACATTAGGATGAAATACTTGATGATGAGGGTGGTGAGCCCCTGGCCCAGGTTGCCCAGGGAAGTCATGGCTGCCCCATCCCTGGAGGTGTTCAAGGCCAGGCTGGATGGGGCTTGGAGCCCCGTAATCCAGTGGGAGGTGTCCCTGCCCATGGCAGGGGTTTGGAACTGGATGGGCTTTAAGGTCTGTTCCAGCTCAAACCATCCTGTGATTAATCCACCATTCCCCCAACAAAATGGAGATTTTGAACACATTTCCATCAGTTTTATACCAAGAGCTGCTGGGTTGAACTTTCAACCCAGCAATTTATGGGGTGAGTGAGAAGGGAGAAAAGAAGGGGAGATTGTTCATTTCTGCTTTCCCACATTAATTACATGATGTTAGACCTGTCCATTTCTTCCTAGACTTTCATGCAAACATGGTGCTTTGAAAAGACATAATGTCAACATCTACAATAGCAAATTAATACTTTGGTCTTGAATGCCTCATATAACGATACTCACAATGCAGATCTGAAGTGAACTGGTCAGTACCTGCATTTACTCTCCGTGTGTAGCTCATTGCCTGATAAATTTCACTCTGATCACAGGCTTGGTTTTGGCTGACAGCTTCATAAGAGAATTAAAGCCAGGCGCAACTCGGTGGAACAGGCTCTTAAATTACAGTAGATGCTGCAGCGTTATTATTAGCTTTTTATCACCTCTAGTAGCAAAAGCTGAAATTACTTTTACATATTCAAAGGAAGGAGCTCTGAAATTGCAAAACAGTGCTGTTGCCATAAAATATACCAACAATTTCCAAATAATCTATTATCCTGACATTAAGACCAGCACTAATTATTTCCAGTTACAGCTGCAGCAGACAAATGGAAACAGGAATGGTGTAGAAATGCGAGAACGCCCATTGTGGAATGAACTCGTGATGCAGTTCTCCAAATTCTGGAGCCTGATACTGTCCGCTATATAATACTAGTCAGTAAAAGGCAGGTGTAATAGATCCGTTTTGGAGCCAGAAGAAAGGAGCAGTTAACAGCTCTGCAGCGTCCCATGTATGTACTGTTCTGCGCCTTTCTCAGCCTGAGAATATGGTGCCCATAAAAGCCTTCTTACAGAAACTTTGCCTTAGGTGCAAAATATCTTTAACCAGAAAAGGGAAGAACTACAGGAGTTACAATCAAAGAGATCACACTCCTCACTGAGCTACCAAGCTGCATAATGTTTGGGCAAGCCTCTCCAGAATGACAGGATCATAGAATGCCTTGGGCTGCAAGGGACCACTTAAAGCCCACCCAGTTCCAAACCCCTGCCATGGGCAAGGACACCTCCCACTGGATCAGGGGGCTCCAAGCCCCATCTAGCCTGGCCTTGAACACCTCCAGGGATGGAGCAGTCACAGCAACCTGGGCAACCTGGGCCAGGGGCTCATCACCCTCACAGGAAAACATTTCTTCCCATCTAAATCTCCCATCTTTCATCTTAAAACTGTTTACCTCTCTTCCTATCCCTATCCCTCCCCAGCTTTCCTGGAGTCCCTTTCAGTGCTGGGAGCTGCTCTAAGGTTTCCCCAGAGCCTTCTCCTCTCCAGGTTGAAGAAGCCCAACTCTCTCAGCCTGTGCTCACAGCAGAGGCGCTCCAGCCCTCTGATCATCTCCATGGCCTCCCCTGCACTCGTGCCAACAGGTCCATGTCCTTCTCTGCTGAGGACTCCAGAACTGAAAACAGGGCTTCAGGTGAGGGCTCATGAGAGCAGCATAGAGGGATAGAATCCCCTCCCTCGCCCTGCTGGTCACACTTCTTTGGATGCAGCCCAGGACATGGTTGGCTTTCTGAGCTGCAAGCGCACATTGCCAGCTCACGTTGAGCTTCTCCTCAATCAGCACCCTCAAGTCCTTCTCCTCAGATCTGCCCTCAATCCATTCTCCACTCACCCTGTGTTTGTGCTTGGGATTGCCCTGACCCAGGCGCAGGACATTACACTTAGCCTTGTTGAACTTCATGAGTTCGCACAGGTCCACCTCTCCAGCCTGTCCAGGTCCCTCTGAAGAAGAGCTGTGGTACAAGACTACAAGGATTAACTGATGTTTTTCATTTTGATTCTGTGATCTTTCCATTTTTCTTTTTGAGGAGTATGTGACTGAAGAGAAGTTGGCCTTGTAATGAATTAGGATTAGGATTATCTATGCCCAGTTTTTAATTCTGCATTAAACTCCGTGTGATCTTTGGCAGATCACTTCTCCCGGTAGGCCAGCGAGAGAACTACTTTATGCTCTACACATTTTGTGCATTCTGGATGAAAATTCTTCATGTTGAGAAGAACCGTACCCGCTCTCCTCAAGAAATAACATTGGCTGGAACTTTCAGGAACTACTGCTAGAAAAAAAAGTCAAATGTAACAAAGAAAAACATGCAACAAAGAAAAGCCAGGAAGAACTGTGAGACAATTTGAGATATTGGGTGCCTGGAAGCCACACTTATGTGAAACAGCTTCTCCTTCCCCAATTCCCAAACAATTCTTGAACTATATAGGTTGAATGCAATATATATGTATATATAGAGAGAACAGGGCATTATCTCAGCCATACTGCTGTAAGGAAACCTGTCACTGTGTGTGTTTGGCTTTTGATACACAGCTGCCACAGCAAAGTCTGCATGATTGTATTAGTTGTGAGGGCTAAAAAGTTAACCCACACATATAACTACCTTAGCTCCTGCCATAGTAAATGTCAGGATAGAACAATCCATCTTCTCCTTGGGAAGAAATAACCTAACGTAACAAACCTTGTGTGATTCAGCAATAGTTCCATTAATCAGTCAGTCATCTGCAAGAAACGGTTTTGACATTTTGTTTATATTAATATTGGATTTATTCAAATGCAGACAAGCTGAAAGTACAAGCTTAAAGCATGCCAAACATCTTTTACATTTCCTGGAAACATCTGTTTTCAGTCTAGTCCCAGGCACATGTTTGTGGTTGCATGTTTAAGCTTGTTTAGCTTGCCAGATCCCTCATAGATACTGCAGCACAGCTGACATGATATCCTGAAACACACCATGCAAGTATCTGTAAAACATGATGTTCCCAGTAAATCTGTTGAACTTCTGTTTAAACTTTCTTGTAATGAAAGAAACAACTAAGAGCCTTCTGCCACCACTGTTAATTAATTAGTTAAGTTTAGAAATTCTCTCCATGCCTTACTGGTGATATCCAGAAGACTGAGAGTGATCCTGATATCGCATGCCTCACATGCTCAAAAGTCATATTAAACTTAATGGGAGTTTGGGGGATGCAAGGAATGCAGGACTGACCTTTATGGTTAAAGATGAATGTGTGCTCTAGACTTCAAAGATTAGGTGCCCCTGCCAGTCTGGAGTGTGCAAGTGATCAGCACACCAAGTGCCGAAGGCATCTGCTAAATATCACGCCACAGCTCAAAGCTGTAATTAAGAACAGTATAAACTGGCTTAAGGAAGAAAAATATTAGTAATAATTGAAAATGCTTTGGCTGTTGCTTTTGCCCTGATGATCTCATTAGTTTTGGTTACAGAAACAGTTCTCACACTGTCTGATGCCGGGCATGCTTTGTTTGTGCTCTCATTCTACCCACATCTTTCCCAGTTAACTTTTATTGCTCAATACAAAGGTCAAATCGGAGGCTTAATTAAATTGTATATGGGGAAACTATAAACTTATTTTGGGAGTACAAAAACATTTAAAGCCATCCCAACTCCTCTCCCCCAGACACTCCTTAATTTCTCCAGAAGAAAAAGTGCGTGTGTTGCTGGCACTCTTTCCCTTAAGGAGAAACTGCACCTTTTCTTGCCTGAAAATATACTTGTTACAAAAACCCAGCCTGTTCATTAATTGCTAATTGTATTTGCAATTGACATTTGTAACCAGGATTTTAATTTAGCTGTGCAGCTCTGGACAGACAAAGCTCCACTTTGCATGAAGCCTGGCTATGATCTTACACTCGCAGCAATGCAGGTTCAACTTACAGTAAGGACCTGAACTTCATGTGCTGAACTTGAAACGGACATTGTACCTCCAAAACAAATACTATTACCCCCGTGCTTGAAGTTAGGCACGTTTCTCTCAGCCCTGAGGCCTAAAACTGAAAAGCAGTACCTCTCTCAGCTGAACAAACTCACAGGTCACATGTAGGCACCATTCACAGTTCCTCTGTGCCATAAACAGAAAATCCCACAGCTTTGGAGCAAGGACAGGTTTGAGTATGCCAGAGCCTGTGCATCCACAACATCAACCCACAAGACAGTTTAGGCTTCCACGTGACAAATTAGCTGCCAGAGTCGAGCGTTTCTGCACCACTGAGGTTTCTCAAAGCTTCCACTCTTCTGTTGTCCAGCCCAAGGGGGTAACAATTCTCTACAGCCTTCAGTCGCTGTCTCCGAGAGCCCTACACCATTTCCATCTCTGTGGGTGATTGACCACACAAAGCCCAGGGAGCTGTGAGCTCTACCATGGTCCTTGTGGTGCTGTGATGGAGGTGAAGGATGGCCTGCAGGGCTCCTCTCCTCTGCCAGACCTTGCCAGTGCGGGCTGGAAGGATCACACAAAACGGCAAGGGAGCAGACAGACATCTCTCAGCTAGGGCAGTCACTAAAATGGGCAACAATGACAGAAGATATTGAGGTTCAAATCCTTCCCGTGGCTCATTTAGAAGGGGTGCTTGAACCCAGGTCTCTGCTGCCCTATCCAGTCAGAAACGGTGTGCGGAGACGGGCGTCTCCCAGACTGAAGCAGGCTCTGCAATGTTGCTACGTGCTCTACCTACTTGGGTCTACTGGCCCAAAAGGAAAGAACTTCTCAAAATAAATAACAGGGTGCCAGCAAAAGAGAAGAGAGGACATAAAACGCTCCATGCCACGGAGTGAGATGTCTTGGTGCCTCCACAAGGAGCCGCCAGTGAGGGGCAGGCAGGCAGATGGGCGGCTGGCTGCTCAGGAAGCCGTGCTCTCAGGCTTCAGCACGCGCGGCTCTCAGATCTGCAAGGGGTGGGCTGAAGGGTTTCCCTCCCACCAAAGAGCTCTGTGACTCAGGGCAGAGCCCTTTCAGCTCACGGTTTCTGTTGCGAGGCACGGCACATTCAACACATACGCTTCAGGTGGTTGAGTCTCATCCCTGGAGGTGTTTAAAAGCTGGGTAGATGAAGCACTCAGGGATCTGGTTTAGCAGTGGACAGGTATGGTTGGACTCAATGATCTCAAAGGTCTTTTCCAACCAAGTGATTCTATGCTTCAAGCAGCCTGGCTAAATCCCTGAATGTAAATAACCACAGTCATCAACTTCCCAACACGGCAGACACAGAAAACCAAGCACAAACATCTCTAAAAGACATTTGAAAGGTTCTTTTCACCCTGCAAACACGCTGCTCTCATCATTCCTCAAAAGCCAGTCAAATTCTTTCAGTTATTGCCATTGCACCCCAAGAATCTCAGGTAGACATGATTCCTGCTGCAAGGTTCTGAAGTCACCAGATCCCAATAGAGGCAGCGAGGATTTAAGATGTTTCTGTATTTTCGTCATTGACTGAGCACAGATAGGAACTTCATACTAAAAATGTTTTAAAGAGTTTCTGATAGGATATAATCATAATTGATATTTAATTACAGAATAAATACTGAAATAATTTCAATCCATATATTGTCTGATTTCTTTTAACCTAGATGACAAAAAGCATTAGTTATAATGCCAAAGGATAGTTCTAGTCCTTAGATCAATCAATAGGAAACATTTGTTTATCGAATCTTTGCAGTGTTTAATTTTAGTCAGAACTGAAATGAAAAGAAACTGTGGAAACACATTATCCTGGATTAATCATTTTAGACTTAATATCAAGAGCAGTAAAGGAAAACATCACAGCATTAGGTTTGCTTTGGCTCTGGTATGGGAAGTTTAAATTAGTCTTTTCTCCTGCTCTAGTTTGGCAACTATTCAGCATGCATATCCTCTCGTTCACATTGCTGGGTTTATCCAGCCAACCAGAACCCCAGCTCTATCACAGCTGACAGTTATTGACGGAGAGGATGATTAGAGCCATCACTCTACTGAATATCTGTAGCAAGAAGAACATGATTCATGTGAAAATACCAAACGGCTTAAAAGCATTATCTTTTTAGTAGCACGCAGTGAAACTGATGAACGCCTATCACGATCAGCAGGGTGACACATGCTCAAATCAACACCAACAAAGGGAAAAAAATAAAGTTTTCTAATAAAATATCTTACAAAACGAAGCACCACCCGTTAGTGTATGCAGAAGACCACGCTCAGTCAGTAGTCATGCTGTGGGGCAAATTAAAGGAAGGAAATTCCTTTTTGAAGCTGGCAATTAACCCATTCCCCAATTCTGTTCTGGGTGGGTGTGAACTGTTCCTTCCAGTTTTCATAGGAGACACCTACATCAAACCCACCACAACACAGTTTAGCTGGTCTGCCAACACTGTAGGACATAACAGACTGAGGGCTATAAATCTCCCCCCTTTTTCAGGGTAACAACACTGCTAAACTTTAATCAGTCAGGGTTCTCCAACTCAGCCATTTGGAAAAAGCATTCCTGGCCATAGCATATACATTGGATAAAAACCCATCGCAGTAGTAACTCCATCGTTGAGCATGATGAAAACACCATTTTGAGTGCAATGAACATTGCATTGGAATGCAAAGGTCTGCAACTTTCAGCTGGCTTCCCTCTACACTAAGCCTGGGCAAGACGAGTGACAAAGCCTACGTGGTTCCCAAATCCCTTCTCCAGACACAATCCAATGGATTGTGCCAAGGGGCTGAGGGTGGTGGTGAGAAAAGATATTAGTTTTTAACGAGGAATATGTTTGGGAGCATGAAAGCAGCAGGGTGTTACTGCAAGTAAGTGGAGAGCAACGGGAGACTCCAGATTGGAAAATACAATGGACTTGAAGGAATACATAAAGGACCATCTCTGCTTGTTTCCACACGCAGAATTTGCACAGACATCTGCAAAGCGCTGAGGTGACTGAGCATGTGGCTTGATTTCTGTGTGCTTCCACCCAGGCACAGAAGCTTTGACAGGTACTCAATCTTCTCTGAGATTTATCCGTTATTGCCAATTTCCTTCTGCCATAAGAGCGCCAATAAAGGGAAAAACCCTCTGGAAGTTCATGAGAGCTGACACCATGTGCTGCGATGGATCTGTTGGCACTGCTGCAGTCTATTATGCAAATACGCATCAACGGACTTTGTAAAACATAAATTATGTAAATGCCCATTTAGAGACTCTTCAAAATGCAGATTATTTGCCTGACGTTTGGTGACAATTAACATCTCTGATGTGAACCTGCACTTGGGGTCCGCTAGGCTACAGTCTGTGGATGTCTAGGTCTAGGCAAACCATACTCTGCATGCACAATCAATCTTGGCATGATGGACTTTGCTGCAAAAGTTAACTGTGTCATGACCTACTTAAGCCACATAGCGCTCACACTGTAGGTTTAAGGAGGCCCTCCAATTTGCTATTGTAGCTGTGCTCCAAAAGATGCAGTCTGGAATTCAGGTATACACTTGTTCTTTTGGAGTTACAAAGGGTTCTTCTGTTTAATTAAGACTTTGTATTTTAATTGATGCATGCCAAACTTCTTCAAGTTTGCATGAACCTTTACAGTTCATTCTTCTGTGGGGGTAAAGGTTTGAGTCCTGAGCCTCCATCTCTGTAATCCAGTTCCTTGGTCAGAATTGAGTCAAAGCCAAAACGTAAACAGTAGAGAGAAACAGGAATTCGGGCTTTACTATGAGCTCAGGCCACCAGGTTGACACCGTAGTTATGGGTCGATTACTCAGGGTGCTCAGTACTCATTAGGAAGGCTGAGCTCCCACTCAGGTATTAAATCAAGCAGTTAGTTGTTGGTTATTTTCGTTTTTTTGAAGAGCATACTAAGCATCTCAGATTGCTCTCAGTAGGCTCATTCCTGGCACCTGAGATTTTACAAAAATCTAGGCCAAGCAATACATCCTTTGCTAGAAAAGAAAACATCGCAGAGTATCTACCTGGATAAAGAATTTGAAGAAACTGGGTTTTCAGGAGTAGTAAACTCAGCATCTGCTGGACTTCATTAATTCTTGTTTAACTTGAGTTGAGATGGGTGAAATTAACCTTTATACCTCAACAGTGTCTTCCTATTTGAAGCAATTGTATCAAAGTAGCTTACCAAGGGCATCTTTCTACTTTATAACTTCAAAGAACATTTATTCCGAGATAGCATGCGAGGATCACACAATTGGAGCCAGCTGATGGAGAAAGGGCTGCATACTGAGCTGGACAGGGAAAAAACCCACCTAATTTAAGGATAGATTAGAGATCTGAAGCAATGTTCATAGACCGGTGTGTTACAAAGCAGAGGAACAGTTTCACATACTGGCAGAGACAGTGTGAGGTGAATAGAAGTGTCTTTCTAATCACTGCTGGCTGAGTAGCATTCCCTGAGCCATGAACCTGTTCCTATAAAAAAACAAGGAGCTGGGAAGACAATTTGCAACCACTCAGTTTTCTCTACTAGGCTGTTCAGGCTCCTCAGGACATGGACAATAATGTCTGTGGACCTACAGTAGCTAAGCACCATAGGGTCATGATCTTGATTTGAGGCACTCATGCACAATTGTCAAATCAATAATGGGAAAACATACACCTTAATTAAAGGACAGCAAGGAACAACTCTAGGCAATTTCAATTTAACCAAAACCCAACATTTACTGATACCCACAACAGTTACCAAGTTACCAGCCATTTAGTAAAGTTGCAACCAAACCTTAAACTAGAAGTCCTACAGATTTGTAGATGCCTAGTTACAAATTTAGACTAAAGACATTCAAAATAATTATAACAGATAGAACTATTCACTTTACTGAACCTCAATTATAAAAGATAGAACTATACATTTTACTGAACCTTCTCCAACAGATGTGTGTTGTGATCCTTCTGACCACTGACTTTGTGTACGCTCAAGCAATGCAGGCTAATGACATCTTCCAAGCCTAAAGCAAGTCAAGACAGGCTGTTATGATGGGAAATAGAGATATTCCTGTGATATGTCCCCAAGCCATAAGAACTCCTAAGCTCTGACATGGCTTTTCCATAAAGCAGAAGATATTGCGAGATGAGACCTAGCAACACCCAGAGCATTTATTTCTGGCTGTGGCATAGAAGAAGAAAAGGCAGGAGGAAAGACAATCCCATATCTCTTCCTCTGCAACAAATTGTTGCACTTCACTGAATATCAAAACACAGTTTAGTTCTGCCACTGATAGTAAATGAAAAAAATGGCTGTCGAATGACAGTGTTCTTGCAACTCGGTGCAACTCTAAAAACATAGTTTTCTTGAAAAATTCCGAGGGACAGAAATCTTGTTTAGGTAAGGATAACTGTAGTATCGTCCTGAAGAGAAAAGTCCGTTGAGCATCGGCTGATGCTCAATCTTTTCCCTCCTTGCATTTCCACCAGCTTCTGTTAAAAAATTAGAAACAAATTGCTTAATTTATAAATTATAATCCGTACACCAAGGTGAGTTTGAAACTGAACTGAGAAGTGCCTGAAGCTAGCTTTGGACTTTACTATCACTCACCAGTTACAAAGGGACGTTTTTTTCGTAACAGGTTTTGCTTAAAAGTGAGCATCTGTCAGAGCATCTGAGAAACACAAATAATTTTATCAACAGTGAATCAGAGTGTGGCAGAGCAGGGTGGGCAGGAGAAGAGGTGGCCACACACAGCTCATCCAGGCACTCCCTGTTTAGCCAGATAGGAAAAGGAGAGGTACAGGATGGTGGGAATCGGACACACAGTGACAACCAAGAGCGCAAACCCTCCATTTGCACTGAAACCGGTGGGGTGTGAAGGGCCACAAGAAGAACTCAGCGCTGGTGAAAGGGGCACTAAGGAAAGCGTTTACCTGCTGATGAATGAGACTGAGTGACAGAGGACACAGGCAAGCCTGAGGTATTAGAAGCCTTCTTTGTTCTGGCTTCAGTGACCAGATCATTGCTCAGGTTCCTGTGGCTGAGTCTGTAAAGTGAAGTATTACCCATGGCAGAAGAAAATCAAGTTAAGGAGCGCATGACGGTGCTGGGATGAGAACCAGTTGTGCAGGCAGCTGGCTATGGGAAGCTGTAAAAACCTCCTCACTGAAGGTATTAAGAACCAGACGAGGCAGACAGGAACTGTTTGGTAGAGCTGACTCTGGCTTGGAGCTCAAACACACACTAGAGAAGCTTCCTCACCTCTGTTTTCAATCTTCTGATGATCTATTCATTTTGCTGAACCTATTCCACGTGAAAAGCAAACGAAAACGAACTATTCAATCAGTTTGTGGCTAAATTCGTAACTATCTATGAAAACTGAGGGCGAACATCTTGTAAAAGGAATATACATTGGCAGCTATTGCTGATGAAGTGCTATCAATAGGCATTAAAGCTGCAACTGGCAAGGTGCTGGCAAAGCGAGAGGAATTGCGGCAGAAAGTAAAAAGCCAATCTGTACGATGAACAGAGTGTACAGAAAGTAGAGCAAATTACCAGACACACAGACACAAGAGTACAGAGGCATGGGAACTGATTAAGAAGTCCTTGTGAAGAAATCTTGAAGGCTGGCCAGTTCCTCCTAATTCTCTGGCATCCGTTCCAGCCGCTCAGCTCGTGAAAAGAGCACTGTCTGCGACGGGAGTGCACACGTGGTCATGGATTACGGGGAGACGACGGATGTGCAATGCCAGTGCAAATGGCTGCTTGGAACTGCCTTCCCCCTTTCTGAACAATCCTGCTTTTCAAAGTCTCAGGAAGCTTGGATGAAAGCCAACGAGGGAGAGGTGAAAGGCCCAGCTCCTGAATTCCTCAGTGAGGAATAAGCTGGGCGTGTGGCTGGATGCACTGCGAGTCACTGGCACCTTGAGGGTGCGACATTGGGAGGCTCTGCAACTCCACTGGGGTTTTACTTTTCAAACACCTTATTCTGCAGATTTGTAACATGGGAGAAAGGCGATGGCCGTAAGACCTCACAAGCCCATTGCCTGCTGTTTTTCCTTAAAACCAGAGCCTGAGTTTTATTTATTTTTCACTTCCTGGGTTTTCTCAAGACATTCCTTCTTCCCATTTCTTTCTAATTAAATACAGTGGAGCTCTGCTCTTTAATCTGCTAACTATTATAGAAGAAAAATAAATGACTTTCTGAACAAGAATACGCATTATGGACCTCTACTAGTTCAAATGGTGGAAACCTCAGCTGCTAAGCACCCTCAGGTGTTTTGGTTTTTTCCATTACAGACAAAATATGGATCACTTGAGGTTTGACTTCTATACTGTTAATAGTGGCTTGTGTTAGGGAAAAATTAATTGTTACTGGACTGAATTTGATGTAACTGAAAGTTGAGCTTGGCTTACAGTCACAAAGGGATTGGTTAAGCACAGGGTTTGCACTGGAAGATTAGTTTTGGCTTTACCTGCTATCCAGGAAAATTTCAAGACAGAAAAATCACGATCGTGATCAAAAGTCTGATTTACGTGCCTGTTTGAAAATTACCCGCACTTTAATTCTTCCATTTTACGACACAGTGTGCTGTAAATGAAAACTAAGCAGGCCAAGGTAGCCTGTTAAAAGTTCATTATCATCTTTTTGCTTACATATTGAACAGGAAAGCCCCCACCAATTACAAACATGACTGCTTTAACTGAGCAGTCTGAGTGCTGCAGCAATAGAAGTGACACAGCGTGCGTGAGATTTGGATCGCTGAACTTTCAGCAACTTACCTTCCTCACTGCTCTACAGTAAAAGTGATAGGAAAGAGGCAATTGCAAACATCAGCCAAATGCTCTTCCAAGGTTGTGTCTAAGGTAGTTGTCTTGTTTTCAGATAAAACGAGCATCTCTAACTCCCACCAAAACGAACACTTCAAATGCATCTCAAAGAAAATCCAACTGCGGTGCTGTAGCAGGACCAGGGAGTGCGACTGATCAGTTTTCTCTATCAGGCACGGTCAAAGCAAGGCAGCAGCTACACTGTGCCCCCAAACTAGTCTTCCCCTCTCACAGGGCACTCTGGCACCCTACAGCAGCTGCTACAGTGGTGGCTGAACACAGGCTTAGCAAGGTCACTATCTGGGACAGCTTTTCTTGGTGCATGCTAAGGAGAAACCACCCTACCCCAACACACACCACTGCACGCATGCCGCAGCTGCAGGAGTATCAAGGCAGAGAGCAGCACCAGCACTCAACAACAAATGTAGAATCACAGAATCATCAGGTTGGAAGAGACCTCTGAGATCACCGAGTCCAACTGTGCCTGTCTCCCCACTAAACCCTGTCCCTAAGGAACTCACCCACCCATCTTTTAAACCCCTCCAGGGATGGCGACTCCACCAGCTCCCTGGGCAGCTGTGCCAATCCCTGACCACCCCTTCCGTGAAGAAATTCTTCCTAATGTCCAGTCTAAGTGAACAGCAAAATTTTTGCTCTTCGTGTCTGGAGTGGGGGAAGAAGGGAGATTGCAAAAGGCAGTGTGGGGGTGGCATCAAGGATAGGAGGAAAAAGTGGAGCTGCTTCCTGCAGCTTCCTGGCATGCTCTGTATTCTGGTTGGAAACAGCACATCACACAGTTTCATCTTCCTTTTACAAGCCATGTGACTCCTGAAATGGAAAGCACGCTGCATATGCAGCCACGGGGCCCTTTCCCACCTCCTTGCACCATACTGACTGTAGTAATGTCTGCCAGCTCGAGGCAAGGACAACAAAGCTGGTGAAGGGTTTAGAAGGGAAATCGTATGAGAAGCGGCTGAAGTCACCAGGTCTGTTCAGCCTGGAGGAGCCTGAGGGGGGACCTCATCACAGTTTGCTGCTTCCTCACACGGAGAGGAGGAGGAGCAGGCGCTGAGCTCTTCTCTCTGGTGACCAAGGACAGGACCCCAGGGAATGGCAGAAAGATGCCAGGGCAGGGTTAGGTTGGACATGAGGAGAAGGTTCTTCCCCCAGAGGGTGGTGGAGCACGGGAACAGCTCCCAGGGAAGCAGTCACGGTGCCAAGGCTGACAATATTCCAGAAGCGTTTGGCCAGTGCCCTCAGGCACACGGTGTGAGTGTTGGGGTGTCCTGTGCAGGGACAGGAGTTGGACTCGATGATCCTTGTGGGTCCCTTCCAACTGAGGTTGCTCTGTGATTCTGTAAAACACTGCTTACCACTGTAAGCACAAGGATGATCGTGTCAGGCCTTGCAGAGCTCTGAATGACTACCTCAAGGTCAAGGCACTGGTGAAGCAAGCCTAAATAATCTCCCCCAACTTCAACATCAAATACTCCCTTTGGCTGGACAGCGAGATATAGAGGGACACCACAGCTCCAGTGCTGCAGAACGCAGAACGCACCCAGCCCAGCACCCCCCTGCTCTGCAGAGCCAGCTGCACGGGGAGGCACAAAATCACCCACCAGCACTAGCAGGGAGACAGAAAGCCAGCAGATAGACCAGCAGATACACAAACATTTACAGATAGGAAATACTTGTCACACAGGTGTTATTCTGTACTTATTTAGCCTTTAAGCCCACAAAATGAATACCACACTCTTTCAAAAGCTCTGAAGCTGTACGGCCAGTGTCTTACATAACTTCTAAAAGATCTGCCTGCATAATGAAGGCATCAAAACCCAAATAAACCCCAGCCTCCCTCCCAGAAACACCATATCCTTTCAATCCTGGAATTCTTCAGTGGTTAAAGTCATACTTCAGTTGAACTCCCAGTGTTTGGGTAAAATTTACAATACAGCAGCCAAGTAATTTCTGTTCTTATTTGGAATGAACTTTCTAAATTCTGCTTTACTACAGATGCCAGCCTCTATACGATATTCTATAATTTGCCAGTGAAAGCTTTTCTTTCGAGTTAAGACACGCAAATGAATCACGTTTTCTTTGCATCTTTTTTTAAATGAAAGGTTTCCTTGTCTCTGTAATTCCCACTCCCCACCCTCCAGTTTCTGTGGCTTTCATTATACAGAGCCAGACTGTGATATTTATTCCCTTACTTAACAATGAATAGTACAATGTACCAGCGAAAGCCCTTCTGAAATCAATGAGACTTTTTACGGAGTATGGTACTACTCATTGTGAGCAGGAGTGTTTCAGTCTGGCCTGAAGAAAAATCCAAGATGACATAAGTTGAAAATGAATACAGTTACTCACCACTATAACATATGTTAAAGAGACCTGGGCAGATGAAAACCCGTTTCAGTAGCTGCCAAATACTTTGACCCCCTCAAGCAGGTAACAAGGGACCCTGGGAGTTCTTACATCAAAGCACTACTGTCTTGACACTAATTCCATAAAAATCAATGGAAGAAGTAACTTCTTACATTTCTAAAAACTCTTGCGTTACAGAGTCTCAACAGAAGTTACAAACAGTACATGTGGCAGCACCCCTAGGAACTATTATTCCCATTTTTCAGATGAGATAATGGAAACATGAAGAGGGTAAAATGAAGTGATCTGGGCGGTGGTCAAAGAAGAAATCGGCAATTGCCTTCAGAGCAACAATTCATTTGCATCCTTCAGTACAGAAACTGATGCAGCCAGGTGTCATTTCATTCTAAGTTTGGGCATGGACTCGATGATCTCAGAGGTCTTTTCCAACCTCATGATACTGTGATACTGTGATGTACTAAAAGGTAATTTACCCTATCCCCAACCCAAAATCAAACAGCATAATAACGATATGCTGGGTTTCAAGCTTGTAGCTCACATGTAGCTCATGATTCTTAGCCCACAATATTCAACGAGGGATTTGCTCTACCTGTACAGCTCCAAGCACAACAGAGGCCTGATCTAACAGAGGGGCCCCTGCATTATTGAAAACCAGGAATATTTTGGGCAGGATCAATCACTTACTGCCATGGTACACCTAGCATGTACAATAACTGAATGCCTGACCTTGCTAGGAATGGGCTGGGCATCAAAAATAGAAAATGGAGAATGATGTTACGGTTCTTTAAAAAAAATAAATCAGACGCGATGACACAAGTACACAAGAGCTTCTGCAGTAAATTGCAATTGGAAGTATCAAAGGCAGTGTTACAGCAGAGGAAGCTGTTGGCAAACACAGGGAATGGTGAAAGATTAAATAGCCTTCCTGACATTATGCAGACTCCTAGAAGTTTCACATCCAATGTGACACAGGTTACAGCGAAGGGCTGATGAGATCAGTATCTTTGTGTCTGTGTCTGTGTGGTGCTGTGGTATTTTTGATGCTTCCTACAATGTCAACAAATGGTACCAGGTTCCTGAAGCGCTACTTGACAGGCTTAGTACAAACAACTATTTAATTCAAAAAGTCTTAGTTTCTACAAGGAGTCACAAAGCCACCCAACTTGTCTCTAAAAACTGAACTTACTGAGCAACAACATACACCCCAACTTCTGGAAATTATCATGCAACACAAATTGAACCTTGTTTGCAAAGGCTGAGAGAGGCACTAGCTTGCTTTTTGGCCCACCTGCTCCACTGATAGATTATTATCCTTGAAATATACCGAATGATTATGTAGAGGTGACATCATGCCTGACCACGTATACAATGTAATTAAATTTTAAAGCCACTTGGTACATGTCTAATCTTACTGCTGTCTTCATATTTTCCCCTGTTTTCATATTTACTGTTACTCATTTGTTTGTTTTTGCCTTGGCCTATGCCGAGCTATCAAATCTCTCCTTTCAAGCCAGCATCAATCAGCTCAGCCGCAGGCAGTACGCACACTGGTATTCACTCGGCTGTAAATATCACTATGAATTGGAAACACCATCCATAAACTTTTATTACACGTTAATAATTCTGGAGCGGGTTCTGTAACAGAAAGAGAATGGAGAGACTGGGACCTAACGCTCTCCAAAGGGCTTTGTGCTCAGCACAGCTGGAATAATCTGATCTCACACACCCGATGCAGCCAGAAGCACACCTGAACCTCCAAGTAAGACACTTAGGGTAGCCTTGTGCTGGATAAAGGAAGAAAAACAGGTGACAGAAGATCTCCTTGCACCTGGAGTTGAAGGGAGAGCTTTGGCTGTAGCAACAATGGGATAGTGACAGTGCTGATGCTTGTACAGACAAAAGAGGCAGAAAGGGCTTTGGCTGCTGCCACCCTGGCCACAGACCCAGTCTAGCTGTCAACCTTTGGCTTTGCTTCTCTCCCAGCCTCTTCACATCTCAGCTCTTCTGCCTTTTGCATGCATGAAATTATGGATACTTTTCAAGAGGGATGCTGAGGGCATAAAACACTCATCACCCCAAGTTTCTGGAAGGAAAATGAAGATTCTTTCCTCAGGTATCTCTAGGCAATTTGCTTCCTTTTCTGCCACTTTAGCTTTTCTGCACAGCCCAATTACTTCCTCTAATCAAAGTGCTGGTTTTTCCTGTTGGCTCCAAACATTTTCTGGATAATTAATAAAGGGAACAGCACAAATTCTCTGACAGGTAGGGTACAGCCTGACACTAGGTCACATTATCACCTACAGAGTAACAGAGCTCAAGCTTTACCTGGGGCCAGAGGTATTTGTGTAGGGAGCTCTGCTAGAGGGCAGGGTCCTTCCAGACTACCTACATGTTAAACCTTTGCACTTGTCTTGCATCCAAAACAAGCGAGAACACATGGTTTGACTCTGATTAAAGCACAAAATTGCAAAGGAGCACCTGTTCTAAAAGACAAAAGGTGGGTAAGTTTTATAGGGAAGTGAAGATATGGGCTACCCCATATACATGCACTGCAGGAGGGACTTGCCACTCTGTGCCACAGGCACTTTATGGCAGGAATTGGCTACTGGAAGTGAAGAAATTAATTAATTTATCCACTTAGAAATGTAGCATCAGGAATGTACAGTCACATGCAGGGCAGTCATTTCAATTTCACTTGTTTGTGTATCTCTTGTAAAAAATTATCATTTACGGTTTTTATAGATCTGTCCTAATGTAAATATAATGAAAAAAAGCAGTATATTTTTGCTGCCTCCTTTGGTCTCGTCTATTTGGCAGTTGGGTTTGTTAGCACTGTCAGGAACCAGGGTTGTCTGTCACCCCACAACCTGCAACTTAAAAGGGCATTAAAAAGAGATGAATACACCACTGGGGTTGAATACTTAACATAAGTGGTCGCTCAGCCCTCTAAAAGGAGGTCAAGTTTCGGGTCATTCACGTACTCAGGTGCAGGTACACACACCTGCGAGGGATGCTGCTGGGGGAGGGCAAGGCTTGCTGTCTGGCATCCTCACCCTTGTGCCCACCTGGCAAGAGATGGGGGTGCCCCCATTGCACCCGGTCCCTCCCAGGCTGGAGTAGCAGCTGTGTGCCCCCACGCCAAGTCGTATGAAGAGCCCTCAAGCCTTTCACCTGTCAGACAAAGAGGAACGACCGCTCATGGCAAGCAGTGGTTGGGCTGCATCATAACAGAAATGACGATGTGGATGCCTGAACACTGCACGGAATGGTTAAGTGCTTTTTTTCACCCCAAAAGCAAAGGATTTACAGAGGTTCACATGATACCCAGCCTCATCCTCTGATAATATTCTGCTTAGTTTCTCCGAGGTGTCTGGGAAGGGAAAAACGTCTTTTGGTGACAAAGAAGCAAACCAAAGAGAAGGGAAAAAAGTGAGAAGCAATGCCTAAATCAAAAGAGAGGCTTGATGGCAAAATCTTTCTCTAGATACTTTCAGCATCTCAGAATATGAATTACTTACAGTTCTTTATACTGGAGAGGTGCCTGGAATAATCTGGGGAGAAATAAGGGCTGCTGACTTGCTTGAAGTTAAAAGCACCATTGAGAGGAAAGCTGAAGGCACTTTTTGCTTGTACCCAGCAACTTCTCTACGCAGTCTGATGGGTATCACATTGTGTTATGCATGAGCACAAAAGAGAGCACAGAGGAGCCCAGTCCTTTAATACAACCTCAAAAATAGAAGAGTTTTGAAAGGAGGGGCATTTTTTCCCGTCTTGAAGGAGTCACTATATCTGCTCAAAAGAGTCCCTGTGGGGAAATAAACCTTCAGAACCCTCCAGTTAAAAGCTCCATTGCATTTAATCCTTCTTGAAATATAACCTGGGGTGTCAGGCAGGAAAAGAACGGGGACAATAGAGAGAAGAAGCACACATACTGAAATACCCCTGACAACAACGGCGGGCTATGTCCCAGCGTGAGGAGTTGTCCCGCAGACAAACCTGCGTGGGTTTCAGTTCTCTGTGGGAATGTGCTACCATGCAGAAAAACCTCAAACCAACCATATTTAGAACCTCTACTGCTACCTGCTTATTTACCGCTGCCAGAGATACAGTTCCCACCTGAAATGCTTCTTTCTTGGTTCAGCTCAGAAACAAACACATTCGTAAAAGTGGAGAGAGTACCTCTGATTTTGTATCACCTCTAAGAAGCCATGAGATGCTGCAGTTCTCTGTACTGCCTGGGCAACATTCCACATGGTGACACTTCCTGCTCAGCATCTTTGCTCAAAACGCATACAGACAGGTATTTGCTCTCCTAATTACCATTTGATAGTAGGGATTATATTCTGTCCTGAATCTGCCATCTCCCTCTAGAGCAAACTTGGCTGAATGACTAGAAATGAACTTATCAGTATTGCGACTTGACATCAATTGTTTCCTCCCTGGCAGTTCATATCCACCTTTCTGTTTGATAGGATACGATGACTCACACCAGCGTTTGGAGTAATAGTGTCCCCGAGCCCCAGAGATTAACAGGATGTGATTTGTAACTGCCTCAGCAGCACTCAGCGCACACCACGCTAACTGCTGAGGAGTGTAACGCTGCACGCTTGACCCTCGCACGTGCGGTGGTACCCCCACACTGTCACACCCCACAGGGCAGTGAGAGTGGAGGAAGGAACACGTGAGAGTGCTGACAAGCTCCTTCCTTGCTTGTTACTGTGATCGCTACAATTTCCCTTGAAGGGGAGCATGCTCCTCTTTCTTTTCTCTTGTCTTTGGGCGTAGAATTGATGGGAAAAGAATTCCTATATATCTGGATAGCAGCACCTATAGGCCAAGTGCAGAGCCCTCCATTTGGGACACAACAACCCCATGCAGCGTTCCAGTCTCGGGGAAGAGTGGCTGGAGAGCTGCCTGGCAGAGAAGGCCCTGGGGGTGTTGCTCAACAGCGGCTGAACGTGAGCCAGCAGTGGCCCAGGTGGCCAAGAGGGCCAATGGCACCTTGGCCTGTGTCAGACCCAGCGTGGCCAGCAGGAGCAGGGAGGGGATTGTGCCCCTGTGCTCAGCGCCGCTGAGGCCACACCTCGAGTGCTGGGGTCAGTTTGGGCCACTCACTCCAAGAAGGACATTGAGGGGCTGGAGTGCATCCAGAGAAGGGCAACGAGGCTGGGGAGGGGCTGGAGAACAAGCCATACAAGGAGAGACTGAGGGAGCTGGGGTTGTTTAGCTCAGAGAAGAGGAGGCTGAGGGGAGACCTCATCCCTGCCTACAACTGCCTGAAAGGAGGCTATGATGGGGTGGGTGCTGGGCTCTTCTCACAAGTGACAGCGATGGGACGAGAGGAAATGGCCACAAGTTGTGCCAGGGGAGGTTTAGACTGGACATTGGGAAGAATTTCTTCACTGAGAGGGTGGTCAGGGATTGGCACAGCTGCTCAGGGAGGTGGTGGAGTTGCCATCCCTGGAGGTGTTTAAAAACGAGATGGATGAGTTCCTTAGGGACAGGGTTTCGTACGGAGACAGGCACAGGTGGACTTGATGATCTCAGAGGTCTCTTCCCACCTTATGATTCTATGATTTTATGATTCTATCTCTGGAAAATGCCTTTTTCAAGGCTTTCTGGGAAGCACAGAAAGGCTCGACTATGCAGTGTCTCCCAATGGATGCTGTGCAATGGAACTGCTTGCAGACATGACACCTCTGATAGAAGGAAGGTATCACCCAGCAAGGACATGTCACCATGGCCACACAACACGTGTCTGGGGACAGCAAGTTGGGGATCCTTTTGCACTCCCAAACACTTCTCTTAGAAAATCAGGCTTCAAAGTAAAACGCAGCATCTCCCCCAAAAGAAATTATCTTCCTAACAAGCACCTCCTCCCGCCAACTATGCAGAAAATCAGCCTTGCAGAGAGCCAGAGCTATTTCAAACCAAAAGTCAAACACTTGAAGGCACGTTTGAGGGAACAATACTCTCCAGACCCTCTAGGGAAGAGCGTACTGGGACAGTGAGTTTGGTGGCCAGGATGGACCCCGCTGTTGTGATCTAGTACTCAGTTGCTCTGCTTTATTAAATGATTAAATAGCATCAGGGAAATAAAGTCAAAACTCTTTCAACTGATGTCATGAAGATTTCAAGACTACAGGAGACACCCTGGGTCTCACTAGTGTCTAACAGCCACCCACAGGCGGTGCCCATGTTTGTGGATTGTAGGGGGCAAGGCAAGTACCACAAAGCCTCCAGCTCAGCCAGAGGTCACACCCGGAGCCACAGACACAACCTGGCAAATCCGACCTCCTCTGAATCCCAACCTCCAGTGCTGTGTAAGGGAGCCTACCTTCTTCACAAGGATGCAGAGAGAATAATATCACCTTGTGACTGATGGATGCACATATCCTACGGTAACACGTCTAGACAGTCCTGCAAGCATGTCCTGCATCCTCTCCACAGGAAAGAGTTCGAGCTCGGGGAACTGCCACTGAAAGGCGTCTACGAACAAATCTAAGCGTTCCTTTTCCTCCTTGGAAAATAAAACAGGAAAAGCACAGGAGAGATTCTATTTGCTGATGACTGACTGGGGTCTTACTGAATCTCCCCACAAGTTTTTCATGTTAGCATTTTAGTCAAATGGTGAGTTTTCTCAACTAACAAGGGATAAATTTGGTATCTCTCCTGTCTTTCATGTAGTTGCATCAGTAAGGAGGGATTCTTCAGTGCCTGTATCAAACTTGTGAGAGAAAATCCTATTTTCTAGCAATTTCGTAAGTTTCAAGCAACTACTGAAACTTTGGTACTCTACCACTTTTTCTTTAAAAAAAATATAGTTAGCCTCATATTATGTAGGAAAATGTTGCAGCTTATTTCCTATATGTTAAGTACACCTGCTAGCTGAAAAGTCTTATCTCTGGAATAATTACTTTCTAACTGAAAGCACACATTCATCAATACACCAAAAAATCTCACACATTTCATTCTTTGTTCTGAAAGACACCAAAGCAATGATAAATTTGAATAAATGAACTGAGGGAATACAATACTATTCCAAAATTTATTTTTCAGAGATTTTCTAATGTACTGAAGACAACAAAATAAATTAAGGGTCACATCTGCACTAAAAATCAAAGTGAATTCCACCATATGTTTACAAATATTGTTGGAAACATTTATTTCCCAAAGTTGTCCAAGAGCTTGATTTTATCTCTACTTAAGAAAGCACATTTTAATTAAAATCCCTACTGCACCAAACTCCTCAAGTCAATACTTCTTATTAACGTCAAAGAGATGCACTTCAGGTTTTTTGCCGAATAGGGATGGTCTCCTGATTTTAGAACATAATCTTCAATGAAACAGCTTCTGCTAAGTCAACTGAAACCTCCTGACTGGGCACAATTTGAGGGCCACTCACAAACATGAGGTTACCCATCCTTACCCGTACTGTGAGGGGTCTCCACACACAGTCACACTGCGGGTGACTCAGAGCTCTGTCCCGCACATCCTCCTCTCACTGGAAGTCATCACAAAGAGCACCCAACCAATCTCCCACATGCCACCCTACTGCAACTGCCTAATTCCTGGTAAGGAATTAAATGGACACATGGCCCCTCTCTGGCTTTCAAGGGTGGAGACAGTCTGGAGTGACTCAAGCGACACAGCCGATGCTCCAGTGAGGGATACCCTCCTCTCTGCAACAGGACCATGTCAGCCACCTCGTAGCACCAGCTTCCACAGCTGGTTTTCAAGTAGGCAGCTCCTCTGGGAGATGGCTGCATATTTGCATAGAATCACAGAAGCACAGAATGCTTTGGGTTGGAAGGGATCTTAAAGCCCATCCAGTTCCACCCCTGCCATGGGCAGGGGCACCTCCCATTGGATCAGGGGGCTCCAAGCCCCATCCAACCTGGCCTTGAACACCTCCAGGGATGGGGCAGCCACAGCTTCCCTGGGCAACCTGGGCCAGGGCCTCCCCACCCTCACAGGGAAGAATTTCCTCCTAATGTCCGATCTAAATCTTCCCCCTTCCAGTTTAAAGCCATTGATCTCTTGCAGAGTGACATGGATGGTCATCAAGACCGCTTGAAAGGCTTGTGTGAGGAGCAGGGTGCTCGGCACAGGAGAGGCTGTTTCAGGCTAAGAGGTATGAGGTTGGGAGGGAAAACAGGTGTTTCAATTCCCTCGTGCAGATTAAACTTGGCCATGCCTCTGTGTGGGAGCTGGGGAAAGGATCCAAGAGATCCAGTCTAGGAAGGAGATCACATAACATAACTGACCAGTAGCGTCTGGATTTCCTTCACACAGTTGGTGTAAGTGACATCAGCAGTTTTCAGCAATCGTTGTGGAGAGCCAGAGCAGTGAACAGGTTGCTCTGGGCTCAAATATGCTTCATTGGACAGGGGATATTTACTTAAATCCAAGCAAAGAAACAAAGCCCAAACTCTCTCAGCCATGCCGACCTCTGGTTTGTTGCTGACAGAAGACACTGGCAGACACCAGCTCTTAGGTCACCATTAGAGAGTTAATGGGTGAAGTGTCAGCGAGCTCTTCTGAATGAAACAGAAGAACTAAACTAAAAATGGGGGTGCACAAAGTATAAATCCCACCGAAAGGGCAAAATAAGCACTACAATCTTTCAGTTGCAACTATTTGCATGCACAAGATTAGCTGGTACACAGAAATAAAAAGCATTTAATTGCGGTCCATTCAAATGTTAGTGCCTATGTTGTAGGAGGAAGGAAATATAAGGACTGGACAGCTTTAGGCTGAATCACCTCTTATTTATTTCAAGCCATTTTAAATGTTCACTGGGTCCAATGGAAAGACTCTTGCCACCACTCTGAATCAAAGACTTTATAATTTTCTTAGATGTGAACATACAATTCCTAGGATTTCAGCATGCTTTCTCTTCAGATGGGGTCAACATCTCTTCCCCTGTTACCAAGGAGAGAGCTGTTTACTGCCATTCTGTGAGTCTGGACACTGGTACGCACACACACACCACATAGAACACGACTGTGGCACTACCAAAACCTTAGCCCAGCCCAGCCCATGCTCCAAGTGGCTGAATGGCACACATTCAGCATGCCTGATGCTTTCCTGCATCTTCCTGCCCAGGATACATGGGGTAGAAGCAAAGCAGCCTGCCCTTAGAGGCATCAGCCCCGTGGGCAGCACTGCAAGCAGATTCTCAGCACCTTTTAGGATTTGGCCCGTCCATTTTTGACACATAACATGCCAGCAAATCGTCTGTAACACACCACCCTGAATTACCATAGAACTCTTACATAGTTCACACCGTATCACAAGGTTGGAAATGACCTTTGAGGTCATCGAGTCCAGCCTATGACCCAACACCAACACCAACTCATCATCTAAACCCTGACACTAAGTGCCTCATCCAGTCTCCTCTTAAACCCCTCCAGGGACGATGACTCCACCACCTCCCCGGGCAGCGCATTCCAATGGCCAATCACCCTCTCAGTGAAGAATTTTTTCTTAATATCAAGCCTAACCCCTTACTGCTGGTCTCGAATGGTCCAGAAAGCAGTAGCTAAGAGTTCAGACAGAAATCTGGCAGGAAAGCAGAAGCTGACTCAAGAAGCTGCCTTGGGAAACAGTGCTCTTTTGCAAGCCCATGCTGGCTTTTTTTGTGGTGAGGAAACTGTACGGCTCAGACAGCGTGACTGGTGCTGTTTACTGCTATCATCACAAATCCAGAGAAATACAACTTCAGCTGAAGAACCTGCTGAAGACAGTCACCACAATTTTCATACCATCTACTCAAACTCAACAGCACCACAATGGGAAGTAACAGACTGTGACTGCAGAAGCTTTCACATAGGCAAGAGATCTCGGTAGCTCATAGCAATGTCCTCACACTGGTGTCCTCCAAAGGTCTATTTTGCGCATGTCTTATTCTGCTAAAACATTTGGAAGAACAGTTTAGTAATCAATTTTGCTCTTGACATGGGAATTTTCACTGAGTGTACTTTTGCCATCATTTTGTCCTACAAAGATGACAGCGCTCTGATAAACAGATTGACTTTATATAATTCATCGGGAGTTTCAACAGCATTAAAACTTATTCTTTAAATAATCATTGAAACTTATTCTTTCTTCTTAACCCCTGTAGTGCATTCAAATCAATAACTTCTGAACTATGGAAATCCAAGGCCAGACTTTGGTTCACTAAGCTCTAATAAAGTCTCTCTGTACAACATTTATATACAAATCCTAAACCAGACACAAAATATGTGCTTTTAATGGTCTGAGGTCATATTACTGTAGGTGCATAGCTCACAGTTTACATGATCTGCTGGCTGCCTCATTCATTGAAAATATGTGATTTTGGCTAATTTTGTTTTATATGTCTGAGTCGGGCTGGGGTGAAGGTCAGCTGGAGAAGACTGCCTGGGGCTAGGGATGCAGTTACGGTGGCAGTTAGTAACTGGCGATGGACAGACAGAAAGCAGCAGGCTGGCAGACATACAGCCTATGCCTTGGGAACACGGGGAAGGAGAAACTGAAGGGAGAGCACAAATGCAGCACATAGGTAAAGGTACAGGAAGTCCAAAGCTTGGACAAAGAGGAATGTGCTGTCCAGACTCACCTCCAGCAGCAGGAACCATGGCGATGAGCGCCAGGCAAGAAACATGTGGCAGAGGCAGAAGAAAGAACTGAGGAAGAAAACCCTGGCAAAGCACGTGGGGCAACACTGGGGTGAAGAGGAGAAGACCCAGAAAGCAAAAGAGAGGATAAAAAAGAAAGGAGGCTAAAAGTAAAAAGGAGGCGAGAGAGTTGCCAACAATAGGGCAAGTGTTGTCAAAGAGCGGTGGCTGGGACACAAACACTTTAGCCTTTTGATGGAGTTAAAAGCATTTAGAGACTTGCCTTACACAGATGGGACTAGGCACGGGGCCAGGATGGAAACCGCGGGTCCGATACTGCCAATCTGCCCAGAATCCTCACTGGGAAAGGCAGCGGTGTGGGAAGAAGGCTTAAGGCTTCCACCACACGCAGCTGCTGTGCTGGGCTGCGCTGCTCCTTAACGCCCAGCTAACTGCCAAGGAGCTGTGATGCTCAGCAGCTCTGAAATCAGTGCTGTCTGACAGGCCAAGGGGACAGATTTTTCTTTAGGAAAAGTGTGCCCAGGTGGCCAAGAGGGCCAGTGGCACCTTGGCCTGTGTCAGACCCAGCGTGGCCAGCAGGAGCAGGGAGGGGATTGTGCCCCTGTGCTCAGCGCTGCTGAGGCCACACCTCGAGTGCTGGGGTCAGTTTGGGCCCCTCACTCCAAGAAGGACATTGAGGGGCTGGAGCGCGTCCAGAGAAGGCAACGAGGCTGGGGAGGGGCTGGAGAACAAGTCCTACGAGGAGAGACTGAGGGACCTGGGGGTGTTTAGCTCAGAGAAGAGGAGGCTGAGGGGAGACCTCATCACTGTCTACAACTGCCTGAAAGGAGGCTGTGACAGGGTGGGTGCTGGGCTCTGCTCACAGTGACAGTGATGGGACGAGAGGAGATGGCCACAAGTTGTGCCAGGGGAGGTTTAGACTGGACATTGGGAAGAATTTCTTTACTGAAAGGGTGTTCAGGGATCGGCACAGCTGCCCAGCGAGGTGGTGGAGTCGCCATCCCTGGAGGTGTTTAACAGACGGGTGGATGAGTTCTACCTTAGTGACAGGGTTTAGTGGGGAGACAGGCATGGTTGGACTTGGTGATCTCAGAGGTCTCTTCCAACCTGATGATTCTATAATTCTATGATTATATTTTCTTGAGTTACTGGAAGGCGTCTGCTGTTGATTTTCTCCGGTACCCTTGAAAATCCTATTTGCAGCTATAAAACTCCTTTAAAAATTTGGCCTAAACCACAGATTTGCGTGTGTGTATTCCAGCCTCCAAGTTTGAAAGTGTCAACAAAGTTCCTTAGGATAGTGTTGGGAGACTGGCTTAGCTGCAGTATTTCTGAGAATGCTGGCTTAATTAAGGTAAGAACTTTTCCAGCCACCTCCGTCTATAATAGATGCTAAGGTACTTTGTGCTGAAAACTTTTCCAGAGTGATTCTAAAATGGGCCACCTGGTGCGATGAAATACCACATGCTGGCACTCTTTTAGGCTATGTGCAAACCAGCCTGCACCACTTAAACTCAAAATAAGGGGAAAAGACAAAAAAACTAGATAAAAATTACATCCTTATGCATTTGTCTGCAGAGAAGCAGGTAATGGAATTTTGCTTGTTTCCTAAGAGAATTTTAGCAAGATTCATTTCAGCTGATCTTTAAGACAACATAGAAAGCAATGTGAAGAATTCCATATCCAGTACCATAAAATTTTGGTGTACACATGCAAATGCATGAGTACATGTATACACACACAGAAATAAATTGCTTCGCTTTGACAGCTGAAAGTTAACAGATCCCCAAAACTTAGGAGACTTCCAGTCACCACGTAGATGCCGTGGGTTTGCCATTTAATACCTTTAAAGATTTGCTTCAGAATCCCTTTTTTCTTTCAAAAAATCCTCATGCAAAGCACATTCAAGCCACTCATATAAAAAGAAACTGTCTCGTTGAGATAAGCTGCTTCCTACACATTTCTGCATTTATCAAATATGACTTAATGGAGAAAACAAAATGAAAATCTATTAGCTGCAATTCAGAGTTGTGACTGCAGCGTAATGGCTTCATTATGAGCGGGATGATAAACATTCCCAACCGCAGGCTCTGCTTCAGAGGCAGCTCCCCAACATGCCTTCATTTCAGCAGCAGCTCTATTCTTTCTTCTGTTTTATGCTTTCAGTGACACAGCACACGGTGCCATAAAGCAGGGCAGGACCCCAGCAGGAATCCCTGGAGGTGGATTAATTTCCCCGTTCCTGAAAGATTTCCCAGTAGCCTTGGAAAAATGTGCAATTTTCTGTCTCTCCATTCCCAGCCTGGGAACACAGGTGCTCTGGAGAATAAAAGCAGAGGAGAGCCATGAGGTCCTCTTTAATTACAGCAACAGGGCATGCAAATATCCTAAAAACTGCAAGGATTTATGCCATAATGTAATAGCAATTCTAGTTTTCTAAGAATTTTCATTACCCACCCCATATGAGGGGTCTGAAAGGATATTGCCTTGGTTAAGGGAAACGGAGCTGTTTACTGCAGAGAAATTCCAGAGCTCCGCTTC
The DNA here is from genome assembly GCA_033558235.1 of Neomorphus geoffroyi. NCBI lineage: Eukaryota > Metazoa > Chordata > Aves > Cuculiformes > Neomorphidae > Neomorphus > Neomorphus geoffroyi. The sequence goes on from JAUMJM010000012.1 coordinate 9,383,981, forward strand.
CTTAGACTACGACTTGGCCCAACGCAGCGAGGGTGAAGATCCACCCCGTGCCCCGTGGCGCACTGTGCCCTCCTGGTTTGACATTCGCACACAGCAAGCCTGATTTATTCCAGCAATACATTCCTCAGGTTTCAAAAGCAGCTGCTGAAGAGACAGCCCTCATTTGAAGAATGTGTAGAGCGAGGTGCGAAAATGCACGGAGCACTGAACTACTTTACATGCACCCACTTTGTGTTTGACTTGAATGAATTGCTTCGAAATCCAAATATGAATTTGCTAACGTGTTTGCCTGCAAATTAGAAGCTTTCACAGCAAACACGGGCAAGTTATTTACTACCCACACAGAGCTCAAAGCAGACTTTTAATAGTAGCTAGAAGGCCCAAATATGACCAAGCCTACGTGCTCTACAAACACAGAGTGAAAAGCCTGCTCCTAATCTGAAGAACAAATAGGGGATTTATTCCGAGCATGCTCGAGGGGCTGTGGTAATGCCAGCAGAATCTTGCAGCCAGCCTTGTGGACGGCGATGAAAGTCCTGGCTTGGTACACTAAAGCTTTTAGCCTAAGTCAGGACAAAAAGAGAAGACAGGAAAAAAAAGGCAGAAGCTGCAGAAGGAACTTGAACCTGAACAGTCAGAGCAGACCACGGAGTAGATGAGGCTGCTTTAGGTGAGCGTGGCATAGAAAAAGGTCAAGCTTAGACCCAGTCTCTCTAAAAACACACAGACAAATTAAGTAAAACCACATTCCCTCTACATCAGCCTGTTGCCTTCTGTTGTTCGTTAGATAATACATTGGTTCTGCCCCGCAGCAGTGCTCCCCTGGCACTGCATTCATGCTCAAGTTCCCACCTACGGATGCAGACACCTATCCTTCCTTACCACGTACCATCTGAAATGAAATGCAGGGCACGGTGCCGCTGGGCTGGCCTCTCACTATCAGTTCTTACCTTCTTAGAGAGTATGAGAAGTCCAGTACAAAGATTATTTTCTTTCCAAGTTTTGAAAAACCCAACAAAACAAACATTGCTTATTTCTTTATCCTATGCAAAAATTATATTATTTAAATGCATTTGCTTTATTCTACCACTTCCATGCCTGGTATTTTTGAAATATTCCATTGGCTTTTTCCTAAAATTAATTTCTCCAGCTCCCTCTGTTACTCCTTGACTTGTGAGGTAAATTCCCCCAGAGGAGGCCACGAAGATGATTTGAGGGCTAGAACACCTCCCACACGAGGGCAGGCTGAGAGAGCTGGGGCTGTTCAGCCTGGAGAGGAGAAGGCTGCGGGGAGACCTTAGAGCAGCTCCCAGTACTGAAAGGGGCTCCAGGAAAGCTGGGGAGGGACTCTTGATCAGGGAGGGCAGGGAGAGGATGAGGGTGAATGGTTTTAAGTTGAAAGAGGGGTGATTGAGATGAGATCTTAGGGAGAAATGTTTCCCTGTGAGGGTGGGGAGGCCCTGGCCCAGGTTGCCCAGAGAAGTGGTGTGGCTGCCCCATCCCTGGAGGTGTTCAAGGCCAGGTTGGATGGGGCTTTGAGCCCCTGATCCAGTGGGAGGTGTCCCTGCCCACGGCAAGGGGGTGGCACTGGAAATCTTAAAAGATTCCTTCCAACCCAAACCATTCCATGATTCTACGAACTAACATTAACCTGGTGTGCACGTGCTGGTTGGGCACAACTGTGCCTTCTCAAATTTCCTCCTTCCTGTCACCCTGTGACTTGGGAAGCACAGCCAGCGCGTGTGGTGATGAGGGACACGGCCCATCTCGCTAACTAAGGGAAACTGAGGTTTCATCCTTGTAACTGCATTCAATAATGCAACCGAAGATTGAGAAGTTGGGCATTCAGAGACCAGGAAATGCAGACAGAAACTGGAAAATGTAATATCCACCCTGAAACTTGGGCTTTTGCCATACACTGTCCAAGAGTGGCTAAACAGGGTAACAGAAATTCAAATAAATCCTTTCAACAATACAGAAGCAGCAAATGGCTGAGGAAGTCCCTAGGATATAAACTGCTGGAAAGTGAGAATACACTCAAGGATTTGCCAAGGGAACTGAGGGCATTAGACTTGCAAGATTTTGTCAGAAAGAGAACAGAGAGACAGTCAGATCTCTGTCAAAATTAAAATACCCTTAAATTCCTATATTCTGAATCTAAATTTTGATTTATTTTTTATATTTCCCTTAAAATAAATAAACAAATAAACAGGACTCCTACGTAAGCTTGTTTCATGAATTAAGGCCATCAAACTTTTGATGCACAGTTGACAGAGGCCACTGAATGCCCTGGAGAACACAGATCTTAAAATTCAGTTGGCACCTTCAGGTAGCATAAGACGAACCCTCGGAATTTCAGTTTTATTAAACACCTCTTAACTACTTGGCACTAGAAGAACTTGTTCCCATTAAACTTAATTTATGCTAATTAAGTACTGCTTATTACTGTTCCCTATCATTAGGCAAATTTAGTTTTCTGGGAAAAGTCATAATCAAGAGGCAACCTCATTTCAGAATATTCCTATTTTGAACCATTTATAGAGCAACTCAGTACAAATCATTTTACAAATCTTAGGTGCAGCAGCAGTGGGAACGCTCTGGGTGCAGCACTGGGCAGGGTCCAACCTGCCCACAGACCGCTCCAGGAAGCCAGAGGGAAGGGGGAAGAGGGCAGCCCTTTCCAAAGGACCACAAGACACCAGCAACAAGCAGCTTGCTTGTGCCACAAAAAGGATCAAGGGCACAGTTGTTATCAGCGCACAGCTTTTTCCCCTCCCCCTTAGGTATAACACAATAAGGAATTTTAAGGAGAGAAAATAAAGAAGAGCGAGTTGTCTCCAGCGTGAGGAGCAACTGGGAGGACGGTCTGAAGATGCACGACTGCAGATGCCACTCAATAAAGGCGACTCCAGTGTTTTCGGCAAAGGCATGTGGTAAGAGGCTGCTGTGGAGCGAATAGGCGGATGTGGGAACTGGGAAAGAGAAGATCTTGGAGAGAAAGCCTCAGAGTGAGTTCTGTTATGCTGGGCTCAACCAGGAGATTGAGAATTCCCAGTCAGCTACTGGTCTGCAGCTTGGAGGAATATTTGTGGGTTGCTAGCACAAGGGCAGCACCGGCGCTTGCCTGCGTGGGTGAGATCGCCGCTGCTTTCAGTGGGAGCTCAACTAAGTCAAAACTGATCACCCCGGGAAATCCCACCCATGCGGGCTTAGACCACCAGCACAGGACACTGTAGTAATTGTTTCTCTTCTTAAAAGCACAGCACCATGTGGAGCAGCCGTGGTGCTATTTAGAGAAAAAGTCTGCTTTTCCAGAAGTGACTTACAAGTCCTGTAGGAATTTTTATTCTATACATGCTTAATAATCGGTACCTATAAGTTTAAAATGCAAGTATCTCAGCAGCTGGATTGTCCATGGCTTTCCTTTTCCCTGTAAGCTTACAGTCATCCCAGTGATCCAGAGCGTGCAGGAATACAGCATTCCAACTCATTGTCCAGTCAATAAAGTGAAAAATGCCAGTCCTGTTTTAGCAGATGGCAGCAGAAATGCAATACAAGGAGCAAGAACACTAATATAAAAATCAATATCTATTACAGTTTAAATCACATTGCAGTCCTGAAACGATAATAGCAATCCTTTAAAAGCTAATGCTGATCCTGTTTGTATTAGAAATCAGTTCAATGTGCTTCAGGTTTTAATTCTGTTACAAAAATAATTACCTTTTAACCTAGACCCTCCAACCCCAAAGCCCTCCTCCTTCCCCAGACCCTGTTCCCACAAAGGAAAACAAATCAACCAGCAAAAAAATTCCCCCTCCCCCCCAAACCTAACCTCCCTCCTTCCTCACCCTGTGACCAAGAACATGGAATTTTTATAATAGAGAGGGTTGGGAATTCCCACAGCACATACAGCATCGTAAGTGCAGAGGGATTATTCAGGCAGCTCTATTGCTGTGCAAAGCCTTTCTGGACAGCTACAAAATAACACAAAGAAGAAAGAAAATAAGTCTTTTGAAACTGCTGACAGAGAAAACGCTTCCTTCTTTGAGTAAAACTGAAGTCTCATGCTAGAAAACAATCTTGCTGATACAATCAGAAGAGTGACATGCACAGCAGTGTGGGTAAACCCATACTCTGTTTGTTAATTGCCTGCATGCAGCCAGTGATTAGCACAAAGTGAAAACTGTTTGATGAACAATTATGATAAATAGCAAAGAGTAAACACTAAGGAAAAATCCCCACCAACCTCTGTGCGTGCTGTATCACCTGATAAGCAGGTAGAGACAGGAAGTCATGCGCACACAGGGAGACAGCCCACAGCCTGACTGGGGCATCCCGGCAGATCACGACCTGAACCATGACAAGAACCAGAATGCTTGTGGCACAGAGCAGGGGAAAGCTGAATAAGTTATATTACCACTACATTTATTGCCACTACTACCAGCAAAATACTACATTCAGCATTGGTGTTTGCACATCAAGAGAGAGTGGGATAAACTGGATATGCCTGAAAGTTGTGAGATTGATTAAAGGATGGGAAAACACATCTCACAGTGACAGTCTCAAGGAGTTCAATTTATTTAGTTTATCAGAGAAGGCTAAGGCATGTCTGATCACTAAGTAAATACTCACTCAGGGAAAGGGAAACTGATAGGCTTTTCATCCTTACAAAAGAAGGGCAGCATAGCTGGTGAAGGGTCTGGAGCACAGGCGTTAGGAGAAGCGGCTTGAGGGGGCTGTGGTTGAGCAGAGAACTCATCGCTTTCTACAACTACCTGAAAGGAGGTTGTGGTGAGGCGGGTGTTGGCCTCTTCTCCCAAGTCATAAGTGATCAGACAAGAGGAAATGGACTCAAGTTGTGTCAGGAGAGGTTTAGACTGGGTATTAGGAAATCATTTCTTCACCAAAAGAGTTGGAATGGGCTGCCCAGGGAAGTAGTTGAGTCACCATCCCTGGAGGGATTTAAAAGATGTGTAGATGTGGCACTTAGGGACATGGTTTAGTGGTGAATTTGGTTTATGGTTTGACTCGATGATCTTGGAGGTCTTTTGCAGCCGAAATGATTCTGCGATTCCGTGATTTCCAGTCATGAGCAGGGGTGCAGGGTCACCCCTGGCTTCCCCCTTGCTCAGAGGCTGGGGAACGTAACCTTGTTCTTCCTTTCAGCTTCACTACCGGCTCCGTTATCTGCACTGACCCCAGGGATGTGTAGCTGCCAGGAGTCTTGCTACTTCCTTGCGGGCTCCTGGAAAGATCTAAAGCCCCAACACAACCATTTGTTCCTCTTTGCTTGCCAAAAGCCTGTCTTTTCTGCATGTCTCCATCCAGACTGGGGTTAGCGGAGCCCAGGTCCTCTCCTTTGGATGGCCCTGGACTTTTCCTTCTGTCTCCTTGCCTCCTCACCTGCCCTTGCTCCATCCCACCCCACCCACTGCCCTAGGGGAGCTCTCTACTTCCTCACTACTGCTTTTCAAGCATGGACCTTTAAGATCAGCCATAGAAAGACGAACCTTCAAAGAAGGAACCGTCACGATCAGACACTCGGGCAGGCAGGGCTTGAATCCCTGCACTTTGTAGAAGCCCTTCCAGCTGTGATAAGCCACTACTTGTAGCATTCAGGAGCGGTGAGCAAAGAAGAGAAGGGCTTGTCAAACACCACTGAACAACAGCTTTTTACAGAAAAAGCCAAGTCAACAGAATGTGTAGATACCAGTGAAACCCTCTAAGTAAGCCCTCGGATGGGTAGACAAGTTGCTGACCTGCTGCCAGCCAGCCTGGGCTTGTGCCAGTCCCAGCGAGGCAGCAAACAAGCTGTCCTCCCCGCCGCACTCCTCAGGCTGCTTCATGCCCAGGTGGCACCAGCCGCCAAGCTTCCCTCTTGGCAACCGGATATGGGACCTTTCAGAAGCACTGAAATACTTCCACCGTCTGGTGTTTGTGAAATATTTTGCAACTGCAAACCAATTAAAGTGCTTTGTTTACCCTACTTGGGATGTTAAGAATATCGAGAACATTATTCTCACTCCTGCTGTTTTGCCTGCCGGGAATCGCCTCTCCTGGCCACTCGCGCTGTGTTAGGCAGGCTGGCAGGATGGGGACCAAGTGCTGTCTTGGCTCTTTCAACCGCTTTTGTGACTCAGGGGATGGCTCGGTTTATTCATGTGAGATGCAACACGTTTATTCAATCTACTCACTGATTTTTGTAATTGAATGACCGGTCTCTATTTGCCAAAATAATTCCCTCAGAACGAATCCCTTGGCCAGGAGGGCACCTCTTGCCTAGGGCACAGCTGAGCCCCAAACGCCTCGTCAGGAGCGTTGGTTCAGGTCGCTGCCAAGAGCGCTGCTGCCACACACGAGCCCTCCTGGCTACCAGCACAGTTTGCTGGAACAGCAGTTGCTCCAGTTGAGCAAACCTGGTTTTTGGGGCAGGGACCAGTTTTTGACTCTGTTTGTGCGGTGCTGTGATCCGTGACTACAGCTCCTGCATTTTGCTGTGACAGTAACGACAACAGCAGAGCCACCAGGGGTTTGTCCACAGCAACTGCACAGCAGAGATCTCACAACAGAGTAGCCCCTAATAAGTACAATTTTACGTCCATACTGGGGCTTTTACAATCATTGTTTAAAAAGAAAAAACCCAAACAACTAAGTGCCATCATTAAGATAACCCAAGCCTATCTGCTAAAATCTTGGCCTGTCTGGTGTCTGCATGAATTCTGGGCTTAACTCCGTATTCGCTTTTCTTTATCGCGAGTCTCAGACGGGAGCAGCTGCGATCAGTCAGCTACCAAACTAACAGAGCTACTTAGACATCAGCTTTAGGAGCTTCTGGATCCTTAAATGATGATTTTTAAGGCAAGTAGTGTACAAGCAAAACAAACAAAATGGTTTATAGGTTACATATATCACTTAGTATAATAAACCTCTGCTGATTTATTATGTTTTTAATTCTTGGTATATGCAAAAAGGTTAAATGAATCATTTCTGTAGAAGCATAATAATATTGGGCTCGGATGACATATCTCTGCAGTGCAGTTTGCCTGGAGGACTAATAAAAACTGATCATTAAAACAACTGGATTTGGCTTTGATTAGAATCACCATAGGATAAAGGGAATAAAATGAATTACAAAGAAGAATGGGTAAATTAAATGACATAGACAGATACTAGGGAATACTGTACATTAGCATTTACTAAGGAATTAGAGAGGATAAAAACTTTTAATATGGTCAGCAATGAGGTGTGAAATGCACCACATTAACAGGTTACTGACTGCTGCCCTGGAATATAAAACAACAGGATAAGGGGCAATCAGAGGTCATTTCCATCCTTCTGCACTTAATTACACTGTACACCACTTGGAAACACAAACAACGCTTTTAAACAGAACCACACAAAATAATTACAGTATACACATGAAAAATGAAATACTCTGTTAACCATGCTAGACTGAAGATCAAGTTGCACCACTGGCTCCCACCAGGACTGCTCTTACCACTTTCTTCTGTATGTACCATTCCACAATCAAATCTTTTTTGCCACTGCAGTGTGGCAAAATTCTACGTGAAACATTACCAGCTGTTTCTCTGGCACAAGTGGCAAAATATTTAATAAAAGATCAAACATCGATCGCGCTTTTTTTTTTTTTAAATTTGATTTAAATTAGCAGCTCCTCCTCCTCCCTTTCAAATTAATCCCACTAAGATCTACAGGCAGAGAACACTGAAATTTGCACACACTAGCTCTTTACAGAGAACATGCTTCTGGCTTGCGCATACTGTGCTGTCAATCCATGCTAGAAAGACAGGCTGAAAACCCACCTGCTGTGCCAAGGTAACCTACCCCATTAACTACCTGCCATGCAATGGCTCTAGAGATCCTCACTCTAATTTGGGGCCTCATTATGCCCAAGTGGCCAAGAAGGCCAATGGTATCCTGGCCTGCATCAGGAATAGTGTGGCCAGCAGGACTAGGGAGGTCATCATCCCCTTATACTTGGCACTGGTCAGGCCACACCTCGAGTGCTGTGTCCAGTTCTGGGCCCTCAGTTTAAGAAAGATGTGGAGATGCTGGAGTGCGTCCAGAGGAGAGCAACGAGGATGGGGAAGGGGCTGGAGCACAAGCCCTGTGAGGAGCGACTGAGGGAGCTGGGGTTGTTCAGCCTGGAGAAGAGGAGGCTCGGGGGAGACCTTATTGCTCTCTACAGCTGCCGGAAAGGAGGTTGTAGTCAGGCAGGGGTTGGTCTCTTTTCTCAGGTGACTGGTGACAGAACAAGAGGACACGGTCTCAAGCTTCACTAGGGGAGGTTTAGGCTTGACATTAGGAAGAAGTTCTTTACTGAGAGGGTGATTGGCCATCGGAATGCGCTGCCCAGGGAGGTGGTGGAGTCACCGTCCCTGGAGGTGTTTAAGGAGAGATTGGATGAGACTCTTAGTGCCATGGTGTAGTTGACAAGTAGGAGTAGGTGTAGGTGTTGGGTCATAGGTTGGACTCGATGATCTCAAAGGTCTTTTCCAACCTTATGATACTGTGATACTGTGATACTCATTATGTATCCTATTTTACACAATATGCAACAGTTGCAATGATTTCAATATACACAACCTTTTAGAAGGAAGAATCCTTACACCGTGAAGTATTAACGGTATTAAAGGGTCAGGTATGCACTATGTGGTTAGTTTTCTTGGACGTCTTGTGGAGATCTGAAGGAGACTCCAGAAGGTAATTCTAAGCCAGGACCTAACTCAGGAGCTCTGAATTACCTTTGGGTGTGGAGACTGTCCTGCAGGATGGCTAGGAAGAGCTGCTTCCCTGAAACGAGCAGTGAGAATAGGTCCTTAGGGGGTCAAAATGAAAAGTAAGGGAATCTGCGTGTGGCTATATGCTGGTAACTCTCTTGCCAATGTTTTGATGACCTTACACACAGAAATCCCACTGACAGAACACTCTCTTTATGAAAAAGCAGCTGAATCAATATTGGAAACCAGCTACTTCTTGGTAGACTTCTTGAGCCCTGAATTCCTACCCATGCTATGTTAAGTTTCCAAAGTGCAAATGTAATTTTGCTCAACTCTGGATCTAGGACAGGAAAAAAAAGAACAGACACCTCTTCCCCGAGGCAGGGGATTTTCCCCAGGCATTAGGCAGAAGTACAAGATGTGATGCTGGTGGCTGGGATGGAGCTCAATCTCATGAGCAGTAGTAGCGGCATTACTTCCTTCTTTTCCTACCAGTGCCAACCCTCTAATAAAGGTGCAATCAGGGTTTTTTACACAAAATTCTCTAGGTAATATACCTGAAACACCTCAGTGGTCAACATTTCAGGAAAAAAAACATCCAAAATCAATGTAATAGGCATAACTCCTATTGTCAGTGCACTGGATCCACATCGATCGGGTCCTAGCTTTTTTAGTCCTACTTTTTTAAGCCTGCTTGGGCATACAGTTGAGCTGTGCAGCATAACACAAAGGGTAGTGATCTGTGACCACTTAAGGCTAGGGTTGGAAATAACTGTAAGCCAAAGAAGTATCTATTGATTAGTAAACAAAGGAAAACGCACTGCAGAGCCTGTTTTCAGAAGGTCCCTTAAGATATCCTGAAAGCAGCATCCACATCACTATTTTACACTGCTACTCTATACGCATCCTCGAAACCCTCGCTCAAAACCACTGCAACAAAAGGCACCACCACGGGCTGAAGCCCCTTGTGTACAGGTGGCAGGTTTGGAAACACTGTTGCTGGAGGCAGAGCTGTTCCCAGACGTGCTCACCGTGCCTCCCCGCAAACAATCTCCGCACGTGCCAGGGCACATGTGCCCCTGTGCCATTGTGGCAAACGGGATCGGAGAATGAAAAGTTTCCACTCTGGATCAGTTCTTCAGACTTCATCACGTGCCTGCACGCAGAATCATGTGGAAATAATGGAAGGGGAGGAACAGAGCTGGAATAAATGGGGAGGTGTTAACGCAGATTGCCTTTTCAAAACCCTTTTACCCTTCACACTTTGCTCCTCTTAGGAAAACAACCAGCTCCTTGGAAACATGCCCAGGTCACTACACGGCTTGTCGGAATGCAGCTTCCCAAATTCAGTTACATCTCCAGGATGGCATGGCTGAGACAGAGCAAACCATCGCCAAAGACAGGGGCCGAGAGGCAGAATTTCACACCTCATCCGGTCCAGGCAAAGACAGCATACAGGGAGGGCAAAGAGACAGGGGAGCAGCTGACCCTGAGCCAGTGAATGCCATGATAAGATATATAAAATATATTTGACAGTGTTTAATTGCTTACGGTACAAGTCACAGACTGTTTTCACTGATCTTATATTTTGTTTCTAATTTCATGTACCACACTTACACAGAAAGACAATCCGGAACAAGAGATGCTGGTGATACAGTTCTACGGCAACTGAAGAGATAAGAAAGGAAGAGAGGAAACCAGAAAAAGCGTACACTCAGTTTCAGTGAGGGATCTTGTTTCCTGTGATAATGGCAGATAAGATGGAACATTCGTATTTTCCGCAGCAAAATAAAGACTCGCTTTGACAATAATAATCTGCATAGCATATCCTTATAGCACAGCACGGTGTCAGCTCTTACACACCAAATTAAATCATGAGAACAAGCATTGCTCTTAGGCTGCACACGACCAGTGAGTCTGCAAACAACGCATCTGATGACACTTTAAAGCAGCTACGTACAATTAATGTCAGCTAATACTTTTATGGAAAATAGGTCTTGTGAACTGCAAAACAAAAAGCAAAGGAAATCCCCTCACGTCACTCCATAACAAGACCACGTTTGATTGATAATGATCATTTCATCATTGTCATAAGTGTAAGTTTTTATATGGGGTTTGATTTAGTGCAACATAGTACTCTAGTTAAAAATATATTAATAACAAGTCAACTAAAAAAAATTCAAGTGTTAGCTTGCCAAAGGGAGAATAATTAAAAGATGTTTCTAATGGAGTTTTCTAATGAATTGTTAGTAGTTTTCCTCTATTTTTCAACACTTTCAACCACGCTCCAGGATGCAAATTAATTACTGCTACAAAAACCTTATGGGTCACATAGGTAAATAAAGAAGAAAAAAGGGGTGGTTATCACAAAACCAACTGTGACCTTACAAACATATTTAACGTGTCAATAATAGATTATCCCAATCAGCATTTTAAATTGACTGTAGTTCACAAGCTCATCTGGCCTTCAAATAAGACCAGAAACACAGCAGCTACTTGAAGGAGAGGTCAAATAAAACAGAGCGTATATCTGACTTTTTAAGCTTATATTTTTGTTATTCCAACATTAAGCATACAGAACCACAGAGATACAAACTCCCAGCACCAAAGGAATTGTTACTGGAAGCAGTATGTGAGTCATATATGACATATATGACAGGTGGATGAGTTCCTTAGGGACAGGGTTTAGTGGGGAAACAGGCACGGTTGGACTCGATGATCTCAGAGGTCTCTTCCAACCTGCTGATTCTATGAAAAATATTACTGCACATTTTGCACTGCGTGTTGCAACACGCACATTGTAAACAGCTACGGAGATGCCTACTGAAGGAAATGCATCTCTTCTGCCTCTCACCACTTATTTCTGCCTTCTCTTGTGCCTTCTGCTCTTTCACGTTGCTGCCAGCAGTGAACCCTTCTCATCTGCATTTGCTGCCCCATGGGAATATACTCACATACCCCTCTGCAATTCCATATGCAGCTCGAAGATGCCTCTTTCCCACTCCTTTAATTGTTCAAATCCTCTAACTACAGGAGTTGGCACTGTAAGAGTTCAGCAGTTGTTCTCTGTTGTCTGAAACCAGTACAATTAAGAGCAGCATCTGAGCTGACTTCTTTGGGGATATGACTGCTATGGAAATTGTGAATCACAATAAGATTTTGATCACGTTACCTTCCTTTCCTTCCCTAAACCACGTCTCAAACCTCTGCTAATCCATCCTCCTCACCTATTATCTTGTACTTCCCTGTGTTGTACCTTCAGAACAGTTTTATTGAATTCTCTGTTGTACACTTAACGTCTGAAAAAGGTCATGTACACATAAGCATGTGAACAATAAATCATGAACGTGGCACAATCACATGAGCTGGGGATATCTGATAGCCAGGTCTCCGGGGTGAATTTACACAAGCACGTTGCCTTGCTTCTACGATCTCATTTGCTCTCCTGGAAAATGTTAAGCACAAGGAATTATGCAGACCACAAAATGCGGTGTGAAAGGAGGTCTAAGCGGGGAAAGCTTGTGTTTTCTTAACGAGCACCTGCTGTAAGAGATGCTGCCAATATCCCGTGCAGATGACATGAGCAAAAGAAAGTCAGGTATCGATTGGTGCCCCCAGAGTGCGGGAGGAATTGTTAAGGGTCTCCTGAAAGTACAGCCCACAGTAGCTCCTTGGAGATGTGAGAGCTGCCAGTAATAACATTATCCCTGCAGTCCCAGTTACCCAGATCCGCAGCGGCACGGAGCGGAACCAGCAAGAGGCTTTCCAGAAACAGATGCAAACAAGCACCCCATTTGCCAGGCCTGTCACTTTAAAGAAGCTAGAGATTAAATAAAGTCCAACTCACTGTTTCTGAGTAGGCAGATTGTTGTGGGTAAGACACTTCCTACTGTGTTGACTTCTTAAATCTACCAGTGCCTGCTCAAAAAGAGCTGAAACTGATTATCCTCAATGTGCTAAATGTCACTTAGTCGTGATATGTGAGGCTTCTTCCTGCCTCCCGTGGACTGGAAGAAAACAGACTGAGCTATAACTTCATACCAGTGAGAGAAATTACGATCACCAAAGGGCCAAGGAAACGCTGCCAAGCTGGTGAGGATGGCAGGGGGTGGAGAGAATGGGAAAGGAAAAAATAATACATACTTGAACTGTCATGAAAGCTTTAAGGAACTACATTTAAAAAACTAAGGAGTTATTTTAGGGAGATGAAACACTTGCTAATGTGATGCTTAGATTAAAATTGTAGCCAGATTGGCGAGTGCTATAAGGCATGTCACTGGAACCAGCACTTCCACAGTCTATGTTGTTAATTTTGCCTTGAGGGCAGAAGAAGAAATAAATTAAACAGGAGATTTCCACTTCTCCATCCCAGTTGAGTTCCATGTGGTTATATCAGCAGGCTTATAGATCAAAAGACATTCTGGAAATGGGGCATTTTTAGCTGAATCGATCAGAATCGGACAATTCAGTATCTTTTTGACCCTTTAATGATAAGATCTTAACCTGGAGAAAGTATTTTGAATTCCAACCACGTACTGTTTACTTTTGGTAAAATGCTGTGAGATTAGGCACTGCAAATAGCTCACTTGCAAAATTATAGTGGTCTTTTATTAATATTTGTTGCAATAGTTCTCTGGGAGAAGCAGCTATAAGGGGCAGAGAATCGAAAGAAAGGAAACGTAGGTTGAATTCTTTGTAATGAACCCAAAGTCACTCCCACTCACCACGCAGGATGCTGGGTTGGCATTCCTCGTATTACCAGGCATACATGGAGATCCCCTTCTGAAGACAAGCAAAGACTAATTTAATTGGGAGTTCTCAATCTAAATGGGAGAGCACACCCCCCAACCTGGTAGGGGGGCTCATTATTGAAACAGTTTCCTTTGCATAAGGATTCACTACCAGTAGAAAATGTTGAATTATGCAGACAAGGTGATGTTGTTGCCACAAATTGAAGGCTCAGCAGAAAAGACCTGTATATGCTTAGGAGGAAATCTCCAGTCTAAAAGAAGCTGGTAGCACCTTGGGCAGCACAGCATAAAGAACAGTGACACTGAAGCGCCTTTCACCTCTGGCTGTAACCAGAGAGCTGCAAAGCCTAGGTGTGCTCAGGAGCCAGATATGGTAGCAAATACACGGTTTCTCCTACAGCCAAGCATAAAAATATAATAGCAACAGAAAAGACCATAAACAAGCTCCTCTGGATTAAGTTGACACTACTTGCAAATAACTAGTAATAAAATATCTAGGTAGTCCAGACTATTTTTAATGCCTTTTATTGCACTTGGAAGAAGAAGAACACACACTGGGCAGGTTTTTCATGGGCAGTGGGGGAGAAGGTTTAGGATGAGAGCAATTACAGTAAAACTGTACAAAAGACTAATGGACATGCACCTCCCTGTGTGGAAAGCTGCAAAGCTGGACAGTGGCTCGTAAAATAGCTTATTTAAACCTCAGACCCTCTTAAATATAGAAATGTTGATAACAAGGATGAAGCAGTTATTTTGGACCTGAGGAGAAGTTCTAGCCACCCTTGACTTGTCTGAAAAAATGAATTCTATTTGCTACTTTAGTGACTCAGTATCCATTAACTGGTTCTGTTGTCCTTACGTCTTGAAAAAAAGTTTGGCAGAACTCCTAAAATAACAGTTTTTTTCCCTGTTAGCCTTGGTTTAAACACCTCTCCCTCCCCAAAAAGCCCACCACCACACCAACCAACCTACCACCAACACAAACTCTGGGACTTTGTGCTACAAACACTTTACCAAGCGGGTGAACTTTATGCTAACGCCACAGACTGGGCAGACAGGTGTGCTCCATGATGAGGAATGGGTTATTACTCTGGGAAACAATATTTCTGCTTGTATGTTACAGCTTTCCACTGGGTCATCTGTCACAGAGGCAGAGGCTACGCCTTCTTCTTGGCTGAGGCCACACCACCACCATAATTAGAGAGGAAAACTTCAACCATACTGGGGGGAGTTTCCCAATTACCTGAGTGTGGTCTTTAAAATACCTAACCTTGTAATGATCAAAAACTTCAGAGAGACCACTTGAAGTGTCTTTTCCAACACAGCGGTAAGAATCACTGGCTGTTTGACTAAGCTGTAAGCACTTCAGGCAGTTTAACAAAGGCCTTTCCATGGATCAGCACTTTCTGACTTTCAGCAGTTTGTGACCCTTAGCTTAGTACTCACTCATTTAGGATCATAGAAACATAGTATCCTAAGGTTGGAAGAGACCTCTGAGATCACCGACTCCAGCCGTGCCTGTCTCCCCACTAAACCCTGTCCCTAAGGAACTCACCCACCCATCTTTTAAACACCTCCAGGGATGGCGACTCCACCCCCTCCCTGGGCAGCTGTGCCAATCCCTGACCACTCTTTCAGTGAAGAAATTCTTCCTGACACCGACAATACCAACAGCCTCGTTACGAAGAGCTGGCCACAACCATCTTAAAATGTGCTTCAAGAGGGATTATGTTGTTGCAGACTTAAAAATATCAGTGGTCCATCTGAAGTAAGACTAGCTGTGTAATTAGCATTGACTGAGAGTCAAATTGGATGGTTTGAACCCCTGGGGACAAAGGTGGTTCCAGTACGGGGGCAGTTTGTCACACCGGTGTCCTTGGACTGAGGTCTCCCCCTGCGGTTCTCCTCCCTGAGACCTCCCAGGACATGGCCTCTGCTGCCATGGCTTCACAATATTTGTGTGTGGAAGACATGCAAAAAGCCAGATCGCAAGGCTGCTGATGCACGTCTGTCACAGGACAGCTGCGTGCCAGCCCACAAAACAGACTCTTGTGCAAGGTGGCAAAATTCGTCCTGGGACACAGCCTGGCCAGTCATTTGGACACCACCATCTCTTGGCACCTAGGCACACACAATTTATCTCCTCCGTCGTTTAGGAGCATGAGAGCAGATCATGTAAAGATACCTGGAGTTGGCTGCCAAACAGGCAGCAGCAATCATCACCAGAGAACAGGCTCCTCCAAGAAGCCAAGCCCCAGGAGAGAGGCACACGGAGCCAGTGGTGCCGTAGGTGTGCTACGATGTCACCTGAGCTCAGCACAATCATGTTAGACCAGGTGTCTCCACAGGGTTTACCAACTTACCTTGGCATGACACCACTATCACAGCCTTGAGGGCTCTGGCAATACTGTCCAAACACATCTAAACCAAGACCTGACATTGTTGCTGATGCCAGAAGATCTATCCTTCCTGAACAAATGCCTGCTCAGCACCAGAATTTCCTGTTCAAGCCAGGCCGAGGCCTAAGAAGTCATTAAGAGAAGCATATATTTATCTTGAAAAACCTTTCCCCTTGATCAACCCTAAGTCTGGATACTTTTCACTTTCTTTCAAAAGATATTTGTCGGGGTAAATTTCTCAATTCTACATCTCACCCTTTTAAAGGCCAGGGTACAATGCTGCATTTATAGAAAAAATCATAGTTATCAACAGCCAACATATGGGACGCACTGAACAGCAGGAGTCACGGTATTTATATCGTATTTACTGAAAATGTGTTCGCAGCCTCATTCCTCTTACACTGCTGGGTGATGCGCTAACTTACAAACTAAACATTAACAGTGATGGCAACTGATTCACTAAAGAGAAATTAGAGTGACTCACTAAATTACAGCAGCACCTGCTGTTACAGATCGGCGTTTATGAGACCCATATTGATGAATTTGAACAGTACAGTGTGTTAGAGATACCAACTAACAAGTTCTACATTCAAATCAATACAACTCATGAAAACCAGTAATAATTATTCTGCCATCTAATAGAGAGGCTTTCCACTGGCTGCAACATTCACCTTCGTGTTCAAGGTTGTACGCTTACGCCTACCAAATTGAGATCAAGAGAGGCAACAGGACGATCTAAATTAATGCTGCTGTGAAAGCCAAGCTCAGCAGTGGAGCTGTGCTCTGACATTTCCTGTGATGTCTCTAACTCATACTCATCTTCCACTGATTGGGCCAGGGAGCAGCGGAAAGCCTCAAACCCAACTCTTCTGTTTCATTTATGGCAGTAAAGCTGCCTCGCTGCAACCTGCCCTTTCTCTGTTTGTGTTCCCATAGGAGACAATGGGCTTCTAAAATGGAACTGGCTCTTAAGCAAGCGATTTATTTCCTGGGATGCTGCAAGTGTCACTACTCTGCTGGCCTAATGCGAGCAGATTGACCTCCTAGAGTTGCCTCCCAGGTCAGGTAAGCCAGCTTCTGTCTGAAGATGTGCTACCTCATAAATGCAGAGGAAGAAAAATACATGAGCCTCCGGAAGAAACAGGTTTTGTTTTGAAAGCTGGGCTTTTTCCCCAAGAACAAAAATCATGATGGGGTCAGGGTTGCATTGTGAGCCCAAGTGTCTCTCTTTTGCCCTCTCACCTGTGCTCTGTGAACCATTTTAGGACAAACAGGAAACACTTGGCTGAATGTAGCAGCAGGGTGACATCAGGGCATCTTTTGCCTCTAATCTGATAATATGCATCGGTCTAGATATCAAATATCTAATGTGTGCTGCTGTCTGGTGGTTCTGCAGTGCCCCTAGCAAACAGATTGGTACTGAAACCAGAAATACCTCTACTGAGAGAGAAAATACTCCTTTCTGCCTGAAGGCCAACTTTATTGCTAGATCACCCTTTACAGAGGAAATATTTGCTGGTGGTACAGTGCGAGAACTCAGTCTTACTGAGGATATAACAAATGCATCCCTTCTTCCGATTCCATGGGGTTTCTTTTGATCAGCCTCTGTCAATCAGCCACGTCTCACAGACACAGAGCATCAGGTCTGAAGTGCTCAGAACTGACAGGACCAGTTCTTAATTGTTACGTAGTGGCCTTTTAACTTACTGAAAATCTGAACAAAAGAGAGGGAAAGCTGGTTGTTTCACAACCCTTGAAAATACACATTTGAAATGCAATAAGGCTACATAACGTGAAGAAGCTGCCTAACGTGTCCAGACAGACACCCCGGCTTTCTGCAGTGCACTACGGGAAGGCAATGACACCGTTCTCCCTGCAAAACTGACAGTTGTCAGATGGAAAGCTCATTTCAAGTCCCGCCTGCTGCCTCCCTGCCAATGTGCCAGCCAGTGCTGCTGGAAGCACTCAGGACTGCAAGCCTACCAAGAAGCCTCATAACAATCACCTTATTAAACTATCATCTGTCATCGTAATTTAATTATTTGGTGCCTAGACTATTTCCACTCAGGATTGGTTTTCAACACCTGTGGCAGTGGATCATTTACCTAGATGGCATTTTATTTCATTTTTACAATTCTAATCTAATCAGCGAGCAAACAGAATTGTTTTAGCTGTCATGAATTCAGAGGCACACAGAGAGCTTCATTAGAAATCAGCCGCCTTACTCGGCTGATGCTTTAAGAAAAATTTCCCAAACCTGAGTGTTCCTCTGATTTTGTTATAAATTCTCTGATTCTCTTCAAGTTAGACTGACTATAGAGGACGGCGCTCCATTATCACAGCCCATTCAAAACACGTATTAAAAACAGAACTGTGTATAATCTTGGTTTATGCCAACATGTATCTATCAACCATTTATGCCATATCTTTGGAATCCTAGATGGTTTCTTAAATTACTTAGTGTCTGACCTAGACAAAACTAATCTCTTCATAGGAAGCTCTTGGCATGATAGGTGCCAAGCCCTGACAGACCTCCTACCATGGGCCATGGGCTGGTGGGGACCTTTCACCCTCGAAGCCCTGCCTTCAGTGTGCTGCTGCTCCCTCTGAAGGGAATCCAGAAACACCCAGTGTCTTTGTGAAGACTTCATTCCCCTGGGGAGCTACACAACCTGATGGTGCCCGTGGTGACACAAGGTGACCTTATTTAAAAGCAGATGTCTTTGATCAGTCAATTAGGACACAGTGAATCAAAGCCTTTGGGTCGAAAGGAAGGTACACACTGGTGTGGGGGTGCTGGCAGCCACGCAAAAATCAACCCTCTGACCCAAAATGCTTGGCACCCCCTCCTGGGCTTGCACTTCTTAATTCACAGCAGGTTTTACAGATAGTTTTGTGCCTTTGCTTCTCTTTCCAAGCTCTGTCTGTGCTGCTCTTCCTTTCCTGGCCTCTCTCAGCTGCTCAAGGTTACAACTCAATGGCCTCCCCTGCACTACAAAGGACCACGTGCCAGGCTGTCCTGCCAGAGCAGCTGGACCAACACTCCCTCCCCTACACCAATGCTCCCTCCGTGCTCTCCTCCCTGCTTTCTGTCAAGGTGCATCGTGGTGCAGAAGGAAAGGAAGTGAATCAAGTCACTTCTGCTTTTTGGAGACATGGCAGAGTTATCCTCATCCCTCGAGCGAGCTGTTTCTCTCAGTTTGCCTTTCAAGCTCCCCACAGTCTCCTCTCCAAAAACGCCAGGGGCTATGTGCCTGCTGCCCAAAATGGGGCACTGAAGGGAAAGTGTTGAGAATAATGCTGTCATGCAGCCATGCGACTGAGCGCACGGTGACACTTGGGGATGAACAGGGTAGCCAGCTGTGAAACACTCCCCAGGTTGGTGCACAGAGCCCAGCACCTTCCTGCGAGCCGGGGAGAGTTCAGCATCACCAGCAGTCACTAAATGGTGTTTCCCCCACCCCAGTGGTACAAGCACCCTTCCCGGTCTGTGCAGCTCAAATGAGAACCCGCTCTGGTGTTATCCTTCGGATACTGCAGGATGGACCCGCTTTCGATGTGCTGGAGACTTGGGGCACTTTTGCCCTGCTTCATTTGCCATACAAAATATAAAATACGTCATTTCATTCATTTAAATAGCAAATAATTCACTTTAAGGTAAAACAAAATGTCCTAGACAGACAGCACAGGTACATATGTTTATAAAAGACACATTTTTATGTATCTTTCTTATGTGATTTTTTAAACCATCCCTGCCCTTAGTCTCATTACACTATGGTTACATCAGAAAAGTATCTCTTTCCCTCATTAAACTGAATTGCTTTTTCCCTCCTAACGAGACGATAATCATGACTGGAGGCCTCTTGCCTGCCCTCCTTTCTTCCTGGTGGGAGAGCTTAACTCCTAGAGCCAAGCTCTGCATGCGCGTTATTGATCCTGGCTCTGCCAGGCTGCCAGCTGGGTCTCTAACAAAGCCAGGGTTACTGAGCACAGCCCTCGGAGCACCTGAACCTCCCGACATTATCGGATCTTCCAGTGAAGACTCGTAAAGAGGAAACAAGGGCAGATGATTAGCTGCTCTGTTTTCTGCCCCAGCCACAGCCACCCAGGACAAGCACGGAAGCTGTGGGTCATTCCTTTGGTATCAACTGTCTGAGCGACCTGTTCGAATCACTTCAGGTCTAAAGTACAGAGAGCGCCCTTCAATCATATCTAATGCTTTTCCTCTGCTGAAGCAAAAAGCGCCCCGAGAGGCGTTCGACACTACCTGTTGAATTGCTGTAAAATTACAATTTTCCTCTTGTTATCTGTTCATAGGGGGTCTCTTGACAAAGCCCACTTGGGCAGGGTTAAGTAATTTCCGACGCCTCCCCTACGGCTGGTGCTTTGGAAACCCAGCCACACACCTGCAGTTAGCATTAATCACAGATGCCAGCCTGACTCCCATAGGCCTGCAAGTCTTTGGCAGCTTTATGAATTAATTGTTACAGCAGGGATCGCATTTCCAGGGAATGAATAAATGCACTTTTAGTACATATATATATGTGTGTATATATATATTTAAGGAACACAGGATCCAGCTTCTGACACAGGTGGTAAAGCTCTCACTTGCACACGTTTACCTCTCTGACATATTTGCCCTAACTATTCTTTTTACATTTTTTTTTTTTTGGTAAAGCTCAAGTGTTTCTTCTCAGATACGGTGATTCACATCTTTTCTGTCATCTGAGTATAGCAGCTGGATACTTCACAGCAACTCCCTAATTACCTCTGGTTTATAGAGAAAAGATGTGGCATACAGCTTTTTCCTTTTTTTTAAAAAAAAAAGTAACCCCAAGTCCATGAAAGCCTTGTTGATATTTTTGGGATTCCTTTGTTACTGTTCTAGAGGAGACTTCATATTTGAAATTACAAAGGGCTTGTGCCACTATTGAATTTACTTTCCAAGCCATCATGTAGCTCACCGCCCTTTTTAATGATATCCTTCAGAGCCCAGGGCACCCAGAGGCACTTCTGACTGGTGTGCATTTGAGATTCCTAAGTTCTGTCTCATTTCTGAAGGCTTTTGCCTGGAAACGTCTTCCTTCTGGCTTCAGATAATCTTCAGCTTATTTTGATGTTAGACGTTTTCTTCACCAAAACACTAAGCCCTTCAGTTTGGCAGAGAAGATTCATACCACACCCCGGATGGCTGCTGGTTCAGTGCCAGCAAGGGCAGTCGTGTCAACGCGGCCACTGGAGCCCGTTTCGCTGTGGGCACGGGATGCGCTCTGCAGCCGTGCTGCGCTCTTCCACCCTTACGCATCACGCTCGGGGCTTGTCTCAAGTCAGTGTGGGAGCTGCTTCAGTTCCTCTTCATCCACCGAGACCCCAGGCAGCCTTGCACCCAGCCTGGCCACCTTGCAGAAGTCTTTATATCTTCTGTATCATAACAGATTGGCCTTCTTTGTCCTCAACACATTTCAAGGAGGGATTTAGGTGTGTCTTTAAGACCTGTAACACAGAGCGCAAAGCAAGCTCTGCTCTGCCCCTCTTCCCAGGCTGCCTGTCTCAACTAGGTCTTACTCCTTTTTGTGTTAAGGTGGCTTCTGGGACAGAACCAGAAGGGAAGAAGGACTACAATTAAACTTCACAGCTGGGAAAGGACTCTTGGCACTTCTTCATTCCCTCCCTATCACCTTCAAGTCATTACTGAAATATATTTTGTCATTTGATATTCCTGCACAACAAGAGTCCGTGAACGGATATGCAACTGGGAAGGCATCTTCTGACAAGAAGGTGCCAATGCACATGCTTAGGCACAGAAAAGTTCTGGCCTTCAGATACCAAACTAGTTGCCCTGCAGCATCCAACCAGACAGCCTTGTCATTGTTTCCATGTAACTGACATTTGGTTCTTGCTCAGGAACAAACTTACAGCTTCATATTTTTCAGCAAAGCCCCGAGAACCCAAACGAGTCCTGTTTTTTCTTTCTGAAACCCCCACTACTCACAAGTCACCATATATCACATTAAAATGAAAAGGCAGTTAAGACAAAAGAAAATCATTCTTTTCTTCTAAACAAAGAACCTGGCACTGCAACAATTCATATTGCCTGTTCCCTTCCAGCATAAAAATATATGATTTAACATATGACTAAGAAAAATATTCCACCAATTACACGGATCATGGAAGACAATTAACAAATGGATAGGCTAGTGTATATCCATGCATAATAATCTGTTACCACTAAGGCTACCAAGTCAACATTGAGTGTCCCAAAACAATAAATTGCTGCAGAATTCCCCATTGCCCTGCAGAACCGTATCGGCTCTGGCTGACAGGTGACACGGGGCCCACTGGAGAGCAGGGTTAACTCAACAGCGTCCCACAGCTCCCCAAAACCAAGATGCATTGCTGTTACGGGAACGCAGAAGGAACACAATGGCAGGGAAAGAAAAAGCAGATCTGATTTGTGACTTCCCTGTGCACCTGATTCTCACCCTCAGTGCACCACGCTGGCACGCAGCACGCTGCAGCCTGGCAGCCATGAGCGCTGCCCAGCGCGGGCACCTTCCAGCTGCACCCAGCTGCACGCAGCCTGTCAGGAGCTCCACTGGTACGACATGTTTTCCAAATATCCTGATTGAGGATAAATACAGCATGACAAATGAGTTACACAACTGTCTGCTGACACATTACTCGTTAAAAGCCACAATTAAACCCCCAGCAGCTGGCACAATGCTGTTGCGTGTGACTTGGTGTAGAATACAGGTTCAGCTAAGTTCTTAGGATCCGAGGTTACGTATGAATTGGACCTTGAGGTTTTGAGTATCTTGTGGGTGGAAGGCGCAGGGAATGAATGACGAGGTAGTTTGTACTCACAGCAACATATCTGAACATCAAGGGAGGTCAATCTAACTGCTGGTGGAACAGTGGGTGCCCATGGAAAGCACCTCAGCTGGCCATGAAGCTGCCCAGTGCCCACAGCAGATCTGCCAGACCCAGGACTGACTGGGGAAGGTGGTGCTGGGAATGCGCCTGCTGCTGGCACAGTGCAGACACAACCAGGGAAAGGCCAGTGTCCCAAGGGGGGCTTTTTCCTTACAGCAGGAGCAAGGATGCTTTCCCTACCTAGAGAGCCCCGCAGAGCATGCCTTGCTCCCCGTACTTCTCTGGACAGATGTTGTTTGCATCCGGAATACTCCCTGTCTTAGCAGGCATCCCCAATCTTATTAGCTGATCTCTTCTCTGTGCTAATCTCTTTTCATAACCCCACAGGTGTGTATTCACACGAGAAAAGGCCTGTTTAATTACACACACATGGGCAGCAGGTTGCTTCCACGTGGGGATCTGCACTGGCAAGGTGCCCGTTAGCTCTGGCGGCTGACAAAGTGCCAGCCCTGTTAGGACTAGCCGAGTGACACTGGCACACTGGACCGTGCTTCGGGGGGTTAATGCAGTGTAACGTGTGTAACAACATGACCTATGTTCATTATTTTGAAAATCAGCATCAGAAAACCAAGTCTAGAGTTTCCATCTAGATGTATTTTTTCTCATTTAAATCTAACCCGCTTTTTTTTTTTTCCTGGATGAAGCCTGCAATATTTTGATTTAAATTATAGTCATCAGTTAAATCACTCATTTTAGGTATGACAGTAAAAGCGATGTGTTGTAAAATTCATTCCTCAGCTCACATTAGGGAACTCGACTTTACCGTGTGTGACTGAACCAGCTGCTGCTTTCTATGCACTTACCTTTGAAAACCCCTCCAAAAATAGTCAGGCTAAAGAAATGCTGTGGTAAATGCAATTGCTTTCTCTGGACAGGTTTCTGCCAGCCTTGGCTGTGGGAAGGGAAAGACACTGGTTTTTAGGAGCTGTCCATGTTTATGGGAAGGCTAAATATAGGCATGAGCAGGCACGCTGTTCCTGGAGAAGGAAAGCAAGCACGTTTTCAGGAACAATTTACATGGGATTTTACCTATTTACCTAGAAAAATAAATGGTATATTCTAATGCACCCAGGAAAAAACCCTCACAAACACCACAAATCCCCCCCCCAAAGCAGCAACACACCTTTTTCAAAGAGAAACTCAATGCATCATGGAAACAGTGCCATCCTCTCCTGTGCTGACGCCTCTTCACCGCTTACTATACTTGTCAAAGTTTTCCATGAAGTCCTGGCTCCAACAGGGCAGCATACCCTGGGGTAGAGTATCCAACATTTCCAACCTGCAGGTATTTTGCTTTCACAGCACTTGGAAGAAGGGAGGAAAAGGAGTACCAGGGTTTACAGTGAGCTCCCCGGTCCTTACTGCAGATGGGAGCCAGCTTGCCTTGGTGAGTTGCATGGCAGCAAGCCCAGCAGCCAACCTGAGGCAGATACGTGCACGCTCAGACAGATTAATGTTTAATAAATCCTTCCTCTACACGGAAACATTACGAAGCTGCTTAAAAAAGCAGCAGTGAAAAGAAGTCTGGGGAGGTGACTAATTTGGTGACTGAACACCAAAAGGAAACACAACAGCTGCACCCAGCTGGGTCCAGGACCAGCACAACTGCTGGGCGAACGCAGTTTATCGTTAGAGGCAATGAGGTATTTGGAGAAATCAAATGAAGCATTTGTTCTCTGTCACAAGCTCAGCACTAGGTGAGGGAGCAGCCCACAGATGTGCTTCCTTCCACTGGCACTGATCCACCTGGGTACCCCGGGCAAGCTGCACAATCCCCAGCCTCAAGCCACCCAGCTGACACCAGTACAGAGCCTGGCCCAGAGCTGCCAGGACTGTAGGGGGCTGACAAACATCTGCAGGACACACTTCTGGTCCTGGCAGGTTCCCAGGCCTCATGCTTCCTAACCCCTGGAAATGGCCAACGGCTTGAGCAGCCTTTGCTCTCTGTGCTGGGAGCCCCAGTGGTACCTGCACAGCTGCTGGACCTTTGATCTTTCCTGGGAGCCAGAAGATGCAGTGAGGAGACACCCAAATCTGACACAGCCCGCACCTTGAAGAGCTACAAGGAGGCAGAAGGCTGACTATCTAGTCCTACAGGACAAGAATATCCATTCAATACCCTCTGTGGCAGGGTGCCGGCAGCTCTAGCAACATTTACTGGGAGAGCTACACAACTGTTTCAAATAACTCTGCAGTTAGGAAGTATTCAAAAACTTTTGGAAGCTTTTCTATAAACACATAAAAGTAAGGCTACTATAGTTTTATTAGCACTTTATTTTTTATCCTCTCTTTTTCCACCTGTTTCTCAACAGAAAGCAAGCAAGGTATTCCTTCCAAGCTTGCACTGAGGCCAGTACCTTGCCAAGGGCTTGGCCGCAAGAGGAACGCGCTGACAGCCAGGCAACAATTCTTTGCTGTCCCAGCAGGCTCTGAATCAGGTCACGCGCTGGCGCTTGGCATCCAGCAAGCACCCAGGAGGTAGAAGGACATAAGTTCTCTTTTTTGTTTTGAGACGCCCTGGGAAAACTGTGTGGAACAATGACTTGCCATTGTAGTCTCATTTTTTATTTGAAAACAAGCCCTCTGACACAGGAGGACATTAGAATTTTACTGATGGAAAATTGTGGCACCTAGATGTCACCCACAGTGACGACAACTTTTGCTGAGCAGAAACAGCAGGCAAACCTGCAAGATGAGTGGTGTTTCCATAGCCTTTTGCATACCCCTGTTTCCCAAAGCAGAGACCAGTCCTCCCATGGACCTAAGAGCTCAGCCAGAGTCCCACTCCATGTCCCAGCAGTTCTCGTACGTCAATTTGGCCTAGGTGTGTCTGAACAGAGCTTCTGTTCGCACGTGACTCAGAACTGTCCTAAGCAGGTCAACAGTTTCACTAAAAACATAGAATCATAGAATGTTTGAGTTGGAAGGGACCTTAAAGATCACCCAGTCCCACTCCAGGGACACCTCCCACTGGACCAGGGGGCTCCAAGCCCCATCCAACCTGGCCTTGAACACCTCCAGGGATGGGGCAGCCACAGCTTCCCTGGGCAACCTGGACCAGGGCCTCCCCACCCTCATTGTGAAGAATTTCTTCCTAATGTCTGATCTAAATCTTCCCCCTCCAGTTTAAAGCTGTTCCCCCTCATCCTGTCACTCCAGGCCCTTGTAGAAAGCCCCTCCCCAGCTTTCCTGGAGCCCCTTTCAGTACTGGGAGCTGCTCTAAGGTCTCCCTGGAGCCTTCTCTTCTCCAGGCTGAAAAATTCTCCCAGCCTGTCCTCACAGCAGAGGTTCTCCAGCCTCTGATCATCTTTGTGGCCTCCTCTGGACCCGTTCCAACAGTTCCATCTCCTTCTTATGTTGGGGATTCCAGAACTGGACACAGCACTGCAGGAGGGGTCTGATGAGAGAGAAGTCGAGGGGCGTTTCAATGGTTAAATGCCCACGGAGATAAAAACACCTTCAGCCTTCGAAACCCCAACACTTAGTAATGTGTATAAAACTGTAACGTGTATGCACTACACACACGCACTATAGGTACATACTACAATAAAAATACATCACATATTACATATATTACACTGTATAAGGTAGATCTGCTCTGTGGACCTACCCCACTGCATCCAGCAAATCACTGCTGCCCAATGAACGAAGATTATTGCAATGGTGACAAAAATAAACATAGAGGCTGAGAAGGTGCATCAAGTTTTTCATCAAGCGTAGAGGTCACCATGGACCTCAAAGTACAAAGCAACCCTGCACCACTCTGCTCTACCACCTGGTGTTTCCCAACAGCCACAGTCAAGCCCTGCCTTCCCCCTGCCCACGCTCCAACACACAGGCTACAAACCATGGCCCATTTCCAGATGCTGATTTCACTCCGGTTCTGCATAATGCCCAGATGCTTTACCCATTTTTCTCCCCTGCTCTCTCCATTTTGCCATCCTCCCTCCCTCCCCTCCAGCTGACTTCCCCCTCTAGCCCTTCCTTCCTGCCGATGCCCCCAGACAGCCAAGGAGAAGGGGGACCTGAAAGTGGGTGCCAGAGCTCTGCAGGAAGAGGTTCTACTGCAACGCTGCCTGGCACAAACACAATCCAGATTCTAAAGAGCAGGTGAAACGCACTTTGGATAAATTAAATAGATCCAAGTTCATCTTTCCATGCATCCAGTCATTTATGTGAAACAATTTAAAGCACTTTATACAGCTTGTCCTCACTCAGAGCTTCTTCTGCCATGCTGATATTTCCCTTCCCCCTATTTTGCTTTCATTCCCCCTATTTTGCTTTCATTCTTACAATATTACCACCATCAAAAGTGATTTAATTTCAATTTCATGGCTTGATTGGGCCGAGCGTAATGGAACCAGATGCTGTGAATGAATGAAAGTTCCTTCTGCGAACACCCATCATATTTCTGAGCTAAGTGGGCCACGTTCAGGTGCACGCAGGTACTTCGTATGCTTTCAGAGCATTTATCTGTCTGCACCAGGTATGAGGCCACTCCAATGAGTCGAAACTAAAGTAAAAGCATTAAACCTGCCTTTGTTGTTCCATAAAGAAAATACTATAAAGCTTTAATTGTTACTTAATCAATATACTGCAAAATAAATGAATCATACTCTTTTGCTTGGTGCTTATGTAGCTTAAAATAGTGAGAAAATTATATGCTCATTTTCCTCCTAGGGTTTTCAGTTGTGCACTGTTTCAAAGATGAAACAATTTAACCGGAACATTTTATTTCAGTATAATCACAAGGCCACTGCCGAAAATGGCTGCATAGGAACTACTTCTCTCTCTATGCTGAGAATTTCCTTCAGAAACATTAATTGACTGAAATCCTCTTTCACGCTGCCCATGCAGTGGTGTGCAAGGGTTGCACAGTGCCAGGTGAGGGAAAGCCAGCCTGCACGGGCAACACTTTGGAGAGCACTGGAGCAACACCTCAAGTTATTCAAGAGAGTTTCAAGAAGCAATTTTCTAACTTTTTCCAGTGGCCCTCCAGACATCACCTGGCCAGGTGAGCTCAAGGAACTTGATGTAAAAGATGTTCACAGGTTTCACTTTCAGTTAACGTCAGCAGCAATAAAACATGGGATTCAGCAAATGAATTAAATACAATGGAACAAACCCACCGCGTCATAGAGGTATTTAGTAGAATGCTTCCAAAATTAACCAATAAACAGGAGTATTAATCTCAAAGTGTATGATTTTTTAAAGAAGTCTAAGGTAGTAGGGTTCCAGCCTGTTGGAAACAGCCCTTACCCAAGCTTGAAAATAATTTTTGTGGAAAAATTAAGCCTCCTTGGATCTGTGAGTGGGAGGCTCAGCATGAACAGGGGTGAGGTGTCAGAAGGTCATCATCCCTGCCCTGAGCCCTTCCTTTACTAACGGCTGCTACGGGACCGTGCATCAATATCGAATGGCAAACCTAAATGCTTATAAAGCATCTTAAAGTGTACTAAAAAGCACTACTGAAGTCTGCCAGCCTCATTACAGTCCCTCTGCCTTCTGGGTACGCACTTCACCTGCTCTGTAGGGTAGGAACAGCTTCCAGCTCCATGCCCAAGATCAGGCATGTTGGGGCAAGATAAGGAGGACTCTTAGACTCTGCTCACATCCTCACTGTGGTTTGGGTACCGGATCTTTCCAGTAAGCTTTGCAGACTGAGAACTGGTTCAGGTATGAATACTCAAATTTAGCAGTAGTTTCATGGAGATGTGGCCAACAGCTAAATCTTTACACAGGGAAAGCAGAAATTGGTAAGGGGCGCCTCAGTGCTATTTTCACTGTCGATCTTGCCCCCACCCAGAGCAAGCCCAGCTCCACGGCGGATGCCCAGCGGCACAAGGCACAGCAGTGCCAGCGGGGCAGAGGCACTTTTCACGCTGCCCCACTGCACAGACATTGCACTCAAACACAGGGGGACTAAACACCAGTAAATACCACAAATGAAATCACCATGAAAATATACTACGCGATTTTAATTCAAATAACACTTATTTTGGCTGGGGTTGGAGGGAGGGATTCCAGCTTCTGACATAAAGTTTGAAAATCTGAGAGCTGCCAACATGAAGACATCTGCTTTTACTTTCCACAATGACACTTTTTCTTATAAAACCAGATAATTGTTTATATATTTAAAAAAAAAAAAACCTTTCTGAGTTTAAGTTCCTTACTTTGAACAGCAAGCAAAATTGTGTTTAAAAAAATTATTTAGATGGCCAGCAGATAATTTTCCCCTAAATATTATTTTAGTAGAGGGCTCATTACGGAAAAATCAATTATTTTGTTTCTCATTAAACAGTCCAACAATATCATGAACGTTAAACATAATGAATTTCACATTGTAAGACAATTTCCACGGTTGAAGCCATGAGGTTAGTGACATTATTAGCCTTTTCCCTAGCTAAAGCTCTTTTATTATTTCTGATTTTCTCTTCCTCCTAGGAGGATGTAATTTATGAGGGCAACACACTCTAAGCTGGGCTACTTCTTGAATTCTTGCTGATAGGAAGCAATCTTATCTACTAAAATAACAGAATAAATATTTTTAGAATATGGATGAATTTTCCTGTTGCAAAGAGTTTAATTTAATACTACTGGAATATGCACAAATTTGACTTCATAAATATACCAAAGAGAGGAAACAAAACCATTTCTTGTGCAAAGGAATTGATATTCCTGGTTTGCATGCAGTTTAGCACATAAACCCTTAGCAAGGAATTAAAACCATAAACAGAATGTTCTCCACTCTGGATACAGGCTCTCTCCCTTCCCCAAGCACATCCACCGTAAACAGTAAAGGCATTAATAACCTTTATCTTATGCATTAATGGATTTCACTGTTTTAAACGTAGAAATCCTTGACCACGGTGACGTTGCTTGCAGCTGGAAAGAAACTCCATGCAGAGCCCTCTCGGTGATCCAAATCTATTACCGCTGTGACAGTCTGACTACAGCACAAGGTGCTTAGTGGTGTTAAATACAGGCTGCCCTACACATGCAAGCAACGGTTGTCATGGGTAGCCGCACAATCAGAGCCATTTGTGTTTTCAAAACAAAACAACTCGCATAAAACAAAGTTATCTGCTCAGTATGGAAAGCATTACGTGCTCCATGAAGGATCCACACTGCAGTTTTTGAAGCGTCTCATCTCCAAACACGCAGAACCAGAGACCACGTGTAACCGTTAGTGAGAATGCTCCAAATCCTGGAAACTGCTCCTCACACTGAGCACCAAATCCTTTGCTTCCCAGCACAGGTGAATAACCTGGGGAGCTAAAAATCCCTCTCCAGAAAACAGACAAATCAGGGACACACCAAAGGAATTAGAGTGCTGCCAGCGTCACTGTGCAGGAGCAGCGCACTTGGACTTTGCTGAAGGGTATGCAGTGCCTATCCTGCACCTGGGAGAGGAGCGCAGTGCCAGTTTGTCCGGCTTGGAGCATTTTTCACTGTTACCTAATAGCAGCTCCTACAAGAAGAAAGATTTGGGCGAAACTTGAGCAGGAAGTACCCAAGTCTTCCTGGCAGTTGAGATTACTGCGACATGAAACTACTGAATTAAAAGCTGCACAGCCAGACTCCAGCATGGACTCCACGACAGTTCTCTACAGTTGCAGTTCAGGAAACACAGAATCATAGAATCATAAGGTTGGAAGAGACCTCTGAGACCACCGAGTCCAGCCGTGCCTGTCTCCCCACTAAACCCTGTTCCTAAGGAACTCATCCACCCGTCTGTTAAACCCCTCCAGGGATGGCGACTCCACCCCCTCCCTGGGCAGCTGTGCCAATCCCTGACCACCCTTTCAGTGAAGAAATTCTTCCCAATGTCCAGTCTAAACCTCCCCCGGCACAACTTGTGGCATCCTACAACATCCTACTGCCCTTTGCCGAAATGTATTTGGCTGCAGGACAGGAAGTGGGGAGAGCAGCTGCTTTCATTCACAATGATGACTTAACACTGCGGTCATCACAAACTCCCCCCGGCTCTCTTTTTCTTCTTCCTTAGGTATTCTTCAGCTGTGGATGAGTTTGAGGTGGTGGAAGTATGAGAACGTGCTTCAGGCTGAGGACATAACGTGTGTGGCTTGCAAAAGCGCAAAGGCATAAACCTAAGCCTTTCCATTAACAACAGAATGAAAGGGATGTCTTGGTACATTGTACCCTTGTAATGGCTTTTCTGATTCTATTTTCAAAGCACCATGGATTGTCTCTCAATCTCTGTCCCCTATTGAACCTTTAAACCGCCTTGCAAACCCAATCAAGCATTTTCTAAGGTAGTCCTGCTTGTATGTATATTATCACAGAACAGAAAATTGACTGAAATTTTAAGATCTAAGTAAAAAGAAAGAAAAATCAGCTTTCATACTTGACCCAGAACAGAAAACAAAGTCCGCCGCTCTTAAGTCACAGCCAGCCTACATCACCTGCTGCAGAAAACAGCGCTGCTTCACTTTGCAGGTTACTCCCTGCGTTCCCAGGGTGCTCCAAGCACATGTAAGCTGCCACTTGCACAGATTGAAATTCTGGGAGTAGAACCTACGTGAAGCATGTTGCTAATCTGGATGCCTCACGCTGTGTCACTCAGATCTCAGCAAGACCCTTCTTCTGTCTGCCTGTCTTCTTAGGATTACTCTCAGAACTGCAACAGTCTTCACACATACACACACACACAAACAAAGCAATGTCTTATCAGAATAGAGAATTCAAACTACAAGTTTTCCCATTCATGTAATGTGAGAAAAAGTTTATACAAAGGCAACAAACCAGTCTTTATTATGTGATATAAAACAAGTGTTTTCTTAGGCAGTTTATACCACCTGTAAGTCCCGAGGTAAGAACCTGGTGCAGAAGTCAACCGTGCCAAAGGAGACAGGGTCTTGTCTAGGTAAAAGAAGGTCTTAGAGATAGCCAAGTGGGAGCCCAAGGAAGCAACAGCCCTGCTAAGTGTGGGGACAAGGAGCAGCATTCTGCACCCCAGGCAGAGGGATCTGCAGGCATCCTCCTCTGTCAAGAGCTAGGACAGGGAATGCTACTGGGATCCCTCATATTTGGCTGTTCCTGGTTAAGCGGAGGAGAATAAATCCCGAAGCCCCCATCAGAACTAATGAAAAACTTGGATTTACACGTGTGGTCAGATTCAGCTGTGGCTCAGCCATAGCAGAACTTGCTCTGCATGGTCCACATGAGACAAAGCGAGCTAACGGCGTGACAGGTCGGCTTGGGGGGGGGCACACTGTATAAAACAAGTCCTGAAGTGCAAGGAAGCGCTTTTAAAAATATCAGTCAGTGCACGGGAAGAAGAGGCAGCAAAAACACAGTAACAGGTTTGGAGAAGGATCCTGAGGAATGAAAGCAGTGAAAATTACTGAAAAAAAATAGTTCCGAATGAACTAACTTGACACTTGGCACAAGCTGGTGCAACTTGACTGTAATCAGCAGAGGCAGGACCACACACATGAGACTTGAATTTGGCCCAGCTTGTTCTCTTGGCGCTGTCTCCTGGCTCAGTAACAGCCACAGTAAGATTGTGAAGTGCAAGGCAGAAGGAGAATCCCAGTCTGTTCTGCTCAGCTCAGCATAGGTAGCAGATAAATAAAATATCCATTGCGTGGGCTCTGCCCCTTGTGACTTGTTTTATCTTTCTTCACTTTAGGGCATGAATCTGATGGCTCAATTCAGCCTTTTACCTATGGCTTGCACATGACTGGAAGACACAAGCAGGTATTATAGCATGGTGGTTCACCTGTCTGATAAACTTTATCCTGATCCTTATCATCCTTTTTTTTCTATCATTAGATTCACTCAAAAAGTGTCGCTTCCCTCACTGAAATTGGCTAAAGGCTGGGGATGAACCACAGGGAAAACAAATATATGAGCAAAGCCAATGTTGGAAAGGTGTTATGGAATGCTTTAATGACTGGACCGCTTTCTGAAATGCTCATTTGATACGGCAGTGACTGAGCGCAGAGACCAAATGATGCCTCAGACAAAAGCTGAGAAGTTCCGGCAGAAGACTGACTGGCAAAGGCATTGTACTAAATCCACTGTAGGTTGGAGTGTAGGGAACACCGACTTCTTTATGAGGAATATTGTATTTATTCATGATCAAAGGCTCTGTCCATATCAAGCAGCGAATGACCACCAAAAGCAGTGTCAAACCAAGCTGGGTGCAAGCGTGGATCTGCTTGAGGGCAGGGAGGCTCTGCAAAGGGATCTTGACAGGCTGGATTGATGGGCTGAGACCAACGGGATGGGGTTCAACAAAGCCAAGGGCAGAGTCCTGCACTTGGGACACAACAACCCTGTGCAGCGTTACAGGCTTGGGGAAGAGTGGCTGGAGAGCTGCCTGGCAGAGAAGGACCTGGGGGTTTTGGTTGACAGCGGCTGAACATGAGCCAGCAGTGTCCCAGGTGGGCAAGAGGGCCAGTGGCACCTTGGCCTGTGTCAGACCCAGAGTGGCCAGCAGGAGCAGGGAGGGGATTGTGCCCCTGTGCTCAGCGCTGGTGAGGCCACACCTCGAGTGCTGGGATCAGTTTGGTCCCCTCACTCCAAGAAGGACATTGAGGGGCTGGAGCGTGTCCAGAGAAGGCAACGAGGCTGGGGAGGGCCTGAAGAACAAGCCCTATGAGGAGAGATGGAGGGAGCTGGGGTTGTTTAGCTCAGAGAAGAGGAGGCTGAGGGGAGACCTCATCCCTGTCTACAACTGCCTGACAGGAGGCTGTGACGGGGTGGGTGCTGGGCTCTGCTCACAGTGACAGCGATGGGACGAGAGGAAATGGCCACAAGTTGCGTCAGGGGAGGTTTAGACTGGACATTGGGAAGAATTTGTTCCCTGAAAGGGTGTTCAGGGATTGGCATAGCTGCCTGGGAAGGCGGTGGAGTCGCCATCCCTGGAGGGGTTTAAAAGATGAGTGGATGAGTTTCTTAAGGACAGGGTTTAGTGGGGAGACAGGCACGGTAGGGCACGGTACAGGTACTCGATGATCTTGGAGGTCTTTTCCAACCAGATAATTTTATGAAAAATTCTGTTTCCTGGTTGTGTCAACTGTCCAGGATACTGTTCCTCAACTGGTGGGTCAGGAATCACAGAAGGGTTTGGGTTGTAAATTAAGCAAGAGAGCAGACAAGACACTAAAAAAGGCAGCGAAAATTGCATGGCTCTCCAAAGAGCTTGTTTCTTGTGCACCAAACACCTTCCTGGCAGAGCACCCTCTGCAAGCTATGCAGTGTGCACAATAAAATAAATTCTATGAGTTGAATTGTGTGATTATTGAGAATAAAAAAATCTGAACGGGAGTCGTTAAAAAATATTGAGTTTGACTAAATGACTGACAATCTGAAAAAGCTGCAACATATTTGTCTGGAATAACTTGCACATGCTTTACTTCAGGGCTGCAGAAAGATAGGATGTTTGCTTGGTACTGTTCATGGTAGGTAATACGCAAGATGATCCGGAGAATCTGATGAAGCAGGTAATCAGCTGGATAATTTAATATGACTTAAGGAAGAACAATTATGCATCTAATGGCAAACAGAAAAGCAAAATACATCATGATTAAGGTTTTGCTGGAGGAAATGGGAAAGGCTAGAATACTTTGGGAATTACACTACAGAGAAGAAAGATTAGCTCCTCAGCTCAGTACAGATGACTTTGTGCAATGGGAGATACAAGAAAAAGCTTGCTTCTGAGATAACCCCCATCTCACATAGAGTAGCGTAGTGCTAGACTCAGTGCTGGTCACTGCATGTGCAGTGCTAACTTCACAGTTTAAAACACTTTTTCATCTTAAGAAAGGTGCAAAAAAACACCAAGACACAATACTGATTCAGGGACCTATAAAAATATAAACACAGCAAACTCAGATGAACAGGAAATTAGACAGGATTTCTTGAAAGCTCAGCACTACCGATTCAGGATGCCCTTTCTTTACTATAAAAAGCATTTTTTAAAAAAACAAAGAATAAGAGGCTTTGACTAAATTCAGCATTTTATGAAATTTTTATTTTTGGAGGAAGACGTGGCCTTTTTTAATAAAAAAAGAACTCCCACAGCCTTTGCCTCCGCCAATGCACAGGGCATTTAGCAAAAGCAGAGAGTCTGGCGCGTCTCAGCAGGGAGAATCTGGACAGGGTGTCACTTAACAGAAGGTAAGTGCCGAGATACCACTACTGAAGAACCACAGAACACTTGATATAGAAAGGGTCTGATTTTGACTTCCAGAGCTTGATCAGGTGTTGATGTTACGGAGGACAGTTAAAGCTTAAAAGCAAGGCATCCTCCAACCAGTCAGAAGTCAAGCCAGGAGCAAAGTGGCTGGTTTCAGTTCACACAAACCTGGCCTCACTCTCCTTACCTACAGAAGGATGATTATCCCCCTTACTGCCACTGAAATACTCTGCCATTTAGGAACAGAAAGAAAGTTAAGTAGTCTGAACTTCAACCTTCTCTTTTTTTTTTTTTTTTAATAATTAAAGGAAAAAAAAAATCATATACTGGTACTTTTAGCACAGGCAGAACATCCCAGAGCACTCTGCTCCTCTAGTGCACTGCTTTCCTGATTGGTTTCTTAACTATATCCCAAAATTGAGCAGGAGGTAAAAGAAAATAAAACACAATATTCTCATCACAAAAAGCATAGAAACTAATTCTGGATGTTAAAATGGACCACAAAATGGGTATAGTTATATTTGCAGTAGATGATTATACAGGAGTTGGTTGATCTTCTCAATCATAAGATTTACATAACAACATTTTTACACGTTCAAAGCCTCTCAGTGTTTACTAGTTTGGTGGAATATATTTAAAACAAACCAGGTACTGCAAAAGAAAAGATTCTGTAGAAAACAGAACAGGGCTTTTAGTACTCAACTTGTATCCAAATAACAGGGTATATATCATTTTCTGATGCCATCCTACAAATACTCCTCCTATTATTTAAAAGCATTAGGGCTGTTAACCTGTAAATGGCACCGCCAGAGCCAGGCAATAAAAATGCACTTAGAGCTATTTTAGCTCCACTTGTAAGTAATTCAAGCTTTTGAATTATTACAAAAGGCAACAATTGTGACAAAACTGCGAGGGTTTTTTCCACCATTCATATAACAAACTACAGAAGAGATGCTATTTCTCAAATCTGCACTACACTCATCTTGGAGCTGATAAAACTCTTCTGGTTAGGGGTGTCAATTCATATCAAAGCAGACGCATTGGGCAGAGGCTCTTAATGAGCACAGTGATATAAAAGGGTTACACCTGCACAGCTGGTTCCACTTTCTTTACATAAATGTTTCTTTAAAAATGGAAGGGAAGTGGCTTCAGGTGCTTCCTTGCAAACGGGCACCCTTCAGGAGAAATGGAAGGGCTCCTGCTGCTGTTCTTGCTCCTGCAGGCTCTGGTAGGCATCACCACTGCATCACTCTGTACTGGTTGCCTGTTTTCATGGTCCTGTTCACAAATAGGAGACCTAGAAACAGCGCTGGGGCTGCAGTGCTGACTCCAGCACTTCAAACCGTGAGCCAGGGGCACGGCCACACATTTGATTCTCCCTGACACGGTTTGCAGACTGAAAACCCACCATGAAGATAACCTGATTCAATGTGGAACATCACAGCTATTGTTCTTTTCTACTATTTCAAAATTCATATCAAGCATCCTTGTCGTAATGGCCCTGATTTTGAGTCCCTTTTGCCTGATAATATCTGCTGGATATTTGACAGTATTTAAAGAGTTAAATTATAGTAGGCAACTTAATGCCTTAGAAACGGACTCAGACCAAGATGCATCATAATATATAATTTCAGCTAATAGAACTAAGCTAATGCTTTCTTAGGCGATAATTAAATTTCTTTGGTACAAGGAAAATCAACGTGGTGACCATGGAGCTATAACCCCTTCCTGTCCAACCCCTTTCCAGCTCTCAGAATTTAAGCCCTGGTAGAACAAGACATGGCTTTTGTCTCTTGTCAATGCACTGGAATAAACCTCTTCCAACAGTAAGATATATTGGCCTCAAAGTCATTCCTACGCAGCAGAGCTTCTCCTCTCTCCTTTGGGCACATCTTTGTAAAAATAACAGTGGCATTTGTTTATGTGACTTTGTCAGGAACATTGCCAAGTTACCCTGCGGGGTGAATTTCACTTCTCTCCTGGCAATCAGCAAATCAAGTTAAGAGGATCTCTGTGTCTCAGTGGGAGAGTGGCTTTCCTCTCACCTAAAGAACCCTGCTCTGCATCACGCTGCAGCCAAGGACAGGAGACACCTCCTTGGGGTAAGTTCTTCTGCACAGAGTGAGGAGTAATTAGAATTACATCCCCTCCTTCAAGGGGAACACAGATGTTTACCTCCTACTCTTCTGGAAGCTCATGTTAGGGGGCATCCAATGATACCTCCATTTCTTCTTCCCATCTGGAGCCAAGGAACAGCCTCGGCTGCCAGGGCTTCTACGCTGTTTCTTCCAGCACTGCATAAAAGGATATGCAACCTAGCCAAAAGTGGCTTCGGGTTGCCGGTACCTTAATTTGACCTGGCACAAGGACGGCAATCAGTAACATTCCCTGTCCCTAATTAATAGAAAATGCGTCTTAAAAACAAAGAGCAAGCAGCTCATACAATAAGTTTTCATTGACAGGATCGAAAATGGTTCTGGCACTAAAAGCACAGCCTGGCTTGCCCTCAGTGCATGCTGGTAAGAAGTTTCTTGGTCATTACAAAGCTGGGGTGGTTTTTTGTTTTACTTGGGGTTTTTTGGTTGTTTGTTTTGGGTTTGTTGTTGTTTGTTTGGGTTTTTTTTTAATGTACTGGAATAGTTTATTCCAAAGTGGTAGCACCAATCTAACAGAGAATCTGGCTAGAGATCCCGAGTCATTCACAGGTTCCTAGACCTCCTCCTCCGCAGGGGAAACCACAAGCCTCCTGGGCAACTGCGGCGCCTCAGACATCAGAGATGTTACTTGTTTCACACGTACTCTGGGATGGCAAATCCAGCACCCAGGCTGCAGCCAGCTCTCCCTGGCGTGTCGGTAGTGGGGCTGAGAGCCAGGCACCACATTTTGGACACCCAGCTCAGACCGTACAGGCATCTCACCGTGGTATTTCATTTATGCTGTTATTTGTGACATCACTACATCCTAATTGTAATGAGAAGCATCACAGCTTCTAATGAGGCTGGTACTGACCATCCCATCCTAAAGGCATGCCCTGGAGGTTTTGCATTTAGGAATTCAAAAGAGCACGACCAAGAGTGTTGACTGCTCCTCTTCCAGTTGTGCTTTGAGTTCACTCTTTTTCCCTTCAAGCTTTCTGATGTTAAATGTGTTTCTTCAGAATCAGCAGAGTTGTCTGTCTAGTCTCTGGGTAGAAATGTAGGCTGCACAGTGAGCGTGGAACACCTCAGCAATCTCTGCTCGCTCCCAGCGACTGTGACTGCCAATGACAGCTTGCAGAAGCAAGGAAAAGGCAGCCTCGTTTGCTGCCAGAGTCAGGGACAAGGAAGCAGGTCCCGATTAGTTGCATGTTTGTGCCTTGGCCGCAACATCCATCACACAGTTGCTTGCATTCCTGAGTTGACACAATCCCCAGAAAAAAAAACCCTGACCATGAGCCAAACAAGAGGGCAAATGTCCTTTAGAAGGAAGCAAAAGAACTCATAACGTATCCACAGATGCTTAAAATAAAGTGACAAAGTCCCAAAATAGTAGCAAGTACACATAGCTCCAAAAGACTTTGAAAACCAGAATTGAAACCCAAATATCAGCTAATACTTCTGTTGCTACAAGACCCCCTGTACAACACTAGCCTTAAGAGAAAAGTCTAGCTTTGTTGATACAGTATCTTCTCAAAATAGTAATGTTTATTCATATCTGATGCAATCATTACTTCTTAAACGGAGTCTCTAGCGTGAGCTTCTACTGGCAGTTGAGACGAGTGTATCGTTTGGAATCGTTTGGAACAGGCTTCATAGCACTGCTCTGAGTGAAAAAAGAACAGCAACCACAACAAAGAGGCACATACAACGCTTGTATTATCTCCACATCTCTCTGATGTCCATTAGTTATAGTAAAAAAAGAACCTTCCTTCAGATGCCTGAAGCTATGCAATACCTGGAAACAAATAATAGAGATGACGGTTTTAGCCCTGTTACTTTAGAGAAGACGAGTCCCCAAAGAAATGCCATGAATCAGCCTCTGTGCTAAAAGACGTATTGTGCTGGCTGTTTGCATAAACTGTCCTCAAAATCAAAGAACACATTTCTTCACGTTCCCCATCAGTAAACCTAATTAACGAACAGAAATACTGCAAATGAGCGCACTTAATTTTGAAGGAAATGTGCAGCATATGCAAACTAGTAGCACACTGAAAAAACTGGCTGGGCATCGTTTTTCACTATTCAGATCTCATGAGCTCTGGGAGAAAAATAGCTTGCAAGTCAGAGAAAGGGAAACACACAAATCCTTGCCACCCAGGTATTACAAATCACAACAGCTCCCTCTCCCCAGCTCATTCCAGAGTCATTACTGAA
This sequence comes from Neomorphus geoffroyi, assembly GCA_033558235.1. Classification (NCBI taxonomy): domain Eukaryota; kingdom Metazoa; phylum Chordata; class Aves; order Cuculiformes; family Neomorphidae; genus Neomorphus; species Neomorphus geoffroyi. Next base: position 9,423,326 of record JAUMJM010000012.1, read on the forward strand.
CAGAGGTCTGTACGCAAATGAGTCCTCTGGAAAAACCACCTTCCGTGACGCTCCATGGATGGGCTGATTTAGTGTGGCCAGAGAGGATGGGAAGAAGGCACAGGGCAACCCAATCACTGACAGACCCCGCAATTAGGAATTATCCAAAGAAAATTTCTCTGGTATTAAGACACATCCACTTTCCCCCCAACACTTGCAGGTGCAAAGAGTTTTCCCCCTTGCAGCCTGAGGGAAGGTGTTGCCTTGGGAGTCTGACCAGGGCCAGCCCCCATTTCAGCCAATCTGGTGAGGCCCCACCTCGAATATTGTGCTCAGTTCTGGGCACCACAGTGTAAAAAGGACAACAAACTACCGGAGAGTGTCCAGAGGAGGGCATGGAGCTGGTGAAGGGTCTGGAGGAGAAATCATATCAGGAGTGGCTGAAGTCACTGGGTCTGTTCAGCCTGGAGGAGCCTGAGGGGGGACCTCATCGCAGTTTGCTGCTTCCTCACACGGGGAGGAGGAGGAGCAGACGCTGAGCTCTTCTCTCTGGTGACCAAGGACAGGACCCAAGGGAATGGCAGGAAGATGCCAGGGCAGGGTTAGGTGGGACATGAGGAGAAGGTTCTTCCCCCAGAGGGTGGTGGAGCATGGGAACAGCTCCCAGGGAAGCAGTCACGTTGCCAAGGCTGACAATATTCCAGAAGGGTTTGGCTAGTGCCCTCAGGCACATGGTGTGACAGCCTCATTTACTGCCAGAGTCAGGGACAAGGAAGCAGGTCCCGATTAGTTGCACGGGACAGGGGGACAGGAGTTGGAGTCGATGGTCCTTGTGGGTCTCTTCCAGCTCAGGTCATTCTGTAGTTCCATGATAATTTGCCTTGTATCTGCTCCAAAATCTGTGCAAGGACATACAATGCCATATGTAGGGCCTGTGTCAGTGCCAAAGGCTAAACTACAACCTGTTTAAACATGTTTAAGAGTAAATCTCTAAAAAAATCTTCAACAACAACAAAACCAGAGACTGGTAGAAAAAGATGAGCTATGTATAAAATAAAGGAAATGGTGATTTGTTCAGTCTGTTCAATGTAACATTGCTTACAACACACCAAGCCGAAGATAATCTTATTTTAAGTTGATTTTGTGCTGTGGTTTTGGTCTTTTTTTAAATCAGTGCAGGAAAGAACAAACTGATGTTTATTAACAATAGCTTGACTTGGACAAAAACCAGAATAAGTCAGCAATATAAAACTCAAAGAGGGCTTAAAGGAAAGAGCACCTGGAGGGGCAGACCTTCACGAACTGCATGTGCCAGGTGTCTCACTTCACCAAGGACAGGATAAAATCTGACAGCAGTGATTGGTAGTGAGCCACGCAACTCCTGGCTCTACCTCCCACCCTCACTTCCCCACACAGTTAAGTGGTTGGGGTTGGGCCTTCATGCAGACACCCACGAGCAGGGCTCACACGTGGGGGAAGTGAAAGACCAAAAAGAGAAGATACAGAGCACAGATTAGAGCCACTCTGCTTTTGGGAGCGGGAGAGGTAAGAGATCTGCCTTTACCCAGCCCTCTGGAGGGAGACTTCCAAGCACGGGGCATCACGGTGGATTTCAGCATTTGCAGTTGTTTACAGGGGTCGTATTCCCAGCCTTGACCTTGTGTCATCTGCACATTTGGCTGTGGAATCGAAATTTGCTGTTGAGACGGTTTCATAGAATCATAGAATCAGGTTGGAAGAGACCTCTGAGATCACTGAGTCCAACCGTACCTGTCTCCCCACTAAACCCTTTCCCTAAGGAACTCATCCACCCATTTCCAATCCCTTTGCGCATGACGCAGAATGTCTGTTAACTAGTTTCTTGCTCTAATAAAATGAGGGTTATGGTATTTGCTCACTGAATTATGGCCTGCAAAACCTTAGATGATTTATTTTACACACCTGATTTCAACAGCACGATGAGCTCTCAACTTTGAAGTACTTTGCGGCACAGAAATGGGCTATCTGGTCCTCTGCATTGCAGCCTGTCAGCAATTTAAAGATCTCAAATGATGTAGATAAAAGACTGCTAATCCCTGTGACTACCAGAGGCACGGCTAGTCTGTCAATTAGCCGCAATCAAATTATATTTTCTAATGTTACATTCCCTGGAAAAGCCTATTCCAAACGAACGCACTGCAGCAGATGATGCTTACCAGAAGCAGAAGGCAGGGAGAAACACCATAAGGAACGCAGGGCTTAATGTAACATCAGAGCCATGGGATGGGCTGTGTGTGCTTACACTTCTTCATGTCCAGTTTATGCCTTGAAGCCCCAAGAGTGATAGCTACCACATGGAAGCGCAGATGCCTGGAAGGGGCACTGTTGTATTTATCCCATTTGTTTTGCCTGGCAGCCTCAGGCTTCCTATCTGCTCTAGAAAGGCTATTTAAAAGGTGTTGGAGTCTGTGAAAGGTATCAATGCTTGCAGTAGCCCCATCTTTCAGGCTTTCCAGACTGTTTTCCTATGTCCAGATTTAGATGGAAAGCAGCTGTGATAGATTCTCTGTCTTGGAGCTCAGAGCAAAAGGTCTATAGAAAAATGAAAGACAAAAAGTCTACAGAAGTTAAGTCACTGCTTGTTTGTTTTCCCCTTCCCTTTTCCAGAAGGAAACCATCCTTCATGCAGTACAAATGAGGCTCAAACTCCTGAGACGGAGCTGGCACACAGAGCTTCAGGCAAGATTATTTAAGCCCCAGAATGCAACACAAACCAGTTGTTTCCCTGCAGGTGCTTCAGGAGCGCATGGTCACTCATCTAATACACACCTTGGACCACAAGGTCTGGACTAGATTTGTACCTGGTTGTGCAAGGTCTGACATCACTCAAAAACTTGGCCTAAAACATATATTTCCACGGATGTTTATTTTGTGGAGTTCAAAGTAACACGTACATGTTCACGCAACACTGAAAGCGCGATGCTGCTCTGCTGCCCCTGGGGATATCACAGTATCACAGTATCATAAGGTTGGAAAAGACCTCTGAGATCATCAAGTCCAACCTATGACCCAACACCTACACCTACTCCTACTTGTCAACTACACCATGGCACTAAGAGCCTCATCCAATCTCTCCTTAAACACCTCCAGGGATGGTGACTCCACCACCTCCCCAGGCAGCGCATTCCAATGGACAATCACCCTCTCAGTAAAGAACTTCTTCCTAATGTCAAGCCTAAACCTCCCCATGCGAAGCTTGAGACCATGTCTTCTTGTTCTGTCGCCGGTCACCTGAGAGAAGAGACCAACCCTTGCCTGACTACAACCTCCTTTCAGGCAGTTGTAGAGAGCTTTTAACTCTGTAGATGCTGGGCAAGGGTGGGCATGGCAGGCTAGGTCACAGCACAGGAGGATTCCCATAAAGGATCGTTCCTCTCCACCTGGAGCTCCACAAGTCTAAGAAATGTGCTTAAGTTCCTGGTTCACCTTCCTAGGTTTATTTCAACCCCTCCTCAGCTATCAGACTCTGACATGAGGACAGCTGGTGATTCTGCTCCCTTTATCACCTTCCCTCCTACCTTGTCCTCCCTTCAGTGATCAGCAGCCTCTGGACAGAATGGCAACGCAGCTTTTAAAAAGCTGAGAAGAGTTCAGATAGTCAAACATCTGGCAGCAGGAGCCAAAATAAACCCAGCACAGAAATAGTTGCAAAATGACTGAGGAACAATACGGATAATGAAGCATTATAATATAAACAGAGCAGCATATTAATCAAGGGACAATAAAGCTTTTAATGGTGTTTTAAAGTCTCGCTTAAAAGCAATGCAAACATAACGCGTGCAGAATGCCTGGCCTATCTCCCGTTGACTGTTCCAGCTCTGTAAAATCAAGAAAACAAGAACATCATGAGGAAAAACAGATGAAAGACCAAGGAGCTCCAATACAGTTGTAATGGACACCATGCATGTAGGTGGGCTAGGAAAGATTACTCAAGTAACAGAAAACTGTGTTTGTTTTGAAGGAAATAGCACAAATCTCAGGAGAGCACTTGGAGCACTGGCCATCCGGCACACAAGTGCAGATTTACTAGGAAAGCAAACACACTCAGCTTGCTGTCACCTTCAGAACTTCCCAATAATCTCTTCCCTTCTGTGAAACACTTAGAGCTTTCCTGCCACGCCAAACCTTTCGTAGCACATTTCCACTGCTACCTACAGCCATGACGCCGTGGTCAGCCACTCGCTAGAACTCTGACAGCTGGGCTGCCAAAATGCTCCCGCACCTAAGCTGCACCAGGCCAGGCGTTGAGCATCCAGAACATACATGGATCAAAGAACCTTTCAGCTATACCAGAGCCAAGACTGACAATACTTGCTGCTTTGTGGTGCTGAGAAGAGAGACTGTCATTGTTTACTGTCAGCTGTGCTACACACATATTGCCCATTGCAGCACTTGGCTCGTCTTTAGCTTCTGCCAGACCAACTGTTAGATTGGTGGGCAGCCCTGCACAATTAAGGTACATCTCTACCGAAATTCATCGAGAGGAAAGAAAGTGCCACAGGCATGTAGTGTTCACAAGGACTGCAAGCAGAATAGCTAAGGCTCAGTCAAAGCCAACTGAAAAGCAAAGTGAAACACAATCAATAAATGGCAGTGCTGGTCACAAGCGCTTTGATAAGTTTTTCTGCCTTAAAAAAAATGAACCCTTTCTGTTCAAAATGACCTTTCATCTCAAAACTCAGGAAAACCAAGGTTATAAAACATCGGCAGAGTCAAAGCTGTAACACCACATTTGAAAGTTACCAAAATGAAATGCTCTATTTGAACAAGATGGAATTTTCCCTTGGGTTCTCCGTTCCCTAGTGGCTTTGCCTATTTCTATTAAAGGCACCTCAAGCACTCTGATCCAGTGGGAGGTGTCCCTGCCCATGGCAAGGGGTTGGAACTGGATGCGCTTTGAGGCCACTTCCATCCCAAACCATTCCGTGATTCTATGGTAATGTCTCTGATGAAAATCCAAACCAGTACAAAACTCCAGGTTTAACTGTAATTATATTGAAACTGAGAGCACGAAGCATCTCGAGTAGAATAAGGGTAGAAAACCTAAGACTCATTTGTTTACAAAAGTTCTGGAGAAGTCCAAGTCATGAGAGACAGATGATATTGATCAGTGCTTCTCTAGTACAAACCATGCTGGCAAAGGTCTAAAGATATTTTCTGCAAACACAGAACAGGTGAATCAAATCTGCAGCACTGGACAATGAGTTTTTGAGGTTGAAGTGAGCAACAGAGGTTCTTGTCTTTTCATTCAGGCCTTAACAGCAAATCATGAATCCCCCCAAGGAAAAGGTTAGATGGTAATTCATATTTAGAAAGACACAGATAAAAAGAACTTAGAGTCCCAAGCGTAACAGGGTATTTGAATGACATTGTAAAAAACTGTTCTGGTTTGAGCGAAAGTAGAATCAGTTTCCTAACTTGAGCTCAGCCTTGTCTAAGTAACTTCGCTTTCTGAAAGGCAGCTGCATGTTCTTCAGACAATGTTTCTCTGGCAGGGATGACACGGGGCACTGGGATGCAGAAAGGCCAATGCTTGTATTTATTCCCACAGAAACCAAGGCCGTCCTCGAGCTGGGGGAGCCGTAAGTCAAAGAGGAGAGAAAGGTCACACCTGCAGGGAGGGGCGGACAGGACAGGTGACCCCAAACTGACCAACAGAGCATTCCATCCCATATACGTCACTCAGGGTAAAACCGAGAGATCATGAGGGTTAGTTCTCTTCTGTGATGGCCAACATCCAGCAAGGACCTCGCCTGTCTGTTCGTCCCTTGATCCTGGATCCGTGCGTTCCCGAATTCCGTTCCTGTGTCCAGCTCTCTCCTGTTGCTGACCCCTTCCCCAACTTGCTCTGCAGCATTTGTGGTGATGTATCATCACCAAGGGGTGCGATTTCATATATTGGTATATATTTTATTATAGTCTATATTATTATTATTATTATTATTATTAGCACTACTGCTACTGCTACTATTATTTTATTAAAGCTGTTTCAGTGCAGTTTCCAACCCACAAGTCTTTTCCCCTCATTTCCCTTTCCCCGTTCTCTGGGGGTGAGGGGAGAGGGGAACTGAGAGCTCAGTCACTCAGTTTTAGCTGCTGAAATTGGCTGGGCTGAGGCTAAACTCTGACAATAACCTAAGTTACGTACAGAAGCTCTCCTAAGGATGGAGGTGCAAGCTTCTGCTCAGTGCTCCAAGAGGTACCCTCACACAGGCAGCACAACCACCCTCACATCACACTACGTGCAGATTAGCTTGCTTTCAGGCACATTTCTTTTTTCCTGTTCAGCTCAACCCAGGAGCTGCACGTTGTAAAAACATACATGGAGTTATGGGCCGACTCTGGAAGCAGAGCTGCTCTGTAAATCACAAATGCTGGACTTTCTAATACAATGAAGTAAGAAAATATTTGTTGCCCAGGTAAAATGTGGGTAAAGTACACTCTAATGCTGGGACAGAAGATAAGCTGTATGCAGAGGAGCTGAATTAATTTTATTGTATTGCACAGAAGGCTACACAAGGGATACAATTATACAAAAGAATTATTCCTTATCTAATTTCTGCATACCCAGAGGATTGTGTCCAGTGCCTGCAGACCGCACGTCTAGGTATAATATTAGTGTGCTATCCAAGAAGCACACCTGAAAGCGTGCTGAAATGGAGTATATTTTCACCAGGGCCGTAATTCCAGTAGAGAATCTGCTTCTATGGAAAAAAACCCCAATTTTCCACTTTCATAGGCGTGTTTAAGTATTGCAATCAGTTTTATGGTAGTTTTCTCAATATTAAAAATACAACTTCAGATAAGACAGAGCAATAAATAAGGCACTTGACACTTAGGGATATGATGGCAAATGAAGCAGAGAGGACTGTGTTTAGTTCTTTTAGGATGAGTTGATCTACTGCAGCTCAGTCTCTGGGGCTGGCATACCTATCAACACTGCTTTCGTCTTCATATTTTTTTTCTTTTGTAGGTTTATTATTGCTAATTTTCTTCTTGGATGGTATTGGGTGTTTTAGAGAGGAGAGAAGAACAGAACTGAGGGGTGGGAAGATCCCAGCTGTTGGATTTGGCACTCCAGTGACAGTCTGGAAACTCCTTTTAACTAAACAAGTGTTACTTTTTAAAGTTGGACTAAACCTAGGCTGTAACAGGCTGCTGAGAAAGCAAATAGACAGTAAAAAGCTGATAAGCACATTAGCTAAAGATGATGGAAGGAGTAGATTAAATGGGAACTTCCATGAATGCAAGCATGCACAATGCCTGAGCAAGGGCCAGAGCTGCAGCTTAATGAGAAGCTGTAAAACGCTCTCCTCAGATGCCGATTGGTTAAAAAAAGCATGCGATTTGGAATCATAATTTTCTTTCTGTCGTGACATCCCCAGCAATCACAGCCCACTGGGTAGCAGACCGAATGCAGGACTTGCCTTAAGTTATCACTGCTTGAGTCATTGCTTTCTCAGAAAAGAAATTCCCTCTGTCTCTGCCTATCTCCTCTCCCAGTTCAGATCCAAGTGAGGGGCAGGAGAATCAGCCCCTCGCACAGCAGAGCTCCTCAGAGGCAGGGAGCTACGCAGGCAGGCAGCGGGGAAACCCATCTGTGACAGTCGCAGCAAGAGAAGGAAACACTGCGAAAATCTGGTGTGATGCAAAAGAGAGCTCAGAAGGAACAAAGTTTGTTCTTATCTGCTCTATTCCAACACATCATGTAAAATTAAGCACACAAATAGACTGTGAAGGAAAGGGATCTAAATAACTAGAACTAAGTAACTAAGTAACTAGTTGGCCCAGAAAGACAACCCTGTCCTGGGCTGCATGCACAGCAGCGAGGCCAGCAGGGCCAGGGAGAGGATTCTGCCCCTCTGCTCTGCTCTGGTGAGACCCCACCTGGAGCCCTGTGTGCAGTTTTGGAATCCTAAATATAAGAAGGAGATGGAACTGTTGGAACAGGTCCGGAGGAGACCATGAAGATGCTCAGAGGGCTGGAGCCCCTCTGCTGTGAGGACAGGCTGGAAGAGTTGGGGTTGTTCAGCCTGGAGAAGAGAAGGCTGTGGGGGGACCTTAGAGCAGCTCCCAGTACTGAAAGGGGCTCCAGGAAAGCTGGGGAGGGACTTTTCACAAGAGCCTGGAGTGACAGGATGATGGCTTTAAATTGGTAGGGGGGAGATTTAGATCAGACATCAGGAAGAAATTCTTCACAATGAGGGTGGGGAGGCCCTGGCCCAGGTTGCCCAGGGAAGTGGTGTCTGCCCCATCCCTGGAGGTGTTCAAGGCCAGGTTGGATGGGGCTTGGAGCCCCCTGATCCAGCGGGAGGTGTCCCTGCCCATGGCAGGGGGTGGGACTGGATGGGCTTCAAGGTCCCTTCCAACCCAACCCGTTCTATGATTCTATGATTTGTTTTAGGTTTTCCCTAGGCTAAAGCCTTTGGAAGGCAAACACCCAAACCCAGAGCTTCCTCTCTCTGAGCACATGCTCTGCACAACGCTAACACGGGCACTATGTGTTCTCTCAGCGCTAATGATCTGTTATTTCTCTTCTCTTCTTATGCTACTATTATATAAAGAAAACGACCCCGAGCTCTGTTCCTGTTAGCAAGCCTGAGCCCAGAGGGGTTCAAACTCCTGCCCTCATCAGCCAAGTCTGTCCATGCTCTGCCCTTGGCTTTGGCCAGTTTTGCTGCCATGGGAGCCAGCCAGCTCTGAAATGGAAGAGCTGGCACAGAAGGCGGGCGGGTGAGGGATGTCTGTGTTGGTCAGATACTGCTAGGCTGTAGAAACTGGAATCTCTCAAACCAAGGGGGAGGAGGGTGTCTGGAGAATGTTGGAAAGATATTTCTGATTGGCACTGAAGGCTTGCAAAGAATTAGCAGGCAATTAGGCTCAAATAGAGTTAATGTGATCAAATATTGGCGCTATACAAGATCAGCTTGTAGCACTTCCAGGCAAGGGTGTCCAGTGAAAGTGGGCGTCAGCAAAGCCAAGGAGCAGAGCTCCTCCCGAGAGAGGGTAACCAGGAGCTCAGGGAAGTGGACTGAAAAAATCCAGAGCAGAGCTTTCAGGTAAAACACGACTGCGTGAAAAGCTGTATTGGTGAAGGGACACTGGTGAATTTTTTTCCCACTCCAAGCCCTGCCTACAAAAAACACAGAATCATCATAGAATTGATTGGGTTGGAAGGGACCCCAGTTCATCTGGTTTCAAACCCCTGCCATGGGCAGGGACGCCTCGCACTGGATCAGGGGGCTCCAAGCCCCATCCAACCTGGCCTTGAACACCTGCAGGGATGGGGCAGCCGCAGCTTCCCTGGGCAACCAACTGCATGGATCCTTGGTATCTTGAAATTGTGGAGATGGATCATTGCTCCGGGGGAGGAAAACATAAAAAGAAATAATGATGATGATGATAACAACAACAACAGTAATAATAGTAATAATAACAATCACCATCATTATCATCTCAGGCTGAGATACTGACCTCTAAGGAAGGTTGAAGAGATGAATTAGTGTTTAACTTCTACATTTATAAGCAAATTCTTGAAAATTAAACCTATGCTGATATTTACTCAGATGGCACGAACAATTTATATAGTTTGAGAAAATACACTGGAGATTAAACATTTATTGTTAGCCATTACACTGTTTCAAATTGAGGCTGTTCACATATTGTCTCTTTTAAAAGGGAATCATGCATTTTTTTTTAATTTCAGAAAGTCTGAATGTTTCACCTCTCAGTCAGAATTGTTAATCAGGAGATGTGATACAATCTGCTATATCTCAAGACTGCTAAGATATGAAGGGCCTTTAGCAGTGGTGCAGGTAATTAAGTTTGTCGTGATTTTCTATATATTCTGCAGCAGAAAATCTGATTGTTCTTTTGGCAAGGGGCCAGGTGTGCTCAGCTTCAAAGATGACCTGTTTCAAATTCTAGAATAAATATTATTTAAATTTGGAGATAATTTTATTTTAATAGAGCACATAATACCAATGTATGTTCTTAATTGCATACAGCAATTAATTTTTTTGCTAATATACTATTGTACTGAAAACTGGTGTAATTTTTTAATACCTATTCCACGGATGAAAGTATTAAAGGCAGGTTCTTAACTGATGTTAATCAAGACGACAGATCCTGTGGAACTCCATTAACATTTTGGCATATTAAGAGTCTAGATTTTTTTTGACTGACTGTAGCAAAGGGAAGATTTGAGTTCGAAAAAAAAAAGAGAAATTAGCAAATTTTTTTCTCATTATTAGCATTTCTCACCAATTTCCATGAGAAATTTTGAGGAACCAATGTCTATGGGAGTTCTCCCCAGGACTCTTACTAGCTGACAGGTGAAGGACCATGGAAAGATCATGGGGTTAGGGGCTCCACATTGAACTGTTGCTGGAGATAACACAGACCCTTTGTACCACGGTCCGGGGATGACTCCACACTGAATTAGAACTACCCCATGGATCTAAAAAATGTCTCAGGTGTTTAACACCTCCTGTTACCTTAGGGAGCTAATCAGAAACTCTCATGGGTCACGCCAAAGGTGATTGATGTAATTAATCCAAAATATACACACCCTCAATCTTAAAGCCTTGATGGTTTCAGATAGGTTTCAAAACCTAACAGTTCTCAATTCACCCCCACACGCTCACACTTCTGGTTCAAGCCAACAGATCAAGTGCTCTTCTGCCTCAAGAAACTGTCACAATGGAAGCCCTCAGGAAAGCTATCACCACGTGCATCTCCCCGCTTGCCGAGAGTCCCTCCACATGTTGCTTTATAAGCTACCACATCAAACAAGAGAAAAGATGACTGCAGCCATGTAGCTGGTTTACTGCATGTGCAGCTGGTTTACCAGCTAAATAGTTATTAGAAGTATCTGAGCAATTCTCACATAGAGGCTTTGTTAATTTAAATACGCAATCTGGGTTTCTAGGAAACCAATCCTGTTGTTCATTTTGAAATGATACTTCTGTTTGGAGCAATTAAAGCAGATAAATCTTCAACTCTAAAAAATACATTAAAAATAAACCAAACCAAGTATCACTCTGTTATTAATCTGCAGTCATTTAACTTTATGTTTTTATATTTTTTCCTAAAATTATTCAGTTTTATCTACAACCTATCACAGTATCACAGTATCACAAGGTTGGAAAAGACCTTTGAGATCATCGAGTCCAACCTATGACTCAATACCAACACCAACTCATTGTCTAAACCCTGGCACTAAGAGCCTCATCCAATCTCTCCTTAAACACCTCCAGGGACGATGACTCCACCACCTCCCCAGGCAGCGCATTCCAATGGCCAATCACCCTCTCAGTAAAGAACTTCTTTCTAATGTCAAGCCTAAACCTCCCCTGGCGAAGCTTGAGACCGTGTCCTCTAGCCACTGGCTTTCCTTAGCCCTGCACAACCCACGTGCACTACCTCAGCCTAATGAAGAATTTTTAAAAAGTATGAATAGGCCACTTTCAAGACCAAAGTGTGAGCTCCCCGCAGACTCCTCAGTTATTGCATTAGCACATAGTGCCTAAGAGCTGAGCCGTGTCGCTTTTGATGATGGGCACTTTAAAGCAGTAGTGCTGGGCAATTTTCTGTAAATTCATTTCAGGACAAATCTTCTTAAGCTCCTAATATCTTAACACCTTCCAAGAACAAAAGCCTTACACTCTCTGACAGCAAGGTTAATGTAGTCTATGTACAACACGTTTATGATAACCATGAATTGTGCGAGACCCCAGGAGAAAACAGATTACACATCTGCTTATGCTGCAGCCGCAAGGCAGAGAGATGAGGTTTTGCAGGCAGTTGGGCCCTTCTCTGTACCAACTCAAACACGCATCATCGGTGCTTCGTGTGCCTGTGACTGTGAGCTGGCGAGCCTTGCTGAGCGCCGAGATCAACTAATTCAGTTTGCTCTGCTGGCTGACACGCCCAAGGAGCTGCCGTACAGCATCCACACTGAGACAGGCCTTGCAGCTCCAGAAAGGGCGCGGGGACGTCGCCAGTTGCTGCAAATGAGAGCGACCACTCCCAAAGAAGAGCTGAACAAGGGAAAGCCTTCTGCCTCGGAAGTTAATTTATGACCACACCCCAAATCTCAGAAATCAACGAGATAGATGTGACATATGAATAGAACAAAGAGTACAGAGTCTGAACGCTTGCTAGGGAAGAATTTGTATTTTGACTATTTATTTTCTACACTTGTTAGCATTTACCTAGTTTTAAACAGCCGTGACCACTATGGATAATGGATCATTGCAAAAAATTTAACATTGAAGCTCTTTTGGGGAAATACAGCAAACACTGAAAAGTCATCGCCACCAAAATCAATGCACATATCTACAAAAACGGAGAGAGAACCTTTAAGCAAAGACACGTCTGTGCCAGTGTCCAAGCTTTCTTTCCAGCATGAGAGAACAAAGAATTCTTTTTTTATATTAGTCTGCTGCTCTTTCAAATTTACAGTATTAAGGTAGGGTATAATACATTAATCTGCCTAAAAAGCACAAATATAGAAGCAAGGGATTGTGTTTGATTATATAAAATAAAAGTGATGGATTACATTGCACTCATCAATATCAGCACAATGTAAAAGATTTGAAATCAATGACAATTTTTAACAAGATGCAGAGAGCTTGTATGTGGTTACTCAGAAGTATTGTACTTTACATAAATGCTTTAGAAATGGTGACACGGTAATTACAGTACTGGGAAATGGCTACTATCTGTCTGCTCTGCATTTTACAGGCTAAACAGACATTTCATGCATATTGAGTACCATTGTGTTAGCTCAATTCATTTCTTTAGTATCATTTTATAAGGTAAGAATAACATAAATTCTAAATTGCTATTCAAATGTTACATCTATTTTATCATGAGTTACATTTTTAATAAAACGCAGCTTCACTCGAAGCATACATAATGTTTGCATAATCTCTGAAAGGAAATCGTCACTCTAGGAATTTATAATTTGCTTATTTCTTACAAAACCTGCTTTTGATGTATTTGCAGCTTGATGGGGATCCAGTGTGTTTATACAGATAGAAAAGTATTTTCTCTGTTTGCGTATTTGCTCCTTTGAGTAGATGTCTTTACAGCTTGCAATGTATTTTCATACAGTTTGCAAAAATAAGTTTATGATTTATCTGCAGTTTAAAAAATTTGTTTCAAATCTTCTTTGATGCAACACACTTCCAGTTTTTGTTGTGACACAGATTATGCAAATTTGCTTGACAAAAAGTAGGTAAACTGATTTTAAAGCAGGAAGTTCAGCTGACAGTACCTAGGCTGCTGCATTAGATCAAAAGGATTGTGGCTTTTTAGTCTCATGGATGGACATTGATTATGGGGGGTTTTTTTTGCATTGATGGGGAGACTCCCACTGGGCATTTCCTGGTGAGGCATTTGGGTGCGATATTGAACCCCCTGGGGTGCCCATTAGTGTCATGCGTCTTTGTCACTTACTGACAAGCTGTCAAGGATCTGTTGAGATGTCACAGGACCTTGGAATGCGATTAAAGTGGGGGTTTTTTTGATTAAGCATTTTCCAGTTCATGATATCCACGTGGAATTTCTGTCAAGTGAGTCAAAGCTTTAAAACAGTCTGGAGCTGGTCAGCACTTTGCCACTCAGCTGGGTAGGACTGCACATCCCACAAATACACGGGGAATAGGAGAGACTCACACTCAAGGGGAACCTCATGGGCTGCTCACCAGTGCAGGAATCCCCTCCAAGAACTAAAGGACCCGAGCAAGACTCTGCTCTGTGGAAACGCCACATTCCCAAGCGCACAGGATCAGGGCGCCATGGGGAACCACAGACAGCAGGGAGTATTTCAGGGCGGGGAGGGTGTGGGTGGGTGTGATGGTGATGATGGGTGTTTGAGACAGACTTCTTTCGTGTACAGCCACTGAGTCTGTGGATGCAATGGCCAGGCTTCAACAGGTGGAATTCTTGAAAAGCTGTCTGGTTTCTTACAGAGCGATGCCACACAGATCCTCGTTTGACAGGAAAACCATAGAGAGGTGTGATAGAGCCAATCAAAGAATTCCTCTGCGACTGTAAAAAAAAGCATCCAAATACAGACTGAGTGGGATTCTCAGGCTCATGACTCGGAGCCTCTCTTCATGTTCAGGGTTTGTCCTTGGCTTTGGAAAAGCAAAACCCTGGCAGCATTCTGCCTGGTTTCATCCTTCAGCTGAGAACTCAGAGGACTGTAATGCAAGCCACAAGGACAGTGGTGATCCTGCTCAGACGATGCTGGAGGAGAACCCCGTGCTCAACCCCAACAAAGAGCCTCTGCTAGGAAAACTGAAGAGAAACACCGTCTCATACCTGCCAAGGGAAGGAGTGCAGGAGAAAACCCACCCTCGGGGGCAAGGCAAGAAACTTCCAGGGAAAATTCCCCCACCTCGGGTCAGTGGAACGGCCGCAAACACTGCAGGTATTTACCACACCATCTGGCACATGGCAATATATTTTTCAAACCAGGGACTAAAAAAAAGTAGTCCCTGGGCACTGAAAAAAATGAAGAAGCCCACGGAGAAAGAGAAAAACTAACTTCTGAGGAACAGGATTAGTTGGTCACTTTCAAAAAGGCTGATTTTTTTTAAAATGTGTGAACATAATGTGAGTATTTCAAATCCCAGGGCTATTCTGTGAGTACTTTTTAGGATGAGTGATGCAATGTTCAGCTTGACTTCAATCGCACTAAACTGTTGTAATGAGTTTAGCTTCAAACGGGACTGCATCCCGGTTTTGACAGCATGCTTTATTATCAATAGCTGCTTTCGAGATGCTGCCACGACCTCTGTAAATTACATAAATCAAGATATGAGAAAAAGACAATGTCAATGTTCTTTTGCCTGAAACACCGTGATTTTCTGTGTTCTGGCACAGGCCAGGCTCAGCATTGCAGTTCATCCTGAGCAGTGACATTGCAGGCAGCCTCTTAGGCGTAAGCATCGCTCCTGCGGGATCCAGTCCCGCGCGGCGTGGATGAGGGCAGCACGACGTAACCCTTCACTTGTTGGCTCCAACAGTCACCCCATTAAGTCAAAGGCAAAATTCCCAGTGCTGATTACAGGGTCAGAACGAGGCCAAACTCCACCATCTTGGTTTTTCTGGCCTTTATTTCTTCTCCCGAATGCTGTTATATAACGCCTGTAAATCAAGAACTTGCTGGCTGAAAATACCAAGCTTACTGGATGTCTTTAAAAACTATATATTTTCTTCCAAGTGACAAAATAGTCCAGCTTGAATCTATATCTTTCATTTTATATTAAAACCTACGAAAACATCCCCTTAAATTAATTTTCTTCCAATTGCATACATTGCCAAATGTTTTTTGTTTTGGAAAATGATACCTTTTCAATACAAAACCAAGCTTGTTGGTTTTTTTCCTAGGATGTAAACTGCATTTCCCCCATCAGCTCTAATGTTTCCATCGTGTAAGAGATTTATCTTGCTATAGTTTAGCCCTGGGCACTGTGCCTCCCCCAGCACGTTCAGGTTAGTGCAAACGCTCTTTGTGCTGGCTCTAGTTGTACCGGCGTACAGCGTGTGCTGCAGCAGCATACATATTTAAACAGGCTGTTCCTTTACAAGCACATGTTCAAAAGATTTTATCTAATCAAATTTTAAATAGGAAATTACTTGTCTGACTTCACATTAGTAAGCTATTCCTTTCCCTACTGCTCCAGATTGCATTATTAGGACTTCAGTACGAAATGGTCAGCAGTGTGTCTGAGTCACCAGTCTTAATTTGGGGCTATAAATATCAGATGATGATTTATTACTTGGCAGTTTCAATATTGCAATGGCAAAATCTCTTTGGTGATGAACAGCAACCGGTTTTGAAAGCTGAGAATTTCAGAGGTTCTCTGCTCAAACAATGGCTAAGCCTTGGGCATGCACAATGTGGAATTTCACCCCCTCCATCAATTGATTTCAAAGTATGCACGTCCTACTGATTCAAAGGGGTTTTCATTGCCCATACTGATCAAGTCCTTCTCACCTTTGCCAATTAACTGCTAACTGTGGACAACAATTCAAAGGTAAATGGCCTAAACCAGTGATTTTGAGGACCTCAACAAAACTGAATGAAGTTTGAGAGTAGGTATTACGCTCATATGCTATCTGAATCCTCCCTGTTTAACATTCGTGATTCATCTGGACTTCAGATGAGAGTTCACCATCTGCACAGTGCCAGAAATCATACTATCTGCTTATTCAAGAGTAGAAGTTTGCTCACCAGACTACACAAGTTATTGCTTTCATCTCTTCCAAAACGCTAATTACACTTCTCAGCCCTTCCTGGGGAACACTGCTACCCAGGTAGGTTGTTTGTGCAAGGTACAAACTTGCCTGTGCAAATCAGACCTAGATCAAGAATGCACATCCTTTCAGAAAGCATTAAAAGAGGAAACGGACTTAAATCTTGCTGACACGAAGACTAATTTGCAAACTTGACAGAAGTGTCTATTTAGAAGATGAACAAAACAAAGTGATAAAAGATCTCAAGAGATAGAACAATTTTAATAAATTCTCTTAATTTCAAAGTACTATTTAGTCAGTCTGGTTGGTTCCTTACGGTATTTTATTTCAGAGATAATTCAAACTTGGCTTGACAAACTATTGGACATTCAGAGTAGAACAAGCACAATCGCAGGGGTAAGAAACTGATTAAAGAAGACAGCCTAAAGAATCTTGGAAAATCTGTCTAAATCCTAAAAGACAGGAAGACAATGACAAAAAACATTTTCCGATTGTGACATTCAGGAATAGAGAATTCAGAAAAAGAAAAGCTTCTGATGCAAAAATACATGAAGAGAAATTAATTTAGGCAAATGCAGGAAACCAGACTAAAAATGGTATTAGAAGAGGTGCTGTAGGATCCTGCATGCAGCCAACCTTTCCATCACTGAGAACTACAGTGAAGACCCTTAATAATCCATAATTTAGGGACTTCACCCTGGCTGCACAGATTTATGTCCCACACTCCAGCACGCCTTATAAAAACAAACAGGTTTCTGATTTCATTGGTTTGCAAATTATATCCAGTTGCCAGGTTCAGGGCTAGCAGATGGCATTAGAGCCTCCTTGAATCATCCGATACAATGTTCCAGCTTGACTTCAATCGCACTAAACTCTTTAAGAACACCCGAAAGCGCCTCTGAAAAGTGTCAACTCTTTTGTCCATTACAGAAAGGGTTAAATCTCAGGGAAACACTTCTTATCTGCTTTCAGCATTGAAGGACAGAAATAAACACTCTTAAAATCCAGCAGAGAGGAGACAATGCAGCATAAATCAGATGTAAAATCACCTGCTGAGGAATAACGTGGCTCATCTTTGAAGTCTTCAAGGAAGACATTTAACTAAGATCATCAGCTGGTTTGTGTTACTGTAAATACCTTGATCTCCCAACAGCCAGATCTAGCCCTATAAATTCCTGATCCTGTTGATATGTGTCATACCTCAGGCTGAAGTTCTGTTCTTCGTGTAGTAAATTGAGTCTGGAGTGCAGAGGATTTGTACTGTGCTCTCCGTTACTGTAAAACTAAACCGTGCCTTCTTGCAGGGTATTGTCTTGAACCTAAACTTCTCAGCTGAGACATTCTGACGGCATATCTGTTGGCTTCAGGCACTACAGCACTCTTTTAAGGAGCATTATTAGACCTTAAAATGGACAAACAAGGAATAGAAAACCTCAAAACGCATGCCAGGTGTACTCAGGGCATTTTCTCCCTAAAAACAAAGACAAAACACCTCCAAGAAATATTGGTTCAAGAGTGGGGGGGACAACAAACCAAAGCAATTCTCTTCCCTGCTTGAAAAGAACAGCGACTGCTTAGGCTTTCCTCCTGAATCATAAAACAAGGGAAGGTGGTGGCAGAGAGAAATAGAAACTGGATTTGTCAGTGCCTTTGAGTTCTATTCCCACTCACAAACAGCTGCGTTACCTGCCTTCTCTTACTGGATGCAATGAGAGATGACAGAGGGTTTCTTAGAGCCTTTAAGGTTGCAATGAGGCATAAACTTACCTTAACAAACCTGAAATAATTCACCTTTGGAATAAACAGGGTCTTAGGTTTGCTTTTTCTACCTTCCTTCTTTGGAGAAATGTGGTTTCCCTCTCCAGATGTGCCAACATGTTGCTTGTCACAGCGATTCACTGCGTTTGTTACAGGTCCTCACTCTCCTGGGTTTGCTGGTGAACAGGCAAGGGCTCCAGGGGAGGAGGAAGAAGATGCCAAGGTGGCGCATGGAAGGGAAAGTCAGTCTTCACACCACACGAGAGCACATGTCCTGGTGTGGCATGAGGGCTAACTCGCAGGAGAACACTTTCCTTTGGCTTGCAGTATTGTTTCGATAACTTACAGCAAAATGGCAACAGCATTTTAAAGTGCGCTTCCATTAGGTTATACAGGTTATCTATTTCGAAGTAATTTGAAAGGCTTTTCATCGTTAACACCTCTTAATTAACTTTGGCTTTATGGCTTTTTGGGGGCAAATTGCCTTACCCTTCACATTCACCCTATCACTACTTGGCATGACCGAGATATTACAGCTCAAGTGAATTTCTTGTCAGAAGGATCTAAATCACCCAGCTCATGAGAGTTCCTTGTGGAGGATCAGTTTTCCTCTCCATTTAGCATGGCCTCTAAACGCTGGGTGCCAGCCTGTTGCTTGGAAATGACTTCTACAGAAGCAGGCATTACGAGTGTGGGGTCAAAGTGTCTACCCGAAGGCCTGAAACAAGAAATATGTTCTGCTTCATGTGCTTAGTAAGGCAATTTTTCTTTGAAACTTGTCCTTCTCACAGCTTCAGCCATCACATACCAAGCTACCTCTTTTCATTGCTGCTCTTTGTGCTCCACGTTGTTCCTGTTTGAGGCCACTCAGCTTCGCGATTTTGTTGCTTAAAAAAAGCCTGCTTTATTAAAACATGGGAGAAATGCCGATGATTGGGAATTCATCGGAAAATCAGATCAATGAGTGTTCAGTTTCAGGCTGTTTTCAAAACATCTCAAATATACGGACACGCTGAGTTGCTGCGGAAAGGAACTAGATAAAATATTGCTGGCAAAGTTAATGACGATTGTTCTGCTGCAATAAGGGCATTCAAAGGACACAGATTACTGGCAATATTTTTAATAGAAAGTTGAAAGCATGTTACCCTTCAGTGATCTGCAACGCAGTCTCTAATGACTGCTTACACACAACTACTGCAAACAGTTAAGCCCCAAACATACTTATCTTGATCTCTCCAACGTTTAATTTCCCCGTATGGAGCAGCGCATTGGAAAGCTTTATACCCTAAGCAACTAAAATGCTTTTTACATTTTAATGTTGTCTAAACAGTGCTAAAATGATCAAAAATGTCCTTTAATTTAAATTTCTCCAGTGAAATGGTAAAAATGACATTTCCCCAATTACCTCTTTACCACTTTGAGGGGACCAAAGACATTACCAAAGTTGCTCAGAAAGGCACAGAGCTGGCACTCAGTCTGCAGCTCCTCTGCCACTGTTCCCATTGGCATCAGGAGAAATTCCTGCAGGGGTCGTGTTTATCTGGTCATGCAGAAAGTCATTTATACAACTTGGCAAACACTCCTGTTCTTGCATGGATCCAAACAGGAGAGCTGGTGGCACCGGGAACTCGCTCACCTCAGCTCTAGGAGTGAAAATCTGAAAACTGAAATCCCTTTCCTTTCCACTTCAAACTGTCATGTAAATGCTGAGGTTGAGGGAGGATTAGGAATGATTATACTCTTCTTCTCATACGCATTTCAGTTAAAATGATCCCATGTAATGAAGGGCACTGAAATGACATGTAGTACCTTATCCCTGGGTCAGTAGATTACAGAGACAGAGAGATTGGGAAATTTTCTCCCTTGTTTCTGCCCTCCTCCTTGCAACGCTCACTCCTCTTATCCCCTTCTCAGCTGTTCCTGAGCCCGTCTGCACAGAACAGAGGCGGCAGAAAATGTCACGGTTCCCCCAGATAAATGCTCGGCAAAGTGTACCCGTGAGACAACACTGTGACAACACCACGAGTCCAAGGCAACTCAGCTCGGGATCAGATCCTATCAAGTTCCATTAGCATTAATCAAAATCTGTACTTTTCATCCTCATTATTGTCAAGGGAGGGGATTCTGCCCCTCTGCTCCGCTCTGGTGAGACCCCACCTGGAGTCCTGTGTGCAGTTCTGGAAGCCCCAACACAAGAGGGAGATGGAACTATTGGAACAGATCCAGAGGAGGCCACAAAGATGGTCATAGGGCTGGGGCACCTCCTGTACAAGGACAGGCTGAGACAACTCGGGTTGTTCGGCCTGGAGAAGAGAAGGCTGCGGGGGGACCTTAGAGCAGTCTCCCAGTAGCTGAAGGGGATCTACAAGAAAGCTGAGGAGGAGTTTTTCACAAGGGCCTGGAGTGACAGGATGAGAGGGAATGGCTTTAAATTGGAAGGGGAAGATTTAGATTAGACATTAGGAAGAAATTCTTCATGAGGAGAGTGATGAGGCCCTGGCCCAGGTTGCCCAGGGAAGCTGTGGCTGCCCCATCCCTGGAGGTGTTCAAGGCCAGGTTGGATGGGGCTTGGAGCCCCCTGATCCAGTGGGAGGTGTCCCTGCCCATGGCAGGGGGGTGGAACTGGATGGGCTTTGAGGTCCCTTCCAACCCAAACCATTCTATGATTCTATAATTCTATTTAGGTTTCTCTGGTTTTCTTTGCTCCCATGTCTCTACCAAAACGGTGTGTCTCCAATAGAAGCTAAAACCAGAAACTTGCAGCTGTGGAACTACCACGCACTTCTCCCCACATGTGCTGAAGGCCCTCTGGCAGGGTTTGCTTATGCTTCTGTTGACAGAAGCTCATCTCTATCCACCACCCCAAATGACAAATACAAAGCTTTGAAAACACTGAGTTTTCTTAAAAATCAACCTTATGTAAGGGCTTAAATTGTTACTAGGCTGTTTCATGGATGGAACAAGGCATTTACACTAAGGCAATAAAGGAATTTATAGGCTCTCTAAAAATGGAGCTGGAGATAAAATGTCTTGTGTAACAAAGGATGTAGAAAAATGGCTACACAAGGCAGTGGGATGGGATGAGGCATGATGGAGAGGCTTCTCTAGGTAGGAAGATGGAAGACACTGAAAATGCAGTATTTCTGTGAGCTAGGATCATCTGTGAGGAATGTGAAGACGTGTGGCAATGAGAAGCTGATGAGCATGGCTGACTGCCAGCAGATACTATGATCTCAGAATATTGATGTTTTGTACTAATAATTACAAAATCAGCAGCTGTACAACTACATATTTGGATAAATACAAGTGTAAGTGCATCCCGTAACATGGTGAATGGAAATGAAGTATGATTAAAGTGACAGCTCATACGGCAATATTGATGTCTAGAAAAGACAGACAAGCCAGGAGAATGATAACATAATAAAGGATAAAAGAATCTTGATATTAAAAAAGAAAAAAAAAATGACAATGAAAGCATTCATGAGCAGTGAGAAAAATACATTAACTTTCCATAGCTGTTGAGAGCAGATACAGATCAGACAGAAGACATTAAGAAAAAAGAAAATTTACTTGTCTGCACTTAAAAAGGCATTCTGGGGCAAAAAAAAATCCTTCTTGTATGCCAAGAAGAAGAAATCTACAGCCAAGATAATATCTTCTGATACTTTCTCCAGAGGATAAAGATGCACTGAAGCTGTAGAGTGTCTGAACAGCCAAGAAGAAAGCCAAGGGTTGGAATTATGTCATCTGAATGTACTAATAAAGTAAACTGGTTATAGGTTCCCACTCAGGTACTGAAACATGACAATAAGCAGAATATTCAACTGAGAGAGATGTCTGAAAACAGAAAGCACTTATTAAAGGGAGGGAGCTTAATGAAACAATTAGGCAGAAGTATAGAAGTAAACTGTTACTGGGATTAGATAAGCATTTGGCAAAAATCACAGTAATGAAGCCCATTTGACACAGTCATGTTCAAAGTCTGCCTGGGACGTTACAGGATGTGTTTGTTTATTGAATGCCTGCACCAAAAGATACGATCTTGAAGTGTTGTTTAAAATCCAGTGTGCATAAGGGTCAGCATGGCTCAGGCACGTCTCATTATTCCATTGAAACCCACCGCTTTCGGGATGGGGACAAAGCATCTCTGCGTGGAGCAGCCAGGGAAAAGGTGAAATCTGTGTTTCTGTTTCCCAACCACCTGATGTTTCAAGGCGTGCCAGAAGGGGTTGAGGGAGTACGTGCCCCATCCGAGGGCTGGGGTTGACCCATATACAGATACTGACAAAGGGGTGAAGCCGGTGCAAAGGCTGCAGTTCACGAACACGAGACACTTCGGCTCTGTCTATTCTGTTTGGCAGAGGAGGGCTCAAGGGCAGGCAAAAAATGTTTTCCTTAGCCTGTGCTGTTTGTCTGCTTTGCCAGCGAGACGACAGCGGCCGTCTGGCACCGGCTACGTTCCCTATGGTTTTGCACAACGTGGTGTCAGGCTCCTCTAGGATTAATTTCTGTCTTACACCGGCTATGCAGAACACACAGGTCCTTCTAAAGTACAGTGAGCAAGGCCAGGAATGCCTGCGTCCTTCCCACCCACAGACAGGTGAGCATATGGACCTGCCAAGAGGTGGAGTCGGCACAAACTTTCTCCAACGTAACGCTCCACGGCTTCCACAAATCCAGAGCTCTCTGTAGGTGACTTTGGGCTTGGGCTAAACCCAGGCCCCTGCCTGCGGTCTAAACATCTCCTCTAGACTGTTCGATGGCCAACTGCCCGATGATTTCCCCGAACAGATATCTAATCTTGGTTGTCACTGCTTGGGTGAGGCCTGCTCACGGCACACAGCTGTGCAGCACAGCTGGGAATGGGAAAGCCCCTGCACTAACTTCCTTCCCATTTAGTCACTGAACAGGCTGAAATGTTTTTCCTTTGCTCTGAACAGAGGAGATGCAGGACACAATGCGAATCTGTTCCTGTTCTCCGGGGGGACTTCAGGGTAGCCTTCTAGTAAGCCAAGGGGCTCCAGGAAAGCTGGGGAGGAGCTCTTGATCAGGGAGTGCAGGGATGGGACAACGGGGAAGGGTTTTAAGCTGCAAGAGAAGAGATTGAGATGAGATCTGAGGAAGAAATTTTTCCTGGGACGGTGATGAGGCACTGGCCCAGGTTGCCCAGAGAAGCCTTGGCTGCCCCATCCCTGGAGGGGTTCAAGGTCAAGTGGGACAGGGCTTGGAGACCCCTGATCCAATGGGAGGTGTCCCTGTCCATGGCAGGGGGTTGGAACTGGATGGGCTTTAGGGTCCCTTTCAACCCAAACCATTGTCTTTGCATGAACAGCAGGATGCTAATCCCTCTCCTGGTAAAAATTCCTGTGGCTGGATCCTGCAAGACAGTGAGCAACTCCTGCTCCTCCACCACCCCCACCCCCCTTCGTCGCATTCCAGTAAGGGTTTAAGAATAAGCACTTACATCAGTGGACTCATTTTGTGATCGAAGTTCATGTAAGGCTATGCTGATACAATCACGCAGAGCTAAGCGCAGTTCAGACTGAGGTGCTGCTTTGCAGTTCTGCCTACAAACCTGCACCACTGAAGCAGCGCAAATCACAAAGCAAATCCCCCATCCGTGCTCAAGATTTATACAGCTTGCCTTCCTCTTAACTCTCTCCTAACAAAGCTTTGTTCAAGGACGATTAGCAGATGTTGTCATTAAAACGCTGGCGCTTGCCCCCAAACAGCACGCGGGGCTGCTTGGGAAGCAGTGCTTCTGCCACAGCTTTCCCAAGAAGAGACACTTGTGCCAAGTGCTCAGGCCTGGGAGAACAAGACACTATGAAGTATCTTCTACCACATATAATTTCCTATGAACACGCTGGTTTCCTGAGAATTTGTTTATCTTGGTTGTATGAAATCACTTGGATAAACACACACTCTACAGAGCAGATTATTAAACCCGTTATGATTAAAGGGGTAAGTGGTGATCTTTTTAGATAACAATGAATTTGGCGAGCAAACACTTATTTGTAACAGAAGTAAAGAAACCCCCAGCACTAAATAATAGATAGCCATGTAGCTTAATGGCAGAAGATACAACGATTAACTGATATGCAGGAATGCCTTTTCAAGGCCAGAAGGTGACAACAGGGCAGGATTTTGCTCTCTCCTGAAACAACCCAGCTGAAACAAAACAGTAACTAGAGAAAAGGAAAGGAATCATGGATGTAGATTTCAGCAAGGGCTTTGATCCTGTCTCTCATGGCATTCTCTTCAACAAAATGTCCAGAATCCATCTGGATAAACACATAATGCAGTGGGTGAACAATTGGCTGGTGGGTCAGGCTCAAAGGGTCACAGTGAAGGGGGTAACATCAGGCTGGCGCCCCGTCACCAGTGGGGTTCTGCAGGGATCCATCCTGGGGCCAGTGCTCTTCAATAGCTTCATAAACGACCTGGATGCAGGACTCAAAGGTTTAGTAACCAAGTTCACCCATGATACAAAAATGGAGGGAGCTGTTGACACTCTTGAGGGCAAAGAGGCCCTGCAGAGGGATCTGGACAGGTTGGAGAGCGGGGCAATCGTCAACTGCATGAAGTTCAATGAGGGCATATGTTGGGTTTTGCACCTGGGACACGGTGACCCTGGCTGTCCACACAGACTGGGGAGCGAGAGGCCAGAGAGCAGCCCTGCGGAGAGGGACCTGGGGGTTCTGCTCAACAGCAAGTTAAACGTGAGCCAACAGTGAGCCATGGCAGCCATCAGGGCAACCTGGGGGGCTTCCAGCATGGCATCGCCAGCCAGGCGAGAGAGGGGACTGTCCCGCTCTGCTCTACACTGGGGAGGCCCCACCTCGAGCACTGGGGGCAGTTTTGGGCGCTGCACTATAAAAACGACATCAAACTACTGGAGAGCGTCCCAAAGAGGGCACGGAGCTGGTGAAGGGTTTAGAGGAGGAATCATATGAGAAGCTGAGGTCACTGAGGGGGGACCTCATGCAGTCTGCTGCTTCCTCACAAAAGAAGGAGGAGGAGCAGGCACTGAGCTCTTCTCTCTGGTGACCAAGGACAGGACCCCAGGGAATGGCAGGAAGATGCCAGGGCAGGGTTAGGTTGGACATGAGGAGAAGGTTCTTCCCCCAGAGGGTGGTGGAGCATGGGAACAGCTCCCAAGGAAGCAGTCACGTTGCCAAGGCTGACAATATTCCAGAAGCGTTTGGCCAACGCCCTCAGCCACACGGTGTGAGTGTTGGGGTGTCCTGTGCAGGGACAGGAGTTGGGCTCGATGGTCCCTGTGGCTCCCTCCCCACTCAGGTCACTGTGTGACTCTGTGACCTGGTGGGAATTCCAAGCACAGAAGCACTCCTGTGCTCACCTACGCGGAACACGCTGCAAGCTCAGACCAGGAGCCAGGCCCTTTGGGAGCCATTGGGTACCACACAACCGGGGAGACAGCAACGCACCCTGTCCATGGGGGGTCTCTGAGCAAATCTGAACAGAACTGGTTTGAATGGTAACCTAGACATTTTCCCTGGGAGGTGGAAAAGAATGAGCATTCAGTAGGTTTTCAGAAACTATTTAAAATCCATCTGGGTCTTTCGCAATGCTCAAAGCAGGTCTTTCAACACATAAATTGCAAATATAACTTTCATACAGGTTTCAAATATATAACAGATGTAGTACATTTTTACTACATTCTAAATTCAGCATTTTAGATGTTGACATTGAAATCCTTTCTTCTCTCTTTTCCATGGAACTGTGCTTTGCCAAAAAGTCTATGTTTTGAAAGGCTTTTATTCCTTTTTTATTCCTTTTGTTCTACTGCTACAACACGCACTGATGAGATCGGTGGCGTTTTACAGCTATCGTTTATGTCTCATCCAAACCTGCCACAGCCAGTACGAATATTCCCATGGCTTTACTAAGCTTCAAATACGGGTTTTATTTGGGATTTAGTTTTAGCTTCAATTCGTGTCTCAGTTCACTGTGTACATCAAGCAAGCAAGGAACAGTCAATATTGTCACGTTCCACTTCTACAAAACAATGTCAGATGTGCCCAACAGGTTTTAAGTTTTGGAAATACAACAAATTCACAGGCTGTACAATTAGGAACACCATCTTACAGACATCCAGCAAGAGGAAATTCAGCTAATCTGATGTTTGTTTATTTCCTTTACATTCTATTAAAGCAAAGAAGCTCTATAATAAGATTACTCCGTTTTGTCTCTTAATTGTATCAAGATATGCAAAACAGATTTACTGCTAGTGGCTTGTATACAGTACAATATTTTATAGCTAATTATGAAGCAGCATTACTATTGTCACACAATGAAATACTTATTCTTACTATTATGAATCAAAACCATTTTCTAAAATTACTGGTAATTACCTTTTCAATTGGCTATAAACCCTACTAAATTTTGAAACAGCTCGTTATATAAATATAATTCTTCTAAATCCAGGATGATATCAACATAAAATATTTTAATTAAATAGATTGAAAAAACAGGGAAAAAAGGAGACATTAAGTAGTTGTCCATTATTAAAGTCAGCTGTAAGTCAAGTCTTGAAAGCATTCACGTTTTCAGTTTGGAACACCTGAACTCTGCCATTGTGCATGTAAGCATGCACACACATCCTCCCAACGCAGTGTATTAATAATTTCATTGTTCACTGAAGAGGAGTTAGCACCTGGCTTTTGTTGGTATTACACCACGTAGGGAGGAAAGCGTACTAAAGCATTTATCCCCACAAATCTCCAAGGCTCAAACCACCTAGCAGTTTTCTCACTACTTACGTACATAATACAATGAACAATAAAAAAAAGTTAAACAAGTAGATTTTTAAAAAAATTGCATCAAAGTTCAAAACCATTGGCGAGCAGATCGGGAAACTCTTTATTTGATCTGTTAATAGCAATTACTTAATTTTCAAAAATTACTGTCCCTAAGTGATAATCCCTCCTATACCTCGACCATACACCTTGTCAACACAAATTAAATGTCAGGTATTTATAACCTGGGACTGCAAACGAAATCTAACATTTTGCACGCACTGCAAAATACGTGTCTGAGCTTGGTTTGCCTGAACAAATATTCAAAATACGAACAACGGAAGTCTTCATTACAGACTTAGCAAAGCTCGTTTGCAAGTCTTACTTCAATATGGGATACCATTTCCCATGTTTCATTCCACAGTAAAGGGACAAGGAAGAGGCACTTGCTTATCTCAGCAGAATAAAGGAGCAGTTTAAAACTTACCTGGGTTCCAGCCTGCTTAACGGGCACGATTTTTCAACACTATTACACCTGCATTTCATATACTTGCACACCCAAACCAAATTATATTCACACACATTTCAGTAATTACAGCAGTTACATTTTGATGAGCTGAAATGAATCAGAACTTTCAGATAAAAAACCCACTAATATCAAATATTCAGAAGGAAGCACCTTACTCCTTATTAACTTCCTCTAGTAAGGATTTAACTACATATTAAAATGTCAGTATTTTGTTGGAAGTTGTTAGATTCAGATGCTGATCCTGCATTTGATGATGAAATAACCAAGTAATTGCATGAATAAATATTGCAGAATGCATATCTGAGACTACCGAGAAATGTTATTTCCACAGCAGCTCACTACTAGGAAAAACCCAATACTTCATGTGTTTTTTCAGGAATACACACTTGCAGAAGCCAACTCTGTTTGGATCATCCTTCACTATCAGTATGCAACCAATAAATATTTATGTTAACACTCAGCACAGTCTATAAGGACATTCATTTTCTATGTATTTGAAGAGCCCACATTATATAGGAAGGCTCTTCCAGTATTTCTGTGATCTAGATTCCATTGCAGATATTATTCACTCTAAATTTAAGTCTTTTATCTGCATGCCAAGTGTTAAATTATATTGGGTTGCTGTCTGTATCATTCTGTTTTTACTGCAGCTCTTCACAGATGAAGATTCAAGTCCTTTGAATTTAGTAGAATTTTGAAAGCAGTGCAAATCTTAGCTCTGTCCACCTAATTGTGACATGAATTTCTAAGCTCTGTATGTACCTATAGAAAACGTATTTACCTGCTGTGTGAATCCTGTCACCGGATCCTTGACAGCCATCCTCATCGTCACAATCCCCGCTTGACTCCATCTCTTCACTCCTCCCACCCCCACTGCCAGCATCCTGGGGAGCCCATCTTTCCGGTTTTGCTTTTGCCTTCTCAGCATCCAGCTAAAATGGGAGAAAAACCAACAATGGTCAGAATATTTACACAGTTCCTACCTCTGGTGACCAAGCTGGGTTTAAAAAAGGACATGAATTTTATCACTGACTTTCAAGAACTGCACTACTGTATTTGAAATGTAGCTCCTCAAGTTGGTAATTTTGGCAGTGACCGGGAAATATTCTGGAATAACATCAAATCTTCTCCACCACAGAAGAACGAGGGACATTTATCACATTTTTAACTGAAAACACCACACCTACCATTATCACCCCAGGGAGCTCTACTCCTGCAGCTTTTCCCTTGGAAACCACACTTTGGAGATCACTGGTACAATGTGCCAGCTGAATACTTATGTTGGGTTATTTACAGCTGAAGACCACAATGTACTTGACAATCTTTGAAGAATTAAGGGTATCTGCTACGTTTCATTATGGGTTTGGTCACTTGGAAACCTTGGCCCCTGGGTGTGATTTTTAACATGCCTGTACCAACTGCAAACTGTTCATGAAGTTGCACTTGGAATACACTTCTTGGACTGAATATGGAATAAGAAAGCCTTTTTAAAATTATATCTAAGTGTATCATACTAGATCACATTTGCCATAACAACATATTTACTCCCTAAACTCATCTTTTTGATCTTCAGATAACTCTCTCTCCTTCTGTCACCACGAACGACAGTTGCCTGCTATTAGTGCTGTGGGAACAAATGGGTTTTGACTTCACTGGTAGTTCCAAACTGCTAAAAATATCATTTCATTTTCAGTAAATCTGAAGGCAGCTTATCCAGGGCACAACAAAAGCAGCACTATTTGAGAAGAAATGAAGTAACCAAGGTGCTCCATGTTCCTTGGTGGCCACCCTCCTCAACAGCTTGTGTTTGTTAATGCTAGTACCAAGGATACCTCAGGGTATCAGAGAAGGTGGGACAGCTTCCGCAGAGAAAAGCCTTCACAGCTCAGCTTCCCCTACAGACGAGTGACAGAGAAATACCCTGTCTCTGAGCCGATTTTTTTACAGCCTGGCTAAGTTGCTCTGGTTACTATCAAGTTTCCCTTCCCCTAATCATATCACTCTCATTTTGTGAGTGACTATCAACTTTATTTCTGAATCTTGCTGGAAAATTACACTGGGAAGAGCCTATCCAGTATTTCTGAAAAATTCCTTCAGGCAGTTGAAAGTCAACCTAAAACATGTATCACAGAATCATAAAATGGGTTGGGTTGGAAGGGACCAATCCAGTCCAACCCCCCTGCCATGGGCAGGGACACCTCCCACTGGATCAGGGGGCTCAAAGCCCCACCCAACCTGGCCTTGAACACCTCCAGGGATGGGGCAGCCACAGCTTCTCTGGGCAACCTGGGCCAGGGCCTCCCCACCCTCATTGTGAAGAATTTCTTCCTTATATCTAAGCTAAATCTACTCTCTTTCAGTTTAAAGCCTTTCACCTCCCATCCTGTCACTCCAGGCCCTCGTAAAAAGTCCCTTCCCGTGGGCTCCCTTCGCACACTAAACGGTTTCTCTAAGGTTCCACCAGAGCCCTCTCTCCTCCAGGCTGAACAACCCCAACTCTCCCACGCGAACGCTGTTTTGAAAGGCAGGAGCTTGTGTATCCCCTTTTCAGATTTATGACAACCTTGAACATATTAGCTCTACTTCTGTGGTACCATAGGTATGATTAGAACCTGTTATTCTAATTATGTGGAAATATTTCAACCAAATGGAAAGACTTTCTAATGCTTCTCAAAGCTGGTGAGATTCTGGATCTTTCAATAACCTTCATCATAAGTACCTTCCCCCAAAGTATTTCAGATCCATTTCAGGCTTCGTGATCTGCTTTACCCAGAGGACTGTGATTATTCTTGGTACCGAGCAAAATGTAGTTTGAAATGTAGCTACTTCAAAGAGTCAAACACTTTTCAAGCTAAAAAAGGAGGCGGGCTGGGAGATGAGGGAGGAAATGGAGCACAGGGTTAATACAACTGCATTAACTGGGCTGAAAGGATGATGACAGATGCAGCAGTTTCTCCATAGCAGGAAGCTTTATGCAATAGTCTCCTTCTTCTGCAGATACTGTGAGCTGCCACCCTCCATTCCGAGCTAACAAATGCTTGGATCAGTGCAGCGGAGAGCCTGTTCTACGGAACAACAGATGCCAACTTCTACATGGCAGAACTCAGGAAATTCTTCACCCTTTCACTCAAAAGATCTGTTTGCTCATTCAGAAGGCACAAATAACTTCACACTGCAGTGGGAAGATCAGTCAGTGGGAGGAGAGGATATGGATTCCGGCAGGGAAGCGCCCCGAACAGTGTCTATTTGTTACCGCACGATTGTTTTCTATAAACAAGTTAGTGTTGAGACTCGTTATTCGTGGGCGTAAAGACTGATTCATGGCAATACACAACAACGTTTTGTTGAACAATTGGAAAAATTTGCCTATGAGGGAGAAAGATAACTCCCTTCTTTCATAGATTTATCGTGTCCTGACCATATTAGAGAAGACTCATTCATTCATGGTTACAATCCTTCAGAATGGAAAGGAAAAGCTGAGTAGTGAACAGAACAGACAGAACATTTAATAAGGGCTTTTAACGATTGTTTGTCAAAGTACCAAAGTTTACTGCCCGTCAAGGTACGCCTTTTCAAAAATTTTATTTCATTCAGCACTCAGG
Organism: Neomorphus geoffroyi; assembly: GCA_033558235.1. Classification (NCBI taxonomy): domain Eukaryota; kingdom Metazoa; phylum Chordata; class Aves; order Cuculiformes; family Neomorphidae; genus Neomorphus; species Neomorphus geoffroyi. The sequence goes on from JAUMJM010000012.1 coordinate 9,454,270, forward strand.
GCTCAATCCTGACCTCTGCTCAAAACAAGTAAATACTTGAACCAAATGTGCACCATCTTCTCGGACAAAGACCAAGAAACAAGCCCAGCTTTTCGACACGGTGCACTGCAGCATTTTACAGACTTCTGAGCTCTTAGCGCCTTCACCACAGAAAGAGATCAGCTGTAGCCCAGCTCTGCATCTCCTGCCCATATTAATGAAGGTTCACCCAGCTATTTCCTGATCTCCCAGGAGACAGGGGCATCAAATCACACAGAACCCTTACGTACACGTTCAACATGACAACTTCAAGTCAACTCAAGACCAGCCTATCAAACCTCTTCACCTTGTATGCCCTTTCCAAACCTCTTCCAATGACTTTTCCAACAAAGAATTCACCTAGAACAATGAAGCAGCTCCCAACCTTGTGCAGAGATAATGGTTTATCTATAAATAAACCCATTCCAGGAGATGAAATAGTGTAGTGACATCAGTGAGGAGGTCCACCCACACCGTGCCATCCTGTCGAGAAAGATATCTCACTGCTGCACAGTGACTTGTCATCTAGCACCCTTCTCTTTTCCAGATTTTGAAGGAACACGTCATTTGGTCACTGCGACACGTCTTTAGTGAGATGACTGTTTTGGAGCTATAGTAAAGCGTATGCCAGCATTTCTCCATCTCCTCTGTTCACGGAATCGCAGAAGAACCTCTCTCAAAGGCCTGTTACTGCACTGAAATAGCACAGACTGCATCAGGATGGACTAGGATGGTGTAGCTTCATAAGATCATAATGAAAGACATTAACCTTCACTTTCTATTAAGCTCTGCTACGTCCAGAAGATGGATGTGCACAGGGAACGCCCTTAATGCTTTGCTGTTAGTGGCCTGAGGGGTCTCCAACAGCAGCTGGAGGTTGTATGGAGGTTCAAGGTTTCTTCAGAGACAGACATATCTGCCAAAAAGCCTGACCAATCCTAGCTGCCGCCACCAACTCCTGTAACTTTTGGCTTCCCCACAGATGGCTGTAGAGAGAGGCACGGTCCCTTGCCCACATTTATAAGTGCAGATCAGAGATCAGAGTCAGGAATGCAATTTATATTATTACTTATAAACCACTCTTAAACAAGCCTTATGTTGCTGACTTATACTCATCCTGCTTGACGCATAAAACCATCCAACCATCTCTGGCAATTCTGCACATCAGTTCCTGCCCAGGAGTGCAGTGTCTTTATGCTGAGAACTGGTGCTTTGGTTAAACAATTGCAATGGATTTCATGCTGGGCACTGAAGCTTGTACCTTCACAAAGGAGAAGACACCTGCTGCTTAAAATTCCAGAAAACACTGGAATCTTAACAGCTTAAAATGAAGCCTTCAAGTTTTTGCACATCTGAAAGACTTTTTTTTTTTTTAACTCATGAAAAGGTTACATAAATAGATCAATAAGATTTGTACAGCTCGAGTGAAAACTGACTCAAATCAGGAATTTTTCCAACTGCAGCAGGCTTTGGATCAGGTTCATAAACCTCTAAAGGTTTTCTGAGAAACTACACAGTCTTTCTGTGGGAAAGCTTTAGCATCTGATTCAGCTGAAAGGTAAAAAACACGTATTTAACTACTCAGCTCTGAGTCAGATACAGATGACTATCCTTATGCATTTCATTTATTCCAGCAAAGGTGCCAACCTTAAGTGACATTAAAAAGAGGTTCTGCTGACATAGGGTTTTACGGAAAAGAAAGAAGTCATGAGGACCGTTGTTGTCTTTCTTTGTTATTAACACCCAATGATGTAGCACACGCATTTCTGGTCACACAGAAGAATCCTTCAGACTTCAGAGGCTTCAACTCCTGAGCTTTCTACGATGAGTCCTACCCTAATTCTCACTCTGACCACAGATGCGGTAGAGTATAGATGTATTCTCATGGTTTCTCCAGAAAGCACGTTCCCCTTGAATACTTTCTCACATCAGTTAAATAACAATTGTTTAGCTCCATGAAAATTAGTCAATAGAAATGCCAATTCCAATCCGTTTCATTGATTAGTCTGTTTTCTGAGGGGTCAGACACGCATGTGTATCTGATAGGACAAACTCTAAGCTGCAGGGTAATAAACTAATTTAATCACAAAATAGGCTTTAAAATTATATTTTGCACCAGTTTCAAGCTTTTCAGGTTAGTGAACACAACAATGAAAGGCAAAGACAATACACTTTTTAAATAAAGCCACTTAGAAGTTGTGTGTTTGGAATATTCAGAGGCAAATCCCAGGCAATAATTGTTTCCTCAGAGACTTCTTAATTAGTTTTCTATATGATGGATTTCAGCGTGAATGCCTTTCCTCTCTGAAAAGAAAGCTTTAGGTGAAATTTGACTTCTCTCCATTCACCACGTGAGCACCCGTATCTTACATGCTGGTGTTTTCATTAAAAAATGGTTGATTATATTCAATATTTAGCAATTGTAAGCTAAGCGTGATCTTTTCTCAAGGTACTTATAAGCCTTTAAAAAAGTACTTTAGTGACATAAATACGATTAGCAGAGACAAAGCATTTTGCCAGCCTATGCACAAATAATGTACAAACCCTTATCTTGAAAGGAGTCACACATGACTCAATCCTTCCATTCATTTTTTTTTTTTTTTCCAAAAAATAAAAATAATAAATCCTTTCTAAACCATTATTAGGTCAGAAATGACTACAACTAGAAAAGACAATGTGTCTTTGTTTCTAGCCTATGATATACATTTTTTGTTAGGGATTGACATATTGCTTTAGGCATAAAGCTGCGTTTTGCTGGTGGCTTGTGACAGAGCAGATGTCCTGTCATTTCACAGAACAATAGCAATGTAACAAATTTGAGATAGCACTGCCATATATAGGCTTATTCCAAGTGGGTCCTCTCCTTTGAGATAACATTTATGGTTAATTTGCCTCCACATATGCTCTTAGCTCCTTTTTATAAGCATTTAGCAGTTGCTTTTGCTGCTTCTTTTCACGTTTATCTAGGCTTCACATACTACAGCATAAATACACAAAATCAACTTATTCGTCTTCAATTTTGTCAGGCATTTTCTTTGGTTTGTTCTTCCTTGGCTTCTTATTTCACTGAAAAACAAAAATCCCAACGCACCATCCCCTTCTAGTTTCTTCAGAAAGCAGTTTGACTGCAGGAGGTAGCACCTCTCAACTCCTACATCCTTTTTCTAGCTAAAGAAAACAGCCGTCTAACCTTCTGGAGCAACCGACACCCCCAGAAGGTTTCCTCCTGCTGTATTTATTCAGATCCTTACAATAACCTTTGCCTGACACATCTGGCCTTACAAGTCACCTGTACAATGTTAGAATAATTTAACTGAACAACCATACATAATTAATGCAACCCGGTTAAGGACTGACAACGGGTTTTGAATATTACTCACGTTCCTCCCGACTAGACCTTTTCAAGTAAGGAACTGGACTGATATCGGTAGATTCCTTTGGTTTATGGTTTGCTCTCTCCAGCCTAAGTACCTCCCATTTACTTACACTGGTATTTGTATCTCTTTTCTATGCCAAAGCTCCAGGTACACCAATACAGAAACTGAAGGGGGAAGGCTCTCTTCAAGCACCTGGAAGCACGCAGAGCCCAAGTCTGGGACGCTGTGTGCCCATGAAATGGGTACTGGCATCCTCCCCTCTCCCAGGAAGCTCCACTCGAGCTGTACACATCGTTCTGGAAGTGCTTTTACCCTTCCAGATTTTTTTTTTTTTTTTTTAGTTTCTTTGGGGTGTTTTTTACCAGCAAGTTTCTCGGGTCCCCTGACAGCACTTACCCAGTTTCAGGGGTCCTCAATTTATGAGTGCAATCCTGAGAATTCAACTCCGACAGCAGTCCCCATCGCCCATGACCATCTCCCACCTGGAACGGTGGACTGGGCTCCTAGGATGCAGTGGTAGGAACACTGAAAAGTAAGGATTCCTTAGAATCCCTGTACATTGTGGCGGAATGACATGCCTTCTAATGTGGTTTAGGGGTCTTTTTTCATGTTTGGCTTTATTCTAGAACTTTTTTGTTCAAATTATTTTAATTATTTGACCAACTGTCCTACTGTGTTTCTGAGCACCTCCAGTACAAGTTGTATGTCTTTTGGGAAGGTTAGGACTTCTTTCCTGACTTTATCCACCTTTTTCAAGCCAAATAGGTGGTGTAATTGGTGGTTTTATTTGGTTTGGGTTTTTTTTCCCATTAAATCACTAAACTGCTCCTTTCTGAAACAGCATCTGTATTCCTACAACGGATTTGGCTTCTTCCGATTGCTTCCCAAGTCTCCAGCAACTATTCCTTTATTTTCTATACATAACTTTTCCTCTGAATTTTACAGCCCTAACTTCTCCACTTACCCTTTCCAATCCTTTGTCCTCCAGGCTCTCTATTTGTGTAAGTCTGTCTTTACCTTTCTCTTCTCCTGGTTTATGCAGGTTGACTCATTACTCACTTCCTCGTATTTTTCTTGCCAGATGACACGCCAGATACTTCAGAATCCACACTTTCATTTGGCTTTGAATACTTTTTATCTTCCCTTCCTCTAATGTGGCTGCTGCTTCTCCCCGGTTTCCCACACAGCCCCTTGCAGATCCCTACTCCACAGCACAGAAACTAAAAGCAATTATTTCTCTCTCAGCCGATTACAAATGAATAGAATTATTTCAGCAGGAACCGAAGATGTTTTTTGGAGATTCACCTAGTTATACGACAGGATTAATGCTTCTATTCTTGATGTTTATAGTTTCTGTTTTTCAACAGTTTATTAAAGGTGGGTATATTTCTGGAAGAAAGCTAGTGCCATGATCAGCTTAATGTTCATTGACTTGAATTACACAAGCTATATATGTTCTTATATTTACTGATTACACTGTGAAGAGGCAACAAGAATGCGCACCCACAGATTCTTATCACTGTTAGCAAAAGCTTCATGATGAAAGTTTGGGTAAACTGTCACCCAAAAAGTATTAATTGTGAATGACAGAAACTGAGTACAAATAAAAAAAAAAAGACATATTCTGGTTAATAATCTGTTTTAACCAAGCGCAACAGCTGTTCAAAGAGAATTAACAAAATTTGATCTGAATTCTGTAAGTAAGCTGGGTCAAGGAAGCACGCAGACACCTCTCCTTGGTGCCCTATCTTGGTGTTGGGCTCTTAACTTTTTTCGTATTATGTGACACATCAAAGAAGATTTTTCTGACCCGATATCTAGTGCACATAACTTAGATATACACTTTGGGTTAGCCCCTGCCACAGACACAAATTTCACCTTCAGACAGTTAGCACAGTGTAGTCTTTTCAAAAAAGAAAATCTGCTTTTTAAATTGCAGTACAATACATCATCTGAAAATAAAGCATATCGCTCAAATCCTGTCGCGTTATAGTACGATTTTTTGCATCTCATTAAAGTTAAAAAATAAAAAGGTAAACATTTGTAATAAAAACAACACAAACATCATAATTCCTGGTGAAAAGTATGCAGGAGGCACTTAACAAAGATCAAAATGGTTCATTGATGGGACTGGCTGTTTGATAGAAAAGATTTAGAGGCAGAGGGTTGCTGAGGGTGCCAACAAGGTACCCAGACCGACAGTTCTTGTGATGTGGTCTCTTGCAAGAAGAACATGGGCTGCAGCATCTCTAGATGTGCATGCTTGCCATGCGGGCACATCTTAGGTGATGGTGATATCACCAGTGGGAGCTGCACTCATTTTCTGTAATAATCGCACTAACGTATCATTCTCTGTGAACGTATGCGGCTGGGAGATGAACACACTGTGTCTCCGCCACACGGAGATACAAAAGCACGTCAGACCTCACAAGCATTGCCTCCTGTGCTCTCACAAATGACTCTGTTCTACAGATTTACAACGCTATTCCTCCATACTTGGAAAGAAGAATCACAGAATCACGGAATATCAGGTTGGAAAGGACCTGAAGGATCATCTGGTCCAACCTCTCTTGGCAAAGGCATGGTCTAGACAAGATGGCCCAGCACCCTGTCCAGCTGAATCTTAAAAGTGTTCCATGTTGGGGAATCCACTTCTTCCCTGGGGAGATTATTCCAATGGCTGCTTGCTCTCATTTTGAAAAAATTTCCTCGTGTTCAATTGGGCTCTCCCCAGGAGTGACCCGTACCCACCACCTTTCATCTTTTTGACGTGACTCCTTGTAAAAAGGGAGTCTCCATTTTCTTTGTCGCCACTGTTTAAGTACTGGAACATGGTGATAAGGTCTCCCTTAAGCCTTCCCAGTCCTTTGACCATCTTTGTTGCCCTTCTCTGGATCCTCTCCAACCTGTCCATAGCAAGGACCAAAACTGAACACAAAATTCCAAGCGTCGCCTGACCAGCCAAGTAAAGTGGAATAATGACTTTTTCATGTCTGCTGCCGGTGCCTTGTGATGCAACCCAGCAACCTGTTGGCTTTGTCACAACAGCAACACACTGCTTGCTTATATTGAGATTCTTGTCCACCAGGAACCCCAGGTCCCTTCCCACAGAGCTGATCCCCAGTCAGGTAGATCCCAGCGTGTGCTGCACTCCTGAATTATGTTTTCCCAGGTGCAAGACCGTACATTTGTCCTTGTTGCACTTCATACTGTTCTTGTTAGCTCACTCTTCCAGCCTATCCAGGTCCTTCCTGCAGGGTGGCTCTCCCTTCTGAAGCATCCACTGTCGCACCCTGTTTGGTATCATCAGCAAATTTCATCAGGGTACACTAGATCCCATCATCCACATCACTTATAAAGATACTAAACAGTGTTGGGCCCGATATCGGTCCCCACGGGACTGAAAAGGAGCTATTGACCACTACCTTCTGGGTGCAGCCGGTCAGTCAGGTCCCCATCCACTGCCCAGACCACTTGTCTAGACTATAACACATCACTTTCTCTAGGAAAAGGCTGCAGGAAACCATCTCAAAAGCCAAGGAGCCAGGTAGACAACGTCCACCGCTCACCCCACATCAACTGGGCAGGTTACTTTGTCACAGAAAGCGATCAAGTTTGTCAAGCACGATTTGCCCTTCGTGAATCTGTGCTGGCTTTTCCCAGTCACGTGCTTCCTGTGACTTGTGATGGTGCCCAGGAGGACTTGTCCCATAACTTTACTAGAGAGTGAAGTAAGGCCGATGGATTTGTAAATTTCCAGATCCTCCTTTACAGCTTTGTTGTAGATAGAGGTGACACTAGCCTTCTTCCAGTCTTCTGGGACATCCTCGTGATTGTTTGTCAGAGTTTAAGTGGGATAATTTTTGCAAGGGGTTAATAAAATGACCAGAAAAAATGGAAGAGTCTTCTCTGAAAGACCACAGCTTGCTTTTCCGAGCACAAAAATGCCTGGGAGGTTATAATTATTGTCTATAAATGCATTAAGCCCTCCCCTTAAATGTGGAGAGATCTCTGAGAATAAAAGTAGCATAGAAACAGAAAGAGGGTAAACAAGCTATTTATCTACCAGAGTTATGAGTTTTGGGAGCAGCCTCCCAAGACGAAGATGGGGACAAAAATTCTCAAGTGTTTGAAAGACTTGACTGAAGTAATTTGAAAGTAAATTTGCCTGTGATGTCCGTGAGCTATATCTGGAGAACTCTTCCAGGATTCCATCCTGTGTTTCTACACTCTACTAGTTTCTAATATTAGAAAATTGATTTGTATAATAATATCAAAATCACAAACCAGAACCACTCCCGTTAGCCATTAGGAGTGTTATTTCCTTGCTCGTCTGACTTCGACACGGGAAAATTGTGTCCACCTACCAAATCATGTCCATTCTTTCCTTTAGGCAAAGAACAAAGCCCGTTAGCTATGCCTGAAGTAAAAATGTGGCTCAAAAGATGTATTAATTATTGCTGGGGTATTGGTTTACAAATGTCCTGTTTAACTAGGAGCTCTTACTCAACAGGGTTTAGACTTCTAATAATAGCCAAGAACCTTCTGTCTGCTCAGACTTGAGAAAGTGTGAAATGACAAGTGCCTGCAATCAGGAAGCTGATGGCACTCCATCAGCCCTTGATCAGCACCCTTCTGATAAGCTGAGTATTTTTATGGGTTAAATGAGTAAAGAGTGGCCAATCTAAATTGTCTAAGGAACGGAGCCAACCTTTCTCCTTGCTTTGCACTCAGACAGCAATTACTTTTTTTATTTGCTGAAGGAAATGTTCATGACATGCTCCAGTGCATGTTAATTCTGTTTCATGTTCTTGGATAATTATCTGTTTTCAAGCTCTATGTCGGGGAAGATCATTTTCACAGTATGAATAGTTTGACATTTCATTGGAAAGACTTGTGAGCAATCAAAGCCTCTCATTATTTGGTAATGCTCGACGGACCCAGGCTTTGGATTTGATGTTTCATGTTAAAACATGACAGAAGCACCGGTCTGTTTAGTCTCCTCTACACTAAGTCCCAGCAACTGAGCACTAAAATACAATATGGAACAAAATATGGAAAATATGCTAAGAAGATTGATAACGATGTTTGTCATCCATTTAACATGTACCGATGTCAGGAGCTAAACCACAAATTACTTCATATGTAAGCCAACTAGCTTTAACAGCCCTGCAACCCAAACCCACCTTTACAGCAATCGTGCCGTCCCAGTGCCACCAGACCTCTCTGAACTCTTGACTATCACATTTCTAAATGTGTTGTATTATTTAGAAGGTGCCACACACACGCAGAAAAAGAAAGGACCAGAGCCTATGCTGCTATGAATCAGCAAACTGAACTCTGTGGAGCTGCTCCAATTTATTCCACGTGAAGGGCCAGCCCAGATCTTTTTGTTTGGGAAAGCACAGTGGTGTAACTGAACAGACAAATGTGTTTCATGTTGCATAAATCCAAAAGAAGAAGACTGTCTCTTTCCAGATGTTGACTCGCATGGTTTCATGGTGATATTTGAGGACACACAATTGAATGTTTTTGCTAAGTCATTGTTATTTAAAAAGAAAAAAAGAGAGAAAACCAGATGTTTCTACAAGCAGCAGCGGCCACTGGAGCCTTTTTTCTATGGTTTTCCTTTTAGCTGGTGGCTTCTCATGGAGATTCTCTGATGCCTCACAGAGACAGAGCTTACAATACAGTGTTTTTATCAGTCAGTCTCTCTCCTCTACTCACAGAATCCAGGATCTGTTAAATTTGATTAAAACTGGCTAAAGGGTTAAAGAGATATGGAGGGAGTGGTCAGGCTGACAGGCAGGGAGCAGCAGAGCACATTATATAAGCTGTGTTTGTTTATGAAACCAGGTTAAAATGCAACATAAGGGCAAACAAACAACCAGCCTTGGCAGCTCACTGTGAGATTTCTGGAGAGCAGGACGAGCTGCTCTGCCAGACAGCAGCTTTTACCTTTCCCCTCACGGGCTTAAATTCTGTTCAAACTTGGAACAGGCACGGTTAAGTGGAAAAAGGTCAACAAATTGGTCTTCATGGACTGTCATCTGCTCCCATTGCCTTCTCAAAAGCCACTAACAAGATAATCTGATCACAAAGATCAAAAGCTCTCTTGTGGTGCACTAGGGAGATGCATAACCACATTCTCCTGCTCTGTGTGTTCCTATAATTCAGGGCTGGGAACCGGCCCACATTCACCAGAGACGTAAAGTGGCTTTGAAAGTCTTTCTTTAGACCTCATTCACACTACATAAAGGAGCTGCTCTTTCCAGGAAGAGGACTGAAATGTTCAGAACAGGGCTCTAGACTTGTGCTGCCATCACTTTACTGCAGAATTCATCTCAGCATTGTGAGTGTGCACATGCAGCATTCATTTGTCCTGTTATTTAACGCATTTTACATTTCTTCTTTAACAGTGTTTTCTCCAGAGGTGACGAAGTCCCCATTTAATTAGTTAGAATAATTTTCACTTAAATCTCTGCTGTGACTTCTGAAGTTTCTCCATGTCAATTTTTATATCACCAAAGATTTAAATTTGTATTTAATTAAAATAATCATTCTCTTCTCTCCAACGATGGGTCTAAATTAGATTCTCCTCTTGTACAGCTCTATAGAGTCCACCTAAATTTCAAACTGTGTTCAAGAGGAGCAAAAGAAAATAGGTCAGCTCTACTAAAGACAACAGAGAGATCTGGACTGGAGCTGGCTTCTGTTATTGTAATGAGACCTAGTTTGGAAGAGGTGTGAAAACCCAGCAAAATGACCCAAGAACTACCACTGGAAGATAGTCACAGTAAAACAAAACATTTTAATGACACTCGTCCCCCTTCTTATCAAGATGATTTTGCTCTCCATTTCATTTGTATTTTATCCTCCTTGCTGGCTCTTCTTCAATATTTACTTATGACACATCCATCCCTTTTTTTGCTTTATCATGGAACAGCACCCTCTTTCCTCCCTAAATACAGCCACCAATACAGCTGAGCATGATGATTCTTGGCCACTTCTGCTCGAATGTGTAACTAGATTGGACATGTGGAAGCACTTTTTCCATTGGAAGCTGGTCCCTCTGGGTCCACTAGCAGCTCTGCCAAGGGATGGTTTTCTCCTCCCTTTGTTAACTTACTTCAAAGGCCGACATGGACCGTTCAGTCATCATACTTGTTTCTTTTCCCTGAATTAGACCTATGAAGAAAGAATTCCTTTTGAATTCCTTTTGAATCATAGAATCATAGAATCATCAGGTTGGAAGAGACCTCTGAGATCGAGTCCAACCATACCTGTCTCCCCTCTAAACCACGTCCTTGAGAAACTCATCCACCCGTCTTTTAAACACCTCCAGGGATGGTGATTCCACCTCCCTGGGCAGCTGTGCCAATCCCTGAACACCCTTTCAGTGAAGAAATTCTTCCCAATGTCCAGTCTAAACCTCCCCTGACACAACTTGTGGCCATTTCCTCTCGTCCCATCGCTTTCACTGTGAGAAAAGCCCAGCACCCACCCCGTCTCACAGCCTCCTTTCAGGCAGTTGTAGACAGGGATGAGGTCTCCCCTCAGCCTCCTCTTCTCTGAGCTAAACAACCCCAGCTCCCTCAGCTGCTCCTCGTAGGACTTGTTCTCCAGCCCCTCCCCAGACTTGTTGCCCTTCTCTGGACACGCTCCAGCCCCTCAATGTCCTTCTTGGAGTGAGGGGCCCAAACTGAACCCATCACTCGAGGTGTGGCCTCAGCAGCGCTGAGCACAGGAGCACAATCCCCTCCCTGCTCCTGCTGGCCACTCTGGGTCTGACACAGGCCCAGATGCCATTGGCCCTCTTGGCCACCTGGGCCACTGCTGGCTCATGTTCAACCGCTGCCAACCAACACCCCCAGGTCCTCCTCTGCCAGGCAGCTCTCCAGCCACTCTTCCCCATGCCTGTAACGCTGCACGGGGTTGTTGTGTCCCGAGTGCAGGACCTGGCACTTGGCCTCGTTGAACCTCATCCCATTGGTCTCAGCCCATCGATCCCCAGCTTTTGTACAACTATGATCTTCCTTTATGCAGAGGATTCTCAGTGGAAATAGGGAGGAACCAACCCCAGTGATCTCACCAGTGACCATCAGCGAGCTTCCCCACACTCCGGGAACTTCTGGATGAGCTAGTCAGCAATACATTGCTCTAGATGAGAAATATGGACTGGAGAAGCTCGGATGTTTTCATGGGCAGGTACGTTCTTCAGGAAACATTAAGATGGCTCCAGGAAAGCTCATATTCTGATTGTATAGCAGCCCATGTGAGCTGCCTGCTGTGCCAGACTTGACACACTGTTCACTCTGGCCTCCTCTGAGGGGGAGAATCATACAATCACCTGGTTGGAAAAGACCTTTGAGATCACTGAGTCCAACCGTACCTGTCCACTACTAAACCATAGTGAAACTCCCTGAGAAACCCATCTGCCTATCTTTCAAATGCCTCTACGTAAGAGATATGATTAGTATCAAGTGATGGCATTTTGGATGAACATCCTTTTTAGCTCTCATTTAATTATGGCCTAGAACTGCAGCAAGTACCAGTCAACACATACGTGTGGATAAGCTGTTGCTTTAAAACAAAAAGCTACAAGTGAGAGCTACAGGATTTTAGAAGTGGCAGCACGCACTGTACCCTGATCAGCATTCTTTCCTGACGAGGAGCTACCACTGAAATGAAGAACAAGTCATGGCACGTCTCATACACATCCCAACTCAGGAACAGCCTTGCTTGCTGTACAACCAATCCTGCAAGCGTTCGCGTGTTCACATGCAGCTCTGGAAGGCACCGTTATTTGTGATGACAAAGGATGATCTAAGCAAACAAAGGCAGACTCTCATGCACTTGTCTTCTCCTCCTACATGTGAGCAATCACACTGTAGCCTTGGTTCTGCCTTGGGCACTTTCCTAACGGTGAATCACGAAACGCAAGGCAGAGATGGCACCAAGGAGCTATGAAGAATTTACACTCCTAGCATCGCTCAACCGCATCACAGCTTCCCCTCCCTCCCAAGAGCTCAGGCACGGCTGTGCTGAGCCCTGCATGCTGGCTACTCTGGCAGCAGCCACACACCCAGTGCTGACAGTAACCCAACTGGAAAGTAACAGGAATGCCTAAGGAACTACTGGCATGACTATTATACCTGGGGGAGTTGTTTTGTCTGAGTCTTTTAAATATTTCTGAGATGATACAGCTATATTTAGCTGCTGAAACATAACATGAAGCATAGCAAGAACCCCCACTGTGCATTCGGTCATCTGATACTAATTACGCATGAAAAAGAAGGAATCTATCTTTAGTTTAACTTCAAAGACAAGACTATGCTTCTTACTATCAAGTAGGTAGGACTGGCAGCAATACTCTGTGATTACAGCTGTGGGGGCACGTACCCAGTGGGAAATGTAAGGCAGCTGGAAAGGCTCAACACCACTAACGTTTCCTCTCCCTCTTTTCTCTCGCTACGGGGGCACAGATTTGCTATTTATTCAGACTGCTCCAATGCCGCGAACAACTGACGACCCAACCGAAGTCTGCTCACCAATTCCAATGAAGGTCATCTCTCAAACTTTATTCCCTCTTCAGTCCCTTTTCCCGTGTTGTTACAGGGGTAAACACAGAGACACGGCCACCGATGCACTCACAGGTACACAAAGAGGACGATCCTATAAGAATGTTTATTTAGGAAAGTAGGCACAAAGCCATTGTGGAAATCATCCACCATAAAGCTCTCTATTGTCTTTATGTCACCTTCCCCAGAGCTTTACCTGGGCTTGGGTATGATTGTAAGCTCAGCAGAGACTGCCTACTCTTTTGGATTTACTACCATGACAGAGGGCTATTCTTAGTTGGTCCCTTATTTCTTCTATAATAAACATGATTAATCATGATAATTAAAAGGATGTCCCCCTCCTTTATTTTCTTTCATTATCATACAGATGGTAGGTTTGCTTTTTTCCAGTGCTTGGTTTTTCTTTTTAGGTCTGATCTTCCCATTTCTCCACTACAGGGTGTGTATGTGCCACACAAATAAGTGCAATTTTAATAAGGGGAATGTGCTTAATTGTGCCCACGGTAAAAGTTGCATTTCCTTCCAGCCTCCCTTTCATTTGACACATTTTACTCCAGGTAAGTTATGGCTACACATACCGCAGATCTTATTGTGAATATGTAAATAGATGGCATCCTAATTCTTATTCACTTCAGATGTTTTTCATTAAAAGAGATGGCAATACAGAACCATAATGAAGGCCCTTCTTGTCAAATTTTATCTTCAAGGAGGCTTGGATTAATACAAAGCACACAGCTGAGGTATCTGTGTTTTGAAGTGCCTGAGAGACTCTTAATTGCTGCAATCTGTTGTGCCTCTCAGATCTATTTGTGAAGGTGTTCAGCATGCTGTGTTTTGCTGATGAGCTCTTCTTTGTATCACAATGAAGAAAAGTTTTGGCTTATGTCAGATATTGGAGCCACTGATATTTAAATGTTTGGGACATGAAGGATCGAACACTAACAAAAGAACGAAAGCAGTCATGGCAATGGCCGTTAAACATCCTAAGGTGGTGGTTTATTATTTTATTATATTTTGTTTGTCTCTCTTGTGTTCATTAGCCAGGAGCCCAGGAGGTTTTCTTTCAACAGATTCTCTAGTCTAATACTTTCTAGATAAAGGCAGTTTATTACCACCAAGTAAACTGTGTTCCTATGGGGCATGTCCATATGTTTGACATATTCTTTCTTTAGAACTTCAGTGCATGTTTTACATTAGCGGCTTCTTTTAAAAGTTCCCATCATTAAGATTTCTCTAAATGGTCTTGATAAAGTGGAATATGCAGTGATAATTGATTATTCTCTCTGATTCTTAGTATTCTATCAAAAATGGGAATTTCTCTCACAGCATGGGTGGAATTACCTTTGGAGCAGAAAAATTTCATAAATGTGATATTTTGTATTAATAACGTATCATACACGTGTTATCTCCCCAGTAAGCTAATACTTAAAATAAAAGGCCAGCGCAGAGCAGATCAAGTCACTGTTTACTTGCCTTATTGTTTGTCAGGAAGGAGTAACTGACTGAAACAACTGTATTTTGCTATAATTTTCATTAAATCCCCCTTTCTCCCACCCCCCACCTGATTAGTAATGTATATCCTAGATACACACGCTGGGGTTTCTCCTCATTCATTCATACGTGTTCTTTATCCCATCTCTGCCACGCTCCCACGCCCCACTCCCCTTCCATGCCACTCCAGGTTTAGCTCTTCCCTTTTTACCTGATCTTGCAGAGCTATTTTATTGTCCCCACCCCCCCTCACTGCAGTCTGCTTGTCGTACTCACTGTAAGTCTTGTTATTCAGTTGTGAAAGAATCAGGTACTTGGGGTGCTGACCAAAAGTTGCCGCCTTCGTTAATTTATTTGAACTACAACCCGCCTTTGCATAGCGTCTTCTAAACTGAGGTACCTGGTATTTGGAGAATTATTTCACCTCACTTAACTCTATGAAGTTAGGGTAGCTTGCAAGATCAGAACCAAACCACTCTTAGGCTTCTCATTTTCAAAGACCATATTAGTCAAGAGTTTTTTTTCATTTCTCGTTTAAGTGCCAGAACAGCCAACGTAAGGTAAGGGATAACGATCTACCTCCAGACCCGCGTTTAATATTTAATAACCCATGATCACTATTTAATTTGGACCAATCTCATACTGCACACTGTAGAAGTCGGTCTCTACTCTTCCACATCTGTTAAATATTTTAAATACTTTAGCTTGATATTTATGTAGTGCAGATGGAGTATAATAAAGCCTGTTAAAAATGAAGAGTATATGAGGGTATATGGGGTATTCTGAGAAAGACAGATTTAGCAAGCTTAATGGAAAACATTCTCTCCTCTATTCAGATGTCAGATTTGTTTCTCACAGTTCTGCACATTATGATTAACTCAGTTCTTTCCTTTAAAGGTAACTGATATCTTCTAGCAACAATTTCAGACATGGTTTCTTTCTTAGTTCCAACTTTTTCAGAATAAATATATACTTCAGACAGTGGCGTGCACATGAAAAAGATCATTTCATACACAAAATGACGTATCGATAAAAACATAAGAGCACAACTTACTGTTTACATGCACTGGACTTCTCCTCGCTTCTTTCTGGGGATCTTGTAAACATCTGACATTTGGGCAACACATTTCCATTACAGCTCAAAACTCTTCATATGATTTTTTCTAAATCAGTCAGAACTGTCAGGCTGGTTAACACCACAGCGATTCGTCATTTAATGCTCCACCTCATTTTCAGCAAACTGTTCCACAAAGCTTGAATATTATTAGGTGGATGGAGAATTACAAACCCATCTCTGTAATTGGGCTTCCGTTCACAATTCTCTACTGTCAGTATTGGCTCCAAAACCAAAACTTTCATCCTCTAGACAGACTTTTACCCTCAAGCAGGACACCTATCCCTACCAAAGACCAGCCTCCCTAATGGTGTGCCAGGTAGGTTTAGAGGACTGAAGACAGAAGTATCCTTAGATGATATTCTCACTGCTACAGCTGTGGGCGTTATAATATCAGGAAGCAACTGAGAAATGCAGACCCATCCAATAAAATTTGGTAACAAATCCTCACTAACGTACTTTAAAGCAATCTCACTATGCAGTGACACGACTGCACTCTATGCAGAGTCCTAATGATTAAACTGGATTACACAAAGTTGGAAACTGAGCAATGTTACAGTGAATACCAGGTATGGAGAGCAGCCAGGGGAGTAAGAACGAACCCAGGGCCAGGGAGGGGATTCTCGCCCTCTGCTCTGCTCTCGTGAGACCCCACCTGGAGCCCCGAGTGCAGTTCTGGAATCCCCAACATAAGAAGAATCTGGAACTGTTGGAACGGGTCCACAGGAGGTAACAAAGATGACCAGAGGCTGGAGCCCCTCTGCTGTGAGGACAGGCTGGGAGAGTTGGGGTTGTTCAGCCTGGAGAAGAGAAGGCTCAGGGGAGACCTTAGAGCAGCTCCCAGTACTGAAGGGGCTCCAGGAAAGCTGGGGAGGGGCTTTTTACAAGGGCCTGGAGTGACAAGACGAGGGGGAAAAACTTTAAACTGGAAGGGGGAAGGTTTAGATCAGACATTAGGAAGAAATTCTTCACGCTGAGGGAGGGGAGGCCCAGGGTACCCAGAGCAGTGGTGGCTGCCCCATCCCTGGAGGTGTTCAAGGCCAGGTTGGATGGGGCTTTGAGCCCCCTGAGCCAGTGGGAGGTGTCCCTGCCCATGGCAGTGGGGTAGAGCTGGATGGGCTTTAAGTTCCCTGCCAACCCAAACCGTTCTGTGATTCTATGATTCTGTGATTGTAAGAATGAGAGACAGACTTATCTACTACTTACTATCATTTACATTCCTAATCTTTAAACAAAACTTCCACCCTACTTATTTGTGCAATTAAGAACATTATTTCACTGGCTGTGCATAGCTCTTAGAGGATTTAGTCAAGCTTTTAAGCAATTCTGAAACATACTGTGCACATTTATCTAATAATGTGCCCTAGTTGTACAGCACGGACAGGTAAGAGACTTAATCAGAAAACAAAAAAGCAAACATTAAGGAAGAAATGCTCTCGGGGGACAATAACACAAGGCAAAAGATACGTTATTGCTCACTGAATTTCCTCCACAAGCATTTGCTTTCTTATTATAGCATTAATCTTTGCACATGTGATGCAGGAGTCAGCAGCATTAATGCTTCACCTCGCTTTGCAAGGAGCCAGAGTGCTGCATGACACTACTGCCTTCTGCCCCCCAGCATCTGATAGCAGTAGTATTCCTGGCTTCTGTGCACCAGGTAAGAGAGCATCACTGGTAGAAGAGGATTTGTTTTCCTCTTTCTTACAAGTACTGTACCAGACAATTCAGAGAAATTCACCGGACCTTTTCCCCATCTCCCAAGATTTCTTCTCTTCCCTCCCACAAACCCAGGAGCACGCTAGATAACTTGGATTGTGGCCCAGTTCACCTTGATTGCTACAGCCCAAGTCCTTCTCTTCTGCCAAGCTTTAGAAGGCACTCCCCATCCTCCACGCTGCTGCAGGAGAAAGGGCTGGATTAAGGAAATGTGGAATTACACAGGCACACTGGCAAAATAGCTCCCCACCACAGCCCCGACACTGCTGTCTGGCAGCAGAAAGCTCCATTTACAGGAGTAGGTTTCGGTCTCAAGTAGAGAAGAAGAGTATTTTGAATGTTGAAGATGTCAAGTGCAAAAGAGGAGATAAACAGCAACTGCCCTTGATAAAATAATAAATGCACCAAACTTCTCAAACTACAAGCTCACTGAATGCAAAGCACAGCAACACAAGACTTTCCAAGAGAGAACTGTCACCTCTTGATTTATACGTGCAATATCACATCTTCCCTGCATGAACTTCAAAGTGTATGATAACGTACTACAAGTCCTCAGAGTTAGAGGGAACTGCTGGAGAGCTGGCTCAGGATCAAAACGATCAGCGTGCCACAAAAAGGGCCACACAGCAGGAGACTAAGAGTTCATTTGACCCAGCATCCCGTACCTGACAGTGGCACAATCCCGACACTGCTCCCTGGCACTGCAGGCAAGGTGTGGTTTCTCATCCCAATGACTACAGGCAACGGAATTCATTCAATCCTTGCAGCTGGCAGCAAAAGTTACTTTGGAGTGTGGTGGGGAATGACGCGGGGCAAAGGACAACCTGGGAGGTGTAACGGGGGGCTCTGGCAGGAGCTGGCGAGCTGAGTGACGCTCCAGAGGGATGACAGTAGGGCATCGGGAGGCTGTGCCTGGGGTGTCTCTTTTCACTTTCATTAACGTACCACTCTCCCAGCAATCAGATCTGGCTGAGGGCTGAGGGAAGATCTGGGGAACCACAGGCAGATTGTCTTAAGTGCTATCATACAGCACGCGCAAGACAACCAGGTGATCAGGCAAAGTCAGCATGGCTTCACCAAAGGCAGGTCCTGCCAGACCAACCTGATCTCCTTCTATGACAAGGTGATCTGTTTAATGGACAAGGGAAAGGCTGTGGATGTGGGGTACCTGGACTTCAGCAAAGCCTTTGACACCGTTTCTCACAGTGTCCTGCTGGAGAAACTGGCTGCCATCGGCGCGGACAGGCACAGCCTCTGCTGGGTTAAAAACTGGCTGGATGGCCAGGCCCACAGGGTTGTGGTAAATGGAATTAAATCCAGTTGGAAACGGTTCACGAGCGGTGTCCTCAGGGTTCTGTGCTGGGTCCAGTCCTGTTCAACATCTTTATCAATGATCTCGATGAAGGCATCGAGTGCATCCCCAGCAAGTTTGCGGATGACACCAAGCTGGGTGGCAGTGTGCATCTGCTTGAAGGAAGGGAGGCTCTGCAGAGGGGTCTGGACAGGTTGGATTGATGGGCTGAGACCAACGGGATGAGGTTCAACAAGGCCAAGGGCAGAGTCCCCATTTGGGTCACAACAACCCCGTACAGCGTTACAGGCTTGGGGAGGAGTGGCTGGAGAGCTGCCTGGCAGAGAAGGACCTGGGGGTGTTGGGTGACAGTGGCTGAACACGAGCCAGCAGTGGCCCAGGTGGCCAAGAGGGCCAATGGCATCTGGGCCTGTGTCAGACCCAGAGTGGCCAGCAGGAGCAGGGAGGGGATTGTGTCCCTGTGCTCAGCGCTGGGGAGGCCCCACCTCAAGTGCTGGGGTCAGTTTTGGGCCCCTCACTCCAAGAAGGACATTGAGGGACTGGAATATGTCCAGAGAAGGACAACGAGGTTGGTGAGGGGCTGGAGAACAAGTCCTATGAGGAGAGACTGAGGGAGCTGGGGTTGTTTAGCTCAGAGAAGAGGAGGCTGAGGGGAGACCTCATCCCTGTCTACAACTGCCTGAAAGGAGGCTGTGACGGGGTGGGTGCTGGGCTCTTCTCACAAGTGACAGCGATGGGACGAGAGGAAATGGCCACAAGTTGTGCCAGGGGAGGTTTAGACTGGACATTGGGAAGAATTTCTTCCCTGAAAGGCTGGTCAGGGATTGGCACAGCTGCCCAGGGAGGTGGTGGAGTCGCCATCCCTGGAGGTGTTTAAAAGACGGATAGATGAGTTTCTTAGGGACAGGGTTTAGTGGGGAGACAGGCACGGCTGGACTCAGTGATCTCAGAAGTCTCCTGGAACATTACAATTGTATGATTCTATTCCTTCCCAGAGTGGGACTCTAAGGCCGGAATGGGTAGACATGCTGGTTAGAGCTGAAGACCATGAGGGAACTGCAGCTTGGAGTGCTACCCCTCCAATGTGGTTTTTTGAATTATATGGCTCTCGGAAATCCACAAGTGCACCTGTATCTGACAAACCTGTGTTGCTGCACCCCTTAGCCTTCACCTGCTTCCTTTTGCCTTCACACAGTCAGTATTCTGAGAGGGAAGTTTTGGCACAACTGTTGGAGCAGGCACAGCAGTGCAGAGCTCCAAGTGGCCGATCATGCAGTGTCACCAGGCTGTGCCACTGCGACCAGCTTGCTTGTTGGAGCACAACACTGGAGACACTCGAACACTTGGTTATCAACCCACTGGGGGTACCTCCCACATAGTTCTTTACACTCTTTAAGCACTGTTGCTTCGTGTTTGGTCCTACTGATCCTGCAAAGGACTCCCCCTAAGGGGGTGTCAGCCCACAGTGAGACCCCAGGCAGAGCGTGTTGGATCCGCCCGAGTCCTGCTAATGCACCACATGGTTGGGAGCAGGGAGGAAATGCAAGGAAAACTGTCCATTTGTAATCCCTGATAGTTCACATTAAAAAAACCCAGCAAACCCACAGGAGTACAGGAAATGCCTGGCCGATACTGTAAGCACTCATGTAGATTTGTGCAAGCTGGCAGGCTGATTTTCATCACTCAGGCTGGCTCTGTCCTTTGAAGATAAGATGCATGCAGCTGTGTGTTTGAAGCTCACACTAGCTGGACAAAACAATTTGTTCACGATCTTAATGTTTTCCCTCCTTTTGGGGTAAAAAAAAATACAGCACTTCAAGCTTTTGGGAGTCTGGAAGGTTCACTCAGTTTTTAAGGATCTGCCTTAGCTATTTTATTAAGATTATTTGCAGTCTGAAGAGCCAATTTGATGAATGAGAGAGAGAAAGAGAGGGTGGGAGAGAAAGTACACAAATAATATATTCTACATAGTTTTGCCAGTGACCACGGAGTCGTCCTCAACCAATTGAGAATATTTAATATTTTTTTATATGCAATTACATGGGGTTTCTTTTACGTTCCTGTTGCTTTTCTCATTCCTTATTATTAATTATTCTACCCAATTCCATCGGATTTTATTTTCAGGCACTGATCCCAACGTACTTGCTTACACGAAGTAGCTTCAAGGAAACCAATGCCCTCATACAACAAAACCAAAGCATTGCATTCCAGAGCTGGAGGGATATTCACTGCATGCAAAGATGTTGAATCTCTCACTCCTGCTTCTATTGTGCATACTTTTACAATTTTAACCCTCTGCCTACACACGTGGCTGATTTCCTCCCTTGTATCTGAACCAACATGCAGCAATCTTAATAAGCAACCCGACATTTCCTCAGCAGTGTCAGTGGCTGCCAATCCCATTCAGGGAAAGGTGGTTGTGGCATCTCTCAGTGAGGCAGATGAAGAAGAAAACACCACATCAGCTGCTCATGGGCAGCCCAGAAGCCATCTGATCTATTAGATTCTCCATTTGACTCACTCTGACATTAAAAACACAGGGCTGCATCCTCTCTAAATTTCTTCTCTGAAACGGGTAGGGCTATACCGGCTTCTTTCAGAGGATCTCTCTCGCTCTACATTTACAAACCTACCCACTTCTCCACAGGATAAAATATATTTTTAGAGTAGTGCTTACCAAAACAAATAAATTGCAGGGAATCATTTCATAAAGAACCATAATTCTTTCAGAGCTCTTAAAGCCAGCCTATTTCTCAGCAAATAAATCCATTCAATGTTTTGCTGCATTTAACCATTCTATTCAGGAAAATCCCTATACACAACAATACATCATTTTTCCTTGTATTTTCCAGAGGATTGCTCTATTATAAAGTGTGAAATTTGGACCTGAAAGCACTGACTATTTTTGAAGCTAATCATAAGCCTCTGGGCTACTAAGTTATTTATTAAGCAAAACCAGCACACTTTTCATTGAAGATCATTCAGGATCCTGTTGATTATGGAGTGACGTCACTTAAACTACTGGAAAACTTTAGCTACTCAGTAAGCTTCATACTGTTCATATTTTGCCAGTAACATATTAAATTTTACATAGGTAAAGAGACATTGTTCACAGCTGCTGACTGAATATTAATATGATTTTTTATTTCCAGTAGACTCCATTAGAATGTAACTAAACATTAAAAATGAGCTCTAGATTTGGTGACACTTATTCCCCCATTGTGGATGACTATATAACTCTCAAGTCCTGTTTCTCTTTACCTCATTTGTGGTCCTATCCATCTGATTTATAGCACTAGCTGTAGCAGGAAGTGGAAAGGAGTTCTGAATCAGCACTCGTCCGTCAGACTTCAATACTAAGTGCAAAATAGGGTATTAAAGCAAGACTGAAAGGTTTCTTCCACCTCCTTGTAGAAAATACCTCTTTGCGCAGGACTCCATGGGACAGCAGAGGTAATGGGATAAGTGATTATGAATTTTCCGATACTCAGCTGCACTGCACGTGTGTGTTATCAGTCAGGCAAAAGCTGAAGGCAGGTTCAAACATGCAGAGTACATTAAAGTTTATGACTTAATTGTGCTGAGAACCAGCACTGTTAGTTTGGATCAATGGTGCTGAGAGGAGCATTTCTAAGTCTTGAAGCTTACTACACCCATCTGCAAACTATCCACTCACTACACTGTCCTGTAAGATGATGCTTTTTCCAAGAGACATTGAGGTTTTTCATTTGTGCTGCTTCCTTTCTGTCTTGAACCCAGGCCCTTCAGAGGATTCCTGTTGTCTGACATACGGTGCTTACACGGCAGCCATTGTTCAACTGCTGCTTCAGAAAAAGATACACGTCTACTTTAATTAGATTTATGGGA
Organism: Neomorphus geoffroyi; assembly: GCA_033558235.1. NCBI lineage: Eukaryota > Metazoa > Chordata > Aves > Cuculiformes > Neomorphidae > Neomorphus > Neomorphus geoffroyi. The sequence goes on from JAUMJM010000012.1 coordinate 9,476,749, forward strand.
AATCTTCCTAAGGCAAATTCTTCCCAGATGCAATTATTGAGCACACCTGAGATGAAGGGATGGCAGGGGGAAGAATTATCTTTCTTTCAACATAATATACAGTTTATTTCGTTATTTTCATTATCAAAACAAGTATTAGTATTTTCAAAAGAAGCAAAGTGGATCATCTTTATAAATCATTAACTGCTTATCTATAAATACGCACAAAGCTGCAAGAAATAAAGGAAAGTAGGTTTCCAGTCCTAGAGAGTGTACAAAACGGTGTTATAGTCATAATTGCTGTGGCAGCAAAGCCCTTGGGAACACAAATCACTTGAAGAATGAGAAAAGACTCAAAGTTACGAGAGTGAAATTTTTTCTAAGGTCTTTCAAGACAAGCAGATGCCTCTGGACTTGGAAACGTAAAGCAGAGTCCTGAGCCCCAGGGACGTGTAAGCTGCCTCACCTTTGCGATGTGTTCGAGAGAAACCAACGCATCTGCAGTGCCCAGCAGGGTGATGGGCAGCGGGCCTCCACCACCCCCCTTTGCCCGTGCAGCAGACACCCTTTGGCTTTCTTCCAGCCAGGGCAGCATTTGGGAAGCTCCAACTCTGCTGCACACACGAGAGCAGCGCGTCCAGGCACAGGGCACGAGGGAGGGATGAGGCAGCAAGGGAAAGCAGCTGAACCAAAGGCTTGTTGCTTTCTTCACTCAGGCTCAGAACTGAGTAGCCACAAGGATGCTACACCAAGCTCACCGAAACTGAGGCCAGCACTGAAAAGAAACTCACCCAAAGGGTTAGATGAGCAAAAGCATGCTACGAGGCAACCATCAGCGCTCGACGACTTAAGGAGCCTGCTGAACTTGCCTTTGGAGGCTTGCGAGAAAGTTGTATTTCATGCAAAAAGCTTCTAAATGGAACAGCTGATGAGGAGTAACCCCCTCAAATTGTCTTAACACCTGGCCCATTTAATTTCTGCTTTGAATGAGATTATACAGTGGAACTCTAAGCTTCTCAGTGAAGGAGGCTGGAAGGGAAATGCTGACACTGTCTTACTATGGCACTATTGAATGGCTTTGCTGTAAAAGGTACTGCAAATTTCACATTTGTGGTGTGAGCTAAATGGGAAGTAATTTGTTGTCACTAATACAAACCACATTTATCAGCGCAAAAGTTATCTCGCATTTCTGGAAATGCTCTAAGAGTGTTTAAAATTAACAAAATGCTGGTGTGTGACCCTAACGCGCACTAAACAGCCAAGACTTGGGCATCCATGGCCACAATTGCATGTTGTTAGATCAAACCCCTTGATACTTACAGAAGAACACTGTAAATGTGTCTTGCTCCTAAAAATAATACATAGTAAATTTGACAGGTAAAGATGCCGCTCATGGCACCAACCTGAAGAATGAAGCTGCCATATAGCAAACAACAACCCCAAAAATATGTGTATCATAAATCACTAGGATGTTATCAAATCTGGCAGAACAAGGACCCTTGAATTCAGATTCTAGGACAGGGAGAGCGATGCAATGATACAGGACCAAAAGAAGCAGTGTCTTTCTCTAAAAGTAAATATGTAGTATTTCATAAGCATTCACACACGAGCTGCAAACGAGCTGCTTACATGGAACTCCGGAGCATCTCACTCTCATCAGCAATAATAAATTCACAGAAAAAACAATGCAAACAAAAATGATTCCTATCCTTTCAAACAATGTTTTAAAATATGTTTTCAGGAACATGCAATTACCCTGACTAGGAATGAAAACTAAACAGAAACACATCTAATCATCCCTTAATAGCGAATTGCTGTTGGAATCTGCTGGGCGGATAAGCAAAACGTCCATACCATGTATGTGTAGCTCCTTGCTGCTACGAGAGTTCTGTCACAATCTTATTAAGCCAGTGCAACTATCAGGGCTTGACAAGGCGTTCAGGAAACCCTGGCTTCCCCCTGACACTCCGCACATTTCTCCACACATCCCTCTCCGTGGCAGAGAGTTACAGTGGGGCAGCAGGGGTATCCCAAAGGCTGCAGCAGCTGAGATCTTGACATCTGAGGAGGCTCAGGGGAGACCTTATTGCTCTCTACATCTACCTAAAAGGAGGTTGTAGTCAGGCAGGGGTTGGTCTCTTCTCTCAGGCGACTGGCGGCAGAACAAGAGGACACGGTCTCAAGCTTCGCCAGGGGAGGTTTAGGCTTGACATTAGGAAGAAGTTCTTTACTGAGAGGGTGATTGGCCATTGGAATGCGCTGCCGGGGGAGGTGGTGGAGTCACCGAGCCTGGAGGTGTCTAAGGAGAGACTGGATGAGGCTCTTAGTGCCATGGTGTAGTCGACAAGTAGGAGTAGGTGTAGGTGTTGGGTCATAGGTTGGACTGGATGATCTCAGAGGTCTTTTCCAACCTTATGATACTGTGATACTGTGTGATCTAGTCTGAGCACTGCTGTCCCATACAGAACCCAAAAGGTTCTTGGAGTCCCTCCAGCGTAGGAGAGATGGTTATAAGGTTCTCTTTCTCAACTCACTCATGACTTCCTGCATGCAGTAGCGATTGCTGTGTTACTTCCTCTAACTGCAAGGCTCATCCTAGTCCCTAACCTTTTTTCTTTCCTTACAAACTGTTATTTCTATACACAAATATATACGTATAGGAACTTCTGCCCTTAAAACGTTGTTAGGACATTTAACTCTGAAGATACACCAAACGGAAGCAGCAGTACGTGCACTAAATATGATAGCGGTCAAATGGTCCCTCATAGCAAGTATTAGCTCGGTTTTGCCTCAGTCAGTATTTAACTCTTGGCTCAATAAATCTTGATGCACTCTTCAATTCAAGTCAATATCTGCTTAATATTTCATGATTGAGCTAACCAGTGAGCACCAAATAAATCTGCTTCCCTGTGCTCTGCGAAACACACACGACCTGCATAAAGCCCTGGAGCCTGATTCCAGCTACCTCCTTGCTCCCACCTGCTGCAGCCCCTCCTCTCTCTAGGCCACTTTGGCCTCTTCTCACTGAAAAGCAGATGACACCTCTTCATCTGTTTGGCTCTTTCCACCAACGTGCTCTCTATGCTCTGAGCTCTTCCAATATTTAGCCTTGGGTTTAGCGAAACGCAGTGCAGATGCTGGAAGCTCCGATCTATGATCCTGACGGCAGACTTGCTCAGCCTGCTGGAAGCCAGGGTGTCATCTGAAGATGGATCGCTTTTCTTAAGTGCATCTACGCCTATCACTAGCTGTCACTTCCAGCTCCACGGGGTTAAGCTGCCACGACTTTTCTCAGGTTATTTAAGCAGTAAAAGAAAGGAAAGACTTTACCTCCTTGTCCCTCTGTTCTGTCTAGCTGTGGTGCAGAGCGGGGGTTACCTTTTGGATGTTCTCTACCGCCAGCCAAAGGCCACAGAAGGCACCAGAGCCACAGGAGGAAGTGTTTTGGCTTCATAGTTCACCCATACCATCCCTTATTCCCAAGAGGAATAACTGGGTAGATGCAGGGAGAAAATAAGTTGTTTCTCAAAGGAAGGAAAACAACTGCATCAAAGAAAGGGGAATCATGCTTTAGTGTTAGCGTGTCCTGTAGTCTAAGGGCTCAAAACCTGACTGGTATTGCAGCCTGTCCTGGGTGATGGCACAGCTCCATTGCTGTGGAAACTGTCACCTCACAGCCAGTACTGGATTTTCCTCATGATGCACCTATTTGAAAAAATGTGCTACTTTCCAGCTCCAAGTCAGAGAGCAAGTAACCTGTGCAAGCGTGGCAGTGATGGTGATACTGAACTCAAATACAAAATTCTGTCATTTGCGTTTACAGTGCTGCCATCCAAACCCAACCATTTAATTTGGTTTTCGGCACGGTTATAGGGAGCCCCACTCATTAGCCAGCTAAGCAAGTACAAATTAAACAAGAAAGCCGACATTCAGGACCCTGATACCACTATTCACATTCTCTCTACATTTTCAGTTCAGGAATTACATCTCACAGGTTTGTGCATCATTTAAAACAAGGTGAGGAATAAAAACCCAAATCAAGTTCATGCAAAAAAAAAGGACCACGTCAACCTAGCACTAAAAATTATTTGCAGGACTAAAAGCACTGCCAGAATGTGTCTCAGGTGAGCCACACCACCTGCTCTCAGCCACCAGCACACCTGCGCTGGGAGCAACCTGCACCAGCCTTTCAGGGCACACCGGACTAGGCTCAACTGATGACCCCTGTCAGGCAGCAGGGCCAGACGGCGAGGTGGCTGCTGTAGGTTTCCCAGGGAAACTCTGCAGCCCTGGCCGACGCTGCTTTTAATTACTGTGTTTGCAAGGCACTGTTGTTCTTCAGGAAACGTCTAATTTCCAGAACTTCTGTAGATCAGGATCATTTCTAGTTATATATTGATCCTTTTGAACCCAACATGCCTCAAGGGATGTTTTAAATGGCAGTATTTTGTATTAGTGACAAAGAACCTACACTTTCCATACTGCGTGTGATCGTGCCTGCACAAGTTGTGGGGCACACAATAATAAGCACCTTTATGACTTATTGCAGGGTGACAGTCTGAACTTGTTGGAAAAGCAGAATTGTTTCAAATTAATTTCTTTTTATGTTACTGCTTCAAGTTTTGGCATCAGAAACCTTAGATGCAAGAAAAAAAAATAATAAAAAAGAGAGCTCAATTAAATTAGTGGCTCCCAAAGCTGTGTCTATAGAACTGGCTCTCCTCCTGATCTCCAGATGAAATAAAACAGATGTGAGGGGAAATGAATGGAGCAGCCAAAGTAAACGGTGTGACTAGGTCAAAAGGAACTCCCTCTTCCCCACTTACACAGTATTACACAGTATCACAGTATCATAAGGTTGGAAAAGACCTCTGAGATCATCCAGTCCAACCTATGACCCAACACCTACACCTACTCCTACTTGTCGACTACACCATGGCACTAAGAGCCTCATCCAGTCTCTCCTTAGACACCTCCAGGCTCAGTGACTCCACCACCTCCCCCGGCAGCGCATTCCGATGGCCAATCACCCTCTCAGTAAAGAACTTCTTCCTAATGTCAAGCCTAAACCTCCCCTGGCGAAGCTTGAGACCGTGTCCTCTTGTTCTGTCACCGGTCACCTGAGAGAAGAGACCAACCCCTGCCTGACTACAGCCTCCTTTCAGGCAGTTGTAGAGAGCAATAAGGTCTCCCCTGAGCCTCCTCTTCTCCAGGCTGAACAACCCCAGCTCCCTCAGTCGCTGCTCACAGGGCTTGTGCTCCAGCCCCTTCCCCATCCTCGTTGCTCTCCTCTGGACGTACTCCAGCATCTCAACACCTAGCAACTTGACACCCCCTGCACCAAAGCCAGCTGAAGGCATAGAAATACTTGGCCATTTACACCTGGTTGAAGCTTTCTGGGTTTCATTTCCCCTCTCCCACTATCCCTCTTCCTTTCATCTCCCCCTTATTCCAGCCATCCCCTCCACAGATACATGCACACGTATGTGAACACACAGACACATAAACACAGCAAAACATGGGATGAATTAAAAAAAATCCCATGATTTGCAAGTTGCCACAGTCTGAAATGTGAAATGCTGACTAAATACTCTGGAAAATTCTCAAGTGAGTCATTCTTAACACATTTCTTTTAGATACAGGCTGAAGCTGGGACTCCAGCATTAGATATTAGTTAGCACTTTGTGCAGAGTGGCTTAAAGTTAATGCAAATTAGTATTACCAGCCCTGTCGTGAAAACAAATATCTTCTCTCTTTAATATTACTTGGATTGTTCGATTATCACTTTCTTTCGAATACAGATATAAACTGCAAAGTATGTAAACACCTAGATTGTTTTCATTAAACACTATCTGTATCTCAGTTTATCATTTAATCTTGTTCTGCTTATAAACTGCTCCAATGCCCCTGGGACAGCAGAACAGCTGCTCAACAACTTTTGAGACAGACCTACCAGGTGAAGAAAACTATTGTGCCAGCTTGGCCAGCAACAAGCAACGTGCCACTCAGAACGGGATTTCAACCAGCGGATGTGCACATTTGAAGCTCATCTGACAGCAGAACTAAGTTAGACAAGAAAAATTCTTTAATGAGAAATATGAGAGAGACAGAGCCAGGATGGGACAAAGAGCAAAACACTGGGCAACATCTGTCACGGATTGCTGTCAGAGCTCACCCAGCTGCTGGGTGTGAGAGAAAGCGGGTGATGGACTTGCATGGTGAAAACCCTCCAGGCTGCATGATGGGTGGTTCTAATCCCATAGACCATGGAAAGGGCAGTGAGAAAAACATTTAGGCACTTATTATTTACTCTAAATCTACTAAGGTGTTGTCTAAACAGAAGTAAAGAATGACTGTCCCTAACAATCTATGTCAACCCCTACGTTTGTTTGTCCCAGTTCTTACTTATTCCTAGAGGAAATTTAAAATTCCAATTGACTCCAGCAGCAGCGCTTGGAAATGCTACCTTGTTGCAGCAGGGGCTGAGTGGCAGCCTGTACCACAAGAGGGCAAAAATTAGACTTTCAGGAGAGATACTGCTGCCTGCAAAGACCTAAGGAAATCAAAAGCACTTTGGTCCAACAAGCTTGGACTGAAACACAGCAGTTTGACAAATGCTGGGTGAGGTCCCCCTGTTCTGCTTCACCCAGCATTGAGGCAGAACATCAGCAAGCTGCCAGCTTTCCCTCCTGATCAGGGACACCTCCACTGTACGTACGAGGCCAAGAGGCACCTTTCCTTTGCACATAACAGAATCGCAGAGTGACCTGAGCTGGAAGGGACCCAACAAGGACCATGGAGTCCAACTCCTGTCCCCGCACAGGACACCCCAGCACTCACACCATGTGCCTGAGGGCACTGGCCAAACGCCTCTGGAATATTGTCAGCCTTGGGGCCGTGATGGTTTCCCTGGGAGCTGTTCCCATGCTCCACCACCCTCTGGGGGAAGAACCTTCTCCTCATGTCCCACCTAACCCTGCCCTGACATCTTCCTGCCATTCCCTGGGGTCCTATCCTTGGTCACCAGAGAGAAGAGCTCAGCGCCTGCTCCTCCTCCTCCCCGTGTGAGGAAGCAGCAAACTGCGATGAGGCGCCCCCTCAGTCTGCTCTTCTCCAGGCTGAACAGACCCAGTGACTTCAGCCTCTCCTCATACCATTTCCCCTCCAGACCCTTCACCAGCTTTGTGGCCCCTCTGGACACTCTCCAATAGTTTGTTGTCCTTTTTACACCATGCTGCCCAAAACTGAGCACAATATTCGAGGTGGGGCACAGCATTGCCTACGACTGGCCTGGCCTTCCAGAGAAGAGAATAAATTATTTACAAAGAGAGGTTCCAGGCTCCCTAATCACTCTCCCCATTTCATCTGGATGGTGGTACCACACAGAGAGCGCAGCACTGAGAGCACACCATGCCCTGACGCGCAGCCTCTGCCCACCCCTCCTACGCCGCCTGTACTTGAGGCTCGTTAAAACGCCTGCCACCATGTTCCTGGCTCAATTAAAACAGGAAAAATCCACATGAACCATTTGTTGAGGTAAGTGTTGTGAATGCCCCACAAAATAAACCTAAAGCCAACATAAATTGGCAGGGCTTCATTTTCCCTCATGAATATGCATAACTAATATACAGAATGCTAAGCTTGCCCACTTCCTTTCTGCCTCCTCCGTCTGCCCCTTTTGGAATTAAGCACTTATCTTCTACGTAGTGAAAAGGGCTTCATTATGTGAAGGGCTGCAGAATTTTAATGAATTGCAAAATATAGTTAATTATGGAAAAAAAAGACATCTTCTGCACTTTTTCATGTAAATTAGACAAATTAATTGGTGTTCAGTATTTTTTTAAATGCATGCAGCCCTAGGAGGGAAGGAAAAAAAGCCACTTGACAATTCAGCAATGGAATCGTGACAGAGAAAGGAAAACAGAGAGGGCATTTCTGATACATTGCACTAATCCAGCCTCCAAAGTGAATACTTCCTAATTCCAATCTAGAATCGTGAGAAAGTCATGGAAGCCTGTTCTCACAAACCGAGTTATTATTTTTAACATTTTCACCTATTTGAGCTCCTGAATCTCAAGAATTAATAGCAAGAGCGGGGTCTAAATGACACAGGTAGCGTGCAAGCTTTCCCACAGCACTCTGCCAACGCACCTCCACATCAGCTCCCCTTTAGATAACACCTGCAGCTGCGTGAGCTCGTATCGAAGCTCCATGATGGGAACACAAGTTCAGAGAAGGTGAATTTTTGGTTACAAATGTTTGAGTCCAGAATTTGCAGGATGAAAACCTACCCGTTCTGGTTGAAATCCTATCCACAGAGAAGGCAGTGGCAAACAGCACAGGTTTCAGCAGTGCAGGTTACAAACTCCTAAATGTATTTCACAAGATTTTGAGACCTTCAAAAAAACAATCTAACACAGGTGACCTAAATAAAGCACCTATATCCTGCTTCAGGCTGCCTAAATCAATACTTGTGCGTAGGCTGAGACTTATGTACCTATTTGTTGCAGGTAAGTTAAAGGAGTTCTATTTAAGTGGAGCTTAAAAACAGAGCACTCTCTCAGCTGCAATAAAAGAAACGGCTTATTTCTCAACTTTCTCAAAATATAAGATTAACTCTGGATAGTTTTAGTGAAGGTCACTGTCACAAACCATCATAACAGCAACAATAGTATTTATTAATATTAGTATATAAATCATGCTATGGCATATTAGGACTTGTTTTTATAAACAACTGACATCTGCAGAGAAGCATTTGGGTTGATTTATTTAAGTGTAGCATTGCAGCATTACCACAACCTATTTTTTTTAATCTGCTTGTGTTGGAAAAGTGTCCCATTCTGATCAAGTGAGGTGAGAATCTGCTCACGCGGAGCATGACTTCACGTCCTGAGGATCAGTAAAGCCAATCGCTTGCAGCAGAATCAAACGACTACACAGAAATGGATACCGATGTTTTTTCTCTGACACACCTTGTGTCTAGTCACCACGTTGGTCCTCTATTTCATACATACATTCCATATGCCTTTATTGGCACAGAGATAAAGCTGTTTTCCCCTTTCTCTTAATATTTTTGTATGAGAATTAGTGTGACCAGCAGGAGCAGGGAAGGGATCTTCCCCCTTACTCAGTGCTGGTGATGCTGCACCTCGAATCCTGGGTTCAGTTTTGGGCGCCTCACTACAAGAAGGACATCGAGGGACTGGAGCGCCTGCAGAGAAGGGCGATGAAGCTGGGCAAGGGGCTGGAGACCAGGGGTTATGAGGAGCAGCTGAGGGAAACAGGGTTGTTTAGTTTGAAGAAACCTGCAGGGAGACTTTATCACTCTATAAAACTACCTGCAAGGTTGTGTTGTGTTGGTCTCTTCTCCCAAGTAACAAGTGATAGGACAAGAGGAAAAAGCTTCAAGTTGAGCCAGGGCAGGTTCAGATTAGATATGAGGAAAAGATTTCTTCACTGGAAGCGTTGTGAAGCACTGGCACAGCTGCCCAGGGAGGTGGTGGAGTCTCCATCCCCGGAGGAGTTCGAAAGATGTGTAGATGTGGTGCTTGGGGACATGGTTTAGTGGTGGATTTGGCAGGTTTATGGTTGGACTCAATGATCTTAAAGGTCTCTTCCACCCTAAATGACTCTGTGATTCTGTAATATAACACAACTGATACGGCTTCTGCAAGTTTACAATGGGTTAATACTTAATGATACCAAATGCCTCAGTGAGGATCAGATGCCTTTGTTTGGGTGCACTACAAACTCACAGGAAAGGAGATGTTCAAGCCAAAGGTGTTGACACAGCCAAGGGACAGAGCAGCTCCTTCCTCATAGGGATATGTCAGTGCAGGAACCTAACTCAAAGGGCTCAGAATTCCTCTTCCTTTCTGCCAACCACAGAGGGATCCCACGAACACTAAAAAGGACTGAAATTGGCCTTTAATAGAATTCCCTTATCTCCTCATCAAAGAGATTCCAAGTGAAAACACCTAAAATTTATTACAAATATTAACAAAATGAACTTCATAACATTAATATGAGGTAAAAGCAAGGAAATTTTCTATCTTCTTTTACAGATGGAATAATTGACATTATTTAGATGGATCTTACCATTTAAGTAATATTAAAAATCTAAATTAAAAAGTTATTTGACTCTGAAGGAAGAATGATAAATGCTGACTGCAATTTTATCAAAGTAAGAGTTCAAAGCAATGCAAACCGCAGCTGATCCTCACTGACATGAAGAAAGCATGCCGGAGAGATAGCAGAGCTTGTTTCAGGAACTGATTTATTTGAAACATGAAAGGTTTCTTAAAAAAAAAAAGGGGCTGATGATAATTTTTTAAGATGCAGTCAGTAAGTCACTCAGCAAGTTGGGCAGAAGATAACTTTATTGTGGGTCATCTGCAGGCAACCCAAAAGGCTGAAAGTGCTGAACGCATTAGAAAGCACTAGCAACAGGCTCAAACCGTATTAAATGCTTGTAGGAAAACCTGTCTGCTCCTACAAAACTTTTGTGCCTTGTTAGGAACAGATTAAGCAGGGTTTACCATCATGTTTTTTAAGTAATGGAGGAAACCTGTGTTAATCCCTGCTAATATGTTTCATTTTACCAATCACCATTTAAACTTCCAAAGAAAAATCTCCACGCTAGACGTTTCCGTCACCAATCTCTTCCAACAATCTTAGAGCTGGCTTACATTTAATTTTTTAGATAACAGATCTAGGACCACCAGCCCTTTGAAATCCATGTAGGGATATTTGGATCAGGCAATGAATTAGTGTTCAAGCACTTCAGCGTCTCCTTAAGCAGATGCGACATCCTACTTCTAACCACTGATGAAAATTAAGACTACTCAAGTGCTTTGCTGGAAAGAACGGAATGAAGCACCTTCCTCCTAACCAGGCCAAGAAAACAACAGGGCCAGCGAGCAAGGAGCTTGTTTCAAAAGACAATTTCTTTCTCTCTCTTTCCAATAGAGGCGATACCTAATTAGCTTAGATAGATGTATTCGACATAGACAGGAGAAACCACCCAAGCAAGAATATATAGGTCAAATTCACTTTGCATTTCCTTCTAACAAGATTTGTCTTGGCTTCTTTTATAGGGTACCTAATAAAACACAATCACAACCAAAGCCTGTGAAGGTGTGATGCATGTAAATATAATTAATAAGTTCATGCTTCTACTACTGTTATGTCTAGTTTAAATGTTAAGTAACTCAGGTTCTGCTGTGAATAAGATGAGTGACAACGCTAAATGACACAAGATTATAAAATCTGCTTCAGTAGGTACACCACAGCTGTAACATCTTGGATCCAACACCAATTAATGAGCTCTCCTGTTGAATGTTATATTTGTCTACATCCAAGTAGTACCCAGTTTGCATTATACTGCAACCTAATCTGTCGGCTAAAATACCCTAAATGCTGTATTATCAATTGCAGTGTGTGTGATTTAAAGATGGTATAAAACGTCAGGCTCTGCTTTTCCACCGCTGCAATCAGGAACAGCTTCAGCAGGGACTCCTGTGCGAAGCAGGACCTGCCTGTTAGGGTACAGCTTCACAAAGCTGAGCATCCTCATACTGGATCAATTAATATGAAAGTGGCCTTGATTAAAGGGAGTTAGAGAGAGCACCGATCTCTCTGCTATCCTATAACCTCTGGAGAAGCAAAGGACTGTCAGCTGGAATTAACCTCTGACCCTGGAAGAGCTGTCAGTCGGTCCAAGGTCCCCATCCGAGCATGAGTAAAGGGCCTCATCTGGAGCTCTGATGCACTGGGTGCCCCAGAGGGCTCCAGAGACAACACACCCTGCTCCTCCTCCACAGACCAAACCACTCCCAAAGATGCCAACTGATGTAGTGGTAAGGAAGGATGAACACCTCACTGCAGGCTGACCTCACATTCCTGGGGTAAGTACTGTACTATTCACCGAGGTGAAGTGCTCAGAACACACAAAACATTCTGTAAGTGCATTATTTCCAGTACTGAAGCTAGGTAAGCTCTTCAGGAAAGAGCTGGTTTAGAAAAAGCAAATCAAAAGTACATTTAAAAGAAGAGGCTCCGTATAATACTTCATTTCTATTTGTCTAGACAATGAACGAGACCTTTCTTCCTGCTGCTAACATAAATGATTTTGCCTGATACGCAGACATTGTACAAACCAAACAGCTTTGAATGGCATTTCAAAGATATCATTCATTTATTTCTACTTCCTATCTGCCTAGAACAAAAAAAGAGATCATGATGTCTTTTCTTAAATTCTTCAGTTTAGCGAGTTTCTTGTAACAAGCATTAATTACCACCATCTATATCTATCCTTTACATTACCCATGCTGACATATGCCCTTCAGTTTAAATGTTTTCTAGTATGGACACCACGCAAGAATCACAGTGTGCACTGTTAAATACATACTCTAGGGCTAAACAGCCATGATACAGCATTCTTTCTATCTGTACCATTTTAAAAAAATGTCTTCTGCCTTTAATTGCTGATGAAGTCATCGTTGTTATAAGGAAACTCTGAGATGGTTAAGTATCTTGAACTGGTGATAAATTCACTTAATGTTACGGGGACATTTTTCTCTAAATAAATCTGTATTTCAAACTATGTTTTCTCAAGAAGCAAAAGATGAGATTATGAAATACTAAGGCACAGTAATTAATTACTACCAATCGTCTTCTCCCTCAAACAATCCAGAAGATATCGTAGCGTATTGTAACTTAGGATGCTGCAATTAATTCTCTAATCCCCAGTTTTCAAGGGAAGTAGCTTAGAATTTTACAAGAAGTTCAAAAATTCTGGCAAAGAAAAGGTGATTTCTACAAAACATATGTCCTTCCATCTTCTCAGTCGTGCTCCTCATCTATCACAACGTCCATTGTTGCTTTCTAAATCAGAAATAAAGGCAGCCCCATTTCCAATGAACATATCCTTTAATTCAACTGTATTTCCAACAAATGACTCTCAGTGTGAAAAATGTTGATCCTTAATTCTCTATTTACTCTAAGCTTTTTTTGTTTATAGCTTTTTTGCCCAACTTCGTTTCTTCCAAAGCCTGCAGTTAGATTGAAGTGATGTGTATTCGTTGAGCCTCTAGATAAATTTTGGAAAAAAATCCCATTTTGACTGAGCAGACACACTCAAACTCCTGTGAAATCAGGTTTCACTTTTGTGTGTCTCGTATGTCTTACAAACCTCTGTTGCCTTGTTGCTACACTATTCTGCCCACGAACAGTAAAACACCGTGTCCTCAGCATCCCAGAGGAAGCAAGGAAGTTAATGTCCATCACATTCTTGTTGTGTTCCTTGCTCCCAGGAGACCAGAGGATGCCATCCATTTACAGTCACTGCTAGCGAGGCTGTTACGAACTCAGCCCAATACAAACATGGTAGGGAGATGCTGAATGACTCCATGAAGGAGTCTTGCGAGGAGTCCACAGCCCCTGCTCATGGGTCTGACAGCTGGTGCTCTGTCAGCAGGACATTCTTTGATACCGGAGCACCTCCAGATCTCCTCCTGTGGCAACAGCTGGTCTTTCATGATCACTTGCCATAGGAACACCAAAGGAAGGTACTGTTTATCTGCCTGTTACAGAACAGGAAATATGAAGGATAGCCTTGTCCTGGGAACACCAGGAGCCTGTCTCCAAGATGGAAATTAAACCTGAGTTCTCATTTGTCTTGTATATCCACTGTGAATACTTCTCCGTCTTTGCCACAGAATAACCCTTTGCTTCCTCTTGATGTACCCAGTTCCTGGAGGCTGCCTTCCTCAAGCTGAATACCAAGAAATATGGTTATGACTAAATAAACAGACATTTTTTTTAAGAAAAATGTAAGGATATTGAGTGCCCAGAACAATCTGATCCCACTGCCAGTGAATGGACTGTTACGAGCTCTGTCCCACCAAGCTGCTACAGAGAAGGTTGTAACAATCAAGTTGTAGTAATGAGAAGGCTCACTATGAACCTACTCAGCCTTTCTCAGGGACTGGGAAAGGCCAACTATTTCTGTCTGGATTAGCAAAACTATAATCAGACAGTCTGCTTTATTTATATTTAACTGAATTTACCATTTGACAGCGCGATCTTCAACATGTGAATCTGCTTCAACTGCAGCTTTGTATTTCCTCTTCCTCCCTTTTCGAACAGTTTATACATCTTCTGTACAACACACTTAGAAGTGCCTTATACACCTTAATTGAGGATAGATCTCTGTCCTGAGGAACGGACAGAAGGAAGATGGAGAAAACAGTCCTTGAGCCAGGCCACCCTCACCACTCTCCCACCGAGAGCTATTTCTGTGAGGTGACTTTTCTCCTCTTTGTGAGGCAGGGACAGACACACGGGCTCTTTCCATTCCCACACAGGAACTGGTTCTGGCAGGTACTGCTGTGTGCTAAGGCGAGTGATTGCTTGAGTAATAAAACAATAGCTACCAAAAAATAGAAAAAAAAGGAAGGAACTTGTCTTTTTAATAAAACCACATATTTCTCCAAAGCATTTCCTTTTCCTAGGGTGAACAATGAATATATTCTGTGAAACAGGTTTAATTACGAGGCTTCAAGACCAACCCATCCTGAAAAGACCCCTGTTTCACTAACATATGCCAAACAATCTCAGAAATGTGAAGAAAACTGGAAAAGTTGGAAGGACTGTACACTAAAATATACACACAGATAACACATGCTACCATTGCTCCCTTCATGTTTCCTGCTCCTGGACAACTGCCAGAAACAGAGGTACCGAAAGATCACGGAGAAACTTGTTTGCAGGAGATTCCTAACAGAGAGCTGGAGGTTCAGACACAAAGGAGAGTTCCTACATGCATTCCCCACCTGGGCATGTTCAGCAAACGGAGCTCCTGAAACTCTGGCAGTTCATTCATCAAAACTCAGACCTTTTTTCCCCCACTTGAAAAGGTTTTTTGCTTCTTCATTTCCTTCTTTTATATGGCTAAACTTTTGCTTCCTTTTGTCAGGCAGCTTCTATCCCTGTTTCATCACCTCTTCTCCGACTTGTTACCTTTACCATTAATCTGCAAAACTTGTCAAATGTCACCAACATCCAAAATGTAATTACAGTAGGTTTGAATTTACTTTGTTCTTTTCATCAAATGCGTGGCTCGGACTTTCACGTGAATAAAACCAACTCGTACCTGAAGAAACCTAATCCTAAAACCAAATGCAGCTCAAACTATCAGCATCTGGTTTAGACCTATGACATCTGTGTCCGTAGCAACTATTTTAATACCCAGAGTAATGTTCAGAAAAATGGTACAAGAAGATGAAAGCACAGCTTCTGCAGATTCTGAATCTTTCAAATACACCGTATTATGACGCAACTTGTCATGTACATGTAAGCTCCCAGTGAAACTGCAGTTACAGTGGACGTCTTGAGATCTCATATTAGTTATTTGGGAAGGAGGCACTTTTTGAGTTGTTTTCTGCAACCAGGATTGTCCGTGTGCCCTGATCTTATTCCTAGTTTAGCCCCGCGCGCGAGTGCGCTGTTAGTTACTTCACTGACTTCAAGAATATCTGGCTACTGCCACAGAATCCTACGTTAAGAAGACCTGAGAAAGCAAGCATCAACTTATTCCAAACGAGACAGGGTTTCCCCAGAGCCCATCACAGCTTCCCAGCTCAGGATGCAGATATGCCCCACCACCAAACCCCAACCAGAGCTTCTCTGCCCAACAGCAGAGTTTGCCCTGCTGACTTGGAGCCAGCCTGCAGGGAGGACTGGAGGGTTAGTGATAAGAGTCGTATCTTCGGATAAATTCAGCAGCAGCCTTCCTCACCACAGTCCCTTTCTGTATGGTGAAAAACTCTTTCACAAAAACCCCATGGAAACAATGGGTTTCTATTATCAAACCATTAAGTCAGTGTTCAAGATGATGTCTATCCAAATAACAGGGACGTTAAAACAATCATCTTTCAACAGGTAAAACACTCAGGAATATTTGATTAGACTTTGAAGGCTGCTTCAGACACTTTCACCTTGTCACCTGGACCTTCTTCAAAATTGTTGCAACTCAGGGGAGCAAGAATCTGCCCCAAAAGTTACAGAGCTCCAAGACCTGCTTTTGGGAGCAGCAGTTCACAGCTGTAAGTAGAGCGAGCATCTCAAACATTAATAATTCAGTCATCCAGTTCAAAAAACACAACACGTGACTGACAGCTGCCAAGTGTGTGACATCAGCCCTCAATTATACAATATAATAATTAGGTAAAGCACAAAAACATAAAGGTGACATCAAGACAAGAGGTCCTCCTGAGCTGTTCATTTATATTTTCTGGAAGTGCTAGGAATTTGCAGTTCTCAGTACAGCAAGGCCTTTCTGAAATGACATGAACTCTCAGTAAGTTGGTCATTAACCACACAACCAGCCCAAGATCACACATTCGGCTGCTCCACACGAGGACTCAAATTCTGCTCTGAAAAATACAGAGAACCTTTTTTTCTTCCTTTCAATTAAGTGAAGGTCTTAAGACTTCTTACTCATTGCTGTTTGTTATGCAGATAAAATAGTCAACGCATAAACCTTCTACGTTTCAGGCTGAAGATCAGTTGTCCCGTAGGAGAGCCAGCAGAAAGCACAGGCACAGAGAGTTCACTTCCTTGTAATTCTGACAGTCAGGAGTCTAACTGTTCTCGCTGTCTAGCCTGGAATATAGGAAAGTTTATCCAGAGTTTTATTCAACAAAGTGCTGAGTACAAAAGGGAAAGCAAAACTGACACATCAAGGCACAAATGGAACGAGACATTCTGTGGGAAGCAGAATTTACCCTGAGTACCTTCGGCATTGTGTTTTGTGGCTGGATTATCTCACACGTAATGAGGCATGAGGTCTGACTGAAGCTTTTCTTGCAGCTGGGCCACTCAGAGTCCTCTTTCTCATTCTTTCCCTTTAATGTGGATTCTGTGGGACAGAAGCACGCAGCCCACCCTGCAGCCTTTGTGGCAGTGGGGCACTGAACTGGGTCTCACTCACCAAACACCTCACAGTATCACAGTATCACAGTATCATAAGGCTGGAAAATACCTTTGAGATCATCCAGTCCAACCAATGACCCAACACCTACACCTACTCCTCCTCATCAACTACACCATGGCACTAAGAGCCTCATCCAATCTCTCCTTAAACACCTCCTATTCTGCTTAAATTCCTAAAGCCTTGGGTTTTTTTGACATCTAACTACCGGTGATCCGACTGACAGGTTCAAAAGTTACCAGGAGGATGATCTGAGCTATCTACTGACCTGTTCACTCATCAATTCGTGAGCAATTTCTGAGCCACCTCATACCTGAACGCCAGCCCCAGGGAACTGACAAACAGCAACTGCTGCTGTTCTCAGGCTTTGGTGAGTACTTACAAAACCTGACAACAAAGAAAGAGGAGTTCTCTGACCCTCTGCTTCAGTTTTGGCATCTGCTGCAAAGATTTCTCAGGCCTATGCCCTAGATTCTAGAAGAAATGCTCAAGCTTTTGATCCATGAATATGCTGGAGTAGCATTTTCACCAGTGAACTTTCCCTGTTATTCCTGCTGCAACTATTTCCCTTCATTCTAGCTTTTTCAATTGTTATTGAAAAAACATAAAGAATTGGCAGCTCTACATGAAAAAGATTGTCCAACAGCAATAGCAAGTCCACATTTTCTGCAACGGTGAGAGGAAAAAATTCAAATCAACCCCACCACCCTACTGTTTAGCTTGAAAGCCATTTATTTGCCAAAAGATAGAACCTTACAGTCTGAGGAGACATGGGAGGGAACCTTCATCTTCAGAGATGCCCTTTTTTAAAAATACCCCACAAAATTAGCCACACAATTCACACTTTTGGAGAGGCTCTAGCTCAAGGGATGCTGTGTAGAGCATAATTTAAATAGTACAATCTTACTGCATAATGAATATTGCATATGGCATGCCAACAGAGAACAGCAAGGAACTAATGGGTAGCTCTCTGCACTTTTTAAAATAAAAGAATCCAGAACAATAAATGTGTCTAAGAACTCCCAAGAGGCCTGAAAGCGCTAGATCCCAAAGACAGAAAATACTTTTCAGATCTGCACCCTTGTAAATGTCAGCTTTTGCAAGAGTAAAGTTTAAGCCACAAAATTGTTTAGAAACTTGGCACCCCAGAGCACAGAACCATGCAAACGCCCGCTTGCAAACTAAAAATAACCACTACCTTTTCTTAAAATGCCATGAGGCCGGTTGTGCTGGGTCTTGCAGAGCACTTGTGGTGGGTATATTAATTCAGACAGTATTTACAAAGAAAAACCCAGCCCTCAGCCTCCTCTCAGGAAGAGATGGGGAAGTTGCTCCTTGCTAATCTTCGCTCAAAGGGCAGCTTTGAGCCAAGACCTTCTGTCTGCCACTGCCAGGTACAATAGTCTGTCCTAGAGATCTAGGTTCTTTTAAACTTGGTAAACTAAATTTGGGAAGTCGTGCTTTAACCCAAAAGCCTGGATGGACAGTTTTGTCCCCTGCCTCAGTCAAGAGCTACAATAACCCTCAGCAGGAGCCTGACCACAAACAAACCTGAGCAGCTCCAGCAGAGGCTGCCAAGACGTTTGTCTCGGATTGGAGCAGTGCTCCAGAAAGTCGCATCCAGCCCAAACTGGTTTTGATGATGTCTTGCCTAGAATTTGAAAGAAAAGGTATTGCAAACTACATGTGGAGATGAGCGCAGGGCAAGGCAGAAGGGATAAAACACCTTCTCAGGATCAAGAACCAAACGGAGTGCAGCAGGCCTGGAGGATTCATGATGGGAGACACTGCTGGCCAGAGTGAATCTTCTGGGTGGGAACTATGCATATTAGATAACAGAAAGACATATTTTGTGGGTGACCATTGACTTGTCTTCTTTCAGAGACAGAGAAAGAAAAAGTATCACACCAATATGAGAGTCATGGGTAGCTACACCTATTGACAAAGTCCTCAGTGGCACATGAGTATCTCATTAATAAACTGCCTTTTGGTTCTGCTGTCTTCAACTTGTAATGCTCAAAATTATCCGCATACTCACATACGCACATACAGATGTGCCAACCCAGTAGATTACAGCTGACAGCTTTCTGAAAGCTACCAAATTCCAAATAAGATGGAATTCTGTTTGAGTTGTTGTACATATTTGATTCCTGTCACATCTGAAGCTTTGTACAGAGCCACATTAATGAACAACATGCTAAAATAAAAGGCTGAACTGCCACCAAGCACTGTCAACTTGCAGGTGCTAAAGAATACTTTGGGGTGAGGGAAGGGCTGGGAGGAACAAACCAAACAAAACTCTTTCTCAGTGTCATGTCTCCAGGGCTGATGTTACTATATATATTCTGGATGAGGGGATTGAGTGCTTCATCAGCAAGTTCGCAGATGACACCAAGCTGGGAGGAAGTGTCGATCTGCTGGAGGGTAGGAGGGCCCTACAGAGGGACCTTGACAGGCTGGAGAAATGGGCTGAGTCCAACAGCATGAGGTTTAATAAGTCCAAGTGCCGGGTTCTACACTTTGGACACAACAACCCCATGCAGAGCTACAGGCTGGGGACAGAGTGGCTGGAGAGCAATCAGGCAGAAAGGGACTTGGGAGTGCTGGTGGACAGGAAACTCAACATGAGCCAGCAGTGTGCCCAAGAGGCCAAGACGGCCAATGCTGTCTTGGCCTGCATCAGGAATAGTGTGGCCAGCAGGACTAGGGAGGTCATCATTCCCTTATACTCGGCACTGGTCAGGCTGCACCTCGAGTGCTGTGTCCAGTTCTGGGCCCTCAGTTTGAAAAAGATGTTGAGATGCTGGAGTGCGTCCAGAGGAGAGCGACGAGGATGGGGAAGGGGCTGGAGCACAAGCCCTGTGAGGAGCGATTGAGGGAGCTGGGGTTGTTCAGCCTGGAGAAGAGGAGGCTCAGGGGAGACCTTATTGCTCTCTACAACTGCCTGAAAGGAGGTTGTAGTCAGGCAGGGGTTGGTCTCTTCTCTCAGGTGACCGGCGACAGAACAAGAGGACACGGTCTCAAGCTTCGCCAGGGGAGGTTTAGGCTTGACATTAGGAAGATGTTCTTTACTGAGAGGGTGATTGGCCATTGGAATGCGCTGCCCGGGGAGGTGGTGGAGTCACCGTCCCTGGAGGTGTTTAAGGAGAGATTGGATGAGGCACTTAGTGTCATGGTGTAGTTGACAGGTAGGAGTAGGTGTAGGTGTTGTGTCATAGGTTGGACTCGATGATCTCAAAGTTCTTTTCCAACCTCATGATATTGTGATACTGTGATATTTTCTGTTCAGTTCTGGACTGTAAAATGAAAATATGGTGTGCTTGAATTGTCAGGACTGCGTGTCCTTTAAGAAGTCAATGCCATTTTCCCATTCAGGAGCCTCACTAACACTGCTTTCCCCGCAGCCCTTAACTGCAGCAGTATTTCCGTCGTGTACTGTAGCTGTGACTGCCAAGGGTTTAATCCATCCAAGGCAGAATCCAGGGACTAAGTGTGAATTTGCTAAATCTCCCTTTTGCTGCTCTGCCCCCTAGGTTCCAACTCGATTAAACCTGTATTATCAGCTGCTGTGAATGGCTGACACAACGGAACCAGCAGAATGCTGAAACACAGCTCTGGGGGCAATGCTGAGATTGACCTGAATCCTGGGGTTGCAGTGAAGCACCACGCTCCCAGACTGCATCCTCGATAAATTAGACTTCCATCCCACTTGAATCTTCCAAGGAGAAGCATGTCCACACGCTCACCCACAACCACGCAAGCATATGGCTGGCTTCACACACGCAGGGCTCATGCTCTACCCTTCTCCTGACACGCAGTGACCTCTGGCAATTCTACATGTTTCATTTACAGCAGGAACTGGGAAGAAGGAAGAGACAGGAGAAAAAAACCCAACAGTTAGGAGAGTTAAAAAGCAGACTGAATATCATGGTGTCTTCTCTCATCTTCTACAGTCTGTCCATAGCCATTTTTACCTCCACACCTAGATCATGCTGGGGACACTCTGGGACCCAATGAATAATGTTAATAGATAACAGACCCAACTTGCTCATTTTAGACACTTGCCCATCTCCCATAGTAACAGGTTGCTAAAATCTTCCCTAGGATTCAAACCTTCCCAATTATTCTCCACAGATCAGAATTTCCTTGGATTTGAGGCTCCAGCCTCTTGTGCTTTTTCTTTCTGTGTACGAGCCAGAAGGAAATAATACATCTCGATCATAGGCTCTCTCTGAAATTGCTACAAGCCTAACAGCAGGTTGCACGGCAATTGCACACAGCTTAACTCCTGCTCACTTGTTTAACTCCAGCTTGACAGGTCACACTGAACTATTTTAGCCAAACCTAGATTACAGTCATTCGAGCTTTCCCCTGCCTAAACTGATAAAAATGCATACACACACACACAAAAATGTGCTGGTTTAATCAAAACAGTGCAATACCAGAGTTACAGCTAAAATTCTACGTAGGCAGCTCCTCAGAACAGAATGCCCTGCATCCTTTGCCCTCGTTTATGTGCTCAGTGCATCACTCTCAGGCACTTCTTCCGTGAATCTCTTCTCAGGAATCAGATGGCCATATGTGCTAACGTGTCAGTGTAGCCCCAAAATTTCTTAAACAGGAGTAATGGGCAAGGAGAGAAGCTTCCTGCACAGATAAAAATGGCTATGGAAATGTGGTTCACCACTTGGAAAAGTAGCTGGAAGAGCAGGCTGATATGCAGACAGGACAACTTTGACTTCCTTAAAGAATAAAGCCAAGCATTTCCCAGCGTTTACTGGAATTGATATATTGCACAGGGATACTTTCTGCCTCATTATTAATTACTTGCTATCTGACAGCATGCCTTAACCTGCTGCTATGAGGCCAGGCTGGGAGAGTTGGGGTTGTTCAGCCTGGAGAAGAGAAGGCTCTGGGGCGGAACTCACAGCAGCCTTCAGTACTGAAAGGGGATCCAGGAAAGCTGGGGAGGGACTTTTTAAAAAGACTTGTAGTGATGGGATGAGATGGAACGGCTTTAAACTGGAGGGGGAAGGTTTACATCAGACAGAAATTCTTCACAATGAGGGTGGGGAGGCCCTGGCCCAGGTTGCCCAGGGAAGCTGTGGCTGCTCCATCCCTGGAGGTGTTCAAGGCCAGGTTGGATGGGGCTTGGAGCCCCCTGATCCAGTGGGAGGTGTCCCTGCCCATGGCAGGGGGTGGGACTGGATGGGCTTTGAGGTCCCTTCCAACACAAACCATTCAATGATTCTATGGAAGATAAGACTGTTTCTTACTGTCCTTGGCCCTACCAGTCACAGGTTTTACGTCACATCTTTAGCTTTTCTTCCTGACTTCTACATGGCATAATTTCTGCTGTGTACTGTTTAGTATTTTTCTTTTCCTACTTTTGAAACTGTAAAATGCTTTTCCTTTGCTGCTGAATGGAGATGTTTTATTACCAGCTAAAGCACTCATGACTTTCTGGCTTTTACCATTACACTAAAGCGAAACTTCTTATTTCAAAAAGCAATTATTCAGGTTTTGAAAATAAATCAAATACATTTAGTTTTGTTTGACTCTCTCAGAAGTAAGGAGCAATTTATTATGTTTTGTCTGGATTAATGGTTACTATATAGTATTATTGACTCAAAAATATTTTACATGTCTGGTAACTGGTGTGCAATTTTAGTTTGCCAACTACTTGGAAGTGATCAGCAAAGCTAGATGAAAAAAAATCTAGAAAAGTATTAACCAATAACTGAAATAATCTTTCTAATAAGAAAGTGTAATATTGTTTCATATGGTTCATAAACACCCTAAATGAAGTCCAAATTGAACTTTAATACTTGAAGTGATTCATTTTAAACACCTCTGTTAAAACTTCTGTATCGTGCTCCATGACTCAAAATTACCTTTGAGACAAGGACTTCATGCAACAAAGCTCTTTCATATTAAACTTTTATCCGAGTGACTGGCACAAACGGTCAGCTTCATCAAGTGGTTCAAAGCCCCTGCAGCTCGCCGCGTCCCATGGCCCTCTCCCCTCTCTTTATGGCTTCATCCAGCCCCAATTATACAGCCTAAGAAAGACAAATCTCAAGCTTTCCACTTACCCTTCTGAAATCCATTTTATATTATTAGATCCTCTCATTTCAAATGCCACATCAAATATGGTTCAGCGTCATTTTACTGCAGTGAAGCACAAGTCATATTTCATTATATTACCCAACGACTACATTGTTAGCCTGCCCGTTCACTCCCATGAAGATGTCATTTTGAAAAACTCTGCTGTGAGAGCCTCCTCTTATAGATGCTGAAAGTAGCAAACAAGATGCAGAGCCCTGAAATGACACTGAGCGCTTTTTGGTTCTGTTTGCAATGCTGATGCATATCGCAACATATGGCAGCATTCAAAACTCTACGTGCTTCTTATCAGCAGGCTACGTTCTAGTTATTTACTTCTGGCTACCAAAAGCTGTGTTCAAACTTAACTATCACTTGAATCTATTTGAATTAGTTATTAGATACACTTTTGTAACAGCGGAAAAGTCCTTGTCATGTAGAAAAAGTATCTTCCATATCAGAATTATTAATAAATTAGAGGTAGGAATCTTATTTTCCAAATGTGGAAACAACAAAATGTTGCTCTTTTTTTTCAGTTACACATGTCAAAAGCATGTAGAATTCTACATAAATTCATCTTCAGATGTGACCGAGGACGCTTTGTGGTGGCCTCTATCCTGTTATCCCTGTTTCTTTTGGGGACTGTGCGATGCGGTGTGCGTGCGGCCACGTGCCCACAGTGCAGGAACAGCTCTGCAGGAGCTCGCTTGGCACCAGAGCATCGGAAAGCACACACTTCTTCACACACCTCCACAACAGCTGGTGTCCTGTGTGTTTGAATACCTTACTGACCAAAGGATTCTGGTAAGGAGGAACCTGGGAGGATAAATGATAGCGGACGGGCAAAGGTTAATGTCAGCCTTGCCACAAGACCCTTCCTAGATTCCCTTTATTATGAAGGGAGAAGGATGGTCTGGAATAGGAGCCTCAATGTTAAGATTTTGACTTATTCCCTCAAAGGAGTCTTATTCTCCAGCAATTATGCAAAGGGTTTAACCTCAAAAGTCTTGCACCTGTATCTATTTTACTTTGGAGCATGGCCTTCACTCAAATATACGTAGAATTACACATACTGTGAATAGTCAGTGGAGTTATTTACATCTTTACAATTACAGGCATATCACATTGCATATATTACATTGCATAAATCTGGATTCTGGGCTTGAACACGGTTATACACGCTGGGTCTTGTTTGCTTCACTAGACCAATGTGAATACTCCCTTACGCTCCACGCAATCATTTCTGTGAGCTCTCAATGGCCGTACAAGGCAGAGAACCCAGTTTCTGTCTTGCCGTGAGGCAGGTACCTTCTGCAATTTTAGTGCTTGCTAAGTACTAGCAATTCTCAAATCTTTTGGGTGGGGGGAAGCACTTAACGTGAGATTCATGTGATAACAGACCCTCCGTGGGAAAGTCTTTCCTGCACAGTGAAGAGTGATGTCTCTGCATAGCTCAAAAGCGAGGCTGAGTGAACAGTGATGAAAGCGCATGATTTCTACCTGTGACGTGGCACTGTCTTATTCACTGCCTCGCATTTTTCACTTTGCTATTAGTTTTAAGGCAATACTAAGGCTACCATTTCTGGCAGGAATCCGTGGTCTCCTCAGTGACTGTTCTGCATCATGACAAGATCATCCACGACATCTGGGACTGGGAATACTCAGCCCCAAGCAGATCCACTCCCACCTAACTGCGCTGAGGCATGGGCTTATTTCAGATGCGTGAAAAAGACAAGTAAAATATTATCTCATTTAAAACGCATGCACTCCTAGGACGCAGAATAGACTCGGGTGTCACTGAACAGTGCATAGTAAATAAATCGCATCTGCAATGCAAGAAACTTCAGCTAGCCAGAGCCTGAGGTATTTAGGGACACGGAAACCGAGGGCCTGGATGTTCTCAGAACCACAGAGCTCGAATCTCTAAGTGGCATTTTCAGCCATGAAATCACTGTTGAAGGTAGAAAAAGTCCCACCCGTGCTCAAGAGTAGGCTATGTTTGCAAATGCACGGGAGTCATGGCATACAGACTCTTACATGCACCTCACTGCTCCTCGAACAAACAGCACTGAGCCAAAGGCTCCCCGCTACAACGTGTGAAGCTTTTCTCAGCATCGTGTGCACAGTAGGAACTTCTCTTCCAGCCAGTGTTTGCAAATTCTGAGCTCTGTAAATGAACAGGCTGCTGCGTAACCAGTACTCCCCATTTGTTCATGTCAGCCTCACTGGTGGTAAACCAGGCAGGGTGGACTCACAACAGGAATCTGCTTTGTGCAAGATACGGAGACTTTGGTTGTCATTTCCTTTGGATGTTTTCCTATAGGAAGTAGGAACTTTCAGGTTACCCACTATCAAGTTATTATATAGCCAATCTTCCTTTATCCACTGGAACATATTTTGGTGTACAAAGGTATAAAGTGCCTATTCCGTGCCCAAGAACTGTTGTCTATGAATTCAAGCTGGACCTTGGGAATATTATAAACAGGAAAAGTGAGGCATTTAAGACTAGTGCACTTATTTTCACAGATATAAGCAAGCAAACAAACAAAGAGCGGAGGGGAACCAGAGAAGAGATGGAAACTTCCTCACTGAAAATATGCAAGACTAGGTTAACCAGGGGCTTGTAAAACCAAAACAAAGGCCCTGCTTTGAACAGAAAGTGGAGGGAGACAGTCTCCAGATCATCCCTTCCAACCTCAGATTGTCTATTACTCTCTAGTGACTTTTCTATTCTGGCAAATGCTGGCAGAAGATGATAGAAGAAGAATCAGAATTAAAATATATGCCTCTAAAAATAGTCTTATTGTTAACGTATTTTTAAAAAATCCTTAATTCCCATTGACTATTTCTCAGGACAGCCGTTAATTTAAGTATTCTGTGGGGTGCTCTGCATTTCAACATTTACGCACCACGTAGCCAGGGCTTACCGTATTGATTTGGACTTAAGACTTTTAAAGAAGACTGAGGAAGGTCACTCAACTCAAGTGTGTCTGTGTTTACAGTTAAGACAGAGATGCACAGAATTTCCCTATTATTATTTCGTACCCCTGTTAAACCTCCTGGGCGATGCAAGCTATCGGGTATCATAGCGATAAAAGGTCACCTCTCAAGGTATCATGCTGGAAGAGGCTTGGTGGGGACAGCCTGGTTAATATTCTATCTCAGACAAACAAGCCAACTCTCCAGACAGCAGCTGAACACTAACAGAAAACCCTGGGGCTGTGCGGACGCCAGCCTCCTGCCCTGTCCACATCCCAGCTGGGGTTCCCGAACAGCTGCCTTGACTGCCCCCCTTTGGGGCAGATGGGGCTTCTCAGCTGCTCGAGCTCTTGGGCTCTGCAGGGTCAGGAATACCTGCTACTTCAGGAAGCCATACTTTTCTTTTGTGAGCGGCAGGGTCCCCAGCCTCAGCTCTTGGCTTCTCCTAGGGCACTGCAGCTGTGAGAAAGAGCTCGCCCAGAGCCACTAAAAGAGAGCTCCCTCAAGCACCAAGTCCTCATCTGCGAGGCAGGGCAGCTGCCTGCTCTGAGCACTGCCCAAAGCTCAGACCTGCGCCGTCTCCTTCAGGTGCTGCACATCCACAAGCAACTTCTGCTCCTCTTCGGGCCCGTATGCATAGGTCAAGTGATGAAACAACACGTCTGAGAGGCATCTCTGTTTGAAAGTGAATTTTAACCCTCCTTACGGAAGCCCTTGTGTGACTCTCTAATGCTCAGCCCATCTCCTGTGGCTTTGGTGTGGAGCCTGGTTTCTTACCGTGCGATGGTACATTTAACCTCTTAGTGACATAACATTGTCATATTTTTACCATCCCTAAGAAACCAGACAGAACAATGTTTATGGAAAACTACACCACAGCCTCCTATAAAAGAAGAAATTCCTCTCCATTCCTTGCTATGGTTCCCTCCCAAGCCTATGTGTTGGCCTCATACCTGCACAAGAGCGAGGGTTAAACTGCATCACCTGTCTGGAGAACAATGAAATCCGCTAAAGAGCTTTGACCGTGCCTTTAAACACTACATCTAACTTAATTATTTTAAAATGCACTTAAACTAAGCTGCTTTTCTGAAACAAAACATTTCAACATGGGTAAGAAAGGCCAGTAAAAAAGTAAGAAAGTTAAAGATTAGCTAACGCTCGTAAAAGTAACAGACAGTGAAAATTAGAGTGCAGCAGGGCTTGTAAAATTTCCACTAAACCTCTTCTTATTAGCTGAACTTCTGGACTTTGAAAATCTCCAAGTCTTAACACAAAAGTCAGAAGATACAAATAAAGTAACAAACAGTTTGAAATTAAAGCGATTTATGTCCTTACTAGACAGTTCCCTTGCAGGTAATATTAGCAAGCAGGCAGGTAAGACCCCGCCTTTTGTATCTGATGGGAAGATTATCATGGGAATTCTGATGAGACATGAGTGCACAGTATCAAGTTTTTGCAATGAAGAAAAAGGATGTCAGCCACACAGAATTAATGCCATTAATGGAGAAGTGTTTCCCTGGCGAAGTGGGAATATCACGGTATCACAGTATCACAAGGTTGGAAAAGACCTCTGAGATAATCAAGTCCAACCTATGACCCAACACCTACACCTACGCCTACTCCTACTTGTCAACTACAAGCTACACTTGAAAGCTGGAAGAAGGGAGGGATGTCTCAGTGTCAGGATGGAAGAAGCCATCGTCGATCACTTGGCTCCTGGGTCATGTAGGAAGCCCCCAGGAGCGGCATCGGGCCACCACGGTGGGCAGCCATATGAGCCATTCAGGAAGGGAACTCTCAGAGGGACCCCTGATCTGGGGCTTCTGCAGTCCAGGTCTGATCCATCAGCTTCTGCTACAACGCAACTCAAATTACTGCTGGAAACAAGTTGTTTGTTTTAATTGGGAAGTGGCAGTATATTTTAGTAGCATTAATCCACTTTTTTATCACCAGCAGTACTGATCAAATTCAGCTTTACAGACTAAGTTTGGGTCTTAGATAGTCTTTAGTTTTATTACCTTACCCTGCTTTTTCTACCTGTTTCTTCCCTTTGGTAGTGGAACAGAAAGAGATGAAAAAGACCCTGTTGGCCAGTGATTAATCAATTGTTTGAAGACCTTTCCCTACCCTAAAGAAAACAATGATCAGCCCATAAATCTCTGCTTTTCTTTCCTATTATGCTAAGCTTATCACCTCCAAAAATAAGCATGTTCTCATACCTCAGGAATGAGATTAAAAGTAAATACCATAATCACGCTTACGATAATAACTTAAAACAATGTAACTTAAAACTGATCATAAAAAGCTGATGGGCTAATAAAACAGAATAATTATTTACATAAAAGAGAATTTATAATTTCAGTATGACAACTTTAATTAATTCAAGGAGAATTGCTGACTTGATATCTTTAAAAAAATCAATTAACTTTAAAACAAATAGGCTAACACAGCAGTCAGATCTGTGCTTCCTTCCCTCTTGCGAAAACCCACAAAGGGGCGTTTCTGGTCAAGAACAATAACGACTGTTAACGGTAACAACGGTACACCTTTTGGTTAGCACCTTATACCACAAAGACAACAGTTAGGAGAGTGATGCATTTCCCTTGGCTTGGCAAGAAACCACAGGATTTCTATTAATGGTGGAAAAGCTTCCTTTCTGTTGCCTCCAGGCTCTGGGCAGCAATCCCAAGCCCCCAAGGCTGACAAGCTCTTCCTAGATGCTCCTAGATGCCTTGCGCTCCCACCCCTGCCTTGCTGTCCTGCCTGGCCTTTCCACACCAGCCCTCGTACTCCAATGCCCAGCCCTGTGCTCCCACACCACATCCCACTGGTCAGGCCAAAGCAGATGCCTCTGGGACAGCATCCTCGCAACCATGGCACCAGAGGATCCAAAACACTTGTCAGCTCATCCCTGAAAATGAATATCAGCTCAGGTTTCGCTGATCAGCTGCAGCTAGACGTGGGCACTGAGGACAAAGGACAGATCCTGGGTTTTTAAAAGTCATAGAAGCACAGAATGCGTTGGGTTGGAAGGGACCTCAAAGCCCATCCAGTTCCACCCCCTGCCACGGGCAGGGACACCTCCCACTGGATCAGGGGGCTCCAAGCCCCATCCAACCTGGCCTTGAACACCTCCAGGGATGGGGCAGCCACCACTTCCCTGGGCAACCTGGGCCAGGGCCTCCCCACCCTCATTGTGAAGAATTTCTTCCTAATGTCTGATCTAAATCTTCCCCCTTCCAATTTAAAGCCGTTCCCCCTCATCCTGTCACTCCAGGTCCTTGTGCAAAGCCCCTCCCCAGCTTTCCTGGAGCCCCTTTCAGTACTGGGAGCTGCTCTAAGGTCTCCCCAGAGCCTCCCTTCCCAGAGAAGGGAATTCTCCAGGCTGAACAACCCCAACTCTCCCACCCTGTCCTCATAGCAGAGGTGCTCCAGCCCTCGGATCCTCTTTGTGGCCTCCTCTGGACCCGTTCCAACAGTTCCATATCCTTCTTATGTTGGGGATTCCAGAACTGCACACGGGGCTCCAGGTGGGCTCTCACGAGAGTGGAGCAGAGGGGCAGAATCCCCCCCCTTGACCAAACAGGAGTCTTCTTTTCAAACCACGTTTTTCTGTATGTGAAATGTTTTGGCTCAGTAACAGATCGAAACAGTAGCTCTCCCTTCCCTCTCCTCCACTTGGCTCAAGTCACTACTGTGACTCAATAAGTGATTTTGATTTATTAAGACTAGTTTCCCAGAATGAGTAAAACATATACAATGGCCCATCTGGGCAAATAATTTCTGAAAATGCTTGCAAGACAAATAGCACAGCACACTCTAAGACACAACACATGAATAATAAACATGCATTTTAGCATTATATATTTGCGAGCATATAACAAGATACGCTGGATTTACGTTGGGATTCAGATCTGTCTTATTTTAAAATGCTACATTTTGGGTTAGCTGAGCCAGTATTTCACATGCTTTCTGTTTCTGATGAAATCTTGATGCTGGTTTTAATACTAAAAGTCATTTCTCACTTCTAATTAAAATTATTTAATTATATCTCAGGTCGCTATATTTAACAAAGTCAGACAAACAACCAGCAGTCCTCAGGCCAGCAAAGTATGCTGATTTCAGCCAGGGATGATATATACCTCAATTAGCAATAAATTACACTGTTAACATGTGCTCTCCATAAAACAATGCTCCAGTGACATTTTTCAGTGGGACTGGACTAGAAAGAGCTTTCTTGTTCTGATTCATGGACGAACTTCTGGTTTTGACAGGAGTTTTAATGCCACAGCGGTACCAAGGTTAAGAGCTTCCAAACTCCTAGTCTTTTTAAAACACAAGGGCATCCGACAGAACAAAACCACTGCTCGCAGCCCAGAGATCGGAGCTACCCAGCCTTAAGTGAGGAAATCCCACAACTCCAGATGAATTGCCGAATGACTGAATTATTACAGGCTGGCCTGCTTTTCTATCTACCCAGTTTGCATATATTTCTCGTGAATTTTACTCCTTCTAACGGAAGCCCCAACAGACAAATGCTCCAAAGCACTCAGCAACTACATCCTGTTTAATCACATGAGAACCACGGCCTGTACTGTGAGAAATCCTTCCTAGCAAAGTAGCCCAATTTCTATGTAGTCTGTTCTATCCTCCCGTATCCTGGTGCACTACTGTGTGAGGCATTGCTTTGCAGAGAGGCCTCTCGCTTGAGTTTATTTTTCTCAGTAACAAAACAATCCCCCAATAAGACTGTGGACGCATTTCCGCAACTTCGATTGAAATGTCAACGTGAAAATATGTTACAAATCCATAAAGCTACGGACCCAGAGATCACAGAGTCATAGAATGGGTTGGGTTGGAAGGGACCTTAATGATGATCCAGTTCCAACCCCCTGCCATGGGCAGGGACACCTCCCACTGGATCAGGGGGCTCCAAGCCCCATCCAACCTGGCCTTGAACACCTTGAGGGATGGGGGAGCCACCACTACTCTGGACAGCCCGAGCCAGTCCCTCACCACCCTCATTGTGAAGAATTTCTTCCTAATGTCTGATCTAAATCTTCCCTCTTCCAGTTTAAAGCCCTCATCCTGTCACTCCAGGCCCTTGTGAAGAGTCTCTCCCCAGCTTTCCTGGAGCCCCTTCAGGTACTGGGAGGTGCTCCAAGGTCTCCCCGGAGCCTTCTCTTCTCCAGGCGGAACAACCCCAGCTCTCCCAACCTGTCCTCACAGCAGAGGGGCTCCAGCCCTCGGATCATCTTTGTGGCCTCCTCTGGACCTGTTCCACATGTTTCATATCCTAGATGAGCTCCCGGTATTCATCAGCTACAGAGGCACAGACTTTGCTGTGCTGGGGTCTCCTGACCCAAACCAGACACAGCCAAGCATCCCAGAAAACTGCTGTGAAGTGTTATCATTTGAGACAAAATATAAAACTAATGCAGTTTCTTCACAGAAAGTGAGCAAACAGAAAAAGGAAAACGATAGGACGACTGATTGTGCTGTCTGTAGTTACAAATTTAGATGTACTTGAAGGATTAAGGGTGTCAGATCCAATGAAATCCAGTCCAGTATGATTCACTTTATATTTTCCAGTGAAAATGGTATTTATGCTCCTGTCCTTTCACTGGTCATTTGGGAGTGGAAAGATCTCTTTTATGTTCCTGACTCTGCTGCTGACCTGCTGTCACCTTAGTCAAATCACTTCATTGCTGTGTGTCTCTCTTGTCTCCAAAGCTTTGCCTGTAGGAAGGTCTAGGTGGTGGTGGTGGACTTAGATGGTGGAGTCCCCATCCCTGGAAGTGTTTAAAAAATGGGTAGACGAGTTTCTTAGGGGACAGGGTTCAGTAGGCAGACAGGTATGATTGGACTCGATGATCTTGGAGGTCTCTTCCAACCTGATGGTTCTGTGATTCCATGATTCTATTCTTTTCCCCACTACATGGTTATGCTAGGCTTTATGAAGTACTGCTGTGATCTCTTGATAGCATCTGCTTGTTGCAGAATTGATGCCTTGCTGCTATTAGGACTGGCAATAAAACTTACGATGGAGCATTACCTAAAAGCCCCTGCTTCCAAACTAGAACAATGTCATTCAGCTGCACAGAAGCCTGTTGATTGCTCTGGTTGCTCCTTGTAGTTTCAAAGTTAATGATTCAGAAGGCTCTGATATAAATTTCTTGAGATATCTTTGCTGTCATTATTGCATCATTGTGAAATTAATAAAAAATTATGTGGATAAAAACATTTCATTCTCCCTTAAGATCTTAAAATTTTAGTAAATGGAATAGTAGTTTTAGGAATTGGTGGTGGTGGTGGGTTTAATGTAGGATGGAATCAGGGAACAGTTTGGGTTGGAAGGGACCTCAAAGCCCATCCAGTCCCACCCCCTGCCATGGGCAGGGACACCTCCCACTGGATCAGGGGGCTCCAAGCCCCATCCAGCCTGGCCTTCAACACCTCCAGGGATGGAGCAGCCACAGCTTCCCTGGGCAACCTGGGCCAGGGCCTCCTCACCCTCATCGTGAAAAATTTCTTTCTTATATCTAATCTAAATCTCCTCTCTTTCAGCTCAAAACCATTACCCCTTGTGCTATCACTACACACCCCTGTAAAAAGTGCCTCTCCAAGTATCTGATAGACCCCCTTTCAGTACTGGGAGACTGCTATAAGGTCTCTGTAGAGCCTTCTCCAGGCTAAACAAACCCAACTCTTTCAACCTGTCTGTCTTCAGAGGAGAGGTGCTCCAGCCCACTGATCATTTTTGTGACCCTCCTCTGGACCAACCTGAAGAGGTCCATGTCCTTCATATGTTGAGGCTCCAGAGTTGGATGCAGTACTCCAGGTGGGGTCTTAGAAGAGCAGAGTTAAGAGGAGCATCACCTCACTCAGCATTCTGGCCACGCTTCTTTGCATGCAGCCCGGGATACGGTTGGCTTGCTGGGCTGCAAGTGCGCTTTCCCTTGTAATGTCGGGCTTCTCGTCAAACCACACATCTCAAGTCCTTCTCTGGGCTTCTCTCAATCAGGTATTTCTTGCTTTAACCACAGATACGATGAAATCTGTTGTCTACAGACTTTTTATACAGTGTACATTATATATGTGTATATATATTTCCTAAGAAATAGAAAACCACCCAGAAGATCACACAGCAAAACCTTTTCCTCAGTCTTTGAGTAAGCTGGATTGTTTCAAGCATTGCGATGAATTGTTTCATTGCATATGGATTATGAAAAAGATCATAACTTATCTTGGAGATAAGCATTCTGTATCTGTATCTGGAAGCAAAGAGTATCTGATTCCTAGCAGGGGAGAATAAAGTCCATGGCTCTAATTAGAACAAATATTTTGAGAAAAACAGGATGAGAAACAAACTATAACTGATGAAGTAATCTGAGATGATAGTGTATTTGGGGTGAAAAAATTTTACACAGCGGAGCAGGAAATAAAAAGAAAACAAACAAACCGTTTGCTCTTTCCTGGCATTATAAGACTTTAAAGATAATTGTTTCAGGTTTCATTAATTCTATCTTTGTTTTCCTGATGTATATGCATGCTCGTTAATAATCAGCCAATAACTACTGGATTAATTTAATTATCACTGCTGCTTACATTTGGAGATGACGGTGGTAAGGACTGTTATTGCCTTTATAGTGATGTGAGTTCAAACAGGACCAACACCGCTGCAGAAGTGTTCGCCCCAATAAAAATCTCTCCTGTACCTGAACTGCAGACAAGCTGAGGCAAGATTAATCTTTAAGACCACTCAAAACCTGCATTGAAGAATCGACAGTGCCTGCTGTGTTACAGACTGCTTTCACCAGCAACGCGGGTCCTACATGAGCTGCAAAAGATAAAATCAGTCTTGGAGTCAAGCTGGGTGGCACCCTCGGCCGTGTGTGACGGTGTCACCCTCTCGCCTCCTAGGCAACCATCACAGAAGTACCTCTATAACAGAGCCTGCGTGCAACGAATCCCGAAAGCCCTGAAGTCATGTGTTCGCAGACGGTCAGTGAACTGTACGCACTACACAACTGGGACCAGGGCCCAATCCTTCAGTATATTTTTATATTAAACTGTGCATCTGCATTAAATTCAATGCCTCAAATCACCGACGGTTGTTGCACGGTCAGCCCCCAAAGAGAAGAGCAGTATCCTCAGAGATTTCCAGATGCCTTGCTTCACACTTCCCAAAGGGATATGGACCAACCGAAATCCTGAAGAAATGTCTGAAGTGTCCAACTGCTTTGGATAGTAAAAAAAAGAGGACCTGTTTTGGAAATCTAGATATATCTCAGTTCTGGGAAAGGTGCTCTGTTTTATAAGAGACACGAGTCACTGCAGGTTCTGGGAGATATCTGGTGGGCAAGCAATAAGACCTCTGAGCCTGTTGAGGCTATTTAAATTCCAAGTATTAGAAGTAATATAGCAATAGCATTTCTAAGATTACTGCCTTTCTGTGTTTTCATTGGATAAAATGAAGAACAGAATATCCTGAGTCTTAGTCCAAGTCAGCTACAACTTTGGATAAAAATCAAACCAACTTGTCTCCACTTAAATCTCATATAAAATCTCTATAATGTAATAAACTTTATAGATTTCTAAAAAATACATAGACTTTTCAATTAAGTAGTAGTAAAATGATTTATTGTATTATTCTCCGTTGTCTAGCCCAATTAAATTCGCATTTCAAATTAAATTATGGCTTGTGTTATTGATAAGAACCATCTCAGTTCAGTTGCTTTGAACTTTGCTATGATGGCATCCTTCGTATACAAATATAAAACCAATTCAAGATACGGGCATTTCTGAGTTCAGCTGGCAGATCCGTGAGCCTTTGGTGGGAAAAAAAATACAAGTATGTGGGTTCAGTCTCAGCTAGATTTGCTTTGACTTTACTCTCGTTTTAAGCACTAGGATATCTTCTTGAATTACAGCTGTGCCCTAAGCATTCGTCTCTGCCTGGCAACAGCAAAACACACTGATTCTCAAAATCTGTCAGGGTTAGATGTAAGCTGACAAAAGACAAAGAAATTAACCTTGTATAATACTTATTAGATTATAACCCTTTTAGAATGCCCATTTGACCCTGCTAGTAAAGATACAGTCAAAGTTCTTTCACGTTTCCCTAACATTCTCCTTGCTTTTCAATGCAATCAATCCTTTAGGATTTCTAACCTTGGCCTCAGAACGACTTGTGCTTGAACTGTGAAGAGCATTGTGCTGAAGAGAAAAATTAAAACACACTTAAGTGTGATTATGTGGCAAGAATTAGTACTCAAAAAAAGGCATAATAGGGGATTTCATGTTTATTATCAGTTGCAGTTCACATCTGCTCTATTCACAAAAAGGAGGGAAGAAAAGATGTTATTTCTAGTTGCTTGTTTTCAAAATCAACCTGGGACTTGATCTGTTTTTGCATTACTAAAAGTTACTGTAAATTGTAACTTGGTAATTCTATTGATATGTGAATCAGCAGCTGCAATAAACTATTCAAATACCTTATCTGCCAGGGATGCAAATAACAGTAATTGTTGAAAAATATTCTCTAAATTTTACTTTACTTTTTGGCTTTGCAAAGTGGTTATGAAATAGCCTGCTATTTGCATAATCACTTTTTAAAATAACAACAACGATGTGGTGAGGATTTCAGTCCCAGATGAAAAAAATGAGGAACTGCTGTCATCCCCAACGAGCTGGCATTTCAGCATAAATGAGAGGCATAAAACGCTTTGAATACAGATTATTTGTAATGTGCTGGAGTTGGGATGCACCAACTAGAACAATCATACATTACCAAGAGTAAAGGTATGATCTTCACTTTCGGGCCCCTCACTAGAAGAAGGACATTAAGGGGTTCGTGCACATCCAGAGAAGGGAACGGAGTTGTGGAAGGGTCTGGAGAACAAGTGCTGCGAGAGGCAGCTGAGGGACCTGGAGATGTTTAGCCTGAAGAAAAGGAGGCTGAGGGGAGACATCATCCCTGTCTACAACTGCCTGAAAGGAGGTTGTAGCAAGGTGGGTGTTGGGCTCTTCTCACAAGTGACAGAATGAGAGGAAATGACCTTAAGTTCACCAGGGCAGGTTCAGATTGGACATCAGGAAAAATGTGTTCACTGAAAGGGCTCTCAGGCACTTGGCAGAGGCTGCCCTGGGAGGTGGTGGCATCACCATCCCCAGAGGTGTCTAGAAGAGGGGTGGATGAAATGCTCAGGGATCTGGTTTAATAGTGGACAGACACGGTTGGATTCAATGATCTCAAAGGTCTTTTCCAACCAAGTGATTCTATGATTTTATGATTCTAAGAACTTTGTTTGTGTCCATGGAATTTAGGATCAATGAAGTCTCTTTACATTTGTGGATAAGTCACAATAAGGAACTAACAAACAAATGGAGCTGTGCACCACAGATTGTCAGGTTTGAGTGTAAATGAATGAACAGTTTGCTGCTTCTGCACGGCCAGTGACGAGCTGCTCTTCTCACAGCCTTGTGCTGCATTACCACCCCAGTTGCCTCACCGACCCAGCTGCCAGCCTGGGAAACAGGCGGCAACAGTCTTAGAGTGCTGAGGAAGAGCAGAGGAAGACGGGAGGTTGAAGAGGAGCTATTAAAGACAGCAGTGATTAGATTTGCTCCAGAAATGGTTAAGAACTGCTGAGCTAAGGTACATCTGCTCTGCAATGGTGAGGCCCCACCTCGAGCACCAGGGGAAGTTTTGGGCGCCACAGCATAAAAAGGATCTAAAGCTACTGGAGAGTGTCCAGAGGAGGGCACAAACCTGGTGAAAGGCCTAGAGGGGAAGCCCTATGAGGCGCGGCTGAAGTCACTTGGTCTGTTCAGCCTGGAGAAGAGCAGACTGAGGGGGGACCTCATCGCAGTTTGCTGCTTCCTCACTTGGGGAGGAGGAGGAGCAGGCGCTGAGCTCTTCTCTCTAGTGACCAAGGACAGGACCCCAGGGAATGGCAGGAAGATGCCAGGGCAGGGTTAGGTGGGACATGAGGAGAAGGTTCTTCCCCCAGAGGGTGGTGGAGCATGGGAACAGCTCCCAAGGAAGCAGTCACGGTGCCAAGGCTGACAATATTCCAGAAGGGTTTGGCCAGTGCCCTCAGGCACATGGTGTGAGTGCTGGGGTGTCCTGTGTGGGGACAGGAGTTGGGTTCCATGGTCCTTGTGGGTCCCTTCCAGTTCAGGTCACTCTGTCATTCTGTGATCTTTTAGAACAATGTATCCTGTTGATATGAATTAGCTGTAGTTGACAGTACTCCACAACCTCAGCAAACTTACCCAGCAGCAGATTATCCTGGGTTTCAAATCCACTCACCTTTGCAAAACAGAATTAGGGATGGGGAGAGAGACAGGCAGCCAGCAGGTCTCTGAGGGATGGCTGGAGTTTGTTTGTTAAGACACAAATGTTATTTCTTTTAAAAATCCCAGGGCCGTCTTTCTCTCATCAAAGAATACACTTTCTTCTGGGCAGATCAGCAATATTACTTAAGTGGTAGACGATTACTGGGGCCCAGACACATTGAGTCACCTGTGATGCGTATCTTGCGCATTGCTTTGATCTCTGCTCTCCAGGCTTCCTGCCTCTCTAGGATTGCCTTTGTATATACAGTACCCATCTGTTGCTTAAAATGGTACAGCAAACGTCAAACACTTTAGAAGATACAAAGATAATACCTTCTTGTATCACTGTTTAAATTCCACCTTGAGTATTGCCACAAAAAAGAGTAATTTGATAAAAAAAAAATCAATTTGCCCAGAAAATGAGTAATTGGATGTGGTACAACTCTTCCTGTGTATAGTCTACGCACACTATTGATGACACTTTAATCTCCTGATTCAATCGGCTTTTCAGTGTCAGTTTTTATTTGTATATTAATATCACAACCAAAATGAAAATTCAAGAAGCAGAAAACAGCTACACATGTTTGATGTTGTATGTGAGAGCCTCAGATATTTAGCAACTTCTTTGATGCTTTGATCTCTGAAGAAAACTTACTAAAATTATGATCAAAGGAATTCATATTATTCGAAGTACTTAAGAACGAACCATCTTAGGGCAATAATCAGTATTCTGTTTAATCCTTCACCCTTGGAATCCATTATTGCTAAGCACCTCAATCTGATGTGAGTTACATTTACTTAAGGAAGATATTCTCCTAAAACAGAATTAGAAGTAACAGAAAGCAACACTTCTGACTTACAGAGAGAGTTAGGAATTAGAAAATTTTTATTCTGGCTAAAAAGTATTCTTTGAATCTGTTTTTTAAATGTACATAATTTAAGAAAATTGGTATGCGGCTCATGGTGAGATCATTCAGAGTTTTGTTTTTCTACAGCAGACAAAGAATAGAATTTCCAATATACAGCTACTTTTAATTTAATCTATTTCAAACTATTTCCTATTGTCAGTGTTTATAGAAGACTATTACACAGATGGATATATCTAATATTTATAAAGTAAATTAACACTCTACTATATAACAAGGCAAAGGCAGATAAATAATGAATTATCCTTTTCATCACTCTGACCACATGTCTATTTCCCTGTAATATTAAGTACCATATCAGACTGGTTGTTGCAATCCCCCGCGGCAAGTTAAATCAAACAGTGTGATACAAAGGATCCCTATAAACTGCAGCCTACAGAAGAGAGGAAGAACATTAGAGCCAAGCAAGATTTAACAAAAACACTAATTACTGGTTAGCTTATGGATTTACCACCGGTGGCTGATGAGAGGTAAAGGAGGGTCGTACTTTTGCAGGAGCAAATAAAAGATCAAACCACGACTCCCAGTCACAGCCACAGCCTTAATAACCTCCCACATCCTGACTAAGCAATTCCGCCTCCAGTTTCACCTGTGTAGATTATTTTTCTCCCTGCATACCCCACCCGCAAAGGTGGACTTTAATCTTACAGCAGTTCTCTTCTAACTATTTATATCCCCATGCTCCATCACTCTTTAATGGTGAAAGATTACGAGTAGACTAATGTGCAAACACGCCTGACTGCGAACGCACTGTTGTAAGCATTCTTCCAAGCTGACAGGAAAACATGGCTACTTTAAATGAAAATCAATCTCTGCTAAATCTGTTAGCGCCAGCTCATTTGGACTGGCACTGCTTTAAGAGCTCACAAAGAGGTGTGCTGAGGCAGTAATATCAGAGAACCACGCATTCAACTCTGAGAGGCAGCAGGTGCACCAGGACTGCAAGTGCATCTGAGGGAACCCAGAGAGATGACAGAGTCAGACACGGGTTGATCGTGCCTCATCCTTCCTTTTGAATCATAGAATCATCAGGTTGGAAGAGACCTCTGAGATCACTGAGTCCAACCGTGCCTGTCTGCCCACAAAACCCTGTCCCTAAGGAACTCATCTGCCGGTCTTTTAAACCTCTCCAGGGACGGTGACTCCACGTCCCTGGGCAGCTGTGCCAATCCCTGACCACCCTTTCAATGAAGAAATTCTTCCCAATGTCCAGTCTAAACCTCCCCTGGCATGACTTGCAGCCATTTCCTCTTGTCCCATCACTGTCACTTGTGAGAAGAGCCCAGCACCCACCCCATCACAGCCTCCTGTCAGGCAGTTGTAGGCAGGGATGAGGTCTCCCCTCAGCCTCCTCTTCTCTGAGCTAAACAACCCCAACTCCCTCCATCTCTCCTCATAGGACTTTTTCTCCAGGCCCCTCCCCAGCCTCGTTGCCCTTCTCTGGACGCGCTCCAGCCCCTCAATGTCCTTCTTGGAGTGAGGGGACCAAACTGACCCCAGCACTCGAGGTGCGGCCTCAGCAGCGCTGAGCACAGGGGCACAATCCCCTCCCTGCTCCTACTGGCCACACTGGGTCTGACACAGGACAAGATGCCATTGGCCCTCTTGGCCACCTGGGCCACTGGGCTCAGAGGCATGAGAACGGGGCCCGTCAAGGAAATGTTTTCAGAGGTGCAGGGTGAATTCATCTTGGAGCTCCTTCCGTCCTGACTTCCATATTCCATACAGTTCAGTTACCACACCCTTACAGGCCCATTTTGTCTTTTCATTTGTTTACATCTACACCACGAAAAACGAGGAAGCTGCACAAACAAGAGATATTCCTCCAACACAGGAATATCACAAGATTCCCAAAGGCACTCACACGGTCTGACTCTAGCCATAAGTTTCAGGTGAAAGGTGGGGCTCAGCTGTTCCTCCATGTCCTGTAGGACAATTAATCAACAGCTATGGAACAACAGTCAGGATCTAGAGCAACTTCCAGGGAAATCATTTTGCCTCATTAGAGTTCATAAGCTGGCTTGCACAACAGAATCTTCAGTTGCCTTTACTACTGGGCCCACTTCAGGGCTACTTCAGGTCCATGATGCTGGGAGATGTGACACCAGAAGCAGTACCACCCAGTCAGCTTCATCTCTGCTATCAATCACAGACATAAAAAGCTTTTATCTCTAGAAGTTACTTACTTGATTAAAGTGCTGAAGTTTATCTATTAAATTGCTGATGAGTGGGTCCAATCCTCTGACTTTCAGTTCTGGGTTATTAATTTGTGCCTTCAGTCCATTGGAAACTATTCTGCTGGTGTAACTGAAAAAGAGAAAAGGGCAAACATCAGCGACTGGAACCACAGCCCTCAGAATAAAAAATCATATTAAAGGGGACTTACAAAAAGCAAATATTTTGTAAATGGGAGCAGAAATTTGTAATAAACATTTATGTTTTTAAATACACCAAAAGAGAACCAAGTCAGTTTCGTGCAGTATCATTCATTACTTCACTCTATTCTAGTCATGAATCAACAACAATTTCATAAACCACACAGAAGTTCCTTTCATTTATATTGTAATATCTGAACCTTTATATCTGACATTCTTAGGTCTTCCACACAGTAAAGGTGATGATAGCTTCCAAAAAATCATTCTTTCAGAATTACAGAAAACAAGGGAATTTATAACAGAAACTAGATATCATGAGATTGAAGTAAAATCCAACTAAACGGCGGTCTGATTTTGAAAAGGTTCTTACTCAAAGTGTGAGACTGGGCTTCTCTTGCTAGACTAGTTGTCCTGGTGCTCCTCACCACGCCTTGTCTACCTTACAGGCTCACTGGCAGGGCCCACATACAGGATTTCTCCCCAACCAAGACTTGCTTTATTCAAGGAACAGCAGCTGTTCTCATACCGCAAGGTCCTCTCTCTTCTCAATAACCTTCTCTTACCAACTGCTGATGAAACAGTTACTACTAGTCTTTGCCGGAACCCTCTCAAAACCAAATTGGTTTGGAATTCCACCCGAATACTCTAATGGGGGAAATTCCAGGATTGGGCACAGTTGGTCTGTACTTTCAAACATGTCTTTAGCACGGTTGAGGATGTGAAGCCATCAGCACATTTACGCTGAATCCACTGCAAATCTCAGAGGGATAGAGAGCA
Source organism: Neomorphus geoffroyi (assembly GCA_033558235.1). Lineage (NCBI taxonomy): Eukaryota > Metazoa > Chordata > Aves > Cuculiformes > Neomorphidae > Neomorphus > Neomorphus geoffroyi. The sequence continues at coordinate 9,518,226 of JAUMJM010000012.1, forward strand.
ACCTTTTTTGGTAAGTCATGCTTTTTAGAGTTTTGTGTACCCAAGTATTTGTCACAAAGTGGATCAAGGACCTTTGCATGCCCAGTAATGAACTGGACAAGAGACTTCTCCCAAACAAAACTCTCTCAGGCTCACACACATAACCTGTGAAGACCTCATTCAGATGCCACATTGGCATCTTTATAAGTCAGGCAGTAATTGGCTGTGCTCCTGCAGACTGAAATGTCAAGAGAAGCGTCCTGCAACATCTTTCACTTTGATCACAGCTACATACTTCGATATCCCAGATGTTCTCCCATCTGTGAATTCTTCACCCTAAATCAATTTGTATTGAAGCTTAGGACAGCACTTCAAAGAAGGAAAAAAAAAGTCCAAATTCTACTTTAGAAAGACAACAGAACTTGTCCGGGGTGATCTATCTCTCTAAATATATTTGTCCTATCTTAATTTCTTTTAGGACGAACAAGAAATCCAAAGCAAAGCATACTGCTGTGAAAGGTGTGGGGTAGAAAGAGGAAGAACTGGGAGTGGTCCACCTTTGCAGTCAACTCAACAAATTCCTCTTCTCAGGAAAAAAAAAAAGAAAACCAAATGGTTTAGAAAAAAGAATTGAGAAAAATCATGTTTTGCACTAATAGCCAGACAGAAGACAAACATTACGGAAAATCTTGTTCAGTGAGTTTGGTTTTCTGTTGTTCACTGAGCCTTTTAAAGGTAAAGTTCCGATTTTTCTTGATGTGTAACTCATATAAGTATGAACTAATCTGGAAGTACAAATTTTCATGGTGCAATGGCGCGTGCAAAATGATGGTCGGGTTCTGATCTTACAAGCAGATTCAGACAGCTGGACCTACGTCCCCAGGAAGAACCCAGCAAAAGCATTATTTGAAGCCATGACTGCTATAGATCATATCCATCCACATCAACTCCTTTGGACAATACAGGAACACTGCTGCCCCTTATGTGTCTTTAGCTTTATCTTTATTGACAAATTATACTACTTGCTGAATGTTCATCATTGTTCACCATGTGAAAACACACGGTTACCCCTTGTAGATGTACAGGGAGAGTGACACAGCTTTTTGAGATCATCTGGTTGCAACACAGAAGAAATTCAATTTAATGGGTCAGCTCATGGCCTCCACCAGTCTGTTCAGTGATTCTCTGCGTGCACTGCTTTGTCTGATCACAAACTCATCAACAGCAGCAAAAAGCAAGGGTTTTCCTTTTCATTGCTCTTGACTGCTCCCCATTCAAGCCCCGGTTACAGCTATTGGAATTTCTCTAGAGGCTTATGTCATTATAATTCAGGATAAAAACCACAAAATTGCTTCCCCTCTGGGTTGGTTGGGTTGCATTTTTTTTGGCAAATGATATTGGTTTTTTTCCCTGTGAATCACAAGCCTTCATTTAATGCTTCTAAGTGGTATTACAAACCTACAGCACTGCGTGGAGTTTGCATAAACACGACCAATTCAGGAACAGCAGCAGCAGCATTAATACCAGAGTCCTCAAAGGGACCCAAGATGTGGAAAGTCAGTCTCACTCAACTCATATATATTGCTGCTGCTAAATACAGACCCTCTTTTACACACATCATAATCAGGAAAACAGGACCATTTGCTATGAATGAGCTCACCACCCTTCAAGACAAAGGGGACACTCATATCCTTAAAGTTCCATCCACATTTAAGGATTCACTCTTTCAGGCTCTAGAGATATGCACGAATTACGCACAGATATTTCTGTTGCCTAGATTGCTCGTATTTAGACTCATGATGTGCATTACCCAGATTTCAGATGTCAGAGAAAGCACGCAGATGATTTGTGTGAATCCTGCAACATCTCCTCATCTCCTCGGTCTAGCGCAGCTTCAGTACGGCAGTCACCACCACCTACAACTGCTCATGTGAGGATCCAGCAGGTAAGACTTGCTGTGGTCTGCAACATGACCTGCATGACTGGCAACGCCCAGAAAACCAACTACAGACCTTTGGCAGTGGTGAAATAAACGTGATCTGCCAAATAGATGGCATAAAAAGCCGCTGTAAAGAAAGGCAAAAGACTTAATTGCAGAGTATAACAAACCCAGCACTTGGGTTTCCCCATAATAACCTGTAAGGTCTGCTTGTCCTGTGCGTTCTCACCAAGAGGTCACTTCTATAACAAACCCAGGCCCAGAAAGGTCAGGTAGAATAAAATACAGTGAGTTCAGAGAAGGTGAGCTACACCTCTGGAGAAAAAGGAAACAGAGCAGAGAACCAAAGGACAGCCAGGAAGAAGGGAGAAACCCCTCCAGTGCATCACAACCAAGAACCAGACTGTACTAGAAAAAGTCATTATGTCCATCTGGCTCAAACTGCTACCCTGCACACTGTGAAACCTTCTCCGGGGCTCTGGATCATGCTAAAATACTTTGAAATAAACACTATACATTTCCTGAGAGATAATCTGATTACTTCACTTCTTTGCACTATCTAAAATATTTCTTTTGTTGACATCAGATCCTGAATTACTGGAAATGTACATTAAGTAAGATCAGAAATTGGCTCATTTTATTTAATAACCTGCAATTTAACTGAAATATTGTAGTACCGAATTGTTAACTCTGGTTACAGCTCTAGTACTTTATTCATACTAAACCCAGAAATGTCAGCAGGAATGGCCAGGAAACTTGTATTAAAATATTGTCACTGGAGCAATCTTGAAGGTAATGGCTACATTGGAGCCCAATAAACAGCATGTGCAGACAGAATTTTCATCCAGACCTCAAGACTCATGCCAATATTATTCCACTGATCATTCCGGATAGCTATGATACTTTAAAAAACACAAACAAATCCAAATTATTAAAAAAAACCCCAAAGCTGGTTTTACAGCATTTCAGAAGAACGGTATCAACTATTTTAGACCTTAGCTAACACAGCTCACATAACGTTTAAAAAAAGACGAGAAGTGAAATGTTGTTTACACATGAGATTTCATCTCAACTGAAGGCACATCTTTTTATTTTCTATAGAAAAATAGAAAAATTAAGATATTTGAGTCTAAGCACTTACTTTAAAATAAAGCTAGAGGAGGAAAGATTTTGAGGAAATTATTTTCCACACAACTTTGAGAGCTGCCCTATCTAAAAATAAGTATAAACCACACCGGCTACAAAAATAAAGATATTTGTTGAGATGTTTCTAATTTGTCAACCACATTTTGAAAGAACATAATTACAACCTACAGATCACCAAGGCAACAATTTTGAACCAGAAATATTTTTTGTAACCTGCCATACATTTTTTAATCTTTTTTGCTGGTTCTGTTTGAATAATTTGATTCTGATCAACAGGGGCTGAACCAGCAACACCTTCCTGAGACAAACTGGCAAACTCAAACTCTTTGTTACTGAGACTCTGCTGGTTTATAAGTCACATTTAACTGTTCATTTATTTGGCATTAAAAACATATGACTGTCCTGTTCTCTGTACAAATGTCTAAATTATTTTGAAAGAAAAACAACCCCTTTCTTCACCGATAGAAAAAAACATTGAAAACCTGGAGATTGGACAACCTAAAAAAAAAATCTTCTCAGCTTTCTAAAAACTAGTCTGCTAAAGCCACAGGAGAAGCCTTAAGAAAGTAAGTCTCTAATTTTATAACCAACAAAATCATAGAAGTGTTGAGAGAAAGCTAGACTTTACAGTGATCATGTCACATCCAGCTTTGCTTTTTTCATCTTTATGCGTAAGTTCTTAAACAGGAAACAATCCTAGAGATATACCTTGCCTGTATCACAGTATCACAAGGTTGGAAAAGACCTCTGAGATCATCGAGTCCAACCTATGACCCAACACCTACACCTACTCCTACTTGTCAACTACACCATGGCACTAAGAGCCTCATCCAATCTCTCCTTAAACACCTCCAGGGATGGTGACTCCACCACCTCCCCGGGCAGCGCATTCCAATGGCCAATCTCCCTCTCAGTAAAGAGCTTCTTCCTAATGTCAAACTGTAAAAACTGTCTGTAAAACTACCCAGAAGTAGAGGTATGCAAATAACTAGAGCGAATTAAAATGATGTCTTTCTAGGCCCATATGTTTGAAAGTTACTGACCGCAGGCTAAAACAATTCTGAAGTAGCACGTTTATTTCAGGAAAATACTCAACACGCTGGCAGAGCAGACCACCACTAAATGACTCAGAGGTCAAAGGGTTAGAGGGGGAGAAGAAAGGCAAGAGCTTTGAATGTGTCATTTAGTAAGAAGCACTGAGAAATATGGATAAGCTACTTAACTGGCCTTGAGATCCACTGAACAATTAATTCAGTTACACCAGGCATGGTTCACCAGATGGTGTGTTTTGTCTTACATTTATTCATAATTTGACCCTTGGACTGGAATAGTTTGCCTGAAATTCAATTATGTGAATCTACTGCTGATCTACACCAGCCTGTTGTGTCTCCGAATTAATAATTTTTGGACATCTCCCTTGTAGTCTGTAGATGCAGCCCTTGGCGCGTGTGACACTCTGACCCACCAGGGCTCTGCAAAGAATAATTTTCTCCCGATTCAAGGAACACAGAAATGTGCACCAACCAGCAGGGCAGTGACAAAAAACCTATACGCTTGCAGAATTTGAAATCATTCATCAGGATTATCAGCTTTGATCTGATTAACCCTTCTGCCCACTTCTTTGCAAAATGGAAAGAACACGCACAATACGCGGCAATCGCATATCCTGGTTATCGTAGCTCCTCGTCACTTGGTAATTAACTACAAGAAAGCAAAGCAAAGCAAATTTCATTTTCCTGAAGTGTTGCTGATGCTTAAACATAATTTTCCAGACGGAAGGGCCAGCTAGTACACGATCCTCCTTTGACTCAGAAGTCCCCAGGCAGCTCCACATGATGAGATCGGCAGCCAGTGAGTGTCCCCCTTCAACCTCCTTCCAATCCCTATAGTTAAAACTGATCAACAAGTACATTGTGCTTCATCTCCGAGCAACTCTCACCATAGCCGTACTCAGAGAAATGCCCCATATCATATTTTTTCTCATTTCTGTGGCATCCTAGCAAGCCTGGATTATGGTCATTGAGCCCCTTGGCTGAGAGGTCTCAAAAGAATGATCCATCCACAATCAGTACTGCTCTTTCACTAAGCTGCCAAAATAAACACTTCATTTTAAAAAAGAATAAAAGTAAGATGAGTATCCTGATAAATTTACTGTCAGATAATCAGCAGCCAGGAGGGGAAAAAACTGTGAAAGCTCGCAGGCTTTGCTTTTGTGTTTGAATTCAGTTTCTTTTCATCTACCCAGATTGAATATTCAGCGTGTGAGTGCTTTGTAGAGTCAAATCTGGGAAGAGTACTTGACTGCAACATTGATTTAGTTGGCCTGAGCCATTAGGTCACTCTGCAAGTGGCTCCATGAACTTAATTGGATATATTCCCTGTTTATAGGAAAGGGTTGAGCCAGGCCTCCGCTCACAGCAGAACTGCAGGTAACAGGTAACATCCTGCAAACGGCACCATGCAAGGGCACACGTTGGGAAATCTTGAAAGCTCCCGATCTTTTCATGCCCTTGCACGCAGGAACGCAGGCTTTTGTGTGATTGTTGAAAGTCACGTCTTCCAATGCCTAGGAAACCTGAAAACCAGTGGGGTGTTTTGTTTGTTTTTAAGGAAAAAATAGGTAATTTATTCCAGTGTACAGAAGGAGCAATTCTACTGAAGTCAGTGCAGTCGTACTAGGGTAAAGTGTGGATACAACACAGGAAAATCAGGCCCTTTGTGCTCCAAAAATACCTGTCATGTGCTCCAAATGATCACCTGAGCACAACTGGAAAAATAATCTCCAAGTAAAAGATTGATCTGTTTAAAAATATGTATGTAAAGGGTTCCTTTTGAAATGATTAAATAACTGCCAACAGACTACATGAAACCTCAAGTCTAGCACATAATGAATTTAGCTGCCCTTAAGATTTTGTGAAGCAGAACTGACAAGATATGAACATCATCTCTGCTAGAATGATTGTAACCGGCTTCAGTGGAAGTTTCACAAATAATCTTGTTTATTAGTAATTATGGGAAACGATGACACAAAGACAGTCTCTTAATGGGCTAATGGGATAATTTAAAAAAAAAAACCAACACAAAGCCAAATTGCATTTATAATGGTCTTTCGCCACTTTTATAGGGCTAAAAAAGGCCTCCTGCAGTTTAGATTATAAAAAGACAATTTTAAGACTGCAGGTTTACAAACAAGTTACTGGATGATGCCACCCCATGAACACACAGTGAAAAGCAACTCAGCGAAGGACTGTACGTGTAAAATATCCCACCAGCAAAAAGATCAGTTCAGAATCATGCTGAAAATGTACTGACTGGAATGTCAAACAAAACTTGTAAAATGCTTGAAAAGTGCTGTAAAGAAGTTATTACAGATGGTAGGTGAAACAGTCTACATTCTTTTCTGAGGTATACGAAAAGTTAATACTACCTTCAAGGCACACTGAAAGCACCAAAGAAATTTGTAGAAGTCAATTAGACCGTCTTTATTATGTTGATGGAAGGAAAATATTTGCCTGGAATACCATCAGATAGGAAAGCTCTCCACTTTAAAGTGGAATAAACTCTACAGGACACGCAAATGATACCTCTATACCCATCAAAGTGAATATAATGAGCAATGAAAATGATACAAATCCAAAAGCTGATAACCTAACTAGGAACTGGCAGCATAAAACCATCGTCCACTAAATGAATTTGAGAAACAGAACATAAAACTAAACAGTAAATAAACAGTACATGCTCAGCAAGGTAACATCTGTAGCCATTCCTACGGAAAAAAGTAACACTAATCAGAAACACCTTTTTCTCAGTAACTCCTAGGCTGGGGGAGAGCATTCCTCAAGTACAAACAGAAGAACATAGCCAAGCTCAATCCTGATGGAGAATCTGATTCTGCACCTCTTGGTGACTGGCAGCTTGCACCGTGTTCTGGGGGTTATGGAAAACAAATGGAAACACATGACTGCTGAACTTTTTAATCTGCCAGATGGGAGATGCAAGTGGCAAACAGGACTGACTCAGCAACAAAGAAAATCTAGTCTTAAGAGAGGAAAGGACTTGAAGTCTTCGTCAAAAAAATAAAAGCAGACTAGCAAAAAACTTCATAGCACTGGAGAGAGAATAAATATCAAGCAAGGGCTCACAGTATTTGGTTGATAGGACTTCTGGCAGGTCAAGGTGGCAAGAATCCAATTCCCTTTCTGGAAAGCCTGGTTGCTGATACTTTAAAACTGGGCTTGGCAGATAACTATAGATATACAAAAGGATATTCTTTGATCCCAGCATAGAAATTTTTATAAAGCAAAATGGGGAATGTCCCAATTTGCACGGTACCAGACGTGTGTCACAGGGAGAAATCCTTGCGCATGGCTCATTAAAAGCAAAGCAAACCAAAACATGGAGAACATACGCTAATGCTAAGAGGTCAAAACTCCAGCTTTCCCCAGAAGTCAGTTTCTCCAAATATGCTTAGATACGCATGGGAGATTAATGAGCAGCTGACAATAAAGAACACATGAGCTGCAGCTCTGTCTGAACTCAGCTCAGGGACTGAACTCTGCCTTCGAACAGCCCTGGCTTAAACACTCTGGCTTCGGCACCCCCTGCCATCCTCACTGCAGCCTACAGCTCCTAAGGAGCCAGCCCTGGGCATGTCTACTACATCTGTTACTCCCACAATCAAAACTACTGTTGATTCTAATAGTGCAGCACAACTCCTGTCGAATATCACTGCTGCCGCAGCAATTTCAAGTTTCTCATCTCCATTTTTATTGCTTTCCACAATTGTGGTCCCCATCACAGTATCACAAGGCTGGAAAAGACCTTTGAGATCATCGAGTCCAACCTATGACCCAACACCAACACCAACTCATCATCTAAACTCTGACACTAAGTGCCTCATCCAATCTTTCTTTAAACATCTCCAGGGACGGTGGCTCCACCTCCCCGGGGCAGCGCATTCCAATGACCAATCACTCTTTCAGTGAAGAATTTTCTCCTAATATCGAGCCTAAACTTCCCCTGACGAAGTTTGAGACCGTGTCCTCTTGTTCTGTCGCCGGTCACCTGAGAGAAGAGACCAACCCCTGCCTGACTACAACCTCCCTTCAGGCAGTTGTAGAGAGTAATAAGGTCTCCCCTGAGCCTCCTCTTCTCCAGGCTGAACAACCCCAGCTCCCTCAGTCGCTCCTCACAGGGCTTGTGCTCCAGCCCCTTCCCCATCATGGTCATCATGTCTCTTCATCTACGCTGCTGATTATGCCAACGTAACCCAGCTTTTTTTACTTCATTTTAAACCCTATTCTTCTCTCCTGTGTCAGTTTAAAGCACCTTCTCAGGCTACTCTTTAAGGTGACTCACTACCTACCTTCACTCCTCCCTCAACACCTACACATGGGACCACTGACAAAGCCATCACCTGCTGCCCAAGCTGCTGCTCTGTAAGGGAAAGATGCACTTAGCTGGTGCTTAATGGACACAGGGAGTAGATAAAATACAGCATTCCTTCCCCCCCGTGTGGAGGCGGCATTTGGGTAGTCCAGGCTCACCCTCTCTTCCAGACTCAAGTGTAGCGCAGCTGAGATCTGCACTTTCTGAACGCCTGTCACTTCCCCGGGCTATTTTGGCTCCTTAGGGATGTCTTTGACCATTACGTATTCTAAACTTGCACTAATGCACACACATTCGATTTTGTTCCCTTATACAGTTTTTCCAATATATTTGTGCAGAGCTATTCAAGGCCATTCTTATCCGCTCCAGTGCCTTCATTTCTGCTCAGGTCTTAATATCTTATAGCAAGTGTTTGGTCCTTTCCTGCAGATGGAAGAGTTATCGACCCTTCTGAGCAACAGGAGTGCAAGGTACACAGTTCCAATCTATTCCTATTTCGAGGTTAATAACTTTATCAGCAAGATGTTGACGCTAAATTTTACATAAGTAAAAAGTAAATAGGAGGCCTTAATGCTGTATAGAAAGAGATCAGACACTAAGACTTCCATATCTCCTGATTCAGAGTTCTTGAACTGTTTCCCTTTTGCTTAATCTTTTCCACCAGCCAGACAGCCGAATTCATCATTCCAAAGCACCAGAGTTTTATTCCTCATAGAGGAAGCAGCATTTCACTGCAGAAGCGAGGAGCTACCAGTCCAGCTCACCCGCAGACTTATAGATTTCATCCAACTCCTTGTTTCTGCAACTGCCTAATTGGCATGGATCAGGGTAATCCACATTTACTGCTCCCCTAACAGTGAAAGGCCAACAGCCAAAATGCACTCGGCATCTTCCACTGCCACTGGCCGATATCTATGGGCACTGGATGAGCCTGGCTTAATCCCCATTATCCTGCAGGTGCCCTTATTGCTAGAACTTGCAGATACACCAAAGCCTCCACCTTGCTAGTCCTACAGCGGTGTGTTTGGCACATGGACTTTTCCAGTGCCAGCTTCACGGTGTGGAAACAGTTCAGGTAGGTCGCAGTTTTAATTCGTTGCTAGTTTATATCTAACTATCATGATTGAGGCAGTAGTTCGGTAACCAGCAAAAAGCACTGCTTCCATTACTCTTGAAAGCACTGCAGAAAATGCCAGTGTTAGCAGAGAGCACGTATGGCCTCGTTATAGAGATTAAATCGTCTTAGCTCTTGCTCCAGAGAAGCGTTCGCCCAGGTCAAGGCTGAAGAGCTCGGGAGTAACGTGGGAACCAAGAGGCCTCAATTCATGGTTTTGTCATTAAACACAAACTATTGTTTTCTTTGCTTGTGTGTCTGGTACTTCTCACGAAAATAACTGCACTAGAAGAGAGGTCAAATGTAGAAAGATTTTCCTGTCATCACAAATTTGAAAAAGAGAATATTTATACAAAAATCAATTTACTTGCCCTATATTCTTCAGTTCTGCTGATAGCGTTGAAGATTTATATCTAGTTAAAACTGTTCCCTTTAACAATTTAGCTTCTCTCCTGCTTAGTTTTGAGGTCACAGTCCTAAGTTCATGATTCTATACTCTGTTACACAAACAGCAACACAAATTCAAGACAAGTTCACAACAGCATTAATTACATCAAAGGCCGAATTATTGGGGAAAAGAACATTTAGACACAAACACATACGTCATAAAATACTTTGCAGAAGAAAAACCTAAGAACAAAAATAAGGACAGGGAATCTGGTTTGCCCTGCTGTAAATGCGCTCCTCTTGAAAATCCAAGGGTCACAGAGCCTTCTATTCTGAACAAGCCCAATTCTGTTACATGAAGCACGATTTATTTTTGATAGTCACTTCCAGGCTGGATGATAGTAAGTGGGAAGAGTAACCACTTCTGACATACTTGCAATTTAGTGGCTTGTTTCCTCTAGATCTTTGATTTCTGTTGCATAGATTTCCTTCTCTTACACTACAGCTCTAACACCTTTGTGTCAGCTACAGTAAAAATACTCGCTATAAAAACCCCAAGTAAATCAACACAAAAAGATTCACTAAAACCAGGTACACTCAAACAACCTCCCCATCACACATACACATATAGCACACTGACAAACACGCTCTTTACACTTCTTAGCAAGACAGCGTAGACACCTGAAATCAGAAAAATAAGCAGATGATTGAATAATGTAACATAGAAAGGAATAAGTCTAACAGGGCATCATGAGAAAGGCAACAGAGAAAGCAGCTGTAAAGTATTCAAACACGCACTCGATGTTGCAGCGACTCAGGGACCCTCGCAGCCCTCATCTACACAAAGCCCAAGTTGATCTGATGTTTTTTTGGATGTAAGTATAATGACAAATCATCTATTTAGTAAGAAGGTGCTGCTCTTCTCACTTCATGTTTAGAGGATGAAGTTATGGTTGTTGAAGCAGAGATTCTAGAAGGACCCTGTCCCATCAAGTTCCCGTTGATCATCTGGGCCTAAACAACTCAGGCTCATAGTTGGAAGATGCTAACAAGCAAGGAATCAAAACCTGATCTCTCGTGACCACTTGTCCACTGCACCCTTCTTGATCCTCCATGGTTTATACCAGGAAAAGATGGGTGTCTCTTCCGCCATCCTGGATAAAGGCACACGGATCCTGTCACCAATTACATTTCTGGAATACTTGCCTCCAGCTGCAAAGGTTCACTTTCGTCTTGGCCCTCTTGCCACCTTGGAAGGAGCAAGGTGGAGATTCCATTATTGCACTCCCAGTACAAGGCCAAGAAGACGCTGGCATGTGGTCAGGACATACCTATGAGCTACCCTGGCATGGCTAAGGCAAGATCCATCCTCACTTGCCTACTGGAGGACTTTAGCAAGCTGCCTTTTAACGACTGCTCCCCAGAGAACACGCATGTGCACTTCATCACATGGCCTAAGCTTTTCTTATAGTAAGGCAAGGAAGTCAGGAACGATCACGCCGTGTGTTATTTTTCTATGTTGACATGAGGAGTAACACAAAGTACTTCAGGGCTGGAGTGTGACCACCCTCAGTCAAAACCAGAGCTGATTGTTTCATTGTTTCAAGTGGTTGCTACGGGCCAAGCAGAGAACTCTTTCCTCAAGCACAACAGCTGTACTGACCTGCCAAGTCTTTCGTGACATGCGGAGTGTTTGCACACACCACATGCTGGGCCTGACATCACTCAGCACGGGAAACAGGTACCTGCCTGTGCTCAGCCATAAGGAAAGGTCTACAAGGACCAGGAAAAAAAATGAGAAGACTTATTCCGTCTTTCAAGTGCAGAGCCCTCCATTTGGGTCACAACAACCCCATGCAGCGTTCCGGACTCAAGGAAGAGAGGATGGAGAGCTGCCTGGCAGAGAAGGACCTGGGAGTGTTGCTCGACAGCGGCTGAACATGAGCCAGCAGTGGCCCAGGTGGCCAAGAGGGCCAGTGGCACCTTGGCCTGTGTCAGACCCAGCGTGGCCAGCAGGAGCAGGGAGGGGATTGTGCCCCTGTGCTCAGCGCTGCTGAGGCCACGCCTCAAGTGCTGGGGTCAGTTTGGGCCCCTCACTCCAAGAAGGACACTGAGGGGCTGGAGCGCGTCCAGAGAAGGGCAACGAGGCTGGGGAGGGGCTGGAGAACAAGTCCTATGAGGAGCAGCTGAGGGAGCTGGGGTTGTTCAGCTCACAGAAGAGGAGGCTGAGGGGAGACCTCATCCCTGTCTACAACTGCCTGACAGGAGGCTGTGACGGGGTGGGTGCTGGGCTCTTCTCACAAGTGACAGCGATGGGACGAGAGGAAATGGCCACAAGTTGTGCCAGGGAAGGTTTAGACTGGATGCTGCCCAGGGAGATGGTGCAGTCGTCATCCCTGGAGAGGTTTAACAGACGGGTGGATGAGTTCCTTAGGGACAGGGTTTAGTGGGGAGACAGGCACAGTTGGACTCGATGATCTCAGAGGTCTCTTCCAACCTTATGATTCTATGATTCTATGATTCCTGCTAAAATCAGCAAAAAAAAAAAAGAGACAGGAAGACTTTTTCCCTCCCCTTTTAAGATGTTTGCGCTATTAAAGGACACAGAGAAACAAAGTCATTTTGAATACAAGACAAAAGGCATGAGATGATAGCTGGCAGTCTGTTGTGGCACAGCTATCAGCTACAAAGCACCACTTGTTATCCATGTGCTAAAAATATGATGATGATTAATGGCATGGACGAAGGAAAAAACAAATAATAGACGGAAGAATAAATGATGTAACAATGTTTAAAAAAAAAAGCATGTGACATTTCAGCATTCACAAGAGAATATGAAAAGGCTTCAGCTATCTATAGCATCATTCATCTTCATGGTACTCTGAAGGACTTTACAAAGGGCCAGGTTGGGCTGGTACTGCTGTGACTCTGATGGCAAAAGGAACAGAAATTACTCACAAAAAAACAGCCCATAAACAAATACCAAAGCTGATTTTCAGTACGTGAAAAAACTTCGCAAGTCTGTACGGGTCACACGGTTGGGTAACAAATTTCTCATTTGAATAAGACAGCAAGGACAGCACAAGGACGCTGGTGATGGACAATTGTTCATGCTGAGGTCATGGGCTCAAATTCTTCAGCATCTGAGTGTTTGCAGTGCTCTCTGGTTATTCAGCAGCCCACGCAAACGCTTCCTTGTGGATGGTTGCAAGACCCGTCAGAGAGCGTGTTCTTGCTTGGGAAGCTCCAGGCAGGCTGACTGTCACTGGGGGTGGCACCTTTTAGCAGGGAAAAAGAGAATTTCTGTCCCCCCTTTATTGTGCAGGCATACAGCGCCAGGGCTGAGCAGAAGGAGGTGATGGAGACGGTACCAGCATGTCATGGCACCAGAGGGTCTGATCCGTGGGAAGACGTCCCGTTTGAGCACTACGGGCAAGAGGGAGATGGAGCAGCAGCACCTGACAGCAGGGACAGTCATCTCAGACATTTCTTTTTCTGGTCAGCTGGCAAAACCAGACTTGTATTACGACTCTCCCCAATGAATACCATGAAGGTAAAGGACACGCAGGAACTCAGGGGCTTTTGCAGTCTGTCTGTGCCTCGTGCCACACGCCCTGGATCCCAACATAGAAGGGATGAAGTCCCACATCGTCCCCTGAACAGATGCAGACCTGGTCCTCTCTTTCCCGTAACAAGTCAAACCAACCTTACCACTCCTGGTCACGTTTCCAGCAGCCCAGCACAGGTAGAGGGATGTACTCGTGTATCTTTCCACAAGCTTTCTCAGAACCATTGCAGCTTTCTGCATCAAGCCCAGCATCAGGAACCAAAAGGCAGCAGGGCATGGAAGCCACAGGCATTCCTCACCTCCGCTGAGTGCCCAGGGACCATGCACAGCCTCCAGCCTAACCATGAAGGGACCACACTTCTCACTGCCTTTCCCACCCCAGGGGTGCAGGGATGAGGGAATAGTTTATTGCTTGCATTTTAGATTAATCAACAATTTTTACCCTAGTAAAAATTAACTGAAAAAAACATAGAGATTAATTTGGCTGAATGTAAATTATTTCCCCTGATTTTTTGTTTTAGCATCTAAACTAAAAAAGTCAATTAATTCATGAAGTCTGCAAGATATTCCAATGCATCTGTATAGTTTTACATACACTTACAAGCTCCTGTTTGTATCTTGCCTTGGCATGACAGTAAATATTATCAAAAATTAATAGGCTCCATGTAGACAGTTATGCTCAGCAATAACGACCTCTAATCTATTTCTCAAAAGCATCTCTGAAACTCTAATGACAGGTCTCCCTCTGGCAAATGGTACAAACACAGCAAATTGCACGGGGGGAAAAACATTTAATCAATTTTTTATTAGTTTTTATCTCGAATAGAGCAATGTATGATCCACATAAAAAGGTAAGATGTAAAACTATTAGAAATTATTGGATGATTAGCTTAGCGCCAGCAAAATTTGTTAGGCAATCAAAGCCTTAATGTCACTGCTCTAGAAGGGATGAGTCTGGACCTTGTAGAAACAGAACTGAGTCACTTGAGAGAGACACAGTGAGGTGGCTGTGAGACACCATCAGGACGCAGACGTCTACCCTACTTACAAAGCACGCATCAAAACAAACTCCAGACTCCGAGCAAGAGCCATGAATAACTTAGTCTACATTTCTTTGCCCATGTGCAGCCGTGTCATTGGCCACCTTTCTGGCAGAGACTGGTTTCCCAGCTGACCCTCCTTCTCCTTCACGGAAGTGCCTGCTTCTGCAGGCAGGTTTCCACACCAGTGGACTGGACAGCAGATTGGAAACCTTAAACCTTAGTCATGAAAACAATTGTGCTTGGATCTGCACAAATGGGTGGGCATCACTCAAGGATTTAAAGCTGGGCTCACTGTTTGCAGGAGCAGGGACTTCGTTAGTAAGCAGTTAGATACGCAAAAGCTGTTGATACAGTCATCAAGTAAAAGCTATTGGTGGAGATAACATCACCTTACAACCTCTGCTGAACGCTCCAACTAAAAGCCCAAGCAGGTACCGCAACACAGCCCTCCAATGACCAGCCCAGCCCGGGGCATAAGAGGCCATTGCAAGAGGCAGTGAGGATTTTCATACACACTGGTTTATTGCTTTGCTTAGCACCAGGAAGCTTTCGGAGGGCATGAGAATCATGTCTTGTTCTCCTCTTCCCCTGCAAACAACTATAGGAATCAATAAAAGGAGAAAAAAAAAGAAACAACTAGTTCCAGAAAACAACTGAAAGCCACCCAATAAGTCCTGCTTACTTCACCTGTCCCACATAAAGGTGGAATGGTTTGGATTGGAAGGGACCATGAAGGTCATCTAGTCCAACCCCCCCTGCAGTGAGCAGGGACATCTTCAACTGGATCAACTAACGCTGCATAACTCATACACCACTACAGTTAGATTGGAAACTTGGGCAGAGCGGAGCGGCTGGAGCCGGTGACAACTCTGACAGAGCCAGTTTTGGTCACAGTGAGAGCATCCCTGCAGCCTAGCGCAGTGTCAGCCCCACTTTGCTCTGTTTCAGGGGCCCCCAGGTTTAAGGGACTGTTGGGCAACTTGTTTGTCACTACTGAAAACATCTTTGCAGGAGAATGAAGTGGAAGAAGCAGCTCGTAGTAGCAGTAGTAGTTTCCCCTGCAGGGAACTCCCGGATAGCACGGCAGGGACAGCAGCTCCAACGCTGAGCACTCGGTGGCTGTAAGACACAGCAAAAGGCTGAACATCAGTGACAGTGACGGTGTGAATGTTGGGGTTGCCCTAAGCGAGGACAGGAATTGGACTCAACGATCCTTGTGGGTCTCTTCCAACTCAGGGGCCGAGATCTGCCTGAAAGCTGCTCCTGGAGACCACATCAACCTCTAGGTTTTTGTCCCTGCTCCAGACAGGCTTTTTTTTTGTTTAATGCAGAGCAAGTACCCTTTTCTTCATAAAATCTGTCACCATTTGCCTCACTGAAAACCTGCTCTCTGCTTCCTTCACACTAGAATAGTGAGCACAGGGTGTCAGCACAACAGGCATGGACTCCAGCGACCGATACGGAAATAAAGCCCCAAGATGTGCCAGGGCAGCAAAACACGCCTTGTCCCACCTCCTGCATCGGCCCAGCAGGGACCACTGCAGAGGCCAGGCCACGCTGAATGGAGCAGGCAGGAGTTTCACCTCCAGAAGAAGCACAGGGACCACACAGCCCTGCAAAGCCTCCATGGTAGCACGGATCCCCTCAGATCCAGCAGGAACCCTGGCTCCCAATTGAGGACCTCAGGAACGGAAGTGCTATGTCTTCAACAAGAGGCAGTGATTAATCACCCAGTGTACGCTTGTGGGAGTGGAAGTGAAAAGCCTTTTATTGGCATCCTCATTATTTAATGCTAATTAGAGCCCAGTGTGCCATAAACTGCCCCTAGGTTTTATTTTTACAAATAGGAGGTAAATTCATTGCTCCTTCTACAGATGTCTTAAAATATATTCAGAATATTAGGGCAACTGGAGGTGCAATGGCATAGTTAAATCTAAATAATATAGAATTCAACAACCCTTTACTCACTCTGTGCTCTGGGAAGGGAGAGCTGTTGCTTAAATTATTCTCGCAGCTTTACATGGTTAGACTCCAGCAGCTCTAAGGTGGCTCATTTGTAATTTCTCCCAACTGCAGGAGGCACATTGGAATTGCCAGAGAAGATCAGCTCACCAGCACATTTGAGCCCTGAATTCCTGCCTCTGGCAACTGCTTAACTTCTAACAGAGGAAAAAAAAGAAAGTTTTCCGCTCATACCTAACAAAAGATATTTTTCTGAACCAGGGTTGCTAGCTTGTAGCCTCAAGCATGAAATTTGATTACTTAAGTTTACATCGTCTCCACCTTTCCCCCCAGAGACACATTGTCATTTACACTCTATTTATGCTGGTGTCTTTTTCAGTGGCCTTTCCAAAAGCAAGACAGAGAAGGAATTTCTTATCACAGTATCACAGTATCATAAGGTTGGAAAAGACCTCTGAGATCATCGAGTCCAACCTATGACCCAACACCTACACCTACTGCTACTTGTCAGCTACACCCTGGCACTAAGTGCCTCAGTTATCCAACAGAAGAGATCTCAGGAGGCAGAAACAAGTGTTCAGAGGGCTGTCCTGTCACCTAGGAGTAACACAAAGCCACCACAGAGCACACCGAAGCTGGAACTGAAGCTACACTTCCAGCTGTAATTATCTACCAAACTTCAGACCTTGCTGGTACTTTCACATAAAAGCAGTGTATTACCACATTTCTTTACAAAGCACGCAAGCAAGCTATAATTTCTGACAATTTCTGCTTCCCGGTAAATCTCTAAGCTTGCCAAACTCCAAATGAAAGCCACTGCTGGCTTCGAGGACGCAGCACCACTATCATTTCCACACTGCACAAGGTACCTGCGAAGAACAGGGACTGGAGGTGGCTCTGTTCCCTGGAAGCTTGTGACATTCCTCCAGTCATCACACAGACATCACAGCAAACACACAGCTGTGACTTCAGCGTACTGGGACTGAGTGACACACCCGAGTCCTGATAACGCTTAGACATCTACTAAATCCTGCATTTTGGCAGGAAATATGCTCAAGAATTTTCAGTTCTAACCTAAAAGCCGATGCAGTAATTTTCTGTCACTTCACTGTACTCACTTGACATGCCAGGCACAAAAAGTAACCCAGCAGGAACGGCACTTCCACTTTAAGATGATTTCAAATAATAACAGCACATCTATTACCGAAGAGTGATTAGTACCAGTATTTCCATTAACAGCTAAGTGGCCCAATCTTACTGCTGAAGCTCATTTGTCTCTAAAGCTTGTGGAGTGATTGGCTCCTATAGGCTCTTAAAAGTTATAAAACTGCATTCTGGGTGGAGAGTGACTCTCTGCACGTCATCTTTATAGCTGAGTAGCTTTACAAAATAACCCCTCTCGTGGATTACTACCTATTAACTCAGTAGAGAGGAAAAAGGCAGTTTGCACCGATTCTACTAAAAAAA
This sequence comes from Neomorphus geoffroyi, assembly GCA_033558235.1. NCBI lineage: Eukaryota > Metazoa > Chordata > Aves > Cuculiformes > Neomorphidae > Neomorphus > Neomorphus geoffroyi. The sequence continues at coordinate 9,536,219 of JAUMJM010000012.1, forward strand.
TCAAGTAGTTTCAGTACCATTAAACCAATGATTAAACTATTACATTCTTGGAAATCATAATTTTAGTTAAGTCTAATACACTGAACAATTTAAAACACGGAGTCTGGCTAGGAGACGTTCTGTACAATGCCATGAATATTCAGCAGCACTTTGAGCCTTGAGCTCCCCCTTGTGCCACAGAACTAAAATACGAGCCGAATCATTTGTTTTTCCTTTCCTGGCTGGTCTGGAGTGGCTACTGGGATTTTTGCTGAATGAACCGCTGGTGGACAATGGGCAGCCACTACCTGGCTCATCCCCGCACAGGTTTAATATTGTATCCATCAATGCAAGGTAGCATCTGACTGAAAACAGAGATTAAAGGTACATAAGCGTTTTCAATCGTGCTCAGCTCACAAACCCATGAATATTTCTTAACCTTACTGACACATAAAAAAATGTAGCTGCATCATAATGCATGTAACACGCCGCATGCAAAATGTAGGCTCTACATTCCTTGTCTTCAGGGATGCCTTTGTTTTGACCAAAACACAATTTGCAAGACTCTTTTCAAAGAATATTGCTTTTTCCCTGAACATGTATGGAAAGACCATATAACCCAAGGCATACAGTGCGATGTAAGAATGGTCTCTGACAACTCAAACTTCACCTCTAGCCTTAGTGTAGCTGACTGTTGTTTTGAAAACAGAGAACAATGCAGGCAATTAATTATTTAGACACCAAAAAAGACCGCTTCCAAGGACAGCCTTTAAGGCGGGTCATTCTAATCCCTTATTCGAGATTTATTCTTTTATAATAAAAGTAATACCTCATGTATACCCATAAAGAAAAGGCAGTTTGGTGACATCACTTCTGCTCTGCTGAAACTAATGCTGACACCTGAGCACTCCAAGAGCAACAATCACCCATTTCAACAACAGGGAAGCATTTCTTCAAGCAAAGTTGCCTGTTTGAAATACAGATCTTATTCTCATATGGAAAATCTACAGGTGTATCTGAGTCGGGCTGATAAACCACACACAAATAAGGACCCGCTAAAAGTGACTCTGCTTAAAAAGCAAACTAACACACACATAAAATACATCTTAAAAATGTTTTAAGAACTGCCCTTACACCAGAGATTCTATCAAGCAAAGACACTGCTCTGCTTAAAACCAAAGAAAAATTAGACTTCATGAAAGTGGGACAGGACCAGGGAGCTGAAGAGCCTTTAGATTTTAATGATGATATTGAAATAAGTGTTTGAGGGTGTGGGGCAAAATGACCCAGTCTGACGTGCGTTTTGCCAGGGAGAGAGTGAGTGAGAGACTGTGTGAGAGTGAGTGAGACAGACAGACGGACAGACAGAGTGTGTGCGTGTGTTTCTGGCCCTCAAAGCACACCTCTGCACAGCGTGGCTGTAAACCTGCTCTTTCTGCGACCGGTGTCTGCTGTCTTCCTCTGATTTCTGTAGCAATGGCTTTCAGCATTAAGACAAGAGGTTGATGTGCAAGGTCTGCAAACGTGTGGACTCTTAAGAATCACAAAATGGGTTGGAAGGGACCTTAAAGATCATCTGAGATTAGAAACACATTTTAGCTGACAAATTTTGGGGATTTTCCAGTGTAGATACATGTAAAATAAAACCTGTACAGCAACTGCTAGTGAAAACTGACTCCTGGATAGACTTCAGACAGAGGCAATGGTAACATCACCCATTTTATCGCAATATTTAGCAAATCTGTTTCTTTGGGGTAGTGCTTATATTTATAAAAATGTCTGTAAATTTTTATCAGTCACACAGCTCTCCCAGAATTTTCAACCGCACACTAAAGAGGATCCCAATTTGCAAAATATGACCAGTCTTCAATTGTTCTCCTAGGTTTTTTCATAGTGTTTTGGTTTGGTTTGAATCATTACTGTAAGTTTGCTGTTGTATTCTATGCTAATGATCTTATATTTTTTTCCCAGAGACTTGCACTGGGCTGAACGCAGTTCTCCATGGAATGTGTACAAATTAAACAGCCTTATCAGATGAGTATTCCTCATTTCCAGTTTGTTTTTTTCTGATTTTTTTCAGGCAGTCTTAATCCAGCCGATATAGACAGTGCTGATTTAATAATCACACGTGGATTTCCTCAGAAAGTTACCTGCCACTGTGTTAAATGCCTTACAGGACTCTTAAGTGCATTAACAGAGTTATCTTTGTCAAACTTTTGTGAATTCCAACAGAAATCCAGCATCCAATTGGTCTGACAAGCTTTCCTGCCCATCAACCAGTGTTGCCTGGAGTTACGTTACCACTTTTGGGTTCTTTAGTGGTTAGGTCCCATATGACCCTCTGTAAGTGCGATCTATCATCCAACTAGTTGGTCTTCATCGCTTGAGCCACCCCCTCATTGACCTTCAACCAGTGGCACACCATGACCCCTCACTGCCAGGTTTTCCAAGCAGTGTTTCAACAGCTGTGTCTTTACACAGACAAACACGTCTGCGTGAGCTCCGCCACCTCTGTCGGCCAAGGGGAGACACTATTGTGTCCAGGTAAGGTCCCCAGGTCCACACTTCAACAATTACAAGTGAATTTAAACTTCAAGTCTAAACTGTGCACAGACTGTGCTCACGGTGACTCATTTTGTGGGAGAGCAACAAAGAAACAGGGTAAAACCAATGACTATTCTTGGCAACCAAGTTCCATTCTGTACTCACCGTCACCAGGTTCCCTTCCATTCATCTTTCCCACCCTCCCACCCTAGCAAATAAAACCAGTGTCTGTTAGGACCAGATCTACTATGAACCTGCTGGTTTCCTTTTTCTTGTAAAACATATTTGTTGTGGTTTTTCAAACCCATTTAATTTTCACCTGACTCTGCTACTGTAAAAAAATCAATGGCAAAACTCACATCGATTTCAGGAGGGCCCTTGTCTAAACCCAATTGATTTTACCATTTCCTCTACTCCTTTCTCCGGCATGAACACATTATACTCGAGCCTCGGGTCCTTAATGGGGAACAATTAACTGAAGCTCAAATGTTCCTTTGTCCCCACAAACGTTCCTTTGTCCCCACACGCTGTTTCCAGTAAGGAGCAGGAGCAGGTAACCTCCAGTTCCTAAGCACGGCCAGTCTTTGGGTGCTGTGGGCAGCACGGGAGCAAAGACACTGCAAACCCAGCCAGACGATGGCCTCACAGTTACAAGTTTCAAGAAATTTGGTGAGGGTACAGGTTTAAATATTGCTGGCCCTGCCCGCCACCCGCTGCACCAGCACAGCCCTCCCTCTTCCTCCTCCTCTCCTCCCCTAAGAACATCTTAGCTCTCCTCTACATCTGCCACCGCTCTTCCCATAGCTGCCATTCACAACTAGAGTGCATCAATCACTATCTACAGCAACTAAAGGTCAGGAGTGTAGATCTTGAAAATAAAGAATTTTAGATTATTTTTTTAAAAAATTTCTATTCCTTCCTTATTTTCCACAGCAAAGCAGAAAAGGAGGAAAAAAAGAAAATAGAAAGATGTGTTTGCAAAGCCACGGAAAAATTAAAACTGCATGAAAACAATTTTTTAAGATTTTCTTCCCCTCTTTTTTCTCCAATGTTAAATGAAAAACACCCTGAAAAAACTCCTCATGGAAAACGCCAGACTGGGGATTTTTTTTTTTATGTTATTGTCATTGAAGATCACATATCTGTGAATTAAAAAGAACTACTATTTAGGGACATGTTTATCTCCTCTGTCGAAGATGTCTGTTACTTTTCAAACGCTTGTTTTTTTGATAAAAAAAAAGAAAAACACATTATCAAGTGCCCCCTGCTTTCTAACTGGAGCACGGCAAAAGCTGACCAGTTGTTGGCCTGTGCGCACATACTGAAAGGAAACTGGTGAAACTGAGAGCGTGTGTTTCGAGGAGATAAACATGCAATACATTATAGCAAATCAAAGCTAATCTACTGTTATCTCTCTTTTATTTTGTCAGCTCTTTGGATTAGGCTACACAGCTCCACTACCATGCACTAGGAAAAGAGTAGATGGAGAATCTTTTTTATTATTCTTACTTTAAAGAATACATTTTTCAAAGCCTGATTATAAATCCTTGGCTGGCAGGAATCACTAGCAGAAGTATTGTGCGAGAAATATATCCTCAGCACAATGCAAAAGGCTTTCATCACGGATTTGAGAAGTAATGAAAACTATCATTAACTCTGAACAGGGGCAGACACTGTACCTTTCCAAACCAAGCCTATAGCTTATTCTCATATTTGCATATTGTTTCTTATTTGACATCTTTAGTGACAGAGCAGGTGCTTTTAGACATATTTTTAATGTATGTAAATATTTCTGCCTTTCATTGCACAGTGTTCCTTTAGGTCTGAAACGGGAAATGGCACCAACTCAACATCAAATCACTGCACGTGGAACACATCGACAGTGGTGATGATGCATTTCCTGTATCAGAAAATGAGTTTCAATAACAACTGTTGTATAATTGCCCCCAAACAGCGAATATTACCCAAACGGCGTGGATGGAACAGTGCAGGTGGGCAACTTCCCTGCCAGCGTGCAGGGCATGCTCCCATTCACTCCCCTCTTCCCACAGAACGCTGTTCTCGGTTACTTCTGCCGAAGGTCAAACTGCACGCCGTGTGCTGTGTCCCCCATGCCAGGGAGACTCTACTGACCCTCACCAAGGCACTGACTGACCGTCCTACAGACTGGGGAAGCGGTAAGCAAAGATAAGTAAGCAAACTAGCTCTCTTCCCGTGCCCACGGGCCAAGCTACGGAGTAACAGCACGGAGGGTGTCTCGGTGGCGTGATGTTAGCACCTCGTGGTTTGTGTCCTGCTTCCCTGCACCAGGCAACGTTAAAACTGCATTTAGCATGAACTGACTAAAGAGTTGCAAAAACAGAAGATAAAAAGGACCGAGTCCACTAGGAAACTGACAGCAAACAGCATTTTTTGCCTTAATTTATTAATTTCCTTCAGCCTTCTCTCTTATTGTTCTTAGCCCGTTTCTGAGCTCCTCTGGACTGCAGCTTGTCGTGATACCTGCTGATAATTGCAGGCAGTGATGAAGTGGAATCCTCCTAGCAAGTGGCTCAATAACGCAATCTCACTTACAGAGGAACCCTAAAAAGCAATCTATCAAAAGAAGAAGAAGGCTCCCCTTTGTCCCAGGGGCAGAGACAAGGTTTTATTAAAAAAGGAGGAGGGGGTTATGGGCAAATGTTGAGAATTTTTACAATTATATTTCAGTTTCCCTCCCGACACTGAACTGCTGCTTCGTCCCACACCTCCTGGCTGTTTTGCCTGCAGAAACCAAAAAAACGCTAACAGGCCTGTTTTAATATAAAAGGCAGATCAAATAAGGGGCGACCCTTAGGCTATAACCTATACAATAATGATGAACCAATTTCAGGTTATTCTAAAAGGAGCTTTCCCACTGAAAACAATTTCCACTGAACACTCAGACACCCCCCTCAAACATACTGAACTCAGCAAGTTTAGCAGGAAACCACCACACTAAATACCCTACAGTAACATCATTAAATTCTCTGGATCTTGGACACGTTTTCTGCATGTAGTACATTATATCCAGTGCCTTAAATGCTCTCTTAGCAACTAAACAACCACCACTCACCAAAATCAGCTCACTCAGATTCTTAATAACAGACAGAAACCCCCAGACAGCCGTGGGAGAACATAACTCACAAAGAAAACCACTGCATCTCTGTCCTCTCATCCCTTATGAGGGATCTTCAAAACCAGCTCTAAAATACAGGCCTCAGAACTCAATTCATAACTCTGCTGGACACTACAAAAAAATAAATCACACTCAATATATATAAAGGTTTCAAGGCATGTTATTATTTCCCCATTTCCAAGCAGCCCCTTCATGAGCCACAGCCAACAAACCTGTCTCCTCTTTTCTCTCTCTCTTCCAAAGGAAGTCCCCAGGGGTAACAGCCTCCTCCTCCCCCTGCTCCATCTCAGAGCTACAACCTTTGTTCCAGGGGTTTCACTGATTTACATCAGACTGGCTGTATATGACATTTTGGACCTTTGTTCTATTTAAGGCAGCTATGCTGGAGCAGCAGGTATTGCTTATCAAAATATTCCATATAATGGAATATTTATCCAAGCGCAGTTAATCGAGAGCCTTCTCCCACTGCATTTCTTTGTTTCTTTCTTCTCATTACTCACTCATGCAGCCCCCTTTTCTAATGAGGCTCAAAGCAGATAAAACACAGCCTTGTCTCCACTGTGTCTCAAAGCCAGATGCAACAAAAACCAAGCACGAATGACCATTAGGGAGAGCTTTGGTTTGAGACAAATTTCTACTTAAGTCCAGAAGGAGAAGGGGACTGGATTATAGTATTTCCCCACTTTACAGTTGCTGCTTTTTCTTCCTTCCCTAGTGGAGGGTGTAACTGAGCAGAAAAAATCCTACACCATTAGAAACTATTTGATTTGGATTTGTACCCTCAATACTTTCTTCCACAGACCTGGTGGGTCGGGACAGTTTTGCACCAGAAACACATGCAGCACCCGCCTTTCCAGACCTGTCTCAGCAACCATGAGCAAACAGCAGTACCTGTTCAAAAGAAGTTCCTCTGATTGTTGATAATTACTTCATTAATTACAGAATGAGATATCTTATTGAAATTGTTTATTTTCACTTCCATGATTAGCCACTGTTCTACAGGTCCAGTTCAACCAGGCATTTCAACCTACAAGTCTCGCTACCTTGACACAACCCAACTGAACAAGCCAGGTGCCTCAATACAGTTAGATAACTGCAATGGATCACGCCCTAAGAACTTAGACTGCCTCAGCTTCTCCCTTTCCCACATGAAATTCTGCTGCAATCACCAAAACCCAGTTGAGGACAATGGATCTACACATGTCCCTTCTCACATAGGCTCTCTCACTCCTCCCCTCGGTCTACAAAACTTGGTGGGACACCAAGAATATTCTTTCCTGGAATTTGCAATGATAGGCTGAAATTTAAATGATTTTGTGAATTTCAGCCACAAACAGGTGTGTGTAAGAAAGTATTGCGGATACAAATCCAAATCAACCAGTTGCTAATGGTGTGGGATTTTGTCTACTCAGCTACACCCTAGGAAAGGAAGAAAAAGCAGCAACTGTACGTGGGGAAATACTATATTCTAGTCCCCTTCTCCTTCTGGACTTGGAAAGTTAAGAGAGAATTGTTCTAAGATATGGAGAGCTAAAGGGAATAATTATTTTCTTGGTCCTGTCGATATGACTGCAACACTTGCACACAACATCACAAAAGGAAACTCGGGCAGCTGACAAAGTCGCAGCACACAGGACTGCAATGTTTGCCAGTCGTGTAGTCAGATTCGTTCAACAGCCTCTACCCATGCTTTCCATGTGACTCTCAAACTCACCTCCACTGGATTCCAAAAGAGACTGGATTCCTCTTTTATTATACTTAATTTCTATTTGTCTCCTTCACACAGCCTATCAGCTCGAGATAGAATTTATTGGAGTTTAATGTTGTGTAGCATCTGTTCAACAATAAATGAATCACTGTCAGATAGGAAAAAAAGATAATTAGGTTCCTAGAGTGCCTTGTCGTTAGTTGTTAATTACCTATATAGCAACCTGTGCTATAAAATAGAGTCAATATAATCACGACATTGAAATGTCATTATTCAATCTCTTTCTAGGAAAACAGTAACTATCCTTAGACTTAAGAAGCATTGAAAGTTAATGCAAATATCTGTATGTTTAAGCTGATGAAGACACTGTTGCATTCAGTAAAATGAAATAAATAAGTTACCACAATGTTCAAAGCAGTTTATCAGACTATATTACAGTCATTATATATTATAGTACATTATATGACATTATGTTACGTTATATGGTAACCTTTGCAGGCAGAGCGTGGTCAGGACACCTGAATTCCACTTTCAGTCCTGCAATGGCCATTTTACATGGCTGCCACTCGGTACTACAAGCACATTCTTACAAATTCCGATGACACTTACCCAGCTTCACAGTGTTTCGAGCAGAGCCCTGTAACTATTACATACAAAGTACAGGGTTTTGCACTGTCCACCTTCTCGCTTAGCATAAGAAATGTAAAACAAGTTTTTTTATTTATAGAGACGCCTTGACAAAAAAAGGAACTCGTATTTCTAAAAAGCCGTTCAGGGCAGAAAAAGTAAAACCCAACAATATATAAATACAACAACTTCTTCCATTGTTATACAAGAGATGCTTTTGGAAAAAAAAAAGCGCAAAAGAAACCCTCAAGTCCAAAGGAACACACAACTCACATCATTTTTTCCCTATGAACAAGAACTTTTCCTGCCAGCTTTGAATTTTTATGTGGCTCCAGCAAGTGGACTTCTCTCTAGCCACAGGATCAGAAACCTGAGGCAAGGAAATCTTCCACTCTCGTGAGGGCTTGGTAATCTAATACCTTTGTGTGTGAGACTGAAATAAATGACCGAGGGGAAAGAATTTCATCCTCCCAGAGCAGAGAAGTCCAGCTCTATCATGACTACTCAGAGGGCACCAGCTGATCCCCACAGGCCCTTGCGGAAGGAAGAGTGCAGAGGCTTCACGTCTGTTTCAAAGCACTGCAAGTGCCTATAGGAGAGCAGGAACCCCTTGGGATTCCAGTGGATGGGACGGAGTCTTCACACGAAGGAAACATTATCCCATTTCCTTCTTCACTATAAACAAATGTAATGTCCTTGACTGAGCCTCTCTAGTCAAACAAACACTGGGAATGCATTTCAAAGAAGCTATCAGCATGTAAACTAACGATTCCTCAACCATTAGCTTCAAAGGTCAACATAATTAGTAACATGATAGCCGGTTAATACTTGGTTCACCTTATATTTATAAAACTTCTATACCAATATTGGAAACGGCAATGGAAAAAAGGGAGGCATGGAAGGGAGACCTCTTCCCACTGACACTAGTGAAGACTGAGGGCACCTGTTAAAACAAATAACCAAGATGGAAAATGAAGCAGGAAAGCACACGACAGTTTCCCTGACAGGAACGGAACACACTGGAAATCCATATCAATACGTGTTTGAAAGCAAAGCTCCTGCAGAAAACAAATGGAACGTAAAATTCAAAGTTAACTTCAGAAAGCATGCCTTCTCATCACGTGAGACACTGTAATGGTGTTCACCAAGAAATGGTCTGAATATTCTCTCCCCTAACTGCCAGAAGGTGGTAGTATTTCAAAATATTAATAGTATTTAGGAGGAAATGCACTCACTGGTTTATGAATTTTGGCTGTCTGCCAGTGCTCTATTATTGTATTCATAAGAATTATTGGGCAGCATCCGTGCTATGCCAGGTACACACTCTAGAGACTAATCCAGAGACTCGGGTATCGGAGGTACTGGAAAATACACTGCAGAGTCTTGTCATTCTAGACAGTTTATTTCAGGGGAAAAATGCACTAACAGCCGCTTGTCATTGGGGTAATCCGACACAGTATCAAACATCAATGATATTCTCTGGAATCTGCAAAAGAAATCAAATTAAATATTCGCAGCCTTGAGAACAAAGGTCTCTGCAGGATCACTTGAGGCCGAGTCTCCCAGTCAAAATGAACGTCTCTTTACAAAGTCTTTACATCTTCCAGAGGTTTTTCTGCTATCTTCAAAAATGAATTCTCCAGTGAGGACAAAACAAATTTTAAGATGGATCTGTAATTAAAGAAGGCTGCCAAAGAACAAGGCTGGCTCATGTTAAAAGACAATTCTTGGCATACAGTGTCTGAGGATCTATCAAGGTGACCGAAACAAAAACCATCCCACAGCTATGGTAACAAAAGAATGTTGAGCATTTTTTTGTTCATAAATGAACAAACTTTGCAGATCTTAGAAGCAGGGTGAAATTGCTGTAGTCACATAAATATAGCGCATGTTGCTTAGACCAGATGTGGTTAGTCAAGGAAATTGCTTATAGCAGACAAAAAACAGATGTCCCAACTAAATGAATTAAATTCAATGCATTTTTGTAGGCTATCGTAGACAGGAATGGCTCTGCTAGTGGACATCATCTCACCACTCCTGCAGGTCCCCATAAGCGCTCTCAGGATGAGCCGAGGACAGGTGGCACGGGAAAATGGTCTTTTTGAAAGCAAGACAAGAAAAGATCCCAATAATTCTGTCAAAATGGACCTGCACAGCTGTGCCAGCTCACTTAGCACAGATTCTTTCCTGTTGGAGGAGGTGGATGAGGAAATGAGGACAATGGCTGTTCTTCTTTCCCTGTCCCACTCACGGAAAGCTCCTTCCACTGCACCGGTTTCCACGATGGCCCCAGCTCTTCATCACTGGGACAGCAACAGCAAGAGCTGAAGGAGGCAGCATGGCCTGAAGTCACCAGTCACTTCCTCTTCCCATGGAGTGGAGAACAGTGTGCACAGATCCTGGAGCCTGCAATGCCCTCCCACAGAGACCCAGGAAACATCTCCACTGAGAATCTCATTCCCGTGTAGGTTTTTGGGGAGCAAATAAGATATTTCATCATGCATCTAAGAGAAGGTGAGTGGCACTGTCCAGGTTTGACCCACAATATGAAGCACACCAGGTACTACCTAGAGGCTCTCCCTTTAGTAGTTATTTGCTATATGCTAGGACTCATATGTCCTTCTTTGCATAATTCATCTTTTTGGGGGACCTGGTGACATATGATGCCTCCATGCATCCACCTACTGGTAAAAGAAGTGGAAAACTGTCACAGCCCAGAGCTGCACATATTTAAGGTCAATAAAATTCTTGATTTCAATAACTGCCCTGTGATTCTTGTATTTTTTATTTCACCCCTACATCCATAAGAGACAAAGTTTGGCAGAAGGCACCTTCAATATTCAGGGGAATAAAAGAGTTTTTACAATGGCACCCCAGGAACCAAAACAATAGTGTTGCCTTTATTCTGATGTGATCTGTGCAGCTTGAAAACTTATCCAGAAAACCCAAGTGCTCTCAAAACAGAAAGATCTTTTCTGCAGGAAAATAATTCCTCAGGGCGTGACACACAGAAAAATCAAACCATGAATTATATGAATCTTGATTACACTCAGAGAACTGCTTGTACGCTTCAAAACTGTTAGCTCAGCTCTGGTCAAAATCCAGTCAGAACGAATGAGGCTGGAAAGTAAAAAGCTACATGGGAGATCCCTTGTGAATCAAAACCAGTCTCGTTCCAAAAATGAGGAAACAGCCATCCTGCCTCTTGGCTTCCACCACAATTATGTGATGGGTTGTACTTTAGAACAGGGTATAATGCTTCAAGACTAAATTTGGTTGTCCATAGCATAAAAGTTTGGCCCTTTAGGCATGAAAGAGTACTTCCGCAATTTCCAGGAATTGGAAGCGAAAAGACAAATTAATGTGAAAACAGTAGGAGACAGGGCAGCTTAGAGACTCTCATGTGTAATTCAACCTGACATTGTCCCTGATGGAACCCTCAGAGCAAAAATAATAAGCACAAGGGAACATTAAGTAGTAATTCTATTCCTCTTTCATTTTTTTGTGTGTAAATACCATCTTCTGTTGACCTTTTTCCCTGAGAAACAGAATATCTAGGGCTGACCCTTCCTTTTAAACACAGGCAAATAAGATAAATATAGCCCTGTGGTACTGAAGACAGCAGATTCCAGCCTCCTTTTTGTCACTGTGAAGGATCACAGAATGACCTGAGCTGGAAGAGACCCACAAGGACCATTGAGCCCAACTCCTGTCCCTGCACAGGACACCCCAACACTCACACCGTGTGCCTGAGGGCATTGGCCAAACACTTCTGGAATATTGTCAGCCTTGGCACCGTGACTGCTTCCCTGGCAGCTGTTCCCATGCTCCACCACCCTCTGGGGGAAGAACCTTCTCCTCATGTCCAGCCTAACCCTGCCCTGGCATCTTCCTGCCATTCCCTGGGGTCCTGTCCTTGGTCACCAGAGAGAAGAGCTCAGCGCCTGCTCCTCCTCCTCCCCAAGTGAGGAAGCAGCAAACTGTGATGAGATCCCCCCTCAGGCTCCTCTTCTCCAGGCTGCTACACCTAAACTAGAAAACTGTAAAAATGAACCAAGCTTTGCCGCTGGCTGGAGTCAAGAGCCCAGATGCCTCCTCTCCTACTTTCTCACAGAGAATATAAAGAGATGACATGTTCTGGACTGGGCTTGGAAATGTCAGACAATAAATACACCGCAAATGTTGATTTCCCTGGACTCTTTGCAGGACTGGAGAGAAATTGAGAGTCCCTTACTAACAGGAGCTTACTTTTTCCAGAGTAATGTCCTATAAAGAGATACTTATTAGATAATGAATTGCAAGGGGCTGTCAACTGAACGTGATCTCATGCAAACAAGTGGTCACAATGGGCAAAATTTTGGTTTGGCCATTTAATCAAAATCAAGGAAATGAGTTTATAAATGGATTTTTCATATAAATCTGTTCTCTACTGTCTGTTCCATCTCTTTCAACAATTTAGGGTAGAATTTCCAAAACCATCAGTAACACTTAATGCTCAACACCACAGCCAATACACTATTTAATCTGTATCTCAATCTTAAAAACCGCATTCCTTGAAAGGATGCTTAATGTTTGGGGTTATTTATAATCAGAAAACACTTAGTTGGCCTCAAATTTAGTGCTTCCTCCAAGTATCTCTCCTTTGTGCTGTAAGCAGTTAAGAATGTTTTTAATTTGTTTTATGGTGCATTAGCTGGGGGAAATGCTTAATAAGTAAATTGAAAACTAAGACAAAGCTCCATTCCCATACTGAGTCTGCCTACCAGCTCCCTACACCGGCATGTTAATGGAGCAATTGTGAAGATCAGAGAGAGCTCAGTCCTCATACAACTCTCATTTTTTCCGACTAAGAAAACCGACTGCCCCAGGTTGCCAAATATGCTGATTCAGTTGAGTGCAGAAGACCTTGTGGGTGTGTTACCTTCTTACAATGTATAACGACTGCAGTGCGCTGCTGGTATCCCTACTACAATCCTGGCACCTTAACAGCATCGCGCTCAGGCAAGAGGGACACCCTTGCAAGGAGAGGCAGCAGAACCTCCCCAAAGGCAATGCCCACTGATCCGCATGGACACAGCCACATTACTAGCACTACGTCGTCTCTCCTTACACCCAGGTTTTTATGATGCTGAAACCAAATTGGCTCCTCTGCTGTCAGGGGGAAGACAAGATCATCTGCACTACTCCTTAACAAGGTCTGGCACACGATGCTATCGCTCCTCGTTGCCACTCACCTCCCAACTTTCTGGAGCAAAGAGCAACCTAGAATCATAGAATCCTAAGGTTGGAAGAGACCTCTGAGATCATTGAGTCCAACCGTGCCTGTTTGCCCACAAAACCCTGTCCCTAAGGAACTCATCCACCCGTCTGTTAAACACCTGGTGACTCCACCACTTCCCTAGGCAGCTCCACCCACTCTTTCCAATGCTTCACAAGTCTTCCAGTAAAGAAGTTTTTCCTAATATCCAACCTAAACCTCCCCTGGTGTTGTCCAAGAACTGAAAAGAGCAGACGGATATACAGGATATGCAGACACCTTGTTTCTGCAGAAACTAAGCCAAAAAAAAGAAGAAAAGGGGAATAAAAAAACCCATCTTTTTTTTTATAACAATGCTTAACTGCAGGGAAAAACCTAACTCGGACTACAATCCCTGTAAATGCCTGGCTAGTTCTGCTCATACTTTAAAAGCACATATGTTCCAAACATTTAATAACTGTGAGACTATGTTAGCCTTTCCACTTCTGAAATATTTGATTAAAGATTTTAGTGTTTTCAGCTAGGTCAAGGGAAGTTGTGTGCAACTCAAACATCTGATTTACTCTCACACAGCAGGGATGACACCTTTGTGGTAAAAACCTGCACGGACATTTTTAGCACTTTTTCAGTCTTGGCAAATTATTTTAAATGAAAGAATTTGCTTCTTTTTATCAATGAACAAGTATTTGATACAACTAGTAAGAAGACGAGATTACCAACATGAAGAGTGTGTGTGTGTATGCTATTGCCAAGAACATTTTGAATGAAGAAAGAGAGGTAACTGCCACAATTTTTAGCAATGCACCATCCCATGTACATATAAATCATGGAACCACTGGGTCCTCAAATGTTGCAAGTACTATTCAATTAAATGACTTTTTAAATGAAAATAGATGGTGTAGCCCTTGTGTACCTGGTGTAAAAGCGCTCTCACCTGACTGCTTTCAGCATAAAGGTCTGAATAAAGTCTGTGAGCCTGTTTCTTCTCCCATACAAATCCCTTGTATATTTGATGGAAGCAAGAGGCAGAGAAAAAAGCTGAGAGCCTGCTCTGCCAAAGCTTTATTCCCTTCCCCTTGAAGAATGACAGAAGACTAGGGTTGACTTTGGGTGAGAAGAGTGTAATACTAAATAAAAGGAGAAAATCAGGATGATGGTGAGAAAGGATTTATGGGCTTGGGAGAAAAAATGGTGGCTGAGCTGCGATCATGCTACCATTGACTATAGGAGTTTATCAGCTTTCCACCATCTGGGCAACAGCGCTGTTTGGGGGAAGCTAAAGTGAGTTGGATTGGTTGGAAAGGCTACACCTTTCAGGGAGTAATCTAGGTCAAGTGGGCTCAATCTGCCCTCACCAGAATATCAAAATAACACATCTTTCCCAGCCACCTAAGTTATGGACTTCTGAACTGGCACCAATGAATACCGTGAGGCTTTATATGGCAGATGAAGTCATGCAGCTAAGTTATCCCAGTTATCCCAGCACACATGGAAGGCCCCATTTCCTCACCTTGTACCACATGCAACCATTTATGCTTGTCTAAAGTGAGGCAAATGTGTAATCATAAACTGTGATTAGACCTTGTGCAGATTTTCTGCTAATGCAAGTGACTGGGAATTAGCCTTTTCTTTCCTTTCCTTTCCTCCAAGAATTAACAGTATTATTTGGAAGTTGCACTGAAGTCACATAAGGGAAGTCATCATTAGACTTCAGAAAACAGACCAGAAATGTAAATTTTAACATTCTTTTTCTCTCCTCCTCAAGATGAGAGAAGCTGATTCCTCAAGATGTGAAAACAGTGTATAACACAGGGATGGACAACAGCAGCGATGCAGAAGGAAACAGTTCACAGCCTCTCACTGAAGCACAAACGAGTGGATGGGCAGAGGATAAGCTCAATTGGAGATGCAAGGTGCCACAGTGGACACAGCACTCTTAAACACATTCCTTACAGCCTCTTCCCAAAGCAAAGATTCGAAAACACACACTGATCGTGTTGGCAGAGTTCAAACCAGACAGTGTGAGCAATCTAAACTAGTGAAATGCACAGGAGAAAAATTAGCATATGGCAACGCATAGAGAAAGAAAGGGGGCAATCAAGCACCTCCAGGTAGGCACAGAGCTGCTAGTTCAACCCTCAGGAAGAAGTCATCTCTTTATTCTGAGGAAAAGCCTCCTGAACAGGGAATAACAACTTACATTTACCATGCTTGAAAAGGAGAATAAATTGCTGGAGCAAGTTTAGAGGTTGTGCGCTGGCTTAGATGACATGGAGAGGTTACACACCTCAGACACCCCCAAGTGAGAAGAAAATCCTGCGTTACTCAGTTCTGGCAAGAGTAAAAGTCATAGAATCATCAGGTTGGAAGACACCTCTGAGATCACCGAGTCCAGCTGTACCTGTCCCCTTACTAAACCATGTCCTTGAGAAACTCATCCACCCGTCTTTTAAACCCCTCCAGGGATGGCGACTCCACCACCTCCCTGGGCAGCTGCGCCAATTCCTGACCACCCTTTCAGTGAAGAAATTCTTCCCAATGTCCAGTCTAATCCTCCCTGGCACAACTTGAGGCCATTTCTTCTCGTCCTATCGCTGTCACTTGTGAGAAGAGCCCAGCACCCACCCCGTCACAGCCTCCTGTCAGGCAGTCGTAGACAGGGATGAGGTCTCCCCTCAGCCTCCTCTTCTCCAAGTTAACACCCCCAGGTCCCTCAGTCTCTCCTCGTAGGACTTGTTCTCCAGCCCCCTCCCCAGCCTCGTTGCCCTTCTCTGGACGCGCTCCAGCCCCTCAATGTCCTTCTTGGAGTGAGGGGACCAAACTGACCCCAGCACTCGAGGTGCAGCCTCCCCAGCGCTGAGCACAGGGGCACAATCCCCTCCCTGCTCCTGCTGGCCACGCTGGGTCTGACACAGGCCAAGATGTCATTGGCCCTCTTGGCCACCTGGGTCACTGCTGGCTCATGTTCAGCCATTGTCACCCAACACCCCCAGGGCCTTTAACTCTGTGGGAACTGGAAGCACCTGAACAAAATCAAGCAGCAACAGTACAGAGAAGAGAATGCTGCTTCCAGTGGTGTCTCCCTTGCTGCCCACGCTGCCGGCACCCCTCTTGCCAGAAGCGACTGCTCACCCTGAGAGCAGCACAGTGGCTGTTGGTGCCATCACTGCCTGAGCTGGTTCCCACTGAAATGTTTTCAACTTCATTTGGACCATTTTGCCTGAAATGGTTTAGGCAGGAACAGAGTTCATAGGTGGGAGAAAGGCAGGGCTGTCATCCTTGTTCTACTGATTGATAGGAAATTCAAGAGGGAGACAAAGTCGTGTTTGCAGGAGCAGGAACCGTAGCCCAACTTGGAGCTGGGCCTGTAACTCCCCAGATCCACACTGCTCTTTAAACATCAGACTTGCCAACCCTTATTCTTGAAAGCTTATTCACATAAGAAGGAAGAAACACAAACCTTGACCATTTTTCTGAAACTCTTCTACTCAGGGGAGTTATCACCGGACACCACTGCTTTGCCAGCCTCCTCTCAGTGCCTTCTCTTTACACAAACACAAAGAAGTTTTATCCCCCGGTGTCGCTCAGCTCTGCGCTTACGCATCCTGCTGAGCGGTAGCATCAGGCCCTGGGTGACACATTTTCCCAACAATTGTGCACAGACCGCTGAGCCTGCTGCAATGTACAGAGACTAAACCTGAACAGAGCTTCAGCAGGCCAGGGGCAGCCACAGAGTGTAAAAACAAAGCCAAGAACTGAGTTAGCAACTGCAAACATCCCAAGAAAGACTACACTGAAAAGTCATTTCTGTCTTAATCCTTTTATACGTCATTATAAATTGAACTCTTTCCAACCTAGGCTTTTTTGCCTTTTAGGATGATGTTAGCTGTAAGTACTGCAAGCTTTCTCAGAACCATTGCTTCATTGAAAAATAATTTATTTTTAAGCAATTCAACACAGTGATTTTATTAAATTTAATACAGTGATTGTATTAAATAAGCACAGTTCAGTTTGGCTCATTCACTTCAAAAGCAGTGGAAGGGCAGAAAAATATCTTGAATTTTAGTATGAGCCAGGTTACTTAAGATTTCAGAAAAAATAGTACCTTGGAATCTGGCGTACATACTGCATCAGTGGCACAACTTTCAGTATCTAAAATTAGATGACACATTTGTATGTTTTTATTCAATAGGAACAGAATTCCAAAGTATTTTACAAAAACAGCTAAGGCATAAATATGTATATTAAGGGAGAGAAAAGAAGTAAAGACCTAACAATGTATTGTCAATACAGCTTCTGCACTGTTCTGCAGTCATTTAGTGATGTTACTGTACCCAATGACAACAGTGACAGCAATGAACAGCCAGGCCCCACTCCTCATAAAACAAAGTGGGATTTCAGCAAAAGGTCAGATACACAAAATAGAGACGAGTAACTCTATCACGACTTATTCCAATGTAATGCTAGCATCCATAGTGTTCCTCATATCTTCGTGCTCCTGACAGAATATATAACAGCTAGAAAAGGGAGACGCACCATAAACCATGCAAAGTAGCCAAAAAGAAGTCTCAAGTTCTTCCCAACAGATGCTTGTAGAAGATGGAAGTAAAGATCAGAAAAATCCTTGGCATTCAAATGCATGAATTTTACCAAACATACTGTACTAAGCAGCCTTAAATACTTTTAGAAAAAGTGAGCTGATTTCTTCACATTCTCTGCCAACACTACTTTCTTCAATTCTACCTCTGGTAAGCAACTTTCACAAGGATTAGCAGATGCATTTCCAACTTAAATTACAACCAGAAAATCTTTTATTCTCCCAATACGGCATCCTCGCTCATTTTCCAGTTCTCACTTTCTCCACGGTTCCACGCAGCGATACTGTCCCTCAGCGAGACGCGTACCTGCGGCAGCTCTCTGAGACACAGTCACTGCTTTCTCACCACCTCTCTTCATGGAAGCAGAGGCTTCACTGCTGACTCAAAAGCTTGCCTGTATGGAATGGGATGATCCATGTTAAAACTTCAGGACCTGACTCAATTTTCATCTGCAGAGACTTAGTCTTTCTACCAACTCATTAGTGGGCATAAAATAGCAGGAATCCATGCCTGCCAGTGCAGATATATTAATTTCTAGCAGCTGAAAAAGCAGCTCATGAGCTTCAATGCGGCTACTCCTAATCACCACTGGTGCAAGCAGGACAAGAACTGAGCTCTTGGAGAACCAAAACCCACAAGTGACTCCATTGATCCAAACACCTGGCATTCCTCCCTCACCATTGTTATATCTGGCACAGATGAAGCATGCATGTAATATAAATTTTTCTAATGTCCTTCAGGAATAAGGGCTACCAAAGACTAAGGACGATGACAGCAATGACACAGCAGACCCACTGCTTAGGGCTTAGGAAGGAAAAGTCTCCAATGTGACAGGACCCCATGCATGTAGTGCAGCTACTCTGGCTTACATGGAAAAGGGGGAAGACGCAGCCCTGAGGGAGCAGAGGGTGGAGAGTTCTCTCTCCAAAATCTGTTTCCTCTGTACCCTATAAACTTCAAAGCTCTAGGGAGAAGGGAGTTGGTTACAGTGTTCAGGCTGTGGTCAGGTTGCTGGGATTTGGTAAATAAAAAACATTTTTACAGCTCATTAAGTGGAGCTTTGGGAAATGTTCTCATATCCGTTTTCAAGGGGCTGTGGAGAGCTTGTGTGGTGTGGTGGGTGAGGGAAGCAGTCAGTTCAAACTAAGGGTTTGGGGGAAGGGAAATACACTGGGCTGAAGGACATTGGTGCGTAGCCTTCTTATTTTACAGATACAGTGGTTGCTAACGTGTTATTGCTTTCTCTTGCTAGATTTGACTGAAAGGCAATATCTTATGTTGTTTAATGAAAGAGGATCATCGAACAGCCTGGGAGAATGGGACAATATAACTGCGGCACTTCAGCTGATTCTGCAAAACCAGTGAATTACTGTCATATTTTCTCCACATCATATGAAACCCCTTTTCTACGTGTGCAGCTGAAATCCCACGTGCGCTTCACAGGAGCGTTACTGGCCTTGCAGGGCTTAAGGGTCAGCAATGTTTCTATTACTTCTTTATAAAATCTCACTAAAAAACCAGACACATGCCCTTCCTAACAGACACAGAGCACTGAGAGAGGGTAATTACTCCAAAGCAAGCTGTGCCTCTGGGTCGGAACACCTCTCAACAGCACTCCCTTCAACCAAGTAAGTCCTCACTTGCACACAAGGAGACAAAGAGGTAGTGGCAACTCTGGACACCTTCCTGTTTCCCCTTCAGAAGTCTCATATCTGGGGCCAAAATTACTTTAGTGTCTGTCTATTTTATTTTTTTTTTTAAAGGTGCTGTCTCATCCTGGAGAGACTCTCAGTGACAGGCAGTGTTACTGAAAAAAACCCAAATTGTTTGCTTTTCCTCTCCTATATCTTGTTCATAATTTCAGGGGGGGAAACAGACATTTCTACTGCTTACTGCAGTCTTACTGTCATTTCTTCACTGGCCTTAGCAAGACAAACTGTCACCCCCATGCCTAGTTTTGGCCAAGAATGCTAAGACTTTGCACTGCCCTAAAAATTTCTATTTTCCTTGCATATACGTGTTCTTCCAAGGAGCCATGAGCTGCTCCAAGTCACCTGGCAGTGCCAGAGGAAGGAGAACAAGAGAGAAGGATGACAGAAAAGGCGCTGCCTGGCACGTTGTCTTTCTCTTCCACACAGTGATAATACCTCCTAAGCAGCCAGATGTGCAGAGGGAGAGGTGCTGAGCAGTTGGGTTTACGGCACTGGAGTCACAGTCACTCCACTCCCCCAAGACAGACTTTGGGCACTTGGCCAGCTGGAACACTCCAATTTACATTATTGACTTCAGTATCACGTCACTCCTGATTTAGGCCTTGATTCTGTATCACCGCAGTCAACTCAGCCCTTATGTGCTGAAGAACTGGATTGCAGACGGGTAGAAAATCAGTCCCATAAAGTAAGGAGCTGGTAGTACCCCTTTTGTGACCTGTTTGTCTTTAATACCATTAATACTACATCCTGAATGTTAACTCACTGAAGAATTTTTAATGGCTGCACTTTGGTTTATAAATACTCCTAAAATGTACGAGGTTGAGTAAACTGCTGTCTTTCAAAAGGGAAAACATAACAGAACTACATTTAAACACTGGAATAACAGATAGTTTAGAAGAAAGACAGTAAACTTAGCAAGCAAAGCCTGAACTGTTAAGTGAGCAATTCTTAATCCTGAATGGATTTTAGTTTCCCAGTAATGTGGGCATCGCTGGGAACACTGATCTCATTTTCAAAAAGGGGACAACTGGACTCCCTTCCCTTCTCTGCAAATGAGAGAAGCCTGCTGATACAGGCCCGCATTCACTTCTGGGGGTTCACCCAGAAACCTGGGCTCTAAGCCACCTGTCTTGATTTTTTGAACACTGGCAATCCTTATTTGCAGTCAGCAATCTTCATGAGTTTCCCTGAATTTACATTGCAAACAGTTTGAAAGTAAGAAAGAAATTAAAAGTTGGGGTATTTGTGTGAGATTTAAGAGGCTGATACAAGCACTTGATTGCGAAGGATACCATACGCTGCAGCCGAGAAGCAACCTCTGCATAAACCTACTAACAGTTTCCTTAGATAAATAATTGTCTGATTGTCCAAATATGCCAATCACCAGTTAGGAACTGCTGCGTTGGACCAGTCTTATACTCCTAAGCCCTAAAGTCCTGGATACAAAGGAACTGAGGCTTATACATGCTCTGACATATGGAAGCTCATTTTGATCACACCAACGGACACCCAAGCATTCAGGGAGCACTGGTCTGATACAACTTTTTGAAAGAAGAAGTCTTCCTGTTTCCAGCAGGCAGTCCCTGAACTCACATGAAGAGTTAGGCACACCGTGAGCTGGATTCATAAGTTGAGGATGAGCTCACAAAAAACACAAAACAGAATTAAAAAAAAAATACATCTTCGGTCCCAATAGGTCTCTTTCTCCTGAAACTGATTGACTGGTTTCTACTTCACCTTATGCCAATAAAATCCAGAAGAATATCATGTTCAAAATCTGTTTATGAGAAACTGCCATAACAGAGTGAAGTGCCAGAACGCTGTGACTGAAGTCCAGCTCACACTAAATACCCACTCACCGAATTACATCCACAACCATCGTTTTCATGCTGCTTTAAAGGTCACAGGAATTTTGTGAAGGCTGAAACACAAAGAGGAATAACTGAGTGGTTTGGTATCGTTATTGTAAAGAACACCCTGTCCCTGCCTGTGGGCCCCTCTGAGCTATGCAAGGCTCAGCCCCCAGTACTATTTCAGTGCTCACAGGGCAGGTTCAGACTAGGCAGCAGGAAAAAATTCTTCACTGAAAGGGTTCTCGGGCACTGGCAGAGGCTGCCCAGGGATGTGGTGGAGTCCCCATCCCTGGGGGTGTTTAAACAACGGGTAGATGAGGTGCTCAGGAATCTGGTGTAGTAGTGGACAGATACAGTTGGACTTGATCATCCCAAAAGTCTTTCCCTATCAGGCAATTCTAGGACTCTATGAGGAAAGTAGATAAGTCACACCAACAGCTCCCAATATACAAGACTAACCTTGGCTTTCTCAAGTGTGGAATTCTACGTAAATCCATGCTTCAAACTACATATAAAATTGAGAGTTACACAGGGAGGTAAATGGATTTTCAATAAAAGTGATAAATAAATTCTACCAATTCCAACATTTTCAGAAATTCTCAGTTTCCTTTGACATTTTTTTTAAAACAAGAAAAATCTTATACATTAGTATGAAGTATTTTTTTTCCTCATGAAAGAGCAGTTGATTAAAAACCCTGCAGGAATGCCCATACATTCAAGAGATTGCAAGTATGTGGAAAAGTCTCTTAAGGAATATACTTAATTTCAAACAACAATGCAGTGGACTTGAAAGTTAGCAAAGATGTTCACGTAAACTTGTAAGTATTTTTCAATTCGAAGTCCTACGTTAGCTTTGTGTCTGAAAGAGAACAGTCAAGACAAGAGAGTGTGCCTGGAATTAATTTATTGGAAAGCAATTTGCTGATTGGCAGCAAACAGGATGAAGTTGACAGCCAAACACTTTCTGGGGCTGATTCAAAGAAATTATTCAGGACTCAGTTAAGAGTCTCCCCAAGGAAGGAGGCTGTCACTGTTGATTAGTTTATCAAAATGATCCTGTTTCATTGGGTAGAATGAATTGGATTAATCTTTACATTTGGGAAATGTCCCTCAGTATTTTTTTTCCCCGGCATGGAATGCCACGCACGTGTGCACCTTCAGAGAGATTTACACAATAAGAGTTTGAATTCTTCAGTGTTGTTCTTAATTGTCACAACTCCTTGTCGCCCAGTGCCAAGTCAACAGGCATCAGAAGGTAACACAAATGCTCACTTATCACCTCTATCAGTACCACCTTCTGTTATCTACTTGCTTGTGCCTTTCTGTACTGCCTGCTAATCTTTCTAAGGCTATGAAGCTCCAACACAGACAGTTACAGTGTCACAGTATCACAGTATCATAAGGTTGGAAAAGACCTTTGAGATCATCGAGTCCAACCTATGACCCAACACCTACACCTACTCCTACCTGTCAACTACACCATGGCACTAAGTGCCTCATCCAATCTCTCCTTAAACACCTCCAGGGACGGTGACTCCACCACCTCCCCAGGCAGCGCATTCCAATGGCCAATCACCCTTTCGGTGAAGAATTTTTTCCTAATGTCGAGTCTAAACCTCCCCTGGCGAAGCTTGAGACCGTGTCCTCTTGTTCTGTCGCCGGTCACCTGAGAGAAGAGACCAACTCCTGCCTGACTACAACCTCCTTTCAGGCAGTTGTAGAGAGCAATAAGGTCTCCCCTGAGCCTCCTCTTCTCCAGGCTGAACAACCCCAGCTCCCTCAGTCGCTCCTCACAGGGCTTGTGCTCCAGCCCCTTCCCCATCCTCGTTGCTCTCCTCTGGACGCACTCCAGCATCTCCACATCTTTCTAAAACTGAGGGCCCAGAACTGGACACAGCACTCGAGGTGCGGCCTGACCAGTGCCGAGTATAAGGGGATGATGACCTCCCGAGTCCTGCTGGCCACACTATTCCTGATGCAGGCCAAGATACCATTGGCCTTCTTGGCCACTTGGGCCCACTGCTGGCTCATGTTGAGTTTCCTGTCCACCAGCACTCACGTTGTCAACTCTCAAAATAGAGGAAAATGTTACTTAACAGATACGAGGAAAATAGGAATGTGAGATGTATGGCCATAAGTTTTAGGGCATTTCTCCTGCAAATGCACAGCTTCACTTTTGATTGTTCTTCCCACGTATATGAAAATGGAAAAAGAAAGTTCCAGTCATTAAAGGATACTAATCTTAAAAAAAAAAAAACCCTAATCTTAAAAAAAGCAAACAAAAAGATACCAAAACAAACATTACCACCATCCCACAAAAATGAACAGAAATCATTTTAAGTCATTTTAAAGGTAACTTGTGTGCAAAACTGTAACAGCACTGCTCCTTGAGCAACGGTTCCACACAGATTTCCAGGCTTAGGGGGGGGGGAAATAAAAGGGAGGAAGCCCAGAGCAAAACAGGAGAGAGTTTTGGGTTTGTTTTGCAGGGGTTTTTTAATATTTTTGTCATTCCTTACTTCACTTGAAAGTAATAAATCTCTGGAAGTAAAAAAGTATCTGCTGGTATCATTAAGAGACTTAAACATGGCAAGATAAAACTCCCTGAAGTCAACGCAGCTATTTGTGTCAAAGAAAACAATACAGTAATTTATATTTCCACTACCAAGTTTTATGTTACTGCAGAAAATTTGGTCCTTTAACAATTAATCATAAATCAAAACACTGGCAAGACATCGGTCTGCTACTCCTTTGAGAGAGAAGTGGAACGTACATCAAGAAGCAAAACCGAAAGTTTGCTTGCCGATGTGTCAGGTGGAAGCTCTGTTAAGGGGATCGCTGTACTTTCTACTGCAACCACATTATGGAGTTTCTGATTCAGCATCGAGCCTAAGGAGCTGCATGATGAAGCTCCAAAAGCTACAGACTCGAAGCAAGCTGCTCTTTAGAACACTTAAGGAACGCACTCTGTAAGTGCTGGTCATGGAGCGTCTTCAATCGCACTCTTTGTTTTACAGGGAGTGTGGAGGGAGATGTGTTGAAAAGACTGAGAAGAGGAAGTAGGGAAACATAAAGCACTGATAATTCCATGGGGACAGGAAAAACCCAGGATATGAATTTTACACAAGATGGGCACTTGCATTCATTTAATTAGGGATCATTCTTAAATAGCGGGAGCCGCAAAATCCTGAAGCCTCTTTTCTAAGAAAGACATTTAGTTGGAACCACCTCACAGTGTGTATTTACCAGACTCGTTGCCAAAAAAGTGTATGTCAATTGCCCTTTACTTTTATATAAAACAATTATCTACTTAAAATGCTGTTCCATATGTAGGTAAATAACACTTGTAAGAAGCTTTCTGGTGGAGAATCAAAGGTATTTGAGATAAAATTGGAAGGATTCCTAAGAAGTACTTAGCACCGCCTTCTCTCTCCTTCAGTGGACTGGAGCGTGACCGCTATCGCACAGACTGCGGCAGGAGCTCACCGAGTACGTCCATCCACCAGCAGAATGTAGAGGGGTAAACTTGTGACAGGTCAGGGTTTAGGTCAGCACTTGTCTCTTCTGCAAAAAAACCCAGGAATTTAAAGATCGCTCTTAATCACCAAGTACCTTGGGTTTAGGTTTAGGGTTGGGGATTTTTTTTCAGAACTGGTATTTTCAATTCTCTGAAAAAGAACCTGAAATTGTGCACATCCTGAATAATATTAAACTGCAAGGACTGTGGTTGGAATAAAGTACAGATAAGCAATCCAACCTCTGCACCCACCCTCCCAATGCCTTCCACCAGCAAAAAGTGGTTTCTTCTTTTAAGGCAGCACATTTACACAATTCAGGTTGGAATACTCAGCACTAAACACTCATCTAGCAGCAGCAGGAAACATTGCTGATGGCTCTGTCTCCACATCTCTGGCTTACCCAGTCACACTGGTGGGATTCTTGAGCTGCTATAGAGGTAAGGAGCACAGGACTAATGCGTAACCATTTCCCCTCCAGTGCGGTTTTTGCAAACAAGTCCTCTTACAGCTGTCACACAAGCTAAAATGTCACTATTTCTGTGAACAAGAAATCATTACCATTCCTGTAAGGAATTCAATTGAAAAAGCCTGCGCTCACTTTAAATAACTGCTTAATATATTAACTGTCAATTTGTTATTCCTAAATAATTTCTCACCTGACAAGGAGATCATGTTTGAGTGCACTGCATTAAGAATTTCAGTGGAATTCAGTTATACCTACAAAAATTCATCCGTTAAAAAAAAAAGTCTACCAGTAAAAGCCTGGCCATGGGCAAGTGCGAGACACAGTCAGTTCTCCATTGCCATATACCTTCTCATCACCGCTCTGCTCAAATTGGACTGTTCAACTCATCTTAAACTTGCATCTTTGCTCTCCTCAGCAACAGAATATCTTGCTGTTGTAACTGATGACAGAACTGATTATGCAGTGTGCAGTAAAGGTTTCAAAAACATACTGCCAGCATCCATTAAATTCTGCTCACGGTCCACATATTTTCTTGGAATGTGAAATTATTTGTGGAGGCTGGGATACTTTTTAATGAACAGAAGCAAAATCGGAAAAACCCTACATGACAGCAACAAGAATACAAAATGTCTGTAGGTGATAGAGTGGTTTTCTTCTTTCCCCCCCCTTCATTCTGTTGAATTTTCTGATGAATTAGGTCATTTGGACCAGGTAAAGAACTACAGTTAAAACAGGTATTAATGAACTCACAAAAGGGAACCAGTTTCAGTCCTGATGTGGAACTGTTACAAAAATGCCTTCATCTGCCAGTAGGAGAGAATTTAACACTACTGGAGTCTCCAAAGTTTCTGTTTAGCTTAGTAATTCAATTAAAGCAAGACTTCTACTTAATATTCTATTTTATGGTTTTCAGTAGAAAAGCTTCAGATCACTAACCTTACTAAAGATGAACATTAAGAACATTTAGCATATGTTTTTCCACATCTCCCAGAGTTATGTTAGCAGTTGAGACACGTACACAGCATGTCTAAAGACAAATCTAATGCTTCCAGATGTGCTGGGATGAACAGCATTTAGAATAGTTCTTCAAAAGCTGTCAATTTGCTTGGCTTCTGTTTGATCCATTGGATTGATACCTTTCAACAGCTTCACAAAGCGCCCTTCTCATTTGACTTAAATGTTATTGCTATTACCAATAAAAGTTCACAGCGAGAAAGGATGCTGGCACCCTTTTTTATCAGTATCTTTTAACTGCACCACTCACAATCTAGCACTAAAATACTTTTTTTGAGATCTTCACTATTTACAACTGCATTTGCAAAATCCCCTGCATACAAGAAGCAAAGGTGATCTCTTTGCACTGATTTTTAAAAAGCGAGCAATCATGGAAGTCAGAAGCCAGTCAGAAGTAAAGTTTGCTTTTATTGCCCAGCAAAATAGGATACACATTGCAAGCAGTGGCAATTACACGTATTGTATTTGCAGAAAAAGACTGCTCTAATTTGAAATGTGGTTCAGGCTCAGAAATGCTTTGCAGCTTTATAACCATTTTACAAGTCTCAGATATTTAAATTAGAGAGTCTGTCATACAACTAGGCCGGAAGAGGCATGTGCTATCAGACTGATAATTATTACAAAAAATTTACCCACCTTTATATGGTTAAAATGAAGTTCTCGCATTTAAATGACTCAATTGTCTAAATTGTGGACTACCTGTTACGTTTCTTAAAAAAGATTACTTGACCCTGCAAAAGGGCCAGACCTGCCTATGCAGGTCTTGGCACGAGAATGAGCCTCGTAACCTGTTTCACAGAATCACAGAATGCTTTGATTGGAAAGGACCTTCAAGATAATCCAGTTCCACCCCCTGCCATGGGCAGGGACACCTCCCACTGGATCAGAGGGCTCAAAGCCCCATCCAACCTGGCCTTGAACACCTCCAGGGATGGGGCAGCCACAGCTTCCCTGGGCAACCTGGGCCAGGGCCTCCCCACCCTCATCGTGAAGAATTTCTTTCTAATGTCTGATCTAAATCTTCCCTCTTCCAGTTTAAAGCCGTTCCCCCTCGTCCTACCACTCCAGGCCCTTGAAAAACTTCTCCCCCCAGCTTTCCTGGAGCCCTTTCAGTACTGGGAGCTGCTCTAAGGTCTCCCTGGAGCCTTCTCCTCTCCAGGCTGAATAACCCCAACTCTCCCAGCCTGTCCTCACAGCAGAGGGGCTCAAACCCTCTGACCATCTTTGAGGCCTCCTCCAGACTTGTTTCCACAGTTCCAGAACTTCACACAGGACTCCAGGTGGGGTCTCACCAGAGCAGAGCAGAGGGACAGAATCCCTTCCCTCGCCTTGCTGGCCTCGCTGCTTTGGATGCAGCCCAGGACACCGTTGGCTTCTGGGGCTGTGAGCGCCCATTGTCGGCTCATGTGGAGCTTCTCATCAATCAGCACCCTAAGTCCTTCTCCGCAGGGCTGCTCTCAAGCTCATCACCCCCAAACCTCATAAGGTTCCCACAGCCCCACTTCTCCAGCTTGTCCAGGTCCCTCTGGACGACATCCCGTCCTTCTGGTGTGACACCAGCCCCACTCAGCTTGGTGTCATCCACAAATTTGCTGAGGGTTCCCTTGATCTCTGCCTAGAAGGTCACCTTCCCAAACAAATAAATCAATGCAGCTGTTCTGAAGAGAGCAGTGAAATGCTGATTTACACCAAATCTTGTTTTGGGCTATGGATGTCCTGGAAGGCAGGAAGGCTCTGCAGAAGGACCTGGACAGGCCGGATCGATGGCCTGAAGCCAACAGCACTGAGGTTCAACAAGGCCAAGTGCCAGGTCCTGCACTTGGGACACAACAACCTCGTGCAGCGTTACAGGTTTGGGGAAGAGTGGCTGGAGAGCTGCCTGGCAGAGAAGGACCTGGGGCGCTGGTTGGCAGCAGCTGAACATGAGCCAGCAGTGGCCCAGGTGGCCAGGAGGGCCCGTGGCATCTTGGCCTGTGTCAGACCCAGCGTGGTCAGCAGGAGCAGGGAGGGGATTGTGCTCAGCGCTGGTGAGGCCACACCTCGAGTGCTGAAGTCAGTTTGGGCCCCTCACTCCAAGAAGGACATTGAGGGGCTGGAGTGCATCCAGAGAAGGGCAACGAGGCTGGGGAGGGGCTGGAGAACAAGTCCTACGAGGAGAGACTGAGGGAACTGGGGGTGTTTAGCTCAGAGAAGAGGAGGCTGAGGGGAGACCTCATCCCTGCCTACAACTGCCTGAAAGGAGGCTGTGACGGGGTGGGGGCTGGGAGGAAATGGCTGTAAGTTGCACCACGGCAGGGTCAAATTAGACAATAGGAAAAAATTCTTCACCGAAAGAGCTCTCAGGCCCTGGCAGAGGCTGCGCAGGGAGGTGGTGGAGTCACTGTCTCTGGAGGGATTCGAAAGACAGGCAGATGAGGTGCTTAGGGATCTGGTTTAGTAAGCACAGTGGTTTGGGCTGATGGTTGAACTCGATTGTAGAGGTCTGTTCCAAGCCAAATGATTCTACTGTTCTACAAAAATAAACTTTAGGCTTTGAGGGCCAAGTAATTCTTACTGGTGAAATACAGAAAACAATATACAACTGTATGCTACAAAGACGCATCCAACATTTCATTTGCAGTGAAGATTAATGTATTCCTTTCCAGTTCACAAACAATATGACCACTTCAGGCTCCACTGAACTATATTTAAACCAGGTGACAGTATTCTACAAGGAGACAGAAATACAAAGTAATGTCTTGACGTCTTTCAGAAAATTAGTGAATGCCGAATAACCTAAAACAAAAATCTGCTTTGATATTTCTTGTTTATAGTCTCTGCTTCTCTCCTTCACATTGACAGATGAAACACACTTCCAGCATAAAAATCAGCAAAACAGAATGAATTACAGTGAAACATTTACGACTTCTTAAAACACATCCAATAGAGTTTGAATAGTTCATTCTTTGGAACAGTTTCTTCGGAAAGCTATGATTTGACACTTTAAAGAATCATCTGTTTCTCTGTTTTCTTCTCTCATGGGAGCTGAACTGAACACTGAAAATGAAAAAGAACGCCTAAAACTCTAAAATGCAAGAGAAGGTAATGCTTTCATTCAGTCTTTCTGAATTTGTGACCTATTTCTGAGGCTGAGAAAAATACTACACTAGTTACTGACTACCATAAACCAATGCTTCAACATGAGTATTTTTGTTACCTCTTACCAGGGAAACGGATATTTCACCTGCTCAGAACCACGGCCCTCAATCCCTCCTGTCTTACATCTCAAAAGAAATGCAGCATCTAACTATGATCTTTTGCAGAAGCAATAAAAACATAACCGACTGCACTCAGAGACACAATAAGTAAATACTTCAATAAGCTGTGCAGAGTAAGTTCAGGGACCGCTTATGACCAGATCAGGATTTGGTGCAGAATTCCATAAGTTTTGAACAAAGATGCTCAGTGTGAAGGATAGTTAAGGGATTTTTTGAGTGTTCACTTGTCCGTTTATTAATCTAATATAAAAGCCTTCAAGTGCAAAGTATTTCTGGTTTGTCTCTGGAACCTATAAGATCACGAACAGAAAATTCCATGAATTTTAATTAAAAAGTAACTGGAAACCTTTTTTGTTTCGAATTTAATATCAACATATGGTTTGCAAACGAAGATAGCAGCAGTCTGCCTTTGCATCCCAGTATGTAAAATAGGCTAGAATGGAAAACTATTCTCGTTAAAGCTGATCAAGTAAGTAATTTCTGATAAATCAATAAATTATATCGATTCCCTTGCTCAGGGAATATCTGTGAAAACACTGCCATCCTGAAATGTACTCACTCTTTGAAAGTGCTATTCCATGATATATGCAAAACTACTGATTAAATAGAAATAGTACATTTTCTACATGTATTCTTGAGGTCTTACGTGTCACTCATGATGTGACTAATGTGAGGCCATACCTCCATTCCATGAGCAGATGGTTTTAAATTGAGACTCCAAAATTGTGGTTCATAAGCACACCAGGCTTCAGGAAACAAAGAGGCAAAGAATATTTAAAAAAAAATAAAATTACAAAAGGAATTGCAGAGGGCAAACATTTCTAGCAGATTTCTTCTAACGTCTCTCTTCACTTTTCATTTTCTGGTGTAAACAAGCTGGAAAAACGTACATTCATGCCAAAATTTATTGAAAGCATGCCTGGCTCTGTCATAAGATGTTGCTCTAAACAATAACTATGTTGAACAATATTGGCAATACAGGCTGAAAGAATGTGTTCTCCAGCCAAATGACACAACTTCCCTACAGACTGCAAGCAAAGGGCATAGGGACTCTGATGAAAGAAGGGAAATTAAGAAAAGAGGGAAAAGAAAAAGGAAACAAAGAAAATACAAAAGTAGAGTGGGTTTTAAAAAATAAGAAATGTTTAAAAAAAGGCACTTTTCCCTCTAAATACACAAAACATTTGTAAATGGTACTAAGACCCAATTGGACTGCGCGGCGCGTTACAAAGATGTCTGAAAACACCTGAAAGTGTCAGGATAAACTGCCACCAGACAGGGTCTGTGTTCTGAAAATCCTGTTGAAACTGCTGAAGTAAATTAAATTAAGCCAGTTTATGTTTGTTTGCTTACAAAGACAACATAAAATGTGCCTTGCCAGGCACCTAATATACAGAATGCAAACAATAATCCAGCTTTTAAAGGAAAATATCCATTACAGCTGGGAAAATGAGGACTTTGGTTTTGGTTTTCTGAAAACTACTTCATGTCTCTAAGAGAACCAAGAGTGGGCACAAGTGAAACAGAACTGGAGGCTTTGTTCTCCTTTCCCCAACGTCTTATAGTCCTCAGGATACCCTGTACTCAAACACCCCCTTTTACATACAGCAAAAAAAGGGCAAAAGTAAAGAATTAGACATACAGAAAGCAAGCAATTCTCCAGTTACATGTTAGCCAGAGCAGAGGACTCCTCTTACCCTGTAAGAGCAGTCATACGGCCAGGTAGGATGAAGCCAGTGACAAAACAGTGGCTGGCCTCTCATTTGGGACAGGAGGCATCTTTGGTAGCCAGGGCAGCCCACTGAAGAGCTGAATCACCCATTGTCGAGCTCTCTCTGCTGACAGTAACCGGAGACGGAGGCCAGTAGGCTCCTAAATCACTTGTCTCAGTTAAGTAGCTAAAATTAGGAAAGGGGAATTGAGGCTCCATCCAGGCTGGAGGACACTGCTACAGTCTTTTGGATAGGAAATCTAGCCCTGCATGGCACAAAATGATGGCGTCAGTTCCCCTCCTGGTTGCTGAAATCCTCCATGTAGACGAAGTCTTAAATTTTTCACAAGCAGGGGACAGCATGAAGCACTGGACAAACACACTCGATAGTTAGGTCCATTCCTTCAGTCAGCACAAAAAGGTCACTGGAAAAAATCTGTGCTGAAGATACCAAGGAGATGGTCACACAAACCAAGTATTAGTATCTCCAATGGTCCAAATCCTTCTCTGATGGTTGTGTACAGGCAACACCAGTGTCACAGAATCATGGAACCTCTTGGTTGGAAAATACCTTTGAGATCATCAAGTCCAACCGTACCTGTTCACTACTAAATCATATCCCTAAGCGCTTCATCTACCCAGGGATGGGGACTCAGCCACCTCCCTGGGCAGCTCTGCCCGCGACTGAGCCCCCTTTCAGTGAAGAAATTTTTCCTAATGTCTAATCTGACCCTGCCCTGGTGCAACTTGAAACCATTTCCTCTCATCCTATCGCTGTCACTGTGAGAAGAGACCAACACCCACCTCACTACACCTTCCTTTCAGGCAGTTGTAGACAGGGATGAGGTCTCCCCTCAGCCTCTCTTCTGCAGGTTAAACAACCCCAGTTCCCTCAGCTGCTCCTCTTAACACTTGTCCTCCAGCCCCTTCACCAGCTTCATTGTCCTCTGGACACGCTCCAGCCCCTAAATGTCCTTCTTGGAGTGAGGGGGCCCAAAACTGTTACCAACATCCACCCACATGGCAGGAGCTACCAGCGCTTCTTGGCATTTACAGTCCCTGGTGAGGGCAGAATTGGGACTTGTTGCTCAAAAAGGTGATCTCTGACCGCAAAGGGATTTCTTTTCCAGAATGCGCACAAGGGGACACGTAGCACAAACCCTCCAAAATGAAAACGCGTGCTCTAGTGAGAATGAAAACCGGAAGGTGACGATGGCAACAAGGGAAAGAGATGCATCAGGGACCGAGTTGCGATCGGAGCACTGCTGCTTTTCCCAGTGTGAGGCTCAGCCATGGTTAGGTGCAACTGGAATGGATGGAGAAGGCTATCAGGGGCTTTGCTGGCTGCAGGCTACAAGGAGGAAAGGACGTGCTGGCCCTCTTGCCAGCCGAGCCAAGGAGCTTGAGCCATGGTGTATTCTTCACCTCAGAGGATGAGCCATGGTGTATTCCTCACCTCAGAGGATGAGCTCTAGAAGGGCTGCAGTGTTGGGCTCACCAGCTCTTCTGCCTCTTAAATGAGCCTCTGCAGTCTCACTTCAGGTGGATAATTATGCGCCACTCTGAAACTCCAGTTTGCTCTTTTGCTTGGCACAGCCCACAGAAATCTTCACCGAGAGCAAAAAAGTCTGTCAGTCTTTTCCATCAGATCTTAATTCACTCCTAAAGTACAGTTATTTCCCTTTTGAATCAGGTATATCACTAGTGCCTAATATCATGCATAAAATACGATTTGGTCTGCAGCTTTTTATTAAAAGGCTTAACTCTACTGTATTCACAAGCATTAATAAAACACCAGGTTATAATTAAAAATAAAACAAAAAAATAAAATCCAAGTTTTTTTAACATCCTTAAAACGGACACAGAGGTTCTTGCGTTGTTGGTTTTTTGCTTTGATATTGTTGGTTTGGGTTTTTTTAACATCTAAAGCTGGTCAAAAGCTACAGATTTTCCACCACCGCCTTCTCAGAGTGACAGCAAACATTTTCTATAATCATCCATATCTTACCTGAGCTAAACTTTTAATGTAAAAATGAAGAAAGGTTGTATTTATAAATTTGTAACTCAAACAAATCAAAGAAAAGTCAAATGCTGCTTTTTCTGAGTGTCACTGAAAACACCTCTCTGATCTGGGAAATCTAGACTCCTGGTCTGATGGGGAGGTGGGAGCTGTAGTTCATTTCATCTTTTTCCAGACAAAGTCCCAATAAGATGCTGCTATTGGCCCAAATCTAACGAAAACCATCTCACAAAAGATGTGTAGCTCATACAGTCGAGTCATAGAGTCATAGACTCATGGAATGGTTTGGGTTGGAAGGGACCTCAAAGCCCATCCAGTTCCACCCCCTGCCATGGGCAGGGACACCTCCCACTGCACCAGGGGGCTCAAAGTCCCATCCACCCTGGCCTTGAACACCTCCAGGGATGGGGCAGCCACAGCTTCCCTGGGCAACCTGGGCCAGGGCCTCCCCACCCTCATTCATGAAAAATTTCTTCCTAATGTACAAATATTCCCTTTCCAGTTTAAAGCCGTTCCCCCTCGTCCTACCACTCCAGGCCCTTGTAAAAAGCCCCTCCCCAGCTTTCCTGGAGCCCCTTTCAGTACTGGAGGCTGCTCTAAGGTCTCCCTGGAGGCTTCTCTTCTCCAGGCTGAACAACCTCAGCTCTCCCAGCCCGTCCTCACAGCAGAGGGGCTCCAGGCCCTCGGATCATCTTTGTGGCCTCCTCTGGACCCGTTCCAACAGTTCCACATCCTTCTTATGTTGGGGGTTCCAGAACTTCACACAGGACTCCAGGTGGGGTCTCACCAGAGCAGAGCAGAGGGACAGAATCCCCTCCTTGCCCTGCTGGCCTCGCTGCTTGGGATGCAGCCCAGGACACCGTTGGCTTCCGGGCTATTAGCGCACATTGCCGGCTCGTGTGGAGCTTCTCATCAATCAGCACCCCAAGTCCTTCTCCGCAGGGCTGCTCTCCATCACATCGTCCCCCATCCTGTATTGAAACTGTGGGTTGCCCCGACCCAGGTGCAGGACCTTGCACTTGGTCTCGTTGAACCTCATGAAGTTCCCACAGCCCCACTTCTCCAGCTTGTTCAGGTCCCTCTGGATGACATCCCGTCCTTCTGGTGTGACACCAGCCCCACTCAGCTTGGTGCCATCTGCAGATTTGCTGAGTGTGCACTTACTCTCGCTGTCTGTGTCATCAATGAAAACATTAAAGAGCACTGGTCCCAGGATGGACCCCTGAGAGACACTGCTCGTCACACGTCTCCATCTGGACATCGAGCTGTTGACCACTACTCTCTGAATGTGACCATCCAACCAATTCCTTTTCCATTGAACAGTCCACCCATTTTTTGTGCCACAGAAATCACTATTTCTTCTGATTTTTTTTCCCCCCAAACCAGCCTTTCAATCTCATTTAAAATCCAGTGTTGTTCGATGATGCAGGATGACAGCAGTCTGCTTTCAGTGCCTCAGTCAAGAGAAAAGCATGAATTAAAAGCATATGGTGGACCAGCCACCTCTATACGCTACATCTTAGGCCAGTCACTTCATTGCTATTAATAATATGTTGCATTTCATTACAATTGAATCAAAACTATTTGGTTATGTTTCAAAGGGCATCTGTAAGGTAAACATAATTACCTCATATTTTACCAGGAAACTGATATTCTCAGAAGTTAAGCGACTGCCCCAAGGCTACACAATCTAGCCAAAACTAGGGTGAGCATCAGCCACTTCTGCCAAAGACAATTTTTAGCACTGTATTCCTCTAAAAACTGGAGGCACATTATTCATAAAAAAAAAGGATGAAATATTATTCCTTATCCCTAAGGACCTTCGTGGTCTATAAACACCACTGGAACATTGCTAACGAAGAGCAAGCCTGGTCAAAGGTAGTAGTGCTCCTTCTGAAACGTCAGCCACAGCGTACAAAGCCACAGCAGGTCAGACACCAGCCTTTGTGGGCATGGATGTTCCTAGGTTTGCAGAAGGCTCTGCATTTAGAAACAGTTTATGGAAGGAGAAGTTCAGATTGTTTTACAAAAACATTTCATTTTCTGTAATTTTTCACAGATGCAAAAGCATGCAAACTTCCTCAAACTCTTTCAGGCAAACACCATTCGGTTTCCAGCATCTCACCTCTGTTTCCCAACTACCAGCCAACACTCTCAGATCACACCTTTTTGTACATTTGATGTCATTTACAGTTTTCTTCATCCTGCATTCTTCCTGATGAGGGTGGAGGGGCCCGGCCCAGGTTGCCCAGAGCAGTGGTGGCTGCCCCATCCCTGGAGGTGTTCAAGGCCAGGTTGGATGGGACTTGGAGCCCCCTGATCCAGTGGGAGGTGTCCCTGCCCACGGCAGGGGGGTTGGAACTGCATAAGCTCTAAGGTCCCTTCCAACCCAAACCACGATTCTATGATAAAAACTTTGCAGAATTAATAAACTCTCAAGGCGTTTCCTTACAAAGCTGGTGATTGCATAATTTCTTTGTAGAAAGCCAGAATTCTAAAAGTTAGGTTTCCTTAGGTGACAGAATTACACTGGCAAGGACCCAAAATCAATAGAAATGCAACTTTGCTGGTCGGAAGGACAAAAAGCAAGCCCAGCCCCAACTCTGCTATGATTCTATGGTTTCGCCCAGTCTTTTAGACTGAAGCCACACTTTAACCATTAACGTGTGCCTGGCTATATAGGAAGAAGGAAAGAAACAATTTCTGTTTTGCTGAAAGATTCCCACCTGGACAGACTCATTCCAGGGGTTTGCTGCGAGACCCTTCCACTTCCATTACTCTCTAGGCTTCGCAGTAGTTCTAAGTCCAATTTAATCAACATTCCAGAAAATTGTAGATGCAATACTTTTTGCCTTGCTTACACTGTACAGGATCATACTGAAATGACAGAAAAAACCCTCAATTTCTCTTCTGTCAACTGCACTAAGGAAAACCAGAATAGCGACAGAGACAGCGAACAAAAACATGAAAGGAGCACATGTGCATTTCTAGATACTATTGTTTCTCCTGGGAAAAATATTTTACCAAATGAATGTAATAAAATAGTCTTCAAGTATTTCCTGCCAGCAATTTCTTACGTTTTGTAACTCAGTTCTAAACTGTGTATTTAGAATTGTAGAGCACCCCACCAGGGCTCAGATTAAATTGAAAATAATAAAAAAAATAGAAGCTCTTTTTGTGTAAATCTTTTACGAACTGACCCAGGCGAAGCAGAAGAGAATGGCACACGTTTCTGTGCTGTTCTTGTGATACCATATGCCTGCTACTTGGAGCTTTTCCGAAAGCACTCTGAGAAGTTGTTTTAATTACGCCATGCTGCCTCCCTCCACACAGCCGGTGTTTGCAGAGCAGCAAAGGAGCAGCAGGGCTCTTAAAAATCACTCAACTGAATCCCAGCTGGAAACCTGAACACTTCATCTTTTGCTAAGTCTGTTTTACTGTGCAACAACTTTGCCAGTATAATTGCCTATTTTCTTGCATGTTGACACAAAAGGTATTTTCAGATACAGCGTGAAGTGTTATAAAGCAGCATAAATTTCTTCAGAAGAATCCTAGGCTCGAAGTAGAGTAAGGGAGACTGATACTAAGAGTGTTTTATTAAATTTTACCCTAAGCTCACATATAGTCCCTAATCCCACTGACTGGAAAAGGGGAAACATAACTCCCCTTTCTAAAAAAGGAATAAAGGAAGACCCAGAGAACCACAGGCCAATCAGTCTCACCTCTGTGCTGGCCAAGATCATGGAGCAGATCCTCCAGGAAACTCTGCTGAGGAACACGAAAAATAAGGAGGGGACTGATGACAGCCAGCATGGCTTCACTAAGGGCAAATCGTGACTGATAAATTTGGTGGCCTTCTACGACGAGGCTACAGCGTTGGTGGATAAGGGAAGAGTAACTCACATCATCTACTTGGACATGTAAAAAGCATTCAACACTGTCCCACACAACATTCTTGTCTCTAAATTGTAAAGACATGGATTTGTTGGATGAACCACTCAATGGCTAAGGAACTGGAGGGATGGGTGCTCTCAAAGAGTTGCAGTCAACGGCTCAGTGTCCAAGTGGAGACCAGTGACAAGCGGTGTTCCGCAGGGGTCAGTATTGGCAGTGGTGCAGTTTAACATCTTTGTTGGGGACATGGACAGTGGGATTGACCGACCAAGTTTGCCGATGACACCAAGCTGTGTTGCATAGCTGACACAATGGAGGGAAGTAATGCCATCCAGAGGGACCTGGACAGGCTTGAGAGGTGGGGCTGTGCGAACTTCAAGAAGTTAAACAAGGGCAAGGTTCTACATCTGGGTTGGGGCAATTCTCAAGCACAATTACAGACTATGTGAAATACCTGATTGAGAGAAGCCCAGAGAAGGACTTAAGATGTGTGGTTTGACGAGAAGCCCAACATTACAAGGGAAAGCGCACTTGCAGCCCAGCAAGCCAACCGTATCCCGGGCTGCATGCAAAGAAGCGTGGCCAGAATGCTGAGTGAGGTGATGCTCCTCTTAACTCTGCTCTTCTAAGACCCCACCTGGAGTACTGCATCCAACTCTGGGGCCTCAACATATGAAAGACATGGACCTCTTCAAGTTGGTCCAGAGGAGGGCCACGAAAATGATCAGTGGGCTGGAGCACCTCTCCTCCGTAGACAGGTTGAGAGAGTTGGGTTTGTTTAGCCTGGAGAAGGCTCTACAGAGACCTTATAGCAGTCTCCCAGTACTGAAAGGGGGTCTATCAGATACCTGGAGAGGCACTTTTTACAGGGGTGTGTAGTGATAGCACAAGGGGTAATGGTTTTGAGCTGAAAGAGAGGAGATTTAGATTAGATATAAGAAAGAAATTTTTCACGATGAGGGTGAGGAGGCCCTGGCCCAGGTTGCCCAGGGAAGCTGTGGCTGCTCCATCCCTGGAGGTGTTGAAGGCCAGGCTGGATGGGGCTTGGAGCCCCCTGATCCAGTGGGAGGTGTCCCTGCCCATGGCAGGGGGTGGGACTGGATGGGCTTTGAGGTCCCTTCCAACCCAAACTGTTCCCTGATTCCATCCTACATTAAACCCACCACCACCACCAATTCCTAAAACTACTATTCCATTTACTAAAATTTTAAGATCTTAAGGGAGAATGAAATGTTTTTATCCACATAATTTTTTATTAATTTCACAATGATGCAATAATGACAGCAAAGATATCTCAAGAAATTTATATCAGAGCCTTCTGAATCATTAACTTTGAAACTACAAGGAGCAACCAGAGCAATCAACAGGCTTCTGTGCAGCTGAATGACATTGTTCTAGTTTGGAAGCAGGGGCTTTTAGGTAATGCTCCATCGTAAGTTTTATTGCCAGTCCTAATAGCAGCAAGGCATCAATTCTGCAACAAGCAGATGCTATCAAGAGATCACAGCAGTACTTCATAAAGCCTAGCATAACCATGTAGTGGGGAAAAGAATAGAATCATGGAATCACAGAACCATCAGGTTGGAAGAGACCTCCAAGATCATCGAGTCCAATCATACCTGTCTGCCTACTGAACCCTGTCCCCTAAGAAACTCGTCTACCCATTTTTTAAACACTTCCAGGGATGGGGACTCCACCATCTAAGTCCACCACCACCACCTAGACCTTCCTACAGGCAAAGCTTTGGAGACAAGAGAGACACACAGCAATGAAGTGATTTGACTAAGGTGACAGCAGGTCAGCAGCAGAGTCAGGAACATAAAAGAGATCTTTCCACTCCCAAATGACCAGTGAAAGGACAGGAGCATAAATACCATTTTCACTGGAAAATATAAAGTGAATCATACTGGACTGGATTTCATTGGATCTGACACCCTTAATCCTTCAAGTACATCTAAATTTGTAACTACAGACAGCACAATCAGTCGTCCTATCGTTTTCCTTTTTCTGTTTGCTCACTTTCTGTGAAGAAACTGCATTAGTTTTATATTTTGTCTCAAATGATAACACTTCACAGCAGTTTTCTGGGATGCTTGGCTGTGTCTGGTTTGGGTCAGGAGACCCCAGCACAGCAAAGTCTGTGCCTCTGTAGCTGATGAATACCGGGAGCTCATCTAGGATATGAAACATGTGGAACAGGTCCAGAGGAGGCCACAAAGATGATCCGAGGGCTGGAGCCCCTCTGCTGTGAGGACAGGTTGGGAGAGCTGGGGTTGTTCCGCCTGGAGAAGAGAAGGCTCCGGGGAGACCTTGGAGCACCTCCCAGTACCTGAAGGGGCTCCAGGAAAGCTGGGGAGAGACTCTTCACAAGGGCCTGGAGTGACAGGATGAGGGCTTTAAACTGGAAGAGGGAAGATTTAGATCAGACATTAGGAAGAAATTCTTCACAATGAGGGTGGTGAGGGACTGGCTCGGGCTGTCCAGAGTAGTGGTGGCTCCCCCATCCCTCAAGGTGTTCAAGGCCAGGTTGGATGGGGCTTGGAGCCCCCTGATCCAGTGGGAGGTGTCCCTGCCCATGGCAGGGGGTTGGAACTGGATCATCTTTAAGGTCCCTTCCAACCCAACCCATTCTGTGATTCTATGAAGTATCCATCACAACTACCTCACTTTGTGTGGTGCCAAAATCGTATGGATTGTGATCCATCTGGCCTAAAAGTACAAAATCAAGAGCACTATCCGATTTTTCTTCCCACAGTTTATCCCTACAGTGACATATGGCTTTTCTTTGAGAAAATTTACTGCTATTTTTACTAGGATCATGCTTTGGAACAATGCCAAATAACCATCATGTCGATACTTTTACCAGTTCACTCCATTTAACTGGCTTTAATACTATGAACAAATCCTACAAGTAAGAAAAGAAAAGGTGGCACAAAACATACACAAACAATCCACACCTAATGGCAATGGTTTTTAAGCGCCTCAAATCCATCATCCACCTGCTGGGGGGGATGGTCGTGAAAAAAGATTTATGTCCAAATAGCCATACCTTCTCTGGAATGAGATGTAGAAAGACTATCCCTCTTTACTGGGAAATCTGATCTTTTACCAGAACAGATTCCAGAAATAAAGGTAGTTTGGGTTAATTTAATGGTCTATTACTTTTGCATTTGTCTTGTTCCTACATGGTTTGTGTTTGTTGGGGTTTTTCCTTTATATCTGATAGAAGCAGCACAGTATAAATATAACCAGCAGAACGTGTCACCCCTTGTTTTCTTTTCCACTCAGCTGAGTGCTAATTTAGTGCAACACGAGAAATGAACAGTGCTTTCCAGATGTATGAAATTTGGTTTTAACAACCAAGGAAGGCGGGAATTTTTTTTTATGGAATCATAGTTTCCTCAATTAAATTTTAAGAGAATTCAGCTTTGGAAACACTGAGTGCTGTATTTTACTGTTCTCTGCGGGGAAAAAAAAAGCAATGTGGGAGGATCTACGCCTCCTTTTAAAGTACCGAGAGTTAACAAAGCATTAGTTTAAATTCAGCAATTTTAAAGTCAGTTGTTCACGGCTGCTTAAATGCCTGTGTGCAAATATGCTGAGGTTTGCAATACACCTCAAACTGCAGTACTGTCACAGCACGCCTGCAGTTACTACACTGTCATAGTTTCAAAATTTTTCAGGGAATTTTTCTCTCCCTTGCCAACACGGGGGGGTTTGGGAGCCAGGATGGGTGGCAGGGGGGTGGTTTGATTGCTCTGAGTTCCAGTTTGGTGGCTGGGCAGAGGTGAGGGGGGAGAGAGGTTTCTTCCCGTTGGCGCCACTTCTGCTCTGTTATCCTTCTCTACACATTTTTTGCTGATTAAAATCTCTTACTTTCACAGGTAGTGGTTGGTTGGTTTTTTTGGAAGAGGCCACTTGCCTGGTCCGTAGTTTTCCTTTAAACTGAGACACGCACTAAGACAATCTTTAACCCAATGAATGAATGGTGGAGTCGCCATCCCTGGAGGGGTTTAACAGATGGGTGGATGAGTTCCTTAGGGACAGGGTTTAGTGGGGAGACAGGCATGGTTGGACTCGGTGATCTCAGAGGTCTCTTCCAACCTGATGATTCTATGATTCTAAGAAAGGAAGTACTTACCCATTTTCTCACTGAGACAGATAATTTTTCAAGTTATAATCCTACGTAGGAACTCAAATTGACAATGGTAGAGTCTGCACTGAAGCTGCCCTGCCACACAAATAAAACCTCTACAAGAAGTGGGAGTCCAGCAAGCTTAAGATGAGTGCAACCAGTCGACTAAATGAATGAAGCTGGTGTTACAAGCAGCACCCTTGGGCCTTCTATTCACTGTAATAATAATCAACATTTTAATGACAAAGGCAACAGACCTACTGGAGCTTTCTCAGGCAGAGGTGGGTACATGTTTTTATGTCCCTGCACACAAAGGTACGAAGACAGAGTGGAAATCTGAATCCACGTAATGTCAAGTAAGCTGAAAGAAAAAGGAAATCAACAAAGCTGCCAATATAGAATTCCTTGCAGAATGGAAGGAACAAGAAGTGCCCAAAGCATTAAAGAAGCTGAATTTCCAAGACAACTTTTGGAGCAAAATTGCATCAGAAGCATTTTCTAGAGACTATTTGGGCTCAGACAAAGCTGCCCTTCTGGCTTTTTTTTTAAGTGAGTTACAAAAAATACGCATGCAAGGTTTTCTGAGTCAGGTAAAGATTTCTTGAGCTACCCTTCTCCACTTGACACAGGCATCTGCCCACTCACACTCAGGTCAGGCTGGGGCACTGGCAACATTTTGTAACCCTAGAAAATGGCAAAATTGCCCTGAGTGACACTATCTTTAAATTTACCAACTTCACTGTTAATTGTTCTGGTAAAAGAGCACAGGAGAAACGAGACATTCTGAGAGGAACTCCAATTTGCTGGTCAGAACCATCCCAAGAGCATGCTTAGATTTAAGCTCCACTGAAATAACAGAATTCACTAATGATACAAAATTATTCAGTGTGTGGAAAATCACAGCTGACCTAGAAGAGTCATGGGGAGGATTTTATTATATTGAGTGACCAGGCAACCAAACTGATGGACTAAGTTCAACATCAGCAAATGTAGCCAGAGCAAAGCTGTCCTAAATATCTACACACCAGGGGCCACACAATTAGCCACCACCACTCAGGAAACAGATCTGAGAAGCGTTTAGCGTCAATTTGAGAACATCAGCTCAGGGTTCAGCCAACACCAGAAAGGGCAAACACAACGATAGATTTCTTCTCCCTTTTTCCTCCCATTTAACAAAATATATTTTTTTGCCTCTTCAAAGCCATCGTAAGCCTGTGTCTTGAAGACTCCTTGTAGTTTTGATTATCCCACCTTAAAGAGGATACAGCTGGAGTACAGAGAGGTATAAAAATGGCAATAAATATGTTAAATATGTAGGCTAGCTGGAATACTAGGACGGGCTAAATACATTAAAGTTCTTTACTGTGGGAACTAGATAGCTGTGGGTGGTGTGAATAAACTCAATAAAATCATGAACAGTCTGTAAAAGAAGGA
Organism: Neomorphus geoffroyi; assembly: GCA_033558235.1. Classification (NCBI taxonomy): domain Eukaryota; kingdom Metazoa; phylum Chordata; class Aves; order Cuculiformes; family Neomorphidae; genus Neomorphus; species Neomorphus geoffroyi. The sequence continues at coordinate 9,579,103 of JAUMJM010000012.1, forward strand.
GGAAAGTTGGTTTTACACAGCCACAGGGTGATTGTGGAGGAAGAGGGCATTAAACTATCAGAGAGCACAGTTAAAACAGAAATACACTTTGTTATATCGCATATATTATAACCTCATAGAGACCAAAACAGTAATTCCTAAGACACAAACGTATCGAAGACCACTATGAGCTAAAATCCAAAGACTCGGAAAACACTCCAGCCACAGGGATGGTATATTCAGGAAATAATCTTCTCAAACCAGTTACACTCAGGAATACAACTGTATTTGCCGCATGTAAGCAGTTCCCACTGGTGTTCCAGTCCTGCTGTAGCTGATGGTGCTGGGTCTCCTTGCCGAGAAGTGCAGGCTGTGGTAACCACCAAAGGGGAAAGTGTGCTGAAGACACCTAATCTGAATAACAGCACTTGGACCTGGTCACGGAAATACACTTCACTTAGGAGATGCATCGATCCACCTACAATTAAGAACCCTCTCCAAATTGCAGATTATAGGTTTATTTTATACGCCAGCTATGCTTGTACACATGTGCTTGTACTATGTTTTCCTCTCTTTTAAAACCTCTCTTTTAAAACCTCAGCAGCAATTCCAGTGGCTAAATCACAGTAAGAACTGGTTTTATGGTGATATTTGTAGTCTTCTACTAAAAGTCTAGCTTTAGGCTCATAAACCTGTTACCTGACTATGGGGCCTCGTGACACAGGTGGCAAGTAGAAACCAGTCAAACTCCCGAACACCCAGACCAGGGGTTACCTGCAAATGGAACAAAGGCACAGCCTGCTCTTGCACAGGGCTATCAAATACACCTCAGCTCCCGACACACACAGCTGGGCACTATAATACACAAGCTTTTGTGTGTATTTGCTAATAATGCTCATTTTTACTACCTACAACTGTACCCGTGAATCGAGCAATATTTAACAGACCTGTATCCAGATGTTGTGTATCTGCCCAAATCATCAACCACCATAACTCCCTGTACCCTGAATTCTTTAATAAACAAAGAAAAAAATGTACACACAGACTCATTATCACTTCTATGTTGCTTTACGCAACAACTTAATTTAAATTAGTAATTAGCACGGTAAGGTGACAACCCATAAAACCCAAGAAAATAACTCTATAAATAGATTAGAAAGTTGACTTAAAATATCCTCTCATAATTAGAAGGTCACCTGATGCCACTGAAAACTGAACTACCTAATGTGCAGACCCTGTTACATCTGAAATATACAACACACGGTGTCCCAACCAATTTTGCATTAAAAAAAAAAAGTTTTTTAAAAAAAAAAAATCACACCTTTCATCTCAAAGATCAACAAAATCTAATCAACCTCAAACCAGCCTAAAGATTTATATCACCATTCCAAACGTAACTCAGTAGCGCAATTCATCTTTTGACAATAGTAGATCAATTAGAAGGCATCAATTCTAATTGGTAGCAGACATTGTTTATTAAGTGAAGGTCCCTTGACGCCCAGCCCTGAGATCTACTTGGACTGATGTGAAAAAGGCAGAAATGGGAAAAAACATTACTAGATCGTGGCTCTTCCTGTCCCCTTGGCTTAACGGTGACCGACTGACCTCATCAGATCTTTGCACATGCACAGGCGAGCCCCGAAAGGATCAGTGGAAACACATTCTGTCGGAGTGGATAAATTATGTAAATTATATATCTAGACCATTAGTGCCTCTGGTTTCCTTCCTTAAGCCAAGACTCCGGCTGACGTGAAGCGCTCTGGGCAGCAGCGCCTCAGCAGCAGGTGGAAGGTGAGCGAGAGTCTCGAGAGCTGAGGATACCCCCAGGTATCTATGAAAGGAAAGGGGCCAGTTCCCACCCCAGAACAACAAACGCAAGGTACACAATGTTATCAGAGCACGCCGTGCAATTACAACACAATAAAATAGCATTTCCTTCCCAGACAAATCATTCTTATTATTCATTTTTCCCCCTCTCATTTAAACTGTACAAATAGCCATTTTTTTCTGCATGAGACAGAACAACTATTTCCAGTGAAGACTTCAAACACAACAAAGTCTTTTCAGTTGAGTAACTTGCCTTGGCACACGCTCCCCTGCCCCCAGAGGCACACCTCTGGCAGAAGCCATTTCCAAAAGCAAGATTCACCTGAAAGCTAGAGGATGGAAAAGCTATGTCACTGTGAACACGCCCGTGCTGCTCTACCAAATTTACTGAAGTTCAGATCTCTCAGTGACCTCCAAGTTAGTTTGTTTCTGCAAACTGATGTGTTTGCTTCCTTCCCTTTTTTCAGTGCTTTTACTGCAACTCCTTTTAAATTCAAATTCCTTTATCTGTTTGGATTTCAATTTACACAACAATACCTCATTCACTATGAAATGAGTTGGATTTTTTTTTTTCCAGGGGAACTAATCTTGAGCAATGTGAAACCATGGTAACTGTCGGCTTCCACAAGGTTGTGCTATAAAAGAAAATGAATTGGTGCAACCATCTTTTAAACATTTCTGTGGGTTATCACCATAGTAAATCTAACAAAGACGCACTTCATCCTATAACTACATTTTCATTTCAATGAGGGAAACCATTGATCATTTTAACCAGCTATTTATGATCTACAGTCAGTCGTTCCCATAGGAAGCAAATCTGTGCTAAGGGGAAAGAGGAGGAAATGTATCTTTTTCAAGGATTTCTCTTCTGGCAGCGCAGGGCAAGGGTTGGCAGCAAGGGCAAGATTTAGGGGCCTTTGGTGGGATGGGAAACACTAGACAGGAGCAACTATAGATTTCTTGCAGCGTAAGAATCTACAGCAATGTTAAGCTTTATCGTCCTTACAGCAAGGGAAAATATCAAAGACCATGGGGGCAAATTAATTACATGGAGTTGCTGAAGGAGTAATAAACAGAGAATAAACCCAAGCACAGTAAAGTTGGTGCTAAAAGTCTTCCTGTGAAGACTCCTTGGTTATTAGACTTCCTGTAACGCTCTAAGGCAATGGCTAGGGAAATCCTGGCAGGTTTTGTCTTACATCCCACCCAGGATCTAAACCTTCTCTGCACATGAAACCTGGGCAGTGCATGAGATTAGGACTTCAGTTCCACCAGAGTAACTTAGGAATCTCTGCTCTCCTGTATCCAACCTTTTAACACAGCTGGTCAGGTGGCAATACTCCTTCTAGGACACAGGACTGAAACTCAACGCTTAAGCCGTAAGATCTAGTCTTTACTCATGCTTAAAATGGCTCATATTTAAACAGTGTAGGTTATTCGTCCCTCGCTGCTCCTGCTGATACACTGCTCCAGCAACTCAGTTCTTTGATAGACTGACATCTAATTCCCAGCCTAAATTTATTACTATTCAGTTTACACTCACTCATATACCTTTGCCAGCACTCTCTTCCATTTAAATAACTCCTCTCCCTCCATGGCAGGGTGTTTATAGAGAGCAGTATCAGCCTCCTCTGCTCACCAAGCCATGCTCTTTCTGTTCACTGCCTTCAGCAGGCTTTCCCATTCTGTCCTCAACTCTCAGCCCACGTTGAGTCAGAGGTGAACTTCTGGCTGGCCCAGGCATTGATACGTGCTCTGTGTGCATGGCTTATAAACGCCACTCCGTACCATCTTCTCTCGCTTCCCCTGCACAGAAAAACATCACCAAGTTTACCTACACATCCTCAAGCTTCATTACAGAAAAGTGGAGCTCTGAAGTGCAATGCCTTCCTATTAGCTTCACCTTGACTTCACTTTCCTGAGCTGTGTCTGCTGCTCTGTCATATTTCTGTTCTGTTATATCCACCCTCATGCAACACTAGTTGTTCACAGCCCTCCCCGTTCTGTTCCCCGGGCATTGCACGTAAACAGTTTGCTTACCCCTTCCCCCAGCTGGGTGAGGCACTGTCCTCCCAACAGTCGCCTCACTTCTCTAACTACAGCATTCAGCAGTCACAGGATCAATGTTGTGTTTCACACAGTATCACAGTATCATAAGGTTGGAAAAGACCTTTGAGATCATCGAGTCCAACCTATGACCCAACACCTGCACCTACTCCTACTTGTCAACTACACCACGGCACTAAGAGCCTCATCCAATCTCTCCTTAAACACCTCCAGGGACCGTGACTCCACCACCTCCCCGGGCAGCGCGTTCCAATGGCCAATCACCCTCTCAGTAAAGAACTTCTTCCTAATGTCAAGCCTAAACCTCCCCTGGCGAAGCCTCTTGTTCTGTTGCCGGTCACCTGAGAGAAGAGACCAACCCCTGCCTGACTACAACCTCCTTTCAGGCAGTTGTAGAGAGCAATAAGGTCTCCCCTGAGCCTCCTCTTCTCCAGGCTGAACAACCCCAGCTCCCTCAGTCGCTCCTCACAGGGCTTGTGCTCCAGCCCCTTCCCCATCCTCGTCGCTCTCCTCTGGACGCACTCCAGCATCTCCACATCTTTCTTAAACTGAGGGCCCAGAACTGGACACAGCACTCAAGGTGCGGCCTGACCAGTGCCGAGTGTAAGGGAATGATGACCTCCCTAGTCCTACTGGCCACGCTATTCCTGATGCAGGACAAGATGCCTGCAAGATGTTTATAAGTTTATGCATACGTACCAAATAATAACAGCAATAAATTAGACACAAACATTATTTTTTACTACCAATGAACACGAATGGGGTGTTTGAATCCTATTTTAAGACAAGTTTTTACCTAACGGGCCAGCTTTGACACCTCCAATTTGTTTCATCAGATGGAACAGGCTGATTTGCAAAAATAGTACAACACCAGCAACGACCAGTGATCCACCAAGAGAGCTTACGGGCTTTTCGCTTTTTCTTTTGGTTTCATCCACCCAGTTATATCTAGAGTAAGGTCACAGAGTATTTTCATCATATTTCACAAAATTTATGTGGCAGCAAGAAAAGTGGGGACAATGAAAAAGCAGACTGCGGTAGCTACAGAATCCAATACCAGTGAAGAAAACGACAGCTACAGCCTTTTAAGATCAGACCTCCAGAAGTCAGCCCAGTAAATACGGACACTGTGTGAGCCACATACTCTCACACAAAAGAGGCTGATTCCAGCCCAGCTGGGGACCCGGTCACCAACTCCATCTGTGGTTTTGAAACTCTAATGCTTCAAACGTGGAAAGAAATTTCACCTGGAGCTCAGGTACCAACCTGCTCAATCCTGGCCCCAGAACTGGAAAAAGTGCCGAGCAATTCAACACTGGGACTAAACCAAACTCCAGACAACTGCAGTGAACCAGGGGAGAGTCACAAGAGCACTGATGAACTTTTCAGTCAGTTACAGCAAACAGAAACTTTGCCAGCAACCTTGTTCTGGCCTGTGTGCATTGGGAGAGCTGGGAAAGGGAAGACTTTATTACTCTTTCCAGCCTATCAGTCTGGAGGTACAATTTGACCTAAAGAGCACCCACATCCCTGATCTCCGCGTCACTTGCTTTTACCATTGCATTCTGCATCTGGTTTTGTTGTTGCTTATTATTTAATCGATCAAAACTATGACTGTCCATCTTCTAAACATGTTTTCAGATGTTGGGGCTGTACGTTAGGGTATAGCAATATGAAAATATTCAGCTGTGTTTGTTTTGCCCCAGTAAACTATTCAACAGGTCTCATCATTTCTTTTGATAGTGACATGACCAAAAACATCTTGCAGCTTAATCCATAAATTATGGTCTATTCAGGACCAGGGAATAGAAGATATTTACCAGACTGAGACTTCTTACAAGATTACAATAATGTTTATGAACAGAGGCAGGCAATTTGGAAACTCCCATTATAGGGTGCAAGTCAAAACAAAACACTGAAAAGGTTTAGAACTGTGACTCACAAGCTTATAAAGAATGAGCTGCAAAGGAAGGAAAGGATTTGATTATACCATTTTTTCAATTAGAGAATGTCAAAATAAGCTAAATTAAAAATTTAGAGTCTGAGTTTAATTTCTGAACCACTCAATGGCTGGTTATTGAAATGAAGCATTCTATAGCATTAGTTTCTAGTGAAGTACAAATTTTTCAACACTCGGTAGAAAATGGAACAACATCTGTCAAAACAAACAGCTACTACACAACAGAAATCACATATTAAAACCAATCAAGTTTCCTGCTGGTATGAGATGGTGCAGGACAACACAGCAGCTAAAGTGACAGTGCCCACGATGGGCAGTTGCTCCTGAAAAGCTTCAGAAATGTTATAGGAAGTCTTCAACAAAATCTGTGTCATTTATACCGTACTAAGCTTGTACTGAAAACTCACTGCTGCTGGCCAGCCCTTACTGTAAATAAGGTATTGAAAGTGAACGGCAATGAAGTCTTTGGACAAACTGAAGATTTATCACGTAAAACCACATAAACCCACCATACTTTTCAGCCTTCTTCATCGTACCTTGTTTTTCTGCTCACACTCCTGCCATCCTGAGTAAAGCAATACTTTCCCACTTCACTGATGAGCGCTTCTAAGACTCATCAGCGGAAAGAGGAACTCCCGTACGCACTTGTGGATCAAACACATGGCACAGGCACACGCTCTGCGGGCACCGAGCTCCACACACAATCTGACCATGCACACGGGAAAGCTGTAATTACTGTGCACAAATACACCCCTTGCAGAGGACACCCCCCCCAGGTGTGGTGCATCTGGGGCCAGGGTGACAGCAGCTCCGAACAGAATGACACTATGAGTGCTTACACGCTGTTCTAATGCATAAAGCTACCCGTGGCACCCGGTGACCCCCTTCCCCTGGCACTCCCAATGGAGATGCTTTTGCTAACTTCATTGAAACGAGTTTCTCAGCATTGGGAATATGTTCACCTACAAAAAACAGAGCTGTTTATCAAAGATGTAGCTTTAAACTTGCAGTCATAAAATAAAAAAGATCAAAGGCTGCTAGAAAGACAATTACGCCAAATGTTTTCTAGCATTTTTTCAAACCCAAATATCATTTATTGTTTAATCACTGACAGGAGGAATTAGGCCACGGACATTAACAATCTTTTTTTTTTCATTCTGGCACAGTGACTGTCGTGAATCTAAAATAATTTAAATCAAGTCCAAAACTACGATTGATAGCAAATGTTTAGGTGTAATGGTCTATCATCTAAAAAGGGCCTGCAGGTTTATATCATATGACCAATGACTACGTCTTTTCGCCTTTCCATGGCATTTTGTTGATAAAATGTGTTTAATGTGGTTACTACCGGAGCCTCCGTAATATTCTAAAAGATTCATCTCCATGATTTAAATAAAGCCTTTCCAACACCAGTAGAACACCACAGTAGAAAGCCTTAGCAGTAACTGGAAGGGATGATCAAAATCATCGTGCCGCAATAAGAATCACTTAGAACTTCCTCCGTAACTAAAATCTACATAAGTTTACGACAACTATTGTTCCCAAGTAAACCCACACACTGAGTGGCCACTCACAACGTTGCGTAAAATGTTATTTCCTAAGATATGACACATCCCTCAGGCAATCTTGAAGAGCAAATTTAAAACAAGTCGATCTTCAAGTGCCCAAATAACTCACCAGGTTCTACAAGCTCCTCACAAGACCTTCAGTAGACTGTGACTGCATGACCACTTCATGTGACACATTTGGAGGAACAACTTCTGCTCCATTGCTATTAATTCTGCCACACAGAAAAGCTGTAACAATTTTTATTAATACAATGTGAGCAATTTTATTAAAAAGCACTGATTCACACATCACAATTTTCTGTAAATACTTTGAAACCAAACACACAAATCATTATTGAAACTGAATACGGATTTATTTTTAAGCTGGATCAAGTCCTATTGCCTGATGCAGGCCCTTATATAGAGAACTTCTACTGACTCCATAAAAAATTTGCATCAAGTCTGTGAGGATGCAACTAAAAACCATCTTCCTATTAGAAAGAAACTTGATTATGTTCCAAATCTGCTTGCAATCAGCAGTTCTTTGTAGGCAATAAGATGGTTTAGGTCCTTTGCCAAATCTCAGTGTGTGGCCATTCCCTAAAATCAGCTAAATCAATGCACTTGGAATTCTCAAGATAGTACAGTTTCCAAAGAACTTGCCCAATTCACACATATATATATTTAATTAAAAATGTATCTAAAAAATACACATTCCATTAATTTCTATTTTTCTTAGGTTTTAGATCTACTCAACTTAATTCAACTCGCATTTGACTTCTTGGTATGTAAACATAAGACCAGCTCAGTGATAATTCCATCACAAGTTCTGAAAGGCTATAAAACGTTAAACTCACTCCTTCAATCCAAGCAACACGTGTATTCTAACGGTTGCAAAGTGCTTTTGTAAGTGCTTACCTAGTATTATTTATCGCCATTATGTTACAACTGGAGAAAATTTTTTGTAAGTTTTCCGACTGATTTTGAATGCGTAGCTGAGTTTCAGAGCTCTGGGCATCTCATAAGTTATTTGAGCACTAACATAGAGGTGGCCAAGCCGCGATGCAGGCTGTGCACCCAGCTTGCGTGCTGCTGCTTGGGCTCCCCAGAAGTTTTAAGAGACAAACGTGGTGGATAGCGAACAAGAAATTCAAACGTTTCCAAACACACACATTTGCCTGTTTATGCACTCATGTGCTTGTAAAAATCACAGCTTCCCAAGGCTGAATCACAGTCAGCTCAAACAGCTGCTCCAGTTGTTTTTCCACACTTGAGCAGCTGCAGATTTCTTCATGTCAGTCCTGGTGGGCTGATGACTACGAAAGCAACACCACAGTCAGCAACCATCGGAAAGAAAGAAACTGTATGGCAACAGGGCAGGGGGTAAGGAAGGCCACTTAGAGATCAACCCGTGGAAGTTTTCAGATTGTTTTCTGGATCAGCAAACAACTGGGCACACAAATTTCATAAACCAAGCTCTTCAGTTGCAGAGGAAGCATCTCTGATTTTGCATGCCTCCACTAAACACGCTAAAAGTTACAATCTTTCAGAGGAATTGCCTTTGTACCTAGCAAGAAAATACAGGTACAAATAAACATATCCTGTCTCACCTTGTTTTCTACCTTTTTTTTTTTCAATAATGTTGCTACATCTTCACTCCTCTCTGGTTTAAATTTCTTTTCATGACCTGTGCAATCTGTCACATGACAGGTCATGCTCATATTTCAGGCACACATGCAGTAAGTTGCTGGACATGGCTACTGAGTGCCTCCACAGCACTCAGATGAGGGGCTGAGACACCGTCAATATAATTTTCTCGGTTTTGGTCAGAGCCATGGAGTAAACACACAGTAAGCCTCAATCCAGTCTGCTTCCAGCCTATTCCAGCTCAACATATGATGAAAAATTTCACGGACAGTTGCCCAAATATGTTTTAAAATTAAGATAAAAATATTGACTGTTAGATGATACTCAACATTTTGCTACATTATCCAATGAATAATATGGAGCTAAGCTAAGATAACAGACTATGAATCAGGAGAGAGGTGTTCTTTTGCCCATTTCGCGCAGACATTGAGCACAACTTTGGATGCATTGGTTAAAACACTGTATCTTAGTTAACGGTCTCCAGGAAGTTGCTTTATCTTGGCCTCTCCATGTAGAACAGGGAGAACAAGAACACTTGTCCTACACACACTGAGCACCTGGGACAGCTGATCTTGCTTTGCCCACTAGGAGCTATCACCACAGGAGCAGGGTATCAAACTCAGTAAAGAAGTTTGTATAGCTGCCTCCCACTGACTTAGAACTGTATGGGAGTACCTAATTTCTCTACAAGCACAGCTGCTGTTCCCAGTCTTACAAGGTCCAAAAGCAATACTGAAAATAAAGAAATAATATCCCTATTCCAGAATGTGTTGATACGGGCTATTTTGCGCAACAAGGTCTATCCTACTAACCCCGTATTTGAGTGTGTAAAGTTTATGCAACAAGGTCTATCCTACTAACCCAGTATTTGAGTGTGTAAAGTTTACTTTACAATCCTAGAGGAGTTATTTTCCCTTGAAGTTTGTGCTGTCAGCTAAGCCTATAATATAATCACACCAGTGACCTAAACCAGGAAGGGTTTGTAGAAGGCATTGAAAACACAGCCCTTCACCTGGCATTTTAGAGCATGCTATTGTATTTTGAAACCTATTGGAAAGGCTTTCTACACAACTCATTGCAGACAAAAGAATGGGAGGAATTCAAGAGAACACATTACTAAATGAAGTTCCAAGAATTTAAAAGTAAGGGATTAAAACACAGCTATAGCCCAATGCAGTTTGTAATTAAAACTGAATTCTCAATTGCAAAAGTTTGCTTATTGAATGTAATAAATAAATCACGAGTAGTCCTTTATCTTCAGGAAGAAAAAGACAAGACAGATTAGCCCTACAGAATCAGTCAGAAAGCATTTTTCCAGTGGCTTTGATCCGCACAAGGTATATTAGTTCCACACAGTTTAAATGAATACAGCAAGAAGCTTTTAAAAGGTACTCTAAATTTTATATGCACCCACCTACAGTGCTAGCAATGAGGAGATGGTACCGGCCAGTGGGGACAAGGCAGTGACACCTGCCACGCCACCAGCACAGGTGATATATGTGGAACACACCAGGCACAGACATTCCTCTCCTCTGAACCCTCAGCTGGAAGGGGTTCAGGAGGAGCTGGGGCCAGGACCAACAGAACCATGGTGGTTTCTCAAAGGAACGCAGAGATTTCACTTGAAATGCACTCTCTCCTGTTCCGGACAAACGGCGGGATGGGAGGCAGCCCCCTTCCCCGGAGCAACTGAAGAGGATCAGAAGTCATGCAAAACTCAGACAGAACTTACATCTTAAGCTTAGAAAGATTGGTCTCTGCAAAGATTTTCATTAACAGAACAATTCATTCCTCCAGGTAAGAGATTATTTCCACTCAGTGTTTCAGTAGGGCTGTGCTTTTGGAATTACTGCACTAGAAAGCAAACAGCCCTGGGCAGAAGGGCATCCTTCCCCCTCTAAAAGGTCTTTGACTCCAGCTCTGCCTCTAGGACACCAAGGACAGCAGTAACACAGCTCACACCTTTGCAGAGTCCCCAGCAGCTCTCATCTACTTCGCAATAGGAATAATATTCAACATGAAAGGACATTTCGCAGCAACTTTCCTGCAGAAGTTATCAAAACCCCCAGTTTCCTTAACATGTGACTTCCTGGCTGCAAACTCTGAGCCTGGGGTTTTGGGAGCGTGATGACTCTTTGAACATGCCCTGCGTTTTCTGCTGATAGGAGGTCAGACCCAGCTCTTTGTCGCACAACTGAACCATCCTCCCAAGGACACCATAAAGGTACAACTTGGCCTAATAACCTCCTGGAGGGATTTCTACAACTGAGCCCACACCATTCAAACCATGGAGATGTTCTGACATGCTGCCAGGCAGCCCTTCGCTCTAGCATAGGAGATCTGCTGTTGTCCGTGACCTGCAGTACCTCTCCATTTGCCATTGTTGCAATCCCTGAGTCACAACATGAAATTTATTCTCTTCTCCTTGTACTTAAGTTCTTGCTTACAAAACAAGGTTTGCAATGCTCACTCAGACACTTTGGGTAAGCTGTCTACCACCACACAGAAAAGACCTCAGTCCTTTCTCCTAGATGAAAATAAACTCACCCAGACAACCACCTGAGCTGAGACGAGCCAAGGTGTTTGAGCACATCCAGAGGAAATCAACTACACCAGGAAAGCGGATGTTCTCCAGTGTCTGCTGTACATCACCTAACTTTTCCAAAACCACCTCTGCCATGGGTCATGTTACACGCTGTTATCCATTCTTCTGCTTGTTGGGGTACTTTAGCACGTTCTCAGGCTGTGCAGCCACACAAGTCTTCCCACCTAGCAGCCTTCCCCTAGGGACGTGGCTCCAAGAAGCAATGACTTATGAATCAAATTTGTAGCTGGTGTGAAGTGGCAAAGTTCTGTTGAAATTACACCACCTTAAAATACACCTTATGCTTTTGTATTCCAGGTACTGCAAACGAAGCAAAAGAAAATACGTGACTGGAGCAGCAGTAACTGTTCCTTTCTTTTTCCTCTGCCACAAGCTTTGGTGGCATCCCTTCTTCTCTCTCTTCCCGGCAAGAGGATAGGATAAAACAGTGAAGAAACCATGGCAATGTGCTACATCACCCTAACAGTGCTCAACCACCCTTCCTCTGCAAAAATGAAAAATATAACTGCAGTTGGTTTTGTTTTGGCCCCAGGTGCTTTTGCAGCAGTGAATCGTTTATTATCTTGTGTTACCTAAGGCATTTTCCAATTAGCTAATGAAGACTCCGCTGTCGTGAATCAACCGCAGGCATTTAAGATACTACAAGGTCCATTGGTTTTCCTTAGCAAAACTGAATTTCCTGATGCATACTCAAAATGCCAATACGTGCATTGAAATGTTTTACTATTTCAGGGATAAAATTTAAATGCATTTCCTTAGCACAAGTCTGCTGATCCTGATTCTCAAAACTCAAGCCCATCTCTACATTCCTTTTCATTTTTGCAGTTCACTCGGTGAAATTCTAATTTCACACGAAGTACCTGCACAGGATAGAGGTCAACACTAAATGAAGACAAGTATATACTGGGCAAGCATACACACAACTTAAAAAAAATTTTGTATGTGGAAATAATTGCTTATGCTTTTAATAAAGATACTATTTTCCTTACCAGAAACATCTTGTTCAAATCACACCCTAAAATTCTTCACTGCAAATTAAGTGCCAAGTCCTGGGAATGAACTGAAATAATGAGTAATAATTTGTAGATAAACATCATATGTAAATAGATGCATATATAAATAACTTAATTCTTATCTGACAATAGGATCATAGAATGGGTTGGGTTGGAAGGGACCTCAAAGCCCATCCAGTTCCACCCCCTGCCATGGGCAGGGACACCTCCCACTGGATCAGGGGGCTCCAAGCCCCATCCAACCTGGCCTTGAACACCTCCAGGGATGGGGCAGGCACAGCTTCTCTGGGCAACTTCACAGGAAAACATTTCTTCCCAAGATCTCATCTCAATCTCCTCTCTTTCAGCTTAAAAACATTACTGCTTGTTCTCTCCCTGCATGTCCAGACCCAGAGCCCCTCCCCAGCTTTCCTGGAGCCCTTTCAGTACTGGGAGCTGCTCTAAGGGCTCCCTGGAGCCTTTTCCTCTCCAGGCTGAACAACCCCAACTCGCCCAGCCTGTCCTCACAGCAGAGGGGCTCCATACCTTGGATCATCTCTGTGGTCTCCTCTGGACTCGCTCCAACAGAACTGTGTCTTTACTGTGTGGAGGATTCCAGAACTGGACACAGGACTCCAGGTGGGGTCTCACCAGAGCAGAGCAGAGGGGCAGAACCCCCTCCCTGGCCCTGCTGGCCTCGCTGCTTTAGATACAGCCCAGGACACCGTTGGCCTTAGGGCTGTGAGCGCCCTTTGCCGGCTCATACTGAGCTTGTTTCAGCGCAGGCACTCAGGGGTTTCAGGCTCCCCGTGCCCAGTAGAGCCACTGCAGCCTCCGCCAGCTGCTCCACAGGACCAGCCCTGCCCTGGTGCTGCTGCCAGGGCAGCCTGCCCGGCCACCCAGCAGTGGAAGCAACGGGGACACAGATGAGGGCTACCTGAGCACTGTGCCATGCCATGGATTGGGCTGCACGAAGCCCATGCTATCTCACACGCTGTATATAAAGCTCAGTAAATCAGGACACTTCGTGTGCCTCCCTAGGAGGCAAGGATAGCGTTAACACAGTAGCGGCTTACGCTGAAAAACTTGTCAAACTCTCACATCATCTGCATGTATCTGAATTTTTTGTCAGTCGTCTGCTGAAGAGACCACAAGAGAACTCTTCTGGCTTCTGAGCTTAAAATAATGTCTCCAGGAGTCTTTCATAGTTAAGGGGAATGCACATTTCATATCTTTATTTTTAGCATAGATCCTAAAACCCCACTCAGTGACCTGCAGAAAGCCTCGAAGAAAGAGCTGGTGCTTTCTCCTTTTCCACCGTAACCCTGACATCAACACAACCAAAAAACTTCCCTTCTGGTCCAACTTTCATTGAGTGCAGTCTTGCTCCCAAACACAAAAACACGTCCCTGCCTTAAAATCTACTTAGTCCATGCGAAAATTCCTCCGTTATCATATTCCTCCACAAGGGAAGGGACCAACACCTTTGTCTCCTAAATTGCAGCTCAGAAGTTGATGGATATTGTTCTCATTTAAAAGAGAGGAAGGCTGATGACTGATGAAGAAAGGATTGGCTGTACAGTCTGCAAGTGCTACAGACTATGGCATATCCACATATTTACTGTGCATCAAACACTACACATAAATTACTTTGAGGCACTGGCTAAATGCTATGGAACTGAAAATACGAATGAGTTCTGGGCTTTCTACTACCCTTCTATCGGAGCTCATATTTCTTTATTCCCGTAAATCCACCATAGAGTTCTTTCTGTAGCTGTATGGGAATATTTGCAGTTCAATCTGACAGTTCAGAATGCAAGAAGTCATCTGTTTTAAAAAGTCATCATAACAGAGGTCAGTGAAAGTGCAGAGCAGACAGTGAAAGCTACAGCAGGATGGGTTCATATCAGTAACACGGAGAGACTGTGGAATAAACAGTGTATAAATTCAACTACTTTTAAATGATATTTAACATTTGTCAAACTGTCTTTGTGCCTACTCAGCTGATCTGCTTCTCATACGCAAAACTGCCTCCAGCTGCAGGTGGCTCTGAACGCTACTGTGGTCAGCCAACAGGCTCTCACCAAAACGCTGTGCTGAACCAAGGGCGTAAACACAAGTACCACAAGCTGTCAACAGAAAGGCTTTGCGATATCAGAACAGCAGAGGGAGAGAAATGGTTTTATCTGCTAGAAGTAACCTCGTGGGCTGACAGAGAGATTGTTTGCATTTCACCAAAATATTTTCATTTAAGCTACTGCACGTTTTATCACAGCATCATTTTCTCAAAGTATTCACTTTTGTTTGAAAACTGTAAAATTTATTATTTATTCCATTTCATAGGCTCTAGTAAACCACTGTCTGATTCCTAACAGCTTGCTTCGAAGTCCAAATAATTTAATGCACGTTTTTTCTTTCCCATTGACCCACTCATACTATAGGTAATCTACAAATGCTGATTTCATTGCTGCAGGGAAGCAGGATTATTAAAGGAGAATGATATCTATATACTTTTATGTATACCTGCTGCCATTTTTCTCACACTTATCATAGAATCATAAGGCTGGCAGAGACCTCCGAGATCACTGAGTCGAGCCGCGCCTGTTTCCCCACTAAACCCTGTCCCTAAGGAACTCATCCACTCGCATCACATTCTAACAGTTACACACAACACTACGATTTCTGAGCCAATTCTTTTAGATAACACCCACCCTGGTAATACAAAGCACTAGTAAGAATTTGTAGGGATTGCTCTGGAATTCAGAAGCCTTTGAGTTAAATCGTACCACTCAGCAGAGTGGTGTGCTCTGGGGCAGCACAGGCATTCAATATTTCAAGAAACATCATATGCCGTCATTTCTCATCCAACAGACAAAGGGTCCAGACTTGCAACACTGTCCTATAATTTTAGGAGAAAGGATTGGATATGTCAGTACTAAACACATTCTTCCTGATATCTCGTTTGACCAATACTCTGAAGAATAAACGTCCCTTCCAATATCTTTAGGCTAAGACAGGATTTTTTTTCTTGTTGATATTCCTGTATTACATAACCATCGCAAATGAAAGAAAACTAATTTGACTTCTCTACTGGAAGAATCATTGGCTGAGACATTCCAAAGGATCAGGTAAGACTTTCTAACTTTTCAGTGGGAGTTCCACTGTGACCTTTCCTAATAGGAATGGGGAGAAAGTCACTACATTGCACTCTGCACCAGAAAATAAACTTTATTTTGGATGTTTTCCATAGACTTTAACCATGTCTGGGTTGTTTTTGTTAGAAGAGTTTCAAAGATTGGAACACTACTGTATTATTACTGTATTATTTTAACTGGAAAGTTTTAGCTTTCTGACTAAATAAGGGCTGTTCTTTCCTCCCCCCTAGAAAATAAGTAGAAAAAATATCATACAAAAGAAAAAGTACCTGCCCATCATTCTTTTTGATTACTCTTCAATAAAGAACACTCGAAAGCTGCCAAAAGAAAAGAGATACTCCGATAGTATCAAATTAGCCCCCCATTACACATTGCATCTGCAAGATACTGCCCCACTGGAGTAGCCTAGATGACTGGATTACAAGATTTATTCTTCATATATTCTGATCAAAGACCCGCTCCACTGAATATTTAAATCAAAAGGAGGAAGTCGTTGAGTAGGCACCAAACCCACAAGTGTCCCCCAAGTAACTTTGAAACTCAGTATTAATTTTTATTCAATTATTATTATTTTGATTCAATTCCCTCACCCTGAGATAGAATGCTTAATGATTTCACGTTAAAGAGAGACCATCACAAGTCAAATCCCTGTTTGTATTTACAGAAATGTTTCTCAAATATTGACTTGAGTCATCAACATAAATTACCTGGACATATTACAGTAACAATATTAACTAAAAAGGAGAACTCCTACCACTAACATTCCAAGTAAGATGAGAGGGTGCTTACCCAAAAGGAGGACAGTTTCCTACAAGCAGACCGTACCTGAATAGCAGTGGGCACAGAGTCACCATGAGTCAATCCAGAAAACTGCATTCACCACGTCAGGATGATTTTTTTTTTTTAACAGTACATTATGCAATGCACAGAACCACAAGCCAAACCGCAGCTTTAAAACAAAAAGCAGTAAATGGAGCTTTAAAGTCAAGTGCGAAATATTGGATGTAGTTTCTCAGCTCGTCCTCAAGGCTGAGCCGTAAATGGTTCAGTGAATCTGCCAGAGGAGTTCCTTCAGGTGACCCCAAACCCAGACTGAGCACCCAGAGGTCACGCACAACATGGGCCAAGTTGAGTAACAAGATCTGAGTCATCCAAACTACGCAGCAGTCCAGTCCAAGAGATGTG
This sequence comes from Neomorphus geoffroyi, assembly GCA_033558235.1. NCBI lineage: Eukaryota > Metazoa > Chordata > Aves > Cuculiformes > Neomorphidae > Neomorphus > Neomorphus geoffroyi. The sequence goes on from JAUMJM010000012.1 coordinate 9,596,067, forward strand.
AGGACCACAAATCATTCTATCAGACTTACAAACAGACAGTGGGTGAGCAACTACTCTTGCGTTGAATCAGCCTTCTCATGCATTTTTTGTGCCACATGAAATCGTCCATGCTTAGAATCACAGAATCTTAGAACCACAGAATCCTAAGGTTGGAAGGGACCTCCAAAATCATTGCTACTGGCTTTCTCTTTCTCTCTTCCTATTTCTGCATCTTAGTACAACATTTGTCTCCTCACTCAGACTATCTGTAGGTAGTTTCATCCGTAGATGGTGCTGGGTAACTCAATGCATTGTGTTGAATTTTTTGTGTTATATTTTCCCCCAGCAGCTGGCACATAATTAAACTTATTGAAATCTCTACACTAAGATCAATCTGTTATTAGTTTCCAGGACTGAAATCCTTAAAAATTGTCTTTCCTTCATCACTGCTTAAAAAAATGCACAAAATAAACAAACAAGTAGAGTAAAAATCAAGTCTTTAAGCACACAGACCTTTCAGTTTAAATTACAGAGATCAGTGCGGATGACATCTGGGCAAGTGGTCTGTAACAGGTACCCAGGAGGCAGCTACCATTCTGTCACTTGACACACTTTTTCAGTGTGTGTCATAGTGAAGACATGCCCTGACCTTTTTAAAATTTCTGGTGAGGAGGGAAGGGGCTTGTAAAGTCTACATTCCTATTGGAAAGCCTTAAAAGAAAGCACCATTTCTCTTTAAACCAGAAAAAAACTTATGTTTCGGACCAAACTACTCTTTCCTCAACAATGGAAACTTAATGCGTATTTGCAAAGCCAAACATTAATTTTCCGAATTCATACAACCTAGAAGCAAATAATCCTTTCCTCATTTAGTCAGGATTCTTCTACTTAACAGCAATCCTTAAATAAATGCACTGAAGCAGCTTTAATACAATGCTGCAGATGCATATGGGTACGCACGTGATCATTCCTTCTCTCTGGCGACTGCCTTGCACAATGGAGGGGGAAAGGAGGGAGGGCTTGCTACTAAAATTAATTATGTATGCTTGTAGAAATGTCTTTTATAGTGTAAGGAGAAAGGCTGTATATATGTATACGTAGTGTGTAACACAATACCTGTTTTCAGCATACGGCTTCAACCCAGGGTGTTGCTCATACGCTTGCCCAGACAGCAACAACTGAACTCACAAAGCTTCACCCACGGGCTGCACCATCACAGTGGAGAAGGGCTCTTTGGGGACAAGCTTTCATTTTTAAAAAGTTCTGTCTAGAATTCAAAGGGTATCAGGTCTCGCTACACAGCACAGCGACTGTCGTACTTATTCTTCTTGATCTTGACAGCTCTTCTCCAGCAGAGGAGGTACCTCACTCACAAGGACACCTGTATTTCCTGACTCACAAAAACATATTACGTATCCTTTTGACTGAACAGAAAACTGTGCCTGACAGCTTAGTCCCGTGCAACAGCAGAAACGGCCCTCGACTGAAGTCGTAAATACATCTTCCCAATTTGTGGAGAAAAATAACTGCTGTGGTAACCAATGGTAAACTACAAAGTGCTCTCAGTAGTTGGAGAAGTCTGAGGATGTGCAACAGATTGAGATAATCACCCCTTTATGCTGTCCATGTGTTCAAAAGGTATTTACTGCACTGAAATTCATTAGGTACAATTTTATCAGCAGGAAACAGTTTTCCTAATTCCATTATTTCCACATTCTGTGTTTTAGTTTGAGTGAGAAAGTCAAACAAATGTGGCTAAGGAGTTTCCCGCTAACTATTTAATGGTATTACAACACATCTGTTTGTCGTTAGAAAGACAGTCCCCTCTCCTCTCTCATGTGATTACAGATGTAACGTCTCATGATTTTTATAAAGTCAGAACTTGAAACAGAAGAACAATCTAACCACAGGATCCTGCATCTCAAATCACCACAGAAAGCATTCCTTTCTACATATGTATATTCCCATAACCCCCTGGGACATATTTTAGTGACATCCTTTCTGGCACTAAATATGTAATTTCTTCAATTAGTATCAATTTACTATGTTTTCCTCTGTAATCCTGCAGAAGAAAAAAACCCAAGGCGTTATTATATGGCAGTTTAAAAACTCTTGCAGATGGAACATAGTTTGTTGGCTGAATTTGTGTGCTTCCTTTTCATAAGAAATCACTTGACATCAGTCATGCACATACAAAACATCAAATGTTAACCAATTATTTGTCTGTTTGCTAGTACCAACGAAATTCAATGAAACAGCTTCACTTCCACAAATACAAATTCATTTGGACCATATTTTCTGTTCATAACTGAAAGCTGCCTAACATATTTTTAAGATATGTTCTCTCAAACTGAACTGAAATTGAATTTATTACTTTCAGAAAAAAAGAAGGACAAATATTATATCCTTATTGAGGCATTTATTCCTATGTTTTCTTAGTTAAATAGATTTTGCTTTGTGAGCACCTCTGAAAAACGAGTACACTCCTCTGTGGTGTCCATATCATATGGATTTTATCTAAGTACTACAGATTACTAACCAGGGGTAAGAACAATCTTACTCTGTGCATAATGCTCTGTGTTTAAAATATAACTGCTTCTTTCCACCACCAGTGAAGTCCCTCACCTTGTGAAAATGGAAACTAACATGGTTGCTGCCTCTCTCGGTGCATCTGACAGCCACAAAGAGAGTCTGCCAAGCGCTGGCACTTGTTTGCTGTCGGCACAATTGTGTTTCAGCTTCACAAACCTCTGTGGTGCACAGGGAGAGGACAAGAAACAACAGATAAGATTTGAAATTAGAGACGTTCTTATTGGATATAAGGGAAAAATTTTGCACCGAAAGGACAGTCAAGAAGTAGAAGAAGATACCCAGAGAGCTCGTGCTTTCTCCATCGCTGGAGGTTTTTAAGACCACACTGGATAAAGCCCTGAGGAACCTGATGTGATCTCCTAGCAGTCCCTGCTTTGAGGAGGAGGTTAGGCCAGAGAGCTCCTGGGCTCCCTTCCAAGCTGAAGGTAACTTTGGTTCTAAGAATAAATATTTTCAATTCACAGGATCACAAGGCTGGAAAAGACCTTTGAGGTTATCAAGTCCAACCTATGACCCAACACCAACACCTACTCATCATCTAAACCCCGGCACTAAGAGCCTCATCCAATCTCCTCTTAAACCCCTCCAGGGACGGTGACTCCACCACCTCCCCGGGCAGCGCATTCCAACGGCCAATCACCCTCTCAGTGAAGAATCCTTTCCTATCCCTAACTCATGGGATTATACTGTAATTTGCAAAATACTCCCATATAAAGCAAGGGAGAGTAGAATAAGCACATTAAACACACTGGCTTTTTCATCCTTCTTTATGAGCAATCTCAGAGCTCCAACTCTAGAAGCTTCCTTCTCAGCAATCAAGCATAAATCCAGTCCATTCCACAGAAGTGAGCAAAGCCTTTGTACCTTTCCCGCAGAGATCACCCTTTGCTGCCTGACGGTGCGAGCTCTAGAACAGGGTATCTCACCAAAGGTCACTCGGGTCAGCTCAGCACTCCCATAGGCGTTTTCTTTCCAGCATCTCTGGACTAAGTATGACTCCCATCACCTCACCTCCTCTTATACACACCTGACCTCCTCATACCCCCTACCTACACTGCTTGATTGATTTCCCTACTACTCTTCCTCTTTCCTTCACATTCTGTGACCTGGCACCTGTACCACTTCACCTACAGAGTCAGTTTTGATCCATGCACCTGAATCTGACCTGACCCACGTGGATGTATTTTGCAGAACGGATAAAAGTGTGTATCTGTAGAACAGAAAGGCACACAGTTTCTATATCTTCTGTCTTTACTTCTGCAAAATGTCTAATTTTCAATGAGTTTGAAAAAAGTGAAGGTGGGAGAGCAGAGTCCAGTGCTGTTGTTTGGTGCTGTTGAACTGATTTTCCTACAGGAGCAGGGACGAGGCCAATTCAGACAGCAGAACACACTAATCCCCAAACACCTGAAGTAGCCCAGAGAAAACAAATATTCTTCTCCCAGCTAGCCCAGCTCCAGATTTTTGCTTCCTGACATGAAAGGGCAAGCTTTACCAACAGTAAATTATCACGGTCTATCCTGAAATACATCATAGACCTGCGTATACAAATGACACAAATATTCTCAGAGCAGCCAATTTTTATTTAAGAGACATTCCAAAGAAAAACATGGGGCAAATTCAAACCTGTGGCATCAGGTTTGAGTTTACCAGGACACTTTATTCACATAGATAGCTGGCTAACAGCAGACTTCAATTTGGCACAAATAAGGAAAACACTGCGCTATGTCCATCTATTGGTTTCCCCAATCACTTCAGGTACCCCAAGTACTGACCACAACCCGCCCGGGACCTGCTGTCTGGATTTCAGAGGTCACCAATAAAGGGTTTCAACAGAAAGTCCCTAAAATGGGATGTCCAGGCCACGTGACAAGTTTACACGTGCTGAGGGGTAGCAATTAACCATTGCCATCACTCCCCCCCTAGGGTTGGTTGGGGCTGTGCAGGAGGTAATTAGCAGCCATATTAACATTTACATGCTTGCACGGCAATTAACTTTAACACTCACCCCTCACGCATCCTGACAGAAAGACACATAATGTGCCATCTGAACCCTGTCAGAGCTCTGCATCATTCTGAAGGGCGAGCTGTGGCAGATTTGTGTCTTAATCAGTCACTTCCAACACAGTATATTTGGTTTATTCTCCAAATTAAAAAAAAAACCAACCCACCACGACAGCAAAATCCACCAACAAAATCACTACAAGTCCTGGAAAATACCTAAAACCTGCAAAATGCTGCAAAAAGATCTACCCTTTTACAACTTACACTAAGGAGTATATCTTCAGAAATTGTTCACACTGATGGCACAGCAATAGCAGAAGCTAAATGCGTTTTAAGTATGCTAAGGCTAAATTATTATCTCTCTTTTCCGTATCCAGATGGCTGCTTGCTACAGCCTAAGGAAATGAGAAAGGGGACAATGAAAGTGCTAAGCTCATAAAAACAGTAAGTCTCTAAAGGAAAACATTTTGAGAAAAGGAAGTCACTGTGATTTGCCACTTCCTTTCTCATCCAGCGTGCACAGGCCCTGAGAGCCCAACAACCCATGGCACAATCTGCTCAAGCCTGAGGACAGGTGTTCCCTAATCCCTCCACTTAATGCAAAATTCCAAGAAAAACAAGCAAAGGACAGGAGACAAGGAAGGAAAAGAAGTGTGGGTTTCTAATGGGTGTTACAAAACATCCTTCTCTCTTATTTCCAGTAATCTGCTTTAAAAGCCATTTTTATATGTAGGTTTTTAACCCCAAAATGTTGCACTTTAAATTTCCTGAGAAAGTGATTCCAATATGAAAAGCAGTTGCTGTAAAAGGATCTCCTCCCCTGCCTCCCAACAAATCAGGGTTCTACATGTAGACTTCAGTGAGATAAACATGCTTGTGCTGCTTTTTAACTCCTCATAGCAGTAAAAAACCAAGGCACATTTGGAGAAATGAGAATGAAGACTTCAGCCTGCCTCAACCGTTTTAATGCAACACCAATTGCAAAGTCTGCCACTCTCAGAGAAACTCATACCAGATAAAATCTACCCATCCAGACCTGAAACGGCAGTGGGATCTGTACCTGTGCAATGGGAAGCTGTGTCTGACCAGCAGAATCTTTCCACACCTTCTACCACTGTTAAGACGATTCCAGATCAAGCTAACTGGCAATAAAAAGAAAGACCATTTCATATGGAAACTCACAAAATTTCCTCTTGAAACCGAGAGGCAACAAACACAAAATTCTCTAGAGTCATTTTCACAAAGGTTTTCCTTCCTTGCTTCAAATAAAGCTGTTTGATTTTCTGATTCAACTTTTATACATAGGTTCCAACTTAGAAATGGTCTCACCAACCATTGAGCCTGACAGATGTGAAACAGAGTAGACAGATTACAGTGGCTTAAAGCATACTTACAGCTCTTCTTTATAACACTAATGATAATTCCTGGTTATAGATACTATACATCTGCACAAATCTTCAGTTAGGAGAAAAATAATGATAGTAGTTCACAGGAATATGATGAGACAATTAATCAAGCGTCCAAAAATATTTTACTAGCATCAAACGAGGAAAGACGACCCCTCGCAACAGGGAGAAGAAATCTTCCCCTCTTCCTCTCCTTTTCCAGTATTTACATATTTGAAAATATTTTGCCTGTGGTCATAATTTCATAGTTTCTCCTAAAGCTGTGGATTTCCAGCAATAGGGAGAGAATTTGGTTTTGGTTTTCAATTTCAAAAAATGGCATTGCCCAAAATGGTGAAACTGGGCTGCAGAGCCGCTAAAACTCTGGAAGAAACAGCATGCTCCAAACTCACTAGTACACAACTTGCTTGCATTTGCAACTACATTTCAGAACTTCATTGTCTTGCCTGAAAGAAAAAAGATGAGAGTATGCAAGACTGCTTTTCTCAAAAGTACTCTGAGAAATCCAACTCATATAACGTCTACTTATTATAAACATTGCACAATAGAGAGGTGACCACGGGACAGATGGCTCAAACTGTAGCTGTACCAAATAAGTACATGCAAAGATCTGGAAGGGGAATAAGCTTTTCAGGTTTATTTGTCCTCTACCTTATAATCCATAAACAAATATTACCGCTATTTTTGCTTTTTCTGTGGTGGATAGAAAGCATTGGAACTTCAGTGCGAATAGCAGAGACTTAACAGAGATTTCTCATTTAAAAGCAATTAACGCAGTAGATATTCTCATTTGAATCAAGTCATTGATCTTTAAATCATAGACTTCCCAATTCTATTACAGAATACACCTTTTTCTTTCAAAGGAGGAAAGAGTAGTCCAAAGTTTCAGATAAAGAACCAGAAACATTAGTTCCAAAGCATTTTTTGAAGACCTAATCAGAACATGATGACACATTGAACAACCATCAGGATTTAAAGCAGTATTAAATTACCTTTGGAAATATTTTGATGACTGTGGCAAATAAATAAAAAAATGTCAGCTACGTTCATTTCTCCTTGACACAATCCCCTATTTTTTCCTGACTTCACTAAGCCATTTCACAACGCAGTACAGATTAACAGGCCATAATAATGACTTCAGCTACCCTGTTTTGCTAGAGATGCACTCCATCAAGACCCGTGACGGCTATTCAAGCTACTGCTTGACTTCAGACTGCTAAAAATACAAGAGAATTGCCTTAGATTTGTTGAGATATTTAGACATCAATTCACGCCACTTAGTAAATCTACTCTTTCTTTCACACATTTTTAGCTCCCAAGTTTTCATAAGTATTCTGCCACCCCTGGATTGCTCAAACTCCTGTTAATTGACTTCCTCTTACTCGGGCTTTGGGGATGAAAAACTAATCACGCAATGTGAGGAGCGTGAAAAAAGAAAAACCTCTGAAGTGGTAGCAGTACAGTCACTCACTCTACAGAAAAAAAAATAACATCTCCTTTAACTTCCTAATTCTGTAAAAACTTCCAACCTGTTCCACAGTGAGGAACTGAGCAGCAGTAACTCCTAAAACAAACTGCACATCCACGGTGTAATTATAAGTAGTAAAATGTCTCGCTGACCTAGAAGTGTCGTGACTCTTGACTTAGAAAAAGTCACGTAAAGCTGCCGCACATCATGGTCATGATCCAGATCTGCTTCTTCCAAGGAACAAATTCTCTGCCAAGCTTCTGAAAGCTTTCTTTTTCAGAGTCAATCGAAAGGCCGACATGGTTCTAACAGGGGATAAATGGAAAATATAGCATCAAAAGCAGGCAAGAGCCTGGATCCGGGTTCCCACCTGCAGCCACATCGGTGCCTGCTGTGATCTAACTGCGTTTCACACATCTGGCACAAGAGGCTGGCTTGGCACTGGGATGGGACATTTCTGCTGGATTCCTCAGACAGCAGCAAACGTGCCAGCCAGTCCAGTCTGAATCACCACAGCACCTCACTGTTAGGGGCGGTGTGCTACCAAAATTGCCACCACACACTAACTGCATCGGTGGATGTCAGTGATATCATTTTTTAACAGATTTCTTCATACACATGCTAATTGCAGCCTCTAAGTACTTATTATTTGAGGCAGTTCAAGTTTCAGACCCCAAAATTCAAATGCAGGTATCCAGGTGACCACCAGGTGAGTCTACATTATCATGTTAGTGCCAACCAGGTTTACACTTTTAAACCCAGTTTGTATTACAAAGCCGCCTCAGAACCAGACTTTTTCAACAAAACTAAGGATGCACTTCAAGGACACTGTGGTGTGGTGTTCAGTCCCTAAAAATACACCAGAGCTAGTCCAAAGCAAAGCCTCCAAAGGACAGACAGCATTGGGTTACTGGTGCCATCCCTTTCTCTGAAGATCCATGCCTACTGTGCACTGCAGACAGAACCAAAAAGAATATTTCACCATCTGAGAAAAGGGGCTTCATTACAAAGATCTCCAGAACCCACTAACCCTATTAACCAAGCCAGGCCCTTAATTTTCTTCTTATCAGCTCATATCTTCCAACTATAACACACAAGCCAGTTTTTGCTTACTGGCCTATCACGACAGAGATGGTGCGCATTTTAGAGGATATCAAAGTAATTGCAAATGTTCTTTCCCCAAAAGCAAAAAGATTTGAAATGGTAGCAGCAATCTCACCCTTCTCACTAACAAGTCAGCCCCTAAATTTCAACTCATAAAATGACAACGCTGTCTGTAAGAGGAACATGAGAGGTTTTAGTGTCATTTGCCAGGCATGAGCAGAGCGCTCAACTTCCAAACATCCTTAGATCCTGACACGTTGTTGGTGTGACCAGAGTATCTTTGAAACGGCAGTGCTAAAGGCACAAGTCATAGAATCATGGAATCATAGAATTCTAAGGTTGGAAGAGACCTCTAAACCCTGTCCCTAAGGAACTCATCCACCCATCTTTTAAACCCCTCCAGGGATGGCGACTCCACCCCCTCCCTGGGCAGCTGTGCCAATCCCTGACCACCCTTTCAGGGAAGAAATTTTTCCTGATGTCCAGTCTGAACCTCCCCTGGCACAACATCCATTTACGTGATCACACTTGAGGAACACATCTTTGGGAGCTGCCCTGAGAATGCACCTTCCAGCAGAGCTTGGGGGCTGCAGAGCAATGCGGCAACACAGTCTTCACCTCAGGACTAACCTGGGACATACAAAGGAGGAGGTTGCCACTGACATCTGAAAGGCAAGCACTGAGGTTGCTGAACATGCTCCTGAGCAACTTTCCCACTCCAGCCTCGAAGCCCGAGCAGCGTGCACTGCAACCAAAAGTTTTTAGACTGCTCTTTCTGAGAATTGCACAGCCGTGTGGGGAAAGAGTACAAAGAGTTTCCACTGCCCAGAGTTGGCTATAAAGAACACCAACTACATTGATGATGTGTTGATTCTTCATACACAGATTACTGCTTGTCTGTTTATAATTTATCACAGTTTCACCTCTCTTGAGATAGAAATTGCAAGAAATAAGTAGGCAGGCAGAGATGGAAAGACTCAATGATTATCTAATGTAGTACTCACAAACCACTGCTCCCTTAAAGTGTTATTTCCACATCAAGATTATTCATCTGTTGTACACAGACACACCTAAAAAACCTGCCAGTGAGACCACATCTCTTCCCTTCTCCAATACCATAAAGAGAAGTCTCTGATAGGGCTACTCCACTGCAGCTAAGACTTCAAAAAAAGCCAAACTTCATAAAACGGAGCTCTGAAGGGAAATTCGTGTTTTGTGCAAAGCTGCAAATCGGACATCAACAGAAAATGTCAAGGTGCCTTTTTGGGAAGGTCCTTGGGCACTGGGTTGTACTGGTCTGGCATTTATGAGGCTGAGACTTGAAACAGCAAATCCTGTTTGGCTACTGCAGCCAGGGAGAATGGAGAAAGGGATTGAATGCCAGCCTGTAGCTTAGTTGGAGAGACATTTTTGAGCAGAGGAAGGTTCCTGCAGTTTAGCCCCTACAAAAAAATAAGTCCATATCAGCAGCTGTCTAAGGGCGACCAGAGGAAATTCTTTGTCTAACCTTTTGCCTCAGCTCTTGCAGAAAGAGATTTTGATGTGACATCTGCTTGCCTCATATCTGCTCCAATAGTCATTTTACACCTTGCTCTTCTATGAGCTGAATTTGCTCATGAATTTATCCATTTTTTTAAACATCCAAACATCCCAAGGCAAGAAGTTTCACAGGTTAACCAAAAGTCTGGCAAAGGAATATCCACTCCTGTTTTCAAGCTGTCACTAATTTAAGAAGATGCTCCTTGTTCTTGTAATGAAAGAGACAGTGAACAACAAATCCCTATTCAGTATCTCCTTGATACACATTATTTTCAAAAAGGGGACTGTGATAGTGACCTGTCTTCTCTGTGTCAGGCTCAAGCGCCCGTCACTTCACATACAGGATGCATTTCACACCTTCAGTACATTTGCGGTTGTGCTCTATCTTCTGAGCCCGGGGGGCACCACAACTGCAGACACCGCATGCCTGGAGTAGCGCACATCATCCTCTCCGTAACATTTGGATTGTTGTTCTTATTAATTGCACAAGTTCCTGCTGCAATTAACCACAGCTGACTCTTGTCTTTTCTACCCAAGATACCTTGGTACCATCAGCACCCCCGTCTTCACTCCCCTTCACAGGTCTTTTATGACAGATGGATGGCAAAAGGTTCCAGCACAAACCCCCATGCGCTGCCACTCGTAACCTTTTTCTACTGTAACTTATGACCATTGCCCACCCTTTTTTCCATCTCTACCGGCCTTGTATGAAAGACTTTATCAAATATCAATCAGAAATCCAAGCAGACTATAGCAATCTACCCCATCTACATGTTTGTTACCTTCTTCATCTGCAATATGTCAATTCCTTCCCTTAAATATCACGTTCATCTGGTTATAGTTTCTACAGATTTTACTGTTCCATACCAAGTTTACTGGCCACACCTTTCTGAAATCCTTATTTTGCTAAAAATACAAGAATGTCTTAATAGTTCACATCTTTCCATCATCCACTATTGGAGCAGCCTTAAGGAAAATACAGCATCACTCAACTCCTTAACCCTTTAGTTATTCTAGACTTCTGAGGGGAATGGTGTCTGGTCCTGGTACAGCACAACAGTTCAACAGTTACCTTCTCCTGACATGTTATTGAGATAACCATCTGACACACTGCCAGCACAGAAAGGTTCCAGCATAGAAATTCCTCCAAGCTTGCTTCAACTTTGCAAAACATTTTTCACGTTCTTCTACTCTAGCCTCATCTTCCCTGAGCATTCTTTGGACATGCAGACTATTTACTCACCTCACAGACTATTTCTTATATGAAGTCTTGTGCCAGAAACAAGTTGCTCAAAATTAAGAGTAGGACAGTTCTCCTGCTGCAAGTATTTCTAAAGTCTTAAAAGGTCGTGAACTGACACTGGAGGAACTCCTAGCAAAGCCACGTTTCGCTGTGCATCCAAAAAGCAGGCCAGAAGCACATTCTCAAACTGCTGGAAACCACCTGGCTCCTTTTACAGTGCATTTACTGGCAGCTCAAGGGTTTTTTCCTGCTAGTTCATTGATTTAAACATGAGAAACTATAATAAAATAAAAAAGTACAATGAGAGTCCTGTTTCTCAAATCTTCTGACAGACCTCAAGTGCCCTCTCCACTGCACACAATCCGCACGTGCGAGTTATAATTCCATATTGTTGAGGCTTCATTTGAGCGTAAAATTGTTTCTAAAGGTTGAGTTTGTTTTTATTAAAGAGCTTGAATGTCAATTAGCATCCAACAAAAATATCGCTCAGCTTTCGAACAGCATCGTGAAACGCAAGAAGCGTCAAGGAAACGGGAACCCCAGCTTTTGCCTCAGTGACCTTAAACTCAGGTTCATGAGAGATCCACCAGCTCAATCGGGGTGATCTGTTTTCTGATAAAGAGCTAAGAACAAGGCTCTGGTTTGAGTTCAGAGCTGTTTACTACTGCCGATATTTAATCCCCTGGGAAAGGACAAACAGCAAAGAGAAACACATCTTCAGCCATCACCAGAACAGCTTTATTTGTCACGGAGGCAGAACTGGTGACAAGTCCAGCCCATAAAACAGATGATGAAAGGAGGAAAATCTCCCAGCAAGCAGCTACAGTTGGATTCCATCTCAGAGGTCTCTTCCAACCCAATGATTCTAATTCTGTACCGTGCTTGGGCGGCAGTGCAGCATCACTCAGTGCTGGCACTGCAGGCTGCCCAAAGTCCTCTCCTTTCAGGCCAACCAGCACTGCAACAGAACTGATAAATATACACATACAAACACGTCAATTTTATACTTTTATTTTCCAATTTGCCCATTTAATGTGTTATCTACAAATATAAATTTCAGGGTTTGGTGCTGGAGTGGGTTTTATCATTTATGTTGTTTGGGGGATTTAGCCATGGTATTTTTTTTTCTTTGTTTTTCTTTCTTTGATTCAAAATATGAGGCATGTTAGTCTTTTCCCTGCTACTTTTCCCAGTTTCCTACCCTTATCAAATGTGAAACTTTTCCACTTGTCTCCAGCTCTGAGAAAGTTACAGACTGGCAAAGGAAAAACACAACAGCCTTCTCTTTCTTGTCTTCCTAAAGCATGTACATCCACAATTTAAGTGTTCGGGTTTTTTTACATAAGATGAAAATTAAATCAAAATTTTGATTAATATTTTTGTTCAGACAGTTAATATCGGAAATTTTTCTTGGTTTTGCTTTTCTTGCTTTTATTTTAGCCAGAAGGCTGTTTGTTTTAAAAGTCAATTGTGTAGGCAGCAATGTTACTGGCAAATGGGATTCTGAAATAGAAACACTGATTAGAAGTATTGACATTCTCCCTGCCTCCTCTCCATTATTTTTACAGTAAAAATTTCATTCAGTATTAACATCACTATACGTTAATATTTAGAATACTGCATTGATGCCAAAATTTTCAAATATATTTCTACAATTAATTTTTAATGCCAATATACATTGAAATATTAAAGTTTAAAGTGATCCCTGAATGTGTTACACATGTATTTATCTCTGAACATCTCAAATGTAATTAAGCTGAAGTTATTTACACATGAGAAAGCTAAGCAGAGCTGCGTGGGAGTTAGAACTCCCATTAATGGGACAACTATAATTGTTACATTTTCTCTGTTCCACATTGGAATTATTCCATAATGAAAATTGCTTTAAAGCAAGAAAACAGAATGCTAGAACCTTATCTTTTAAAACTGCTACAGACCATGAAATACATTTCAAAAAGACACCGTGAAAGCCAACACAATCCCACGGAATGTCTCTGTTTCAACAAGAAGATATTTTTGGAAAACATTTGTTGGCACTCTTCCAACCAGCTCTCACAGCTTTAAAAATTGATGTATACTTTGACAGTGATAGTAATGGATACGGTTCTATCCCGAATACTTCTTTTCCTCCGCAGGGCAACGTTGCCTCATGTTACACAGAGTAAGAGAAATGACAGCAAGAAGTTTAGTGCAAGTATATTTTCCAATTTGGATTCTAAAGAGCGATGGGAAAAACTGTGACAAAACACAGAGTGAAAAAAATGAGCTGACAAACTAGGAAGATCTTTTCACCCTATTGAGCTTGTAGGCCTCTACCAACAGCGTAGAGTGCATTTATTAATTGTTACTTTGTAAGAATTCCTGCAGAACACATTTTGGTAAGAATGCTTGGCAATTCCAAAACCAGTTGTTATTCAAAGTGCTACGTCAGAAACTCTGAGAAGAAATGGCACGGGAATCCTATAAAAACACAATGGTCTAGTCAGAGCATTTTGCTGACAGCATTGCAGGAATTGCTACATAATTTCTAATCATGGCCAAACACCATGTTCAGCTCTGCGCTAATGAGCCCATCAACAGCAGACTGGAAGGGCCCTTCTGTCAGTCACAGAGAAACCGCTTGCTAACTGAGCTTTAGAGGGTAAGATCTCTCTACTGGCAAAGAGTTCTCCCTCTGTAGTGAAAGAAAGGGCCTCTACAATGTATGCCTTCAAGAAAATGTTCCACTATATTTAATACAGATACCTAAAAGTCAGCTTCAACAAACTTTTATGTTAGCAAAGCCCTTGTTCAATTAAACATCAAGTTGAATATCAAGAAGAAATGATGACAACGGTGTCTTGGAATGCTTATGAACCACCAGAAGGATATGAAGTCGCCTTTGTCACCGTCAAGGAAAACTTTTACTTGGAACTTTACCTTTCTACAACATCCTCGCCATTCCAGCAGGTCGAGCTGTCTCTCATCACCAGGTCTCCATCACACAGCCTTTCTGCTATAGAGGCATAAAAGGTGCGGGATCGTTTCATGTAATTGATGAAATCTCTGTAATGTAGGAAGAACACATTCAACAACAGAACAGTAAACTTGCGGGTTAAGCCCCCTGTCAACTTAACCCTCCACAAGATTGTTTAGAACCCTTACACAAATTACTCATCCAAGTTGATTATTTTCTATTTCTTGTGCGTTGCTACTATCATCCAGTCTTACTTCATGCAGTGCTAATGCACATAATTACATACGAAGGGAAATTTTAACAAAAATTACCCGAACATACATGACACAAAATTTGAAAAAAGTCTACACCTACATCTGAGTGTAAATAAATTTTAAAAATCATGAGAAAACTTTACCATTAAAGGAGTGGGCTTCTTCTGCTACTGGAAGTGAATATTTCTCCATTCCATGCACATGTGTGCGAGGAATCAACAATACTGTCACCAACTTCCTGAGTGGAAAAGGCTTCCTAAAGCTAAAATCCCACCACAAAACCTTCAACATGCTGTACGTATCCCACCCACGCAACAACAGTACAAAACATCACCTCCCTGAGATGTGGTGGGGCCAGTTCTTCCCCATTATCACTATCCCAGTCACATTCTTGTTAGAAAGAGATTTTTCTCCCATCACGTCTGGCACCTCAGTTATTACAAGGAGGCTGTATCTGCTGCTTTGGTGAGTAACCCAAACTGGCCAAATAGTTTACAAATACCTTGTTTGTATCGTGTGTACGGAAAAATGCCTTGTGGGCAATCCGCCGCCTCTTTTATAATCTGATAATATATATAAATATATATGGCTGAGGTAGCCACAAAAATAAACAGTAACAAAACAAGTGTTAATTCAGCACACACAGAGATTATTTCAGAATGAGAATCTACCCTTCCTCCATAGCTTTAGAAACTGTTTGGTACAAAATGTTAAAGATCTTGAGGAGATGCAGCACACATAAACTGAGCTAGAGGTATCATGGAGCCACGTGCTTGTCTCAGAAGTCCCTCAGTAGCCCTGGCTGCATGGAGGTTGGCACAAAACCAGTCAGGGTTTAGGATTCTTTGGGGAGCAACAGGTGCTTTAAATAGTATCAAAGATTTCTGCTGGGTTCCTCCCGCTGCACTATTTGAGCATCAATCGTCTCTCCCCACAGCTGTGTCTGTCCTTTCTGGAAAGAGCTTAGCTGGCGTATTTATCTTCTCTGTGATGAAATCCTGCTCCAGATAAACCAGTCACCACATGGTCTAAAGCAACTAACTCACCCTAACCAAGGAGGAAAGCTGTCATCTTAAGCAACTTAAAAAATGGGAATCTGGGGGCTTAGAACAAGGGAATCGGTACTTGCACCTCTGAACACTGACTCATCACATCGGGGCTCTAGGGATTTACAGAGCAAAGCCAGGCACAGACAGGAGCCACCTGACACAACAGCCTGCTCGTGAAAGCACACCCAGATGATAAAGATTTTATGGGTTCTAAAATGGAGTTTTCTTCCCAGGAGGTAAAGAGCACCCTACCCTTCTGAGAGTCTAAAGCTTGCCTCACTCAGCTCACCCCAAGAAGCTTAAACTCTCGCGTTTCCAGCAGAGCCGGGCTCTGACCTTTCCAGTGGCACCAGAGCAAAGGCAGAATTTCGTACCCAGCTCCCAACAAGTGAAAATATTGACTTTTCATCTGCATAAAAATGAAACACAGCACGTTTCCCAATGCCCCACGGTATAAAAGTAGTAACCGAAAGTGTGCCAGTTCCTAGATTACAGCTGCAACTGCAGCTTGCAGTGGTGAGGAGCTACGTGTAGAGACAACAAAGTTCATCACCTTCGTTTCATTCTTACCGAGAGATTTTTTTCAAGCTTCTTGATTTGTCATTCTTTGAAGCTTTCAGAGGCAGAGAACTGGAATAGCCCGGGGAGAACAAGCATCAATCAGGAGAGGTTGGGGAGTAGGGGAGAAGCAGGAATTCAGGCAAATGAGGAGAAGAAATGAGAAACAAAAGAGAAAAGTAAAAATTATTTGAAAGGAAGGTCATCAAGCACATGCATAGGATAATTTAAGAAAACAAATAAGGAGGAAAATTGTCATGAGATTTTTCCAAAGCACAGATGCAATTAAAAATGTCAATGCAATACTGAAAAAAAAAAAACAACTCAGATGGTTTCTCCCAATCGTTTTCAAATAAGAGCACAATTACAAATGCAGCACACACAGCAAAAAGCTGAAAATAAATTCAGTGGTACTGAAATTAACTATAACTGGTACCAAATGGAAGAACTGTAAATATATCGGGCTATACAAAAAAACAATGGCAAACAGTTTAGAATGAGCACCATGGGAAGGGGGATACAAACGAGGAGCATTCATTTTCTGGTACAACAAGCAATTTCCTGTCTGTTAATAAATAATGAGAATACAGATATTTTTGGCTGGTCAGTTCTGGTCAGACTGAACCACTGAAAAAAAAACAAAACCCCAACTTTGCAAAAGAGGAGAGGCAGGCTTTTTACATTGGAGGAAAATAATTGGACATAACTCTGGTAGTTATTTAACGCAAACACTTTTTGTGGCTCTGATATTCTGAGGTCCCTTAATTAATATTAAACATTGTATTTAACATTAACATCCCAACACAGTTTTCCACTTAAATGATTTGATATCAAACTCTGCTCTTTCTTACACCCATACACTCATGTTTAAAGTAATGGCAACAGCTGGAGCAATGCCCACCCAACAACACTTGCCAACCCAGTTAATTCTTACTGGAGAGAATAAGCACCACCTTTGGCAGCTCTGAGGATCCCCCAGGCAACGGGGCTTTGCCATTGTGCTTTCTGGAAGCTAACGGTAGGGGTGACCACAGGAGAGGCTGTACCTGCACTACTCATCAGGTGAGCATCGCGTGTCATCACTGAAGCAGTGATTCCAACACAGTCAGTCAAAAAACAAAGAAGTTGTAACAGGGAAAATCTGTACTTGCTGAAACTTCTGCCTTGGCCAGTCAGAAATGTTTGATTCAATTTCACAGTAAGTTAACTTGCACCTGGCATTACTAATCTGATTTGCACTAGCAGTTCAATACTCAAATTTTAATTTTATCCTGTGATACCTGGCCCAATAGATAGTTAATTTTCAATAAAATAGATACCATTGACTTCAAACATTCCCCAACAATGTCAAAATTACTTATTTTAAGATGTATAAATGATCCGTAAGTTCAGAGTATAAAAAAAAAGTCCCAACAAAAAATCTTTTCAAAGCTTGCCTCCTCCAATTACAGACCTAGTATCATCTTGCAGTTCTTTGTTAAATGCAACATATTTTTATATACAGATCTGAAACCAGTCTGTGTTTACAGGTTTGAAATATAACATGCTAGAGACAGGCTAAAAGGCAGGTATTTAACTTTGCTAGGAGTTCAGTCCCTTACCAGAGCAGTACTTTGTGCTGAACTCAGCAATAACTTTTCAATTTACTGATTGAGATTCTGTATATGCCATGTAGAGTCCCTGTACCATCATATGGTTTCAATTTTCTTGTCACCTCTACTATATGTTATAGCAACCTCCACATTAAAAAATGACTACAGCAGCAATCTTCCCCTTCAGTTAGTCCCTGAATACGATTGTGTAAAGTAAAAATAAGAAAAAAAAATAATTACTAATCAAACCTATACATCAAAGGTATATGCTTAATCAAAGGAGAAGGCTCCCTGCAAGATCACAGAGCATTTAATCTTGTGCCCGATACTTTACGTTGCGTTACAAAAAATGCACAGGAATGGAAGGCAGGGGAAAATAAAGAAAGATGGGCAATCTCCCAGGAACCCATCAGAGTAAGAGAAGCAGAAAAGGGTTCAACAATGCAAATGAGGATCCAGTTGCTACACAAATTCAGGGACCACGCAGGACCACGCTGTACGTAACAGCAGAGGGTGAGGAGAACTGCCTCCAGGCAAACTCAACCACCACACACTCACAGGATGGACCGGTCAGGTAAACAGATGCCACCCTGAGAGTCCCACTTCTCAACCGCACGAGAACCGTTGGCTCTACTGAACCCTCTGGAAAAGGGAGTTTTTGTAACTGGCCTTGCAAAGATGCCACACCTTTATAGCAAACCTTCATACGGAGGCACAAGCTGTTTGGCACTGGGTTTTTAAGGGCAGCTCTAAGCAGGTACTACAGAATAGAGGAGAGGACAAATTCATGGTGGTTTCTCCTACAGATGTGGTTCGTGTCTCCGAGGTCGAGAATATTCTGACACATTAAAGGAAGGAGCCACTGTTTTTCTGTTTACTTAGGCGGTGCTGGCTCACTCCTTCTCTTTTTCTTTCCTTATTCTAAAAGACAAGAGTCTTGTATGTTCCATACCCTCCTTGAACAAAGGACCATTTGGAGGGTCATCTACTACGCAGACCGGACAGATGGACTCGGTTGGGCTGATTCCTTGTGTGACTTTGTATCTAAACTGGCAGATAGCTGATGTTATTGCCCATCATTTTTTAAATCGCCACAAGAAATGGCACAAAAAAGATTCATGTAATTACTCTCATAATCTAGATCCCCCACAGCAGTTATCTGTCACTCTAAGTGCATTTTACGCAACCCACTGCAGGAATTATTTCACCCACCCATTATAAAATTTTATTACCTAAAATTGCTTTTTATTGCTATCATATGTGATTACATGACAGATGATGAACAACACAGCAATGAGGCCAATCACTGTGAATTTCACTCTATTTACTGTTTCATAATCATTTCCAAGAAGAAAAGTACAAGATTTTTGCCATATGTTTTACAGAAAGTAAGTTGTGGAAAATGTAAAAATATTCTCCATTTCTTACTAATTATGGCATGGCTCCATCATTCATTTTTGGTGCACAGGCTCTCCCCAATACCTATCAACACTGGAACTCAGTAATGGCTTATGCTAATTATGTAAGGCTGGCCTCAATTTAGATTTTTTGATAAATTAATTTTCAGCACAGAACTAATTTGGGGAAACTGTCTCATTTACAGTATATTAGCTTTAGTATATTTTCTATTCCATCTGCAGATGTTGAAATTTAACAAGTCAATATCCAAATAAGTCTTGATCATTGGGAAGGGGAAGGAGCAGATCCTCAGGTGAGAAAGAGCTGTTGTCATGCCATTAAATTCATCAATTTGCATCTGTTTAGGAGGTTCCCTGTTAACAGGTTGGTAATTCTGTCTTTTTGGTTGCCAGCACATAAATTCTAGTGAAGTCAGCGAGTTATACAGAAAATGCCCTAGGGCTCTGTGTTTTTAAAAGCATGTTTCATTAATTGTACTACAACTGTTCTTTGGATTATCACTTCTGAATTTATTCATTTAATTTCCTTAATTCTCTTTTCTGTGATTTGCATGGTAAAAATTGATTAGCTCCAAGCACTACCACAAGCTGTTGTGCTTTGGTTTTAAACTACAAAGGGATAAAAATATTGCTATCGCTCAAAAAACCTAGCTTGCTGCTATTAATTTTATCTTTTAAAGCAGTGTTTGTTTCATTCATGCAAACCTAGGTGAGAATTCATATAGAAATGGATAAAAACCTCATCTTCACAACTCCAACTCCAGAATCCAGGCTACGGAAGTTTTAATATTGCTGTCTGTCAACCGCATATCCAACACAGAGAGATACACATAGACTCTCTGTTCTAAGATAGAGGCATAAGCCCAGCTCCACTCGCTTTGCTGAAGTTGTTCTGGATTAGAACTGGTGTTACAGAGAAAAACACGTTAGCCAGAAATCTGTCACTGTGATTTTACACCAGGTTAGCTCTAACATCTACTCATATATCACAAGTGGGGCCGCAAAGACATCCTCCCCTCCCCACTTGGGGGTTTTTTACACTTTTTTTTTTACTAAAACCAACCCAGGAGCTACCCCAGGGAAAGCCCCAGAAAGACTAGGAGATCTGGGAGCAAGGATATTCACACTGGGGCACTAACTCACATGCCTAGTTTCCCTACTGGCACGCAGCTGAAGACCAGAAGCCAATTCTAAACAGAAATTCTGCTCTTGCTCAGCCACGTAACAGATCAAGGAGATTGCAAGAGATTTTACTGCTTCCTCCCCAGCCCTGAGAAATGAGGGACTGCCTTTGCGTCAGGGCAGTGAATCTTTCCTTATCACCCCTTCCCACTTCTGCCCCTGGCTAAGCTAAAGTCCTTCATGACTTGGGCAGTTGGATTGTAAGTAATTTAAACTCAACTGTGGAAGTTAGTCAGACTTTGTAGAGGAAAAGCTTTCATCATTTTCATTGAAAGTTTCTGGAAATAATGAACACCTTGGTCCTAAGCAATGACATCAAAGTCTAGCATATAAAAAGCTTTCCTTGGAGAGACCGGCCATGCAATTCCGCAAACACATCTGCGTAACCATCAGCGACGGCAACGGCTGGGGAGCACACAGACAGGGTGACGGAACTGTGGCTCTGCCTTAAACACTGTGCTGCGAGGAACTGTTAACACAAACTGGGAGGCAGAGAGTTTATTTAAAACCAACTGTTGCTTCGGGTTACCTTCTTTTATTGTTCAGACTAGCGTGAGCCATCACGAACGTCTGGGCTTCGGTCGCTTCCTTCACCGGCACTATATTGTCTGATGACACATCTCCTCCTCGTCTGGGCTGTCCACACACTTTATCAACCTGTGTGAAAGGAAGGGAAAGGAAAACTGGGTTTGAATGGAGAAACTGATTTGTAATTGTCAGCTTCTTCCTGTGGTCAGTGTCTGCTACAAGAGAAGGTGTCTGGGAGAGAGCAAGAAAGGATTCTTCTTTCCAGGAGGTAGAAAACAGCCCCCTGCGTGAGAATGACCAAATTCAGAGGCACCGCAAAGCGCACTGCTACCAGAAAGGCAAATCTCATCGATTTGACACTGGATAACTGGACTACAGCACACTTGGAAAAGAGGCTGAAATAGTGACTGACAGAAGTGTTGCCAAACCAAACTTCTATTTAGAAACACACCTGCAGTTTGCAGGTACACAGATTTCCGTGAAAAAGTGTTCAAAGGGGATTGTAATCAAGAAGACAAGTGAGTCTCCCAGCCTTTAACTGGAAGATGTTCCCTTAAAACCAGGAACTGAAAGCAAAAGAGGTCGCATCAACAAATCACTGTTGATTAAGTGGGGTTTTTTTGACAAAACAGGATGAAAAGAGACTTCCCAGCCATGGGAATGATCAGTGCCTTGGAGTCTGGGTTCTGCACACTAACTTCACTCAGCCATTTGCCCTTATTCTCTTCCTGAACGTTCTCATACAAGACCAGGAGAAAGCAAGCTTGTGTGTATCCCTTCTGCACCGTGGCTCTGACACCGCTCCCACACCCCGGCACAGCTATTTGCTGTAACAGCTTTCAGTGACAAGAGTAAGACAAACCTCTTCCCTTTCTAATCCATAAGTAAGTAATCTGTAATGTTTTTACGTACACCTAAATCCTTAAGCAAACATGAAAAGAAGACAAAGGAAATCCTACTGCAAGCGTGGTTCTACCAGAGACCTTAAACACACAGAATCCATCACCCCACACAGGGCTGAATTTGTCATCCCTTCTCCAGTTTTCCATTTTCACCAGGGTGAGGTGGGTTCTTGCTGGTCTTTACATTTCACTGCATCTCTAAACCCCTTCCTGAGTCACACCCGCCTGGCTGCTGAATATTTCAGACCAGAGGCAACTTCCTTCCCTCTGCCCCTTTGCACCGCTGTGTTGTATGCACCACACAAGGACAAGGCAATGTTCTCTGTCTGTAGCAATGAGAAGGCACCGGAGCGATGCCGTCCCACCTCCAGCAGGCAGACCAGGAGCCAGCTGCCTCACTCACCACCACGCACCATATGCATCGTTCTGGTCTCCCCAGGGACCAGCACGGCATTGCTTTAAAACACAACTTTCTGAAATACTTCTGTCCCTTCTAAACCTCTGAAAAGAAAAAAAAAAAAAAACCCAAACCAACACTCATTGCAATGAAAATATAAACCAGAACTGCCTTTTGAACCCTTTGGAGCTGGGCAGAGGGTTCAACACAGCTGGAGCACATTCCTGCGCAGGATGCTGTCTCCTTTGTGCCCCAGGTTTCCCAGGCCTCCTGCAGCATGCAAACTCAAATTCCCACCCTAGGTTTCTGCAAAATCCATCTTGGATTACACCATGTCACTAAAGTTCATGTCTTCAAATTACACACACCTCAAGTCCAGTCACTATGGATTTAAGCCAGTTTTAAGCAACTCGCACCACAGCAGCGACGTGGCGCTCTCATACGTAAGTGATTAATAACGCCAAGTTTTTCCTTTTTCCTGTGAGAAGCTTCAAAAATATTTAGAGTCATCATTTTTGTTGGAAATCAATCATTTAAGATGCTAAATACAAATACTCAGTTTGGTTTGATTCGTGTTTTTGATACCATAGAAATAAAATGACCCTTTAAATTGCAAAAGATCCAACGTTTTCTATGCCAAGCCTTAACTTTGGGGTTTTCTTTTTTACCAGTAAGAGCAGTTTCCTGCACAACAAACAAAAACAGAGTATTTTAAGGAAAAATTATTTCTCAGTGGAAAATTTTAACCAGTTCTACTCTACTAAAGTAATTGAAAGGAAAGGGCAGACTACATTCACAACTGGTTGTTGTGCAGACCCTCTAGTACCCTTATTCCATGCTAAGGAACACCAGCAATACTCCATAATTTAAACTACTGCACACTCATTTTAATCTGAAGTGAGATTAATGAGATGGAAGATACAATAACGATACATTATTTGTAGTATCAGTGGCTTTTGAATGTCTCAGCTGAGATACGGACTCTTTTACTGGGAAGTAAAAAGCGGTGTGAGGCAATCCCTGTCAAACAGCACCTGATGCTCAGATCACACAATCGTTAAGGTTGGAATAGACCTCTAAGCTCCCCAAGCCCAACCGTCAGCCCAACCCCACAGTGCCTACTAAACCATGTCCCGAAGTGCCACGTCTACACACTTTTTGAACCCCTCCAGGGATGGAGACTCCCCCACTGCCCTGGGCAGCCTCTGCCAGGGCTTCACCACTCTTTCAGTAAAGAAATTTTCCCTAATATCCAGTCTAAACCTCCCCTGACACAACCTGATGCCATTTTCTCTCCTCCTATCACTTATTACTTGGGAGAAGAGACCAGCACCCACCTTGCCACGACCTCCTTTCAGTTGTAGGAACAAAATATGATGTGAAGGTGGCGGAGAGCCACAAAGCGACTTCTCCAGTGCACCTCCAGTAGGGCACTCTTCCACCCTCTTTCCTTCCCACGCCTTCTACCACGATGTTTCTTTGAGGCTCACGCGGATGAATATATGTTCTTCCTTCCCAGCCTCTTTGGAGTTGCAAGGATGGAGGATTTCACCTCACCACTGCTCCCGTGATACTTACAGGTGGTTTGAAAACTTATGCCCATGAATGTGGGGATACCCTACACTTCTGGATGCAAAGGCCAAACTCTCTCCCAAGAGATTGTCTCCCGTGGCTCTTGAGCCATCCCTGTTTAACACACTTGTTTCAGATTCTGGACGAATTAAAAAAAAAAATATCAGATGTCTGTTTTAAAAAATTGATTTTTCATGTAGATCGATTCTGATATCTCACTGAAATGTGTATTTTTCTGCAAAACAGCATAAGAGGTTGAATTTCAGTAGCTAATTTTGGCAGTCACAAAGTTGATGGCAAGAATGAGAACTCCTGTACAGAAAACCATCTTAAACTTCCAGCTGAGACATCTATAAAAAATGAGGTAAAGCTGTGTAAATTAAAGAGTGTGAAGCATGCCATTAAAAAAACAATATTTTCTGGAACCACAACATCTGGAATCTACTGCTACAAATTACCTGGCTGTCAACCACAGTAAGAACGTGGAAGGTTTTGCCCCCATCCTAAGGGCATCAGACAACCACACTGTCAGTTTAACTCAAAGCTCATGAATCAAGCCTCAGCACCAAAAGGAAAAATAGTGCTACTGCAAATGGGGACTGGGATTTGAGAGATTTATTTCTTTCTATGTGTGAGTTACTGCTGCCCTTAAACTGAAAGCGTAGACTAAGACAGGGTTTTATGCATTTATTCTTAAACAGAAGCTAATATCCCTCTACTGACGCTACTCATAATTTAATACAATAAGAAAAAATATCCAATATTGTGGAAGGTAAGAGAACTGCAAAGCACTATCCACAAAGAACTGGAAATGCTGGTGATAAAATTGAACAAAAATTATTAGAAAAAGAAAAGCCATTGCTCTTTTCCTAAATTCAATTTTTAGTACTCGGAATGATCAGGAATCAACATGAAGAATGAGTCAGCTCATTTATTTCTTTGATTTTTAAACTTAAAAATAAGGTGGTCAATTGTAAGTTACAAACTGACATAAAATTCTCCCTTATTAATTACAACACCACTAAGGTCATTCCTCTTATTCCTTTGATGATATTTAATGAAGTCACTCTCTAACAGAGACCACCTATAGTATTCCTCATACCTCATTATCTTTTGAATTGCCAATAACGTTTCACAATTCTATATGCTTTTCTGTGGATTAAAGCTTTCTTACTTATACATCAGTGATTCTTCTTAAATATCTGTCACTCTAACAGCCATAGCTGCGTTTCTTCTCTTGTGAACTTTCCTTTGTAATCGAATACAGAGTCATATCTATATGGATTACTTGACCTCTCACTATTTGCTCTTTAAAAGAAGGACTATTTACAATTATTGCAGAGGCTTAACAAAATAAATTGAAAAAATCTCATCTGAAATCTTTTGAACTCTTGCAGCTTGAGCAACCTTAAACATTGAGGTCATATTTAATAAACCTAATATAATCAAACAAGAGAAAAATGTCATGCCCTTCTGGATACCAAGAGAATCTTATCTCTCTAAAGCAGGAGACCTTTCACTAGTTCAGAACAGAAGATTTTATAATGGGAAGCTTAGTATTTTAAAACATAAGATAATTCTAGAGATAGGACTATGAGTTATTATTAAAATGCTGACACATTTTCCTACAGATTTCCAGCCCCTCACATCCCCCAGCGTCTGGGTGAACATCTCTGACAAACCACGCCACTCAGCCCAGAGCCCCAATGGCACAGCCACACTTCACACCAGAGATGCCACAAACATATTTCAAATCAGAACTGAAGTTTCCTGGTCCCAACTGCCAAGTTTGAAGCGAGGGAAGCGAGAAATACTGAGTTACGGGGAAGTCAAGTTTGAATTTCCAAAGTTTCACCTTTCCTATAAGATATCGCCACCATGACAAACCCTTATCACCTGATTACTGATGTCTTGCTTGTCATTTTCTGTTGACCAAGGCACCAACTAAAGTTAATTACATAAATACAGAATCAGAGAACAGTCTGGGTTGGAAGGGACCCCAAAGCCGATCCAGTCCCACCCCCTGCCACGGGCAGGGACACCTCCCACTGGATCAGGGGGCTCCAAGCCCCATCCAACCTGGCCTTGAACACCTCCAGGGATGGGGCAGCCACAGCTTCCCTGGGCAACCTGGGCCAGGGCCTCCCCACCCTCAGCGTGAAGAATTTCTTCCTAATGTCTAATCTAAATCTTCCCTCTTCCAACTTAAAGCAGAACCCTCTCCTCTGCAATGGCTGTCACCTATCACTACAGTATTGTTGCAAAACGCTCATTTCCAGTGTTCAAAAGGTGAGCAGGAGCACATTTGATACAATTTAAGGCAGGGCTTACTGTTCATTGTCTCTGTCTAAATCTTACTGAACAAAACCTTAGAGTCAATTAAGAGGCAATAGCTGGAGAATATGATTATCAGGAGAAGGGAGCAAATAATCTTTGATTTTGCCTTCTTTTAAATATTCTCTCCCTCGTGGAATATGTTCGCTATTATAGATGCAGCGTTTTGCTGGTAGCAAAGTTCAGCAGTACAGAAACAACACACAGGATTACAAGTTCTTCTTCCTACAGGAATAAGTTTTATTTCACTTGAGAGAGGCGCATTCTCCTTCCTCCCATCTTGAATCTATCGGACAGTTTAATGCAAATTAATTTCCCACACATCTTCTGAAAACAAACAGTTACAGAAGTTGACCATTACGAGATATTCCACCAAGGAGTGGCATTATGAAATCCTTCTGTTGGAGTTGACGCTTACTTAAACATCAAAGAATCCATCCATGGAATTTAAATCCCTAAGAAATCAGCCTCTGTGTGTTCTCTGCTGCCTCTGGAAATACCTGCCTTTAATCAAGTGATATTTCTAGATTCCGTTTTGGAGTCAAGACACAAATGTGGAAGAAATTAACTAACAAAGTTCTGTTCTGAGGGCACAAGAAGAAACTACAGGAATGTCTCTAAAAATGATGAACAAGATATTGGGATACACATCATCCTGGTATTTTTCTGAAACATCTGGGCTCCTGTTACTCTTAAGCCTATCTTGCAATCTTTCTCAAACCAAAAAAAAACAACAAGAAAGCAGTCTGGTCTTGGCAAGAAAGCAGAAGTAATGGAACACTATTTGACATCGCTGAGATGGCTTATTTGATGCTGAAATCTATTTTCAGTTCCCCAACCATAGAATCACAAGGTTGGAAGAGACCTCTGAGATCATTGAGTCCAACCGTGCCGGTCTCCCCACTAAACCCTGTCTCGAAGGAACTCATCCACCCGCCTTTTAAACCCCTCCAGGGATGGCGACTCCACCACCTCCCTGGGCAGCTGTGTCAATTTAATCCCATCTTAGATGCTTTGGTGTGTTACTGTTCTGCACCCAAAGCTGGGGAAACTCTGCCCCTGTGTAAGTGCCCAGGGACTGAGGCACTTTACCAAATTCTGAGACTGCCTGCTGCTTCTCCCTAACACGAGAGAAAGGCTGTCACAGGGCGCTAACGCTGAAAGTGCCCCCTGACTCGAAAAGGTTTGGAAACAGTAGCTGCATAAAAATTGGATCTCAGCTTGCAGAGTTCTTTAAGACCCCCGTGCTTTCTCTCTGGGGACCATATCCACACACAAACAGGGAAAAAACGTGTACGGATTATTTAGAGTCTCAAAAAGTTGGAAGCTGAAATTGGTAAATCCAGAAAGCTCCAATAAATTCCCTGGTTAAGAATGTGGGCAGCCATCTCAAGGTCAGGGAAGGATTAAAGAAAACCAGAGACAAGTTAGACTTCAGCAACATCTGCCTCAAACAGCATCGAAGCTGCCACATTAGTACAAAAAAAGGACGATGCAAAACGCAAAGCAAGGCAAATTTGTTAGATATTAGGAGAAGGTTCTTCCCCCAGAGGGTGGTGGAGCACGGGAACAGCTCCCAGGGAAGCAGTCAAGGTGCAAAGGCTGACAATATTCCAGAAGCGTTTGGCCAACGCCCTCAGGCACACGGTGTGAGTGTTGGGGTGCCCTGTGCAGGGACAGGAGTTGGGCTCCATGGTCTTTGAGGGTCCCTTCCAGCTCAGGGCATTCTGTGATTCTATGCAGGAGAATAATAGGAGAATAATTTATACAGCTGCAATCAGGTTCCTCTTCCATATTTCTAAGGGTCCAACCTGAGGTATTACAAGGCCAAGCAACACTGCTCTCTGCCCTTATTAAAAGTGTTAAAGACTCGGTTCATGTATTCAACTATTCATCTTTCTCCCTTTTTAACTAAGAAGGTCAAGTTTCCAGGCTACCAGGTACTGAGAAAGACGAGCATTCACAGAAGTGGAGCAGCAGTACTATTCTGCAAACAGCCCTGAAATTGGTTCTAGAAGAAAGTGCTGTGTTAGGAGGTTTTGTCCTTGTGTGACTCAACATTATCGCTTTTTGTAGGTTCTGTCTGTGGCAGAAGACACACCCTTTCAGGCATCAACACTGGGCACACAATAGTCAGACGCTGCAGCAGCTACTCAAATGCATCAAGTTCTACAGATCTTCCCCTAAATGAAGCACGTAAATGATGAGTAACGAGAAATTAGGGCGCCTTATTCTGCAACATCCTTAAGAAAGTGTGGTTAGATAACCTGCACTAAGTCAAGCAACTGGGCATGCTATGAAGATCTGGATACAAACATAAAGGTTTTGTTCACACAAGTTGATGGTTGCCAGAAAAATGTAAAATTAGGAAATACCTTACATGATATCAGATACGTATAGAATTCTATACAGCTTATATCCAGCACATTTTCACTGTAAATTACAATGATATTCTTTTCTGCTCTCACTGGCTTGTAAAATTGTAAACACTGGTCAGGCTACCCACAGTTTATCTCCATGTGTAAAATCTGTTAAGCACACAGAAGCCAATAACTTTGTTTTGTTAGGAGTTTTTAAAACATTTTTGTTTAAATTGTGTGTGTCTATATATATTTACACAGCTGAAGAGAGAAATGGTAATCATTTATATAGTCAAAACAAAACAGCACCTGAGAGGTAACGCCAGCCCCCTCCTCCCCAAAATACCCCCAAGATTCAGCACTAACCTTTCCTGACAGTCAGCCTTTGTTAGACGTGACATTTGTCCTTCGATATTGACAACCTAGAAAGGCTGAGCTCCATTTTATAATTAATTGCAATAATACAGTATGGAAGAAAAACTCCATTGGGAATCAATTCAAGTGCATCATTTTAAAAGTGCTCAGAAAGATTAGGTAACTTTAAGGATGACAGAAGAAGAAAATCAATTGAAAGATTTTATTCAAATCTCCCTTTTATCACTTTTCAAATGAATTACAGTATACCAAAATGATATTGCATGTTATGTGTTTATTATTTATTCCCATTAAGTGAAAGCAATTATCAAAATATTACTGGAATTTCTTTTATCACTGCAAGCTTAAAATGTAACTAAGAAAAACCCTTCAGAGTTTGTTCTTCAAAGGTTAAATAACCAAGTACAAAAAGAAACAGAGAAACATACACCTTTACTCAAAAAACCAATCAGTTTGCTCTTCCATTTGGAAGATTGTCACATAAGGAGCTATAAACAAGCCATTTATTTCTCAAGTTAACTTCAGCAATGTTGATCTGTACCTTATATCTTGATGATGCCCAGGACCTCTGAGATACGATCCGTACCTTTTTCAGTAAATGCAGCCAGTCTGATCGCCCCCAACACAGCCCCAGGGTTTCAGTGAGTTGAATTCACAAGATGGCCCAGTGACAAAATGAATCAACATGAAGGGGAGGCTACCACAAGAATATTTCTCCCTAAACAGCTTCCCTTGGTACTGTCAGAGACTACTGGGTAGGACAGAGCATGAGTCTGACCCAGTGAGAGCCCTACATGCCTCCACACACAGTTATTCCGATCATAATTACAACAGAATTGCAGGAATGGTTTTGAGTAACTGGGCAAGTTGACTGCAAGCACTTGTTGTTCTTATATGATCAAATGAAAACTTGTCATTAATTATTAGCAACCTGAGCCAAATCTGATGCATGGATAACTTACATAATCCTCCATGCATGCCATTCAGCTTCATTTTCAAGTTTAACACAGTTGAGGCTGGGCACTACCGCTCAGGTATTCAGGCACAAGCCCAGACAACCAAAACAATCACCCCAGCAGGCACTTTGGTATCTTCCCTCTAAACACAGCTTTCAAATGAAGTGTTTTGTCTCCGGTCTTTATAGAAGGCAAACAAAATTGTTTCTTAGTAGTTTTCATGTGACTGGCATAGAATCATAGAAGCAGCAGGTTGGAAGAGACCTCTGAGATCATCGAGTCCAACCGTGCCTGTCTCCCTACTAAACCCTGTCCCTAAGGAACTCAGCCACCCATGTTTTAAACACCTCCAGGGATGGCGACTCCACCACCTTCCTGGGCAGCTGTGCCAAACCCTGAACACCCTTTCAGGGAAGAAATTCTTCCCAATATCCAGTCTAAACCTCCCCTGGTGCAACCTGTGGCCATTTCCTATTGTCCCATCGCTGTCACTTGTGAGCAGAGCCCAGCACCCACCCCGTCACAGCCTCCTTTCAGGCAGTTGTAGACAGGGATGAGGTCTCCCCTCAGCCTCCTCTTCTCCAAACTAAACACCCCCAGGTCCCTCGGTCTCTCCTCGTAGGACTTGTTCTCCAGGGCACTGTGCAATATTCCCAACAAACAGTAACACAGAACAAGATTCACTTTTGCTTACTTGGTGACTTACACTGATTCAGTGTCTGCAAAATACATTATTAATTAGATATCTAATTATGAAAACAAATGACATAACTATCTGTACTACAGGCTGTCAGATAATTTGAAAAACTTCTCAAACCCACTGTGTAATCTGTGTGGGCACGGTGCCTGCAAGCAGGGATGCACGAGCCAGGGAGGAGCCCCGTTGCTGGACAGGAAGACATCCACACAGAAGAGAAGGGACCCCAGGCTCACAGGCTTGAAAGCCCCTGGTCAGAATCCCCTCTTTCTCTGCAGGTGTACACATAAATACACTAAGAATCCAGTTTAAGAAATATAAAAGGAAGAAATAGCCCCTAAGAGTTTACTCCAAATCTGCTTTTGTTGCTTTCAGTTGACATCTGCGTATGTTCAGCGCGACATCTGCAGGGAAGGGAGGTTGGCTAATGCTGCAAAAAGGGTCCAGATGTTCAGATTCAAGAAGCCCCGCATAACCTCCATATTTGAGAGCACCGATAAACTTACTCTGAAAACATTTACGAAAAATGGTAATCAAGGGTAAGAAAACACCATTTTTCAGCAAAAAAATTAAATCCTAAGATTTTTTTTTTCTGTTCATTATTGCAAGCATTTCTTTGGGCCACTGAAATGCCTGAGCTTTCTCCTCCAAGCCATTATGAAAGTGGTCTAATAAAAATATGTAGGAAGTCAGGCCAAGTACATTCAAATCATTTTAGCTGAAATAATGCTTTAAGTTCATGCAAACTAAATAAACACATCAATAACAGCAAGTCCTCCAGCCATCACAATGACCTTCCATTTCGTGTAACAGGAATATAATGGTTAAAGGCTTCTAAATACATTCAATTATTTTTTCACGAGATACATAATTTCAACTATGATTTGCTGACAGTTTCTGTCAAAATCAACACATTTTCTCATGCTTTTTTTCTGATCACAAATCAGATGACACTGAAGATTTGAGTAATTATTGAAGAGTGCCATCACCTGGGACCCTGCCAAGCTTCTCCTGGGGGCCTGAATCATTACCTGTGTCAGGACAGGCATCAACAGGCTTTTGGTTTCCAAGTGCGTGTGGCAGAGAGACCAAAACCTTGTAGACTTGGGGAAAGGAAGGATGCTTTCAGAATTTACTACAGCGATTGATTAGTGTGGATCTATATAAGGCTATTAAATCATTAACGTAATTTTACTGGTTGAGCATTTCTGCAGCTGAAACGAGATGAAGATACTGAGTGTGCAAGTTTAAGTCCAACCTGCAGATCAGACCTTTAATATTGTACCTGTGCATTTCACCAAGGCAGAGATCTTTGCAGCAAGACATTAAGCACAGTTTATTTCCTCGTATATGCATCCTGTCTCATGTTAAAAGTCAAGGGTCCCTTATAAATAAAGGAAACACGGCACCAAAAAAGCACAGTCTTAAACCGCCTGCTCTCTGCAGAAATTATTTTGACCTTGCTCAGATCCATGATTTGTTGAAACAAAAGCAACAGAAGGATCCACTTCAAACTGTTTCATCCAGCCAAGAAGTCCTGCTATTATTTCTTAGCCTAGAAACCACTTCCGCAGTGGTGGCACACTGAAATCTCCGAGATCCACTCATGTGGTTGACTGATCCATTTCAGATTAAGTTCTGCAATAAAAGCAAATAAAAAACCTGCTTTTCTCTGGGTTTGAAATTTCATAGAATCACAAGGTTGGAAGAGACCTCTGAGATCACCGAGTCCAGCCGTGCCTGTCTCCCCACTAAACCCTGTCCCAACGGAACTCATCTACCCATCTTCCAAACACCTCCAGGGATACAGAATCACAGAAAGAAAGAGAGAACAAGGAGATCAATCTGTAACTGACTGAACAATCAATTGAGATACCTCACTACCTTCGGAGCAGCAAGACTCAGACTTTGTATAAAGTTTCTCAGACTTCGTATAAAAACTCAGAGAAATAACCCTAGAAAACACGGAGAAAATTGGATAGGATATTTTTGAGCTGGAGGGTAGTGAAAATTTAACATTTAACTTTTAAATTCGCATCCTGATCCAAAAAAAGTTTCCTTTTACAATGTCAAGTCTTACCCACTTGAAGACCGACAAACACAAGCAAGGACATCAAGCATGGTCTACAGCAAGCTACACAGTCACTTCAACAAACCGTGACTGCAGCCACTTAAAAAAAACTAATAGCCTTTTGCCAGTAACTAATGAGATGTGAGTTACCAGCTCTGATAACTTGCTGGATTACTGTTAGCAGTGCTGCCAAGAATCCATCTTACTTTAGCAACCATGTAGTAGAGCACCACATTATGTGTCACGTCACATAAAAACCAGCATGGTGAACACGTGTGGAGCTTTAAAGCCCCATTGAATGCATACAGAAAGCTCACAGAAAATCGGAATTCTCAGCAGAGAACCTGAATTCCTATGGAAAAGATGTTCCAAAGGGGCACAGGACTGGGTATGAGAAAATTGAGCCAGCAACATTGCTCAGGGACAAAGGCTAATGGTATCCTGGACTACTTTAGGGCAAGTGGTAATCTTCCCTTGGTTCAGCGTGGGCAAGTCCACACATGGCACACTGTGCCCAGTTCTGGGCAGTAGAAAGTGAACTGGATGAATTCCTAAGATGTCTCCCAACCTCAATCAGTGATTCTGAGAATTCACTTTTTTATTTTCTTTGAGACTTCTGGTAAATCACCTAAGGGTAAACAACACCCTGTTCCTACCCAAAAGATGTTTAAAGAGAAGAGAATTTAAATTCTGGATGTCCTTGCTGGACATGTGTATCCTTAACTGTAGCACCAGAAATCTCAGAAAGGGACCCAAATAAAATAAACACACAAAGTAGGAGAAAACAACAGCTACATCATTGTACACAAACCCATACAATTTTCCAGTTTTCAAGTAGTTTACTAAAAACTCATCTCACAGCTGTTGAATTCAACAATATAAGATTAAGATTCAGCGCTTTTCCTCGCTACCTCTAAAAGGCATACAGGGCTTCCCTCCCTTAGAGGGCACTGAGTGCTAGAAGTCCCCTATAATCCAAAAACACCCGATAAAAATTTGAGACACGGGAACTCCCAAGACTGATGGGAGTTCGGTGTAGTCAATTTTTTATCATTCAATACACATTTTAAGAACTTCAGAAGAAAACAGAAATTTAATTTTAATAGCGAAAGTAACTGTTAAATTCAGATAGCTCACGAACAATGATTTAAAAACCAGAAGGAAAAAAAAACCACTATCAAAAAGCAGAGTAAAAATTCCCCACCAAAATCTGCCTACCTACTTGCAAACAGTACAGCACAGCCTTCACAGGACAATCACGTGCTTGGTGAGACTACTGTGCTGCAGGGAAGTATTCTGCTCGCTTCTTCAGCGACATTTACCCTGCAGCTTTCCCATCTCACAGCCCTCACCTCCCAGTAGGCAGGAACTCTTTTTAGTTTTATCCCCATTTTTCAGACAAAGAGGCGAAGGCAGAGAGATTAACAAGTCTGAAAAAACATGTAGGACAGACTTGGAACTGACCAAGTACTGACAACCAATTTACTTCTCTGACAATTAAATCACATTCCGAGTTCAAAGCTCTGGCAAAGTGCCTGCGTGATTAGATAGTGCCTTGCCTACCTAAAGCTTGTGAATTTGCAGAATTAGGCTACAGATCTCAAAAGAGCATGGTCTCACAAACATCCCAGTGGATCCAAGGCTGCCTCTGCAGACCCAAACATGCAGACAATCCAGGCACGATGCAGCCAGTTCATGCTCAAGACCACCCAGCAGCCCAGCATAGCAACAGCAGTTGGCAATCATCAATGCAACCCACCTCATTGTTCAAGGCTGTAATTAAACTGCACTGAATACACAAACTTGTTTCACTCAATAATTGTTTTACTTGCCTAAAATAGGAACTGGAAACAGTTGATTCGAGCTGTATGGTCTTTGCTCATCTGCTTTTCAAAACATGTACCAGATTTTTTCATTAATAACGTGCATTTCTTTACTTCCTTCAGCGCCCTACAGAAGAGTTTAATTTCCCTTTTTCTCCACCCACAAGAAAGCACCACTAGCTCAAATCAAAGCCAAATTAAGCCACTGGTCCTTTCAATACACGTGCCAAGAGACACTGCCCTCGAAAAGCAGGCCCACAACAATGTAAAACAAAGGAAATGGAAAAAGTAATTTACTGTTTAAGTTGCTTAGCTTGAATCCCCATCTCTATTCCTTGCTTCGTAGCCCGAGCTGGTGAACTGGCACTCTCACTCAGATGGCACCAGGCTCACATCTGCCATAAGGGCAGCCCTGTCAGGTCGCTGCTCCGAGTGTGGGATCAGCTCCGTCACCCTCCTCTCACGCTCCCACAGCACAGCACCGGCATGTCGCACGCAGGCAGCACACTGCTGCCGCTTCCTGCGCCCACCTTTGTCTCAGGCCTTGGACCCTGCTACTAAACAGGTACCACAGGTACTGAGCTGCAAAAATATCTGCCCTTCCTACCAAGATGCTGTACTTGGAGACTGCCTTCGAGCAGCAGCCTCCCTCCACCACCCCACAAGGCTCCATCTGTGTCCATGCTCCAACGGGACCACGTCCTTCCACAGCATATTCAGCTCACACAGCTTTACCAGCACATTCAACTCCATAAGTTACTTGCCAGGAACCGATTGATTTGGGGAAGCCCTAACCTGCTGCCTTTATCCTCACAGCATCTTCAGTGGCACATCCAACTAAACGGCCATTTACAGAGGCTTAAGGCGAAACAAGAGAGAGTTATTTCATTATCATATCTTAGTGTCCACTGGCCAGTTTTCCTCCTTTGGCTTCCTATTTTAAGTAGGATCTCTATAATATTCACCCTAAAAGCATCCAGCAAGTCCTGATCTTGCAAATTCTGGGGTACGCTCTCCCAAATTTAGCCAATAAATCAGCCAGAAGCTCTATATTCAGCACCTACTGGTATAGAACCTAAGGTCTCACTTAGGAGCAAGTCCTTGAAGAAAGAGCTTGGCAGAGCAGTGAGGAGAAGGGTCATCATCTGGTTGCAGAAAACAACTGAAAGCCAGAGACATCCTGGCTGCCCCATCTGTTCAAGGTCAGACTGGATGGGGCTTGGAGCCACCTGATCCATGAAGGGGGGGTGGGACTGGATGGGCTTTAAGGTCCTTCCCAGTCCAAGCCATTCTGTGATTCTATGAATATAAAAACATCTGAGATCACTTCATTACCACACAAAGAATCTACTGTAGTTACAATTTCATCTTCAATTTCAGATTCACAGGGCAACATGAGTGACTACATACGTGCGAACAGTTTATTTATAAAGTCTCAATCTCTCCACAGAAAATAAGAGCGAGTAAAATACTAATCGCAAAAAAAAAATTTCCCATTTCTTAAATTCTAGCATTTATTTCCTTATTGCCTTCTGCACTGTTTCTTTCTTCTGCAAAGCATGCAAGGAATTTCACACTTACCAATAGTTTCATTGATGTCAGCTCACCTGTCTACTTGGGGCACAGATTGGCCTGGTTTAAAGCCAATCAGAACCGGATACTAAAATATGCTGAAAGCATCTTGAGTGTCCCATAAAAAATGATAATTTTCATTATTCAATATGTGTATGGTTTAAATGCAACAAAAACTAGACTATAGGAACCGGCTGACTCAAAGTCTTCCAGCCACAGTTTATGGAATCAACATCAGCAATCAACAGCAGTTAACAAAACGCGATCACAACAGACTGCTATTGGTTTGCCTAAGCAAAAAGAGTGAAGTCCAACTTTTTTCTAATATATAAGAACAAAAAAACCCGACAAAATCTTTTACCATAATCGTACAAAGAGAACTAACAAGCACGGGAAGAAAATTCCTTTCTGAATTCCAGATGTGAATTGTGAAGCCTAAATCTTCGATGTCTTGGGTTGAGATTCCTTAGTGTAAGAAACATAAGATGGGATGGAAGGGTAGTGTTACGTAGCCTCAAGCTTTCACTGCGTTTACCTAAAGTTGTCTATACGGGCACTGCTGCTCTGAACTACCCTAAGGCACAGAATACCTGATGAGCAACATGGTGGGGTTTAAGTGGTCGCCAAAGTGCATAAAGCGCAGTAAGACAACAGTGGTGCACAGGGTACAACATCTTCCCACGAAAAAATAGACATAAAGGGCTCCCCTCATTTATACTCTGGCCTTTGTGC
The DNA here is from genome assembly GCA_033558235.1 of Neomorphus geoffroyi. Taxonomy (NCBI): domain Eukaryota; kingdom Metazoa; phylum Chordata; class Aves; order Cuculiformes; family Neomorphidae; genus Neomorphus; species Neomorphus geoffroyi. The sequence goes on from JAUMJM010000012.1 coordinate 9,632,730, forward strand.
TACTTTGATCAGCCACTGCAAAGGCATCAGTACAACATCAGTATGACAAAACTTTCTAGAAGGCCGTGGCACGAATGGGGATCGGGACCAAAAACCACAAACATGGGAGGTTAAAAAGTAAAACCAGCTTGTTTCTAAAACAGGTCTTAATGCAGTGTGCCTGTAATAATGAAAACGAGTAAATTAAAAGCATGCCGATTCCTGTTATTCTTTGAGTTAGACCATGCCCTTGGGTAGTATACGAAACCCCAGAAATGCAAAATATGAAAGTAATAAACATACAATTGCTCAGAACTTGATAATGATCTCTGTGAAAGAAAATCTGAGGATTTTTGGTAGGCTTTGATGATTCTGAACGCAGAATTAAGCTGAATGTATTTTAAATTAAACCTAAAATAAAAACAGCTGCTGGAAAACATGCATGACCAAATTCTTCATCTGAACATGCGCTGCTTTTGGCTATTTTCTTTTTGATTTTCAAACTTCACTGCCATTCTGTATACTCGACTCCACTATGAAGGGAAGCACAGTAGCTACTGTTGGCATCCAGTTAAGTCAATTTAATTTTATAGCTGTTCGTCTAACAACTCAGAACCACGGTTATTCCCATCAGTGAAGGATTATACCACCAAATAAATTTATTCGCTGTGGTAGCTGCAATTCTGTCTGCAATGGGGCCTAAGGGATGTACAGTCATCACTTAGGTTCATGAAGTTCATCCTACCGCTATGCTGGCAACCCTGCAATTCTAACCTCTTTGAAAAAAGAAAGACTGCAAATTAATTTTCCAAAGAGTTAACTTTAAGAACAAAACAAAATGGGTTCCTAACTGGAATTTTCCTACATGAAAAATATTCATTCCAATAAAAAAGGATTTAGACTCCTTGAGAATCAGGGCAACAAAACAGGAGGAAGACATGGGAGAATTAGTTACTCGGCTTGTTGATACATATAAAAAGGACTATCTCAGCACAGCAAGCCAGAGGGCAAACTAAACAAGATGTATAGAAAACATTTCCACTTGTGATTGAATTACCAAACAAGAGAAATCTATGTCACAGTGGAAATGCTCTAATCAAATAAACTTTGAAATACCATTTCTTTGGGAATCTGACCTCCCATTCTCGATTCTACAAGATTCTGTGGCAACTCAAGAGGGAGAGGGACTACATTCTGCAGCACTTGGAACTGCAAAAGCTTTAACCTTGTCATGTTATTGCAGGTATCAAAAAAACTGTAAACCACATGCATGAATAATTCCCTTTGTACCTCGTAGGATGACAGCAAAAATGTAAGCAATTCACTCCATGGAGCGTGTTTATAAACAGTTGTCTTTCCCACATTCACCAAGATGTAAAACCTGGAAGTCTTAAAAAATGTCCTAGATCCTAGAAAACCTCAAAAATTCATTCTTGCAAACATATTTTTCAATTTCTTTTAATCTCCTAGCATCTGTAGATCTCAAAAAAAATGCTTTCACGCAAAAATACAGATGTTTTCACTAGCCTAAAAACTGCAACCATTGCCCAAAAAAGGCAATATTAACTCCATCTAAACACCAGCAGATAACAAATTTTAAAAAAACTTCCAACAAATATAAAATGTGGTGACATGTAGACAGAAAAAAAGAGATTCCCAGGGAATGGTTTTATGCATCCTGGAAAAAACTAAACCAAAACAAACCCCAACCCAGTCCACATGCTATGTTATCAATAAAGCCTCTCAGTACAAAGATAAGCTTTAATTTTTTCCACCAGGCAAAATTCTCAAGGGTTTCACATGACCAATTTATGCATAAAGCTGTCCATGACCGACACGGCACCCAATAAAGGACAGGAGAAGAACCAGATCTTTATTTGCTTGTAATCCTCAAGAGTGAATTCTCCAGCCCCAGCTGCCTGCCTCCTCAAACTCCCAGTGTCTTCATCTAACTTGTAGAGTTGGGATTGATACAAGTCAAGATTTACGCTTCCCTGACCCATGAAGTATGAATTTCACCTCTCCTTCCTCCCTCTAAGATGCTTTGAGCAGTTCCAGGGAGCCACTCGCCTCAAACTGGCCACCAGTGGCCATCTCTGCAAGTAGCTGGCTGTTAGAGGAAACACATGACAAGAAAGCTGGAAATAATCTCAAGAAAAACAATGAAAAATGCCAGAGATCTAAAAAATTTATCAAGTAAAGATGGGAGAAATCGGCATAATGAAAAGAAGATACAATCAGCATCGTAAAATGTGTAAAAATGAGATTCTTGTAAGTAATAACAAGTTGTGAAGGAGATTTTTAGGTAGAAGTCAAGAGAAACTATCTTATAGTAATAACAGAAAAACTTGAAAAGACTGGGAAGATCAGAGAATCTCCACCATTAGAGATCTTTAAGAAGAGTTTAAAGAACTTCTTTAGCAATAATTTAGAGATAATTATTGTTCCCTTAGGCAGGGAACAGGTAACATGACACGCAGAAGTTCATCTGCTGATCCTATCCCAATTAGAATATTTACACCATTATTTACACAATTAGAATATTCATTTGCTGCAGAGACGAAGCACTTTGCAATAAACCCTGGCACAGAGGGCAACCCTGAATACCTGCGTGAAATTACACCACTGCGGTGTCAGTCCACAAGTCCTCCCAAAAGGATGCCATTCCAACGAGACTGAGTTTCTCTGCTAGGTCGTCCCTGCCTCCTTCCCGAAACCTCAGAGACCAAAGATTGTTTGCCAGATGCCAAGTACCCAGGACCAGTGGTCTCAGCCCGTCTTTCAGTGCTCTTTATTTTGTTACAGGATATGGCATCATTTTCCCCCGCACTTCATATATTCAAAGACACTGTTGGGCTTTGTTGTTACTCAAATGTTCCTCTTCCCAGCCCAAAATGCAGAACAGCAATCAATCACTCGTTCTCACAAGCGGCATTTTTATTCATACCCATGTGGCAGCTGACAGTTTGACTCGCGTGAATGGAAGTTCTTTCCAGCCCCTGGCTCCCATTGCACCAATCCTTGCAGTAAGCAAGATTTCAACAAGAAAAGGACGTGCCACTGAAAAGGACGTGCCACTGTTAATTGTTCAGAAGGAAAAGGAGCCAATCATAGAATCATAAAATTATAGAATTATAGAACCAGCAGGTTGGAAGAGACCTCTGAGATCACCGAGTCCAGCCGCGCCTGTCTCCCTACTAAACCCTGTCCCTAAGGAACTCATCCACCAGTCTTTTAAACACCTCCAGGGATGGTGACTCCACCACCTCCCTGGGCAGCTGTGCCAATCCCTGAACACCGGTCAGTGAAGGAATTCCTCCTAATGTCCAGTCTAAACCTCCCCTGGCATAACTTGTGGCCATTTCTTCCCGTCCCATCGGTATCACTTGTGAGAAGAGCCCAGCACCCACCCCATCACAGCCTCCTTTCAGGCAGTTGTAGGCAGGGATGAGGTCTCCCCTCAGCCTCCTCTTCTCCCGGTTAAACAACCCCAGGTCCCTCAGTCTCTCCTCGTAGGACTTGTTCTCCAGCCCCTCCCCAGCCTTGTTGCCCTTCTCTGGACGCACTCCAGCCCTTCAATGTCCTTCTTGGAGTGAGGGGCCCAAACTGACCCCAGCACTCGAGGTGTGGCCTCCCCAGCGCTGAGCACAGGGGCACAATCACCTCCCTGCTCCTACTGGCCATGCTGGGTCTGACACAGGCCAAGGTGCCACTGGCCCTCTTGGCCACCAAGCTTCACTTCTCAAACAGCTCAAGGCAAGAGGGAAAAAAGCATGGTTTAAAATTCCCCTTTGCAATAAAGACCAAATTAGGAGGGACAGGAAAAAGCTGGAGAGCAATCAGTTTTCAGAACATTCACAAAATGAAAGGATGCACTGGCTGTAAGAAGCATCCACATAATTCAGGCTATAGCAACCTTGAGATTAGTCCTGATTGTCCTTCGCAGACCACACTAAGGTGGCTTTCCACCTTTGCCAACTAAATATTCAAATTGCCACCTACACCATGACCTTAACAGAGCAAGCATTTGAGTTCTCTCCCGACAAAGGCAGAAGCGTTTGACTAAGCTCCCATCCTCCTTGCAGCCACGTGGAGATTACCAAGCTCAGCTGAAACAACACAGCAAATCCTACCTTCTTTGTCACCTTTCTAAGTTTTTCAATAGTTTACTACGGGCACTTTACTCCCATTTCATTACCAGGGTAAGTTTTCTAAATAAATTCTAAATAATATCAAGGTTGTCAGGAATCTGTCTTTGGAAATTAGAGATTGCGAACTTTACTAAAGCAGTGAGCAAGCTGGTTTCCACTAAAAAAATGTGCAAAAGCACAACAGCAGCCGTTTCAACATGTTTTATTATGAACCTTTTATATTGTTCGGCACAATAAAAGGTGAAAAAATGCAGAAAACAAACATAATTAGTTCTGGTTTTGAATGTAAGAGGGATTTGTTTTCTCAAAAAATCTTCTTGTTCAAAACAGTTCAATCACCTCTTCTCAACTATGGACATAACTTCTATTTTACAAAAGAGAATTTACAAGAGTCACATATATATCAAACTAATCAGTTACACAAAAAAAAGTATGTTTGATGTCACATCATCATAATATGCCAGAAGACATGTCCACCGTGGATCCTACCATTGGAGTTCATCAGACTTGGCTCTTGACAAATTATGTCCCAGTTCTGCTCCAAATAATGTAAGTTTAACAGTTGTAAAAAATATTACTATTTCCAATTTACTACTTAAACACAATACATACACTTCAGCTATATCATCATCACACTTAAGACCTACTGCTTTCTCTAGAAGATGTGTTTAAATCAGATCAAAACTAGAGAATTAAAAAATAATAATTTTATTTCAATTTTTTACATCTTAACTTACAGTAAACTCTGTGCATACAGTCTTGCAGAACTACGTTCAATATGTTTAGAGATGTTCTATATTTACACTGTACCAACTTGGTTGTGAATATTCCCAGTTCATAACTTTGAATGTGGATTGAATTAACAAAATTGTTTGTGTCAGAAGAATGCGAACAGCACCCTCACTAGTAAATGAGATGGATATATAAAAACGTGTTAGCTATCATGACTCGAAAGCTGAAGAAACTTTCAGTCACTCAAAAGCCATGGCAATCAAAAGAAATAAAAGTACATTTTGCTATGCAAATCTCTTTTTTTTTTCCTCTAAAGAATACTGGGCTCCCCAAATAATTCACAGTTAGACCTGTTCTTGACAGAAAATGCATTTTTTTTTAAAAGGATGAAAAGTTTGTTACTTATACTCAAGATGATTTAAAAGTTTCCAAAAGCTGCAAGTGCACAAGCCCTTCTTCAGAGAGGTAGCTCTCCTCAGAGGTATAATCTTACCGTTTTCAACAGGGGCCTGTTAAAATAATTTATTTGTGAAAGGATAATCTTCAGCAGTTTGAACTTGCTCACCAAGCTGCCTTCTCATTGCTATGCGGTGTGGGAGGTAAGGCTGCTTGCAATGCCAGCCGTGTCTAGCGAATCAGAACTAACCTTTTCTTCCACTTATTTTCTCCACAACTTTTTGCCACCACTCACCACCACCACCAAAAAAAAATACATACTTTCGTACTTTTGAAGTCTTGGCGTCTTTTCGATAATTCGCTTCCAATCTGGTTCAAAATAGAAAAGGTTCATCATTTTATGGAAAGTCATTCGGGACTTTTTGCAGAAGACAAATACACGGCGTTAACTTTGTCACCTCTGCTTTGTGAACATTAGCAATACAGCGACGTAAAAATAAAAGGAAAGCTATCAGTGTGATTCGGGCAGTAAATCAGCTTCAGGTAGAATAAACCAAACACAGTAACCACCAGCACTCGTTATTCTACATAAACATGCTAAGGAGATCAAGGGAAGATTGATGACCACAGCACTCATGTCACTTTATGAAATATTTCTTGGGGAATAAGTATCTGTAACTTCTACCACACACAAAAAAAATCAGGGTTTGCTCATTAAAGTTTGTGAATGCATATAGAACCATAACCACACATGCAATGCAAAATACAAATAACTCATGGGCTCCAAAGGAAAAGCACACAAACAAGGAAAAACTCTATTAAGCAAACACAGGTGACATCAAGAATGCAGCTTTATCACAACCTTAAAGCAAAAGAAAAGAGAATTTTATATAAAATTAATTTTCAAATGTGTGTAAGGTTTCCCTATTTTACTCAAGGCTGTATATTATGTTTTCAAAGTATTATTTAAAAAAACACAATCCCCTGGTAAAATCCTGTACTGCAGGAGTAGCACTGGGGAATTTGGTAAAGAAAGAAAAAAAAAAATCAGTGTCTTTGTTAGCCAAGCCACAAAGCATTTCCAGAGCCTAATTCATCATGCAAATGCCAGGACGCCTGACAGCTGATTGACAGAACTGCACTCACTCTCTCCCCCTCCTCGAGGACCCCTTCGATAGGAACCGTCTGTTCCTTCTGGACAGGACAACTCACGTGGAGAGGGGTTCCACACAGGAGCTGAGACCAGCAAAAAGAGGGCAGAGCAAGCACAAAAGTCTCCACAGGCAGCTGGGAATTCACTGCACGGAGGAAATTTCTTGTGTGGTGTAAGGCAGCATTTCCGCACGTTTCTGTCCCTCCCTGCCAGGAAGGAGATTACTGTGCACTCCAGGCCTGCAGCCCCCCAGGCTGGGCCAGCACAACCCCCCATGCATCCAGGCTCTGCCACTCCCAGGCACCCCAGGGCTGCCACTGGGCACCTGGGTGCTCCGTCCCACCTGGGCGCTGTAGGGGCAAGCCTGGCTGTGGCAGGGCTGGAGAACAAGTCCTACGAGGAGCGGCTGAGGGACCTGGGGCTGTTGAGTCTGGGAGACCTCATCACTGTCCACAACTGCCTGAAAGGAGGCTGTGACGGGGTGGGTGCTGGGCTCTGCTCACAAGTGACAGCGATGGGACGATAGGAAATGGCCACAAGTTGCACCAGGGCAGGGTCAGACTGGACATCAGGAAAAACGTCTTCACCAGAAGGGCTCTCAGGCACTGGCAGAGGCACCCAGGGAGGTCGTGAAGTCACCGTCCCTGGAGATATTCAAGAGAGGCACAGATGAGGTGCTCAGGGATCTGGTTTAGTAGTGGACAGGTACAGTTGGACTCGATGTCAAAGGTCTTTTCCAACCAAACAGTTCGATGATTCTATGATTCTACAACCACTCAAGGAACTCAAGCCCTCCTCCACATCTGGTGTCACGGATTACGGGTTCAGCCTTTCTAGGTGTCAGTCAATCTGCTGCTTACTTTAAAATTAAGCTTGCGCTTAAGTGCTTCATGAGACTGGGGCCAGAATCCTTATTTTCTTGCAGAACTCAGCCCTGTTTTCATATCCATAACACTCGCTCAGTCTTTCTGCCAAGCAAACTCCTCTTTCATGAGTTTTATTTCTCAGGATTGAGGTCACTGAGCAGTGGGGGTTAGCCTAAAGCTTGCTTGCCATGTATGTTGAAGGCACATTATACTGAAAAGAAGCTAAAAAGTACGCTCATTTTCTTAGTCCTTAACTCTGCAAGGGCCAAGGAAAGCAGCACCAGTATAAGTGAGTGAGGTTCTCCTGCTCAACCTGTGAAAGAACAGATTATATGTAGATAAAAAGTAAATTGAAAGAATACCAGGTACAAGTAGCATGGCATTGGAGAGTTGATGCTTTCAGTACATCAGTTTTCTCCATATATTTTAAAAATAGAAAACCCGTAAGATGAGAGGAAAAGAAAAACAAAGGAGTACTTGGAAAAATACTTCAGAAGCAAATGCCTAAACAAAAACATCCCCCTCCAAATCACATCTAAATAAAAAGAATTCTCTTTCTAATAATTACCACTGTGTTGGTGAGAAATGTTCCTAAATCAACCCTGAACTTTTACATTTAAAGACTATCAGCTTCAAAAAGCAAAGAAAGAAATTGTCCAGTTCCGGAACGCTGTGGGAAAGCCATGTCTATACCACCATGTCAGCTGGTAGCAATGACTGGGTGGGACAAGGAAGCTGAAGAGGGGACAGTGGCTACTGCAGCCACACTGAGACCACCTGCAAGGGCAGGTGTGGAAGAGAGGAGCTCTGTTCTACCCAACACACCCTGAAAGGCTGCACGTTTTCATGACTATGAAATCCCAGCAAATTTTAAAACCTTTGTTCCTCTTCTGCTATTAAAGCAAGCACGCTTCCTTGGAGATTTTTTGATCAGAAGATAATTTAAGAAATAGGGGGAAAAAACCACTGAGCAATAACGGTAAAGAATTCACTGCCTTAAGGTTTGACTCAAGAAAATTTGGATGCTGAGAAGCAAAAGTGGTCATGAGGTCTTTGACAGCAAAGCAGTGAAGCACAGACTTTCTTGTTTTCTCCCTAACCGTTCATAAACCACTTGACAAATAGACAATGTAAACAGGGAAAACCGGAACCACTCAGACCTTACAATAAGATGATATTTATAGTCTTAGTGTCTCATTAGTGAACAGAGTAAACCAGCCACTACAAAAAACACAAAAGCAAAATAAAACTTATTTTATTGGCTAGGTCTGTACTTGGATCAAGATTTTTTTATCATCCTCTCCCAGGCATCTCATGGGAGGAGCCACCGTCATCTTACAGGATTTTGAAACTTGTATTCCCTCATGTCTCACTAGATCCTTACCCTTTCAAGATTATCTCTCTGCACAATTCTGTACCCACTGTCCCTATAAAACTAAGGTATTACTACACTGCTTAGTCTTAATTCTTTCTGCTGAAGTTTAACCAAAGTGAATGAGAGAAAAAACTACAAAGAGGAGCCTCTGGCAGACAAACATCACCCTAAGCTTGGCTGTACCTCAGCCCTTTCGAGCGCTACGCATTCAGGATTTATGATATGAAATTTGGTATTTGATTCACAGAGTATTTGCTAATTCCATTATTCATCTGGCTTTTAAGACTTTTGGTGTCATCCAGGCTGACAGACAAAGCAGCCCTGAGTCCAGGCAAAATATTTGGTTGCAATTTTCACAACAATAGGTGGATGCAAAAGTTTTCCACCCTGGGGAACCAGAACTGCCCTAGGCTGGAGCTATAATAATGCTAAAATTTGAGTACTACTAGAACTGATGGAAGGAGAAAATTCATCCTTTGCTTCCTGGCAGGAGGGAAGCATGACCCTGGTCTCTTCCTGAAGCAAGATGTTGGATGTGTTATTAGCATATTACCAAGAGGCCGGAGGTTATGAGACTCAGATGAAGATGCTGTTGTGGAGTACTATTCTTATAAAGCACTGTGGCTCCTTAAATAGCTCTTCTGCAGTAATCAGGAGTGGAAAGGCTGGTGGAGGGCTTTTACCTCTTGACAGCGCAAGCCGGTTGTTAATCTCTGGCTGCGATATGCTCATCACAGTAGTACTACCTCCTAATGCTCAAACAGGGAAGGGGAAAACAGATCCAGCACCCTATCCTTGCTGATAACAAATCAAGAGGCACATAATACCTGAATCTTGAGATTGCCAGATGAGCTCCCCAACCAAATACAAAGGAAGATACAATTATTTCTAACTGAAAATTCTGTATAAGACACTAAAAACTTTGTACATCCTATGCCAACAAATAAAAGAAGTTACTTGAAAGTCCTACTATGTATCAGAATAGAAACTGTAAATGATCTAACATGGGCACGCAGTGTCTTCTGCTTTAGAAACACCATTTTTCTGTAATCTCAAAAGACTAGGGGAGCTCTTAGTCTTTGTATGTCCACATAACTCTAAAGATGCAATGAAATCTATACATAAAGCAAGGAAAAATCAATAACAATCGTTCTACTTAAATAGCTTGCAACTATAAGGTGTTTGTGGTAAAATGAGAAAAATCAACTCTCATTTTTTTCTTAAAATTACTACAAGAAAAATTAGGGAGAAAGACATGGTAAAACCTGTCCAATATTGGACGGCTTAATTTCTGATTCTCCAAGAAGTATTCAGTTCCAAACTACGCAACTTCACAGAAGTATAAGGCAACACCTATTTCTGATTAATGCCATTATCTCTTGGAACCAATTTCATTGTAGATCTAGGATACACATTTAGAAAAGCAGACTGAAAGCAGTCCCAGTGGGAAAAAAGATCAAACTCCTCTCACCAATAACAAACTCTTTCTTCCCTTATATTTTTTCAATACAATTTTCTTTAACAACGGAACACTCAGGTTGATCTCCTACACCCACCTACCATCCTACCATATCCTCAGACTTCTCCTGCCATATCACTGTGATTCCAAAGATTAATCTCCTTCGGACAACTTTCATATATTTCATTAAAGACTCCTTTCCTTTAGACTCTTTCACTTTTCTCTAAGAAGCTGAAATTCGACAATAAAAGATCATCACTCTTCTTTTTTTGCTCAACTTAGCAGTTTCCCGTAGCACTTTTGACCTCTGCTTTGGTTCTGTGTCTTCAGTACTGAGCTTGTTCTAACCCAATGTACAACTGCACTGGCACATGAAGCAGTCCAAAAATCATGCAGGTGCCCAAAATTTAGAAAAGCACCACAGAACTGATAATCCAGAGATAAGAATTAAAAGTATTATTTAGACATGAAATCAACTACCAGACCAAAAGTGTGAAAGGAGTGGGCTGTAACTATGCAAGTATGGTTTATATAAAAGCAAAAACTACTGGCTGTGTCCTTTAAGTCAGATTGCTGAAATTAGTTAGATGGACCAGAAGAGGTAGAAAGAACAAGAGTAGACAGAAATACAAAATAAATTAACTGTTTCCTGGTTATCTGGCAGGAGTTCTCTGTAAGAACTATTCTAACACGTTACGTAAGTAACATAAACCAAAAAAAGCATAGTTGATCCTCCCACTAGGCTAGAAAGCCTCCTGGAACCTCTTCCAGCTCCAGCATTATGTGATTCCACCCAGTACATTCTGGACGAGCTTTCAACCCATCATGAACTGCACGAGGGCAAAGCATCGCAGAAATAAAATACAAATGAGAACAAAAGGTCTAACATACTTTCATTGCACTGAAAAAATAGGTCTGCCAGTTTCAGTCCTGCTGCTCCACCACAGATCCCACTGAAGACATTGAATTGGAGCGTATTTTATACATGAGACAAATACTGACCTAGCAGCTCTACCGTGACACCCTCCCCTAAGTCGGTTGACGGTTTTCCATGCGCTGAAGCTTTTGACAACACAAACCTACCACGACAACTCTGAGCAGAAAGCAGCTTGCTTCTATCTCTGCAAAAGGCTGCAAGGGTCACAATTCAGATTGGAACACATGTTTATTTCTGAGCATGAGAGAGTTAGGTTTGATATACACATCCAAACATTTACCTGACTCGGAACTGATTTGTGACACACGAGTCATTTCTACAACGGATCAGCAGGGCTGGGCAATCAGCAGATCCCCTCCCAGGCAAACCTCACCGTGTATATTATTTCTTCATGCTTAACCCAGGCACTTGCAATTTGGTTATAACAGCTCAAGGAGCTGAAAGCACACAGAGATGAACTGCTTAGATCAAACCCTCAGCTGGCAAGAACCGGTGCCGCAGTGCTAACCCTCAGCACAGTGGCACTCGCTGGGATCGGGCTCGCAGCAGGTACACGTTCCCTGAGCACAACACAGTCGTAAGGTTCTGTACTTAAGGGATTAACGTTCCAAAGATCAACAGAAAGAGACTAGGCTTAACTTGTTCTGAAAAATTTAACTGCCGACTTCCCTCTTGTTTTTAAGACAACTTGTTTGGAATCTGATGTCAAGAAAAAAGGATAATTATACTGGAGACAAGCAATGAAAAATTTTCAGGGGTTCATCTGCCATGTGGAGGAACACAAAAAAGCTTTTAAAAGTGCATTACATTTCTTATGAGTTGGAAATCCTGGGTCACTAAACATAGTTTCAAAATGGAATCATGGACTGATTATATATTTTCATAGTTACCTATGCTGAACAAGCCATTCCTTTTTAGTTCCAGATTATGATAAATGTCAGTTCAAATAATGATCATGAAGAACTAAGCTCATCCTGAAATTCAGAGTCTATCAATGGAGCAGCTTCTTGACCCGATCCTGCAAGAAGCTGATTTCTTAACTCCATCAGGGATGAAGCCTCACAGCTGAGGGCATTTGCTGGACATGCTTAGACAACAGAACTATAGGTTATATATACTTAATGCTTAGAGCTTAGAGTAATGCATAAGATCCCTTGTGACAAAATGCAGAGTGCTTTTTTTGTAAATCACAGTGAAAAAATTAAAGGGAGAAGAGGCAGGGCAGGGCCAAGCAGGGCTACAAAAACTGAACAAAAGCCCTAAAGATCTGCTGCCAGCATGGGTGTGACAGGGTGTGCACTGTCATCTGCGCACTCTGGTCCTTCCCTAGATACATGCAGCAGATAACTGCACACCTAAGGTCAGGCTAACTGCCCAGGAGAGCTCACTGCCAATTTAGTCCATCCAGGTCTCCTCTAGCATAGGCAAAACACGGCTAAAACCAGCTTCAAATTGCAGAACTATCCAAACGGGGTGGAGTCACAGAATCATTGAATGACCTGAGTTGGAAGGGACCCACAAGGATCGAGTCCAACTCGACAACCCCAACACTCACACCATGTGGCTGAGGGCACTGGCCAAACGCTTCTGGAATATCGTCAGCCTTGGCACCTTGACTGCTTCCCTGGGAGCTGTTCCCATGCTCCACCACCCTCTGGGGGAAGAACCTTCTCCTCAAGTCCAGCCTAACCCTGCCCTGGCATCTTCCTGCCATTCCCTGGGGTCCTGTCCTTGGTCACCAGAGAGAAGAGCTCAGCGCCTGCTCCTCCTCCTTCTTTTGTGAGGAAGCAGCAAACTGCATGAGGTCCCCCCTCAGGCTCCTCCAGGCTGAACAGACCCAGTGACTTCAGCCACTCCTCATACGCTTTCTCCTCCGGACCCTTCACCAGCTTTGTGCCCTCCTCTGGACACTCTCCAGTAGTTTGATGTCCTTTTTATCCTGCAGCACCCAAAACTGCACCCAATATTTGAGGTGGGGCTGCACCACTGTGAAGTAGAGCAGGACAATGCCCTCCCTCACCTGGCTGGCGATGCCGTGCTTGATGAACCCCAGGACACAGTTGCCCTCTAGGCTCCAGGGCACAGGAGACAGTACTGATGTTGATAAATTCCCTCCACCATCCCAAACTAACAGGAATATAATCACTGAAAAGAAAAACTTCTCCAGAGGAATCAGCCTGTCCACCTTGACAAATTAGCTGAGTTGACACCCTTCACCACAGGGCATCACGGGAAATTCATCATGTGACGAACTTCCAGTCAGCACAACTGGAAAAACCATAGCACTGTAGCCACACAGCACTAAGGGAAACCTGTAAACATGGTCATGCTGCTTCCGGACCCAACTCGCGACACTCTCATTGTATTAAATCTATCTTTCTTGGAATAATGCATGGAAATCAGCTTGTACTGCTTAGTGGCTTGCAAGAGCAGACAGTCCATGCCATCTGGTGGTACCTGCCCACCGTCAGTAAGAAATTACCATCATTTATTCTGTTTTAAAACACATTCCAGTTCTTTGATCCTTCAAATAAGGGGTCTTTTCCCCCACAATTGTTTTGCTAGCCATTTTCCACACCTTTTTCTCAATTTCTTACATACTTTTTCTCAATCCTTTGCCTCCCTTCATATTCTTCTAAATCTCTTCCTATTTGTTAGTTCTTTTACCCCTCCTTCTTTTTTTCCTTCTTTCTGCACAAATCAAACTCTCTCTGAACCACCACTTGTCCCATTCTACCTGTGGTAAGTTTGCTTTATCCAAAAAAACCAATTAGACCCAAGAGATGTTTTCCCATTACCAGCAGGCCTTTCATTTTATTTTCCTTTGAAGATTTCTTTACAGTCATTACCTTAATTGGGAACAGTATAATATATTTCTCCATTGCCTCAAATCACTGCTGGTGCTTCGCACTCTTTTCTGCCTTTAACACCCATCAACTCAGGAATCTGATGAATCCCAGTCAGAAATCGGGGCTTTGCTCAGACACAACTTACTGGCTTTGAAAGTTTCCCTTCTTTAATTGCTTACTTGAATCTTCCCTAAAAAAGCTGATCCTTGAGTCCAAGCTACTTTTCCTCTCTGTTTACATCCATCTCTGGTGCCTGTGGGGTCTTTCAGTTTTTGGTATTTACCATTCAATTCTATTTTGATTGGCAATAACTTTGTTTTCTCCAAGTCGAGTCAGTTTTGCCCGTGGCAGTAATAAAGACAGAGAGATCCTGTATCTATCTCAACCCATGAGCATTCCCACCCTATTTTCTCCCCATCCTGTTGAGGAGAAGATGGAGAATGCCTCAGTGGGCACCCAGCAGAGGTCAATCCAGCACAAACACCCTTCTCTGCTTTTGCCTTGCTATAACTTGTTTGGAAGCATTTGCTTTTGATTCTGCTGTTAGCAGCCAAGTCCCAACTTTTTGGTATAAAAAACCCTAGAAGATAAAAAACCATTAAGCTCTTCAAGATCCCAGTCTAGTGTCACATACAGTGTGACAGCAAAGTTTCATACAAAACTACAAAACCATTATTTCCTTTTGCCTCCACAGAAGGCAGCAGTGCCACATTTGCTTATTGGAGAAAAAGGAAAGAAATCATGTAATTAAAATTATAGAGCAAGTATATTTAGAATAAAATGAGAACCAAGGGTAAACTCCATATATTGTGTTAACAGCAGTGAGCAAAACAAAAAAAAAACCATCTCATTAAGTGGAGCTTGTAACAAAAAAGTATTGACTAAATCACAAAGGCTTGACATTAGGAAGAAGTTCTTTACTGAGAGGGTGATTGGCCATTGGAATGTGCTGCCCGGGGAGGTGGTGGAGTCACCGTCCCTGCAGGTGTTTAAGGAGAGATTGGATGAGGCACTTACTGCCATGCTGTTAATGACGTGTAGGAGTAGGTGTAAGTGTTGGGTCATAGGTTGGACTCGATGATCTCAGAGGTCTTTTCCAACCTTATGATACTGTGATACTGTGAAAACCAAAAGAGGGAAATCACAGATGTCACCTACAAAGAACTGGTGGATTTTCCAAACAAATAGATGCACATCTTTGAATAATTCTACAGTGGAAACATGCAAGCAAACAAGTGTCCTTCAGTGAGCGCACAACACTGGACAGAAATACCCCAATTTCCTCTTTCTGCCCAGACAGACTGCCACTCCTCAAACTCTCCAGTACATCCTATTTTCTTCCTGCCAATCCACGACACAACGGCTCGAGGCTCATCTTTCAAACTGCAGTCCTGACTCCACTCTGACAGCGCAGAGATTGGAATATTTATTCAAATATTAAGATTTATTTTATTTTCTTCTATTTCCATATCCTCCACTCCTTATTAATATTTCCAGTAGTGAGTGGCCTCTAGGGAACTCAGCTACAACTGAGTCACACATCGTGATGGCTCACAAGCACGTGAGCTGTAAGTCTGCAACAAGAGCAACAGAAATTTGATTAGAGAGGCTTAAAACTATTTGGCCTCACAGAAAACAGCCACAGGGGACGGTGTAGAACAGAGCAAGTTTGCGAAGAAACAGAGATCAGAGCCACCAAGATCTGCTTCAGGTAAGGAGAGCAGAGCTCTTACTACCGTAAAAAATACGCTTTGTAAGCGACTACTGGGAGCTCAGCTGAAACGCACAACCGTCAAAATGCGCAGGAACCGCCCCAACTTGAAAAATCAGGTATTCCGTGGAATCTCCAGTTAGTGCCCAACACAAGAGGTGGCTACGCCACTGCTTCAAGGTTCACACAATAAAATTGGCGCATCTTTCTCCATATGCAAATGCCACATTTTGCTCTGGGCCAAGCCGCCCTAGAGAGGAAAGATCACTCGGGGGAAGACGTTTACTTGCTCTGCTTGGAAGCATTTGGCTGCTGCGTATGAGGGGTGCAGCCTTGGAAAGTCCCCATCCTTCTCCCTAGGACTGAAGTATCAGAAGCAGGTCTTCTCCTCTAAATACAGGTATAAAAGTAGTTCAATAACTTGGATTGGAGGAAGGGGTGGGAGGGAAGAAGGAAGCGGAGGAAGGAAGGGGAGGAAGGAAGGGGAGGAAGGACATTTGACAGCTGAGGACACATTCTTATGTCCTTTCACACGCTGAATCCACAGCCTAAGCCATTTAGGAGGGGAAAAAAAAAGTACTCGAGTAAGGAAAGGGGTGAGAATTAACACACCTCTTTAACTGGAGATCAAAAAGACAAGTCCCCTAGCTTGTACGAGAACCCTGCAGCACTAACCTTGTGTGGCATTTCAACAGCTAAAAGATGAGCAGGGAGGCAAAACAGAATACCTACATGTTAATAGACCAGCACCCAAACGTCTTATTGACAAAAATAGGACTGGAAGCTATTTATAGAAAAATCACTGTGATTTTATTTATAGTTCAGCTGTTGTTTTCAAAGAAAGGAACCATTGTTTAATATACACTTCGGGTGGGTGTGAGGGGTTTTTTCTTTCAAAATCTAAACTATACTAAATGCAAAATAAGTGAAAAGCTTTCATAACTAATCTTAAAAAATTAAATCAATCTGGGAGTATTTACTGTTTAAACTGACAAATCCTCTACTGGCAACCAAACAGTTAAAGAAAAAAAAAAGCCTTAAAAGACTCAAGAGAATTAGCTGTTGCTAAAACAATTTTATGGTCCTTTCCACTTCACTGGAGGTAGTTTGTATGGCTGACTGGAATCTATTCAATGCTGTCAAACATCTAACACTCCCATAGCTCGATGCCTTACAATGAATAACAAGCAGTCTAGCTGCCAATATGCTAGAGCTGCATTTTTTACCAGGGACTGGACCCCAACCCAGCAACACTCTAACTACATTGTTTGATGCCTTGTTAATTCATAAGAGCAGAATTAACCACAACAAACAGAAGTGCCAAAATTCCAAAGCACCGCAGCTACAAAATCCATCATATTTAATAATCCACAATACAGAAAGTCAAAAAAACCCTGCATATCTAATTTCTCTTTTGTAGTTTAAATGGATTTTGTGATAGAAAATAACATTCCATTTTAGTAGATGACTGCACAGTTTAGGGAGGCTTACAATAGTTGCATGGAATGGAATAAAAAAGAAAGTAGAGACAATGAATAAAGTGTACACAACTCTTGTTGAAACACCAAGCACATCATCTGTCATCTTGAGCATCATCATTTCCATAAACATTATTCCAACCGTTGATTGTCTTGCTCAGCATCGTGCTTCAAGCAAAATCCTGGACTCTTACCATATTTATGTCCTTCATCTTTCAACTGCACTAATGGTGAAGCGCTTACACCAGAATGATATTCCAAGACAGACAGAAAGTGCTCAGTGACAACGCTGTCTCTGTAAAATTACGACTGTGCTATCTTGGCAGGTTTATGATTATGGCTTTGATAGGATTTCTATTCTGTAGCTCACATCCTGCCATCAGACCCACATGGCACACCCTCCTCCTCCTCCAACATCCAATTAAAGTCAAACAGGACACAGACATTATGACTTAGCATGCACTCTTTAGCATTTTTAACTTCAGGGTGAAATGAAGATTATTGTCATAGAATGCTTTGGGTTGGAAGGAACCCCAAAGCCCATCCAGTTCCAACTCCCCTGCCATGAGCAGCGACACCTCCCACTGGATCAGGGGGCTCAAAGCCCCACCCAACCTGGATTCTGACCATTTATTTTACACAGGCTTCGACTTAGGGTTTAGCTTTTCATTATTATTTTAATAAAATTACACTCGGCTGCAGAATTCTCAGGAACTAATTCTCTAATGCTCAAAAATTTCAGAGCCTCAGTTTGGCAAACAACATGAAGCAAAGCAGCTGTTCTGAGAAAAAATGGCTATGCCATGCAGACAGATAGCTCTCTGAGAAAAACCACATTTGAACCAATAGTAGAACTAATAAATTCATTCTTACTATGTGATCTAGACTTTTAGACCAGAGTTACCATCCACACCCTACAAAAGATGCAACTTCATTGCTTCATTGCACCAGGGGAGGTTTAGACTGGACATTGGGAAGAATTTCTTCACTGAAAGGGTGGTCAGGGATTGGCACAGCTGCCCAGGGAGGTGGTGGAGTCACCATCCCTGGAGGGGTTTAACAGATGGGTGGCTGAGTTCCTTAGGGACAGGGTTTAGTGGGGAGACAGGCACAGTTGGACTCGGTGATCTCAGAGCTCTCTTCCAACCTTAGGATTCTATGATTCATAAAATGGTTTGGGTTTGAAGGGACCATGAAGACCAGCCAGTCCAACCCCCCTGCCATGGGCAGGGACATCTTCACCAGGTTGCTCAGAGCTACATTCCACCTGACCTTGACTGTTTCCAGGGAAGGGGCACCCACCACCTCTCTGGGCAACCTGGGCCAGTGTTCTCCACCCTCAGTGTGAAAAACGTCTTCTTAGTACCTAGTCCAAACCTCTCCTCTTTCAGTTTAAAACCATCACCCCTTGTCCTGTTGCTACGGGCCCTGCTAACAAAGTTTTCCTCATCTTTCTTATCAGTCCCCTTTCAGTACTGGGAGCTGCTCTAAGGTCTCCCCAGAGCCTTCTCTTCTCCAGGCTGAACAACCCCAGCTCTCCCAGCCTGTCCTCACAGCAGAGGGGCTCCAGCCCTCTGACCATCTCCGTGGCCTCTTCTGGACCCGTTCCAACAGTTCCATCTCCTTCTTATACTGGGGATTCCAGAAGAGGACATGGGGCTCCAGGTGGGGTCTCACCAGAGCGGAGCAGAGGGACAGAACCCCCTCCCTCCCTCACCCTGCTGGCCTCACTGCTTGTGCTGCAGCCCAGAACAGGGCTGGCTCTCCGGCCATTCACTGATACAAAGCAGCGAAGAAAAGCAGTGGGTTGTGTATGTTAATGCGTGTGCACGTGCTTGCATGTGCTTGCGTTAGTCTTCAGGGCACCTAACACAGAGAGGGCCAGGCTTAACCCTCCTGCAGTGACCAAGGACACTTACGTCCTCTCCCATGCACTTTTAAGCAAGTATCAAGAATTGACATCAATGACGCATCATTGTTTTTGTTACAGAAGAAAACAGCAACCAAGTGATGTCCTTTCTGGACATCTACCACTTCTTAATTATTTTCCCCAGATGAAGATGGCAACCATAATACAAAATGAATAATAAATAAAGACTTTTTTTACTACAGTGTTTAGGCCTCTTACTCTGAGTGCAAGTTACTGTTTCTTGGCTCTATATTTAACCTGTTATCTTTACTCTCTATATTTAGATAACATCCCGGCCACACAACCTTACTTAAGCATACACTCATGCAAATTAGACATCAGAGTCTGCAGAATTTCACCTGTTTTGAACAAACATGCATGCAAAATCCCCTGAAAACACTCACCTATGTACCAGCTTAACAGCATTGCCAGGACCACAAACACACGCAAGCGTCTGGCACAGTTTCCACCAACACTCTGGCAATCAGGTGAGGCCAAACAAGGGTATTGTGACCACAAAAATGGAAAAAATAAAGAATGGTCCTGCGATCCTTCTGAAAGACTGAAGCCTTTGTCAGAAGGCAGCTGCCCCAAATTGCTATCGTTCCCAAAACTTTAATCACAGTAATTAATCACAAATTGTTAATCACAATCACAGCTGGTCTCAGATCAAAAGCTGAGAAAAAGCTACATCAATTCCAGAGATAGGAATGTTTAGCATAAAACTTTCAGGTTCCATGTTTACACAAACCACAATATCTAGGGAATGGAAAAGAGAACCTGAATTACTGCTCTGCCAGGCAGAAAAGAGTTTTGCATCTTACAACAGATTAATGAGTTGGTAATACTGTGGTTAAGCACTACCAGCAAGTCAGCAGTCAGCTGGAGGGAAGATGGGACTTGCAGTGGAATGCCTTTGGGTATGAAGAGACACGGACATCCGAATGAATGATCGCTTCTGCTAAAGCAAACTTAAGGCTACACAATTTATGTAAACAAAATTCTTAGCTACATGTTTTGTTAAATAACATGACAGCTGGATAACACCCAGTGACTCTCTCTCAGAAGCAACTCAATTGTAATTATGCAGTGGGTTACTCTGATTGAGAATAATTTAGATTTTCAGAGTACAAATATTTAATTTTAACCTACATCACATAGATGCTAATACTAAATATCAAGCAGTTCCATCATTACAGACGAGATGATCCTTAACACCAGGAAATCAGGCTACTCTTTGGTCTCAAACATCTGCATGGAAGAGAACTGTCATTAGCCAATACAGACCAGAAAAATCTTTGCATCCCCTTAAAGAGCTGTTCAAAGACTACACGAGCTTTAATTTTCCAGAGGACTTTTGTAACAGATGGGAATGAGACCAATGCATTAAACGATTTAGATGATTATTTCCAGCAATACTTCTACAGTACTCAAGTGTCAAAATGCTTTTAAATCAAGCAAACAGCATGGGGCAGGACTTACAAAGCTGACTACAAGAATTAGATGCTTATATTCCATATACTCCATGAAATTCAGTTGAGTCCAGATAGACAATTCCACTGCTCCTTTTAAAAATTCATTCATGATGAAAGCAGCATGAAAAAGTAGAAAGCCCAAGAGAAATAAAAGAAAATTTTGATGTAGGCATTTTTATATGTCTTATATCACTAGGAAACCCCTTCTTTCACCTCTCACACAGAAATAAGTTCATGACAATACCAGGGGTTACTTCAGTGCCATTCATGAGGTTTCTAAAAGGTCTCCTCCTGCCCCTGGATTCACAAAGGATTTGACCCTGACGTACAGTCCTGTATCTGCGGTCCCCGAGAACAACATGTACAAGGTCATGTCTTCAGTGTAAGTGATGGTGTCATTCAAGATCACATCTGCAAGAGGCACTACTAAATCAGACAGCTTCAATAGGGCAAAAAATTCTGGTGCCTTCAAGATCATTTACAGATACCTCATCATAGTCAGGCTTTTCCTCCAGTGTCTGGAGGCTTCTGCAAGGGCTTATAAAAAGCAAAATGCCATTTTAAACACCATTTCTAGTGCAAATATTGCACAAACGTTGCTTTCCCTGTATGCTTTTACAGTTATTTTCAGCAATCTAACCACAAGGAATTGAATATACTGCTTTAACCCCTGCTAAGTATGGTTCTTAGGCTTGTTAACACCTGGTGTTGATCATTTGAACTGGAAAACTTGCAGGAAGGAAGCACCTGAGTTCAGCTCTGAGTGTTCTCCAAAGTCTCCAGGAGCGTTTTATGACACTGTTCAATGTCATTAATCAAGCAGTTCATTACTGGCTGGCAGAAACTCTTTGTTGCTGTGAACTCACTCAGCACAAAGTTATTTTGTTCATAGTACGGCCGTTTCCTTTTCAAATTTGTAAGGTTACTGCGCATCAATCTCCTGCTGCTGTAAGTTTGGCAGCCTTTTCTCTAAGACTCTATTTTCCTAAAGGTGACCGTTTTAATGCGTCTCAGGTCTTTTATTTCCCAGGATTCCTTTTTCTTCTCTATTCCTAATGATTTCAGAGCACTTAAATGATTTTCTGTAAGCCTTCCATATATTGCTGAATTTTTACCAGAAAATTTATGGCAAGATTTTAATTTTCTTTCCTGTCTCTAGCTGTTCTTGCTCCCAAAGTCTATTCTTCCATCTTTATTCTCCTATCACCTCTTTTTAATAGTGCTTTTATCATATTAATTGGCAAGCTTGTCTCCAAGAAGTTAATTGGCTCGAGGTACAGCTCTTTCTGCTTTCTCCTAATGCCTGATCTCTAAGTTTTACAGAACCCCTCTATGAAGTCCTTTATTAGCTTTTGCCTTTTTTACTCCTACAACTAAGAAATACAAAAATGTTGGACTTTTGTAAAACAGTTGGCCGTTCTGAAAAGATGTGACTTTTTACATCCTCTTTGTTCAATACGTTTTCAGCTTTTATAACCTTAATAAGAGAAGTACTTTTTGCTTATGAACTTCATTGCAGCAAAAGCAACCCCGAGGAATAAGTGGCTTCCCATTTCCAAATATTTCTGCTGACACCTCACACCACGTTTTCCACTATGCAGGCAGGTTCACAAGGAGCCGTGTGCAGAGCAGAGGTGGTAGCAATACCTGGGAAAAACCTTTAAAAGAACAACGGGTAATTACATGTTCCAATTCTAGTGAGCTGAAGGGGAATTCAGACCATAAAGTGTTTCTTCTTTGAACATCTCTCTTCTGCCTTGTCCTTGACAAACGGAGCAACAGTACACAGCAACATTAGCAGCACCAGATTTTTCTGTTCCAAAGAGGTATTTCCACGTGGCCTCACTGCCCTTTGAATGAAAGCATAAAGAAAAGCACCAAACAGCAGGGCTGGCAGCCTCACGCAGCTCGCTGCTGAACTGTGACCCAGCGACTGCAACCGATCCACAAAGTCCCTGCCAGCCCTCCCATACAGCACAGCGCATTGTGGGGGAACACGGAACAAATCATCATTTCCAGAAGCCCAGAGGGAGCCCAGGATCACAGAACTTACCAGTGTGGGCAAACGTATCGTATATGCTCAGATAATCATGGAATGGGTTGGGTTGGAAGGGACTGTGAACCTCATCCAGTTCCACCCCCCTGCCATGGGCAGGGACACGTCCCACTGGATCAGGGGGCTCCAAGCCCCATCCAGCCTGGCCTTGAACACCTCCAGGGATGGGGCAGCCACCACTGCTCTGGGCTATCTGTGCCAGGGCCTCCCCACCCTCACCTAAAGGAAAGAATTAGCCTCCTGCTATTAGACCTCAGCACCTACTCTGACACAGGGAACCAATATATTCTGTCCCACAGACCGAAGAGAGACAAATCTCTCTGTCACCACAAATTGCCAAAGCCAACAGGAAATCTGTACCTGAGCAGGGCACTGACTCCGGAGCTCCCACCCACCCCACAGATCATCGGTGCCTTTCAGAGCCAGAAAAGGCAGTGCCACTCTGCAAGCAAAGCAACCAAGCTTGACTGCAGGCCAGAACCGCAGCACTGGGATACGTTCTATAGCAGCCCAGGAGAAGATCTGTAGTTGTTCTCTGCAGTCCCAAATCCTGCACTCTAAGCTGCTGCTTAGGAAATCCAGCACAACCAGGCATCTGGTGCCAGAAAGCCCAGAACTCAACAATCTGCCATTAAAAAACTCTTCTATTGAACAGCTCCAAACACCCTACCTGCAAAAATCTTGTTAACTGCATACAGGAAGATGGGGTAGCTCCTAGTGCATCGTTTCAGCAGCCAAAATGATTCCATTCCCTCCCTCACCAGAATTCCCTCAATTTTGAACCAGCCACACAGCAGCTAAAGAAAAGAAAACCAGCTGCTGGCAGGTAAACTCATGCTTGAAACTCAGCCCCAGTGCGATGATGACTACTTTGGTTTTCTTAAATCATGTCTCGCATAAATGATAAACTCTCTGTTGACTGCAAGGGTGTTTAAGCAAACTAAAAAGGCATGATGGGAGCTGGAGACATCTTCTTGGCCTGTGGGCTCAGGTGGGGTTATTCCCACTGCAAACCACCAGTGATCTGTGCATTAGGGTCTGCTAAAGCAATACCCTGAGTAATAGTGGGGTCGGGCAATACCAACCATTTCCAGTGCAACAAGAAAGCCTCTTTAACTCAGATGCTCCTGTGTTTCCAGTCCCCATCCCCATGCATCGTCCTTGGCCTGCACCCACCAGCCCTACACGAGCACTGGACCACCACTCCACTGGGACCCAGCGCCAGGCTCTACTGGTGCCCACAGCACTCGTTTCGCCACCTGGTGATGCACTTACTTCCCTGCAGTGCCACCAACCACCATGCGTTTCAGAACCGCCTCTCCCTCTGGCTGCAGTTTAGTTGAGAGCATTCGACTTACACTTTGAATAAAAAATGAAAATAAAGTAAAAAAAATAAGGAACAACACACAAATAGAGGCATCGGGTAGCCTGAATACATGAAAAAAAATACTGCCTTTAGAGCACAGGCACAAAAATAAAAACCAAAGAGAAATATTCTCAAAAAAACAATAAGGAAGGGTGAACAAACTTGGTCTCAGCAGCTGGCACCAAGCAGCAGTCAGGGCTCCTACCACTACAAACGACAATTAGATTCCAGGAGACAAACCAGAAAGTAATGACTGTGATTGCTGATGCTGCAGACCGGGGCTGGCCCACATTACGTTAAGTAAACTGGATACAAGCCAGTATTATTGAACAAATGGCACAGCACATTCAGGAGGAACCTGAGGAGAGGTTACTAATATCTTCAACGTGACCTTTCACACATGCTATCCCAGCAAATCTCTTGGCTATAATGTCCGAGATCAGCAGACACCAGTCTCTTCAAGTTATGCACTTTTCATACAAATAGGATTTTTTAAAAAAATTATAATAATTGAGTGCACCTCATTTGAGCAAAGTACCTTAAGTGCTTTATTGGTTTATTTCACCCCTTCCCCCTGTTTTAAAGAAAATATACTCTAACTTTCTATTATTCATTATCACCCAGACAGGCAGCAAGCTAAAAAAGAACTCTAATTTTTAGCCATATTGTCTATTAAAAAATGTAAAACGACTCCTAAGAGGGAGGGTGCATTAATTCAGGCTGCCTCAGGATAAATGAAAATTACTAGGAGTGCTCTGCTTTCCTGAATGAGTTTTCCATAGATTATTTATAATTGAATGAAACCAATTACGGTGTTCGTAATGGAAACTGTACATAAGTGAAAACGTTTCCATTTTTGCGGAAGCTGAAGAGCACACTGCATGGACAGAAAAAGGTCTCTATGTTTGTTTGAAGGGAAAAGAGAAGGTATGATCTTTTTGGGAAAAAAAAATGCCTAATAAGTTAAAAAATCCCCAGTAAATACATTGGATGCAAATCTCACCAGCAGGGCACAAAAGGGCCCCAGTGTAATTGAGAATGAGACTCCAGATTCCGAGAAGCCATCTCGCAGCCGGAAATCCTGAAGCAGTGGATTGAACTCCTTTCCGTTTCTTCAGAGAAGGAAATACAGCTTAATTAGGGCTCAATTTTCTAAATAATGGTTATCCTCTGTAACTAATCCGTAAAGTTTTAAATCAGTATCAGATTAATGTTTGTTCAAATACTGGAACATGCTCCGTCTTCAAAATATAATCCTACCCTGCTGACAACTGAAAAAGCTACAAGACCAAGGGTAACGTGCACTGGCACACAGTTTTTATTTTCAAACAGAAAACATCCTTTTCTAAGCCTACAGAGCAGTCCCTACACCAACACACAATCACAATCTGCGCACAGAGAGAAAACAAAGCTAACTCTGAGGCAAAAAAAGGAACAAATGTAATCTCAAACACCACATCACTTTCTGAATTCATTCTCAATAGAAGGAAAATGTTCAAAGTTACTTCTAGGGACCTGAGAAAGCCTGAAATAAAATTACTCGAATGATCATTCTATTTCCAAATCAGCTTAAAGCAATACACTCCCCAAATTCGCCTGTATTACCTGATATTCACCTGCATTATGAACTTTACCCTGCCAGGAAGCCAAACGAGTGCACGTTAATTACACAGCTGACAAATGCAACGTAGAATTACGTTTTAACATTCTGTAACATGCTGCACATATTGCAAGAAGTATCTGTCAGACCTTTTTTGCCTCTACTAGTCAGAAAGCCTACCTTTACCCCTAATTACATATGTCATCAGTAATGAAGCCATATGAGATAAAACTAATATATGTAATAATAACATACTTTGATTTTCGTTTTCCTTCTAGACACCCATAAAAATAACACCGGAGTAAAAATTCGAGTAGATGCAAGACTATCATTTATTATGTGGTCTAGGTTTAACCCTGCTTTATGAGATACGCTATGACACTGCCAGTTGGATATCAGCGCCACGCAGACTGGCTGTTATGCGGCACAGATCTGCTCCAATGCCTGCAGTGGGCAAACCTCTGCTCCATTATTCCTGTTTATCCTCAGTTGTCGGATAAACTAGCAGATACACACGTTCCTGATGAAGCGGAAAGGAGAACCTGAGGCAACATGAACTGACATAACTGCAAACGTCAAGTGAGAATTTTATCAGATTACTAGAACCGCTGGGGTTTTTCATCATCTACACATTATTCTGCCTGTAAGGCCCTGCTGTTCTAGATTGAAGAGATCTGTGAAATAAGATACCTTGGAAAGTTACAAGCACACAGGCATTTTGCCCCTAGTAAAATACTTCCTTAGCCTAGAATACCCCAAAAGCCAGAGCTTCTTTCTGTAGAGGGAATTTTTTTCTTACATCATATGGTGCCTTAATAGGAATTAAGATTTTAGATCTTGTTTGTTCTCTGCAAGAATTCCTTTACTTTCAAGACAGGCAGAGCCATCTGCATCTTTTAGATTAATCTTTACCCTGCTTAAGGCCACAGTGGCTTTGATCCATTGCCAATCACGTAGAACTTCATACAGATGCAGTCAGCTGCATCATTAGACTAGAAATTATTGAAATGACTCATCTTCAGCACCTTGAGAGAACACCTGCCAGTCAAATGCTGCTGCTGTTCAGGAAACGGTTCTACCATCCCAGTTCTTTCCTTCTTAACCTACCACATACAGAAGTGAATCATAGAATCACAGAATCCTAAGGTTGGAAGAGACCTCTGAGATCATTGAGTCCAACCGTGCCTGTCTCCCCAATAAACCCTGTCCCTAAAGAACTCATCCACCCATCTGTTAAACCCCTCCAGGGATGGCGACTCCACCACCTCCCTGGGCAGCTGTGCCAATCCCTGATCACCCTTTCAATGAAGAAATTCTTCCCGATGTCCAGTCTAAACCTCCCCTGGCACAACTTGTGGCCGTTTCCTCTCGTCCCATCGCTGTCACTTGTGAGCAGAGCCCAGCACCCGCCCCGTCACAGCCTCCTTTCAGGCAGTTGCAGACAGGGATGAGGTCTCCCCTCAGCCTCCTCTTCTCCAGGCTAAACACCCCCAGGTCCCTCAGCCTAAAGTGGATTCGCTTTAAGTGCAATTTTAGCCCTACATAAACGCCGTCAAACAGGTTTGGTTTTTTCATGCTCTTTTCCCACCCTTCGTACGACGGGCACGCATTACAGACGCACACTGCCATCCTCACGCCTCAGTCACACAAATGTAACGGGACTGTAAAGCAAGGAAACAGTTAACATATCTGCCTTGACTCAGAACCCCACTCCTCTAACTCCTCACACCGATTCCTGTTCAGCGTCCACACACACTACGAAGCTCACCAAACGTGCCAGGGCAACGCTGCTTCTAGAGTTACAGGACCAGATGTGCTAGAGTAGGAAAATACATTGTCCATACGTACACCCCAATTTTTGGTTTAGAAAACTCTGCAGACAAGTCTGAGTTATCTGCCTTACAGGGTTGCTTCTC
Source organism: Neomorphus geoffroyi (assembly GCA_033558235.1). Taxonomy (NCBI): domain Eukaryota; kingdom Metazoa; phylum Chordata; class Aves; order Cuculiformes; family Neomorphidae; genus Neomorphus; species Neomorphus geoffroyi. The sequence goes on from JAUMJM010000012.1 coordinate 9,660,138, forward strand.
GAGGAACAAATTCTCCCCAGTCCTTCCATTCCAAAGCAGGGTCTGCTGAACCACAGCATAGTTGCCTGTAATGCTTTTACAGACCAAAGTGCCAGGTGCAGGCACAAAAACTGATGCAAAGGACACCACCAACTCATTCAAATCATAAAACTGGTAAAATAATTAAAAACTGATACAATAATAAAAAATGGATAATAAACACTGATACAATAATAAAAACTATAATAAAAATTGATACCATAACAAAAATTATACTAAAAATTGATATCATAATAAAAATGATATTAAAATTTGATTAAAATAATAAAAATTGATAAGAATGATGAAAATAATAAAATTATAATTAAAATTATTAAAATAATAAATGCTGATGAAAATATTGAAATAAGAAATTATAATAAAATATTAAAATATAAATTATAATAGAATTATTAAAATAAAAATTGAAAATAAAAATTGATGACATAATAAAAATTGATGACATAATAAAAATAAAATAATAAAAATTGATAAAATAATATTGATTAAAATAAAAAATTGAATAAAATTTGATTCGAATAAAATTTGATAAAATAATAAAACTTTGATAAACAGGAGTAGTGAATGATTAGAGCGCACTTACTGTAGCGGAGAGCTGTGGTCCATTCAGCTGCGCGTGCAGGATGGCTTCATTGATGGAGTTTCGGATTCCCGTCAGTGCAATTTCCAGATCATGCGAAGCAGCCATTTCATTAGTCAGATATTCCAGTGTGGAGATGTACCGCCTCCAGTGCGCATCCAGTTCTGACACACTGGCCAAACAGCCCCTCATGACGTTCAGACAGTATCCAACACAGGGTCTGATCAGCGTCAGGCCCTGGCAATGCGGGCAGTACTGCATCTTCACCAGCGCTTTGATGCATTCCTTGGTGAGAGCGGCGTGTTCAGTAGTATTTATCACTTCAGTGCCCAGGCTGAGGGCCTGGCTGAGCATCCTACTCGCCCAAAGATATTTTGACAGCTCTGTAACCATGTTTTTCGAATAGCGTCCAAAAGGATTTATGTCTTGCCTCGTCAGCCGCAGACACTCTGTATAGTCCTCTGATAAATCCGTAATTCCCGGGTTTATTAGCCGACTGTACACCAGAGGAAAGAGACTGTCAAAGAACCGTAACACTGCACTTTCCACTGTAGTCTCTGCGCCCAGAATATAGAGAGAGATGTCTGTAAAAAGTTCTTTAACAGGCTCTGCTGCTTCTTTTGCCATAGGTCTGTAAGCGGTCTCAAACAGGGAACTCGTGCGGTTTTCAGCAAAGCGAAGCAAAGACTCAAACGCCTCTAAAAAAGGGGCAGGGGAGAGAAAGAACTAGAGGTTAACAGCAAGCACCCAACATCTTCCTCACAAGACTAGTATTGTCCTGAACAGGAACATCAACAGTCCCATGAAATCTGAAATATGAACTAACATTTAATAGAGTTTTCATCAGCAACGTGATTTTATTAAAAGACACCTAAGTATTACATGGGCATAATAAAGGTAACACGTAATATCACAAATATTCTCCTAAGAAAAGTTGAGTGCAGCCTCGGCAGCCAGACCCTGCTCCAAACTCGAGAGGTCGGTGAAGGACTCCCACCGACTCCAGTGAGCACAGGCAGGGTCCATGTAAGGTGCCTTTGTAACTCACACCGCACTGGGGCAGTTCAGCCAGGTGCGTTTCCAGAGCATCCCTCCATGTACAGGTGATCTCAGTTGCCAGTACACAGGGAGCACAGCAACAATCACACTCACTGCTGCTGGACGGGATAAAGAATGATAAAATATGCACATTTAACAAAAAGGGTGAAAATTCACATTCAGACTTCTTGTAAAGCTATAAGACTTTACTGCATCAGGACTAGGGAGGTCATCATTCCCTTACACTCGGCACTGGTCAGGCCGCACCTCGAGTGCTGTGTCCAGTTCTGGGCCCTCAGTTTGAGAAAGATGTTGAGATGCTGGAGTGCGTCCAGAGGAGAGCGACGAGGATGGGGAAGGGGCTGGAGCACAAGCCCTGTGAGGAGCGACTGAGGGAGCTGGGGTTGTTCAGCCTGGAGAAGAGGAGGCTCAGGGGAGACCTTATTGCTCTCTACAACTGCCTGAAAGGAGGTTGTAGTCAGGCAGGGGTTGGTCTCTTCTCTCAGGTGACCGGCGACAGAACAGGAGGACACGGTCTCAAGCTTCGCCAGGGGAGGTTTAGGCTTGACATTAGGAAGAAGTTCTTTACTGAGAGGGTGATTGGCCGTTGGAATGCGCTGCCCAGGGAGGTGGTGGAGTCACCGTCCCTGGAGGGGTTTAAGGAGAGATTGGATGACGCTCTTAGCGCCATGGTGTAATTGACAAGTAGGAGTAGGTGTAGGTGTTGGGTCATAGGTTGGACTCGATGATCTCAAAGGTCTTTTCCAACCTTATGATACTGTGTTACTCTGTGTGTGTGATATTAAAGCCAGAATAACTTCTCATCAGCACACAGAAATCCTCACTCATTAGCTGTACTTTTCAACCGCAACTGTTTGAAGTGTTAATAACTTAAAACAGTATCAGGATAATCTAATAACAGCTTAAACCTGTATTAGCTTTTCATCCCAGGTGAACTATTGCTCTGAAATACCCCATCAAGAATGGAAAAAGCATACGGCATTCGTGTCCTCATACACTCAGCAGAGATTTCTAAAACACTTTTGATGTGGAGGGCTGACAAGCAGGGTAAATACATGCAAGAAGGAAGGACCAGGCAAAGCTGACACAAATACCAACAGCGGATAAGCTGCTGGACAGCAGCTCAATGAGAGCTGGGGAGATAACAGAATACAAACGGGAGCTGAAGCTTTTGATTCAGAGAGCTGTGAGTGGGTGGCTGAGGAGCACGACTCAAGGATGAACGAAAGCTGCTGTGTGAACCAAATCTCTCCCTGTTAACGTCACCTCGGTCTGGACGTCAGCTAGTGTTGGGCAGTACCTGACATCAAGTCTGCCAGGAACCAAAACCCAAATGAAATTATAAAACCAGGACAGCAATATCTCCTCTAATTGCACCATTTTCTAGTGGTCTAAAAAACCCAAAGAAATAAGTCTAAGGAGTGCCACGGTTAACACATTTCAAATCTCAGAAGCAAATATTACATACCCAAAACACTGATTGAGGTGCTAGAATTCATAGACAGGGACAAGGAAGGGATCAGTTTCGAAGATTATTTTTAATGCCACAGAAGGCAGTAATCCACACCATTCCCACTGCTTTGTTTGGAAGCCGTACAACAAAAAGCCTCTGACATGAATCATTCCTGCACTCTGAACAAGTACTTTCAGCCAAGGCAGGAGCCCTGTCTCTTCATACCTCCTGAGGACTGGCTAGATAATGGGTTTTTGGTCTAATCCTATTCTACATTCATCTGAACATCACCATGAGATTCACTGCAATGGAACACGCACCGAAGTCGCTCAAAATCAGCAAAGCAAAGGAGCAGACACAATTCTGTAAGGCAAGATTAGCGCACACCGGCAAAGTTCTGCAGAAAAGCCTGCTCGGTGCCTTCCTCTATTACATCTCCCCGGGCAACTAACTTGCTTGTTATGATAAGCACTACAATCCCTTTACCACAAAGGGTGATTTAACTCGACAGATAACACAACATATCTCATTGTGCGTTATAGCACCAGGATTTGACGCACGCGCTGCATCCTCCTGCCAGAGAATTGGATCAGCATTCCCACTGCTATTACAGCAACTAATGCTCTGGAAGCGCCCACAAAATCCTAGACATCAAGAATTCAGATACACTTCAGTTGAAAAAGAAGAAAGTTCATTCTCAGGTAGAGAAACACCTTGCCAAGATTCAGACTGAAGCACTTTTACACTTGAGAAAACTAAAAATTGGATTTATGTTGGACATAATGCTGCAACCTAAACTGCAATTACCTGAGTGCTACTGAGCTATAAAAAGTTTTTCTTAGCCACTTCACCCCTATGAGTTTATTTTTATTTCTGGAGGAAATGCCACATCACCCCAATGTGTTTATTTTTATTTCTAGAGGAAACCTAAACACCATTTCTGTTTATCGTACTAAAAAGGTAATGGAAATATTCAAAACATGAAAACAGTGTTTAAGTTTCCTCCTTCTACTACGCATGCTCTCTAATGGATATTCAGCTTGGCATTAGACTATGGGAGCAGGGGCTCCTATGATGCCAACAGTCAATGCTGTTGCATTACCTACGACATCCACAAAAGCAGAACTGCAAGCATCACCCTCCTTATCCAGAAACTACGTGAAATGCATTTATGAATGTGCAAGTATCCATGTTGTCCCCAGTCAATGACAATGTACATCCCAAGGAAACAGATTTCAGCAGCCTCCTCGGGTACTAGGTCGTACGCTAAAAAACAGCATTTTATTTGCAAACTCCTTAACTGTGAAAATTCTGCATTAAATTAAATAAAATTCTGCATTATTTGGAGACAAGTATGAAATTTAGTAATATCATTTATATTTCATTGTGTAATAAAAAAATTGAGATGGCATGTGGCTTCATTCCTCCTGGAAAAAAGAGCCCTAACATCAAAAGTATGGTACAAAAATACAAGTGCTGATTGTAGATGTGCTGCAAACACCCATAAGGTGTCGTTTGCTTCCTTATCACCACTGGTCAGACACAAAAAATGACTCATGCTTGCAGGCACTCTAGCAATGACATTTAAAAAGGGAAGAGGCAGGTCTTTTTTCATTGTTATAAGGCATTCAGAGATGTCTGAGACATCTCTTAATTGGTTGGGTGTTCTTAGGTCTTTAATTAGAAATAGCAGGGCTTCATGCAGACAAATGATTTGGTAACAATGGACAGCCTGCATTCTGGTTGTACAGAGCAGGCAACCTTCGTATCTTGTTTTAAAAGTGATTAATTATATGCTTTTAATCCACTTTGTATGGTACTTTGTATGGAGTTTAAATACCAAGAAAGGTTTTACCCCTACCTGCGAAAACAGGTGCTTATCAGCTGCAGTCAAATATAGCGAACTTGAGACATTTACAGACCCACAAAAAGCTGAATTCAAAGCCTAAGCACACACTGGAACAATCATTTGAACATCCTTCACAACTCTTGGGTTCCACCCCCTACAATGTCCTATAAATTGGGTTTATGTTGATTCCAAACAGACATAAAAACTACCCAAATAATCCAGAATTTCATGGAGACATTATGTATTTTTCTTCCTTTAATACTGAAATAAATAGGAAGGTGGAGAGCAAAGTTTCTTCTCATGTTCCTCAAAAGCAGGAATCCTTTTTGATTTAAGATTAGCGAAACAACAGCCAGCTTTTGATTTTAAACTAACACATCAGTAACTATTTAATATAAGCCAGGCAATGCCACCTTCCATGCCCACCTCTGGAAAGTGCCCATCCGAACTGCAATTGTTTGAGCTGCAGGAGGCAAGCCTGGATGGGACAAGGTGCCACGCTGGGTTTGCTGCTCCATGGGCAGCACAGAGCCCTCCGGGTTTGAGCGATAGCTTTTTTCCTGACAGAAATACATCCATCCTGACACAGAGGAGGTTTTGCTTCTCTTAAACCAGCCAGAAGCTGCATTTCATACACCTAATGCAATAAAAATTACAGAGGATTCCTGACATCTCATACCAGCTTTGGTACCAGTGTAACACCACTGACTTACTTCTTCAGTGGGATTTAATTCTGATTTAAGCCCCTTGTGTGTCAGAAAAAGCTGCAGAATTTAAGTGTTTCTACTAAAGAAATCTGCTAAAAGATAGCACTATGGGGAGAAATAGATTTAGAAGGTTTGTATCAGTCTGCCCAGTACTGGTGTTCCGACATTCTCCAGTGATTTCCCTTGTTTTTCACCACCTGGAGGTCTGTACGGGAAAAGAAAAAGTAGACCCTTAATTAACAGTACAGACAAAGGAAAAACCTCTAACAGTGTAACTACAGCTTTGACTTGTTCCTTGTGTCATGTAAGCACCATATTCAATGACTTGTGCTAAATCCCTTCAGCAGGAAGAGCTTCTTGTGTTTTTAAATTGCCATCATCTCTATTTGAGCACAGCCAGATGCAACAGGTCTCCAAGTTTGCGTCCAGGCCACCATCCCTTCACGTGCAGCCTTATTCTTAGGACAAGAATCAAAGATACAAAACCCATCACACCTCAATTTGCCACTCTTCGTGCCACAAAAATCTTGCCGGGTGTGTTCTGAGGAACTGCTCCAGGCTCCCAGACACACGACAATCTTGCCTCCAACGACTGAAGTGAGTCTCATCAAGCCCAGACTTCTTACAGCGCACGAAGGTCGGCAGATGTGGTCTCAGGGGACACACAGATAGGAGCTGGACTGACAGGTGACAGCGACACATAGAGAAAGTTAATTTGCTTCCCTCTCTTACATCAGACCTTCACAAGCTATTGAGACTCTTTTACTCTGTAAGCAACCATAGGGGTCAGACGGGGAGCATTAGGAGGGGCAAAGCAACTTCCAGCTTGCTGGATTTTGAATCAGTCTAAATCCACATTGTTTTCTTTCCCCAGGTCCACCATAGGAATTTTAGCATGGGAACAATTTTCCCAAAATAAAGTCCATCTAAGCACCAGCCGCCTCTGACCGCAGCGAACCATTGCTGTCAGGCAGAAGCTGAGGCTGAGATAGAGTAGGTATCCTGCTGGAACTCCCACGTCTTCAAAACCCAAAGTCATAAAACTGAGCGCAAGCCACGACACACAGATGTGAAAGGAAAGAAAGGAAGGTCACTGCCATTGCCATCAGACTTCTGTGTGTGACTCAACACTGGCACCTTGCCCGCAGAACTGACAAGGTGAGACCACCCTGCTAACGCAACGGCTGGCCACGACGTTAATAATTCTCTACACTCTGCAATAATGGAAAAGCTGCTGAACTTCAAATTTACAAAACCCAGACTTCTAAAAAATAGAAAAAAAAAAAAAAAGAAACCACTGTATTATAAACATTACTGAAAAGATTTAACAATGGTCAATAAATCAAAAGTAGAGCAAACACTGACATTATCTATACAGGAAAAACATCCGTGCACATTTTAGATTTGAGTGTAATCATGAAAGAAGAATGACAATTTTAAGTAGCTCCATTATTTGTTTGGTCTTTTAGGACCACACTAATATTTGGCTCCTTTCCCTTCAACATCTTGCATTTATTACGAGTTACAAGACGAATCAAAGCTACAGTCTGTTGAACAATAACTTCCTTCTAATGTTTTCAAGTCCATTAAATCTTCTGCATCCTTATGGTTTGCCAAAACGAAGGACAACATATAATACTTTGCAGTATTAGAATTTAAGTACATATTATTCACAATTTGATGCACAGAGAACAATGTACATGGCAGAAAATCACGCCTAGATACTCATCTACACGAGGCAAACCATAAAATTCAGAGTTCTACTTTTCTGGATATGCTGTGATGTCTAAACAGATTTAAAAGGATAAGAAGAAAAACTGCTCAAAAAAGCATCACTAAACAAGATGAACAGATGGGGTGGGGCTTTAGATTTTAAGAGTATTTTTAAAAAAGAATGTAAGTGCAGAACCAAATTATGTCATGTTTGCAAAGACAGAACCTGAAATCCACTCATTCATTACGCTGGTTTTGAATACAACTTCTTACAAGTTTTGGCTTTAACTCTATTTTGTGACATTTTGCCATTAGCAAAGAATGTCAGGCACTGGAAGCTTCCTTCTTTTTCATCCTGAATCACTACACTAAATATAGGGTCAAAAGTCTTTATTAATAGCCTACTTTTCACGTGTTTGACTGGTTTTAGAATAGGAGTCTTCCTAGACATAAACACAGTCGCTCTTGATCAAGCTGGCAAGAAATAACACGTTAACAGATATCTCAGCTGCCTTATGGAACAACAGTGACCACCACGCTGTAGCGGACACTACAACACTGGAAGGAAATACTGCAAGCTTGCTCCAAAACATTCTTGGTCAAAAACCTCACAGCTTTCAGAATCTGGGCCAAGTGGAAGCATCTCTCGCTTTCTACTCCCCATCCGCAGCTGCTTTTAACAAGCCAGAGTGGAAACAGACTCAAAAGCAAGAAAGCAAAGTCAGTTTTAGAAAAGGGGGAAAGGGAAGTTCGGATTTGCTTAACTTGACAGCAAGCAGAGGGTATGACACCTTTAGAGTTCATCAGTCCTTCAAGAACACAGATCAGACAGAAAAAAGCAGCATTCCATTACACTGTCTATGGGCAAGGTCATTAACCAACAGTCTCTACGTTTCTCTACGTTGATAATATCAGATAAATATCCTGTCGTGTGCCTGCTGATAGAAACTTCTGCCAAAGGTGAAAAGTAAGAAATCAGCATCTCCTTCTCTGCACGTACTAGGCTCTGGACTACCCTGACTAACTAGAAATCACTGAGTACAATCATAGAATCAGAAGGTTGGAAGAGACCTCTGAGATCACTGAGTCCAGCCGTGCCTGTCTCCCCACTAAACCCTGTCCCTAAGAAACTCATCCACCCATCTTTTAAACACCTCCAGGGATGGCAAACCCACCCCCTCCCTGGGCAGCTGTGCCAATCCCTGACCACCCTTTCAGTGAAGAAAGTCTTTCTGATGTCCAATCTAATGTAGGATTGTTTACAAGTTACTACTTGTCCTTTAACCCTCTGCTTAGTTCCAAGTGTAATCTAAGACTGGTTTTAACTCAAATTAAAAAAAAAAACCAACCTTATGAAAGGCTGCATGGGCTTTAAAAGATTCTAACAGTGAGACCTCCAGAGCCTAAGAGTGCCCGGTCTCCTCTCTGTAGTATCTGCTGTGCTTGGACAGTGGTTTGCCACACTTTGCACGAGAGCCTGGTACAATGTTTGTACCCACTGTTGTAGTTTGGTAACATGGGCAAAGCCAAGACACTTAAACCCAATTTCCAAACGGGCTATTGGAAGACTGACTTCCAATAACAGCAACAGGAACCAACGCCATTAAGTACCATTTGAAAACTTCTATCTTGGCATGAAAATTAGTCTTGTTTGTCGTTTCCATACGCACAAACCTATCCTTCCAGCCTTGGCACAGCCATGCAATCACACAGGACGCAGACAACCCTCAGACTGCTGCCCCAGCCGGTAAACCCACATCCTTTTCTGACTGAAGCAGTCCTACAGCACGCTTATATCTTCTACTACTTTTTTTGGAAATTAAACAGCTTCTTAACATGCAATTCTGTAGAGGGAAAAGGCGAGGAAATACACAGCTCATTTTGGTGAGATTGATAAACACTGAAATCATTAACTTCGGGTTATTTACTATTTGATTGTGGAAGCATCAGTAATGGAAGTAACATCATGAAGTTTAACACAAGCTACTGCTTCATCCGCCGGTGACTGCAAAAGGAAAAAAGGCAGCAGACACCACAAGCCTAGGAGATACCTTAACAACAGCAGAATGGTCCAGTGATAAATAGTGATCTTTTGTTCTGCTCTGGTCATTTTGCCATGAAATCCGACAATGCTTCAATGCTTTCTGCAGACTGCCCACTGGGGAACACATCCAAACTGCTGGAAGTAGGAACCACAGTGCACACATTCTTCAGACTTGGTGGCCTCTGCATTATCATTAACATAACAACCATGTAAAACAACATTGCAGCCAGCTACAAAAGTATTTATCAAAGACAGACTAGGGAAAGCTCTGCAGTCTGCTGTACCAAACCATATCTGCCTCTTTAAAAGAAAACTCTACATGGAAGGATTTATGGAAAACAATTAAGTTGTTGTGCTTCACAAAATTTTGTTACAAGATTTTGTTGTTACAGTTTACCAACTTGATTTTGAGCTGCTCAGTATTTATTTCTCCTGCAAACTTTTTGTGAAGATAATGAACGAGCCAGTAACTAAATTTAGCTGTTTATTATTTCTGAATACTACATTTCAGTACAGTTGTACCTTATTTTATACACTATAATTACAGGATGCAATTACTTACTCCTTTTTCAAGCGAGCAGTCTTGAGTAAAACTATATCAGTTGGCCAGCAGAAAGCTGGAGACCAGATGTGGTGTTAACCTTTCATGACACCACTGGGTTTCTGCTGACAGATAAATAAAGCAAGTAGTTCTGTGGGAATATTTGTGCAGTAGAAGGCTGATGGACATCATGCATCGCTGCGGTAAGATAATCTAGAAGAGCAGTAAAAGCCCTGAGGACCATGGCTGGACTTTTCATAAAGCTCTGGCTACCAGTATTATTCTCCTCCCATTAAAGCAGAACTCCAAAGGATGATTCATATAATTCATATCTGCCAAGTTCAAACTTGTCAGCTATAATTTAATAATATCAATTCACAGTTTTAACAGGAGTTGGGCCAAAATAACTGAAGAACGAACTACAGCTGCGCTTCAACAACATTAGCTATGCCTTTAATTTGCTTTCCAAGAACAATTCATTTATAAAAACAGTTACCTCAATCTACAATGGAAAAAAACCAAGCAGTTATCTATTTGCAGGCAGCTGGGTTCTTCACATAACTAGAATAATCTGAAGTTCTTAGGAGGTTTAACAGCCATCAGACTGGGAGTAGAAACAATCTTATCTGATTTATTTGATCAACATAGACAAGGTTGACTGGAAGCCACAGCTACAGCAAGTAGCAAACAATTCCCAGGATGGATTAGAGCACAAAACACTTGCAAAATAGCTTTGAATGACAACTCTGTAAGCACTGACATTTCTTTCAAGATAGATCCACTTGTGCTGGAGCACAAGCCCTGTGAGGAGCAACTGAGGGAGCTGGGGTTGTTCAGCCTGGAGAAGAGGAGGCTCAGGGGAGACCTTATTGCTCTCTACAACTGCCTGAAAGGAGGCTGTAGTCAGGCAGGGGTTGGTCTCTTCTCTCAGGTGACCGGCGACAGAACAAGAGGACACAGTCTCAAGCTTCGCTAGGGGAGGTTTAGGCTTGACATTAGGAAGAAGTTCTTTACTGAGAGGGTGATTGGCCATTGGAATGCGCTGCCTGGGGAGGTGGTGGAGTCACCATCCCTGGAGGGGTTTAAGGAGAGATTGAATGAGGCACTTAGTGCCATGGTGTAGCTGACAAGTAGGAGTAGGTGTAGGTGTTGGGTCATAAGTTGGACTCGATGATCTCAAAGGTCTTTTCCAACCTTACGATACTGTGAAACAGTCTACATTGCTTAAATTAGGTCTGATCTAACTATTCTAATGAGCAAAGTTTTTGTCACATAAAAAAGCCTCCACTTTTATTTTTCAGGCTAAAACACTGTGCATAGTTGTAAAGACGCACAGTGAACTGAAGTCATCATTTTCCTTAGAAAATAAAAAGTTTTCCAGTAAAAATAAACAACAGCTTAACCAATATTTTCTTAAAAATCAACCCCGAATCGCTAATTTATGGGACAAGATAACCACCTAGGATCTTTTCAAGCAAGATTCTGGCTGTGAGGTGGCGGGTTGGCGTATTTGACTGTTGCTGTAAAAACACAGTCAGCACCAACAATCCAAGACTTGCATGGTGTTAGACAAGATTTACACTGGGCTCTAACAAGTGGCTTGTCCTTGGTTTGGTGTCTTCAGAGCAGATACTTGGTACATAGGGCTGCAATTCATTTGAATAAGCAGAACCTCCAGTGTCAAAGCCTTTCATGCTTCTTCTACCCATTTTCAATACACAACACTTTGATTATTAAACTGTGACTGGATGCTTCTCAAAACTCACATGGTTGTTAGCAACGGACACAGTGGTGGAGCTTGAGACAGCTTTAGGGCACGTCTACATCTCAGGTTAGCCAGGAGGTCACAGATCCTGGGGACGGCACCAGGTAAGCACTGACACACACAAATGCTGCTAACACTGGGAAATAATTAACCTTGTTCTTTCCGGGGTTCTGAAGTGTTGCTTTCACATATACGTAATGCCGTGAATCTGTGCCCTGCTAGCATGGCACCAGTTTATAAATTAAGATAATACCCTTTCTGTAATCTCTAGGATTGAGGCTTTCAGGTAACCACTTCCCACAGACCACTGGACAGAACAAAAGGCTATCACTTTGGATCTCCCAGACTACCTTTATCACAAGTACTTTTGCAATGAGATGTTTAGTGCATATAGTGAAGTTTTCAGAACTAAAACAGACTTGTGGAAGAAATCTCTGCATTCGCGACTGCAGTATGGGCTGGTTTGAGAGCCTGAGGCAGTGCATCCTTCATCCTAGCACTCAACGCTCTGGGCTTACGAGGAGTGAAAAAAAAACCCCTCTTAACTGGAATGCATGCCTAGGTAAGGGTGAGGACAACACATAAATGACAACACGTGTAGGGCATGTACATACAAGTATTCAGGAGCAAGCAAGTCATAGTAACCGTGGACTACTGCCACAGGAAAAACAAAGTGCAAAATGCAGTTAGGAGGGGACACAGCCAATGTACAAGGAAAATGTGGATATGTAGAGATGTTGCTGGTTTATATTGCTTGAAGAGAGGGAAATATTAGGAAAAAAAATGGCCAAAAATTGCTTCTGCACCCTTCTGCAAATGAAAACCATGGAGAAAGTAAAAGCAGTGCCAACTACGCAGTGCCAGGTACTAATGACAGAGAGGAATAGATGCCATGGTCAGACAAAGAGAGGGCATTTATGTTGGTGGTCTGTTGGAGCTCAGACACGCTGCACATTTGACACAACCGGGCTTGGAGAGCGAGGAACCAGGGCTTGCCAAAAACACTACAGACTTCTCTCTGTTGCTTGACTTACAGTGGCACTGACGATGATCCACGAGGCACTGAGCACGGGGATGGTACTTACGGAGAGGTATAAAGTATAAAACATGTCTTTAGAATCCAGTTGAGACCACAGCACCAAGTACACCCCAAAACTTGTCTCTGCCACCCTGCTGCACTGCGTGTCCGTGTTTCCTGGCAGGGACACAAAGCTGCCAGTAACTCTGGGACACAGAAGAAAGTGAGGTATTATATTTGTGTATACATGGTATATGAAATACTATCAAGAAAGGATAATACAAAATAGTTGTAAAGAAGTGCATTAATTAAAAACCACCAAAAAAATCTCTCTTCTGAGTCAATCAAGAGAAAGTAGGAAGACATAAAAGTCTTTTCATTCTTCTGGGAATCCTTCATTAGCAGTAAAGCAATCACACAGGAGTCTCTAGAGATAATTTTCTCAATCCTCTGATTAAAAAGTTCAACTGGCAGTAGGAAAACTAATATGTTTGTTTCAGAAGGTCATGAACTATTCCAGCATTTCCAGCTGAATTCGTTAGGTGGTCCTTTATGACCTGTTCCTAAAATTCTAAGAGAAAAATAGCTATGAGACAGGATTAGATTAAACAAGATGAAATTTGGGTGGCAGGTTGTATTTCATACTTCTTCTTGTTTAGGTACTAATGTAGAAATACAAGATATTATGTCCAAGTTCCATTAAATAGCTACAATCACAAACAAGACTTAAAAAATCCTCATTTTTTAAAATCTAGATTAAATCTATATTTATCACGAACTTCAAAACAAAGAAAATTATCTTTATGTAGAGAACAGTAACAACACAACCCTGTGTGCTCAACAGTGAAGACTCTCTAACCCCCAACTGCCAGCTGGCTCGAGATCTGCGCTTCACATGCCCACGTGCTGAGCTTCCAAACCTCAGCTGCAAGAGGGAAAAGGATCATTCATTACTCAGGAAGGCAGTCAGGCACTGAATGACAGTCTTCATAATCCCTGTGTACTTCTAACTTGTTCACAAAACCTTTCAGCTGTTTCTTCTGGTTTTGAATTAGGTGACATCAACTTCATTCCCCAGTAGTGTGAACCTGCTAGCTTTACCCAGTCTTCTTTCCCAGGGAAGCCTTTGAAAAATAAACTAAGGAAAACAAAAATCCAATAGCTCAAGTTTCGGTGCAGGAACAATCTTTATATAAGTAATCTGCAAAGGGGTTAATTCAGTGGCTTTTATGTTTCTCAGGTGCTTGGGAGACAGCTATCCACCCAAACTGGTGACAGGATCTCAGAGGTCTCTTCCAACCTTATGATTCTACGATTCTATGCCTACATGCAGTATCCTCACCCAAATTTCGGCTGAAAATACTCTCTGGTACTGTCCCACGGGCCAGCTGCTGGCCACTAAATGCTTCAGGTGCATTTCCCACTGCACACCGAAAAGCAGAATCACCTAGATTAAGGGCAAAGGTATAGGCCTTAGATAAAACATGCCAACAAGTAAGGCTTAAAAAAATAAACAACCATTCCTGCAAAGGATATAAGCTACGTCATCTGTCTCCTCCTGTAGATCATTTCACAATCATATTTGATATCACAAAACTATAAAGCCATTCAAAGGACACGTTTGCTTGAAGAAACTGACCTTGTTCGTGGACTTCCCTTACAGTTAGAACATTTTCATTAGGCTATGGAAGAAAAATAGCGGAAGAGACTTCCATGACTGATTTCAACCAACACTGAATCCAAATCACTATATATTTAGGAAAATATCCTGGGTGTTAATTTATAAAATTTCACATACTAACAAAGTCTCTCTTGATGAAAGAATTAAAGGTGGATCAATAATTAAAATAAACCTATTAAAATTGAACATATTTTTCTTTATGGTGAAGAGCTTCTACTGAATTCATCCTCCAAATCCCTTCAAGTAAATTGACTGGCATTTGCTCAACATATGGGCCAGCACTGGCAGCAGTACAGATGTTGGAGATTTGATAGCTAACAAGATGTTTGTGGGGAACTAGCTCCAGTTATTCTAAGGGGAAAGCACATGAAGTCCATTAGCAGTAAAATAAATCAACATACCTATTTTTCTCCTGAAATTCCTTCCTTAAAGAAGAAAATACATGAAGGTAAGTTTTTTCCAGTCACCTTGACTACAGAAATTTTACAAGGCAAATCCCATCTGCACCGAAGACCAAAACAATGAAACTTCTAACTTGCAGAAAATTGTCCTTGACCAAAATAAAGTTACCATGATGCCGTATTTCAACATTGCCACACGAATCCAAGATCACAGAACTTGCACAGTTGCAACCCCGTGCTTTCCCATTCTCATTCACCCCTTATATCTACTGGTGGTCAGATCACAATTCAGTGCATAATTTTTTCAAATGAGTAGCAGCAGCAAAGGAATTTTGCAAGAGAGAACAAAAAGAGGCTAAAAAAAAAAGTATGAAGAGTTCATAGACCTGCTTTGTTCATTTCAAGTTCCTCTGTATAAAGCTTTACATCTTGGACTCACGCGAGCCGACTCAAGGACCAGCGCAAGTCACGCAATTAGTTACGAAGCTCTCAGGAATAGTCCTGCACTTTGAATTTCTGGGGAGTTGCAAGGCTGTTAAAAGTGAGCAAGTGTTTCCCCTCTGGGCTCAGTGACCTTCAAGGACTGCTACAAAAAAATTATTTGTGATTTTGATTGATGGGGTATCTTAAAGAGCTGATGTTCATTTGTTAACAGAGGCTTCTTGAGGCAACTCACCAACGCAGGCAAGATACAATGTTAAATTCCCACTTCAGTAAGTCACTCGTGCCCCCACAAAACACGGCAGACATGCACGACGCACACTAAAAGGATCATTCTCCGATCCCGGGGGGTCTGCGCTTTCTGCAGGATCTGCTCATTCCTACACAAGAAATGTGCACACAACTCATTTTGTGCTTTGTCCTGGTACCTTTCTTCCCCTACTAAGCCCGAACTTTCCGAAAACACATCGTGAAACTCTCACAGATCTTTTTTGCTTCCATTCAGTGTCTCCCCACAAGAAGGAGCAGTCCTCTCAATTTTTACGCCTGAAACTCACAATTTCATCTTGGGCCCTGCTTCACAAAGGTATCTAAGCATAAGCTTTACCTGCTGAGGACGGCCGATGTTCTCAATCACCTTGCTGAGTGCAGGCCCAAACAGAGATAAAAGGTCGATTTTTGCAAGAATGCATTATGGCTTTCTTCTCCTACTTTCTCATCCTGTATTATTGCTGTATTGCTTCCTCCATTGTTTTGGGGTATTTGGTACATTACAATGTGTCTTTAGTTTTCTTTGGTTAAACACGGGTCATTAGTGATGGAAACTCAACTATATAAATATTATACTTCGAATTGAGGATCAAAGTATCTATTACATCCATCATACTGAAGTTTTAACATGCAATTGTTAAAATCTCTCTCATACAGGCAGCTTTTACACTTCTATTTAATGTTTTGCAATCTTCTACTCAACTACTTAATGAAAAATAAGAGTTGCAGATAAATCAAACTGATAACGAAAGCAAATCAGTCACTGTGCTACAGCAGACTTCCAACGTGAATTAGTGAATTGAGATTGACTGCAGCAATACAATGCTCTCTAACTGCAATTCAGAGCTTCCCTTTCTAGGTACCTTTAGAAGGAGTTTAGCAAACAAGTATTCAGAACTAAAGCACCAAAACCGCTCTACGTAAACGATAGCATGTGTCTTTTAGGGAAGAGGGAGTCTCATGAAGGCAAGCATCATAGCAGAACAATGGTATGATGAAACAGAAAATCAAAAATATTCATAAATGAAGAGGCTGACAGATTAAAAGATGTTGATTGCAAAGCTCAGTATATGCTACAGGAAACACTGGACACATCTAAGAAAAATATTTGGCTTCCATCACACGCTCATCACGAATGACCTTTCTAGTATTAGTAAGTACTCCAGCTTGCAAAGATGTTTAGGAGCTCTCTAAACTTGAAAAGAAGTGGAACATATTTGAGAGAAAAGCATTCCTGCTGCAGAAGAACCAATCCATGATAGATGACTTCTGCAGCTGTAAGCTGCAGCTATAAATCGCATTTTACTTCGCCACCTATTACCCCTGTGCAACCTCTCCCACACTTCCAAACAGGCTCATGAAGTACATGTTACTGGCATCTTGCTTCCTTCAGTCTGAAAGTTACCCTGGCATGAAGTCCAAAACATCACTTCAAAGCTCTGGCAGGAACCCTAGCACATCTTGGATATGAAAATAACATGGCGAAACTATTACAAACACGGAGCCATTCACTTCACTATTGCACGGTCCTGGCTTTTCAACACTCTTTTTTTTCTTCTTAGACACTAAAGGCCATTAGTTACTCTTATTCTCTCAGAAGACAGAGTTTCATTCTCAACATTAAGTACAGAGAGCTCCGTAGCTTGGTCACTGTATCTTATATCCTACAAAATCAGCCAATTTTAATCACTCAGTTCTGTCTTAACTTCGTATAATTCATACTATATTAGAAAAACTTAATATAAGGGGAGCAATCACATGCAAAGTCTATGAAAAATTTATCTTCAAAAGATATCTTCATTTCAAGGTCATATGGAATCAATAAATCAATTTTTGCACCCTGCTCATTTAGGAATCACATTTTTAGCTCAGTCAAATAAAAAAAAAGTGAAATATTCTGATGACAATTTTCATTGGTTTTGTTTCAGAAGGAATTACAAGATTCAGCCATTTTCATGATCGAGTACATTCTCCACTTCTTTTTCTGGATCTTTACATTCATTTTAATAGACATCTCCCACTATTTAAATTCTATTCTCTGAAGCCCCAGAACGAATTACTTATTTTAAGAAAGACCCTTTGGCATGAAACTTTATATGTATAGCCCTATAATGGGATCAATCCCTTCAGAAGCACTGAAAGACACCAAGACAGGAACAACCACTCAACCAAGTAAGGAAATTACTGATAGACTGAAAATGTGAGGGTAATAAATAAGGCATAAGAAATTCTGGCCCCTGAAGAAAACATATTTGCTGCTTTTTAGACCTAGTTCACAAAAACATTTTGGCATATACAAATTTTACTTTATTTTTGCAATACAGTTCTTGATCCACAAAATTCCCACAGAATTTCAGCGCACACTTGAGTTTTCTGCCAAGAAAGCAGATTTGTGAAACCCTGCCTTAAACTTTGCAAAATCATTAGAATTCTATAAGACTATTTCAGCTCCTCTGACAAATCTCCTGCCTTCCTGTTCTACAGATGTCAAATTGTTGAAGAGTTGTCTCTTTGTCTTTCAGATCAATCTTGTATAATGACACTCTTCATAAGACTACGGAAAAAAATGATGACTTGATTAATCTATTCTAGGAAAGGTTAGAAAACAGCTCCCTGCAAATAGAAAAGGTTGGAATAGACCAGGTTGGAATACACTACTTCAGTTGGAAGGGACCTACAGTTATCACATCTAGTTCAACTGCCTGACCGCTGTAGGGCTGACCAAGAATTAAAGCATCGTTAAGGGCATTGTCCAGCACCTCTTAAACACTACCATGCTCGGAGCATGGACCGCCTCTCCAGGAAGCCTGTTCCCATGTTTGACCAAGCAAGAAACGCTTCCTGATGTCCAGTCTAAACCACTCTGGTGCAGCTTTAAACAAATATTTTGCCATGATTAAAAATTTTCCAATCTTGTGGAAATATCATGCACTAACAGGGTTTTTTTGTTTATTGACTCCATTTCACCATCTGCAACAGCATTCCCTGGCCTGCCTGTGCCACTTGACTCAATGCCCGAACGTCTCCTAGGTTCAAGGACATTTTCAGCCCTGCATTCAAATTTGCCAGTT
Organism: Neomorphus geoffroyi; assembly: GCA_033558235.1. NCBI lineage: Eukaryota > Metazoa > Chordata > Aves > Cuculiformes > Neomorphidae > Neomorphus > Neomorphus geoffroyi. Next base: position 9,678,770 of record JAUMJM010000012.1, read on the forward strand.
TAAAACCTTCTTACTGGAAGCCCTGCTACACACCTCATCTAACACCACCAGCTACTGCTGGTTCTCAGCAGCGTCACAGGTAGAGACTATAGCCTAATCCTACTATAATCTAATCTATTATATCTATTATAATCTAATCTATTATTATATAGGCTGAACTTCAGCTGTAAAACTCCACTGTGAGTATGAGACAACCAACTAAAAGAGCTGTTGCAACTTCGATGTCGCCATGACAGTATTATTCCAACAGACATGCCTCACCTGGAACAAAGACTAAAGGAAGGGAGATGTTACTGAATTAAATAAGGAGTCGGAAGAACTCTAAGAAAATCTACTCAAGCCAGAAAAGTACACACAGCTTTTCAATGGAACTATTCAGACAAACAGATGTACAACAATGGAAGCACTTCCCCAACCTAATGGAGAGAAGCTCTGTCAGAACCAAGAGCTTCCCAATTCAAGAGACTGTCAAAGAATCCTGGAAATGGAAATTCACTCGTGCTGAAAAGCCTGCACTGACCAACAGAGCAAAAGATACAAGCCATTAATGTGAAAGTGGCATCTGAGAAAGGGCTTTCCAAATTTAGAGAATATAACCTTGAGGGCTGGTTTTCAATCTTCTCTTCCAAGACCAGGCACAGAAGATCTGCTGCTTGAGGAATTTCAACATGATTGAAGCCAAGAGCCCAGCATGGCAAAGGAGACCCTTAATAGGAGACCTTAATCAGATCCTGAACAGAATTGATCAGTATTTACAAGCCTAATGAAATTTGGAGATTTTTAATGTACTTTAGGTAATGCTGGTTCTTATGGCAGGTTCAGGAATGTTATAGGTTTCTCTACAGTATCTAAGCATTAATTTGCTAAACCTGATTACGCTATTCAGACACAGTACAACAGCCAAGCAGTCTGTCTCACTGGCCAAGACAAACATCCATCTAAACCCTCCTGGAGACAAAAGGCTCGATACTACAATGGGACCCTGAGGTGTGCAAAAAGTGTATACCTACTGGTCCTCAAAATCTGACATTTGAGTCAGCTGAAAGCTGCTAAAACATCAGAAGAATATCCAGAGAATTCAGAATTTATTTTTGGATCTTGTAGTTAACTGGGATGGGATGGCATGGACCTTTGGGACGGAAAGCAGTCACCAGGAAGGAACTGCCACACACGAGAAACTCGAGATGGATCCAGTCCCAGGCCTGACCGCACAGAACAGCATCAGATGCTTCACACAAAGCTAAACGAAGCCCTGCAGTTGACAGCTCCAGGGTATAGAGTAACATGCCCAGGGGACCTGCCTGTCTCTCACAGTCTTGCCAGGCTTTAATATACCACAAGAATTTCTTATTGTTTGTTTTTATGTCTTTGACTCTTTGCTCTTCAAATTCCACTTCAGACTTCAGTTTCCTTCTCATAGTGCCCACTCTGGACTGTGCCTCTGTCTCTAGGATTCACTAGTATTGGATTTCCAGTTTCTGACAGCTCTTGCTTTTGCTCAAATAACCTCCTGAACTTTGTGTTTAAGCATATGGATTCACTTGTCTTTCTGCTCCTTTTCTCGCCCAGTGCTACTCCTATTTGCAGTGACAGGTTGTGGTGCACTTAAGTAGCTCCTATGCCTAAACTAAATTTTTAATTTCTATACTTAATCACAGCCATAGATTTGAACAGTGTTTTCATTGTTCTAGTAGTCGAGAGGGGATCCCAAACACGTTGGTCATTACATTTTCCAGCATCTATTATAATCTAGGCTGAACTTCAACCGTAAAACTCCAATGTATGAGACAACTTGCATGTTTAAAGACAAGTCTACATAAACCAGACCCAGGCTTCAGGTAACTGAAGCAATTTAGGTAGACAAGCAATATTAGAATCACTGACTCAAGAATAACAGTGGCATCTACAAAGTCTGTCTCTATCACACAGATAAGCAGTTATTTATGCAAAAGTGCAATAGAAAGACTTTCAAAGCCCTAAGCTCAGAAAATTGCAGCATCTTTGGAAACGCTGCTTATTAACATTTTTAGGCAAGAATTGCCATTGAGATTCAAAAAGTCTGCATATAAGTGACAAATATAAAAGACTTTCCACTTCCTGAAGTGCTGGCATACGTCTCAGCCCACAGCACTTAAGCATCTGGGATTTGTTTCCCGTTTCAACTAACCCGACCAAAGTAAAAATTAATCACAGACCCATTCCCTCAATACACAAACCATCCTCTTGGTTTCAATGGGGCAGCTCAGAGATTGAATTCTTCTCCAACTAAAAGCATTAAAATTTGTCCCCCCACAAGAAGCTGCATGGTTTCAGGGGTCCCCCTCAATCAATAAACACATTATCCACAGACTAACAACAAAAATAAATCACCATATATCATCCCTCTCACATCTTCAGTATCCTCTGTGGATTTGCTTCCTTCATCCTCTATGAATTAATCTTCTCCACTCTTCCAGACCGTTCATCATGCTCTTTCCTGCTCTAACTCCCCATGTCCTTGTACCACACACTTTCATCTCTGTCGCAGTCACATTTTGGAACAGCTTTGTTAACTCTGTTAATCCCCATCTCAAGACCATTCTTCTCGCAGCCATATGACCTCAAGTCTTTTCCTAACAGAACAAAATCATCTTATCACCATTCCTTTCTCGCTTTTTCTTGAAATGTTCATCCCTAAACTTTGTTGCTTGTGTCATTCCTTTGTGTTTAGCTACAGAATAATGCAGAAGTTACCAAAAAAAAGAAGAGTTAAAGGCTAAATTCATACTGTTTATCCAAACAAACTATACAGTCGCAAAGACTGAAATTCATTAAATAGGGACTGAAAATTTTGTATGAAATTTGCAAATATAAAGCTAATTTACTGTGTTATATTTTAAATGTATATTTGCTTTTGAGATGAATTTGCAACACGTTGATTGACACATAAAATAACTAAATCATGCATAATACTTCAAATAAGTCTTCAAGATGCAAGGAAATAGTATAATCCTATTGTATATCAGGATTATAATTTTTTTTACTCCTAATGAGCAACATTTGATAGACCTCCAGCAATCTCTTGAACAAAGAGGTTCTTGCTAATATGTTTAAAAAGTGGTACTGCCAATTTCAGTCCTCTATACCCATTATAAGGCAGGAGGGAAGGGCACCACAGTTATATCAAAGACGCAAAGTTGAGAAATCCAGTCCATTTTCCTCCTCTCCACTTCCAGCTACCTCTGAAAAAAACATACTTTTTCTACAACTTAGTTTCTTCTGTAAAAAGCCGTTTAGTCGCCTGCTAAAGACAAAGCAAGACGAAGCTCTACAGTGCTTAAGACTGCCCTGTGAAAAGGAAGGATCTCCTACTGAAAGACTATCACACCTACCTAGGAACATGGAACCGCACCACGCAAGCCCTTGGTAGGGTAAACAGGGAAACAAGGGAGGCAGAGGCTTCCCAAATGAACACCAGCACAGCTAGTGGTGAGGAAAGCCTCAATGAGCACAGAGCAACACCAGCACTCTCTGTCGTCACAACACATCAATGCCCACATTTTCTGTGAGGTGTCTCTTGAAGACCCAGCATCAATTTCTCGAGAACACAGCAGGAATTTTGGAATGGGTATCTAAAAAGTCACTGGACACTGCACTCCCTTAGATGCCTTAATTAAAAAAACCCAACTTCTGCAGTTAAAGTTTTAATGAATTGTTGGCTCGTTAATATTGACTTAATTAATTAAATCAGGAGTGTCAAACTCACGGCTCCCACCGTTCTCCTGCAGCGTAACGCGCGTCACACACTGCACATGTGCCCAGCACTGGCAGGAGCACAGGGGCAAGGAGCACAGGTACAAACAAGGTGCCAGGCCAGATAAAACAAGGTGGAGGGACCAATCCAGCCCATGGGCCATGGGTTTGACACCTTTGAATTAAATAAAATTAAATAAAATCAAATAATTGCATTTATACAATAAAAAACCTTACACGATAATACACATCGCTGCTACGGGTTTATACAGTCAGCAGCCTACACATATATCATACTTGCAATATACAGACAGCATGGTACTTTCACCATCTTAAATATTTACCAGTTGTAACTCTTTTCGGGAAAGTTAAGGGCACGTAAGACTATGCACGTACAGCGGGAAGCGGGGTATCCAACACAGCATGCCAAAGGAGCAGCTTTCCTTTCTGCAACGCCTTTCTAGGTGCCTCTCATCCCACCCTTGTCTCCGTTCTGTCAGGAACCACTTTGCAGAGAGGCACTCCTGGAATATCGTCGAAACCTTTCCTGTCAGGTGGTTGGGTAACATTCTCACTCCTTTTTCTGTGGACAGACCAGCTGCTGAACGCACGTTTATTACAAAAAACAGCAAAAGAATCAAGTTTCAACTCTCTTGAACTACCCAAAAAGTTCACTGAAATCAGATGCTGGAGTACCACTTATCCACGTTCCTCCCCCTCTTTCTTAGAAATCTGAGTTTAAGAATTACAGATTTGCCCAGATTTTTTTTTCCCCACACCTGGCAGACGTAGCAGGCTTTCGCTCAGTTGCCAAGGAGCACGGATGCATCGCAGCTCTACACGTCCAGCGCGCTACGGAGCTCTGCTGCGCACAATAAGCCAACACACGCAGGGAACGCTGCACTCGGTGCTGCTCTGCTGAAGCACAAGGACTAAAACTCCCAAGATGCATTCAGACATTTTGAAAGTTGTTGCTCCACAACTGGCCTAGACATTTACAAAAACTGACATTTCCCAAAATATTCAGGACTTCAGGAACAGGGCACACACAGAAACACAGCAGCATTAGCTTTGAGTTCAGCCCCAGAATTCAAACCTCATCATTCTCAGGAATTGGTAAGAAATCAAAACTGGCTTTGGGGATAAGAAAATGGCAGTGCTTTTAAAGATTCTAATAATATTTCTTTTCCTGAAGGCATTGCTTGAGATCTTCATTCAAGAACACAGAACCAAACTCATCTTCTCCTGCAGTACCACAAAAATGAGGCAGCAGCACTGGGATTAACGCAGCTTTCTATTGTGTGAGCGCTTAAATAGTGCCAGGACACTACAGAACAATGGGAGGGGAGTTTGCCAATGTAAGCTCTATTAACACACCAGTTTGAAACTTTTGACTTTTCAGAAATACCAGGGACAATGAAAAAGAAAAAAAAATAACACAATTTTTGCTGCTGATACCAAAAGAGGGTTTTTTTCTGGAATAAAGAAACAGCAGCAAAATATGAACTACTACATAGAAAACAGATAAAGAAAAGCAAGCATCACTAAGGAATAAGCTATCATCTATAATCAACAAATCATAATCTATTTGTCACTTCAAAGAGCACAGTCTCGGGTCACAGATCCTTTCATGTTATCCAGAGTCAAACAAAAATCCCAAAGGAAGCAGGCACCACTGGTGGGGCATTTCCAAAGGTTCCCATTGGAATGGACACATCTGTACTTGATTGACTTGAAATAGGAATCCAATTGTGCATAAGGAAAGGAGTTTTTGAGGGCAATTACAAATCCGTATGTGGCCTCGCTGAATATTAGCTAGCATTTCATAAGGTGTTTGTTTTCCATGCTGGCAGAATGCAAAACCTTTTGCCTGCAGAAGTGTTTCCGCATCACACAGTCGTACGCAACTCTATTACTGATTTACCTACAAATTTCCATCTTCCTGCATTTCCTCTGATACACAGCTATACCTTGAGGTCAGCAGAGCTTTCATTTCTTTAAAACCTGGGTTTTTTCATCTCTTAGCTCAGATCTCCCTCTACTATGTAGCAAATACCCTTGTACTCTATGTTGACTGTTGGTCTTACAGATGAAGTTAACCAACAATTGAGGACTTAAGGATGTTCACTTATTGTAAAGAAATACCTATACTATACAGTCACAAACGGTAATGTGGAAAAGCAACCTTAATTAGGCAATTAAGAAATTAGGCCATTAAGAATTACTTAAGAAATTAAGTAATCTTAATTTATTTATAGTTAGCCTTACAGAACCCGTGGGGACTACCCACATGCACCCAGCTGAACATGTTAGTGAGCCCTTCCATGATTTGGACTCCTACACTACACACTTAAGATAAAAAACTTCAAGGTCAATTTCTCCTTAAATGCTTGCAAAAATGATGTAATTTCACTGGAATCGGCTGTTGTACAGATATGAAACGGTACTCCAAGCTTTGCTTTATTTTTTCTGCATCCTTATTCCCCCACCACCAGCTTCCTGACAGGCAGGACATTTTTCTACTGACAGTCTAGAAATTAACCTACTGCGCAGAAGAAAAACAGAGAGTAAAACAAAATGTGAGAAATGAAAGATTCATCATAGGTATCACACAAAAACCTAGGCAGAGCATCATTTCAATTTGAGTTCTTTTCCCTATGGTCATACAAACTCTCCTGTACAAATGCAGTGTTGTTCAGTTATTACTTCAATTTCAGGGTTTAATTTCCTCCTCGGCACTTGAGATGCAAGTAGGAAGGAAAGCAAAGAATGAAAAATAAAATCAAACAAAAAGTCACTACATAAATCTTGTACTTTGTGCTGGATTAGGAATTGGTTGGATGGCCAAGCCCAAAGAGTGGTAGTGAATGGTGTCACATCCAGTTGGTGGCCTGTCACTAGTGGTGTTCCCCAGGGATCGGTGTTGGGCCCGGTCCTGTTTAATATCTTCATTGATGATCTGGATGAGGGGATTGAGTGCTTCATCAGCAAGTTTGCAGATGACACCAAGCTGGGAGGAAGTGTCGATCTGCTGGAGGGTAGGAGGGCCCTACAGAGGGACCTTGACAGGCTGGAGAGATGGGCTGAGTCCAATAGCATGAGATTTAACAAGTCCAAGTGACAGGTTCTACACTTTGGACACAACAACCCCATGCAGAGCTCTGGGCTGGGAACAGAGTGGCTGGAGAGCAGCCAGGCGGAAAGGGACTTGGGAGTGCTGGTGGACAGGAAACTCAACATGAGCCAGCAGTGTGCCCAAGTGGCCAAGAGGGCCAACGGTATCTTGGCCTGCATCAGGAATAGTGTGGCCAGCAGGACTAGGGAGGTCATCATTCCCTCATACTCGGCGCTGGTCAGGCTGCACCTCGAGTGCTGTGTCCAGTTTGGGGCCCTCAGTTTGAAAAAGATGTTGAGATGCTGGAGTGCGTCCAGAGGAGAGCGACGAGGATGGGGAAGGGGCTGGAGCACAAGCCCTGTGAGGAGCGAATGAGGGAGCTGGGGTTGTTTAGCCTGGAGAAGAGGAGGCTCAGGGGAGACCTTATTGCTCTCTACAACTACCTAAAAGGATGCTGTAGTCAGGCAGGGGTTGGTCTCTTCTCTCAGGTGACCGGAGACAGAACAAGAGGACAGGGTCTCAAGCTTCGCCAGGGGAGGTTTAGGCTTGACATTAGGAAGAAGTTCTTTACTGAGAGGGTGATAGGCCATTGGAATGCGCTACCCAGGGAGGTGGTGGAGTCACCGTCCCTGGAGGGGTTTAAGGAGAGACTGGATGAGGCTCTTAGTGACATGGTGTAGTTGACAAGTAGGAGTAGGTGTAGGTGTTGGGTCATAAGTTGGACTCGATCTCAAAGGTCCTTTCCAACCTTATGATACTGTGATACTTTGCCTTAGCTGATGGATCAGGAGCTGCAATAGCCTCAGCTACTTTTCCCTACTCCCCCCAAGTGAAACAGAGTCAGTTTTATAATCACAGTTATTTTTTCTCCTCGGAAAACTGTGTGGTTGGTGTTGGGTTTGCTTGTTTTAATTTCTCTTACTAACATGTTCTGCATCCTCAATGAAAATTAAAGCTCAAAACATTTCCTAAGCTTTCAGACATTATTTTGGCTTTGCAAACACTTACGTTCATTAACATTTGAAACAGAAAACAACACTTCCACATTTTATTGAAAAAGTATTTTGACCAAAAAAACATAATGCATCTTATCACTCCTCCGACACTTCCCTGTTTCTGAAATGGCTTTTTCTTCTCCACGAAGCCTGCCATCCAAATACTACAGATGCTTTCCAGGTACAAGGGTGATGTTTGCCTGCTGTGCTGTGTCACCAGTGCAGGACAGCTGCCTGTATGCAGGAAGCCTCATGTGGCCAAAGGGGACCACAACTGCACTGCCCGTGCTGACGACCTTGGCCATTGCCTTGTGGAAGCTCTGAGCCTCTCTAAGCATTGCTCCTAAGAACTGCAGGGCTGCAGGCAGGATGGTGCGCTCTGGTTAGGGTACGCTTGCTTTTCCTTCACCTGGCTCCAACAGTCACGCTTCACAAATTTCATCCGCAAGTAAGAATAATTTTAAAAATTATTACTAAGCATCTCTGTACAAATCAAAAAATGGTTAAACGATAGGCGTAAAGTTACCAAGCCAGTCTTTGACACATGCCCATGGTGGGGGGGTTGGAACTAGACAATCTTTAAGGTCCCTTCCAACCCAAACCATTCTATGATTTATGCATGTATAAAAGTTGAAATTCCTCAGTGAAAGAGGTAGCTTTCTTTTGTGCCATGTGAGAGGTTTAAAGCACTGACCATCCAAACCACAAATTAAGGAATCTTAAATGTTGCAATTCCACACTAGCTCTCCTGAATTTATGAAATACCTACATGCTTGAGTGAAGCCAGGCTGGCTTGTATCAGCCTAACACAACAGCCTATTCAGGACAGGCAGGACAGGCTCCAGGATGGTCAAGTTCCCCTGGAGAAAGGCTAGGGCACATGCAAACACTAGACAACACCAGAGGTCCAGGAGGCAGCCAGCAAAACCCTCCAACTAAGAGGTGCTGACCAGAAATGGGCCAAGATCTCTGGATAATCCTAACGATGCAACACTCAGGTTCTACCTGGGAAGGTGGTGGAGTCACAGTCCCTGGGGGTGTTTAAGAGGAGATTGGATGAGGCACTTAGAGCCATGTTGTAGATGATGAGTTGGTGTTGGGTTATAGGTTGGACTCGATAATCTCAAAGGTCCTTTCCAACCTTGTAATACTGTGATACCAGCAGCAAATACAGTCTATGCAACTGTTGTCGCCATCCTGTCCTCCATCCTCCTGGAGAAAATCTGAGACACGTGAAGCAGGTGAATCTCTCCCACATAGAAACCATCTTTGAGGAACGCAATGTGATTTCTACCTCTTACCACAGTCCAAATAAAAACTCCCCAGACGCATCTGCCTACAGCAATAGTCTGTATAGATCCACAGAAAACTGGAAGGAGGGGAAGAAAGGAGAATCAATGAATCAATTTCAGGAGTCCAGAAGCTTAAACAAGAGAAAGTCTATTATCAGAAGCTTTCAACTCACTATTCAAAAACCTACACCTGCACTAGAGAATTGTCAGAAGTGAGAAAAGCTTAAAAATTACCAAGTTAATGAGACACAACTGTCGTTTACGAGCCTCTACTATTCCCAGTGGTTTAATCCCAGTGGTGCTCAGCAAGTTTTTACTTAATGCATAGCTAGTCATTCATTCCCAAATGAAATTAGTCAAGCTTTTGTGAATAAAGATAGAGTAAAACCAAAGTTATGACTTAAGGAATTGTCCCCAGGATGTCAATTTGCTGTGATGAAAATAAAAATTTGGCCCTGTATACACACACCACAAGCAGTTATTTCCTGTTGAACAGGCATATAAATGCAGACCCCTCTTTTATTTTGGACTTATTTATGGGCTGCTACGATGAAAATCCAACTAGAGAAATTATCTTTGCAAAACTACAAGCAGACATCAAAGCAGTTTCGCAAATGTTTTCAAGTTTAGGGAGATAAACTGCAAAGAAACAAGCCCATTTCAAATAACTTGGTCAGTTAATTTTCCCAGCTTATGCCATAACACAAAGGACATTTCCAGGAATTTTAGCCACTAAGTGAGTTTGTTAACTGGGATGCCACGCCCAAAGTCTTGAGCAACCACAAAATCAGGAATGAAGACAAGAGCCTGCACACCACACACAGGGCAAGAGGAGAAGCCACAGAACGTCAGGGTTGTACCAAGCCAAGAATCTGGCAGAGGAAGTCCATGCAGAATCCATGGGGTCCAGGGAAGGAAAGAACAGGGTACCAAACTGCAGCTCCGGAGAAAAGCAGATGTCAGCCCAGTACCAGGACCTGACTGCTCAAACATAGCCTGATAAGAAATAACATTTGTCATGAGATCATTTAACAGTGGGCGACAATAACCACAAGTAAAACTTTAACTTTGGTTCTATAATCAGTCCTGCGGACATTCACAGCACAAGCCCTTCCCCAAATCCACCACACAGGCTTGCAACAGAGACAAAACATTCTTGCTAATTTGCTACATCTGTTTTAATCATACATATTTATATTTTGAAGAAGTACATTGGGTTTGGGAAGAAACCAAATATTTCGACTGGTTAACAAATAACTCTTATTACACAAAAGATTAGAGAAAATGCTATGAAGTACTCTCAGCAAGTTTGTGGATGACACCAAGCAGGGTGGAAGTGTGGATCTGCTTGAGGGCAGGGAGGTTCTGCAGAGGGATCTGGACAGGTTGGATCAATGGGCTGACACCAACCAGATGAGGTTCAACAAGACCAAGGGCAGAGTCCCCATTTGGGTCACAACAACCCCGTGCAGCGTTACAGGCTTGGGGAGGAGTGGCTGGAGAACTGCCTGGCAGAGAAGGACCTGGGGGTGTTGGCTGACAGCAGCTGAACATGAGCCAGCAGTGGCCCAGGTGGCCAAGAGGGCAAATGGCATCTGGGCCTGTGTCAGACCCAGCATGGCCAGCAGGAGCAGGGAGGGGATTGTGTCCCTGTGCTCAGTGCTGGTGAGGCCGCACCTCGAGTGCTGGGGTCAGTTCTGGCCCCTCACTCCAAGAAGGACATTGAGGGGCTGGAGCGCGTCCAGAGAAGGGCAACGAGGCTGGGGAGGGGCTGGAGAACAAGTCCTACAAGGAGCAGCTGAGGGAGCTGGGGTTGTTCAGCTCACAGAAGAGGAGGCTGAGGGGAGACCTCATCCCTGCCTACAACGGCCTGAAAGGAGGCTGTGACAGGGTGGGTGCTGGGCTCTTCTCACTGGTGTGTTTTTCACAGTAGAGAACTAGACTAGAAAAAATGAGGGAACTAAGGTCCCTTCTGAGCACCCTTGAAAGAAAGAGGAGGAAAACAATACCGAGGCATCTCCCAAAAGTACTCTAATTCTTATGAAATAACATTAAAACTTCACTAATACATAATAACTGCACACCTCAACTTTCATGGTTTTCTGTTAAAGACAAAGATTATCTGCTGTACTTTAAAATGGCCAATAAAAAGCTATGTTCTAATTAAGGTGAATATTGGCCATCTGTTTTGTAACTAAAGGACCAATTAAAAGAACAACGTCTGATTTGATCAACCTCAACTGGCCAGGTTAATTCATGAAAGGTTCCAAACAAATGTATAATCTTTTCTAATCGCTGCTGGATTAACGGGTTTAATCCAATTGAATGAACGTAGTGTTCTTGCAACACAACATTTATTTCCAGTATTCCATTGTTTTGTTTTTATTTTTCGTTTACAATCCATACTAAATTACTTTAAGAAAAGGCTTCTCAGAGTTCTGGAATTTTACTGTGAAACCAGAAAATGTACCTAGTAATCAAATGAAGTGTTAATATAAGATAATTCTCTGACACGGAACGCTCATTGCCTCTTTATTCCTCCAGTGAAGAGAGGTAAAACTTCACTATGGAAAATAAAAATGATTCCCATGTTACAGAGCCCGGGAATTGTATGCTTGTCTTAATTTTACATCAAAACATATCTGAGAAAAGTGGATCAACTACAAGCTACAGATTCCGAAAACTGTATAGTAGGCATCCTCACATCACCTACTGGTATTTGCTGGGCAACTCTTCAGACCATATGGTGTCTCCAATTCCAGGAAGTCTTTGACCCCAAAAACCCCGTGAAGTAGAAGAATAGACCTCCCTCCCCATCTGCAGTTACCTGCTTATTAGTGCCAGGAGGAAAACCTAACCTAAAACAAGCCACAAACGCTGCAGGTGACTCCCCACCAACATCCCTTCAACCAGATCCACGCCGTATTCTCTCTTCCTCACAACAGCACTGGATGAAGGTGTGTCACAAACCCACAGAAGGTATATGTGACAAGTCTGGTGAGAAGAAAATTAATTTGCCTTCTTAAAAATTAAGCTGGAGATGGAAATAGCAACAGTTTACAAAGGTTAGGCTGACTGAACTTGAAAAGAGAATATCATGCTACCTGTGTTGACTTGCCTACTTCTTTGGTGTCCACTACAGTGCGATAACCAGTCCAAGAGATACAGAGAGCATGAGTGACTGAAACCCCCCATCCATGTGAAGAACTTCATCCTAATCTCTAAGCTAAATCTTCCCCCTTCCAATTTAAAGCCTTCCCCTTCATCCTGTCTCTACCTGGCCTTGTAAAAAGTGCCTCCCCAGCGTTTTTTCAGACCCTCTTCAGGTACTGGAAGTCCACTATGAGGTCTCCCTGAAGCCTTCTCTTCTCCAGGCTGAACAACCCCAACTCTCCCAGCCTGTGCTCACAGCAGAGGGGCTCCAGCCCTCTGACCATCTTTGTGGCCTCCTCTGGACCTGTTCCAACAGTTCCATATGCTTCTTATGCTGGGGATTCCAGAACTGCACACAGGACTCCAGGTGGGGTCTAATGAGAGTGGAGTAGAGGCAAAGAATCCCCTCCCTGGCCCTGCTGGCCTCGCTGCTTTTGACGCAGCCCAGGACACCGTTGGCTTCTGGGCTGTGAGTGCACATAGCTGGCTCATGTGAAGCTTCTCATCCCCCAGCACCTCAAATCCTTCTCCTCAGGGCTGCTCTCCATCACATCATCCCCCATCCTATATCAAAACCGCAGACTGCACTTGGCCTTGTTGAACCTCATGAAGTTCCCACAGCCCCACTTCTCCAGCTTGTCCAGGTCCCTCTGGATGACATCCCGTCCTTCTGGTGTGACACCAGCCCCACTCAGCTTGGTGTCATCTGCAAACTTGCTGAGTGTGCAATTAATCTCGCTGTCTGTGTCATCAATGAAAATATTAAAGAGCACTGGTCCCAGTACGGACCCCTGAAGGACACCGCTTGTCACACATCTCCATCTGGACATCAAGCAACAGCTCGATATTGACCACTACTCTCTGAATGAGACCATCCAACCAATTCCTTTTCCATTGAGCAGCCACCCTTCAAATCCACATCTCTTCAACTTAGAGAGAAGGATGTTGTGGGGACAGTGTCAATGGTTTTCTAGAAGTCCAGCCAGACGACATCGATTGCTTTTCCCATGTCCACTGATGCAGTCACACCACTGCAGAAAGCCATGAGGTTGGTCGGGCAGGACTTGCCCTTGGTGAAGCCATGCTGTCTTGAATCACCTCCCTGTCCTCCATGTGAATATTAAGTCTTCAGGAGAATTTAAGAGAAGAGACTTGTCTGTGCTTTACAGTTGAGATTCAAGTTGACTAACAGAACCAGGAGCTTTTAAAAAATTTCACATTTAAAAATGTAGGTCATAGAGACCTTTCACAGAAAATTAACACAGGAGCCAGATTTGGAAAAACTCCTCAGCTGTCTTTTTTTGGTAGCATCATTAAAGTAGGGTCAACTATCCTAAACTCCTGAGGCTGTAATCCAGAAACGCAGTGGCAATTGCGTAGTTCAATTCAAGGACCGTACCATCTCCTTAGGATATGGTTCCATCCCAAATCACCCAGCAGTGGGTGAGGCGCCCACTCAGCCAGCGCACAGCAAACACCCAGCTTCATCAAGCGCTGCCTTCCAGCTAGCTGAGCTAAATCAAGTTCTGGAGGATTAATCCCCCACCGATACGAAAAATAAGTACCTAAATAGTTTGATTACGTCAGAGAAGCACATTCAATAGCATTGAGATTAGGGTTCTGTGGGTCCATCTAGCTCTAGGATGCAACAGGAACATAAAGGTGATACCACACAGCACAGATAACAGTCCTGCCACATCATTGTCTTCCTGGGAACCCACTGTGCCTTGTATTTTATCTTTGCAATCTTAGTATTGGGTTAATAGAGTTTATCTGCCTCTACTATAGAAAATGTACTCCTTGATGGGGAGAAAAAAAAAAGAAATAAATATTTGTATTATATATATATATATAAAAAAAAAAATCACCCCGGTACGAGTGCTTCACAAAGTCATTCCTAATACATCTTAGACCTCAGCATGACCCATTTCTAACAGAGCCACAGAAAACAATAAACTTTTCATTTCCTCCTCCAACATTTCTCAGCATTGTATCATTCTTTACCACCACCAATATAAGCACAGCAAATCTTTAACAAATTACCTAGAGGGTTCTACAACTTTTGTTATAAGTTACTTAATAAAAATGTTTCATTTATAAGTGTCTAGAGAACTGTATGTTGATAGCCTTGAAAAAGGGTTAAAAATGCAATTTGGATTTCCTAAGGGCTTACATTGAAAGATCAACATAAATAGTAATAAAGGCCACAATCTAAGACACACTTAAGGCAGGCTGTAAATAAAAGTTTTAAAGACAGAAAAATAGCAGTTCTTAGAACGAAAAAGAGGAGGGTTTGGAAGATGAGACAGTTACATAAAACGTATTGGAAGCACGCCCAGTTTAAAAACATTTTTCATTTTTACTGTTTCTAAAGTATAATCTAAACAAATCCAGTCTCCTAATTAAACTGATTATATCAATAAAATACAATTAATTCTGCTGCATCGTGGGCAAAGATAACACCTTTTTATGAATCAATCTCATCTCTCTATAATTAAACAAGACAAAATCTGAATGTACCTTTAGAGGCTGGGTGCAGATGCACGCATAGCTGCATGGCAGCATCGATTTCCATGGTGCAAGGCTGATTTGCACCAGAGCTGAGGGTCTGGCTTTGGGCCAGAAGCTCCATTAGGCTCCTATAGAATTGCCAGATATTTTGTGGGGACATCCATTTCGCTAGTCGCCTTTCCCACCACCTCCTTCTAAATTAAGGAACCTCTGGACATGGTTCACACTGCTTATCTCTATACCCCAGTGCTGAATTCCACATTGTTTCCCTCACTACACAGGGTGTCTTGGTTTTGGTGGGGTATTTTTTCCCACCAAATGTCAGGGCTTTGCCAGAATCCACAGTTTAGGAAATAGAGCAGATGGCCCGTTTGAAAGAACATCCTTGAAGGCCACACTCCCGTGTCACGCACGCCTGGGAGCAGCTATGTGATCCCTTCCCACTGTGACAACACTGCTCATTTCAGGCTTCTCATTATGAGGCTGTTCACGTTATTCCATTTGGCAACGTGATACCAGACACGTTACTTTGTAGGATCACCTAGTGGTATTGCTGATATTAAATATTTATTGAGACTAAACTGAAAAATAGAGTGATGAAATGCCGTTCATTCCTTAGCCAGGAAGTTCCCAGGACACGCAGCTCTGCTGGCAGGTGCTGGAAAGGCTGATCGGACGTACCAAGTTCACAGGATACATCAAATAAGTTGAGGGCCATCAAGGGCTTCACACCAAAAAATACCTCCAACAGAAATAAATAATGAAATATGCACAGTACAAAGACAGTAATTCCACAGTGATTTCAGCTGTGTGATCTTTTAACAATTCATCAAAATCTGAGTCTGCTGAACTCTAACTTCCAGTTGAATACGCTCCTATGAACGTGGTTTGTGTGCCATAATCCCAGTTTTCCAATATCTGACCATTTCTACATCATTTCCAGCTTTCACAGCAATAAAGGACAATCTTGTAAATGCTGTGAAGAGCACACAGCTACCAAATCTAGGCACAGCTTGGCACAAAGGCTTGAACACAAAGGCTGGAGAACAAGTCCTATGAGGAGCGACGGAGGGAATTAGGGTTGTTTAGCTCAGAGAAGAGGAGGCTGAGGGGACACCTCATCGCTGTCTGCAACTGCTTGAAAGGAGGCTGTGACGGGGTGGGTGCTGGGCTCTGCTCACAGTGACAGCGATAGGATGAGAGGAAATGGCCACAAGTTGTGCCAGGGGAGGTTTAGACTGGACATTGGGAAGAATTTCTTCCCTGAAAGGGTGTTCAGGGATTGGCACAGCTGCCCAGGGAGGTGGTGGAGTCGCCATTCCCTGGAGGTGTTTAAAGCAGGTAGATGAGTTTCTTAGGTACAGGGTTTCGTAGCGAGACAGGCACGGTTGGACTCGGTGATCTCAGAGGTGTCTTCCAACCATTCTATGAACATGACCTGCCTTTCCATGGGTGGCAGCAGTGGTGCCGATCCTGTGACAGCATCTGAGTATCAATACCAGTAAGATAGATACCCACCTATTTTTCGAACAGGCGGGCCTGCGGAGCTATGCTGTATAGGCTGAGAGCTGGAGTTGCCACAAGGACAATAAAAGAGGGAAAACAACAAGAGATATGGAAGAGGAAGGTAGAAAAGGAGAGGAAGACAGAAACACAGACTAGGAGTAACAATTGCCAAAACCAGAGCATGTTTTCTTACTAGGCAGTAATAAGGAAGACAGCACTAAATTTAATCCATGCATAACACAACAAATCCTTGGCAAACATCCACCGCAAAAAGCAAAGGCCTAAAAATAACTAAACTTCATTGAGCAAGGCCACAGAGTTGGAATAATTTGGGTATTTGCCCCAAAAGAGGTATTCCAAAGTCATGACAATCTTCTATGTGAAAGAAGTAGAGATGGTTCTGTGCTGATGACTCCAGCTGATGCTACGTTTTGGAAGCTACAGCTCCACACTCCTTCCACAAGCCAGCTGTGGGGTTCCATTCCCACCGCCTGGGCACGGGCACCCCTGGCTTTGCAGAGTGGCTATGAAGGAGGACATCAACGTGCTCTACGCAGACCAACACACCACACAAACCAAATGCTGCAGCTCAAATGACTGGAAGCTCTACTCTACAGAGAATACTAATAAACATCAAGTCACTTAAAACGACAAATTCAATCAACTGATACTTAAATAATTTTAAATTATTGCTTTAAATTATTTTGAAGTTTAGTAAAAACTAATTAGAAAACTGATGGTCTGGCAAATCAAGATTAACCGTTACAAAGAACTAACCTGTATTTCATCCTGCTACTCTTGATGAGGTACCTCCATAAAGCTTTTAAGCTTCTGCAAAAGGGAAAAAATTTTGGCCTTCAATCATCCTTTGGTGGCTTTTCAAGGTGAAAGCTTCATCATGCCAGGAGTGCGATGACACCCAAGTTAACTCTGCATGAGACAATGCGTGTCTGGAAGCAATACAGCTGCATTTATTTTGTTACTGTGCTGCCAGACTCACAAGCTGAGAGATCTCTGAACCACAGGCAACGGTGTCACTGACCTTTCTTCTCTCCGTTACATCCTCAGTGGATGCTCTCAGAACCTAAACTACATATGTTTTGAATAATCCATTCTATCTGGGTTATAAATCTTATCCCTTTACCAGCTGGAATAATTAAGGTTGATAATAATAATCAGGACCCTGATCCTAAAAGCATTTAAAGAGCAGATATTTTGTTCAGCTCCACACACAGAAGTTTGCATGTTTCATAAGAATGTGCAAAACCTGGGATAAAATTATAGGCATTAGAGTGGCAAAAATCTTGTGCCTTTAAAAATAATTACTACATTATTACCTGGGAAAATCCCTACATTTTCTAAGCACTGAGAAAATATCATTGAACATATTTTCAGACTAGACTGTCACAACTAAAGACCAGAGACTGCAAATTCTACCTGCCTTCCTGGTGCATCCCGTCTTTCTTGATGATGTTGAGTACTTCAGGGAAGAATGCTGGCACCAAGTGAAGCATAGCCTGTTGGATATCAGCTTTGCCTTGTGATCATGGCAATAATGATAATGAGGCTTCTGGCTCATATTTTATTAGAGACGTGAAGACTTGATACACGCAAACCTTAGAAAAACTCACATGGTCAAAACCGAAACTCAACAGAAATAAGTTGAAACTTTTTCATCTCATCAGTTTAAGGCCTTGTACAGACAAGTACAGAATCATAGAATCACAGAACGGTTTGGGTTGGAAGGGACCTCAAAGCCCATCCAGTCCCACCCCCTACCATGAGCAGGGACACCTCCCATTAGATCAGGGGGATCCAAGCCCCATCCAACCTGGCCTTGAACACCTCCAGGGATGGGGCAGCCACCACTGTTCTGGGCAACCTGGGCCAGGGCCTCACCACCCTCATCATGAAGAATTTCTTCTTAATGTCTAATCTACATCTTCCCCTTTCCAATTTAAAGCCGTTCCCCCTCGTCCTGTCACTCCAGGTCCTTGTGAAAAGCCCCTCCCCAGCTTTCCTGGAGCCCCTTTCAGTACTGGGAGCTGCTCTCAGGTCTCCCCATAGCCTTCCCTTCTCCAGGCTCAACAACCCCAACTCTCCCAGCCTGCCCTCACAGCAGAGGGGCTCCAGCCCTCAGATCAACTTTGTGGCCTCCTGTGGACCCGCCGTTCCAACAGTTCCATATCCTTCTTACATTGGGGTTAGCACACAGCATGCTGGAGCATAAGTTCCAAATACAGCAGCCATTGCATCTCAGTCTTCTGAGGGAACGCTCAGTGCATCGATGACACCTGTTGGCCTGGAGTCAATTAAGCTCCTGACAAGGCACTCGCAGAGCAACGAACACCAGGGCTTCAGGACCTCCTGTGAGGAGTCCAAGGCCACAGCAAAACTGCAGAGCAACCCCTACCAACATCCTGATGTGCCTTAAAAACAACCATTTGCTTCGCTAATTTAGTAACATGTTCACAACACATGCGCACTCACTTGGGCAAGCACCGTGGAGGAGGCAACGCGGTGACAAGAACCAGCATCCTGGGAACACGAAGCAAAGAACATCTCCCTTCGTGGACCCTACTGGTTTAACAAACACAAAACAACTGCCTGGAATCAAGCATACACTGTTTGCAGGCCTCGTCTTATCTGAAATTCTCTTATGTGCCTCTAAAAGCATGTAATGCCTCTACAGAAATTGTTCTGAAAGGCTGAATTTTAATCAAAAATGCCGGATACTCGACATTCACTAGTTTGTGGATTTGTACTCAATAAAATGGTTTAAGACAACATCTGTAAATGGACCTTGTTCGCAAAGTATCACTGGTGAAGACCAACACTTCAGACCATTTTGTTAAACATCTGCTGTGCTGGAACACAACACAGTGTTGGAAAACTACACTGATGGAAAGATTTGGAAAAGGAAGTAATGTTTGTTTTTCTGGGAGTCCTTTGGATGTTTGAATTTAAGTCGTATTATGGTCTAAGTCTCTCAAAACAATATTACAGAGAACAGATACTTTGGAATGAATGCTTGTTTATTCACGCCCATTTATCAAACCCATCTGTATACACTCATCTTCAATTCCGCTACTGTAATTACATTGGTCCCTCACAAATACACTGTGTGCACAACTCGCAACACATCGTTTAAAGGAAAAAGAGACCAAGTTCACAGAGTAATGAACTGTACCAGGACAGACTGATTTCTCTTAATTTTAGCTTTAACTTGGGTCAAATTCTTTAAGCTTGTACTTAAAGAATGCAAATGACCTCTTGGAAATCAATGGAAATACACTTTAAATTCAACACGTGCTGGATTATATTGGCTTACCGGGACCCTGGGAATATTCCGTCACTAGGTTTAGCCCATATCATTTCTACATGCACAACAGGCATTCGTGATACAGAATTTATACACAAAATTGCTGTACATAATTCAAGAACAAATTTATGCCACATTGGACTGTTTAGCTACCTGAGCGCATCACTCTACACAAAATACAGTTCTTCAAAGACTCACCAGAGATTAAATTCAAGGCTTTCTACAGACATGGTTCCTCTAAAGACATCTTTGTGTTACAGAAGTAGGAATTCATTTAGATAGCATCTACTTTAATTGTATTTCAATTGTAATTCATAGTTTTTGCTAAGCCTTCTAGCACTTAAAGATGATTCTGACCAAGGTATCTAACATTTTTAAGAAAAACCTGTATAAAAAACAAAAGTAACAGCCATAGCTTTTTTTTTTTTTTTTTCCCCAACTACTTTCCTGACCCCACTACCCTGGTTTCATATCTGCATTCATGCCCCACTTCCATAAGGGAAATGTATCCTGGGCTCATAAACACATTTACAATACGCTATGATCTCTAGATGGGAACTCTTGCAACTTTCCCTACCACACATGTAATCTTTTGAGAGGCACGTGGCAAGTAAAGCATTGTTATTATAGCCTCGACAGCCTGAGTTTTTTCCAGTCAGGTTCCTTAAAGTCAGGTTTATTATTAAGATTTAAGGCACATTTTTTGACGTAAGCTTATTTCATTTATTATACACCTGCTGCATGCAGGCCTGTGATACCCGTGTTGCAGGATTTTTTCATGTGCGGTTTCTGAACAGAGTAATAGAGAGTAGCATATTTTAGACCATAACAAAGAAAAAGGACAAGGAATAAGTGGTTCAAACCACACAGGCATTCATCCCTATCAATGCAATGATTTCTCTTCATGTCCCCAGCATTGGCTACTAACCCCATACTGTCTACTGCTTCCTCACTCGGGGAGGAGGAGCAGGCGCTGAACTCTTCTCTCTGGTGACCAAGGACAGGACCCCAGGAAATGGCAGGAAGATGCCAGGGCAGGGCTAGGCTGGACATGAGGAGAAGGTTCTTCCCCCAGAGGGTAGTGGAGCACGGGAACAGCTGCCAGGGAAGCAGTCACGGCCCCAAGGCTGACAATATTCCAGAAGTGTTTGGCCAGTGCCCTCAGGCACACGGTCTGAGTGTTGGGGTGTCCTGTGCAGGGACAGGAATTGGGCTCGATGATCCTTGTGGGTCCCTTCCAGCTCAGGTCACTCTGTGATTTTTTTAACTGGTCTTCTTGCCATTTGCTATACCCACTTTTTGCAGCCCTGACTGTGGTTATCATTTAGAACTCAGAGAAGGAACACCAATGCAGACACCATTTCATTCAGTGCGATCATACCTGATTTCTGTCCCCTGTCCTATGGGCCTGACCCTGCGTGCCTGGCACAAACACAATCAATCCTGCTGCACATCAGCTGCGGCTACAGATCACAGGAATGGCCCTTTGCTATTGCTGTACCTACCGTACAGTTCTCTACTCACACTTCCACTGGAACTGCCAAAAATACTCCCTTCAGCCCTTTGCAATGGAAGAGACTGGGAGACCCTGGCTCAACGTGCCATGTTCAGTCATCACCATCAGCATCGTGTCACAAACAGAGCACCGAGCAGAGGCTAAACCAGGAGGTTCTACTGACTTAAAGCAGTTTGTTTACTGGCTTGTTGTTTGGTTGGGTTGGTTTTTGAAGAGTTATAACTGAGCTCTATCACAGTAATGACTGCTGAGCTGTAGACATTTTCTCAGAGGAAAATGCACTCAATCATCACCATTTCACAAAGCCTGCCAAGTTATCCTAACGTGGTAACACACTTTGATTACTGCTTATCTGGTCTGTATTTCAGCATGAAAAAGCAGATTTCGCCTTTATGTTTTAAAAAGTACTCATGACAGTAAATGTCTTATCTTGCTCAACACATTAAATCATTGATTTGCCCAGTTGACATGCACATCCTTCTGTGTACATTTATTCTTCTATGTCACTCAGCTAAACAGCCAGAAATAGAAATATGCAAAATCATTTTTTTAAAAATCAACATAAATATCTTACTACTTACAAATCAAGTACTATATCAGCCCTACAAGGATAGACAATAAATTCGTTTTTCTGTAGCTTAGCTCTGTACTTATATCACCTCAAAAACTATTAAACACAGGTATGCTTTAAATGCATTTCAAACTCATTTTATTAAATACTGACTCCAAATTATTCACCCTCAACCTTATCTTAAACTGAACTGCCTCAGATTTCTGAAACCTGTTCTGCTAAATAAAACAGACCCATGACTCCTAATTTATAACACAGAGTACTAATGTCTTGTCATTGGAATACACGTGAATATGTGGAAGTACCATGAATTGTGGTGCTGTATTAATATTTACTCTATTAACTGAACACCAATACTTCCTAAAAAAGGTAATTTATCTTACAAAACAAGTGATTTTTTGCCACCAGCCAACTGCCAATTATTCCAAAGAACTCAGTCTTATCCAGGTTATAAGATGACAAGCTGTTGGCTGTCCTACCCATATTTTCACAGTAATTTCTTTAACCCTCATGCTATTTCATTTTTTTGCACTGCCTTTGCAAATACAGACCTGACTCTCAAAAGATTCACTCCCATTCTTTACAAGAAGCTCAGCAGAGGTCAACAAATCTACGTACGGTGCCTGTATAATCACGCACAGCAAGAGTGGGCAGCATCACAATGTAAGTTCCGATAACAGCAGAAAATTTTACATTTCTAAATTTCTACTTTCTGCACATGAAAGATTAAATCCTGTAAAACCATTCTGAAGACTTCATTAATTATAAATATCCAGCAATCAAAAAGTTACCCCTGGGATTATTTCACGGAAGCACACAGAATAATTTACTTCCTCTGTGCTCTTGCCTCCTACTCCAGGGCAGTGCTAGCTTGTTCCCTAGAACTGCAATGCTAGGTAGCCACCTCCTGTTCTCTTTTACAACACTATATCAACACAGTAATACCACTGCAAATTCTCAGAGACCTGCATTATATTCTATAAATTGAAGCTGATTGCGCAAAACTGGGAAGCTTTTACAATAAACTAAACATTTAAGATTTAGCTTTACACTTCTGTTTCCGGTCACATTTGAGATGAAAGAAACTAGATTGAATTTGTCAAAGCATCAAAACGCATGTTTTTCATATATTAGCAGTGGAACAGACTCCAACTTAGTAAGATAACACAAAATCCACCTTTCTTCCAAATATATTATAATAAAACAAACCAAAAAATTGTTAGTTCTTTGGTCACAGTTACCAACAACGTGAAAGGGTTGTCTTAGTGGTAAATGTTAATTATGGGAACATATTAGAGCAGCTACTCCAATTTCAAACTTTCTGAAGAGAATTTACAAGGTCAGGCTTCCCCAGTGATATTAAAGACTCTGATGGCTATCGAAAGGTCCAGATGCCCCAAACACACTCAAATAGTAAGTGCACACCACTGAATTCACTGAGATTAGTAACGCTAAGTTTATTCGCGTTTGTTTGCATCACCAGGGCATGGTTAACACCCCACTTATTTCAGAGCACCATGTTCATGTGATAAAAAATTAAATTGCCTGTCCTCTGATCTCTTAATGAGTAGAAAAACTTATTCCTTCACATCTCTAGGTCTACCGATTTGATCATTTTCAGGATGAAAGAGATTTCTACTTGCACTTGACACTTTTGGGGTCTTCAGAGAACACTGTTCCGTATCTTTCTATACCTGGGTTATAGGTGATGGCAAAACAAGATTAAATAAAGAACCAAGAACGCTCTTTATATTTCCACAAATACAAAATTGGACTTAGGCAGTTTGGAAAGCATACTTATAGGGATAAATAGCTAATAAAGCCTACAATACTAGAGGAAAAATTCCTACTTTCTCCTGGACTTAAACTACTTTATGAAAATTTTTTTAATGCAACTGCAGGAATATTATTACATCCTACTTCTGTATATATATTATTATTCTACTTCTGCAGAAACAACTCAAAGTTGCAACCACAGATGTTAGAACCCATCACAGGAATAGACTTCTGGTCACTAAGACATACCCCTAATATCTGAGGCAGTCAAATAATCTCTTACATAAATGAAACTAAAATTGTTTCATTTCCATTGCCCACTGGAATATCATTTGGCATAAATGCACACATAAAGTATCAAAAAAGCCAATCTACCTTGTGCAAAAGAAATGTTAAAAGAAAACACTTATTGACATCACATAGAAATCCCTTATACACTTAAGAATATAAAGCAGAAGGACTCAGTATCCGACAGTCAATACACTCAGAATTGCTGCCACACCAACACACAGATGCTCATCTAAAGCCACAGAACGCTGCCAGTTCTCTTGACTAGGACGTGCCTTCTGTTGGGCATTTTACTTGAAACAACTCTACAGACAAGTGAAAATGTTGACTTTAATCTTTTTTTCAGCTCAGTTGCAAGCCCTGATGCCTGCAGTGTAACACGAGTGCTCTCTCAAATTCCAGCTCTGTGGAGCAATAGAGTTCCAACTGCATAATTGCGAAGCCAATCTCCTGTCTCACGCTTTATCCCTTGGGTTTGAAATTTCTGATTAATATGAAAGCTCACAGTCAAAGGCAGGATGAGCAGGATCTGTACGAATGAACTAATCAGAAAACACAGTTCATTTTTCAATATCAGGCTGCTAAGGGAGTTCTCCCCCTGCCCTACAGCAAGCCAGCCACATTTTGCAAGGTGTGAAGAAGGGTGAAACAGAAGCACCTATATGTGTACATTAAATTTTTAGCTTTTTTCTTTTAATGCCCTATACTATACCAAGCAGCACAGCACTAAAGTCTTAATTTTAGTAAAAATCATCTGAATGGCTCATTACTTTTCAGTTTCGTTGCTTTGAGCGATTCACTGCATAAAGTAAATGATGTGTAAAGTGAAGAACAGCTCAATTTCTATAGGCTATTAAAACAGAAGCACGGGAGGCTGAGAGTAGGGAAAATGGTCACACTGCAGTGGAGTGCTGATCCATTTAGAACCACTGCACGGGTCTGAGTTTCTTTACAGAAAAAAAGAAAAATTACACTGAAAAAATGAACTCTCTCTAAAAAAAAAAAGCATTGTCCATTATAAATCTTGCTGTGCAAGATACACAGAATACACATAGCCTTTCTCTGAATCAATATGAGCATTTTGCCTTACTAATAACTCGCAGTATTTATTGCCATAACAGTTTTATACAAAAGAATTTTTAAAATCACGCCTTTCCCAATATGAATTGCCCCTTGCTTTAGAGTCATGAGATTAGATCAATAAGAGCATTTGATTTTCTTATTCTGTGTAACAAGCACTAAGTCCTTTTAAAAAGAAAGCTAAAAATCAAGATCCACTATGTCAATGGTGATGCTAAGAGATGGGTGGCAGCCAACATGCTACAGCAGCACAGGGAAAGAGTGGTCTGTCTCTGCAGGTTCAAAGTCTGGGCAAGGAAAGGGTAATATCAAAAGATTGGTATCGTCATCTCCGCAGGATATGGCCAAATAATGACATAAACCAGTAACTTTGCCCACTCAGGGAAGATGTCCCAGAAATGCTGCTCCTTATCACTTACTATTGTAACACTTCCGAATATTCACATAGGAAGACAAAGAATTTTGCTTATCCTTACTTCTCAGATACATTCATTGAAGACAAATAAGTGGATTTTTTGAATAAAGGATTAATAAATAACAAAAAGGCTGTGAAATGGGGGATATAAGATTCAATATAGGGACAAAATATAAATAAAACCAAAGTCTTTGACTACATCATCACTTCTTGTCCTATGACATTAATGGACCATTAAAACAAGCTGCTTTTTCTACTCTCAGAAAGTATCTAAAAATTGACTGTCTACCAAACCCACAAATTATCAAATCAGGAAGACAGATTACTCATTCCATTTTAAGAACATTTTGCTAAAAAGGGCAGCTGCTCCAGTCTAGCAATCACTCAGTCTGAAAAGACCAACTCAGAGAAATATTGCAAATCTCATACAAACAGCAAATACCCTCTGCTCTCTAAACCTTTGCTGCAGCAAGAAAAAAGCTTGCACAAGCACCAACTGTTCAAGCTCTCTGGACTGTAAAAACGTTTGGATTGTGACTACGCAAAAAACAGTAAAGTAGATAAGACTTTATGATATTTTCAGTAGGGGAAGTCTACAACTATGAAGTCAGAGTCAAACAAATTTTGTGGTGACAACGTTTCATCAGAAAACCCTGGCTCTGGAAACGAGGGCTGATTGTTCAGAACATCTCGGGCTTGACAGATGAGCTTGTCTTATCTCTGGGCTGCACTGTGTTGGTAGTCATAAACTTCTGACAATATCCTCTCCTCCATACAGGCAGAGCTGATCTTTTAAGGATGAACATGAATTATCTCACTTGAAATCAAGGTATTGTGTTCACCTTGCTGTGAGAGCACTGCTTAGGCTGCTCCAATCACAAAAGCCTAAATTCCTTAGACTCCTATCAAAACTCCATGCCTCACAAGTCAGTACCCTCCTTCCAAAATCTCACTCTCCTTGCCAGGAAGCTCCGACTCTTGAATAAGAATTTTCTGAATGGGAGAATGGGATTACTGCTGCCTGCCTCTTCGGGGACATCGGTAACACACGTATGGAATCTTTCCAGCTTTTCTTTTTTATTTTTCCCTCCACAATCCTATACATCTGCAATAGAAAACTCCCTCCTACCCTTCCACAAAATAAAACGTCCTTGGTTCTCAAAGAGTCCAAGCCCCTCTTTGCCCAACAACTTTTTCCTGCTTTTAAAGGATCTCACCTATTGCAGTTTGCCTTCAGAAACAAAATTCCACTTATTTTATACAAAGCTTCACACCAGGGAGATTTTCGATTTCCTCCTCTTTTTCCTGCAGACTCAACGTGTCAGGCAATCCTCCCTCCGCCCCCGACCCACTAACGTGTTGGACTCCTGCAAACGTAATAAATCTGAGGTCCTCTACATGATTCTAATGTGGTCCTGGCACTCTCCAGCCTTCGCACAAACAATTGAACACAGACTGCCAAAAACTTCTCTGCTGTTGTTTTCACCACCAAGGAATTTGACCTGGATAAATTAACCCAAAGATGCACGCTATTGACACAGCTCACGGGAAACTGGAAGAGCTAAAACTTAAAAAAACCCCAACATTCCCCTGGGTACTTCTGCGTATATTTCTTTCTGAGCATTTCTTACTTGATTTTAGGTTACCTTTATTTCAGGGTGTCCTCTAGAAAAAGGGGTGTGAAATCTGACACGCTGCACTGCCACCCAGGAATTTCATCCAGTTAAGAGAACACATTTTCACTGAAAACTGGCAACTGAGCAGACAACAATAGCAACAAATATGTTGCTAAAATCCTGTTCTTGAGGTTTTATCTGTGTGTTCTCAACTTTGCCTTCAAGAGCGCTGTATGTTTGCAGTGCCTACAGGTGCAATCCAAGGTCTCTGCTGATGGATTTAAATCAAGGCCTTAACACACACACTTTTCATATCTTTTGTAAAGCTCTGTAACTTATTGTAATAATAATCTTGTTGTTTGATTCACATTCTCTTTTTCACTGGGCCCTAAAAGGTTAAAATTGAATACGCTTCAGTATTTCAGAAAACAAAAAAAGGCATTACTTTTATTAGAAGCTCACTGAACGAGCTGAATTTGTCAGAATGCACTAAAAAACACAGAGAAATCATTAATAGGCAACATGAGGTACCCTACTGCCAAAACCACTAAAACCAACCCAGTGCAGCAGCCTTAGAGATTTATTGGTCTGGAAAGCGTAAGGAGCCTCTCAAGTCAAAAGATGTTGCTACATTATTAATTGCATTGGATCAAAACACTAGATATAATTTCACTAAGGGGACTCAATGAAAAGCATTGGAATTACATGGGTTTTCTTTCCCCAGAACATATGAAGTCAACATCTGGCTTCTTTTACTAAAAGAAACTTTTTCTTCCTTTTTTTTTTTGCCTTTTTTTTTTTGAATTTTTTTAGACTAGCTCATTGTGCTGCACGGCTGAAATCAGTCTGTGCTGTAGGCAGACATGTTCAACGTGGATTTAACAAATGACTGGGAAAATATTTAACAAATATTCTTTATCAGGACATTCTGCTGCCCAAAATGAGCATCTATCCCAGGCTGGTTTGAGATATCTGACACAAACACGTCAGCTCCCACGTGTGGATGTGTGTAGGTGTCTTGGGACAGGCTGGGGTACGGTTTTCTTAGTGAGAAGCCACCGAGCATTTGTCTTTCGCTTCTCCAACAGCAGCATTTTGATGTTGAAGTGCAAGGAACCACAAGTGCTGCTAGCGCTGACCTGTCTGGGATTTCTAGCTGTATCAATCCAGAATTCTAACATTACACATACAAATCTTTCAACTAAAGCTGTAATTGCAAAGTACGTGGTTTCTGTTCTGGGGTAGGTTCAGTTATTCAGTGATGTTCTAGAACATTCGCAGAGCTAAGGTTCAGTTTAGAGCTCTGATTTAAATCAAGTCCACGAAAACAGAAACACTGATCCCACAAAGGGACGGCAGCGAACTCCAGGGACCCCTAGGAGGTGCTGAACGGGTTCCTTCCCGCCACATTCAAAGAAGGCCGACTGAAATTATTTCATTTTCCATAACAAATGAGAGGAGGGCTTTTTTTTATTCTCCCTGGCACTGAAGACATACCCAGAGGCTTTTGATGAATTATTTTCTTCAACTTATGCGCAATAGTGTCCACATTGCCCTATCACAATGTGGGTTTCCCCCTACACAACAAATCATGCAGGGTTCTTACTCAGACCTTAGAGTAAAGATGTTGCATCACACAGTATCACAGTATCATAAGGTTGGAAAAGACCTCCGAGATCATCGAGTCCAACCTATGACCCAACACCTACACCTACTCCTACTTGTCAACTACAGCATGGCACTAAGAGCCTCATCCAATCTCTCCTTAAACCCCTCCAGGGACGGTGACTCCACCACCTCCCCGGGCAGCGCACTCCAATGGCCAATCATACATTCTGCATACAGAATCTCTTTGCATAAATAAAAGTAAATCACAACCCACATTCTTTTTGGCCTATTGGTTGTAGGGGTTCAGAATTGCTGGTGTACATCAGAATTACTACTTACATTTTCTAAACACATCTTAAGCAGTACATAAGTAATTCATATATTTCAATTTGATCTGTTATTTGGGGCTGGCTGCACACTATCCTAACTCAGAATATTTTTGAAATAAATTCTGGGACTTCGTGTTACAGGGTTTTCTTAGAAAAAACAGCAAACACCACAAGACAGACACATTAAGACAAGCCAATCTGATTCAAATCTGGTTAAAAAACAGAGCTGAAGCAATCATATGGGCTTCCACTTTAAAGGGTATTCATGCCACTTGTCTTAAATTGCCACTTCTAAAACATCACATACATCCATGCTTTAACTAATACGGTTTAACAAAACATCAAATAGTCTTCAGTATCACTAATGACACATGACGTAAATAAAAAAAGGATGACATTTAAACAGCAGAGTTAGTTTTGCTCTATAAAAACTAAGTGGAAGGAAAAATATTCAGGAGCGTTTTCTTCAAACGCAATATATATATTCAACAGATTATTTTTTAAAATTTAAGAGTAAACCTCTTTAATATCTGAAACTGAGCCACTCATCTCACTTAGATGAAGTAGAACCAGGGAAACACCCAAATATGGAATCTAAACAGAGTCAAATTTAAAATAAAAGAATGAACTCATGCACAGCTCTTTATGCTTATAATTTATGCTGGAAAACAAAACCCAGAAATAGCAACCAAATATTAACAAGAAAAGAGTCTCTACACACTATCAGCTCAACACAAATATTAAAACCGTTTCAGATAAAGTTTCATTACCCACATCATGGATCAGTAACTGCATAGGTTTTAAATAGCAAGCCAAGTTAAGAATGTGTCCAAATTGCTCTAAAGGTCATCATAAAGGTTTAATTCTGTTTTTATACCCAAATCTTTATTCAAACAAGTTATCACGCATGAGAATCTGAGAAATCCAAAGGTTAGCCTGTAAACAGATTTTGCTCTAGAGCCCTCAGGCTGTTGAAACTCATTTCCTGGCAGACCACTAAAACTTGTACAAAATAAAAATGGTTGGTCTACACAATATCCAGTTCTTTGGTCCCAAAGCAAAGAACCTCAGTACATGTCTGTCTTTAAAGCATAAGAATCTAGGGCTAAACCTGCCCTGTGGAGTCAATGAGTCGCCATGAATTGGTGTGGAAGGAAGATGAGAATGAGTTGTTGTCCTTAAAGCATCAAGACACTCCATTGGCACAACAAGAATATATTCAGTGTTTAGATTACACTGTACAGCATGGCTTGTCGAAGGAGTGACTATCTCAACAAGCTGGAAGAGCCCAAGCAACTCAAGCTGGTCTGCCTGCTGCAGACACCCAGGGAAGCATGCTGCACCCAGGCAGAGGTTCAGCCCAGCCCAGAAAGCTTAGCTCTGTGGTGGCAGTTGTGAATGGTTACACACAAACTGCACAGCGAAGTAGAAACGCCCTCAGGAGACTGAAAGCAAGACACGGCTGCGAGTCCACAGCACACTGTGAAGCAGATAAATACCACCCTCCACCGAAGGGATGGTCACCCACACACCCCGTCCACTCCTCACACCAGCTGGTGACTGGACGGCACTAAACGAAGCATGAAAATAAAACACCACACATAACCACGTTAGGATCAACGTTGGTTTTCAGGCTGGGGACAGAGCGGCTGGAGAGCAGCCAGGCGGAAAGGGACTTGGGAGTGCTGGTGGACAGGAAACTCAACATGAGCCAGCAGTGTGTCCAATTGGCCAAGAGGGCCAACGGTATCTTGGCCTGCATCAGGACTAGTGTGGCCAGCAGGACTAGGGAGGTCATCATTCCCTTACACTCGGCACTGGTCAGGCCGCACCTCGAGTGCTGTGTCCAGTTCTGGGCCCTCAGTTTGAGAAAGATGTGGAGATGCTGGAGTGCGTCCAGAGGAGAGCGACGAGGATGGGGAAGGGGCTGGAGCACAAGCCCTGTGAGGAGCGATTGAGGGAGCTGGGGTAGTTTAGCCTGGAGAAGAGGAGGCTCAGGGGAGACCTTATTGCTCTCTACAACTGCCTGAAAGGAGGTTGTAGTCAGGCAGGGGTTGGTCTCTTCTCTCAGGTGACCGGCGACAGAACAAGAGGACATAGTCTCAAGCTTCGCCAGGGGAGGTTTAGGCTTGACATTAGGAAGAAGTTCTTTACTGAGAGGGTGATTGGCCATTGGAATGCGCTGCCCGGGGAGGTGGTGGAGTCACTATCCCTGGAGGTGTTTAAGGAGAGACTGGATGAGGCACTTAGTGCCATGGTGTAGTTGACAAGTAGGAGTAGGTGTAGGTGTTGTGTCATAGGTTGGACTTGATGATCTCAAAGGTCTTTTCCAACCTTATGATACTGCGATACTGTGAATCACACTGGTGATGCTGTGTGCAGAATTTCAACAGAAATTGTGTTCTCCTATCCAGGCAAAACATGCAATTAAGCCACCACTCCTGAAAGCGGCATAAAGCCAGAGCGCCCCGCAGTCTCTTCATAAAGGGGATTCTTGCATGGTACCTCACAGTCCACCAACGGCCCAGTAAAGCTGCAGGGAAGTCACGCAGCAATATGAGAGACCGCTACACTCCGCGAGAGCCAGAGAGTGGTTTCCAAACTTCTCCACCTGTAAAGCCGGGTTTGAAACAAACATCCAAGCAACTAAATTTTTGCCTTGATTTCCCCAGCACATTTGTTAGAAACACAACAGCAACAGGACTTTCTTTCAATAAAGGATAATTAGAGACAACTCATTCTGCATGCAGTCTCAGGCAGCCTTCGTCGTTGCAAGTGCATCTCAGGCGTTCAGAAATCTGAGGACCTGAATGATATGCCCCCCCCTTTTTTTTCTCTAGGCAAAAGGATGCATTTGTTCCTGCTTCACTGAGCTTCCCACCTGTCAGGCCTATAATCTAACTGCAGAGATTTTAAGCAACACGCTAAGGCGAGAACAGTTGCATTCTGCCCCCTGCTTAAACGTTCTGGTGGCACTCGATGTGACAGCAGTTCCAAAAGGTGGGTGAAGTGTGCAGTGGGAAGAGTGGGTGGGCTGGAAGTAGGGGAGGTTGTAAGCCTGCCATTTGCTTCTAGTATTTCAGTTTTATAGATCTTGAAATAACAAGTCACTAAAAACTTCTACTAAACCTATCAGTCATAAAACAAGATCAAAAGCAGGTCTACAGAAAAGATGCCTGCTTGAGGAAAAGACCTTGATGATGGCTTTGGAAATACAAGAAAGCACATCCTTAAATAATGTTTATAGCCTCAAAACTGCTCTGTTCAGACAGGTTATAAAATTAGATAAAACCATCTATTGCCTTGAGTGATGACAGGAAAATGACGTTTCCTCCTCTACAGAATCAGGAATCTCCAGATAAGATTTGTCTCTGCCATGACAAGATAAATCGCTGTGGGTCTCATACTGCTGTAATTTGCACCAGTTACACCCAGTGCAACTCAAAAGCCTTCACTCAAGTTACTCCATCTTCAGGTAGCTAAGAGGAGAATCAGTTTTCAGATAGAGAGGTAACTAAGAAGTTTTAGAAACCTTCGTTAGTTCTCTGCATTTTTCTTGAAGCTGTGCCATCCCTGGGCTTATTTTATCTTTTTTATCTATTTTATCCATCAGAAAATTCTAAGCATACAGTGGGTACACGTGTAGGTATTTCTTTTCATGCATTTTTTTCTAGTCTTATTTGTCCTTGAATTCTTAGGTACTCCTTTTGGCAACAGCAAAAGCACTGTTCTGCACCTGGGACACAGCGACCATGGCTGTCCACACAGACTGGGGAGCGAGAGGCCAGAGAGCAGCCCTGCAGAGAGGGACCTGGGGGTTCTGGTCAACAGCAAGTTGAACGTGAGCCAGCAGTGAGCCCTGGTAGCCAAGAGGGCATCCGTGTCCTGGGAGGCATCAAGCACGGCATCGCCAGCTGGGTGAGAGAGAGAGGATTGTCTCGCTCTGCTCTGCACTGGGGAGGCCCCACTTCAAGCACTGGGGCCAGTTTTGGGTGCCCAAGTATAAAAAGGATCTAAAGCTACTGGAGAGTATCCAGAGGAGGGCACAAAGCTGGTGAGGGGTTTAGAAGGGAAATCATATGAGGAGAAGCTGAAGTCACTGGGTCTGTTCAGCCTGGAGAAGAGGAGCCTAACGGGGGACCCCATTACAGTTTGCTGCTTCCTCACTTGGGGAGGAGGAGCAGGCGCTGAGCTCTTCTCTCTGGTGACCAAGGACAGGACCCAAGGGAATGGCAGGAAGATGCCAGGGCAGGGTTAGGTGGGACATGAGGAGAAGGTTCTTCCCCCAGAGGGTGGTGGAGCACGGGAACAGCTCCCAGGGAAGCAGTCATGGTGCCAAGGCTGACAATATTCCAAAAGCGCTTGGCCAACATTTTCAGCCACACGGTGTGAATGTTGGGGTGTCCTGTGCAGGGACAGGAGTTGGGCTCGATGGTCCCTGTGGGTTCCTTCCAGCTCAGGTCATTCTATGATTCTATGAAGCTAACCCTGTCTCTCAAACCTATTGAACATGCTTAGGAAAAAAAAAGGGGGGGAAGAAGGAAGCTTTACGAATACTACAAAAAAGACAATCCTCACATGCCATTGGAAAATGTCTAGATAAAGAAGAAAAAAAAAAAATTAAAATTCTGATTTAAGCCACTGCAGTGACATTTCCTATTCTCCAACTGAAAATGTACCTGACTTGTTAAAAAAACTCCACTCCCCTCTGAAGTTAACAGCACGCTCAGAAGAAATGATAGCTTTGCGCTACCAAATGCCACTTGTGTGGGGCAAATAGGCTGATTCTGCTTCCACCTGGAACCAGTGCTCACAGCTCTTGGACTTGTGTGAAGCATCACACAGAGAGAGCGTGCTGAGCTTGTGTGCTCTGCTGGATGAGTTTGGCATCGGGCACATTACTGTACAACAGGCAGAAACGTCTCAAATTTAGCATTGAACAGTAACAGCTTTGCGGACTGAGGATACTGGAAAATTAAAGGTTAATTAGTAAGTATGGCATCTGTGATGAGATGAATTAACACAGTTGCAGGGGAAAAAAAAAAAACGAACACATTTGGACACAAAAGTCCTTCAGACAGAGAACTCTGAAGGACTCTGTCCAAAAAATTGCCTACTTCTTTCATTCCCAACCACACCGGCAAACAAAGTATCTCCACTCCTCTCATGACATTTGCTGAACTTATTCTGTGCATTCCAATATCAAATTATTGCTCCTTTTCCTTCAACTGTTCCAAATTTTACTGGCAAATACAGACAGAGTAAAAGTAAGGTAGGTGTGTGATTCTCACTGTGTTAGAATTTGGTGTGGGGTGGTGGTGCAAGGGCACTTTAGGCTGCTATATTTAGCATGTTAAGTTACAACGTTAAAATATCATAGGAACATTTTTTTTCCAATAAAAATTGACTACAGTGGATTTTGGTTCCTTAGGCACTTAGTTCCTCTGCAGGATTCATTCTCTATAAAGTGTATTATTAAACCTAAAACAAAAAGAGCACGCAGCTGCCTCTCTGTGTGTATGTATAGCTAAAAACTTCGAAATACTAATATCTCATCTGTTCCTTTGGCACTTTGACTTCCTACCACCCCCCAGCAGAAGCGAATGAATGATCCTCCTCACGGGAACCCATTTTTGTGAGCTGCATTGCAGGTTGCCAGGAGGAGGGTTTTCAGCAATGAGTTTGAGCTCACTCCTACCAACTGTGGTTCACTTATTTGCCAGTTAGCAGTGTATTCCACAGCACATCGCAATAAGGTCATCTACTCTCGGGAAACAGAAGCCTTCCCTTTCCTTTGGCACTGTAATTTCAAAACTTGGGTTTCATTCTATCGTTGGAGCCAGGGTCCAAGATCAATTAAATCAGTGGAAATATTAATAGGGATTTTAACTGCTTTTGGACCAAAGCCAAAGTGAATGCTTTATTCAGTTTCGTAAAGATAAAGGCTATATAAATAAATGTCAATCAGAGAAGACCATTTCTCATTCCTATGATTTCAGGTGAAGAAAAACATTAATCTGGTAAGAGCTACTTTGTCCCAAACTGGTAGTAAATTCACCTACTAACACCTGCCTTTGCTGTTCAGTGGCTTGACATTGGCAGACAGAGCCTGCAGGGGTAAAAACTAGCACCTTAAAGGTACAGAAATCTTTACAGTAACTCCAGGATGCCAATGGCTTCAGTATAAAATTCTTAAGCAAGCAATTCTGAATCATTAAAATTCATTTAGCTTCCAGTGCACAGATCAACTTGGTCGTTACTATAATCAGTACTAAAAGGAATTACATACATGAAGACTGAGTTATCACTTTATCCTGTTTCTCTGATGGCTTTCTGCCCTGGGTTTGCCCTTTAGCTACAGAAACTACGAACAAGACTTCACATTAATACAAACAGCAGGATCAAAGGAAGGATGTGCCTGTCAGGTTGCCCACAATGGGTCAACTGTAAGAATTATTCACCAACAGGAAGCACAAGGACATATTTTAAGCCTTCTATACCTTTTGTACACTGGCAGAATCCAGCAATGAACCGAACCTCAGTCAAACAGCTTGGTAGTTAGCACAATCATTTTTAGGAAGCAGAAACCAACTCTAAAATTCACAGTATCACAGTATTACAAGGTTGGAAAGGACCTTTGAAATCATCGAGTCCAACCTATAACCCAACACCAACTCATCATCAAAACCCTGGCACTAAGTGCCTCATCCATTCTCCCCTTAAGCCCCTCCAGGGACGGTGACTCCATCACCTCCCCAGGCAGCGCATTCCAAGGGTCAATCACCCTTTCGGTGAAGAATTTTTTCCTAATATCAAGCTTAAACCTCCCCTGGCGAAGCTTGAGACCGTGTCCTCTTGTTCTGTCGCCGGTCACCTGAGAGAAGAGACCAACTCCTGCCTGACTACAACCTCCTTTCAGGCAGTTGTAGAGAGCAATAAGGTCTCCCCTGAGCCTCCTCTTCTCCAGGCTGAACAACCCCAGCTCCCTCAGTCGCTCCTCATAGAGCTTGTGCTCCAGCCCCTTCCTCATCCTCGTCGCTCTCCTCTGGACGCACTCCAGCATTCTGATACCAGTGGAGCAAAAGAAGCAATCAGGTCTTGGTGGCAGTCAGAGATGTCTCTGGAGGAGCCCTGTTCCCTTTCTGGGTGCAGGGCACACAGAGAGCAGTCTATACAACACAGGTACACTTCAGCGATGCTGCACCCACACAATCATTGCAATGACAGCAGTGTTGAGCCCGCATTGAAAAAGCATCCTGTGCATCACCCCCAGCACCATCCGAACCTCACGCCTGAAAGCAACGCTTTCTTAATGGGGCCAAAACAAAACCATAGCATGTTATTTTATTCTTGTACACCCCCTATGAACACTGGGCCATCCACACGACATCACATCACTAACTCAAGACAGTGCAGGAAGTTATTTTCCAAGTTTCTGAACTGCACTGATGCTTACTAAAGAATGTATTTTATCTTTATTTACAAAGGATTTTTAAAGAAATAAACTGATCTATTCACAACTAGTCAAAAAATCAATAGCACAGTAGTCTGAAGAAACAGCTGAAGATCTTTAATTTCACATTCATTCGCTAGTGTCCCTAAAACTTAACTTTTGTTGACAATGAATTTGGGGATTTTTACAAATTCTGACCATATGTTTACAGATGAGGAATTAGTCTTTCCAGAGTACAAAGTTTAAAGAATTAAAAAATAAAAAATATTCCATAAAGATGTTTTTTGCACATTTACAACTGCTCTCAATTTTGTGGGCCATGATGTTGTCTGCAGTGTTAGTGGTTTATATTTCATGTTTACTGCAATGTATCATACGGTCCTTTGCCACTAAGTGAATAAGATTTTTTATGCTACAGGAGATGAGAGTTCTGCTGAACTCAAATACCCTCTTTCACCCACTGCATCATGAAAAAAAACATGCATCAGATTTAAAAGTTTGTAAAAGCATATCTCAGTAAGTGACCTACATCTTTCTTTGCTCTTAAACAAAAAAAAAAAAACCCCGCATTTAACGTTAAGTGCATGCCTACATGACCAGCTGAACCAAAATCACAGCATCTGAATGGCTTAGATCTTTCAACAGACACGGCACCGTTGACACTACTGAGACTTCCTCCCACCCCAGCCCCCGCTGACCACGAGACAATCATAGCCCTCTTGTTTTTAGGAAATAACCTGCATTTCCTAAGAATCAATGCTTTAGAAGCATCTGGATCATTCCCTGTTGTGTCAGGCACCGAGGCAGCCCTAATTTGTAACTTTTCATTCAGACCAGGAAGGAAAAAAAGTAGCTCTTTGCCACATGCCAAAACATTTCCTCAGACGTAGAAATAGAAGGAAAGCTTTCCAGAGGCATTAGACCATAATTTCAGTTATGACTTTCACACAACAACCCTGGCCAAAACTACTAAGAAAAAACCCAGGATATAATACAGGAGGAACTGATTAAATGCACATAGAACGGCAGTTCTAGCTTAGATCAGTAGGTTTGGTTTGCTGGTCAGCTATAACTCTCAGAGTGCTCTTTATCCACCCACAATTACTGCCTACCCAGTGGTAGGAAAGCTGCCTCGTGGATCCAGAGTCAACAAGAAGTGTGCAGCTGGGCTAGGGAAGCTGAGCCTGGTCACACAGAGCAGAAATGAGAAGTGGTTTCTGGAGCACAGACGCCCAGACAAGGTGCCAAGGGGGCACGAGGCCTCAGGCATTCCAAGAATCACTAGTCACGCATGGAAAACGCAGATTCGAGAAAAAACCAGGAGAGGCCTTCTCAAAACATCACTAAAAGGGGGAGAAAGTGAGATCTAAAAGGTCCATGTTTCTCCATGTACACCTCTAAAATCCTGATGGCAGATATATAGGATATTTTTATGGGAAGCCACTGATCCTGTTCAAGGCCTCCTGTTTACAGTGAATGCCATGAAACCTGCCAAAAGCAGTAATAGAAAGGGTAAACAAACTGTCTCCTACAAATATCTCTTTCCCACAGCAATTTAAACATTAAAGTTCCCCCAAGAAATTGACAGCACAAAACACACATTGCAAAATAGTTATGGCAAATGGTGCAAGAACTACCTGTTAAAGCTGTTCCTTCTAATAAAGATCCACTATGACTTTGCTCAGTACTTCCATTCCAAATATCAGCACCTGCAGAGATCCTAATTTTAGCATGGTACATCAAGGACAAAAGTGTTTACACAGGAGAAAGCCACTCAAACCTTTCCCTTTCTGATTAAAGACTTGGAGCACATGCAGTTACCCTCAGCAGAACAAAGTTCTTGGATCCTCTAAACACTGACACAACCCACGCTTTAGCAGCTGTGACCAGGCCAACAAGACTGAAGGAAAGAATTGAGGGGATGTGGGGTCGACATGACCCATAAACACCTTAACTTCCAAGTCCTGTTCTCACATTGTTGCTTAAGTCTGCAGACATCCCAAATCTTTGGTGACCGCAAGGCAACCAGTGATTCACTTTCCTCAAAGAGAAGAAAAAATAAAAAATTCAAAGCCTCCAGAACCAACAATTTCTGGAGACAATTAAATGTGTGATGCAGTGGTGTAACACAGGTGACTCAAACGGTACCTCATTCAAAACTACCACTTGGCAGCAATTCAAAATAAGTCATTCTCACCCCAGAATACACACACACAAGGAGTTGCACACCCTACTCTAACCAAAGCTCCAGTTCCTCTTAAACCCTGCTCTCCCATGACACAACCACACAACATCCTGTCAACAGTCTGGTAGAGCACTGTTAATAACAGAAGAGGTAATAAACAAATATTAGAAAGGTTATGTGTTCACAAACGTTTTCAATGTGTCTGCTGAAACACCTCCGCTTGGTTCCAAGTTGAACACGAAATGCTAACAACCAGCTAACGTGGTGATGGTAGCAACTCAGTCTTCCACATCAGAAATGCAACAGGAAAAGCAGATGGAAAAATCCTTCCTTTCTATAGAAATGGCACCAGTGGGATAGAGGCTGTCTACGGAAAATCAGTAAGGCCTTATAGGTCAGCAACAGCATTCAGACCCAAACCAAAAGCAACAACTCCACGTGGCCTCTTCTTGCCACACACTGGTGTTCACAGCACTGGTCCAAGGATTGCGTCAAAGCAGCTTCGATAGCCATGCCAGGGGAAGGAGGAGGGGGAAAAAAAGGGGGGGCTCAACTGTTCTGATGTACAATTGTACACTACAATTCAGTGATTCTAAACCAGTAAGTGGGGAGCAAACATTCAGCAAGGCATCCCCTGCTCTGCACATATGTTCCTCCTCCTCAAGAGGCACGAAGGACAAAGGCAAAAAATAGAAGTAACAAAGAGGTGAAAAATTATTGATTTATGTATCTGCTCTCATGCTGAGAGTTGCTGAAATACGCAAGCATACAATTACAAAACAAGCATAGAAGCACTTTTCCTAACTACCAATGTTTGCCACAATGCTGAAAACTTTTGAAAATCTTCTGTCTGAAGGTCAATGCCCACGTGAACACACACTTCAAATCAAGTGCAGCTCTTTTTAAACTCAAGTACCCTCCAAAGTCTATCCCGCTTCAACCACAACGCCCTCCACTCGCAGGCAAAGCCTGGGAAGCGATCACATTCTAAAAAAACCAATATTTTGACAAGCAAATTTTGAACTAAGATGAAGCAGAGAAACTTTGAATTCTGATCTAAAAATCCCAACAAGTCTGCTTGTAAACACTGAGGCTGCTGTCTCTTATCCTAAGAAACGTGATCCTATTTGCTTTTACACACCCTCTGTCTTATACTCCTGTCTCATGTTACAGTAACTGTAATCTTCCTGGGGCTGACATGGTTTCCTAGGTTTTTATACACAGCACAGTGAAGTCCTAGCCTACAAATAAAATACCACACCAGAAACAGCAATAAGTCATTTTCTATTAATAACTGGAAGAAAAAAATATTTTATCCTCTCTTTTTACATCTAAATACATCTAACAGTTTAGCTCCACAATGCATTAGTTGACACTGCATTACTAACAGGCATATATACAAAAGGCTCCCAAAGCAAAAATCAAAATAGAGCCACATAACAGAAGTAGTAAATTCATTTTTCTGGAAAAAAAAAAAAAATTAAAAAAAATAGAAGAATTTAAGACATTCCACATTTGCTTCTTAAAATGAGGTAAGAAAACAACGGAAGTGTATTTCCTAATGTCAGTTAACCTGAGTTTCATCCATTGGAAGTCCACAGTTGGCAGAAGAAAGCACACTGCAAACTGAAATGCCACATTTATTACTGGGATATGGAGTTGAGGTTTGAATCTATTGGTTTCTCCTGAAAATACGTGCTTTGAGACACCTGCTCTTAACCTCATCAGTGTCGCTCAATCATTTTCTTTTTTGAAGTCTGAAAGTGCAACAGCGAGAATGAAATAAGGATTTACCGTAAGTCAGTTCTTTCGCGTTCAGTTCACCATCTTCACCATTTTTATGGAATTGCCCAGTTTCAATGTTACAGCACCTATAACTCTTGCCCAAAGACAATCTAGAAATCTGCATCTAGAAATGGCCTAGAAGAATACATTTCCTGTATAATCTTCTGTCAAGACTAATATTATCCACAAGCACAGTTCTGCATATCGCATTACTGCGAAACAACAAAATGAAGTTTAAACAATCAATCATCTTCAGGAGAAAAGGGTGTGTAACTAAAAGCCGAATTACCATTGAAATACCCACCCCACCCCCAAACTGAAGGACAGTCTGTGGGTCTTTATTCCAAGGAAGTTCTGTGCAGGAACTATCTTCACACACTTCCACTCCTATTCAAAACACTTGTCGGAACATACTACTTCAGATTTACACCCTTTTTTTTTTTCAGAAAACCTCAGACTAACGTAGGCAAGCGGGAACCTGGACTTGATCGCACCGAGGACAACGTCATAAAGTTCACTGAAATACTCAAGCCAGCAGCACCCCCTGGGATGGGGAACTTCATGGAATTAGAGACTGAGCAGTAAAGCTACCTGCATGGAAATGCCACCTCACAACCAAAGGGAAACAGCGGGAGAAAGGCGCCCGCATTCTAGTCCACAGTCAGGAGGCCACTGAAACGTCACAAGACTTTATTCACAAATGTGTAACTCCAGAAGAGGGTGAACACTAAATGACATCACAAAAACACTGCCCTCACAACAGCAACTCTTAAACACGGAGTCAAGCCCTCAGATTCATTTGCCCACCCTGTGTTTGCAGGTTTTAATTCATTTTCTTTTTTTAAGAACGAAGACTTTCTCTCCAGCTATCTTTGTGGTCTCTTTCTCTCTGGGCTAATTTATCATTGATTTATTGGGCTCCACTTCCACTAAGCTTTCATACTTTGGAGATATGGTCAACAGCCTGACAAGGCGTTGGAAAGAAGAGGAAAAGTACAATTACAAGAACAGACAGACATGATATGGACACAGAGATTTGAGGTGACCAAACACATGATGGGTGTGTTCATTAGTTTTCTTGTTCTAGCACCGACATGCCCTACCCACACTGCATGAACGACAGTTATAAATAGATAATGAAGCGACTGTCCCTACCCCAAATTGCTTACATTCTAGGTATCAAATGACAGTCAAAGCCAGACAAGCTCAGGAAGCAAGTTTACATGATGAGAACAAAGGCTAAATGGAGGATATTTTACCTAGATGATTTCCTGTTTCTTTTTAAATATATTTAATGTCTATTTCTCTCAGCACTTCACATGCAATTATTCCATCCTCTTCCCAAACAATTCTATAAAATCTGTATTTAATCACTTTTAAAAGTAACAAAGATATCTAAACAATATAACGCTCTTGCTAAACAGTCAAAAGCACTATAATTCCAGTAACCAAAAACTTTGCTACTTGTAAGTATATAATGATTATCAATATAAGCTTCTGTCAAGACTAATATTATCCACAAGCACAGTTCTGCATATCACATTACTAGAAAACAACTGCACACTATTTCGTAAGTCAAACCTGCCTGCAGCATGCAGGAACTCCTGTAGCAGCGAGCTACTCGCACTGCTGGTGACACCACAGTATCACTGCCAACTACTGATTGATAAAAAAACTCATTTCAGTATAATAAATAAGACTTGATATAAGGTTTTCCTATGTTTAAGGATAAAATCACGGTTAACAGGAGAGTCACTAGCTTTACTAAAGACTTCTGTGGACGTGAGCTTCATTACCAGATATGGTTTGCAGGACAGTGACTCACATTCCACAGCTAGAATTAAGAGCTCTTCCTAGGTTTTCATTACATTTTCCACTGCAATTTGCTATTTTGAAAGCATAGAGTCATCAGAAATTTCTGACAAAAGGCTGTTTTCCTCCATTATTCCTCCCTTTCATTTTTCCTCTGTTCTTTTAAAGACTAATAATTTCTTCTTCCTAACAAGCTGCCCAAATGCGGAGGGCGCAGCAGGGGGGATACACTAATGCAGTTAGAAACACACACAAATTACCACGGTGAGCAGTTATTTACACTAGTGTAGTAGTCAGGGATGCCAATAAAACACCAGGGTCACAGATACTGGAGAGATCCAGGTTAAAGCATGGTGCCTGTCTCCACGCTGCCAATAAAACGCAAATCAGACGACAGCTGACAGATGCGCACAGGGCAGGAAGGACAAAAAGGGGCAAGAGCACCACAAACCTGGCACGTGTAATGGACAGTGAATACAGGGTGGTTTGGGTTGACCTCTCAAGTATTTTGTTTATCGTGACCTTAAGGAGAGTTTTACAAGTGGCATTCGAAGGAAGGCAACGCAGGCGTTGAGGACCTTTACAGCACACAGTTCTCTAACATGAAAGGCAGCATAGAAAAATTCTGATTTTTACATTAAAGTGAACAACAAGACTGGCATTTCTGGATGTGACAGTAACTGACATTTAGATTGTGAATCACAGGCAACCTGCAGTAGGGGTTACATGGGAAAACATAAGATGAAAGGCCTATTTTAGATGCAGGAGGTTCGCATTACCAAGAAAACAGAATGGGATCAAGAGTTGGACTAGGGAAATGATCTTTTCAGCAGGATTCAGATAACCTGGGAGAAACAGTGAGAACAGTAAAAACCATTGAATATTGGATTTTCATAATGCATACTATGGCAGATGAAACAGCGTGGGAAAAAAAATCAAGAGGCGTGGAGAGTCTTAGAGGATATGAGAGGCTGGGGTGAACTTCTATACACACTCATTTTATGTTTAATATGCAGTACAGAAAAATTTTAAAATATGAAGGTTTATTTGTTTTTTCCGCATTTAACTTCCATCTTGTACGTACATGGAAATAAAGCACATTCCTTAAGTTATTTATGGATTGTAGATCATACTGATTACAATTTCTATGAAAAATGGAACAATACAAGACACCAGGTAAGAAATTATTTTCATTCTCTCATAAACTAAAGCATGAAAACATTGACCTGAATCTGGAATCTTGACAAAAGTGTACACACACCTTCTGAAAAGGTATTATTCCAAAAGACCACAGGTAGTCTTTTCAGCCAAAAGAGCACCTTCCACCATTTGAAATGTTTGGAGATTGAACACTCGCAAGCTGCACAGCGAGTTCAATCATCACCATTCACAACGTAACGTTAATATTTACTCACAGTCCCTGGCGCATCTCCAACATTTTCTTTTAATTTTGCACATTCAGAAGATAAAAGGTGAGAGCATTAGGGAATATCAGTTTGCAAACTATTATTTCTATATTTTGCTGGGAAAATGACAACTGCAGGAAATAATTTAACACCCCCTCCCTCACCTCACTCACAGACAAAGACTAACGTCTTAGCAAAGCTTTGGGCTCTAAAATCATAAATGGGATATAGAGGATGAATAATTATACTGGCAATAACTATACTTTTAAACAATAAAACGTAAGAATTGAGTGACATAATGGAATTAGTAGGCAGCACATTTAAAGCAAGCAACTTGATGTATAATTAGCAGCATGTGGTCAACATTGCCAATTTTGTGGTAGCCAAGAGATAACGTGGTGAAAGAGAAAGCCAGACGGTGGGCCCAACAACGCATCATTACACCCACGGGCAATGGGTGCA
Source organism: Neomorphus geoffroyi (assembly GCA_033558235.1). NCBI lineage: Eukaryota > Metazoa > Chordata > Aves > Cuculiformes > Neomorphidae > Neomorphus > Neomorphus geoffroyi. The sequence continues at coordinate 9,722,698 of JAUMJM010000012.1, forward strand.
TCTCAGCCCAGGCTCAGAAAGCCCCCAGATTATCATTCTTCAGGGAACAACAGGGCAAAAAAAAAAGTGTGTTCACATTCCTGATATATTTCCCTGTTGATTCACGGGCCACTGGACAAGGCTGCATTAGGTGGCCCTGCAGCCTCACCAGCTGTGACAGCAAGGGGAAACACTGGGAGCTGCTGACATCTCATCAATTGAGATAGCACCAATAAAGCAGATAAAAAACAGGATGGCAGAATCAGAAGACCTCCCTCAAAGTTAATGCTTCACCACTGCTGCACAGAGGTTTCTTGGTTAGATGGGCTATTTATTTCTAATAGACTCTGGCTCTCCTACCCAACAGTTCTTAATGTTTCATTGCCTCCACCCACCATAAACTGTCTTACAGCCGACTGCCAGTCAGAGGAACTCCTTCCTCTGAACTGATGGCAGGCTAAGCACACTGGATTTATGAACTTTCAAGTAGTACTTGATTCCAGGAGGAATCATATCACCGAAGACTTGATGCAGCATAAGCCTTTTCCGTACTGCACTGCTCGGAACACTGACTTGGTCCACAGCCAGGGCACTGTCATCCAGCTGTGCCAAGATCAAGGACAAGACAACCATCTCACTCTTCCAGAAAACATTCCAGGAGACTAAAATTAGTCAGAATTCCTTTCTCCTCCAGGGTCTCTAGAAATCACAAATACTTTTTAGAGGGATCAGAAGGGGTCATGAAGATAACTAAGTTACATTCTTGGCTCTTCCTACAGAAGGACGTGCCAGTTTAGGAAACATTCTCCCTCTCCCTCCTTAGCCGTCTCTAGCAGCAACACAACCACACTCAAGTCCCTTCCAAAAATTCTTAAGATCTACAGACATAAAATGCCCTATAAAGAGCTATGTTTACATTTGAACAGAACAGAAGCAGCCAAAAAAAAAAAAAATAAGGCTGGTTTCATCACATAAATGAAGCCAAGACTTCTCCCACCTGGAGCCCCACACCAGAGAGACAGCCATAGTCCACTGGCAATTCACACATGCAAGGCTGTAGCTAAAAAATGAAATATCCCAGTTTGCCTTGAGCTACACACCTAAACCAGGTTTTCACTCCAGCTAGAAAACAGAGACTGTTTGGTTTACTGGAATAGAAATTGGTAGTCTAGAGAAGGTGTACAGAAATGCTCCAATGAAGCCTCTCTCTCCTATCTCTCTTTTGAGTGAGTCATGTTTACAACGAGCCAAAACCAAACTCGACATCTCAGCCAGCTTTCAGCTCAAAGGTCAGCAGAGTACAAAACCCTACTTAGCCAGGTTACACAAGTGGAAAGGGGTGGGGAACAATTTGTCTGAAGCAAACACCCAACCACTACAGAATTACAAAAAACACTATTTAAAAAAAAAAAACAATACTTCTGCATTTCTATAATCCAACAGTAAATAAGGAAACCAGAGGTGCTGGTGGTGATGGCTGGCAGGTTTCTGTTTGTGATGTTTGGCTGTTTTTTTAAATAGCTCATTGATCTTGGACAGCATCCATCTGCAGTACTGTGCCTACACTCCATATAGTAATTAACTACAACCAGAGAGCGCTTCTCCAGCCAAGTCTTTTTTTGTTTTGTAAATTTCATTGCACTTCAACACTATTAACCAGCCACCCCTATTTCAAGCTGATATTCGTAAGTTCAGCAAAAGTAAGTGTCAGCAACACTGCAACTCAGCCAAATTAAAAAGGAGGATGTTTTTGACTCCCTATGGCTCCGACTGCCCGTGTGCTATGTTACATATTTCTGGGAAATACTCAGGTCAGTTGATTACTGGATCCATTAACGGCAGTCATCCCAAGATCCAGAGAAGCCAGCTGACCGTTCCCACTCACCACAGAGGATGTCAGATCAAAAACTTGGTGCTTAAGAGCATTTTTTGGATCAGCTGGGCTTTTACTTCAGACATTTTATTGACAAGCTGGAGTCGTGGGAGCCACCCCTGCTACAAGGAGGTTCCCTCCTCTACCTTATATCCATCGCGTCCTTCCCAGTTGCCTGCTTGGATCAGATGGTAACAGGACAAAACAAACACAAGGCCAGGGATGCCAGCGCAACTCTGCTATTAGAAACAGCAGCAGGGAGCTTTCCCAAAGAGCATCTCTGCAAATTAAGCAGAACATAAGCACAGCTTCGCTAAACCTGTTGAGTTAGGAGTGAGAGAAACAGAATGCTACAGAGCTAACCTACCCTGTGACAGCCGGGAGAATAAGGAATACAAGCTCTGCCATTCGACTCCCCCAAGGCCAAATGAATGCTATTTCAGAGGAACAACATAAAATTGTTGCTTTATGACCAACACACTTTCATTCACAAAGGAAGGAGTGAACAACTCCTCTTGCTTGCTGTAAAAATAACAAGTTAAGCAAAGAATACTAATTTTTTTTAAACTACTGAGCTCAAGGCTTTTCACGGTACCTTCAATACCTGCTAATTTGGTGACTGAAATGTGATGTAGGTTTCAAAGTATCTTGTTCTGCCTCTCTGCAGAGGCCATCAGCAGAACAAATAAATTACCAGTGTTTGGATTCTTGTTCCCTTAAATTAGCTTCGGCATAAGATGACAGGAGCAGAGTCAAGCTGTCTGTTGGTCCTTACATGGCATCTGTTGGCATTCCACACGCGGGCTGTCTGCCCACAACAAAGCCTTCCCGTCAGACTATTGATACCTCCTCTGACAGCACACCCGTGCCACTTTTAATCCACTCAGTGAATCCCAGTTGCCTTGCTTGGAAATGTCCCCAAGGAGGACAGGGACTGTCTAAGGTAACTGGAGAGGGGAAGGGCACAGAAGGATGACTGTGCAAAGTAGCATCACCACAAAGACATAAATATAAGCTAAAACAATACATTTGTCTACACACCAGCCAAAAAAAAAAAAAACAAAAACAAAAAAAAAAAACAGTTGGGTCAAAGAAAACTAAGTTTAAATAAGAGTCTTCTGGTTATCAAAAGGGAAAACAAGTTAGAAAATGAAAGCATCCTGTTTGATCTTTGGTTTAAATAGCTCTGCTGGGCATTTCAGGCTGTCAGGCTGCAGCCACAGAAGCAAAGACAGTCACATGTCAATGAGACAAACCAACCCGCTCCAAAATGCATCCAAAACAAAGCCAGAGGGTCACACACCAGGATCATCACGGAAGGCACATTCTCCTCTGCTATACTGCTCCTATTGGCACACTTACACATCGCATCCACTTATTCCACCTTGCCTTTGACTACATTTGGAGCGCAGTCATTAAGAACATCTCTAAAGTAATACCACGGTTACAAAGTTTAGGCTACACCATGGACCAAAACACGAAGAGAAAGCGAATCCAGCAGCTTTCCATGAAAGCCTCCCGAGGGGCTTGGTTACATTCAATGTGCCAAACACCCAAAAGATTTTGAAACAATGTACAATTTTGCAGGAGCTGATCCTGATGACTCCCCAGGCAGCCAGCTGGCTTTGTAATTCCTGCCTCTCTTCCTTCCCCCTATCCCCTTACCTAACAGGGAGGACACTTTTTACACCCTGCAGCCGATGCCAAGTAAGGAGTTGAAGCAAAAAACAGCCATGCAGAAGCTTAAGTGTTTGAGCAAGGACTGGGTTGCTAATACTGAAAAATTTAAGGGGGACAAACAGCAGGATTGAACTGTGGTGCTGACGGCTGCCCAGGTGTACAGACCGGGCATTAGCCCAAATATTACCAGCCTGCCCACAGCTGTGGCACATTTAATCAAGTCTTACAGGCTAATTATTTTGCATAACTAAACCCCACACCAGTGAATACTGTCTTATTTCAGCTGTGGGCAAAGCTACTTAAATAACAATATTTTCAATTTCAGAAAGAAAACACAAAACAAAATCTCAAGTCCAAAATGCCCACATTCAACTGCAGAATCCAGGCAGTGCAGGAGGAGTATTTCACTCAACTCATCCAAACTCCTGCTCACACAAGAAAGCTCTTTTCTATACAATACTTGTGGTATCTAACTGCAGGTCCTCAGAACTGTCTTTTTACTTCCTTGAAAGAAAATAAGGAGATGAGAAAAAAAAAACAAAAAACACAAACCAAACTCACAAGAAAATTACCACATCCTCTCTGTCCCACCTCTCCACAAAATCTGCTCTTCTCTTCCCCACTGAAATTTAACTCGCACTACTATATTCTCAAGCTAAACTCCTGAAAATCCATTTCTTATACCATATTGGTTGTGAAAATTATACAAGAAGTGCATAAAAAGCAGTTAAGATTGCTTTTGCTGCGTATAAGTAGCAAGGCTAACTATTACTTTGCTTTGGCTACACTAACAGTACTAAAAATGTGTGTATAGAAAGATGTGCATGAAAATTGTACAAGTAAACACCACTACACACAAATGAATATATCACTACTTTTTAGCAAGTCTAAGCTTGCTGCAGGAAACAAAATCTGAAAGGCACCTGAATGCTTCTAAAATAAGGATTTTTTTTTCTCAGATTTTAAATGTGCTTTTCACACGTTCACATTTTACCATACAGAACAGCAACAAACCAAAACAGACCGAAAAGACAGTTCATTCACCGCAAAGATCTTTCCTCTCAGTAAAGGTCTCACACAGTACAACTCTTGGCAACAGAATGTTTATACAGCACACAATAAAGAGAGGCTTTTCATTGAAACCTGGGACAAAACCAAAGAACAAAAGCAGCTCACAAAGCAAGAGAGGAAAGCTACATTTTTCAAGTGTTCTCACCTAATGCAGACAGAGAGCCAGGCAGAACAAGTTACAACCACCAACCTATTTACCCACTTCCAGAAAATGCTTGTAAATTTAAACTGTGTGAAATGTCTAAATACTTCTTTCATTCCACCAAAAGGCTTCATGAGCAATGGACAATAAAGCCCTTGGCTTGACCTGGAGGGGCTGGTAGGTTAATCTATTCTGACTTGATCTTTACTCCAACACGAAACTGAAAGACTGCTTGAGTAACTTGGCAGCATTTAACAATGCCAACAGTCACCCTTTTACTACAGTGCTCTTCTAAAGTGCCCTCCAATTGAATTCTCATAATCATGGGGGATATTAACATTTTCAAAAATTAGTTGTAAAACAAACAAAATGCCATTTCGCTCTCCTTGATACAGAACATAGGAAAGAGAGGTAAATGACCAAAAGCAGAAGAAAAATATTATCTTGCCTTTGCACCTCTCTTTCCAATTTTCTTCCAATCTCTTTCCAGCACTGCTTATTGTCAATTTTTGATAATATGCTATCTCTTATTAACTGTCAATCACATCTTTTTTCAGTATTTTCACTAAAATGGAAGAAACTAGATAAAAAACCCTGCTATTTGATGAAAAACCGCCTTGTAATAATACACTTAACCACACAGACCTCAACAGGGTTTTCTAATAACCACCAGCTAGTTTTCTAAGCCCATTCCGTGAGGGTGCTCAGCACCAAACACAGCAAAAGCAAAGCAGTGAGTTCAAAATTAAGCACATAATTAGGCCTGCAGAAGTCAGTAAGCTGGATTCATCACCCAACGATTGACTGAATCACTCAATTCTCATATATTTTAAGTTCAGAGTCTATGCTTAAATGTCACTGTGGAGAACAGTCCCCAGCGCTCAACACTACAATGCGCAATCCCACACAACCCTCTTCCTCCCTTAACAGCACAAAACCAGCTGTATGAAGAAACTGCACAGACTGACACCAACCTGTCAGAGCAAGGTAGCTTTCAGAACAGCAAGAGTTAGGAGAACAGACTTTCAGCACACGTTCTTTCATGCATTTACATTTAACTCCATGGCTGTAATTCTTGAAAACAGCTCACTCTTCATGGGACCTGCCAGGTAGGGACACATTTTGACGTGAAGAGCTGTGTTCTCACTTGAGATATCAGTCAGAGCACTTATTCTTCAGCACCAATAAACAAATGCCTTTTCATGTAAAAATGCCTTTTTCATTACACCTGTAAATGGTTTGGCTATGTCAGAGAATACCAAAAAGCACAACCAACCATCAGGCACCAAAATGACACTTGAAAACGCTTGGAAAAAACTCCATGCCAATCTTTTCCAAAACGATCACAGAAAAAGATCTAAGCTTAAATATATTCCTATTTTGATTTAGGCCAATGCTTAAGATGCCAGTCAAGATTAAGTGCCACCACCTTTGTCCGAAAGCAGGATCAGCAAAGAGAGGAGTAAACCATAAGCCAGTGACTACAGCATGCAATGCAAGAGAAATGAAAACCAAAGGAAATATCTTTTTTGATTGCAGGGGATACTTTTATAACCACTCATAGGACTGCAGTACCTCAAAAGGTCCTACCTTGAAAAGCTGTTATATGACCAACAATCATGTACTTCAGTTCAAAGTTCAGTGCTTGGATACTTTGAGTCCTCTCCCTTCGAACGGCTGCCTGGTAGCTTTCTTCCATTTTTTTCGTGCAACAGGTTGGTGCTCTGTGTTGACAGATCTGTAAATCTGACTCTTGAAGCCAACAAGAAAAACACAATAATTAGAAAACTTTCCAACTTACATCATAAAAATAAACAACACCTCTTAATGTCAAAACACAAACATTAAGGAATGACATTGTGAAACTCAGTTATCTTCTGAAAAACACTAATTTATGACTGTTTCACCTTAACTTGGATAACATCATATTATCAGCGACTAATTTATTTTATACAGTTAAGAGCACTGGGCACAAAATCATCTAAACAGGGTTAAGGGCACAGCAGAATCACTCAAGATACGCATTCAAGGGGGCAGCATTTCCACTGCACACCTTGGACTTGAACACCCGAGTGAAAACCATGCCTCAAATCAGGATCCAATATTCACCTGTGTAGTGCTTCAAGGAACCATCTATTCACCTCTTACACTTGCAGAATCCTCTCAAAAACCTTCAAACTCCTAAGCAGCTCAGCCCCAAAAAAATAAAGGCATTTGAGCTTTCTAAAAGCTATGGTAGCTGGAGTGGCTTTTTTTGGTTTTGCTTTTCTCTTTAGTTTTAACAATTTTGGTTCCTTTCTGAATCAGATTTCAAAACAAAACAAGCATTAAGAGTCGCCACAAAAATAGAACTTATTTCTGCCACAGCCTGCGTGTAGCTGAGGTGAGAAACAGCCACCACATTGACAAGCCCCAGAGCTGCCTAAATCCACTGGGAAGCGAGAGACTGCTATTTCAATGGTTTAACTCATAGTGGAAGTCAACAACTATTCCCCCGATTTTAAACTTAGTTGCTCCATCTGCTTAACAGTGACCTTGAGATTTTTGAAAACAAGTTCTAGACTGCGTGTATGTGATAGAACAACAAAATCACACACTACAGAAGCTGAAAGTTGATGAAAACTTAATTTTTGTGGAGTATTTTTTTTTATCGTTTCATCTTTTCACTTGTGTTGGACACTCAGGGTCTATTTGCTCTACGCCATGGGATTTGCAAGTGCCAGAACATTCCAGAGAGGAGCTGTTAGAGACTGCAGTTAAATATATTCTGGTGTTTCACAAATACATGTTTTAGGAGAGGAAAAAAAAAAGCAAGGGACTATTAAGTAGAGCAAATCCAAAAAAGAGGAATGAATAAAAAACATCAGAGCAAAAACAGTCACAATATTAAAGAGCAGATATTTACAATGTAACTTCTCAGTAAAGCAAATGCAAACACCCAGTAAGAAGCCTCGCACAAACATGCTGAAGACATCACCTTCTCTCTATATCAAGTTGGAAACAACAGCTTTGAGGGAAAGGGGCTGCGGGTGCCACCTCCATCCCTATCCCTTAGCACTCCAGGAAAGGAGACATCCTTTCCCAGGCAGGTGAGGGCTGTGCTGGGCACCAAGCTCCCCCTTCCCGCCCTGCCAACGTGTCCAAGGTGGGCACAAGCACATGGAATCAGCCCTGATTCTCCACAAGGCCATATTCCTGCAGAGGATCACAGAGCGCCTGGACCAGGTATGGGGCCAGAAATGTCAATGAGCAATCACACTGCATCAGCCTTCACCATCCAGCCTTGCAAGTTAACACACAGCAAGGCTCCACGGAGAGCTGACGATGAAAAGCAAGAGGGTACAAGGATGCACACTAAAAAAGCAGGAGAGAAACATCCAAACAAATGGGATCTGTTCAGGGCCAGCTCCAGGTCAAAAGCTCTTTGAGTCCAAACCTGCTGGGAGGAGTGTCAATAAATCCTTTTCCTTGCCAGGAAAAATACAAACACTGAGCTGGCTGGAACATCTCACTTGACTTGAAAATACTGCTTTCAGTTTACAGCAACTCTTTTTAGAAAGTGCAGCTAATTTATGTCAAAAAGATCAAAACCAAAAGGAAACAGTTCTATTTATGTACATTTTTATATCATTTAACAACTAAACATCGAAGCTGAGGCTGACTCAGGACACCATTTTGGAGGTGGATTTGTTTCACGCTTCAATATAATCTCAAAAACATGAAAAACAATTCCATGCACTCAAACCTGAAGTCCTAAACCCTGCCGAAAGCCCTTGAGAAATGATCACCACACGCTGGCAGTGGCCAGCAGGCTGCCCAAAGCAGCGGCCCAAGAGCTGCCCACTCGTCACCGGCTGGGCACGCCTGCCTGCTCCTGTCTGCCAGAGAAGCTGTCCCCCGTTGAAATTAGCTTCTTGGCCAGACTAATTTTAACCCGGATCCGTTCCCTGATCCAGTTCGTCCCATGAACGTATGTTTGTCCTGTCACAAGGAACTGAGGGTCAGGGAAGGACCACGAAGCACACGTGGTTGCTGAGCAACCAAGTTGGTTCCCCAAATAGATGTCTGAGCAGAGGGGCTGGAAATACTGCTCAGCATCTGCACTTCCAGGCTGCTGCTACTTAGAGCATTTCTCCATACAGCAGCCCTCTGAATTTTTGTTTGAAAGGTTTTTGCAAAGCTCAGACCTGTATTAAGAGAATTTGGAATACCGACTGCTCTGTGCTGACTCCATGCCTGTCCCAGCAAGGAAGCTCCGCGTGGCAATGGATGCTGAGGCTGGGGTTCCCCTCTGAGCTGACGCACCACAGAAACCTACACCTCCTCCAGAAAGCTTGAAGAACACAGATCCTCCAGCCAGAACCGCACTCCTGGGATTCCCCACCCAGCTGTCTCCTCTGGTGAATCCTCTAGGAGCCTGAAAATTAAGTTTTTGTTCATCCAAAGCCAAAATGATGCAGGGGACACTCAAACCAGAAACAGCACGAAGCCCCTGACACTTACAGAGCCCGATGTGAAACACAGAGCGTTAGAACCCAGAAAAGAGCAAACCCTGCTCCCCCAGCAGTGCCACTGGGTCAGTGCTACCACACACACAGCTTGGCAGTTTCACTTGCTTCAACATCAGCCTGAGGGTATCACTTTTTATTAGATTTCTATAATTGTGTTGAAGTTTTCAGTACTACACATGCCTGGGTGCTGAGATTAAATTAGCACTGATTAGTAATATCTTGACATCTTTAATAACTTTGATAGCAAAATGAGTTTACTTCTGTCATTTTAATGCAAAAATAATCTCTCCAACAGAAGAAGAGGGCGGGAACGGTGACCCGATGGTGACTGAGCCACACACTGTGTGAACACCGCTGAACACGGGCTGGGCACCACGGCACTCAGCCCCGAGACACACAGCAGCCCACTGTGCCACAGCAACCACTGTGCATGGGCACTGCCCAGCAGCAGCAGCCAAACAACCTCAATGGCAAACTCCTACTTGGAGTTTAGAAACCAAGCCATTCTACAGACCAGAGAAAAAGCACCATTTGGCAATGAAGGAAGAACACATACCAACAGCATTATTTCAGCAATTAATTTTGCTAATTTCTCTCCAGGACTTTCTTATCTGCTGTCCCCAAGATCCCTTTTATTTCCTAACTAATAATTCAGTTTGGAAGGAACCTCTAGTTCAACCTTCCCCTTATGTAGTTTGATCTAAGGGCTTCATCCAGCCAAGTTTTGAGCATCTCCAAGGGTGGATGATCCCACAGCCTCTCAGAGCCCCTGTTCTGGTATTTGGCCACCCTTGTGGTAAAAAATAAGTACAGTTAAAAAATTGTATTGAACAAGATTTTCCCATGTTTCAGTTTGGGTCCACAGCTTCTCAGCATATCACCATGTGTGCAGAAATGTGGCTCCACTTTCTGTATTTCCTCCCACCAGACAGTCGAAGACAGCAGTACAGTCTGCCTTCATCTTCTCTTCCGACAACGTAACAAACCCAGGTCTCTATTCCCACATGTGCTCCAGCCCCCTGACCATGACGGGAGCCCTCTGCTAGACTCCAACTCTTTGCCATAAATGTGAAGCACCTGCATCCCAAGATGTCTCTTTTTATTTCATTTTCTTATGCATAAACTTACTGATGGAGCAGAACGCCTTCCACTATACATGTCTGGGCTTTCAATTCTGAAAGGTTTATACTTTTCCTAACACAAATTGATTTTCTGCTTCAGATCAGATGGAAGGATTACTCTGAAGATTATGTACATTATTTTTCCATTCAAGTCTGTTTCTCCCCTGAGTACAAGTTCAAATTGTGGCTATGCTTTTTATCTTTTAAAGTGGAACTGCTATAGGCTTTACAGCTGTACTGTTATAAAAAACAGGGTAAAGTATCTTGCTCCACTTTGAAAAACAAAGTCACATTCAGAACAGCAAGAAAAATTATACTACGCTGGAGTTGAAGGTATGAATATTTTGTAAAGCAACAATAAATCCTACTCCAAACTCCTCTACAAGCCTAAAACACGCAATATATGCCAAAGGCATCACCTACAAACACCCTCTGTCACATCTGTAAATTATAATACTTAAGGTTCACAGAAAACTACAAATCCTTACTTCATGTCCATCTGGCCAGCCCTACTGAAATCAGCTGTGAACTATTTTGTTGTGTGTTGTTTGGGGCCTTGCTTGTTTTAATTCAGCAGAGGCTTGGGGCTCCCCTCTGAGCTTTGGTACAAATCAAGTCAGAGAGACTTTGGCCATTAAAGCTACCTGAATTAACACTAGCAGAGAGAGGCCTGTTGAGCAAATAAAATTAACTTCTTCCCAAAGTTAAATATGTAATAATTTTGTTAGCTGACCATGTAATTTAACAGTTCTTCTAACACACAGCAAACAAGCCAAGTGACCTGCACCGCCTTTTAAAGTGCTGTACACCCCGTAAAAGCTGTACTCTGAAACCAGAAAGCCAGACCTACAACACAGAAAGCCATCTGCTTGTTCAAATGCAGGATGGGGATTTATCAAACAAGCTTGAGTCTTCAGCTTCCCCTGCACAAAATTCCCCCAAGCAAGCATGATCAGAGGGCGAGCTCAGTGCAATCTGCCTTCTGCTGATTCTCATTCCTTTGTATTATGACAAACTCCTCCAAACAAAGCTTTAGTCCAAAGCTCAAGATTTTAACATTGTGCAAAAGCCTTCAGAGACTCCAAGATTGATTATGTCTCAGTAACACAGAAGAAGGTGCTAGAAGTACCTCGCGTTGTGCCTGGCCCAGCTGAACAGGAGTCAACACTTCGTCCTTCTTGAGCTTCATGTCTGGTGCAGTTGCTGCCTCAGCTAGAGGAAAATTCAGCAACTAAAACCCAACAAATTTAGGAAAGGAGGCCAAATCAAATGAAAAAGCAACCAGAGTCCCTCCTGCAACTACCTGGTGCATGAGAAAAGCCCACATTGGCACAGCCACATCAGGAAAAGGGAATCCAGCCAATGTAGGCTGCCAGAAGTTTGTTAGGTCCTTGCTTTATGTAGCTTTTGTGCCCCAGTGGTGGTAGGGCCATCATTACCTTCTGCTGGCAAACAGTAATCCAGAGACACAAGCCATCCTCACCTCACACCCCCTCACACCACAGCTCAGGTCCATCACAACTAATCATAGAATCACCGAATCATAGAATCATCAGGTTGGAAGAGACCTCTGAGATCATCGAGTCCAGCCGTGCCTGTCTCCCCACTAAACCCTGTCCCTAAGGAACTCATCCACCCGTCTGTTAAACACCTCCAGAGATGGCGACTCCACCACCTCCTGGGCAGCTGTGCCAATCCCTGACCACCCTTTCAGTGAAGAAATTCTTCCCAATGTCCAGTCAAAATGTTTTCAACTAGAAAGACAAACCAACTATATTAAACTCATTACGCATGAAGTTTGCACAGTCAAACAGCTGCTATTTGATTTGCCAATGTTGAAAATACGGTTGTTATTACACTTGAAGTAGTGCATGCCAGGAATTACCAGAAAAATTCAACAAACAAGTGCAACAGTCAGATCAGAGCACAACATTCGGCACTGGTGCAAACGACTGTGGTACATTAAATAGCAACTAACCCTATAAACCTTCTGCTCACTGAGCAAGGAGGAACGTGCAGGTAGGCTGCAGGGAGCAGAGCCTCTGCTCTAAGTCAAAGGGAGATGCCCGCTTTCCTTGCCTCAGGTGAATTGCAGCCAGGCTCTCCCACAGACATTTTCTGACTCATCAGAAAGAATTTTCCAATCTGTTTATAAATCTTCCCTCTGTTTCATTAAAATAATCTCACTATCAGCTGTAATATAAAGATTACATAGGCAAACAGTATCTTAAAGGTCCCTTTAAGGACAAAAGGTTGAAGAAATACCAAAGCAGAGCCTGAATTTGCCCTTGCCCTCTATATGCAGCTTGACAACACACAGCCAGCCAGCATGACAATTTGTAGTGCAGTTTCAAAAATAAAAGCCATGAAATTTTCCTTTCCCCCAAACTCCCATTTAATATTGTCCATTAACAGATGTATTGTTTAACTTGATCAGTGGACTTTACATTCTCACTATTATTCATAATACACTGAAGCATCTCTAAGGCCATGACCAAGCGCCACCTACTCATGTAACCGCCAGCACGTGTAGCTACTTATAACTCCAGTCAAGTCAGACAGCTCAAATGAGCTCAAGGGTTCTTGACTAGGCCTAAAAAAATTATAAAAATCCCCCAAAATGGGAAGGTTTTTGACTGCTCTGAAATTATGCCAGCAAATTCAAGGGGGGTAGAAGCTCTGAATGGGAAAGGAAGGGGAACGGCAAGAAGCACTAGATGTCCTGATTCTGGAGACTTGGCAGCATCAAGTGCCACAGCTTGCAGAACAGCTGGACCCCATCAGGCACTGGCCCTGAGTGGCCTCCGGAGCAGGAACTCTCCAGAACACAAAGGTCTCAAGGGCAGCATCTGCACAATGTAGTGTTGTTCGGTCTGATGCTAAGTACTTCTTGTCCGAGTTTTTCCCACTTCCCTCTGTTGCATGCCTGGCTCCCACCACTCCTGTATTCCTATTTTTGGCCTAGTTTCCAAGCCACCTCCTGTCCCGCACTGTAGGTCACTGCACATCTATACTCACTAGCTTTTTTGCCTTGGCTTGTGCCTCACAGAACCTGCCTCACAAGAAGGAGCAGAGAGTGTCCGACTGTCCCCTAAACAATGTTCTTCCACAGCCAAAACCTACACAACCATTAACTATCCACTTCCTTACTCCCCTGACTCACTCTTCCAACTACTTTTCACCCTCCTCGAAGCTCCTCTTCTACTGTTGTTCCCCAAGGGCACTGAGCTTCCCTTCTGCCCGCCTTCCTCCAACTGTAGGCATACCTGTGGGATGTCCTGGAGAACCAGAGCAGCTGGAGGCTTTCCAGCTCAGGTGCCTCAGCTTCCCCTGTAAGAAGGAGCATTTGTTGCAGGAAGAGACCTACTCATGCCACTCATCCTCAGTTTTCTTGGTTGTTCCTCAGAAACTCTGGCTGTACCTGGGAGGCTGAAGGCCAACAGCCAAGGCAGTTGCAACCACAATTCTTTGCCTCCTGCCTGTTACCAGACTTCTGACCTGGTTCCCATGAGCACTCACTCGCCAGTCTGCCCAAGGCACCTTCAACCAGGTTGCTTTTAACAGATAATCTGCTTTAAGTGGCCTGAATATATGTGGAGCAAACCAGAAAGCTCCCATAACAGACTGTCACAGCAGTGGGTGATGCTGAGCATCATGAAAACCTCACTCACTGAGCAGTGGGCTTACAGGGCAGGACCTTGTCTTCAGTTTGATGCCCTGGGGATGACACAGGAATGGAAAAGCCTCTCACAGCAGCTACAAAGCACCTACAATGGGAGCCTTGTCAGTGGTTCCCAAAATAATCTGGCTTTCAATAGGTGGTTGGAAGTCTTATGTTTGGTGTCAATGCCAAATGGACGTGGCACTACTTCTCCTAAATACTCTCCTTAGAGAACAAAGAAAGGGTGATTAACCTCCCACAGTTCACTACTCCCTCCTCTGGTCTTCCCCCACCCTTGACAGCCCTGGTCTCAGAATCATCATCGTTTCAGTTGCAGAAGGCATGAAACCCACCTTACAAAACCTCTCTCTAAACTGCTCATGCTTAAAACAGAGCAGCTGGGAACAGACTCGGACTGGTAGGTGCCAGGTGCTGAGGAGGGCAAGCATGAGCTGCCATGCCTAAGGGAGAGCACAGTGGTCACTGCCTCCAGATCTTGCACTCCTAAACAGGGGTGATAAATGGTTTAATGGTGATTAGACATCAGCCCAGAGCTAAGTGAGACAAATCCTCTGAATGTGGGCCCATCTGGGAGACTTGCTGACAGTAAGATTGTGAATGCTAAAGGGCTTTGCTAACTCCACAGCGCATGCAAACTCAAAAGAATTGCACTCAGGAGGATCCATCTTTCCCTTTCCGCCCACAGCCAATATAAAAGTCTGAAAAATTAGACTGATGCACATAAAATACATTTTCAAATAATCTATGCTGATAGAGGTCAGTGGGTCTACATCAACAGAGTTTCTACATTATTTACTGTAATGCCAGCTCCTTCCTCAGCTTTCCTGGGACAACACATCCGATTGCAATACAGAGGTGAGAGAAAAATTACAAGAACTTCCATTAATTTATTTAAGAGTCTACTATGACTCATCCATCACTATGCCTCACCACAGCCACAGCAGAAAATCCCATATATTTTTCCCACCACCAAGAGTCATAAATATATACAAAAGATTTTCTAGGAGTCTAGTTAAGTCTTCCTGCTCCACATCCTCCAAAGACAGCAATAAACTAACCAACAGCATTTCTGCTCTCCAGTGGGGAAAGCATTTCCCTGCCTTACAGCGCCTGAAGAAAAGTGCCACAGAAACCACAGGTGGTGGAAAGCCTAAACTGAAGCACAGCTATGGAAGCACTTTGTGGATGAAGCAAAATTGAAGTTGTTTTTAAATGAAAGATGTATGTTACAGTTATAAAGAAAACTTGTGAATGCAAATCAATGAGGCCGTCTATCTAGTTTTACGGGGAGATGAAATATAATCGCTTTGAGAGGTGTGAATTGCCTTACTCAACTTTGAAGCCTAAGGATAACTCAGATGTTAACACCGTTTTATCGATGACCATTTTTTATAGGAACTCCTTCCTAATCTGCTTTTCCCATGTAAGGTGGCACAGCCCAGAACATTTCAAAGATACTGATACATTCGTGTTCAATTGTATTTCTTATTCTTTTTCATTTTATCTGTCAACATAAAAATCTCTAACAAGGTTAAGAGTGCAAGAAGAAACAAAAGCAAAGACCAATCAAAAGGAACCAAGGACCTATTAGATCTCATGGCCACAGACTCAGAAGCAGAAATTGCAACAATTCCCCTCCAAGATTCGAATACTTCCATTTTTGCCATCTCGGCTGAAAGCCATACGTGAAGCCAAGCGCTCAGATTTGTTCTTTCCTTTAAACATATGTATCGGTCTTCCTTGAAGTATTAATTTTACAGCCCAAACCCCAAACGCTTCTGATAAGTTTGGCCATTTATCCTTCTCAAGTCATGCACAAATTTCAACAGTCTTAACGGACAGCTTCTACCAGCGTTCTCACCAGTGTTTGAACTGGTTTCTTTTGGATTCTATTTACCCTTTCCATTTTATTTTTTTTATTTTTAAGAGAAGGAAGGGGAAAACTCTTAAAACCTGGGTGAAATATCGAAAAATTAGAAGAAAAGCACAATGAGCTCTTGATACCATTTACACAAAAGGAACAGCAATCATTTCCAGAGCGGAACAAAAACTGAGCAACTGATTACTAGGCAAGAAACTCCTCAACTAGGGTGAATTCTTTGACTTCATCACCCATGACACCACAATTAAAACAGACAACAGTAATTGTGGACTTGAAATTGGTTTTGTTCTTTTCTTTCTTGTGCAAGCTTTGAATTGGAGTCAGCTTGACCGTGTGATTAACAGCACCTGGTGTACAGTAAAGTGTCCGTGGGTGCCACTGGTATCACATGGACCTTGTGTGAATATAGCAGGCATTTCCTTGAACACATCGGACCAGCACAGGCTGCGTATAAACAGGCCCTGATAACACCATATAAAGAGAAAGGACTAAAAGGTCAGAAGAAGGGTAAGATGGTGAACCCTCGTTACTTCACTGGAGATCACCAAAAAAACGATAGAGAACTCTGCACACGCACAGGCAGACAATAATGATGTGGCACTGGGAGGAACAATGCAAATTTCCCTCAAATAATCACAATATGTAACAGTTTTCTGAAAAACGTTAATGAATCTGTATCAGTTACCTGATTAATAAACCAAAATCACCATTTGGCAGAGGTATCCCCTGTGTGCCTGGATCCACAATAAAGCCACGCTCACTCTTTATCTCTAAGTGCGAAGGAGCCCAATTCCAGCAACAACTACAGTAACACAAGGTCTCCGCATCTTGTTCCCTGTCTCCCATTTCTTCTGCAGATAATTGTGCTGCAGTCAGCAGTAACGACACTAATGGAAACCTAGAGTTTCGACAAACTGGACCCACAGGCATCTGAAAGCAACCCAAAGCAGGCAAAAGAGGAAAGAGCCCAGCGTGCATGGCAGTAACTAGAGATGAACGCTCATTCAGCACGAGTGTGCAGAAGAAATAATGTCTGCAAGTGCTGTCTCAGCAGTTTGGCCCCACATCTCCATGCTCATCTATTCCTCTGCACATCCACGCACCCCTACAGGTACAGCTGGGCACTGAACGCTTGTTCCGAGTTACACCAAGCTGAAAAGTACAGGACAATTGCACTGTACTTACAGGTAATTAAAACAACCTGCCACAGCCACAATTCACCCAAAAGCAGCAGCTGACAGCCGCACAGGTCACATACAAGAGGCCAGCAGTCCATTTCAGATGGTCTAGGCTGAACATAAATTTATACCCAGATGAGTTGTTCCATGCTAGACCACAAGCAATATTTTGCACAGAGGACAGGAAAGAGGCAAAGTAATTAATAGCAGAGGGCTTGGTTCAGCACCCCTTGATGGCAACGGAGACACCCAGTGGCATCAACAGTCATATACAAAACAACCAAATACAGTTCAAGACAACACTGTGCCATGCCTCACACTTCTGAGAGGATTTAGTAGTCTGAGACTAACATAGCTCTGAACTCAGCAGGCTTTGGGTCAAAGTCTTAAGTGAATCCTGTTCCAAGAGCACAGTCAGGAAACTCTGGACACCTTCCCATTATAAAAAAATCAAAATTAAGAGAAAAATGAACATACAAAAAATTAGAATCTAGAAACTTTAATTACATTAGCATGACAGGCACTTCATTTCAGACAAGCACTTGGGGTTTTTAGCTGTATATATTCAACTAAAATCAACAGACGATCAAACAGTCAAAACCCCAAACACATCAGGGAGTTGGTGACAGTATTAAGTGGTCCAAAAAGCAGCAAGGGCCCATTAGCAAGTTAATTTACCCCCCATTAAATTAAGGGCCACAACAGTATTCCCACTTAGATTTCTTAAGTCAGGAGTGGCAATGGCCTTCTGCCCTTCCTCATTTGTTTTTGCTTTGCTTTGTTCTGCCCGCTTAGGCCACAGAAAATGTTCTGGTTGTACCAAGAGCAGATTCTATCTGGGGCTTCCCCCAGGGCAGAAGCAATGAGGAATGAAGGTCCACAATGAAATCCCACTTGAAGGGGTCATTTCCCTGTTCAGGAGTACCAACCATGCTTCCAAGCTGGAAAGCAGCCGAGTTGACTGCACGTGATGCATCCCAGCATCCCCTCCTGGCCCCCAGCAGCACAGGAAGGCCTGTCTGTATCTTGTGGGGACACCTTGACCCAAGATAACAGATTCCAAAATAGATGCAGCTTCCCACGAACCTAGGTTTGGCAATAATAAACTATACGTTTGACCTCAGGCAAGGCCAAGTACCTTAATATCCACTCTTCGTTTCCCATGTGTAAAAAAGGAGGATACTTACCTTTCATTTGTTTGCTTAGATTGCAAGCAATTCCTAGTGGAGACTACTTTTCACTATGTGCGCATGCTCAGTGTTCCGAGTTCATTTTGATCCTATTCACCTGTTACATAAATTAAGAAATAGGTTTCCTCCCTTCCCTTACTAAAACGCGGCACCATTCACAGTACATCAAAGTGATAATGTTTCCTTTCTTTCTTGCATTCACCTGTTCAAAGCTAATAGCATAACAGACACTTCAGCACTCATCATGCAACAGTTTGTGATGGAAGGGACCCTAAAGCTCATCCAGTTCCATCCCCTGCCATGGGCAGGGACACCTCCCACTGGATCAGGGGGATCCAAGCCCCATCGACTCTGGCCTTAAACACCCCCAGGGATGGGGCAGCCACCACTGCTCTGGGCAACCTGGGTCAGGGCCTCCCCACCCTCATTGTGAAAAATCTCTTCCTAATGTCTAATCTATATCTTCCCCCTTCCAATTTAAAGCCGTTTCCCCTCATCCTGTCACTCCAGGTCCTTGTGCAAAGCCCCTCCACAGCTTTCCTGGAGCCCCTTTCAGTACTGGGAGCTGATCTAAGGTCTCCCCGCAGCCTTCTCTTCTCCAGGCTGAACAACCCCAACTCTCCCAGCCTGTGCTCACAGCAGAGGGGCTCCAGCCCTCACAGCATCTTTGTAGCCCACTCTGGACCCGTTCCAACAGTTCAATATCCTCCTTATATTGGGGATTCCAGAAGAGGACACGGGGCTCCAGGTGTGGTCTCACCAGAGCAGAGCAGAGGGACAGAATCCCCTCCCTGGCCCTGCTGGCCTCGCTGCTTTTGATGCAGCCCAGGACACTGTTGGCTTCTGGACTGTGAGCGCCCATTGCCGGCTCACGTTGAGCTTCTCATCAACCAGCACCCCAAGTCCTTCTCCACAGGGCTGCTCTCAATCACGTCCCCCCACTCAAGACCAGCCCCATCGTGTTGCAGGGCTGTTTGAAGCCAGCTCCACACATTGGCAGGCGCTGCTGGCCGCATTCAATCTGCATTTGGAAAGGCCAGAGGCAGCTCAAAAGGGAGCCGGGTTGAGGATGGCAGCCATCAGAGTCACAGCAGCAGCCAAACTGACACGAGCTGGCCCTATTCAGTCCTTCCTACTCAGCTAATGTTTTGGCACCTGTGATAGTGACTCTAGAACACTTTCCAAATCTAAGCCAACAGCCCTGCCAACAAATGACATCAACACTTCACATCACAGCTGGGGTTTATTTCTGTCAGATAGGCCACAGAGTACGGTAGGTGTGTGACCAGCACACACCACGAGCCGTCGATGATGCGCAGGTACAGCCAAACCACAGCTACTTTCTGAGGAAAGACGACAAATGTTTATATTTCCTGACACACCTAACGAAAAACAGGTTAGGAAGAATAAATTTGATTACTGCTTGAAACTGAAAATGTAACGCTTTGGCCAAATATAAATACAACTCTGGGCTGCTCTGAGTGCTAAGAGAGATATTTTTCCCAGATTTCAAAAATAAGATTAGGAGGATACAGTCGGGACTTCTCTGAGCAGAAGTTCGGAAGCCTTTCTCCAAAAGCACTGTTTGCAATCTGTTTTTAAAAGTCCTGCTCCATTTTGGGAAGCGAGCGGCTTTGCTACATATGCTTTGTTCTCTTGCCCTCAAAATCATTACACCTCTCCTTTTAATTGCCCAGGTAAGCACAGGAGATAAGTAAAAGACACGTGCTGTCCTGTGCTTCTCAAAAACTGATCCACCTTGTTGTGTTGCAAGGAGGGAACACTTCAACAGCCAGCACAGGGCGGCCATACAAGATCCTGGGTGCTGTTCCCCAAATATTACTTAGCAACCCCCTCCATCACTTCTGAGAACATGATTCAAGCCTTCCAGTTGCCACCTTTTGTGTTTCTTTATGTAAGGACAACAGGGCAGGAACACAGGTTTGAGATTTCATCCTCTGACTGAGTCCCAGGACAAGTCACATGGGATACAGCCACACAGGATTCTGCAGACAGACATCCATTCTTTGGAGTGGCAAGACACAAGCTCTGATCTGGAAGCAGCAGAGGACAATCTGAATTCAGGCACAGCATCGTGCCAGGTACAGCTACGCTACCCGCAGCACAGCAACGAATCGCAGCTATCTGGAGCCTGCTAGAGTAAGAGCAAATCCACCTGGAGATGAGCACAAATAACTCTCAGCCTTGGGTTTTTTCAGCCACAAAGCACAAATAATTTCCTAAATCAGTAACAATAAAACATGGCTTAAGAACAAACACCACTAAACAGTGACACAATGAAGAATCCAGGGTTAATGGCCAAAGCTACTCTATCTGGAAAAGCAGAGATCCTCAGCCTTGCTCTGTACATTCTGTTTCTATCTGCAAGGGATCTAAAACTTGGCCACCATTCTCTGTTCTCAGTAGCCCATTTTCCATCTTCTGACCTACACACCTGCAATACTGTGAACTACTGCCCAAGTTCAGGGTGAACACACATTTTTTTCAACTTAGGAACAAATGCCCCACTGCAGCTCTGAGACAACCTACTTCATATAAGCCTCGTACCTCCAGGTATCTCCACACTACAACACTGCAGTTTTCCACTAGTAACCTCGCAACTCAACTTAGGAAGAAGTTCTTTACTGAGAGGGTGATTGGCCCTTGGAATGCGCTGCCTGGGGAGGTGGTGGAGTCACCGTCCCTGGAGGTGTTTAAGGAGAGATTGGATGACGCTCTTAGTGCCGTGGTGTAGTTGACAAGTAGGAGTAGGTGTAGGTGTTGGGTCATAGGTTGGACTCGATGATCTCAAAGGTCTTTTCCAACCCTGTGATACTGTGCTCCCCTCTACCATTACACTGCAAATCTGAGAATTAGATATTTTGCTTTAACAAGCATGCAATTTGATATCCCCACACTATGCATCTGCTACTCAATTCCTTCTTCACAATATCCTAAAATTTACAAAGGAGGAAGAAACATATTCTTTGGGCTCAAACACCAAATCAAGTCACTGTGCTTAATGAGTCACCACAGCTTGAATTATCTTCACTCATTTCAGGTTAAAGTAGTACACTTTATGTCAAATTTATTTCAGACTCAGAGCACTTGGGGCTAGTTCAAAGCCCATCGGACGCATGTGTCCCAAACTTTGGCTGGACTGACTCAAACCTCAATGCTGTATCTATCACTTGTGTAACGCTGTTTCAAAGCCAAACAAATCACAGCAGTGTCATGTACGTGAATGTTACTGCAAAAGGAAAGGTGTTAAGAATCGATGAAGAAGCATAAGGTCTGTATTTTAGCAAGGTAGAGTTTAGAAAAAAAACAAAACAAAGCAGTAAGGTAATCAAGCACTGGAATAAACAGCCTAAGTAGGCAGTGATTGTCTATCACTGATTTAAATGCAACTTATCCTGGCTGCAAATAGCAGGAATGGACCACTTCAGGTCCATTTCAGCACTATTTTCTATTATTCTATTCTTTCAGCAGCTCTCTGCAGTGTATTTTTCTAATTACATTCAGTTTTCACCAGATTACTCTCCCTTTATTCACATTTCCTAGCGCAAACACCCAGGGCAAGCTGTTCTGGACACTAGCTCCTTTGGCACTTATGTTGCTGTACCTTTTGTGAGGATTTGGCCCTTAAGATCTCTCAAGAGTAGAGCTTTAATTTCACAGCACGGATCTTGCTCATTTTACTCCATATTTACTGAGAACAAAGGGAAGACTATGCAAATGCCCTGCTACTTAGACCTGAACAAAGTGGAAGCAAACATGTAGATGTGAATGGGAGACATAATGGTATGAAAAAAGCAGCCCTTTTCAAAAGTAAAATGACTTTGTCAGGGTCCCTTTGCACTATGTGCATGGATGATTTGTGACAAAACAAAAAAGTGCTAGCCTAGCACGTCACCCATGTCAGAGATTAGAGCACTTCAAAAACCTCAGTAGTTCAAGCACTTTCTGGAACTTGAAAGGCTTTCTTAGGCAATGCTTAGCTTCTTTATGGCTTTTACACAACTTTGATGTGCACCTAAAAGTGAGGAATCTTAATCTGAAGGTTTTCCATGGAAAAATACCCATATAGGATATAAATCACAAAATCTTGTCACCCTGATTAACACAAGTCAAAAGTCTGCAAAACTTTGTGCATGAAGTTAAACACTCTGAGTCACTATTTTTATATCCAAGCAAGAACCCTGAATTTCCAACCATTTAGTTACTTTCAAAAGGCTTCTCTAATAATAGCACTGGAGTGAAATTTTTAATCATTAAGAATGGTGTGCCAGGCAGCAGTCAGTTACACAAGTATCACTTTTTCCCCTCCCATTCTCATTCTTTCTTTAAAGCAGACATTTAAAGATGCTTAAAGTTAAGGGATCTGTTGAAACAACATCAATTTCTCATGAGTTACAAAACCTCTTCTGAGCACAAACATGGATGTGTAAACATAAGCTTCATTCTCCCCCCCCATACACACTTAACCCCCAGTAGCATTAATGGGAATTATGCATGCATAACGAGCAAAGAATAGTCCCCTTATGAATAGGGCCCTTGTTGGAACAATGAATACATTTAACCATTAACATCTAGGGATGTGCCGAACTATCCAATTTAACTAGCTGCCAAACAAAGCTACCATGACCTATGTGATATTGTCAGGTTCGGAACGCGTCGCTCTGAAATTTGTCTCTCATTTGTTTTTAAAGGACTTGACAGTACAGCAGAGTGGGGGCTCTTTGTCAGAACGAGATCCTCAGAGAAGGATGGTCCTCCAGAACAGCTGTCACATCCACCCTGTGATGGAAGAACTCCAGAGACGGAAAGCCCATGGCCCCAAGAAATTAAAAGTAGTCATTAGAATATAAAAAAATCCATATATACATAGTTCAAATGCATATATACGTTGCCCATTACTATTAATGGAAACCCAGCAGGAACACAGAAAGGCAGAATACAGCACAGAATTATATAAAGCAGCCTAAAACTACATAGCAAAAGAAAAGGGGGGAAGGGATCATTAAAGACAACTTCTAGGGGAATGATTTCTTTGTCTTCTACAGCCCTGAAGTTCCTATGCAATTGCTTGGCTACACTTGCTCTTTATTCTTTTTTTTTAGCTATCAAAATGCAAGACAGATCCCAAGGATATTATATGTATTAATAATACTTCTTGAGACTTCTGAGTCAAGAGAGTAGCAAATAAATTTAATGGTATCATCTGTGACATTTAAAATTCCTCCATTATCTTAAGTTGCTTCTGTATTCTTTCAACTGGTACCTTGAAATACCACACGTTAAAACTTTACACATTAATCATGCACATATCAATACACTAAGAAGGCAATTAGTAACTATCCTTTAAAACTGATGTACTGAAAAGAATAAAATAGATGGATTTATTCTCATGGAAGCATATGCACAGTGCCTATCCAAAATAAGAGGTAAGGCTGTGGTTGCTCCATCATAAATCTTTTGCCGAATACTGCTAAGGTGCCTGGTGCTGTGCAACAGCACTTAGAGCCCCAAGGAGACCCAGGAGAGTAAAGCTCTCTATAAAATTCATCTGCAAGACTGCTAGGACAATCCCTTGGCTCGCCTGTGCAGCACCTTGAACCGAAGAGACCATCTTCAATCCCAAGTGAGCCTTTGGGCTCTACCCTACTACAGAAACCTCTCACCTCAAGAGTAAACACACCAGAGGCAGCTTAACTGTCTGCTGAAAAAAAAGATAGGGAGCAGTGGAATTGGTTACCTGCATTTCTAAGCTATGGAGAGATCTACTTGCCATCAGATGCCACCAGAATACAGGACTATTGGCAACTGGCAAAGTCTTCTCAGCCATCTGAGTTGCATTTGACACCCTGGAATGGGGATACAAATATTGTCCTTAAGTTCTTCACCGAGTAGCCAGAAGGACCAGTGTTGCTAAAACAGTTCAGACTCAAAGGACTAATTCCAAGTATCAGCATCAGTACAGAAAATTTTTAGGTCTTGAAGCAGACAAAACGCAGCCATAAAAAAGTACCCGGGAACAGCGGGTTGGCGCCCACAGTCCTGCTGCCCGTATTCCACGCACCACTCGGTTCCCTTGTCCACATCACACACGGTCTGCCAGCACACCTGAACCTACAGACAACTGATGCTGCTCAGAAGTCACCTTAATGTGAACAAAACAAGTACCAGTAAGTATCTCTTTATAGATATCAGGATGCTTCTATCATATTAAACAGCGATACCTATTCAAATTGACAGATATTGAGAGGCTAAGTATAAATTGTGTCACGGGCTTGGCTGCTGTTTGGAAACTGATTCTGAATCAGCAACATTCATATTTTCCCCTAGAAGCAGACGCTGTGTTCTAAAATGGCAAGCAATGAGTACGTATTTGAAGTATTATTAAATATATTCCTCTTCATCGTGTCATTTAATGCTTTCATGGGAGAAAGATTCAACTGCAAAGACCTCACAATACTTGGAACTATAGCTCTAGTTTTATACCGTCTAAACACAAAACCATCTTTAAAAGATACCCATTTTACTGCTTAGGGTACATCTTACACATCTCCTGGCTTTTTAGCCAGGCTTGTGCCAATTTTCATGATTAATCTTTATAAAAGCTTTTACTCATTTTGATGTATTTTATTGATATGTGCCAACTTTGCTTCCACTCATCACATCAATGCCCTTTCCTTACTACTGCTCTTTGGTTAAGGACTGACTGCTCAGCCCTGCGATACTGGAACGGGGGATATTTTTCTATTACCTTCTGATTACAATCTGATGGCAAAACTTCAGCGGCACTTGAGGTGCTACCGAGGCAGCTCGTGGAAGCTACTGGTATTTTAAGGATGGGTCATTTCTTACTAAGCTTGTTCTCAACCCTGAGATGCAGTTCAACACCAGAATCACAGGATCTTGAGCTGACTGTCAAAAATAAATCACAATACAGTCTTTTCAGCAGAGATTTTTTGAGAGAATGAATAGGCCATGTGAATTGTAGGAACACTTGGCTCTTTCCCGTGACTCAGTTTGATAACAAGATTGCGTGGTAGGGAAGAGCAGGTTCTCCGTTGTCTCTTGAATTCCTTTCTAAGACATTTACAGGAAACACTGACTAGAATGACTGAGCCAGTCTTCTACTCACCTGGACCAAATGCTCATGCAAGTCACTAAAGACTTGGCTTTTTTCTGAGGTTCACAGATATGAGAACTATAGATTTCCATCTGGCAGTGGAACAGCAATTCCATCTTTATGAGGCCTTACCTAAGCTTAAACAGATTTTTTTGTGTACAGATTACTCCCAGGAGGGCAGTACAGAGTGGGCAGCTGGTCCCATGTCAAACAGAAATTTAAGACATGGGAAAAAAAGGGAGAAAAAGATATTAGCACAGACGTGAGTCTTGCTTGCATCCACAGTCGTCACCAGCTTTAGGTTAACACTTGTGGTGACAGTCTGAGCCTGAACAGTGCTATAAAATCCAGATAAGATTAATGAAGGAGGCATCCTTACTCCAGAGGAGCTGCAGGCTGCCAAAGCACAGCTTTTCTTCTGCTCAGAACAGCTATCGCAGCAAGCATGGACTACAGCCCACGACTGCTCAGAGACTCTGGAAACCCCGCTTCCTTCCTTGGTGCTGCCTCTGGATGGGGAGTGAAGGAGGAAGCTTTCAGGTTCAGCTTCCAGTTCATCAGAAACCAAGGTAACTTCTAACCTTTTTCCTCACATAAAGAAAGGCAGTGGAAGTCAGCCTGAAGAAATGAAGGTATAAGTCACAGATTCCTTGCCTGGCTGCAGCCTACCTCCTTTTCATGGCAACTTTTGAGCAATACTCCTCAAAATAACATACCCTGGTACAGCCCACAGAACAGGAAACCGAGGCACAACTGGCCTGGTTTTAGGCTAGTCAAAGAACAACAAAGATGGGAACGGAATTCATCTCGCATTGGACCAGCCCACTCCTCACAACAGGTCAGCAGTCTGTGTGGCCATAAACAAGCAAATACTAAGCGTAGTAGGAAGAAAACTCAAGTAATGTCAAGGGCATTTCCCAAACTTGTTATAACTATCAGGATTTTCTAAAAGACAAAGAAACCTCATGGGAACAAGATTAATTTTTGTGCCTTTTCTTAAAATCTTAACCCCCCCTACACTGTTCCTAAGCATTAACATAACTGTGCTCATCCAGTAACCTTTTCTCCTATCCTTCATCCACACTAGTGAAGGCAGTCCCACGCTACCACACAGGCAGGTGAACAGTAAACCCACATATAAATTGCAGTCCATACCAGAGGATTTTAGTCACTCATTCTGATCGGGCAAAAAAGCTCCAGAGCCAATAAAACAAGTACATTTCACATCTGGCACTCACCAGACCCATGAGTGACTTTGACAGAATGCTGCTGTGAGCAAAATGTGTTTCAGCACTGTACCTTTACCAGGGGAATTGCAGTGTTCTCATTAAGATGATAGAAATAAAGAGCTGAGTGGTAACAAAAGAGACAAACAGGAAAATAAAATGTACCATGACCCATTTCCTAATAAAATGGCTAGTTTAATAGATACTCTTGGATAAACTCAAAAGGCATGTAGCTTGTGCTCCTTTCTCAAGACGATGGGAGCTTTGCCACAGGCTGAGACAGGATGAGATCCAGTCAAGATCATGCATCACACGCAGCAAGGAGCTTCTAGTAAGTATCTAGGGCTTCCCTGTCACTATTCAAAAAGTAAAGTAGTTCCAATGTATAAATTGTCAATGCGTGTCCAGTTCTGCTATGGGATAGTCAGTACATATTCACAGTAATGAGCGCTTCTGCTTATTTAAGGTGCAGGATGACAGTAGAGAATAAGGAAGCTTTTAATAGGACAAAATCTGCCCTTCAGAAGTGAGTGTCTGAGCACAATCTAGGCAGCTTCTGTGCTCTTTGTAAAGCAGCAGAGCAGCAAGATTCCTTTTGGGAATCCTCAACAAGCTGATTATTTAGAAGGTTCCGAGAACTCTCACAAATTACAAATACTTTTCCTGCTTACCAGCCCAATTCTTCTACCTCTACACTTATATGTTTACAGACCTCTTTTTTTTACATGATCATACACAAGTCAACAAGTAAGAGACAGAACTGAGCCTATATAAAGGGAGAACGTGTTCTCATGGTTATATGATTACCAAAGGAATCAACAGGACTACTTTTATTCTGGTTATCCAACAGCTCACTGCCTGTATGTGGACAAGTCACAGACTGCAGTTGGCTTAATTCTGGCTTTCTCCTTTGAATTTGGAAAGCAGTGACAGCCAGTCACAACCACGCTCCACGCCACAAAAAAAGCCTGTGAATACGCGCAACTTCAAACACAGTCCGTGCCAGCGTGCAGTTACGCTGTAATACAACCCAGGGCTCACAGGGTATCACTAACGGCAGCCCCATGCCTGGGAGGAATACCACACGTAGCAGTACACATCAGATTGGACCTATCTAGACTCCCTGGAACCAACGGCTTAGTCCCCTGGCAGGATTAACACAGACCTTCATTCCTGGAGGCTGCATACAATCCTCTTTCATCAGAACGTTAACCAAAGAGCTCCTACAAAAACATCGCAGCTCAGCCAGTCATAATCAAAGTACAAGACTGGGAACATATTACCTCATTTTCCAGTCATGGAAAGACACAAAAAAACCCTTCCTCTGAACCACAGCCAAGGCAGCAGTACCTTTACCTGACCAATCTGTTTGCTATTTGCAGCAAATTACCCTTGAAACACTCAGTTAGTTCCAGAAAACCAGAGCACCAAAGACTCCACTAGTGGAGGAGAAAGTCTTACAGACAAACCAAGGGGATCTGCTGCTCAGAAATACCTGTTGTTTGAGCCTCTTACCCATCCCAGGTCAAAACAGTCTCCTTTCTTAGTCCTACCCTTGTTAATGGACTAGATTCCATTACATCTTGGGTAAATTACAGAAGGAAAATTCAAGAGGCAGGTACTAGCCATCTCTAAGAGCTCTCTTACAAAGGTGATTTTCCAGAAAAGGTGATGCCACATTCAAATCACACCTTAATAAAAAAAAAAAAATAATAAAAAACCCACAACATTTTCCCCAGGAGTCTTCCACCTTCCGTTGTAAATACATTTTATACAAGACACTAGCAGGTCCTGCCTGAAGCCACTCTCCATCTCACTGTAGTTCATGCCAGCATCCCTCTCTCAACTCACCGACCCACTTTGGGATCACAGCAAGCTGCCCGCAGACCACGCGTAACACACGCAAGCAGCCACCAGTTCCTATGAAACTCGTATCTGGGACCCATCGCTGTCTCCTGGATCCATCAGTGTGTGACTTCAACACTGCAGCCACCGCCAATACCACAGGAGACTGGGGACTACAAACTCTCCCAAGTGTTTAGAGTTAGTTTTATTATGGGCAAACTGGGGACCACCCATAATAGGAGACAGAAAATAACATACACCTGACAGTCTGCCTGCTAATCCCTCTCTAGTTTGGGCCTCTTTCCTCAACCAAGCTGCTGATTTTCCTGAGGGCTGTAATAACTTAATAATCTTCAAGACTTTAACCTCTGTCAGATTTGTTGTATTAACCTATAAATACTGGCTTGAGATTAGCCGAGGGCTTTCAACACTTGTGATTGAAAATATGTAGTAAACAGACAACAGGACTGCAAAAGGTCCCTTTTCTAGAGAAAACAAACCAAAGCCAACACGCAGACAAACGAGGAGCACCCCAGCGCACGGTGCAGGTCTGGCCCACACAAGCAGAAGTTAGCGGGAAGCTCTCCAAAGTCTTTATTCAGTGCTCAATTCAGCTGAGCACACTGCTTCCCAGCGTCACCCCTGGCTGCCCACCACTCTTAGCCTCTCCCACTTGAAGTGGCAACTGCCTGAAGACTTCAGGGGAGATGCTTGAACATTTGCGTGTCGTTGAAACGCAGAATAAAACGAGCCTTAACATCCTACAGAGAGAATGCGTATGAATGTGAGGGGTTGTATTAAGATATATTCACTGATAATAGGTGCCAGATGAAAACACTGGAAAACACTTCAGTTCTTAATTAATAGAGGGCACAAAACGGAAGGCATTACTGCCTGGCAAGATAACATTAAGAGACACAAGCTTTGGTGCAGCTGACGGTACTTAACTAACGGGGAAGATCAATATGCACCACTTTTCCTCAGCTCTCCCCTGCTCTAATCATCCTCTTCAAAAGGAGCCTTTGTGAGCTAGAATTTAAAAGCTTATTACCCTCCCTCACCTTCTCTCATGCTATTTATTTTCTGAGAGCTTGTTATTCAATAGGGAAGTTCAATACAACACAAGAATATAATGAAACCTCTCTGAAGCACCACAGCACCTACATCTTCCCTCTGGAAGCACACAATTTTCCCCAAGTTTCATCTATAGTACTAGAATTCTTACAGTAAACGTAAAACAATCAGTTAAATCAAAGTTTGAAGAACTTCTTCCAGAAAGAGCTCAGGAAAGAGGGCTAAGTGTGCATCAAAATGGATGGAAAGCCTTGTTTTACCTCTTGTTTTAATAGTTTCACATATAGCTCCCAAAGGCAAGTCTGACCTGATACCTCTATCAGTACAAGAGAATTGTACCATAATTCAAGCTTCAAAATGCCATTCCTGCAAATCTCCTCTTGCCACAAAAAGAGGAATGATTCCGTGCTCACAGACAATTTTACTGCCATCTGTCATCTCAACTACTTTATGCAAAGTGAAGGTAAAGATCACCAGCACAGTGCAATCGTTCACAGCCGTAAGAGTTGCCGTAAGAGATCAGCCCAACAGCCTATCAAATTCATTCCCCAAGACAGAAATCCATGCCAGAAAACACATCCAAAACTCATTTAAGATAAGAAGTCTTTCTATCAAACTCAGCAGGCTTCGAATTTTAAAAAGGAAAAAAAAAATGGGAAAAAATAATACAGCAACATCCCAAACTGACATTTATACCAGCTCACATCTGCAGGCAATTCTGTTAGCATCAGGCAGCTAGAGACTGCTTTATGAGATTGAGAGTCCTTGGCTTTGTTATTCCAGTTCTTGTAAATGTTTTCTCAAAACACGTAACAGCCAGGGATGTGACTTCATTATCTCAGTAGATATATGGTCATTAGTAAGAATTTGGTTTGACAACATAATGTCCATTATTCTCTTATAATACACTCTACAGGCTAGCTGAAACACATGCCAAAAAAAAAAAAAAAATCTTATTTTACTTGTTACTTTTCTGTGTCATTGCAGCCTCGCATTGTTCAGGAACTGTATGAGAAGGCAAAAGGAAACACCACTCTACTCATCCACTTTGAGGTAGAAAGTACCACAGGCTTTACTGCTTAACCAGGCAGTTATTTATGCTATGAATACTGGTGCGCAAACCAGAAAAGATTAAGAAAATAAAGAAGAGGGGAAAAAACTGACCACATTCAGTTACTCATGCAAAACAAACCAGCTAGTAAATCAACCGGCCCACGACTTTCTCTTTGTCATTCTCTAGAAAAGGAGTACTTTTATGATCAAGTGGGAGAAGCATTTTTTAAAAAAATGATCAGAATGAACAATTAAGCACTCCCTTTTTAAGAAGAGTGAATTAAAAAGTCTGTGTCAGACACTGTTGGTTAAATTATCATTTCCTGGCAAATGGGTTTAGGTGGCTTTTCAGAAACAGAGCCAGAATTATGACGCTGCTGGCTGCATCCCTCCCGGCTGTCCCCTCTGCCCTTCCTTGGGATAGCGTTCCTGAGCCCCTCAGAAAATAACTCTTCTAATAAAAGTTACTAGAAAATAACTCTCCCTAACCCAGGATTCCTTCAGCTGGTCAAAGAAGTTTTCCTTAACCCAGTTATTAATTTGCCTCCTAAAAAAGGGATGCTATCCTGAAGGAACCTCTGCCTAAAGGACTCGATGGGATCGCAGCGGGAGGGAAGAAGGTTCCCGTGATGCCCACGGCCAACGATGACCGGACACCTGCACAACGTCCAGGTTCGACACCAGGAAACATGTCTTCACCGAAAGGTTCTCAGGCGCCGACAGAGGCTGCCAGGGAGGTGGAGTCCCCATCCCCGGAGGGGTTCAGAGCCCGGGCAGGTGAGGCGCTCGGGGCTGGAGCAGCAGTGGGCAGGGACGGCCGGGCTCGGTGAGCTCGAAGGTCTTATTCAGCCAAGCGGTTCTGTGATTCCGTGAACGCACAAGCCGGGGAGCCACTCTGCTCTCTCTTCCTAACCAGTCTTTTAAAATTTTTTCAGCAAGCGGCGACACAAACCCGCCCGCTTCCCGCAAGAACTGCCGCGGGATGGAGGCACCCGCGCTGCCCCGCAGCACGGGGGCGGGGCCCGAACCGGGGGCTCTGGGGGCGGAGGAGCCCCCCGGGATCCCGCACAGCCCCGGCCCCGCGGCTCTGGGCGTTCAGGCAGGGGTCAGCCTGCACCAAGGGCTCCCGCACAGCCCCGGCGCAAGAGAAACCCCCGAGCTCGCGCCCAGCCAGGCTGCTCTCAGAGCAGAGGAGCCCCTGGGTGCCCGCACAGCCTCAGCCGAGAGGAGCCTCCCCCCCCGGGGTCCCGCACAGCCCTAGCCGAGAGGAGCCCCCCCCCGTGATGCCGCACAGCCCCAGCCGAGAGGAGCCCCCCCCCTCCCGTGATCCCGCACAGCCCCAGCCGACAGGAGCCTCCCCCCCCGTGATCCCGCACAGCCCCAGCCGACAGGAGACCCCCCCCCGGGGTCCCGCACAGCTCCAGCCCCGCTGACTTCAGGGCGCGGAGAAGCCCCCGAGCTCCCGCACATCCCCGGCGTGGAGAAACCCCTGAGTCCCGCAAAGCCCCGGCCCCGCTGATCTCAGGGCAGAGAAGTGCCCCGGCCTCCCGTACAGCCCCCATCAGGAGAAGTTCTTATGTGTCCCGCACATCCCCAGCCCCGGAGCAGAGAAGCCCCCGCACAGCCCCAGTCCCGGAGCAGAGAAGCCCCCGCACAGCCGCAGCCCCGCCAAACTCGGGACCGCCCGGGCACCCGCACCCCCCGAGTCCCGCACTGACCGGCCGTGGGCACGTCGGGGACCAGCTTGAGGGGCCCGATCTGCCGCAACTGGAACGCCGTGCGCACCTCGTGGCAGCTGGGGGCCCTGCCCGCCGCCCCGCACAGCACCGCCGCCAGCAGCCAGAGCCGCAGGGGCTCGCGGCTCCCGAGGGCGGCCATCGCGCACCGCGCCGGGGCCGCCTCTGCCGGGCGCCACAATCCGCGGCCGCCCGCCTCCGCCCGCCGTGCCGCCCGCCCCGCCCCTCGGCTCCGCCGTAACCGCGGCGCGGAGGGAGCCCTGCGGGGAAGTACAGGCTCCGTAGCGCTGGCAAAGTCCTCTTCATACGAGAAGCGCTCGCCGCTACAAGAAGGGGGAGGGTCTGCTTGCAGCTACAGTGGTTACAGTGCTGGAGTGGCCAGCAGAGCAACAGGGAGAAACAACCTAGTAGCAGTGCTGGTAACTAGTTGCTAAGTGTGGTAGTTGTAACTGTGGTTAGCGGTAGTTTAGTAGTATGAAGTAGTTAGTAGTCTAGTTTTCCACAGAATTAGTTTTCTAACCAACTTCATAGAATCACAGAATCATCAGGTTGGAAGAGACCTCTCAGATCACCGAGTCCAGCTGTGCCTGTCTCCCCACTAAACCCTGTCCCTAAGGAACTCATCCACCCGTCCTTTAAACCCCTCCAGGGATGGCGACTCCACCCCCTCCCTGGACAGCTGTGCCAATCCCTGACCACCCTTTCAGTGAAGAAATTCTTCCCAATGTCCAGTCTAAACCTCCCCTGGCACAACTTGAGGCCATTTCCTCTCGTCCCATCGCTGTCACTGTGAGAAGAGCCCAGCACCCACCCCATCACAGCCTCCTTTCAGGCAGTTGTAGGCAGGGATGAGGTCTCCCCTCAGCCTTCTCTTCTCTGAGCTAAACACCCCCAGGTCCCTCAGTCTCTCCTCAGTTAAGTTTCATCTAAGTAACTGTATTTTTTTGAATGTTAGACAGACCATCCCTCTGATTGTGTGGGAAAACAGTTCAAAAAAACATGCTCTGTTCAAAGCAAAATCAGACCACCTCGTGTTCGGTATGGTCTGTGCTGAGCAGACCTGTCTTCGTCTTTCCCTGTCCAAAAACACAAGGTCAGACAGAGCTGGCTCCAAAGATCCAATGAGCAGAGATTTGGCTGTGGTGACATTCATAGTAACATTAGAATTAGTCCTTGGGAAGTAGTAGAATGTGCGTAAGATTGCTGGGAGAATTTACACACCTGTGTGTCAGTGGGAAATATCTTCTGTCCCAGCTCTTGTCTCATTACACACGATTGGTGGAATCAGTCCCTCATGTGTCCAGTGCTGAATAAAGGCTGCTGCTTTCTAAAGCCCCAAAACAAGTCTCAAGGAGTTTATTTGCCAGCATTTTCAAAATCACTCTAAGCTCATCCAGTCCAATCATCCGCCAACACCATCACGCACACTAAACCGTCTTCCAAAATGCCACGGCCACATGTTTTTTGAACTCCACTGCTGTCCTGGGCAGCCTGTTACAATGCTTCACCACTCAGTAAAGAAACTTTTCCCAATATCCAGTGTAAACCTCCCCTGACACAACTTGTGGCCATTTCCCCTCGTCCTATCGCTGTCACTTGGGAGAAGAGACCGGCACTCATACCAAGTCCTGGGCAGCAGGTGCAGGTCAGCTCAAGTCACTGAAGGGAGATCTATACAAGGGGAGACACACTCCCTCAGAGAGAGGAACATGGGTTGCCAAGGGAAACAGGTGCCAAGTGCAACCTGGGCAATTTATGTAAAAACCCTCAGCACAGCAGGTTGGAAACATCGTGCGCAGTTTGCTTCAATTCTGAAATTCCTAGCAGGTGACATGGAGGCCATGGAGGAGTGTCCACTAGACAAGTGTTAACTCTGGTGTCACGGTCCACTCAGGGACTCGTGATGATTCGTTTACCTTGATCTCGAAGCGCAAAATTAAGGCAGCCGAAATGCCAAGGGGCTATAATTCAATCAAAGAGAAACTTTATTATTTTTGCCCGTAAAGCGGCACGCGATAGACAAAGTGGAGGAAAGGGGAGGAAAAGGAGGAAAGAGGATTATAGCTACCACCACGGATCCAGAGGCGTCCCTATGGTCCCAGGCTCCGAGCAGCGTCTTGCCGGTCCTCAGTTGAGACTTGTTGTCACGACGGGCGGTCTGTGATCCAGAGGTGGGGAGATTTCTCTCCGCTGGGGTTTGGTTAGGAACCATCTTTTATGCTCAGCAACAGCACCTCGCACCTCCTCTCTCCCATGGATTGAGGCCAATCTCCACCTCCATTTCGCAATCCAGGTTGCTTCTGCTTCCTCACCTCATCTTCCTCTCGTGACCACTAGGTGACCGGAAGACCCTCTGTGAGCCTCTGCGCATGCTCTTCATTGCTCCTTGGTCTTTCTCCGAGTTCCTGATGGCGATGTTGAGACAAGTACTGTTCTTCGGACCGAGACAAATACTGTTCTTCGGACCGACTCTTACACTCTGGCCAACAGTCACTTGCAGGAGCACTCTGCACCAGGAAACATCCTTATGTTCCCATGTTATCCACCTTTCACTGAAAGAGTGGTCAGGGATTGGCACAGCTGCCCAGGAGGTGGTGGAGTCGCCATCCCTGGAAGGGTTTAACAGACAGGTGGATGAGTTCCTTAGGGACAGGGTTTAGTGGGGAGACAGGCACGGCTGGACTCGGTGATCTCAGAGGTCGCTTCCAACCTTGTGATTCTATGTTTCTGTGTACCAAGTGCATATGTAAGTTGTACAAAAGCCAGGAGCAGTTACATCCTGTACTGTTCTGGGGGACACAGACTGCTCCTGGCGCTGAGCTGTCCTTGAGAACAGCCAATGTCACCATCAGACAGGTCTTCCACAACATTTTCACTGCCCTAAGCGTGCTCCATTATCAACTGCTTTACCACATAGTTCAGCACAGAACGATACTCAGCATCTATGAGTATTTTCCATCTCACAAAACCACTCCATTTCCAGAGAAGTCAAACCCTTGGAGTCTCCCACAGGCAGCCCTGTTTGCACGGTACCTTTCAGGCATATGGAGCATGTTACAAGCTACAAGAATTACTGTTGTTTTAGGCCATTATTTCTGATTTCTTTAAGGTTACTTGCAACCCTCAAGATGCTTCTAATGTGCTCCTGGAGGAACAGGGGAGCTCACCTGCAGCTGATTTAACCATTCTACGTTCCCATAGGTCGTAATGAAAAGCTGAGCTCAGTGCCATAAAGAGTTACCTGAGTTGTATTTTAATAGCTAAAAGTGCAAATCCTTTAAGCAATTTGCTTATATTAACTTTGTTCCTACCAAGACAGCAAGAGATTAATTCTCTGGGTTTTGGGAAAAAAAAAAGAAAATCCAACTCAATTCAGAACATTTTACTTTAAAGATAAAAAAACCAAGCTGGAAGAACAAACCAGCTGTGTAATCGGGCTTCTACAGTCAACAGCAGGGAAAAAGTCAACTTAGAAACCTCCTGCTCACCCAGGTCAGGGTGGTTCTCAAGGGTCACCGCAGGAGCCAAGGCAGTGCGCTCCAAAGGGCTGCTCCCCGGGAAGCCCGGAGCCCGCGGACGAGGCCAGGTTGGCTTTGTTTGCAGCTCGGTACGAGCGGTACCGGCAGCAAGGTTTGTTACGTGGGCACACATGCACTGACAGGATCAGAGCCCACTCTGAGGTGACAACAGGCAGATTAAAGGGACACAAGGGAATAATCAGCATCAGTGAGAGAATGATTAGCATCATAAGGCGCAGCACCCCGGCTGTCTGCCCATTGTCCAGCGTGTGGGTTTATGGACCCAAGGCAGAGGAACGAGTTGCGCCGGTTGCATTTTGTGTAACCTCGGGCCCAATCCTAACAGACTTTGTTCAGACAATGCTCCCATTGACTTCCATGGGAGCTCTGCCAGAAAAGAAATGCGGGATGATGGATCTGACGAATAATTTACTTGACGAATAACAGCATTATTTGGCACATACATTATTCTGTGAATAGCATCTCATCAGTCCTGTGCAAGGGTCCGAGGCATTTAATCCAGTGGGATTCTTGCCATTGTTTTCAGTGGGTGGCAAGTTCAAATTCCAAATTGCTAATCCTTTTCCAACATGACTGTTATTTCAACACCTCCGCTTTACATGACAGCTGTTCTATTTCTCACCTGTCTTTTTCAGGCTACATTGTCACATTGCTTATCTGTGTATTTTAATTGGTCCTCCTATAGTCAAAAGAGGAGAGTCTACTGTGTTAGCATCTCCAGTTCCTCTTCTCTCCCCAAAATCCTGCTAAGGAAGCCGAGTTCTGCACACACACAAACACAAACAACTCAGTGCTGGGTGAACTGGAACTGTCAGTGAACTGGAGAGCCCTGTATGTAAATACTGGTTACTTCAATACATAAAGGAAACATGTTTCTAGTGGGTTTGTAACAACTGTATTGAGAAGCATGAATTAAAGATGGCCTGTTATGGTTTTCAGGATGAAGTTTGTATTTTTTTCCCTTCTGCAAAAAAATACATAGAACCCTACACACTGTTCAGGTGTAGGATTCTGTCACTGATTACGTTTTATTTCTTAATGTGGGGCAGATAGGAAAAAGGAAAAGTTTGAGACCGATTTAGGAAAGAGGTATTTCTTGATCGCTGACAAGTCTGAGTACATTTAATTATGCCTTTTTAGTTAAAAGAAATGTTGTAGGACATGTTGCTCAGAATCACCTGTAGCAGTAGGGGGGTCATTATCACCTTCAGTAGTGACAGGTGATGTGCATGCACACACAGGTAAATGCTGCCTCCCTGCAGCTCTGTGCTGACACTTTACTCTCCTGAGAAATGATAACGTTCCGGCAGCAACAAGCAAGCAAGCAAGACTGCTGCGTAAACCCATTGACAATGTAAAGTCACAGGCACTCTGGGTGTTTCCCCTACAAAATGCTGATCCGATCCATGTTTTTGCACAACTGACTTCCCAAAGGACTGAGAGCACATACCACGGGCAGAATGGACCCCCAGTAATTTAGGCTCTGTTTCTCCAGAACCTGTGTTGTACAGGGCAGTCAGACTGGGTACAGGGGAGGTGCTTCACAGCAAAATACCCAAGGGCTTTGCTGGAAGAGCTACAGATAACAGACGAGCCATTTAACCAATTATCCTACATGTTCTAGCACACTTCAGCAATTTGCTTGAAACAATCACAGTTTACCTTGTCAACAGGTGTCGTGTTGTTTTAACAAATGAATATTTATTAACCATACATGGCTGAGAACTGTATCAGTTCATCTTACAATGAACAACAATATAAATGTGCCCAAACAATCCACTCAGTCTTAATCCTGCTAAAGTGACCATAATACTCAGCATGAGCTTTGCATGTGTAAGAAAAGCTGGGATCAGGCCTAGAAACAGGGTTTTGTGTGCCTGTTGCCTCAGCCTTTCTGCTGTTGAATATAGCTGGAGCTTTGCCAGTAATTTAAATGGAAGCTGGACTAATTCCCTTATGTTTAAGATGAGTCCCAACAGTGGACTTTCCACCAGTGGGACTTACTGGTCATGAGGTCTGCTCTTGCCATTTCAGCTGCCAGAGTGAAGCCTTACTGTGTGCATCTCAGCCACTCCAGGAAAGCTAGTAATTTACTCTTGAAAGCCTTACTTCACCTTTAGAGGTCTGATTTTCCAAGGGACATGTTTCACTGAAGCACCTGAGGAACTCAGCTGACTCCTCAGAAAATTAAGAGACCTATTTAAGTCACTGAAATGGGCCCAAACCCCAGGCTGATTTTCGTTTAAAAAACAACACCTGGCCTCAAAAGAAGCTAAAAATCCTCTGTCCGAAAGAAATCCTGATTGAGACAAGTTTCTTTTTTCACATTTTTATGATTTTCGGTTTCCTCTTTTAAGAAAGTTATATCTATTTTCCAAAGACTACTGTATTTCAAACCAGGGCAAACT
Organism: Neomorphus geoffroyi; assembly: GCA_033558235.1. NCBI lineage: Eukaryota > Metazoa > Chordata > Aves > Cuculiformes > Neomorphidae > Neomorphus > Neomorphus geoffroyi. The sequence goes on from JAUMJM010000012.1 coordinate 9,761,026, forward strand.
TTCAAGCTGAGTATGAAATCTTAAATATAGATTTTAATAGTTAAAAAAATTAATGCATGAAATATTCATAACTATGCCAAGACTAAAAAGCACTTCTAGCAAATTATTTCTGGTACTCAAAATTTTCTTATACTGTTTAAGTGACGAACACTATGAAACTAACAGAAAAGCTACCAGCATAAGCATATCATTCTGGGTGGTTTTGTTCAGAGATCTCATTTACTTCTCTTTGCATTCACTCAGAGCACTGAGTTTTGAGTGCTGCCATACCATGAATTGTTTTCTGTGCCGTATGTATTCCACATCGAAAAAATGCATGCAGACCTTTTTGATGGCCAGAAAGCAGGATTGCTGTGCTGCCTCATTAGCTCATGGGTATATTTCACTTTACCAGACCTATTCAAATGCACAGTTCAAAAGTGCCTCTTGTACTTTTTCTCTGAAAGAAAAAAAATCCTGTCCTAGAGGAACAGCTGTTAATTCTACCATAACACTCGTTTTCTAAAAACTTATTAGATTTCCAACCAACAGTAGATCTGGGAAGGAAATAAATTGGTGTGACAACTCAGCAAGTCAGGACAGCCACTAATTAAGATAAAACATCCTAAAGTCAATGCTGAAGACTTCCACTTTTTCATTATTTTCTAGCATTTACTTTCAACAGTGTCTTACTCCTTCCTGACACCAGTAGTGTGAAAAGGGTCCTTTTGATATCTGTGTGCTGAATCACAGACTGACAAATCTCCCAGGGTTAATTCAAATGCAGCATTTATTTTCGACACAGCCAAAATCTCAGTGCAAATACTCGTGTGCACTCCGAGTGGCAGCTTCTCAAAGTGGCAAAAATATATCCCAGCCTGTTCGGATCACAATCTGCTACCTTGAACAGAACCAAGGTCATTAAACAAATTACACCCCTATTCAGATTCGATCCGATACACCATAGTGTCAAGAAAAAAGAAGGTACAGTAAGATAAGTCAGAGAAAGGGTGAGAAAGAAGTAGAAGGGGAAAAGGAAGAATTATCACCGCTCCAGTGGGGGACAGCAGTTCCTCAGGAAAATGTGGTCCATCCTGCAGCAATTCTTCAGGAACACGTGGTGTAATAGTTTTTGAGGCCAGTACCATGGGGTACTGGGCGTGTGTTCCATGCCTTCTTCGCGCGCTCTATTTATAGGGCAAGTCCGTACCCTATTAGCAAGTGGAGAAGAGTGGGGGGAGCAGTACCTGCTTGTGCATCTCCCCCTTTCGTTGTTAACCAGCAGCCACAGAAAAAGTCCCTCAAGCACACCCAGCCCTGCACTCAGACAATGTTTGAGACACAACAAATACAAGTAAAGAAGTCGGTCTTCACACAGCATGAGAGCAATTATTTTGATTCAGACCAACAATCCTCTAGCCCACTGACTTGTCTCCTCTGGTAGAGATCAGACCTGCTGTTGTTATTTAGAGATTACACCATGCTCAACGTGTCAGAGTTCTCTAGATCACAATTTCAAATCACAGCCTGGCCATCAGAGACTGCTATGCATTTTCTCTGACATCAGCTGAGAACATCAGTGTAATCCCCAGCTTACTTTTTTGTCATAAAAAGATTGCCCTGAGAAATAGGCATCTTAACATCTCACTGGAGAGATAAAGGAGGAAAGTGTACATAGACTTTTCTTACTCAGAAATACAGCATCTCCCAGGGCTGATAACTGACACAATGCATGAGGAATACGGCACGAAGGTGACTGCATGCTAACAAACGTTTTCCCATCTCAGTAATACTGGCTCATTCTGTTTGAATTCGTCTTCCTAAAGTATCCTGGTCACTGAGCAGCTAAGATGAATATAACTCTTCTCCCTCATCTGCATGGCTCAGCATATGAATTAACTTGGACAAGCAAGAAGGTTCTGAACTTACTTATGTGAGTAAGTAATCAGATAGATTACTCGGGGAGTAAAGGTTACATAATATAAGTAAAAGCATCTAGTTCTAGTTTCACATACTTCCGAAAACTAACAGTGGAAATAGGCTTCATATTAAAGAATTCAGTAACTTCCTATGCACCTTCCAAAAATTCCTCCTCCCAACAACAGGAGAGGGGTTATCACAGCAAACACCAAGAATTCACAGGTGGTGCCTCAAACCAAAGCTGCGGTGCTAAGGATTGAGCATAAGGACACCCCATCTGCCTCCAAGGAACAATTCAAGTCTGAAAATAATGCAGCACAGCAACAAACCACAGCTAACACATGACGGTCCAACAGGGCTGCTGTCCTAAGCCGTGTGGTGGTCTTAGCCTGGGTCAGCAATAGCTTGAGAGTCTCTATCTTGCCTTTCCCAAAGGGTGCAGAGACAGGCCCAGAGGGGCAAGCAGACAGCTGCCTCCTTAGCAGGAACCTGCTGACATTGTAAGGATGACCATCACTGCCAATCAGTTCTTGGTGGGCAACTTCTGAGTACCACATTCTTAAACACTGAACTTCCTAAAAATATGTTGCCAAGACACCATGTACAGAAAGCCTTTTTTTGCTCTCCAGATAGACCAGCAGGCTAGACACACAGGGCAGAGGGATAGATAGACTCTACTGCACGTTGTGACAGGGCACATGAGCTCTATGGAGCAGCTGTCATGCAGAACAGCCACCCCCTTACCTCCCACAGGTTTTGCACTGAGGGCTCCCACAGTCGCAGCTGTAGAGCAGAGCATTTAAAACGCCAGTTTCAACCTTACATATATGCATCAAAAGCTGCCTGCAATTCCAGTAACCTTACAAGATCTCCTGGCTGTTTCCTTCCAGACAGGTAAAAATCACAACATGTTAGATTTCATTAATCAAAATTGTTAATCAATTCAAAACAGCTTCTAAAAATTCCATCTGTTATTCCTAAAAAGTAGTGCCTTTATTCCGAGGCTTATGGCACGGAATAAGTTCATCTTTCAAAAGTAAGGTTTCATAAAAATTTAAAAGATAACATAATCCTTATAACAGAAGTGTGAATAGCATCATTATACTGCTTGTAATAGCTTTTTCTAGCACGACAAAACAGCCCAACTTTCATTATCTAGCTGGGCACTCAGAAAAGATGATTTTTAACTATGTGTCAGAATTTGAAGTTAATTAAAACTAATTGCCCACTGTACTGTAAGTGATGCTACTGCATTTTCAAGTAGCTCTGTTTCCATGGGATGATTTACTTAACACTGATGTCTCTCATTGAGTGAATTCTGGGTTTGCTTTAATTCGGTTGTTCAGGTTGTTTATCTTTCCTTTCTGCCTTGCAACTTTACATGAAAGGTCATAAATAGCAAAGTTCATAGCTAAGATTGACACTACCAACATGAGAAAAAACGTCCTAGAATATAAACTAGTTCATCAAAGTAAATGAACTCCCCTGACATCTCACATCACTGTTCCAAATAGCCATCATTTTCTGCCCTTGGAATCCTTGTTCACATGTTCAGCCTTGTAGCAAAACTTCATAGCTCAGAGCCACTCCTTGGCTGGTACAGCAGCAGTCCTTATCTTTCCTTATCAGTGTGAAGTAAAGTAAAGCTCTTTAATGAGAACAAACATAGAACCAGCAAACATGGCAGGAAGATGCCAGGGCAGAGTTAGGTTGGACATGAGGAGAAAGTTCTTCCCCCAGAGGGTGGTGGAGCACGGGAACATCTCCCAGGGAAGCAGTCATGGTGCCAAGGCTGACAATATTCCAGAAGCGTTTGGCCAGTGCCCTCAGCCACACGGTGTGAGTGTTGGGGTGTCCCATGCAGGGATAGGAGTTGGACTCGATGGTCCTTGTGGGTCCCTTCCAGCTCAGGACATTCTATGACTCTGTTGCTGTTACTCCCACACATCACCAGTGTATTTGCAGACCTTTTCAACTTTGTGTGTCCAGACAGCGTGTCCACATGCTGGATTACACAAAATGGTATTGCCTCCTCCCTGCGTGGGGTGGGTACGAAGTATGCAAACCCAGGGTTAAATAAGGGCAAACGTAGCCAGGCACAAATTTCTGCAGCTGTCATCCAGCAAGAGGGCCTGCAGGGCTGCAGCACCAGGTGGGCATTATGTCTGGAAGGAGTACAGGGCTCCGGATTTCCAGTACAAAACAAGTTGACTCTAGTAAGAAAGCGTGACCGTTCCTGCAACTATGTCAAAAGCAGGCTGGTTGCCACCACACTGGTGTCATGGCAGGTTCACATCACCTGCTCCCGTTAGCTTATGGATTGGCATGTGTGCCCTCAACTCGCTTCACTTCCCACCTGACCTGTAAAAGGTTGCTAGGACCAGTTTTCAAGACTGCTGCCAGACCAATGGCATCCCACCTGCAAACCTTGATGCTTGTTGCAATGCAGGCTCCCATGGGAAGCCCTTGATACAGCATGTGAATCGCTCCTTTCCCTACAGTTTGCTTGTAGGGGTTACAACAGGGGACCCAACAATACACCTGTGTCAAGTTCACCGAGCCGCCAGCCTGCAGCACCTGCCCTTGATCGAAGCAAACTGCTGTCAGCACACAAGGAGCAGCAGCTGTCGGTAGGGAGTCTGGTAGAATCATAGAAGGCTTTGGACTGGAAGTGAACCTTAAAGATCATCCAGTTCCACCTCCCCTGCCATAGGCAGGGACACCTCCCACCAGACCAGGCTGCTCCAAGCCCCGTCCAACCTGGCCTTGAACACCTCCAGGGATGCGGAAGCCACAGCTTCCCTGGGCACCCTGGGCCAGGGCTTCCCCACCCTCATCATGAAGAATTTCTTCCTTATGTCTAACCTAAATCTTCCCCTTCCAGTTTAAAGCCGTTCCCCCTCATCCTATCACTACTTGCCCTTGAAAAAGTCCCTGCCTGGCTAGGTGATTTTGTTGCTAGAGAAAAGGTGTTATAAGGACCAGCTGCTGTATGATTGTATTTTCTAGCCTAAGAACACACCTTCAAACTTATTTAACACACACAAACTTGCTACATTCCCTGAAGTCAAATCCTGCCAAAATCCATCCCAAGTGCCAAGAATTCGATTCAAGCTCAGCTCCGCAGAGAGGTGCTCAAATGAGACAGGCACTGGCTCTGTAGGCAGCCATTGGGTATATGAGCTGCTGTAGGGGAGGACAGTGTTAAAAAATGCTAGCCTGGAGGTAGACCATGATTTACCAGAGAGTAACAAAGTGACAGGCATGAAAAAAAAGCACCCTGTTTCACAAAGTTTAACTTCCAGGTGTTAGGTCCATATTATACTCCTAGTCCGCTTTGTAAAGAAGGGCAATGGCAGCTTGATAGCCTGGAGCTGGAACAGCAAGAGAGGAACAGGAACAAGTCACTACTGAAATATGCCTGGGAAGTTTGCCTGTGCAGTTTGAAACACATTTATTTAAAATATACTATTTATTAAAAAAAAAACACATGTTGAAAAGCGATTTTTCTAATTGGCATTCAATGTTGCCGGTTCAACAAACATCCTTGCTAAAGATCTGAGTGCTGAAAAGCCTTTGATAAACATTTCCTATAGCAGAATTTTGGAGAAGAAATCTGCACTTGAGGAAAACTGTGAAAAGCTTCCCAATTCTGCGACGCTGGGGCAAGGTCACCGTCCTCAGTTCCTTCAGGTTCTGCAGCTGCTCAGTGCATTCACTCCAAAAGGACTTGTAGAGGTGTCCCTCAGAGGAAGAGCTGGAAAGGGTGGGATTGGGTGGGTCTCTTGCCTAACTTGGCCTGTGGGATCTTTGTTAGGGCAAATGCTCAACATCTTTGCAAACAGCAAGTGTTTCATAGAATCAGCAAAATGGAAAGGAAGGCTACATTTTAATCTTAGTCCTGGTTTCTTACACCATGCAGTGAGTTGTAGATCTAATGCAAGAAGAAATCCTGGAACTGGAAAGCATCTTGCAAAGTGAGAGAACTTGAATGTCACAGCTCAGTTAGATCCCTATCAGTGCAAATGTTTCCCTGTTGGTTTCGTTCATGAGTACAACAGCAATTATTGCAATTCTTCACATCAGTGATACAGGGGAATTAGAGCCCTTAGCTCCAGTCCTACTGTGGGACCAACTCTTATCAAAGTCCACTCACTTTGATAAAGTTGGTTTTCCCTGTTGGAACAGCTCTGTATTAGTGGTTCTTGCCAGTGTCTCAGCAGTTTAAATTTCAACTCACTTGGGGAGGCATCTCTGCAGCTTCTTAGTGACACAAATTTCATGGTGCTTCCGTTATCAGAGGTGCAAAAAGCAATGATAAAACACTTGTTTGGAGGTCAGTCTGATGCCACTCCTCCCACAACCCACACCCCTCTCCGGGATGCTGAGCAGGTCCTGGATTCGTCTGCTTAGATGCTGGAATTTTCATACATATGACTATAATCTCTCTTTTCCAAGAGACTGCAGGAAAAAGCAGATGAGCCCTGAGCAAGTATAAATTAATGCTGACATTTGCTGGAACGATGTGCTCTCTTGAGCCTCTGCATCTATGACGCCAGTAGAGACTGCTGGCAACATGAGTTTAGATGCATCTTTCTGCTAAATCGGAGCATCATCATCACAAATCAAGCACTTGGGAGACATTGTGAGATTCATTAAGGTCCCCAGAGGACTCCAGATCCCCAGGGCCATAGCTGGATTCTTAGCCATCTATCCTCTCCAGCTGCTGGGATTTCTTACAGGTAATTTTTAGTAACAAAACTGAGGCTAAATCCCACCTGTATTTCACAAGGTAGCAGGCAAGCTTGGTTTGACTTTGAAGAACAGATTACTCAGTGGTGATAGCACTGCCTATTATACGCAGCTCATTTTCTTTCTTCTAAACCAAATCCAGGGCTGGTTATAAGTGGTTTTCTGCTCTGCACAGTAAAGCTGGAACAGATGTGGGCCCCAAGACATGATATCCATCCTCCTCAAGTTCTTCACACAGTTAGTGAGTTGAATCAGGATTTGCCTACCTAGTGGAAACCAAGTGCCTGATCCAAGATTCCTCAAAAACAGGGTGAAGATCCTGTGACCACAGTGAGCTTTGGGACAGGTCCATGTCTCATCTCTGACCATACAGAGACAAGGGCTCACGCATGCTGTAACACACAAGGATGACACCCACTTTGTTATGTCTTCAGACTGAGCCTTGGGCGAAAGTCTACAAGAACCAGTGGCCTCCAAGGCAGCAGTTCCAGCTCAACAAGAGGACCTCAGCCTGAAGCCAGGGGTGCTGGTGTTGTTTTTGGCAATGTTTATATATTTCCAGCAGGCAACGTGTTAGCCACAGGTCTCCTCCCTGTCTTCAGAGACACTGTTTGCGAAGTCAGCAGGCAAGAATGTAGCCCTTTAAATTATGAGTTTAAGAAATAGATCATGTATCCAAAACAGAGGTTTAAAAGTCATCCATAAACTAGACACGAGGACCCAGTATATACTCACAGCCAGAATCTGCACTGACAGATGCGGCAAGCGTCTTTGTGAGGGAAAAGGTAGAGAGTAGAGGTTTTTAGCTCTGATCCACCACCTGAGCTGGGGAATGCGGCGCTCACTAAAAGGGAATATAGTATGTCTTTGTATTGAATTATACTTGGGTTGGTTATTAAATGAAAACTATTATTCCATTATAGCTGTAAGAAATGGAAATGCTGCATACGGCTGTGTGCAATCCATTAACCGGCTTATGGAGTCGAAGACCCTTCAGAGACCATTACAAATCCATCTGATGTCCCTCTCTGCCAGATTTTACACACTAATATCTGCACTAGATGTAAGAAGCACAGGACTGTATAGAACCTGACTGTTAATCAGGCTTTATACACGGTTTATGCCAAAGACAATACTCTGAGCTTATTCCTCATGTATTGCTTTTAGAGAATCGTGTGATGCATGGAGAAAAGCCTAGCTGTTCTAGTCAAAATATATCGTGTTAAAGAGTATTCGCAGACAGCTGATTTGCATCAATGTCCACCTTAACTTGCCCCTTGCAAGGCAATAATTAACCTAATACAGCCGTACCTTGGAAGGAAAAACACTTTGGGGATGTTTTTAAAAGCACAATGTGGCAATAAACAGTAGAGTTGCCTTAGTTGATTAATGGGGCTTTGAACATCTTCCCCAACACTCCTTCTGGTATATGATTGTTTTTATGAATCATGCTGGGTTTGTGTGTGCAGAACTTAATATCAGAATTATTTACAATGATTCAGCCTGGTCACTTGTTTTTGCAATATTCTTTGAAACAATCTGATCGTCCTGCTATGACTCTGAATGGACTGTGTTTAAAAAAGATCACGTTTACGGTGCAAAATCAATCTTTTGTAATTTCCTTGGTATCATCTAATATGGGAGCAAAGCTTGGATATAAAATGATAGAAAGGTAATGACTCAAAAGTTACTAGATAAAAGCAAAAGCTGGGTGCAAGTTTCATCTAGGAATGTTTTGCTACCCAAAACAAGTCTTTCCTCTTTTTTTTTTATTTTGCTAAGATAATGTTCCAAGCTGTTTGATACAATCAGTTCTCTCCTTTCTCAATTCACCAGCTCACCTAAGCACCCAGAATATTTTATCTGGAAACAGTTATGAATGAGATCTTAGTTACAGAATGAGATCTTAGCTACCTGGGACATTGAAGGTACAGATTGTCAGCACTCGTGAACTTGATATAGAAGCTACACGGAAAATGGTTTGACACCAAAAGAGGGGAAAACGCTCGTGTGAGTTGCAGGTAGCAGACAGCATTCAGGTTGGGGTAAGCACAGAAGGAACACCCTTTTAAAGGTGGATGAGATGGGGAAACCAGATCTAAGCCGTTGAAAATGGACAGCTGGTTTATTTTGACGCTCTTCAAGATAGCACTGAGCATCCATTTGCCGATGTTCAGAGGCTCTTTTGAAACGTATGAAACCGATACAAGGGAGAATTCAGTAAAAACTGTGAGGTGCTTAGGGAGAACAATAGCATCTACAGTGTGGTACATTAGCGCTTTCTTTGCCAGAGCTTTCAAACATGTCTTTACTTAAGACAGACAAAATCCTATGTAGTTAGTAAATGTTCTTGCGCTAGAGTGAAAGCTGATGTATGAAAAAAGCGTGACTCACGCAGGCTGTTACATTTCATTTCCTCCTGAGTAAAGATAACTGCTATCGTCTTTGTCTCGGCCAACATTTAGAATAATCTACTTTTGTCAGCTACAGCCCTAAGCGAGCTGAGGTTTCTCCCTGTTCCCAACTGAACGCAGATGCAAAAAGCTGATGCGGTACCTTGAAAGCACGAGGAGGCTGTGCAATGGCAAGGCAGTAAGTCATTGTCAAATTAGCTGATCCGAATCACCACCAGCACGCACACAGGCATCGACAGGTGAGCTGTGACAGTGAGATCTCTCTTATGGCAAGCCTGTTAAGACCTCTCATAGCCCAGCACAGAAGTCAAGACAGCCCCACCTCCAAAATATCTACCTTACAGGAATGAGCTCCAAACTACAGGAGAAAGCGACCCAAGTTCTTTCCTGGTTTTGTTGACCTATTATTACCAGGAGCAGCGTTATGTCAAGTTAGACTGCACTCTACCACCAGGAATTTTCCTGTGGACTCGTCTTCATTCAGTGAATTCATTCAGAAAAGCTGAAAACAGATGCTTACACAGAGGTGACAGAGGAGGGAAACTTGCCCAACTTGGCAGTGTCTAAGAGCATCTGGTAACAATAACACATTAGGGATTGCTGTGACTTAGAGACTCTCTTCCTAATGCAACAATCTTCTACAGAAACCATTCCCCCAGCTGGCTGTGAGAACTGAAATTCCTTTTCTTTCTACTTTTCCCACTCTTTTAAATACCATGCCAAGCTTGTGGTCAAAAGGGATCCTCCTTTCTATTCCTCATAGGTAAATACGTCAGTGGGGCACTTGCTGTTTTTACTTTTCTTGCTCAGCACTTGTGGTTTGGAAGAAAGGAGAACAATAATAGGAAATAGGAGAGATGAAGAATCAAAATAGCCTGGAAAAACTATCCGGAAAAGGTGTTTGAGGGCAACTTCTCGCCGGAAAGAGGAATGGGAGATAATCCAGCTTGCTAACTCATGTTCATGGCAGACATGCTCTTACTAGGCACACTTAAGGTTCCTCCTCATATCTGATGGGTTCAGGATCCCAAGCCCCTTCCTAGGGGGACTCCTGAAAAATGTAAATATATTTCCTAATGTGCAGGCTAAAAATGCAGTGAGCTGCAATCACATCCACTCCAATTTCTTTTAATAGAAGAATTTACTTTAATATGAGAATTCAAGTCTATCGATACCTCAGTTCAAGCATGAGAAAACTGGCACAAAAGAGCACTTTTTCCAGGACAAGAGTATCCTTTCTGCCAAGCTGCCTACGCTGAGTCATTTTTCTAGTTTTATTTCCTTTGTGGACAGAGTTTTTCCTCCCAGCACTTATTTCATTACATGAAAAAGATGAAAGTATACAGAAATTTGCAATTGGATCTTCCACAGCTGTTCACTTCAGCAAGGAAATCATACAAATGACTCCCCTCCTGTGTCTCTTGCTGTACAATCATAAATCTGCATTCCCATTTCCCCCGGCACAAGGACAGTGGAGTTTACCGAAACTGCTAGAGCCGAGAGAACCAGCTCTCATCCTTATCACAGTCCAACTGCAAGAAGAGAAAGCTGCTTTGGTAGAGCACAGAGGGTTTGGAGGTGTCTCTGCAGAGAGCCAGGCAGAAAAAGGCACTGTCACTAATTTAGAATTCCACCGAAAACAGGGTTGGAATTCCACATGAAATGTAAGATTTCAGCAAGATGGGGCAAACAGCTCCAGGAGAAGCTGAAATAGAAACAAAACTTGCAATTAACAGGCAAAGGCAGTTCGAAGTATTTCATTCGCAGAAAAATTCAAGCTGTAAAAAACTTGGATCTTCTAAGGACTGCAACCCTCTTTCAGTTATGGCAGCAACTGGAGAAGGATGGATTTACCCTTTACCACTTGACTCTAACCTAATCATTTGAATCACATTTCTTTTTAGGAGGGCAGTTTCTCCATGCAGTAACCAGTCTGCCCTCAGCTATCAATCTACTTCACTGCCAGCTGAATAACAGTCTATAACAACAGGAGCAGAACTGCACTGCAGTCAAGACTCTCAGTATTACAAACTTCATTTCAAACACAGTATTTTATTGTTATTTAATTATTTAACAAGAAAATAGTATTTAAAAATTAAAAAAAAACCTATCGGTATCTAGTTGAATGCTCTGCATGAGTTCTTGAGCATCTCGGATTTAGAGATGGGTTTTTTCCCTTTTTTGTAGTTACAACAAAATAAATCTTCCCTTTCAAAAGCAAAACCTTCTCTCTAGATGACAAAAAACTGTAGCTAATGAACTGCAAATGATGTATAGGAAAAGCCACCTCTGTTGTGAAGAGTTATTCCAAGTGGTTGATAAAAGGCAGTCTGATACAATCAAGTTTTGTGTTAGAATTAGGACAGAATTTCTGCTAATAAAAAGACACCTTCAAGTAATTACCATTAATTTCAGCAAAAAATCAGCTTAACAGTGGTTTAGGTTAGCAGTATAGCAATTTAGTTTCCCCATTAGGTCTTGTAAGCCCTTCTGTGGTCATCAAGGTAATGTAGTACGCATGATATACAAATCTTTTAAAAAAGAATTACAAAATCCTTATTTTCATAATTTTCTCCAAAGACTGAAATTTCTCATTAAAAGAGAGCCTGGTTGCAAAGAACAAATCCATATAACAAATTAATATACTGTTGATCAAACATGTGGAATATATACAGCAGGATTATAAATATTTTATGCATCTCTATACAGAATATGCAATGAAATCTCTGCTTCCCATAAAAGTAACAAAGGAATAAACATGTTGCAGGAATGGATTTATTGCACAAAGTTCCACATTTAAGAGGTCTCCAGAGCAGTATTATAAGCTAGGCACACTCTGATTGATAGCAGCTTCCAGTACAGGCCCCTTTATCCCCTAACATATTTCACTATCAAAACTAGAAACCATTTGTTTTTCTGTTTAACTTTTTCTTCCATTCACTGACAGCTAAAACATTTCTAAACAATGACTCAAAGATTCTGAAAGCCATTTAACACGTTAAAAAGGTTATACTTCCATAGATCTCCAAGACTTCCTTGATCATGAGGTGTACTCTGACTCCATACACCGGTAAAAGAATCCCACAAAGCGAGAAAAACCTAAACACTGTCGTTTGAAAACTAGGTTGTATGGGAACAATCACCCAACCCATTTAAAAGTCACAGGAACTTCATTACCAAAGTCCCACAATCTCCAGATCATCTCATTTTCCTTAAAAGACAGGCACTGGGGGGTTGCCACTTAACGGAAAGCTGCCTACCATTCATCTTTTCCTAAGATAGAAGCATAATTCTCCCCGCAACTCTGGCTGAATGTTACCTGGGTTTCTAAGAGAACACCATTCCCACAGATCCATCAGGAACAACAGCAAGAAGCAGATGAGCAGCACTGTTTTTAAAGCAAAGCTCCCTTTTGAAATTGGAAGCACACAGTATGTCATCGTTACCTGAATGGGGTTTTATTGTGGGGTTTGGATTGTTACTTTTTTCCATGAGATCGTCACGTATTTCAAGCTTTGCTAAAATCCATCTGTAATAACAAAATCGTAGAATCAGAAGGTTGGAAGAGACCTCTGAGATCATCGAGTCCAACTGTGCCTGTCTTCCCACTAAACCCTGTCCCTAAGGTAGAACTCATCTACCCGTCTTTTAAACCCCTCCAGGGATGGGGACTCCACCCCCTCCCTGGGCAGCTGTGCCAATTCCTGACCACCCTTTCAGTGAAGAAATGCACCTTTAATTATAACTTGAGTTCAACTATTAATGTAAAAATTGAAACCTGTCAAACACCTGCCTTTGTGCTCAGTGGGGACCACGTTACCAGCTCCGAAACCACTGTCCCTACTTGCAAAGCTGAGCACAGCTCCTCTCAGCTGCAGAACTGGAGCCTACACAGTGGACAAATACGCTGTGTAATGGCTTTCAGACACATTGTCCCAATGTATTCACAGTCCAAATGCAAATCTGTTCTAATTGCATTGAATCAGCCTTACTTCCTTTGAAGACACCAGTTTTATGTCAGACTCTGGTAACTGGACATCATTTGTTTGTTGTTTGTATTGAAATGAAGTGCTAACTAGTACCTCCCTTGTAAAAGAAAGAGTGCCATTGAGTAATTCTAATCAGTTCCTTTATGAGAAAGTCTGTTTCCCTTCTGCCCATGTTTGCTGTCTGCATGCTAATTCACCCTTGCTTAAACACGCAATGCTTCTACCAAATAAACCTGGATTTTTTTAACCCACATTAAGACAGGTATAGCAAATGATTTATGCATCTGGATGGCATCGCTCCTGAGACAGAAGCAGATACACATAAATTCCCTCATGAGCAAGCATAAAATATGTACTTGCTTTTTTAATTACACTGTTCAATTACTTATTTCCTGGACTTTGATTTTTATATATTCTGCCTCCTCTATCTTGTTCAAAGTGCTGCCATTTACTAAATTCAGTAGAGAAAACCTATGGACTACTGCCCTATATTAAAACCCTGCTAATTAATTACAGATATTCTTCCAGGACTGTGATCTGAATCAATGGGAGAAAAAGTCTCCCATACTTTGCCTTTGTTTTTACACTTCCACACCACAGCTAATGGCTCTTGTATTGAAACCCTATGTTGAACGTAATGAGATGCAAGACTCTTCCGCATCCATGGTTACTATTTACCAACAAAACTGATGATGTCAGGAATTTAATTAGGTTGTTTCTAGCACAGAGGTTTTAAACCATGAAATCATTATAGTGTCTAATCTTTTCTTTGTTTGGATTTTATAAAAAGTAAACTTCCAACTAAACACCATTCCTCTGTCACAGAAAGGTGAGCTTCTCAGTGTTTGCCAGGCATAACAGGTTTAAGAGTAATTAACACAAGCTATTCCACACAATCATTTTTTCAAACCACATCAAGCGACAATTGCTACTAGCACTGTTGTGCTTCAAGATTGTACCACTGTTTTTATTACAGATCCTTACTTTCAAGATATATAACTTGGCTGTAAAAATGAGCTTTGGGCTAAAATTTGGTATACACGCCCAAGGAATTCATTTTTAATGCTAAAGTTGTTATAAAGCAGCATACGGTTGGGATACGTTGGGGTACCCCTTGTTGCCACCACTCCAGAGCAGAGCAAAGTGGGTGTAGAGGCCATTGCTGGTCTTCCTGTCCTGCTGGAGCTGCCCGCTGCCCTCGGCACCTCCTGTAGGTGGGAGCCCACTACCTACCTCCCCCATTGCCAGGGGTTAAATAGCCTTTCCTGGGTGCAAAACTCTCTCTCAGCTTCAAAGGGGAACAAGCCCAGAGGTCGCTGCATGGAAGGACAGTGATCTGTCGTGCATTCCATCCAGCAGTGCCTCAAGGAACCTACAATGAAGCCACCAAGCACAAGGCAGGTAATTTCAGGAATCCACCTCACCTGTGATTTGAGCAAGGCTTGCTTTCAGGTAATGGTGCAGATGATAAACTGCAGGCACCCCAATGCTTTTTTTGTTTTATTTTGTCAAGTTCTTACAGAACTCTGAGATTTTGGGGCCAGACGAAGCGAGTGTCCAGTGGGACCACCACCCCATCCCAGCGCTGCTGCCGGCAACAGCTCCACATTAAAAAATAAGGATGGGAGCAGACGAAGCACCTCCTGTGTTTGGTCTTCCTTGTCAGCTCAGCTCACAAACCTGGGAGCACACACTGCTCCTGTGCAGCAGAGATGCAGCCGGTGTCCAATCAGTGAACATACACAGCATTCGCTCAGAGGCAAACTATGCCATTACCAACAAGCAAGAAAGCACAGGTAGTTCATATCTGTTACATTCTCTGTCCTAGTCCAACTAAAGGAAAGCAGAGCTCAGGGCAGCACTGAACCTGCTCGGTATGTGCTTTTATAGACTAACACCATCTGTAACCCAACATAACCAGAAAACTTCTCCCTTGAGCAAGATTGAGATCAGAAAACATGTTTCCAGACCATTTTTTCGCATGTCAAGGTAGTTTTCATCTGCTGCACTGAAGGTGGTCTGAAAATGCTGCTCTTTGCCATCAACATCGTGCTCATATCAAACTCTGGGCCACCTGTTATGTCTCCTGTTCATGCTGATCACCAGCTGAATAGCTATCTATTCATTATCTCTGCAGAAAAACCACTCTGCATAATGGAGCCATGGTCCCCCCAAGGAGGCTCCTGTAATACAGACACAAGTGACTAATGTGAGGATTACTGTAATGCCCTTGGGAGAATGAGAGCATGCCAGGAAAACTCTGTCCCGTTCATCTCTACAAAAGGGATAAACCCCATTTTTATCACTGTTAGCACCAAAGCTTCTTAATGCACAAAGCCAGAGGTATTCTGTCAAAAAGCAGTAGGAGAGCAGACAAACTGAAGAACTTCATTAAACCCAAATTTCCCAGAGTCGTATTTCTGGAGTTTTGACAGCTTCCTTTTTTTATCAAGAGTAGAAATTTCATGAAAGTGTCTGAAGTTCTAAGTGACAGGAACGTGATCACACTTAAAGGTATAGCTTTAAAGGAAAATAAGCTAGAAGTCAAACTTGAGTAAATCAACACATGGAATTACCAGAGGCCCCAAAGAACAGCTTTCCTGAGCACATCCTTGTGAATGGAGAACTGTTGAAAAGTAGATCATTGCATTGGAGTTTTAAGATAGTGGTTTAGTTTTGTCGTGCAAGATAAAAGCAACTCATATTTACTGTTACTTCATGTAGCAAGATTCTCATGATGTTCAAGATAAACACAAAGAGGATTACAGTCTAATAAGGTTATCCTTTCTGTTGAATGATTAAACTTCTGCTTAAAACTGCTAATTTGGTTTTCCTAAGATTAGCAAATCATTTCGGCTGCAGAAGAAACCAGAATCTGAATTTTCTTCAGTTCAAGCCCCCTTTTTCTACATTATTTCCTAAATACTTCAATCTTCAGTTAAAAGCCCCTCAAAAATTCTTTTCAAGTTCTTGAGTTTTTTAAAAAAATGTGAACTTTGAATATGAGACTGCACTTGGAGTTCATTGTTCTTAACTTTTAAATCACCAAAAACATTGGTAGAAACACACTGAACCAAAGATGTGATCATCCCATATCCCAGCAAGACTGCACAACGGATACTCCTGAATAACCTGAATCAGTTACAAATGCTTTGCAGCCACGTTTGGATCAGACGGTCTCCCTGGGTGCCTTTATTTAAATTGTTCCATGAAGCCAGCTCTCAGTTATTCAGAGAGGTCTGAGGATAGTTCCCATATCTGCACGGTTCAGTCTTTAAGCTCATGGTAGAGGTCAGTACCTGACAAACTCAGAATCATTCTGTTAAATTTAACAGGCTCGTGCCAGCTCTCCAGAAAGGAGAAGAAAATAATCTTTTCTTTCCTGTACAAGTCAAAGTTCATAACCGAAGACTCTTTTGGACAGAAGGATGGAGAGTTTTACATCATCCTGACACCAGTTCCACACACTGCAGTGGTGGACAAAGGCCACCCGCATATCTCCACACACATGGCAGAGGGTTAAAACGCAAGCGCGGGGGCCATTTCTAGCAATGTTCCTCACAATCGCATCCAGTTCCTGCTGCAGGACTGGCTTTTGCCCATGTCAGGTCTCAGCTGGAGAGCAAAGCGCTCCTTGTGAGGAAGGCAGCAGTTGTCTAGAGGAGCGCTGGCAGTGACGACGGCACCACGCTTGCCACATAAAACTGCACTGCATCCCTGTGACAACTCTGCACGGTATTCAACACAATTACAACATTTTGCTTTTTAGATTTTGCTACCCCGTTTTTCCAAGGTAAGACTTCCAGAATGAACAATGGGCACCTCCTGCATGTCCCATTTGTGAATGGGGAACACACCAGGGCTTGTGCCTTTCAGGGATGAAATTATCAAGGTGTTCTAGGTGCAACTGGAAATACCTGTGGGCAAAAGACTTGGTGACAATCACTTTTCTGAAAATGTTTTAAATAAAGAAGCGCCATGGCTCATAGGTCACCTTAAAGCAGCGAGCAGAGAAGACATTGAAGATTAATCTGTGAGAGTAACTGTATTACTTAAGTGAATGACGAAGGCTATTCTCACTGAGCATTTAATTACTTTTGACCTTGTATTAAAAAGCATCCCCTTTATTTTTGTTCCAGGTTTACATAATCAGTTTCTTTCCCCTCTTTGATCATTTAACAACACGCATTGCTCCTGCACAGGGTTCTGCTATTGTTCCCGTCAGACTTCAGAACACAACTGTGCACTGTTATTGCACAAAAAGCAGAAACAGCAACTTTTGGCATTCTTCCATTGCTATTTCACTCATTTTCATCTTAAGTGCAAACAGTTCTTTGCTTGGCAAAGAATAAGATGCATGTGTCACAGTGAGAAGGGCAAAAATATGAGCTGAAAGTCAAACAGGGTACATTGTGCTCAGCAGGCTGTGTTTTTATGGGCTGAAAGTCACCCATGATCAGCTCGTCTAAGACTCACCATAGGAGAAAAAAAAAATCATACAAGAAGCAAAGTAAAAACCCTTGAAGAAGTCTCCCCTCCTCAATACATGCAGATAAAGAAAAATTAGTCTTTATTTTAAGCACTTGGTTGGTCAAGGGACACCAGAGAGGGCAGAGCAACAGAGAGTTATCAGAAGGACACGTAAAGCTCTCAGCACACTTGTTACCGCCTTTTGCCATAAGAATGAGGATAAACATATGACAAGGATGAAAGAATACATGGTGTAATTGACAAGTAGGAGTAGGTGTAGGTGTTGGGTCATAGGTTGGACTCGATGATCTCAAAGGTCTTTTCCAACCTTATGATACTGTGATAGGGCTAGCAGAGAGAGGTGGGTTATCTGTAGTAACTGGAAGGTCCTTAAAACAGCTGCTTGGTTCATGTGCTCAAAAGCACAGTCCAGGGTAAGGGCCTGAATCCAGAAAGAAGGAAGGAACGTGGCTTGTACTATCAAGTAAGAATTTAAGACTCCAAGCTTTTCCTCATCTTGGGCCATAGGTAAAAGTGGCGAGTGTAAAAATGCTGCAGATGCATAATAAAAAAATCAAGTCTCATCAGTATGAGTATTTGCTCCAGCAGAATGAGGGCACAAGGGAAGGCAGATAACGGTTTCAGAAAGGAGGCAGATCAGCTGCAATTCATTTCAGCAGCAAAGAATCAGTAGCTTGAGACCAAAACAAAGAAATACATTT
Source organism: Neomorphus geoffroyi (assembly GCA_033558235.1). Taxonomy (NCBI): domain Eukaryota; kingdom Metazoa; phylum Chordata; class Aves; order Cuculiformes; family Neomorphidae; genus Neomorphus; species Neomorphus geoffroyi. The sequence goes on from JAUMJM010000012.1 coordinate 9,779,272, forward strand.
GTCTATGTGAGGAGTCTCTGGAGAGGCAGTGTCAGCGTAGTCCAACTGTGGCTCAGAAGAGATAAAATTGATCCAGAAATTTATCCCAGGAAGACCCTAAATGAATAAGAAATTTTACAACATGGCCTGAACAAAAGCCTTACAATAACCTGGAAAAAATGTGCTTTTCTTAAGACTGGGATCTGGTAGAAAGTTCTCCGATTCCTTAGAAGTTTTCCTCATTAGCAGTCACTGTCAAGTGTTTCAGCTGAAGAACATTACAGGCTCATCTGCCCAGACACTAAACTGAAGAACCAAAACTATTGCCTGAGCCTGGAATACCTGAAATCTGCACTCAGTTTGTGACACAGCAACAGACTTGTAGGCCTGTCTGACAGAGGTAATAAAGGAGCAGATAAGGGGAGGAAAGAGGATCTTCAGCTAGGATACAACACATTAAAATAAATGTTTTAAGTTTATATCTGTTAAATTGAATATATACAGTTCTCTAATGGGAATTTTAGTTGCTCTAGAAAACCAGCTCTTTTTCTGCCTGTGTCACTGTAAGTCGTCTTTACCTTCAGTCTGTTGGGATTTCTTATCTGTGAAATGGCATTTACAGGTAACAGTTCTTATCACCCTGCTCTTTTCTCATCAGGCTTTGCAGCACAAGCTCTATTCCCAGCCCCAGGAGAACGATGCCTAACACAAAGGGGCTCTGAACTCACCTGACACAGTCAGTGACATTCACAGGACAAGCAGCAGTAGCGTACCCCACACAAGCAGCCTCTAAAAAAGTCTGTAGGGGTACAAGGAAGACTAAAACCAACTCTCCTTCCTCCCAGAATGCAGAGAATTGTTTAGTCACTCTAATGGGACCCAGTGGTCCTAATGATTCATTTAAACAAATTGTTTCGTTCTCTATAATTGGTCCTCATGATGAAGTGTGCTGGACACTGTGCCCTAGGGAACAGTGTTCTCCTTCCCTATTTTAAGCAAAAAATATTGTATCAGCAGCCTGACTACAAAATTTTTTCTAGGCTTGAACTTCTCCCGCTCTATCAGGGCTGACCTGGAGATCTCAGTGTGTTTCACAGCAACAGCATCTGCAAGGATGTCTCCTACATATATCTAATATTAAGTGTAAAGTATGTGAAACCTTTAGGACTAGGGACAGGTTGAAGTTCACTCTGCTTTTGAGTCCTGCTACAGACTGTCAGGCTGGCCTGAAGATCTCTCTGGGCCTTTATGGTTATTTATAAAATAAGAATAAAAATACCTCCTTTTACAAGCCCCCTTCAGCTATTTTGTTTAAATCACATATGCCCTGTGATAAGGGTCTGACTTACTGTACAGCATCTAGAATGAGAGAGATGCTTCGCCCTGGTGCTTCAGTGCAAATGAAAAGGCAAAATACCTTTTCGTTGAGACATCCAATCTCTTTTCAAAGGTTGACTAGAGAGTTTCCAGCAATGAAGCTATTTCTTCTCAGATTAATGCTTTATATTAGAACACAGCAACACAGAGGGAAAGGGAAGAAACAGGTCCCTTTATCTAGAAAGGAGGCATTGGATTTCAATGAGGTTGTCTGAAAGAACTGAGACAAACTTGAATGGGTACTCCATGTGACCTCCATATAATATGGTATTTATTTCTTGCTTCTTTGATCAAGAGATTGGTCTTTCCATAGGTCCTAATTCTGCTTATGGATGTTTCCAAACAGGCCCTTGTGATGCCCAGAGCAGTGGTGCTGGTGGTTTTTCACCTTCCTATGGGTGTGCAGCTCTTGGGAAAACACACAAGTGGAGAGATCACAGGGAGCCTGCCATCCTTGCATCTGGTGACTATGAAGAGATTCAGATTGATAGCCTTTTCTGGACTAACTTCATAGTGGGAAAGACTTGGGAAGCTGGGTTTAACAGGTGGAAAAATTTGTTGAAAAGGAGTTACACAGTATCACAGTATCATAAGGTTGGAAAAGACCTTTGAGATCATCCAGTCCAATCTATGACCCAACACCAACACCTACTCCTACTTGTCAATCACACCATGTCACTAAGAGCCTCATCCAGTCTCTCCTTAAACACCTCCAGGGACGGTGATTCCAACACCTCCCCGGGCAGTGCATTCCAATGGACCATCACCCTCTCAGTGAAGAACTTCTTCCTAATGTCAAGCCTAAACCTCCCCTGGCGAAGCTTGAGACCGTGTCCTCCTGTTCTGTCGCCGGTCACCTGAGAGAAGAGACCAACCCCTGCCTGACTACAACCTCCTTTCAGGCAGTTGTAGAGAGCAATAAGGTCTCCCCCGAGCCTCCTCTTCTTCAGGCTGAACAACCCCAGCTCCCTCAGTCGCTCCTCATAGGGCTTGTGCTTCAGCCCCAGTTTCTCAAAACCATTTCACCCATGCCACTCAGGGGCACTGTTTTTATAGGAAAGTTTGCCGATCTTCATCATAATCTAGCAGAACTGGGAGTTACCTTCATGCAACCCTGGCTGCTCCCAGAAAACATCACACCATCCTTTGACATCACCTGACACTGCCTGTATTTAATAGGAATCACGTTTCATCCGTGGGTTGCTAGAGAATTGTGCTCTGATCTGCAGACTGGGGATGGGTGCTTTGCTATACTCTTATGGGCTAAAGGATTTGCATGCAAGCATTGCAGAAACCAACACGGACACAGCACACATTAAAACACTGGCAATATGCTGCTTTGGAGAACATCTTCCCTGTGCAAATGACCAAGGGATGCAATGTGCCTTGAGGCTTGGTTTTGTTCTGCAGCCCTCGACTATTCACACGCAGAGAAGCAGCACAAGGTACAAACTAAGTTTTTCACCTTCCTCTCCACCCCAACATTTTTCCTGGTTGCTATTGCTTAATTGTCATCTGTCAGTATTCCAGTCCTCAGCACCTCCCTCCTGAGCAGGATGTCCTACACCTCCCTAAAATGTCATTGCTTTTAGTTAGGAGTCTGCTGAACTGGTAAAATGGAAGTAAACTAAAAAGGAGAAATATTTAAAGCCCAGAGTAGAGACAGATGGCAGCCAGCTTTGGTTTTATGTCAGCAGAGCTTATACTTAAGATGGAATTATCTTAGATTTAGGTGCAAAAATGATAGGATTGTTTAAATGAGATCAACTCTCTCCCTGCCTCAAAGCCCGGGTGATGTTCAGAGCAGTTGCAGATCATAGCTTGTACAGCCTGCTTTCAGACACAAACGGAGTGCAGAATAAGTAGATCGAGGACTTCATATTTCAAAAGAAGGAAGGATTGTCTATTTTAAAGCTTGTTTTGTCCTTTTTCTAAGTTCAGGTTCTTAACAGGGAACTTGTGTCCAGGCATCTTAATATTTGGTCCGTTAATCTGCAAGTTCAGCAGGTGGTGAGTTACCCAAAGGAATTCTTTCCTTAACTAGAGGTGACTGCGGAAAACCAGGGAAGCTGACCACAGAATGGCCCACAATGGAACTGAGTCCAAATACCGGCTGCTTTGCGAGATTCATTGGCCCCAGAAGAAATTTTATTTCATGGGCAATAAACTCTAATAGAAATGCAGGAGCTGAGCTCTTAACATACAAAGCTGTTGTGAGTGGAGGTGTTTCAGGTTCTTTTGCATTTTATAAGCCAGGTTCCCTTTTACCTCAGGACCTACCCTCACCTGTAACCTCAGCAGCTCCTGTCCTCAGACACGCAGTTGAACTCTGGGCAAGTAAAGACGGACTCAGCATCCGCATTATTCTGCTTCCAATAACCAAAGTGGTTACATTCCCATCATTTTTTAGATTTTTTTTTTTTTTTAATGACAGTAGACTTAAGACAAAATCATATTCCTAGGATAAGCAATCTACATAATGCATCGACATCGGGGTCCGGAGGCTTGACTCTTTCCTGCTAGAACTGAGGCAGTTTCCAACTGAAAGCAGTACTCCACGTGTATCCTCAGTACAGATTAGCCTATACCCAAAAACCTGCTGTAAGGAGCAGTTTAAACAAATTGAGTCACACAAAAACATCCTTCTTCATTACCCGAAGCACCTCTATGAGAAAAGGTGCAATATCGTCAATAATCTTAATTTTTTTCAATTCAGACAGTTGTAAACACTCAGCCTCTGTCAATTGATCCCACTTTTAAAACATTTTGGTGAAATAACACCCACAGCAAGAAGTTGTGCTGAAAGCTGTAGCTCTCTAATGACTCAGCACTTGGCATGACCAGATTTTCGTTTTAGTGGTTCCTTCAGACGCCTTCCCCTTATTGTGGCAGAGAAAAGACAAAGGCAGCATGTGGTTATACGACATACGTATTGCCTACATATGTGGACAATCCAGACCATCTGAGCTATCTGTTCACACCGTGACACCCCACTGCACTCCTATTCTGAGAACGTTACGATGTCTGATGCGTGTCTGAGGGCTCACTTGGTTATAGCACACCACTGGCCAGAAGGAAACAGGATGGCTCTGGGATTTAATGTCCAAGTCCTTTATGCCTGCTGCTGAGCAAGAACTCACAAAGGCAGGTTGAGCATTCTGTAACATCTAGACTGGATGTGGCTGGTAGTAGATACACAGAAGTGCTTGGCCCAGACATTTGAGTGGAGATGATGTGGTAAAAGCCTGCCTGGCGAGTCTCCTCGGAGCTCTCGGCATCATGGCTGACCTAAACAAGCTAGTTTTAGAACTAGTTTGGGAGCACACACTTGTGATGTAGCCACAACAGCAGTAGGGTTGTACTCAACGATACTGAGGACTTCCCATATCAAAAAGCAGCAAGGGCACAGCTTATCAACCAAGAGTTTCAGGCTCCTGGTTTTTGCAAGCACGCCAGGATGAGCTGTGGATTCAGAGCCACATTTGTGCTGACTTCAGGAGCTTCGTGTCAAGACCCTGAACTTCCAAAACTGCTCACTAACCTCCGCTGAAACACCCTTAGACTTTGATGGAAGCAGCAAGACTACTTTGGGGGTACATCTACAAACATCACTCACCCCAAGAACCACCTGTAACTGTAGGAATGGGCAAGGGCTGCCACCGATTACTCAAAACATGGTTTTTTCATTGCAATGAAACCTCTTACTGGCAGCCCTAAAACTATCAATTTCTCTACCAGACACATAGAAACCAGCTTTGTAAATCTATCTGTGAAGTTTCCCAGTACTTCCGCTACAGGGTTACATGGCCTGCAACCCAGATAGGTTGCTGCTAGTCTCAGTGAAAGGTACCATTAATTAGCTGCTGACAGCACAAACTAGCTTTAAATTGTACAATTTTTGGAGGGTGGGGAAGACAACAAATGAATCTGATTTTCAGTGGATGAGATACAAAGGTAACAGATGCTGGTAAGCCATGAACTGGGGCTCATCACTGTTCCTGCAGCACTAATGTAAATAAAATTTAACAACCAAAGAAAAAAGTGAGAGGGATTTATCTGCCACAGCTACCAGCTATGCTCTAGCAGATCAGCAGATGGTAAAAGCAAGGGTTAGTTCCTCAGCCTGGACAGTGGAGCTGTACTGAGTGCCAGATGAAGATCTTCAAGCACCAGAGTCCTCTCTACAACAGGGACGTGACAGAGCTGAAAACCAGGGCAGTTCTGGCAGGATCACTCGTGAGGACAAGGTATCTCATTTCATCTCTTCCACAGGTGATGGACACCACCCACTCAGAGGGAATGAGAAGACAGAGCGCCTCAAGGACATTAAACAGACCTTTAACCCCTAGAGAGCATTCTGTTATGTGATACCTACACAGCCTCAAGTGCTAGCTTCATCGTTTACACGAAAAGCCCCCAGGAAATCACCCTGTGCCTCCCTGTAATGAGTCACTCTGAAATCAGATAGAAATACCACCCAATCCTTACATTTATGAAGATCACAAAACAAAATCTAGAACTAAAACCAAGCAAGCAACAGACAACTGCTCAGACTGCAACTGCAGCAACGAGGAGCTAACACAGAAACCAGACACTGAGAAAGGTATCTGTACATGCTCTGCGAGCACGGCAATTATGGCATAAATCCATGGGATGACTAACAGAAAAAACCACTCGGGACTAACACAACCCCAAGAACAGCTGAGAAGTAGCTGGGAAATGAAAGAAGAGGCTAAGAACCACCAGAGGTCTGAGATGAGGAGAGGAAGGTATAGGAGGCAGTAAAATGCCATTCAGTTAGCAAGAAGGATTTTGTCTTGTTTCTCAATCCTGGTTAATTCATGACTACCAAGAAACAAGGCTCATCTCTAAATGCAAAGCACACTACTGAGCTGAGGCCTTCAAACAAGTCTCAAAAGCAGCTGAGATCAGATCTGTAAGACTGAATATGAGCAGAAAAACAACGCAATCTAATTTGTTCTCTGTCCTGTGCTCACAAATTCCCTTTCTTGTGAGTAATCAGACGGAATAAACACCCTCTCGGAGCCAGATGCCACAGCTGATGAGTCTCACACAGATTATCAGGTGCAAGGTATGTCAACTGATGGCAGGGTGAGCTGGTGGCTTCTGAACAGGCTCTTCTTTATTCACGTTTGGTTTTTTTGGTGCACGCCTTTTACTGGGAAAGGAAGGAGCTGAAGGCTTCTTCACACAGTGGAAACCCTCAGCAAAATGAAAAATAACTCTTATGATACTGCATTTATTCTTCTACTCTTTGGCTTTCTGGCTGACATGCAAACATTGAAAGTAACATGCAGGATGAGATCATGTCAGTGATCTCAATCTGAATGTTAGTTTTGCTGGCTCCCATGCTGGAAATGGTTTAAATTTTCCAGAAGTTCTGTGGTCCAAATTAAGAAAGCTAAACACTCCCAAAATTTCAGATGTTAATCTTGGGTGCAATTCCAGTACAATCCGTGGAGCCACAAGGTGGAAAAAATCAGCAATATCTTTGTATCTCAGACAAGACTAAGCTCTACGGGCCATGGATAGAAGAACTGTTTCTTCCATGTCAAAAACAAAACTCCACATTTGTCAAAAAACCCCCTCATATCATCCACAGTTCCAGCTAGGTTCAAATGTCACAACTGAACTTACATTTGTCAACATCTCTATTTCATATGCATCAAGGACACAATAATGTTTATACACTATCAATAAAGTGTTCAGAATCTCTCCCTTGCCCCAAGTCATGGTCAACCTCATCTTGCCACAAATGTAATCCAAAGGTGAGGCTTTCATAGATGTGTATATAAACACACACACTTTTTAGTATACATAAAAGCTGACATCTGGAATCTGCATTTATGTACTCATGAAGGGTAAATAGCTTAGAGCAATGGACTCAGTGTATGAGTAGTAATAACGGAGGTCTGGAATTCACATATATGCACGTGTGTATGTACGTTAAACACAAAGACTGAAAAAGAACGCCTCGATCTGGAAGTCCAACTTATACCTCTAGGAACTAAAGGGATCAAGCCTGGATTTGTAAGGGTATTTCAGGGACCTAAAATATACAGGTAAAGGTTGAATGGATTTTACAAAAACCAGCTGAAGATTTGCCTCACTGGAAAACATCCTCCTTTGGAAAATTGTGCAAATCCCTGTTAGAAATTTACCCATGCTTAGCTGCTCCAATGACTTTATTAATCTGTTTTCTTATCTTCCCCCATCACATATGTTGGCTCAAAGTCAGCAGCTGACTAATGGGACATGAGTTAGATACTGCACGGGGACAATGCCTCTTTGTGGTACGGGTTGTTGCACAGTGAGTTTGCAGCAATTCACAGTTCAAAATGTCTCATGATCGATGCAAGTCAGAGTAAAACACCACTCAAAATATAAATAAGGGGAACAACTTGTTGATGGATAAGGAAAGTTACTTGAAGAGAAACCAAACCATTAGTGCAAACTGAATAAGCACATAAGGAACAAATGGTTAGAAATATCCTTAGCAGAAGGGCAGTGGAGCAGGTAACCATATTAATACCATGGACTGCTAAAGCACCTGTACGCATCCTGCCTGCTCAATCCTGTTTGTACAAAAGATACCAAAGTTATTTTATGCCTGGTATATATATCCACTTGCTACAAGAACAAGTTTCCCCAAAAACCTGTTTTAATTAATTTCCCTGTGACTGTGACATCTTGACATGACACAGATGACTCAGGCTTCTGCTCAAAACACAGCTGCAAGTTTTCATCATCCACTCAGTTTTTAGGTTGAGGTATCAGCAAGATGACAGACCTGATTCTGGTCTCACACGGGATTCCTCTGGTTAATGAGCAAGATCCATCCTGGGGCAAATAGATGAGAAATCAGAATCCAGCTCTATCTTAAAAATTGATTTTTCAGATCTCTGTGTCAATGCTCAAATAAGACAGAGGACTGTCAAGGAAAGGTATAGATTAAATTAGAAAATGAATTAATCATAGTTAGCATTTTTGTTGTATTTTTTGGCTTCTCTACTTTGCATATGCTTCATTACTAAAAAAAAGGAAAGAAATCTCAAAAAAAGGAAAAACTCAAATATTTTTTCTGATGAAGCAATATTTATGAGCTATACAGAAAATCACTACAACAAACCAGCAGAAACCTAGCTTTGTACCCACTACAGGCATTTCATCACATGCTTAGATGAAACCCAAAATATGCAACTCCATATGTGGGCAAACAGGTACTCAACTCCCTGGATCTTTACTGAAGCTCAGGCGCTGCCCGTCTGTCCACTGCCAACAAGAAATTGTAAGAAACATATTTAGTTACTATTAACTGGGAAATGGTACACAAATGGTTGTTCCACTGATTCCAGTCTCACTGTAACAACAGTCATTAACTGGATGTAATGGATGGTTCACAGAACACCCAACAGGGCTCTAATTCTCTTTCCAAATTAAATTCAAACTTGTCTTGTGGTGACTCTGGCCACCTCTGGGAAATAAGGTGGTGATCTCAGTCCAGCTCTTAATGAGGAGATGTCTATGCCACCACCACATTTACAGCTGATGCTTGCAGGCATTATGTTTGCACTCTCAATAATCAGGTCAGGAATTGACACCAAAGCTGAACTCCCCAGCCCTGAGATGAAACGAGACCAGCTACGACCAGTGTGGAGCTGCCACACCAACACGTTTATGTCTAATATCAAACAATGTAAATAAGCAATAAAGTCACTGGAAAGAAATCCCTGATTTAGCACTTTAATTTAACTGTAAGTGCTCTTCAAATAAGACAGAATGACAGCAAGGTAGGAAACCAGATGCAAGACAAGTAACTGGGGATGCCTTTCAAAGTACAAGGCCTCCTACTGTCAGGGAGCTCAGACCAGCACAGGAAGGATCAGGTAAAGCCCAATAAAGCAGTGCAGAGCTAGGGATTTTACAAAGCAAGATCTCAGGTTTGACCTAACGTGTAAGCAAAACCATCTGAATAGCCAGTGATAATTCGATTTAGCTAATTAGTGAAAAACAATAAAAAAAGGTCAAAAAGTGATGGCAGAAAAGATTAACAGTGAGTCAATCTGCAATGTGCCTACTGCCTGCAACAATTTGGCTACTCGTTATTATGAGGAAATACTGGGAGGAGCTCTTCTATACAACTTTGAAGTAAATGACGGGATGAAACTCCCACTGAGGTGGAATAAGGATGATGAACCTGTTGGAGGGTGATACACATAATTCTCCTTTGTGCTGTTTTCACTGATCTGGAGGAAGCAAATGTTATAAATGAAAAAAACCTCTTCAGAGTTTAACTGGGATTTCATCATCTGGAACTGTCGTGTTTAAATGAAATGCATGTGTTAAAACTTTGAAATTAAGCAGAAGGGAAAAATTATGGTGAAACCAATTTTGCTTATAAGTTTTGCTCAATAAACAGGACTAACTTGTTGTATTGAATGGGCTTGTACAAGGTTTATTTGCCAGCTTCTTCTGTGATGTTGTATAGGCAACAGTCATGTTTTGTGTTGGGTTTTGGAGCACACACAGAAGGCCTGGCAATAACCAGAAAACAGAACATATGCATTAAACACCAGCTCAGCTTGCAAAGCATTTCCTCAGACTCTCCCTCATACTGACAAAATTTATTCACTCTGCAGAAATTGCGACAAGGAAAGATTGATACTTATATCAGAAGGCTTGCTCCAAACTAATTCTGAAGAAAAATTCAGAGTCGTATAGGTCTATACCCAGTTTCTCAGGTCTAGAAATTATGCAATTAAACAAGAATTTCTTCATCTCATTAAAAACAAAGCACATTTCTATTCACAAATCTGGTGAACAGCAGAGTAACTCCCTGAAAAGCATTGTCATGAGTGTGTGGAAGGTTAGCATTGGGATTGCATAGCACAAGCCTAGAGTAACACTAGAGTTTGCCATTCCAAGGGGCTTGGCCAAAGTTGTATCACCTAGAGGCCAAAGGAGAAATCTGGCAACATGGCACTGGCCATGCCACAAAACTACAATAGGACTGCCGAGATAAGAACTTGGAACCTTCAGTGAACCCTGTGCTAGAGCTGGTAGGCTTCCAAGGGTTTTGTTTTGTCGTGGTCTCACTTCTCAGCCTGTGCACAAGCCATTGTGTTTCTACTCCCACCTCAGGAAGGGCTCAGGTCCAGTTGTTAAGGTATTCCTGCAAGTCCACTTCCCTTGGATCATCCAGGTTGGCTTAAAGCAAAGGTATCAAACTGAAAATGAGTGGTATTCTGCATAGAACCCTAAAACCCCTTCTGGTTTTCTCAAAAAAAGACTTCTCACAGTAATTTTCAATTCATTCTGAAGTGTAATTGAACTTACACAAAGATTATGAAGAACAGGGTGTCCCTCTTTTCAAGTGTTTTAATGGCCACAATTTTCCTGAAAATGAATGCCTAAGCCTGGCCTTGTAACAGGTCCAAGACACTTCCTACACGTTCAAGTAGATATTGTCATCATCAGATAAATGCTTAACCCCTTGTCAATAGATATCATTATTTTGAAAGGTGTACTGAGAGCAAATTGCTCACTAACTTATGAAGATGTGCTTCTCCCCCTCCCCCCGCAGCAAAAAGTAATCACCTCCCTTGTTTTAAACTCAGAAGACTGGCCTGTAAAAGTCACACTATTAAAAAAAAAAACAACTCAAACGGGCATGTGGGAGACGCATTTTGAAAGCGTCTCAAATATTAAGAGCTGTTAGCTGTATTGATGAAATCAGAAGAGCCGAAACAGATCTTGCTTCCAGAGACAAACTAAGCCACTGGGACTCTGATTTAGGATGTGTCTGTACAGTGAGAGTGCCAAGTATGCAAGTCAGATCTTAAAGCTAAGGAACTACAGAACCCCCATGTATCATTTCAGGACAGAAGATATTTTCCTCTGCCATCTGAGTCCAAGAGCTTTGCATTCTCCTGATCAGACCTCTAACATATGGTTATCAACAGCATCTTCAGTGCTACAGGAGTAGATGACAACGTAAGGGTAGGATAACTGCCAGTAGGTGTGTGGCACGAAGGGCATCCAAGCAGGGAACCTTCCTCAGAATAAAGTAAAAAACATGGCACATACAATAGTAAAGGGCTAAGGCGAGCAAGTCAAAAGTGGGAGGCAGTCGCAGTGCCTTCAGCCTTTCTTAATAAACGTATTTTTATTTGTAAAGTGCTTGGCTTCAGGAGCTGCTAGGTGTTTATCTGCTGTGCTAACTACTTAGTAACATCGTCTAACAGTAAAGCTTCACATCTCTTCCAGATGGCTGCTGTTCATTAAAGGCTCTGGTGTAATGTAGGAGCTGATATTAAATTCATCAAGCCACAAAGAACGCATCTATTAACCTAGTCTATACAAATCCACTTTCGTCAGTGTATTTATGCACTAGTACATGGTTACAGTGTCTCCGAAGAGACAACTTCCCTGGCTTTTGGGGATTTACGGTCAAAAAATCCAGGAATTACAGCATGATTTTGCTTTCAAACTATGGACACCAGCAGCTCTCCAGGAGATCACAACCTCCAAGGTTCAGATTGCTGTAGGTACCACATAAGCTTCTGTGTTCAAGGCCTGAAGGCTGAATACGAGTGGACGTAATCAAAAGTCTCCTTCACTGCAAAAATGATTCAGGCAAGTGAGTTTACAGCCGTCTGGCACCAGCAGGTTCTCAGGTGTTGTACCTGTAACAGTACAGGTGCCCAAGCAGAACAGATACCTGCATACAGGCAAGGAACTGGCAAGAAAAGGAAGTGTTTTCCCTGAAATGGAATATTAGTGACCATTTTGCAGGTTGGTTGTGCTGTAAGCCCTTCTGATGTCCTGACAACATTGCTAAAGCAAAACCAAATGAAGTGTTTCTAAAATGATGGTTTGTTAATCCTGTGGGGATGCTAAAGTATCTACTTGCAAAAGACAATAGCTCTGTTACAGAACACATTCCTGATAGTTTAAAACTCCCATAAGTCAAAGGAAACAACATCCTAGAAGCTAATGCTGTTCGGTTACTGTAATATGAAGTGCACAATAATTTGATATAAAGATGAGTTCCTCACCTGGTGTAAGATACCGTAGCTTCTGCATTTCTACGTGTTTAGATTTCTCTTCATTCCAGATCTATGTCTGGTAATTTATAAATTACTCTCGCTCACTTTACCAATCATTCTCAGAAACAGGTTTTATATTTCTTGGTTTTATGCGTGCAGAGTTCCTTCTACGTGGATTTGCCTTAAGGCAAATGTAACTATGCAATAACCGTGCGTTTGCTTACTGGAGCCACAGTAAAACTCTTCAGCACTGAAAATATCCTTGGCAACATTGTCCTGCCTTCCTAAGAAAAACAGTGTCCTGACGGGTTTCTAAAGCAAGTGCAGCTGGACTAAATCTGGGTGGGAATTTTCCTTAGGGGAGTCTGGCTTCATTCTCTACAATTTGTGCTGGATGCCTCAAAATGCCTCCAGTTTCTAGGAGTAAGAAGAAAAAATCCAAGAGGCAAGAATGTAAGCCCACAGAGAGGACAGATGAGTTTCCCAAGACCATTGTGCCCTATTTATTGCATAAATAACTGGCAATAAAAACTTCAGAAAATTTAGCCTGCACACAATACTAATTAGAAATACTTTAATAAGACCTGAGTGCAAAAATGTTTACTTTAGCCATCTTTTTCTGGAAGCCTTGCGTGGCTAATATGTGATATCTTTCCCTTCTCATTCCATCGGCTGAGAGTGAGTATACGATAAAAGAGAAGAATGAAATATTTATAGGTAACAGATACTAAACTGGAACTTTCTTATTTGTTCAGATTATTTTTCCATAAATAACTCTTATTGCTAATTCTTTGCTTTCCAAGCAGGAGCCGGGGGTACCCTCAGTGCTCCCCTAGTGCTGTATTGCATGTTACACACACAGAGGCTGAGACGGTAGAGCTGTAAAGGTCAAGGCACTTCAGTCTCACTGACCTTCGTTAAGAAAGGTTCTGGCATTAGAGAACAAGTTTAAGCATTCAGAGATGCTAAATACCAGAGGCAAAGCCTAACTTGTATATCCTGCCAATTTCAGATGCCTAAAAAGTTGGAGGAATTGTACTATGAAGCTTTTCCTGCTGAGCAGGAAGCTTCATAGAAGGACGTTAGCCTCTGTCCACTGTGAACTGGACAGATTGTCGGTGATTTTGAAACAATTCATTCCTGTCCTGGTCACATTGAGGTGATGTGGATTTCTGTATCGTCAGGACTGTTTAACTGCCCTTGAAGGTATATTCTGGAAGCTACAGATGAGATTTATTGCAGTTGATACAGAAGTGGTGGTCCAGCACCTGAATTGCCACAGGAACAAAAGCTACGTTGCTATTCAAGCTAAAAAGTTAACTCCTTAACATTCATCAAATTTATTCTTATTTCTAGCTAAAGCCCCAGAGAGAATTTCCCTCAAGAGGTTCATCTTAAACCGTCCCTAGGAGACGAGCACTTGAAATCTGGCTCCAGTATTGCTACTCCAGTAAGAAAGGAACATCTAACAACCCAGACCCTTGTCATTATGCACAGATGTCCTTGCTGAATTTCAGAGAGCTTATTTGCAAAACAAGGTTATTTTGCTTCCTTCCACCTTTTGTAGACGCTGCCTAAATGATGTTCTTTATTGAGCAGACCTTCTGTTACAGTCCTAATTACAGTATGGCAGACCTGTCTCGGGGGAAGGCTTGATATATAAACTGCCATGCATAAACTAACTGCCACTAGGAAAACCTGAATCTTATTGTTTCTTGACTCGAGCGCTCAAGAACTGTCATTTCACTGTCACATTCACAAGATCTTTTTTGCGTTTAGTTCACGGCATAACTATAGCTTTCTGTACAGCCAGAATCCGAAAGGACTGAAATAACTCCTCGGCCTACAGTCTATATATAACACGATGAAGTAATGCAGTTTTAAATCTTTATTACTGTACACAAGCAAGTAGCAGAGTTTTTCTCCACGATGAGATGCAATATTTTGTGCCAGGTTAAGCCAGGTGTCCATGAATAATTCCCGTGGTTACTATATTAAAAAGCAGCAACTAGTAAGATAGTTCATGTTTTAGTAAACATAATTTACCAACTATTTCATGAGCACTATAATCATGAACTCCTTCATTTTAAAGGATAACACATCACATTATTTAGCTTTCTCAGATTTACATGACCCAGAGATCAGAGCAGATCCAGGTATTTCAGTATCCCAGAAATGATCTGAGGACACTATTGCTTTTTGTGGCATACTAAAGGACAGGTTGGGTTAAGCTGTGGAACTGTTTGTCCTCTGATTTTATCGGTGCAAATCCATTCTAACTGTGCCCTACTACAAAGGCGCTATCTATTAACCCTACAAGGAGCGACTGAGAGACCTGGGGTTGTTTAGCTTGGAGAAGAGGAGGCTGAGGGGAGACCTCATTGCTGTCTACAACTGCCTGACAGGAGGCTGTGACGCGGTGGGTGCTGGGCTCTTCTCCCAAGCGACAGCGATGGGACGAGAGGAAATGGACGCAAGTTGTGCCGGGGGAGGATTAGACTGGACATTGGGTAGAATTTCTTCCCTGAAAGGGTGTTCAGGGATTGGCACAGCTGCCCAGGGAGGGGGTGGAGTCGCCATCCCTGGAGGTGTTTAACAGACGGGTGGATGAGTTCTTTAGGGACAGGGTTTAGTGGGGAGACAGGCACGGCTGGACTCGGTGATCTCAGAGGTCTCTTCCAACTTTATGATTCTATGATTCTATAAAACACCTCATCTTTATGCTTTTCGCATGCGTTGTACTGAAGCATCTAGCCAAGCAGTTTCTGAAGGGCGAGCGCCTGTGGGAGACGTGGGGTTTGTGCTGTTCAGGATCTGACCATTCAAGACTGGACACTTTGGCGACTACAGCCGAAACTGCAAGTGGTACACTATTTATAGAGGGGAAATGGGTCAAATTTGAAAATTAATCACTCACTAGCTCATCCTGAGTACAGCTTCTATGAATAATCTGCACGCGGTTGATCTCCATATGGTTCATTACCACATTAGAGCAGCATTTCCATGCCAAGGCTCTCACCCTCCCCTGCATGGGCAGGGACTTTGTTCAACGTAAAATGCACCCCAGCGGGAAACATCCATTTGTTGCAGCTGCACCTGAAGGTGTCGGTTCCCTTCTAAGGCCATGTCACACCCAAAATATCAGGCCTTAAAATGCCTTAAAACTTCATCTTCTCAATGAAGCCAGAGAAATCACTGTAGAGTTTCATGACTATAAAATCTAAACTCAGATGATTTGTGTCCACATGCTGTGAACCACAGCAGGCAGCCACTTCGCATGTGCAGTGAGTTTTCCAGTGATTCACCAACACTGCTTTTATTCCTGCCTTGCCTTTCCCTTGGTGCAGAGGTGAAATTTCTTCCTGCAATGTAGGACATAAACCCTGCCATTACGAAGCTGACACTAAAGGATGTACACGCACTACTTCGCTCAGAAGCCACCTTTAAAAAAACAAATGTTACACATCTGATCCTTAGTGTGCACTAAATAGCAGCCCAGACTTCTGGCACAAATGTGTCCGTTTTCCTTTCGTTTAGAAGTTATCATAGGAGTTGTGGGTAAAAGTGCTTGTACTTGAAGAAAGATTAAAACAGGCTTCTTCTGGAAATTTGTATGAGAGAACCATTTTAGAACTGGCAGTGCAGTGAGAGTCAGAGGGAAACTTCAGAAAACACCTAGTGCTTCAGTATTGTACAAGCACAACATTCAATTTATTAATATTTTAAGAGGAAAATTAGATCAGTACAAGGAAAATATTGTATTTCTGAGTTACTGGGGTAACCCAAACCACTATTCCAAACATATTTAGTAAGGCAGTACAAGCAGCTACCAGGTACTACAACACAAAAACCAGGTAAGTTCACTGGGTACTGGTACACAGCTGGCATGTTCATACATGCATCCCTGCAACACATCCAGACTTTGAACATACTGTGTCCCAAGATGCACTATGAAGAACCACAGGCTAAATTCTTCCTGTATTTACACTGGCATAACCGTACTGGCTTCAGTGGGACTGGACTGGCAGAGCAGAAGGAATCTGTTCTTCCCCGTGGTCTTTTCCTCAGGAACACAGCAATCAAGCTTCCTTTCAGAGAAGCAAATGGCAAAAATCCCACAGCCCTTGGGTTTATCTGGAGACATCAACACATATTTGTGGAGAAACCCTGAAGAATGTTCAGGTTTCCCAGCCCTACATGCTTCAAGTAATTTAACAATTGAAAAGAACACATTTCTAAGCGAGCATTGTATGACCATTATTTTCTGCAGCCGTCTGCATCTTTTTTCTGCCATAACCACACATACTTCAGTACGACTCATGTCCATGACAGGAGCCTGGAATTCCTGTGTCCCAAGCTATTAGCCAAGACAGCAAGTTATCCATTTTCCACAGTCTCCTCCTGTTTTCAATCCAGCATTTCCTCCCACCCTAACCTCCCTTCTATAGAGTGTTTGACATTCTAAAATTTTAGAGGTAGCCTTGTCCTCTTCTTCTGCTTTTGTACATAGAGGAGGAATTATGGATGCCCAACTCGTATGGATTAATGAGCAGACTTCAAGACAGCCCAAAACTGTAAGGTCACCCCAACTGTTTATGAAGCACCATAGATTAATTATTTACATAAGTATATAAAAAACCACACAGCAGCTCTGTGTGTTTAGCTCTACTATTCCTGGCCACCAAGCCTGCAGTAAGCTCTCTTAGCTCATTCCTTATGCAAGGAATTCTGCAAAGACCATGATGTACCAAGCACTAGCAATTTACAAGCATCCTCTAACAATCTCTGCACACGCCTCACAGCTATCGCACATTTCCTCTGTTTCAATAAGCTGATATTCTAACAGTTACAAACAGCATTGACTGGTTCTATACTTCAACTAGGAACACAATTAGCAGAACTGGGACGCATTCTCAGCAGCCACGCAACCTTGCAACTCCTCTGATCTCAGAAGATCCATGCTAAATGGATCCATTTAGCCCTTACGCCAGGGCTAAATCCAGCCTGCAGTGTCTGGTGCTTTTGTTACTGCACTCACTGCTCTGCACCCCTTATAGTAAAGAAAAAAGCTAGAGATGAATTACAGATGCAGACAGAATCTTCCAAGCCACATTCAATTTGGTTTCTTTATCATCACTTAGTCCAGATACCATGAAATGTTCAACTGCACAAAGGCACAGACTCAGATGTCACATATTAGTGTTATCTGTTATTCTGTGCCTTTAGGAAGGGGAGCTTTCCCTCTCTCAAGCTGCATATTTTTAACATCTGCTATTTTAATGCAATTTTAAAAGATTATTTTTGAGCTCTGGAGCAAAGAGCTTATAGGATGGCGGAGTCCCATAAAGTCTAAATTAGGTGTTTCAGGTCACAGAAATCTCTTATTTCAGCCTCTTTTTTTAGAGGTACACAATACCTGGGGAGAAAGTTCTGCTTATTTGCATCTAGCAGCACGCAGTGTAGAAGAACAAGGATTTAAAGCCACATTTCATACATTTTAAAGAAAAGATATGACTGTTTAAAGATATTGAACACCAAACTAGGGTGTGATCTTAACACTTTTGCTGGCAGCGTGGAGAACAATCTCCACCAAATGAGCTGGAATACTTCCACTAGGAACACTCAACTGCCCTGCACACAGGGCTAAGAACGAAAAGGCACAGTGTGCAAGAGGGCAGTTAAAGGGAAGAAAAACTACCTCAGGCTCACATATATGGTTTGGGACTTTCAGATCATGGAAGGCCTCGAGCAGTGCTATATCTGCACAAACGAACAAAGGATTTCCCAGACACTGGCACTGGGCTCACCTTTGAGCCAAGTGCATCTTCAGGTGCACAGGGATTTCCCATCTAAATGACCAGTGATAGAATTGGAGAAGATTTAGCTAAAATAGCTCCATCTCGTGACTCATATTAGTAATTACATAGGACCTAAATAAGTGCCTCGCTCCTGTTTTAGTTTTTCCAAACTAAGCAATACCTTGTAGGACTCTAAGGGTTTTCCCTTACACTTTTCATCACAGAGTGAATATATTTTTAGCATGTAGAGAGCAGGTTAACAAGAGAGCTGTTAACAGGAGGTGCCCACAGAAGTGGTGCCCACAGAAGTCAGAGTCCCTGCAGAGCTCAGGCCCACCACTTGCAACCAGAGCTGCCTTCCCCACGCCCTTTCCAATCCGTGCTTGTAGAACGTGCTTCTCAGCCAGTGGGTCAGTACCCTTCAGGGAAACTACTGGCTCCCTGCAGACAAGATCAGGTCTCAAATTCCTAGCACACAACTCCCTGCAAAACAGGGTGGTAAAACAGTAGAACAACTCAAACATGGAGAAAAAATGGCTTAATATAAGGGGCTCAGCAAGGCAGCGTGCATCACACCACGACCCTTTCCAAACCACTGCAGCCCCACTCCATTCAGGGCCAGTCAGAGACCTCGGGCTGCAGCAATGCCCCTTTAGAAGAGGGGGCCGTTCAAAATGCTCGATGCCATTTGCCTTTTGTTCTAGAAACATGGTCTTAATCATGAAAATCTGACACGACTAAAGTCAGCAGTTTTGATCTCATGGTCTGTGTGCACACTTAGCACAGAAAGGCTGTATCCGATTTTGTTGGTTCCCACTAACAACCAGTGAAAAATGATGAGGTATTGATGCTTTCTGAATTCTTCCCTCATTACATCAAACTTAAGAAAACATGCTGTGGCAATTTGCACTTGTGACATAATGAGTGCCTATTGCCACAAAGGAAGTAGAGACAATCTGAGAACTAAGGGATGTGTGGATTACAGTGATTCTCTCAGACACCCACTTTTATCTTGACTAGGAGGAGTCTTGCTATTAAATTCCATAAGGAAGAACAACTCTGAAAAACTCACTTGGGAACAGTGCCTGATCTCTTAAACGTTTTCAAGGAAGCATTAAGAGGACCTGGTTTCCCTTACGAAAGCCACAGGACTCTTGTGTTCATTTTGAAATATTGACAGTGACCCCACACGGAGCATCAGGAAAAGCTTGAGTCACAGCTTCCCCAGCACACCGGTCTCCATCCTCAACTCACCTCACAGCTCTTTCTGGGTTCCTAAACACTCTTTTTGCATGCCTCAATTTTTTCTCTCTTTGCATAAGGAACACCTCCATGACTATCTCAGCAGCACCTCTTTAGTTCCCCTAAACCCCTTGCACCCCAAGGATGCTGCAGCAAGAACCAAACCCATCTGTGATGAGCCAGACGCTTTATTGCTGCTGTACAACGAGCATCACTCCTTTGGGCTGGGCTTGGCTGAGAGTGCAAAAGGGTGCAAGAGCAGTGCTTGTTTTGTCTGTGTTGAATCTCACGCAGTTGCACAGGGCTCGAGATAGCCAGAAACTCCACACATCTCCCCAGAAACCCAGAGCCATCTGCAGCTTGCGCTGTGTCCTCACCTGCTTGCTAAAGGCCTCCAAAGGAGCTCATTCAAAGCTTGTTTGGTTAAGTAGAAATTGTTTAGTCTTTGCAGAGTAGACATGCCTAATCCACAGCAGCATGAGATTAGATCAAACACTTGTTATTGTTTTGTTATGGGAAGCAGACTGCTTTTAAGGGGAGGAGAAAGGTTGGAAACCAGTGTCATATCCAAATAGACGGCAGCTACCTATCTCACTAAACAAGAAAGTTCCCTTCATTTTTTCCCGTCATCTAATTTCTGTTCCATTGCCTATTTTATTTTCTTGTTACGATTCGTCTTGAGACTAAAAGCTCTTTATGCAGAGATCATCACTTTCAATACATTTATACAGCACCAAGCACAAGAGAACACCAAACAGATGGGCCTTTAGCACTATCAAAATATAAATGCATAATCATGTGCTACATCTCTAACCTACAGGGAGCACATCTGGTGTAGCACATGAGAGTCCTGGGGCAGGACTACTCTTTCATTTTGCTGCACACCAAGGTAGTGCAGTAACCATGGCCTAAAGTTAAGCTTTTTGGTGTTGGAATTACGTACTATATACTGTACATCATCTGACTCTGAGTCAGGGGCCAGGTTGGCTCCACCTTATTGAAATGCTATAGCTGCAGGATGCTGAGCATTAACTAAAGTATATACTGGCCAAGACCAGATACAGGCAGTAAAGTAGTTATTTACACACTTTTTTGGTCCCTGAAGTCTATTTCAGCTGGCTGCGCTTCAGTGTAATTACCTTGACACACAGACACAAGAGCAACTTCAAAGAACTCCTCTGTGATAAAACAGCAGGACTTGTCTTAGCTCAAGCTGGAGCCCTCATCTGCAAAGGTTAAGCAGATACAGTTGAAGCCCCAATAGAGTAGAGCTAAAGGAGAAGATTAAGTGGGTGCCTTTGCTCTTGCCTTCATTATTCCTGTGCCCCAAATGGGCTAAAAGCTTTGCCGTGTCAAACTCTGTTTGAGAAAAAATGTGCTCCATCTGTTAATCTTGTCTTTCTGCTTTCCTGTAGAAGTTAGTACGTGGCTCTCCAAGCTAAAATCAAGGCATTGGGGAACAGACAGATTAAACCATTTGCCTCTAGACTATTCAAAAAGCCCTTGGCTGTGCACAGGGCTGAACTCAAGTTCTGCCTTCCAGCCAGTCCTTCAATCAGACCTTTCCTCTCTCAAATTGTTTTCCATAGAAAAACCATTGAAACTATCCATTACCATTTCTGCACATACATTTCCATGTGAGGTTGACACAAGAAGGAAGAAAAATAAGACAGTGGGGAGTAAAGTCAGCGGAGGTAGCATATGATAGCTGTCAAAACCATTCACAGCTGAAATTCCCAGGTTTACACATCTAAAGAACAGAGTCAGCTTCCTCCCAGTAAATATTTATTGGGACCACTGACCATTTCCAAGGTCAGCATGTGCCAGATACTGACCTTACTCACAACAGCAAGAACAGCTTTTAGCAATCATGAAATTCATCATTCTCCAGGTGCTGATAAGCCTCTCCCCAGTCCTACTCCAACTTTGTTATTTTTAATAACTTATTCTGGAAGGATTTGGAATGTGAAATCCCTTTTCCATTCATTCCTTTCTGTTATTGCAGTCAGGGATTCCAGCAGTTGGTTTCGGGTGATATTTACTGCTAAAAGCCTGTGAGACATACTGAACGGTAAATATTCATTACACTGAAAAAAGAAACCCCTCTTTCTGTTGATGCATTGGATTTTTGCACTCCAGGCATTCAGCTTCACACAACCCAGACAATTTCATACCAAGGAACAATTTAGTTTTGAATTCTAGAACTTCAAATGTAAGCAGCAACAAAGAAAACGAGCACAAAAAATTGGTGTTTTCAGTGACCTGTGCAACTTGCCTGTAACAGGCAGCAATGTTCTTAGCCAGTAAACACTAAAGTCTGTAATGTCCAGCTCTGGTCTGTTATATCGCACATTTTTGCTAGGATTTTTAAAAAAAATCTCCCTCTTCCAGTTCAGTCTTGCCAGGGAGACACTGCACTGGGACCTCAGGAGGGGCCACTGAGCTCTCAGGGACTTGTGCTGGTTTGGCATCTCTGCACCCTTCCAGCCCCTGCCTGCCACAAAACCCCACAGGTAGCCATGGTGACCCTTGATGGTCACAGAGCCTCACTTATTCACTTCGTGAAGGATATGATCGCAGCAGGTAAGACAACACCCCTGCTTCCTTCGTAACCCCAAGATTCCCCAGGGGAACCTCATACTATGCAGAGCTTCCTCTGGGAGAAACCTTTGAACCAACCACAAGGCTCCAGGAAGCCCTTTTTCCACCCTTTTCACCCTGGAAAAAGAAACAAGTTGGCTAAGGGCTCCCCCTAGTTCTTCTCTCATTCCCCGAAGTTTCACAGTTGGTTGACAGAAGAGGAAAACCCTGCCTTGTGAAATATTTGGGGCACGACTGATGCACACCACACAGGTTTTCAAACAAAGGTCTGAAAGACTTTCAGGTGTGCCAATCGGACGTAAAAATCTGGTTGGTGGCGGTGGCAGTGGCAGATGCAGAAAACAGTCTAGATTACAAACCAAGCTCACAAAGTTTTCAGTAGTTCAGAAGCAGCACATACTGTGCAGAGCTATCACAAAAACATTTCTCCAAAAGCTCTTCCCAATATCCACACGATTAAGGGCTGCTGAATGTTCTGTTCCTGCCGTTTTTCCCAAAAATCATGTCTTGGCAGATAAACCAAATGTTACATCTTTTCTGTTGCAACGTCCTCCCTACGCCAGCTACAACACCAAGCACTATTTGCAGCCATCTAAAACCAGAATGCATGTCTGTTTGTCTTAGTTAAACCCAAGTTAAGGAGGAGTTGCAAATAGATCATGTCCTGTGTAGTAAAAACGTTATCACAAATCTCAGATCTAGAGAACTGCAAGCCTGCCTAGCAACAGAAAAGTTCAACAGTTGAGTCCTGTTTTTCTCACTCAGGTAAGGCCAGAATACCTGCAGCCCCCCAAGAGATCAGGGAAACCCCAGGATCTGTCAGGGCTGGACCAGTGCTATTCCCCAAGAGGGGGCAAAAATACACTCTGTGGAAGATGGTAATTGTTTCTGAACTACCCCCGCTCCTTTGCAGGACCTTCCTAGTGGTGACAGACACGTTTTGCTGTTTTGTTGTTTAATTCTCACTGGCATTATCCAAAATCTGAGAAGGACTTAAAGTTTGGGGTTTTTTTCCTCCAGTCTCCACTCTTGATACAGGTACTACCCTAGTCTCTCATTCTCCATTGGACGTCCCTCCTCTCTCAGCAAATAGGACTGGGCATGCAAGAGGATGGAGCTCCTGCATTCCACTTGAGGAGAGAGAAGAGCCAGGCTGGCAGCACACCTGTCCACTCTGCCCAGGACATCTATTGCAGGTCTAAGGCAATGTAAGAGCATACAAACACCACTGTGCCTGTTAAATTGCCATTTTTTTTCATTCTAGCCTTCCACAAAATTACCCCTGACCTACACCACTGCAATCTCATTTACAATCAGACAATTATTTCAAGCAGCACCTTGGAGAACAGAGTAAGGTAGAAACACAACCCTGAGAGATGGCATCACTGAGCACTAAAGAGCAGGAGATACGACTCGTCTCATTACAGCATGTTACAGGATGCTAGTTATGGCTTAAGAATTGTAGTGAGGTATACAGGTACAGAAAGAGCAGGGAGTCTCTGGAAACAGTGGACGTACTGTGAGAATGAGACCTGCATTAGACTGCAACGTAAGGTACAATTTCAGTCGGAGCAAGTGAAAACATGGAAAATAACAGGCTTCTTGTAATTATAATATTGCCAGCCTCTGGTGTTATTTCTTTGAAAAACTACAATGTTTTCCCTGTAATGGTCAGAAGGAGGGCATGTGCACACATATATAGGCACCAAAGATATTTTTAAGACCTACTTTCAATACACTTTAGCATTAAAAAGCAAGGTGGAAACTTCATGTCACGACAATCTTCCTTAAAGCATGCTTTAGGGTTTTCACAGCCCCAAACTATAGTGACTATTCAAGCAAAGACACAATGAATGAAGTGTTTCTTTCCCTTGGAGCTGCTGCTGGTGAGGTGTAGTCCTCAAGTAACTGACTGCCCCTTCTTCACCAAGTAGGGATCCACTGCCACATATCACAGAATCACAGAATGACCTGAGTTGGAAGGGACCCACAAGGACCACCGAGCCCAACTCCTGTCCCTGCACAGGACACCCCAACACTCACACTGTGTGCCTGAGGGCACTGGCCAAACGCTTCTGGAATATTGTCAGCCTTGGCACCGTGGCTGCTTCCCTGAGAGCTGTTCCCATGCTCCACCACCCTCTGGGGGAAGAACCTTCTCCTCATGTCCCACCTAACCCTGCCCTGGTATCTTCCTGCCATTCCCTTGAGTCCTATGTCATACATTAGACATTCCTGTCATCTTGTTCTTAACTCAGACCACCCCTTCTTCCACACTAGATTCTTAAATTATTGCAGTGTGGGTTGCTGCAATTGCCCTGTGATGTCAAAATTTCATGGTATTTGCAAATGAGAGACAAAGTATCTAGGATAAGATTTTTCCGAAGCACTGCAAGATTGACAGTGCCTATCAAAAGGTCCTTAAAATCCTTCTGGAAATTGCTTCTTCACTATATTTTAATCTTCCTATAGAAGTAACATTTAACTGGTGCAGGCTTGCTGAACATGTAAGGAAAAGGTCAAACATAGCAAGTAGAGCTATTTCAGTATGAGGTATTATACTATGCCTATCTATATTAAAAGAACTTTAGCAAGGTTGCAAAGCCAGGTGTTCAATTGTTCGGAGATTCCTGTTGAACTTTTGTGTTTCTTCCTGAAAAGCCTGTATTATGATTCAGTCTAATCACGTGATCACATCCTATTTTTCTCCAGAAGATCCTTATCTCATTTAAGATTAAATGACAATATTATGTCTTGTCTTCTGTGACTGTTATTTACCCATACGGTCCTATTTACTGCACAGTGCTCAAAGCATGCACTAAAGAAAAATATTTCTTTACAGCCTCTTCCAGCACTCAGTCTTGCATCCAAGCATTTCAAACATCAATGAATATCTTTTCATAGATGAGGTGCCTTTATTATGTATATACAAAACAGAGACTCTGCACCTAAGATAGCACATTCCAGACCTTAATCTCAGCCAGCAAGGTCAGTTTTCAAAACTCTTGACATCATATTTGGTTCTTGACATGCCCAAAAGTAGCTTAAGCAGCTCTTTGGGACTCTGGCACTAAGCAAAATTGTCTTCAAAATAATGAATATACAGATAGTGGACGCTGATGAAAGATACATTTCCACAGGAACCCACGGAGGGCACAGAGACACATTAGAAAGGCCAGGCTCAAATTCCCCTTCTACAAAGCTCTTCCAGAAGATTTTGCTGGAAGTGCTGACTTACCCCAGAAGGCATATCCAGGATGAACTGGGAAGCAGCTACCAAACCAAATCATTTCATAGCGTGCAAGACTGAAGAGCATGTAAAGACCTCTCTCTTGGTCACGTTTGGATGGCTCTTTCCCACAGGGGCAGAGACAACCCCCTTAAACCAAAACACTATACTAGAAAGTTCAATCCATAGTCCCGTAGTCTTAAGATCTTTACAAAGGAAGGTTTCTAGAGATAAACGTAGCAGTACCTTTATAAATGCATGTCCCGTTCTTGCTCAAGCTTCCCCAAAACATCCAGTCTGATGCAGATGTGCAAACTGGAAGGGGTTTTAGTCCACAGTATTTGAGAACTGATAAAGTTTGGAAGAAAAGGGAAACATACCACTTTGCCTGTTGCTCCAGCTTTACCTGTAACCATGCAGATAACTAGTTTTAAGAAGCTTCTTTAAACGTCTGAAGTATGAACAAGTGAAAGCAGGGCTTCTCAGGCAGGCTGAGGGGTCAGACCCAAGGTCCCACGCTGCCGAGCACTCCTCCCAACTGTTGGTTGGGCATGGGCTGGCCTGCACAGAGACCTGTCCTGATTGCTATGGAAACACTCATGTCAGCACTACAATGAAAGAGGGACTGAGAGGAAGACCAATAAGCTCAAATTAACATCTGCACACGGATTGTGAGTAAATAAAGTCAAGAGCACTGATCTGTCACCAGTTGCATTTGTCTACTATGCATCAAAAAATGCACTTGCAAACTTTTGAATTCAACATTTTGGTGTTTTCAAAAAACCCTTTCGCATCCTGTGCTGAAGTGCGGATGTGACTTTTCTGTAATGAAATAGGCAAAAAAGCGACAAACGTGCTCTGCTTCCACTGCCACCTCCCTTCCCACACACACATCAGAGTCAGCACAGCAAACCCCTCGGCCTTCCCATGAACTAAAAGTAGCAACATTGGAGCAAAAGTATAGGGTGTCAGTGGTGATGATGAGAAAGTTTTGTCAGGAAAGGGCAGATCACATCTGACATGAGGAACAGCAGCAGTAGTGTGGGAATTAGAGACTCAGGCATATGTTTTCTAAAATTATACATGAAACTAAAACCAAAGGCAGCCTACTACTTAAAATACTCTTACAGTGAGCCTGCAGACAGCCTGCATGCACCCTGCAGGACTGCTGTCTGAACAGGACTCAAAGCAGCCTCCCCTGTGCCTTTGGATGAGCACAGACTCCAGGACTGGCCTGTCCCTCCCCACCTCGAATGCCAGTGCCTCCAGTGCTACTTGCTTATGGTTTGAGTCAAACTGGGGTCGATTTCCTGACTCTGGCTCAGCCCAGCCTAAGTAGCTCCATTTTCTGAAAGCTAACTGCATGTTTTTCAGGCAGTTTCTCTCCAGCAGCGATAACGCGGGGCACTGGGATGCAGAGAGGACAGTATTTATCCTCACTCCTCTGGTAACCAAGGCCATCCTTGAGCTGGAGAAACAGGCTGCACCTGCAGGGAGGGGCGGACAGGACAGGTGACCCCAAACTGACCAACAGAGGATCCCATCCCATATACGTCACACTCGGTATAAAACTGAGAGCTCACAAGGGTCTCGCTCTCCTCTGTGATGGCCAACGTCCAGTGAGTACCTCATCTGTCCGACTGTTCCTGGCCCTGGATCCGTGTGTTCCTGAATCCATTTTGAGCTCAGCTCCCTCCTGGCTGTGGCCCCGTTTCCCTGTGTCTGCTCTGCAGCCGTTGTGGTGATGGACGGTCAGCGAGGGGTGGGGTGGGGCTGCGATCTCGGATATGTATACATATTTTCATCACTTTCTGATTATTTTAATCATTATTACTATTATTATCATCATTTCATTAAAGCTGTCGCTTTAGTTTCCAATCCACAAGCATTTTTGCTCTCACTTCTTCACTGAAAGGCTGGTCAGGGATTGGCACAGCTGCCCAGGGAGGTGGTGGAGTCGCCATCTCTGGAGGTGTTTAAAAGATGGGTGGATGATTTCCTTAGGGACAGGGTTTAGTGGGGAGACAGGCATGGTTGGACTCAATAATCTCAGAGGTCTCTTCCAACCTTATGATTCCATGATTTTTCCCCTCCCCTTTCTCTCCTCCCTGGGCTTGGGGGGAAGGGAATTTGGGATCCCAGCTGTATGGTTTTAGCTGCCAAAATTAGCCAGGTCAGGGCTAAACTGTGGCAATGCTGTTATAACACAGCTAGCAAGGCACACTCACACATTCCTTTGGTAGCTCCTTTTGTGCCAGATTGGTTAAAGTATTCCACATTTATTTTACTGTTGCCTAATTGACTTTCCTCCCTCCAGGATTGCACAAAGCACAGCCAGAACATTTATTTCTTTGATGCAATGTGATTTTTCAACCAACTGCAGAAAAAGTTGTCTTCCCAATCAGCCCCTGAAGGACAAAAGTAATGCTGCAGAGATTATTTCTTTGAAAACAGCCCAAGTTCCCCCTCACTGCCTTGAGACAGCTCTCCCTGGATTGCTGCCGCCCAGTAACGCACCGTGCACTAGCAGAGGGGAGCACAGCCCCTCCTGGCACACAGCAGCCCTGAGCCAATGGCAACCAGGAAATCAAGGTAAAACATGGGCAGTGGTTAACCATGACAGCACTCAAGGCATTTAAATTTAACTCTTCTCAGTAACAGCTTCCCCTAGGGACTTTGTGGCCTCTCATGGAGGGCAACTCATCCCCATACAAGGTACAGGGAGGATCTCTAGAACTTTTTGAAACAAGTATGAATGAAACAGCACAAAATTCATCAACCATCAGCTCTGCAAGTTTCTCTTTTTATCAGCCATTCCCCCTCTTCCTCTCACCATATCAAACCCTCCAGTTTCAAACAGCCTCCTGGTGTCAAGAGACTTCAACATTAAACCATGCAACAGAAGCATTCTTGCTCTGAGGTTGCTTTATATCACTTGCACTCCAGTGACGCAACCCATTGAAATCAGTGACCCTATTTCTTCCCAGGGCTGTTGCTGCTCTCGGGAAGCACAGGAGAGTTCCACAAGCCTCACATCAGACAAGGTCAAATACAGTTCTTGCTCTACGTGAAATGGGCAAACAGAGAAGAAACGCATGAGGAAGCCCATAGCAAGAACGTGGTACTAGGAACAGTCCAGCTGTGGGCAGTCATGAACAGCGGAAGTTTTCTCATGCTTCTAGATGACACGTTCCATCCCACCTGTACATGTACACGCAGAGGGAAGAGGGATGCAACATTACTTGCAAAAAGTCTTTGAGAGAGGATTTTGCTGGCAAAGGGAATGCCTTAATGGGACATCTCACATTTAAAAAGTATAATAATAGGAACAGTAACACTTGTGAAGGAAAAGATTAATAGGGGCATTAAGGATGGCATTGTTAGCCTAGCAGAGGGAACAGTAACAAGCAATCAGGCTGGATAAACACATATGGGAATTACATAGAAGTATGGACAACCAAACAACATATGGCCAGTTTGAGAATGAAGATTTCATGAGGTCAGTGAGGAACAAACTCTGCCACAAACCCTTGAAAGGACAGAAGTTTTATTTAAAGGGATAAACAAAGCCCTATGAGTTACGTATATTCTTCAAAAACTAGCTTGTAGAATTGTAAAATCTCTTAGTTGCAAAAGACCTCTGAGATCATCAAGTTCAACCATACCTATCCACTACTAACTCATATCCCTAAGTGCCTTTTCTACCTATCTTCTGAATTCCTCCAGGGACGGTGACTCAATCACCTACATGGGCAGCCTCTGTCAGTGTCTGAGTACCCTTTCAGTGAAGAAGTTTTTCCTGATGTCTAATCTGAATCTCCCCTGGGGCAATTTGAGGCCATTTCCTCTCATCCTATCGCTGTCACTTGTGAGAAGAGCCCAGCACCCACCCCATCACAGCCTCCTCTCAGGCAGTTGTAGACAGCCTCCTCTTCTCTGAGCTAAACAACCCCAGCTCCCTCCATCTCTCCTCATAGGGCTTGTTCTCCAGCCCCTCCCCAGCCTCGTTACCCTTCTCTGGATGCGCTCCAGCCGCTCAATGTCCTTCTTGGAGTGAGGGGCCCAAAACTGAACTCAGCACTTGAGGTGTGGCCTCACCAGCGCTGAGCACAGGGGCACAATCCCCTCCCTGCTCCTGCTGGCCACACTGGGTCTGACACAGGCCAAGATGCCATTGGCCCTCTTGGCCACCTGGGCCACTGCTGGCTCATGTTCAGCAGCTGTTGAGCAACACCCCTAGGGCCTTCTCTGCCAGGCAGCTCTCCAGCCACACTTCCCCAAGCCTGGAACACTGCACGGGGTTGTTGTGTCCCAAGTGCAGGATTTGGCACTCAGCCTTGTTGAACCCCATCCCGTTGGTCTCAGCCCATCGATCCAGCCCGTCCAGATCCCTCTGCAGAGCCTCCCTGTCCTGAAGCAGATCCACACTTCCACCCAGCTTGGTGTCATCCACAAACTTGCTGTTAGTTGAAGGGTTTGCATGCAATTCTCTAATTCAAATATGGAAGAAAGAAAAGCAAAGACTATCAGATTAATTATGCCAGTATAGAAAGGCATTAATAGAAGTTGTGCCACTACTTAAAGCAAAGATATCATGAAAAATAGTCTTACTCTGAGAAGAGCTCTGCAGCCACAGAAAGCTGCTGCGTGGCCAGGGCTGGTCACAGCCCAGCCTGGGGTGCTGGAAGCCGGGTTTCTCCAAGCATCTATACTCACATTTACACACATGCTCAGGAACAGAGTAAAAGTATGTTTTCCAAGCCACCCTTCAGCCTCTGCTGGGCTGCTCCCTAAACTTGATTTAAAATGGTTGATGTTTTGTTCAGAGAGCCGATGACTTTGTCGCTGAGGGGATGATTACCCACTTTCTGGAAGTTTAAGTACTCAGGCCACTTTGAGACACCTAGCTGGAAGGTGCTATCCAGGCAGCAAAACAAGCAGATAAAACACAGGTTGGCCCCCAATGTCATGAAAATGGCAATATATTGGTTAAGCTAGATATTCAAACAAAATATTCAGAAATAGAAAAAGATGTCCAGAAAGGCAGTTTGACAGCAGGCAATCAGTTTTAGAGTTTGACATCTCAAAATAAGAGGGTTTGCATAAATACATTTTTATATCGGCTTTTTATATCGAAGTCAGACTTCAGTCCTGCAGCTAATTCAGAGCTCAGCTCATGATTCAGAAACTTTTACAGGTCTCACCTAGACTGTCTTTTTGGTAATTTAATATAAATGCCAGTTTCGGCATGCAAATTAACTGTGAGGCCAACTCTTTGAAAAGCTGGCTGTCCTCAATTCCCAGTGAAGTCAAGGAGAGCCAAAGCATCCATAAAGGCACATAATCAGAGTATATCAGAAAATGGACAATTACCATGTTATGAAATCCTGATACATTCAGCTAGTTAATGCTCCTGAGGAGAAGGGTAGCCAATAAGAGGAGCTAATAGTTCATTCCAAAGAATTAGAGGAAAGTAAATGCAATCAGATTCTGTATATTTCAGCTTAAATATTGCTAATGTGTTTCTAAATAGGTATGGAAAAAAAATAGGCAGTTTTAAGTATTCCCTAGATAAAATAATTAAGTCTCTGTTGTGAGACATCTCTGTAGGAACTTACTTTCCATTAATAGAAAATTCAGAATTATGGTTTAATTATTCATGGAGTTCTAAAGAGATACTCTGTTTTATTCAAAAAGCCATTGACTGCATTACAGGAAAAATCCACCAAGCTCCAATACACCTTAATAAGGCAAAGCAAGAGACATGAAGGGCAGGATTAGGATAGAGGAGGGAAAGGCAAGCAGGAGAGCACTGCCAGTGGCCATGGACACCCTGCTCCTGGCAGGGATGGCTCCCCAGCCCAGGCTCTGCATCCCAGGTCACCTTTACCTCTCCTCAGCGGATTCCCCCACTTTCTGCCCAGGTGTTGGCTCTATACACAGGTGAGGTTTCATATAAGCACAGAGATACATAACTACACTGCAGCCTGGGATTTCCACAGCGGTTTATGGACACAGCTTTCCTCTGCAGGCAGAGGTCAGCTCCCAGTTTCTTAACATTTCATTGGGAAGTCTCAGATTTAATTTCCAGCACTTGTATTATCCTCTCATACACAAATGCAGATTGCCAAAGTCTACATAAATGAGATTATCCAGTCTCCAGGGAGCGTAAATTGAACAACGCACAAGCACAAAAGTTTCCTGATACAGATACAGTCACTCTCCACAAAAAAATTCTGTGATAATGAAGGTTTTTCTTTACCTACAGTGGCTGCTGCCTCTGCAATGACTGAGCACGAGTGTTGTCACTGCTGTCTGGTGCCCTCTCGTGGCACCAGCACCGACACGACCTGGGAAATCCTGGCTAGACAGGGACAAACAAGGTATTTCAGCTCAGAGTGTATCTTCAGGACTGGGTGGAAACTAGTTAAACCATATACCAGAAAACAGAGTTTTACATCACATGAGCATATGGTACTGATGGAATAAGTGGGTTTTTCTCTTTTCTTGGTGCAGATTTCCTTAAATTAACATTTTGGGAAAACCAAAAGCTTCCTGCTCCCCAGAGGAATGGACAGTTTAATTCTCGTTATGAACTTCTTCACCTTATAAAAAGGAACCTGAAATACTTCTGATCAGAAAAAATTGCTTTAGAACTTCGCAACCAGAAAGTCACATGAATAAAGTCCCCAACACCCAGAAAGTTTTCTCTGAATCTACCTTAAAAAGAAAGAAGTTTCAGCTGGATGATTTTTCCCGGAAGTGGGAGTTAAACCTCTGAACCAGCTAAATACTTTAGTGACAGGTAGCTCCAAGTCATGAGATTTAGAAACATAGAAAATGTGCATGTCACCCCACAGAGAATCATTCTCTGCCTGAAAGCTCATGCAGAAGATTATTATATAAAGTATTGTGATTTCACTGTATATTTGTGCATGACTGGCTGATCAATGCTGGCAAAATCCTGGTCTGAAAGACACAGAAAGAGCTCACAGACACCACATTGTATTGCCTCTTGTCTGTAAAGGAAAGACAATTTAAAACAGACATATATATCTCTAATTCTTTACTTTTAAGCTAGCAGAATTTCAGAATTGATCTGCTTATTAGTCCATTCAATATCAATTACATGACTCAATTACATGAACATTAATAATTAATTAATCTTTTTACCCACAATGACACAAACCATTGAAAGCAAGACTTCACCTTGAGTCATAATTTTAGACATCCCTGGCATAGTTGTTGAAAATAGGACCATTAATCTACTTGACTAGCACAAAGTTTGTGTTTGTGAACAAAAAGGTGAAACAACACAAATCCAAAGTTAGCAAAACTGTATTTCAAGGAATGCATTGAACTGGCTGAACCGGCCGACACAGCAGAGAGCTTCTCTGGGCTGGGGCACTGAGGACTTTGACAGCCATACAAGCCACCGCAGGCCCATTACATAGGTCCATCTGGAAGTTACAAAGCAAGTCTTGAAAGAGAAATTCTCGTTCCAGCCCTAAATCAGCTTCCAGTCATCCAGATTATAAAGAAAAATACACATACACATGCTTTACGGCCACAGTTATCTGCACCTCTCCTCTGAAGAGCTGAGCTCACAGGACCCATGGCAGGGTCCTTCATGCCCCAGCCCAGAGTCTGCATTTCCCAGGCTTAACTGCAGCTCATCATCTCCTTGGTCTGGGATCCCTCCAGGCAAGCGCTGTACAAACAGAAGATGGCAGACAGTGAAAAGGGGAGCTTAAAACATATTACAGCCTGGTCACCCCATCATACCCTCACCGAATTGCTTTAGCAGCCTTTCTTTCCAACCCACCTTCTTCTCAGGTCCAGCCGTTACAGCCTCGGCACCCAGAAGACCACCTCACTCTGCCAGGATTCTTCAGGGGAAACAGCTCCCAAGAAGCCTGCACTGGGGAGAAGATGGATTCTGGTGCAATGGGAAACTGCACACAGGACTTGCTTTTTTTTATAGTCCAGGCTCAGTCCTAAGTGCTTTCTACACAAACTGATGGTTTGTTTGGTGGTTGGTTTTTTTCCACTTCCTGAGCCAGAGGCACCTGAACAGGCTGTAGTGAAATGGGGGTCAACACAGCTGTAGCCCCCAGCCCTCACTCCCAGTCAGACTTGTTCCTCCTACACCTTCCATTTGGCCAGAAGAGCTGCCTTTCTCGTCTCACAGATTCTTTGAAAGAAATGCTGGGTTGGGGATACAGAAGGCTCCAAAGGAGCAGCAGCATGAGCAGGCTCCTCATTTTGTACAGCTGAACACCCTGCAGCATGGGGAGCAGAGATCTAACCGCCATGCTGGGGCCTGCAGATCCCCAAATGCAGAGCTGAAATAAATAGTGTAAGGAAACATCTTCTAAATCCCATCCCTTTAAGTCATAATATATGCTTTAATACCAAAATAAATGGAGAAAGCCTCAGTACATTCAAATACACAGTTCAGGCTGAGAGATTCTCTCCAAAGCCTAGACCTGAAAAGTTTTGCTGACAGGAACATGGTGGCCCCACGCTCCCACGGGCAGCACAGTGGGGCCCCTCCTCAAGGAGGAATTGCTTTTACAAGCCAGACCTTGAGAAAGCTTAAACATCTGAATCATCACCAATTGCCATATGGCTGATGTCTGCTGGCCCCTAGTCTGGCACTCCCTCCATTCAGCTCACCATGGGAAATTAAAGGAAAAATAAGCATAGAAATGAAAGCCACACCTCGATAAGATAGCAAATGGATAGCCAAGGAACAGCTCTGCTGCAGTATGCAAGGAGCAAGAATGCAAGTAGCATCTCCAACAAATTGGGCAGCTGTGCTGTGGGACTGCCCTTGCAGGTGGGTCCACAATTTCAGAGACCCCGACAGAGGACACTTGTCCTCTCTCATCTTAGAAATCAGCCATCGCTGCATGCTTTAGGACCACCCTCCTTGATGAGTACAGCCAGAGATATTTATTATTTAATAAATATGGAAAGTTGTAGGAATCTGCAGCTTGATGAAGGGTTAAAATATTGGAATGAGAGTTACTGCCAAAAACTAAGAATGCGAAATGCCAGACTTCCCATATTTTTACTGCAGACTTCTGCAATGAGAGTCACTCCATCAGTCTCCACCAAAAAATATTCCCATCTGTATAATTAGGTCCCTCAGCTCAACAAAATCTGAAGGAACCCCCTCACACCCTGAAAACTGAGCCAAGCAGGAATGCAACTAGGTGGTACATGAGTTTTTTGTTAACTCTCATATGTCTAAGCAGAGCAGTGTCAAGCTTTGAAAGCCATTAACTGAAAAGATACTTACAAATACAATTTAATTGCAAACACATCTCTTGTCTTTCATTACAGATACTTTAATCAACAGTGCATTTGCACAAACCCAGATGCAGTCCCCTGAGAGCACCCAGATTTACTGACCCTCCCAAAGAGCAACCCCACCTTTGTTCACACAGCACTGAAGTTACACAGATGCCTGCCTTCACAATCAAGTTGTCCTTTGGGTCAATAGGACTTAGTTCTGTGAGGAACAGAAAACATGCCTGGACTTGCTACCCTTAGATCTCTAAAATACACAGAAATAATTTAGGACATAGATCATCACAATGAACTTAATTTGTCCTCAAAAATGCTTGTCTCCAAAAAGGTCCGTACCTAGGTAAAGTTTCTGCACCCTCATCTTCCTTTCTTCATCTACAGATTTGTGGTTGTAGGCAAATGATGTCAAAAGGACTACTTCGTCCACTTAGAGGAAGTATAT
This sequence comes from Neomorphus geoffroyi, assembly GCA_033558235.1. Lineage (NCBI taxonomy): Eukaryota > Metazoa > Chordata > Aves > Cuculiformes > Neomorphidae > Neomorphus > Neomorphus geoffroyi. Next base: position 9,814,327 of record JAUMJM010000012.1, read on the forward strand.
TTCCACAAACAAGTTTAATTTAATTAATTTAACCACACAAATGTAATTTGGAAGTGTCACAGTCAGTTAACTCTGGGGAACAGTCTGATGTGGCCACTTGCTTAAAACAAAGCGTTTCACGAGGACTGTGGGCTTACGTGTACACCTGCACTAGACATCCAGTTCAGTCTTTCCTTCTGCCCTCTCTAACTCCAGCTCCTCTTGGTCACCTTTCCCCAACAGGAACTAAAGCCAGCTGCTCTGAAAGTACTGAAGTTAACCACCACTTCAAGATAATCATACTGACCAGTGCTCTTCAAGGTCACATGAACGGTCTCACTGGTTTCTCAGTATCACCCACTGACAAAGAAGAGACAGAAATTAGCACAACTTGCAGCAATATTCATCTAGCATCTCTTTTTTTAAAAAAACAAACACCCAAGGATTCAACAGAAAACTCTAAATATTATCACATCCATAAAACTTCTAACCTTAAAACACTCCCAAATAACTGTTCACTCCACTAAAACCAGCATGTGGAAGATAAGCCACCTGCATCCCCAACATCCAGGGATCAAAGCCATAAAAAGGGAATAGTTGAAGTTTTCGGCCCTTCAAGGTTTAGAGGCCCTCTCTTTTTCGGAAAAAAACCCTTCAGTACTGACACAACACAGACGAAGACTCCAGGAGCAGAAAAAGAACCCTCTTTCCTATTGTTGCTTTTAGGGGCCTGTGTTCCCATCAGCCCTGGGGAGGCAAATCGGTGGGGAAATGGAGACACCTAAGGAAGCTGCACCTGAAGCAACACCTGTCACTCAGTCAGTGTCCTAGTGAGGACTTAGTAAGTGAAGAAAACAAAGATAATAACAGTCCCAAAATAAAGACCGAGGAGAGGTGTCCATTGCTGTGAGCTAGTCCATGGCTCAGCAGGATTGAGGGGCCTAACAGCCACGGTCACCACACATCTCAGCTCCCAGCCTGCTACGGAGGAAGTAGGCAAGACTGGATCACAAAAATAACCTCAATGTTGTTGGCTGTACCGTGCTGTGGAGGGGTGAGGCCCTGCTGGCACTGGAGCCAGCCACAGAACACTTAGCTCACACAGCTCCGTGCTTCCCACCTTCTCCGAGGGTACCCAACCACATGGCCTCCACATCTCACATCCAGTGCCAGAGGCAGCAGCTGGAAGCATGTGCCATGGGCTTCTCTCTGCTCAGGGCACCAAACGGCAGCCCGCAAGGACTTCCCAAACCCCAGCTGGGGATGGCAAGGGGACGGGGAGCAGGATGTTTCCCAGCAAGCAGCTCTGAGGGTCATGAGAAGAGGAGAGCTGATATATTTCCAGGCTCCTCCCAGACTGATTTCTTTCTCCTGCTCAAAACCAGCATCCCTCAACGGGGTTGTTCTTGTGACAGAGGGCTATTTATTTTCATGCTCACCACCTCTCGGTTTCCCGTTCCCCTTGCCCTTTAGCCCGAGCTGCAATTATCTCTGCCCTATTCTGACAATGCAGCTTGTGAAAACCATGACTGAGATATTTCCAGGTCAGCCAAATTCAGATTCTCATAGGTCAGCTTTATCCTGTGGGAGATTGGCCGTATTATTTAGATACTCACAGTCGGTTGTGATTAACAGAGCAGAAGAGAGAAATGTTGAGCCACTTTCTTGCAGAAACATGTGTTCCTGAGATACCTGTACATAAAAATGTGTCACTTCCAGATTATGCAAAATTAGGAGTTTCAGATGATCTGTAAGGCATCTTGATATTCTTACTGTGTCAACAGGGCCAAAATCATAGTTCAGTTCTTTAGTTGCATTCATCCAGCCTCTGAACTTGATTGGGGAGAATTATTACAACCAAGGCCTGGACATTGTTGTGTTAATGGCAGACAGAAAGAGTGTAAGACATGGCTCCTGCCTCAAAGGCTCTTTGCTGTCCATAGCGACAAACAGAGCACTTCTTATCCCCATTTCCCAGGCAGGGGACTGAGCCACAGAGAGACCTTTTGCCTGAAAGTGAAAGAGGAAAATATTTCACTCCCAGCTTGAGTTCATTGGGAGTAAATGTTAGGCATGGTAAGCCTGGTGAGGATGTTCTAGACACCCACCACTTTCTGGAAAGGCAAAGTTGTGACCCGTTAAAAGCATCCTCACTGCAGAGCATACCTGGCAGGCATCAGGGTTACAAATGTCTCTGCAGTGGAAATCTGCAGAAGGTGGAAATGTCAGTCTTTCCTGGGGTGATGGGTGATGGGCAGCAGCTCACAAGGGACTTTGCTGTGCATGGCTCCTTCTTTGCCATCAGCAGAGCAGCAAGTTTAACCCCCATCCATCCCTATGTTTGCCTCCCTCCAAGGAAATGGAAACCCTGAGTGTCTGCTCTGGCATGCTGCCACGTGCCTGTAGCCCCACGTACCTTGGCCACCACACATCACTTTGAAAAATGGGCATTTTCTGAGGGTCAGGAGAAAAGCTGGTTGCCTGATGCGCATCTAAGAGAAAGTGGACGATACACATCTGGCAAAGATAATCATTCTCCGATCTCATTCCAGCTGATCTAAATGGGTGTGAATTTGCACTGAAAATGATGAAGCAATGCTAGCATGGAGCCAATGTATGTGAGAGGAAACTCAAGCCTCATTTCTCCAGCTTGTATTTAAAACACGTTGCCTACATGGATTGCTGTGTATGACATAATAAAGATAACACATCCTATAGTGCTGGAGCAACACAGAACAGTGCCTGCCCTCCTTGACCTTTCCTGCATTATTGGAAGCCCATTCTACCCAAAGCACATACAGACAGAAACAGCAAAAGCATGTGCATGGCTATTCTCCCATCTGGGCTCAATTTACTCCTGAATATCTACAAAATATTCCTGAGCAGAGGAACAGTTTAGGTGACAGACAGTACCTGACTCTTTTCTCAACACGGTTTGATAGTTACAGGCTCTGGTCACGGCTGTTCAGCATTATGCGGCTGTAGAGCTTCCACTTTTCTCCCCAGCTCATCCCATAAGAGTTCAGTAGATCTGGAAGCTGGAGAGGCCTATAGCTATATATTTACATGTTATCTGTTGTCTTCTTCAATGACCACTCCTAAGTCATCTGGAAGAGTCTCTAAATCACTGCTCCATATCTTGCCAAAATCCTCAGCAGATCAGAAGAAATGCTCAGAAGTGCATCTCCCCAAATGGTTTCAATTCTGCAAAGATTTATCAATTGTGACTACTTCTATGAATTTATTTTTGAAGTGTGTAAATATCTGTCCTTCCTTCCTTCTTTCCTTCCTTCTTTCCTCCTCTCTTCCTTTCTTTCACAAGATTAGATTATTCCCAATGATGGGAAATTATTTCCTACAGATATGACCTTCAGGCTTAGTGTTCCACATACACAGAGCACAGGCAGGATTGCCAGTGGAAAGGAAGAAAATTAAGCACATTTTAGGAACTTTCAAAATGTGTCTCAAGATTGGGATCTACGATTGTGGCAAATGCTACTTGCTATGATGACAGGCCAGGTTAAAAAAGTGCTTTTCCTAAGAAGAGAAGCATACAGACCTTGTCAGTGCCACAGCCCAGAAAAGAGTCCTTTCTAGGAGCATTCTGCTACACGGACACATGCTCCAAATTGGATGAGGTCTGGGGCAAACGGTCAGTTGCTGAAGAAACCTGTAACTTTTTGTTGCTCTCAATTTCTTTTGTCTAAGCAGAAGTTGCAAAAGACTGATTTGTATTCAGATGTAGATTTTCTACATTGCCAAGCACTTGAATAAGGACACGAAGCACAAAAATTGGAACACAACAATTGAGGTGAAACCAGGGAAATCAATCTAATTTCTGCATGAATACATTGGCACGAATGAGCCCCATCCTAGATCTACGGAGATGACTAAACATAGAAATGTTCTATCTTTTAATATTATAGTTAATGCTATTTAAATCAAAGTACATTTTAGCCTACAGTTCCCCATGGTTACAGAGAGGTGCTTTTTTATCCTGACCTGTGCTTTGGAGAAGAGGCTTGTCTCTCTACTTAGTAACAGGAAAATGATGTAAATTAAAAAAAATATTTTTGAAGCCAAGTTGTCAAAGTTTCAAATTTCTCACCTTGTAACCAAATCTTGCAAGATCCCAGATCCTGGCAATAAGGGTCAGAGACTTTTGAGGTTTTCCCACCCTTAATATATACACTCACAAATGCTTTGCAGTGTGAGACTCTGAGAAGTGATCAGAATGATTTTCCCATGCTTGTTTATCCACATTGATGCTGTGGCCAGCTAGATCACAAAATAATAACGAGGTTGGTTTAGTGTAATACACAAGGAATTGTACTTTTCATGCAGTTCCAAGCCAGATGGGGCAATCTGTCATTTTTGTAGCTAAGCTGAATGAAGTTGCTGCAACTTCAAACCTTTCCCACTCTGATTTGCATTATGGAGTTATTTAAATTACTTCAGCACCGGTGGTGCTTCTGTTGATAAAAGTGTGCCTTGAAGCATTAGCCAGGTTGCACACATATGGAATTAAGCACTGGACCCATACGGAAGATGAAATCTTCACCTCAGCAAAGTTAACTGTAAATCTCCTATTGACTGCAGTATGATCAAGCTTTCTGTGTGTCCTTCCAAAGGCTGAGATAGGAGGTAGTAATAAAAATAATAAGGTGCTAAGAAATTGGTTATGTGGTGACAGCAAACTTCAGACCTTCACACAGCCACTTGTTTGGTATCAAAATTTTACCTTTTTTCTGCAGGTCTTATGCAGAGTAAAGGTCTGAAAATTAGTTTTGATAAGAAAAGCATAACAATACGTTGAATCTTGAAAATAAATCATATCAATTATTTGTGAAAGTACTGTCCATCACCAATTTCACCCACACATGAGATGACAACATTTTTTTTTCTGGTCTGTAGCCAGCACCCATGGCATCACAGACCTTAGAAAATGCCCTGTGATTGATGGCACTAATGCAGACAACGCAGGCAGCAAGCTACAAACACTCCCTGTCCTGCATCTGTGGGTTACTCAGGTGGTACCGCAAAAGGGCCGCATGATTTCCTGAGGGATGAAGACAGCAAGGATGAGAGCACAGACCTGCACCTCTCATTTGCCTTAAGTTCTTGTTTGCACTTCTTTGAGTTTCCAGCATGTGACTTTTTAGGATGAAAAGCTACAAGTCCTAAAGCTAACCAGAAACTTGGACTGTTCGTCTCTGTCTTTGATACTAATGCCCATTCTGACTGGTTCTCCACACTTCCCAAATTTGATCACATCAGTGATGGGAGGTCACAAGCAGTGACAGGGGTGTTCAATCTTTTCTAATGGCTGAACCAGATAATGAAAGGCATATGTATTCCTGTTGCAAAGGTTTTCCTGGCCTTCCCTAAGTAAGTGATGTCAGCATCAATAGACTGCTTTTTGCTGCTATGGCTCAGCAGTGTTTATGGTAGGCTTCCTTTTTAACTATGCTTTCATTTTTCCAATTTCCTGCTCTTAGAATTTTGTCTAGTAAATTCCTTGTTTAGGTTTTATGGACTTTTTGATTGTATTTCTTAGAAGATAATTCTTTTGGAATGTCACAGGCAAGGAGGAGCTCAAAAGAATTATCATTGTCGACAAGATGTTTGACCATGGACAAGTGTTCCTCATTAAGAACAGGTTCTATTTTCTACTTATAAAAACAAACTTCCTGCACACTCCAGTTACAAGGAAATAGCCTTATTTTTACAAGAACATGTTTATGTCTGAAGCCAGCAAGAGTCTTAGTCCTCCTCTGGCCTTTTATCATGTTCATGCTTGCCTTCTATTTCCCTTGCTGAACTTCGAAGAAATTCCTCTCAGTACATCATCAAGCCCTGACCCAAAGTAACACAAGAACATCTTAACATGAGTCTTCTGTGGTTGCTGCAGAGTAGCACAGACCGCTGAGGCTACAATACCTCCACATCAGAATGAGGGCTAGAGTCATCTTACCCATTCCTGGTTCCTGCTGGCCCTGTCCTTGCATTATTATAATAATTCCTGGCTCTCCTGCTGTGCATCTCCTGCTGTGTATCTCTTTCCAGCACTGACACCGATGCAGATCTAATGCCTAGAGCATCAGCATGAATTGCTTGTGGCTACCCAGGAATGCTGTTGGGGAGCTCTAAATACAGTCTGGCTTTCCTAGGTCTCATTTGAATTCTATTGGTTTTTACTTCTTAGTGCCATCTTTACCAGCCTCCCCAGCTGAAACTTGGCACAGCTGACTGCAAGGAGCTGGCAGGCAGAAGAAATCCAACTGAAGTGAATGGAGTTGCTGGAAAGCTTAAAACCAATTGTGGTGTAAGTTACCTGATGTCACACAGGGTGAAGAAATCTGGAGACTGCAGTCTTTTTTGACTTAAGTCCTGACAGAAGCCATGATTCAGTAGACATTAAAGCATGTCCTTAATTAAAACATCCAGCTTATCCCATCCCTGGTCAATAAGGCATGTGAAGAAATAGCCGTTGGTTTCCCTGTTACCCAAAACTCAATCCTCCGCACAATTTCTGCCTGGCTTTGGACCACTGTGGTGTTGTTTCCAGATGAAATGAAGATTCATGGACACACTGCAATAGGAAGACTCTGAGTCCTGGCCATGCTGGTTACACCCTCTCCTAATTCTGGCAAGTGTGCCTCCCTCACCCCAGGTCTGTCAGTCCGGATATTATTCCCTTGCTGCCACCTGCCTTACAAACCTGTGTGCTCTTAGAAAGGTCTCACCTGCTCTTAGCAAGCCTGGTGTCCAGGGATATAAAACCTTTGAATGTGTTAAGGACAATAAGAAGTGCTTTTTCAAATATATTAATGGCAGAAAGAAGGACAGCAACAATCTTCAATCCTTATGGGACATTGAAGGAAATACAGTAACTGAAGATGAGGAAAAGGCTGAGGTGCTTAATGCCTTCTTCATCTCAGTTTTCAACAGTAAGGCAGATTGTTCTCTGGACAACTGGTCTTCTGAAGCGATGGATGGGGACAGGGTGCAATATAGCCCCCCTGACATCCAGGAGGAAGAAGTTAGAGACCTGCTGAGCCACCTGGATCCTCATAAGTCTATGGGGCCAGATGGGATCCACCCTAGGGTGATGTGAGAGCTGGCGGATGAGCTTGCTAAGCCGCTTTCCATCATTTATCAGCAGTCGTGGCTCACTGGAGAGGTCCCGGATGACTGGAAGTTGGCCAATGTGATGCCCATCCACAAGAAGGGCCATAGGGATGATCCAGGTAACTACAAACCTGTCAGCCTGACCTCGGTTCCAGGTAAAATTATGGAGCGCTTAATCCTGGGTGCAATCATGCGGCACCTGCAGAATGAGCAAGAGATCAGGCCCAGCCAGCATGGATTTAGGAGGGGCAGGTCCTGCCTGACCAACCTGATCTCCTTTTACGACTGTGTGACTCGCCTGGTGGATGAGAGGAAGGCTGTGGATGTGGTGTTCCTGGACTTCAGCAAGGCCTTTGACACTGTCCCCCATAGTAGACTACTGGACAAGCTGGCAGCCCGTGGCTTGGACGGGAATGTTCTGTGCTGGATTAGGAATTGGTTGGATGGCCAAGCCCAAAGAGTGGTAGTGAATGGTGTCACATCCAGTTGGTGGCCGGTCACTAGTGGTGTTCCCCAGGGATCGGTGTTGGGCCCGGTCCTGTTTAATATCTTCATTGATGATCTGGATGAGGGGATTGAGTGCTTCATCAGCAAGTTTGCAGATGACACCAAGCTGGGAGGAAGTGTCGATCTGCTGGAGGGTAGGAGGGCCCTACAGAGGGACCTTGACAGGCTGGAGAGATGGGCTGAGTCCAATAGCATGAAGTTTAACAAGTCTAAATGCCAGGTCCTACACTTTGGACACAACAACCCCATGCAGAGCTACAGGCTGGGGACAGAGTGGCTGGAGAGCAATCAGGCGGAAAGGGTCTTGGGAGTGCTGGTGGACAGGAAATTCAACATGAGCCAGCAGTGTGCCCAAGTGGCCAAGAGGGCCAATGGTATCCTGGCCTGCATCAGGAATAGTGTGGCCAGCAGGACTAGGGAGGTCATCATCCCCTTATACTTGGCACTGGTCAGGCCGCACCTCGAGTGCTGTGTCCAGTTTGGGGCCCTCAGTTGAAGAAAGATGTTGAGATGCTGGAGTGCGTCCAGAGGAGAGCGACGAGGATGGGGAAGGGGCTGGAGCACAAGCCCTGTGAGGAGCGACTGAGGGAGCTGGGGTTGTTCAGCCTGGAGAAGAGGAGGCTCAGGGGAGACCTTATTGCTCTCTACAACTGCCTGAAAGGAGGTTGTAGTCAGGCAGGGGTTGGTCTCTTCTCTCAGGTGACCGGCAACAGAACAAGAGGACACGGTCTCAAGCTTCGCCAGAGGAGGTTTAGGCTGGACATTAGGAAGAAGTTCTTTACTGAGAGGGTGATTGGCCATTGGAATGCACTGCCCGGGGAGGTGGTGGAGTCACCGTCCCTGGAGGTGTTTAAGGAGAGATTGGATGAGGCACTTAGTGCCATGGTGTAGTTGACAAGTAGGAGTAGGTGTAGGTGTTGGGTCATAGGTTGGACTCGATGATCTCAAAGGTCTTTTCCAACCTTATGATACTGTGATACTGTGATAAAACACACAAACTCCCATCTTTTTTCCTCTTACTTTCCATAAATCATCTTCTAAGTTCACCATGACTTAAACACAGGGCCTGAAAGGGACAATAGGTTGACAAAATCTTAGTTTAATCTTACAGCTTCAGAACAGTTAAAGATGGTTACATTTTACATCACACCCAGGTTATTTCCATTGTAACAACCACAATTATTTCTTGTTAATCTTTTGTAAGGAACAAAGAAGAGAAGGCTGGGAATGGAAGGAGGGGGAGTGCATTTAAATAATTTTTATTTTAGAGCTTTAAAGAAGGGGTTTATTTTACTTAAGCCTGCATTCACTTTGCCCTTAACAAAAAATAAAATAAAATAATAGAATTTCCCATAGAATGGCATTGCCATGTTTCGAGCAGCTCTCACAGCAATACGTACCCCAAAGCAGCATTGTACAGTCGAATTAATTACAGCTCCATCCTCACATGCTCTCTGGCTCCAGTCCAGCAGAGCACTTAAAGTGCGTGTGTTTCTTGCCAGGCATGTGAGCCGGCACTGGTTTTGCCAGGTCCCTCTGCATAGGTTTAAAGTTAAGCATGTGCTTAAATGCTGTGCTGGAGAAAGGTCAAAGGACACAACACCTCGCTGACTGAGCCCTTTCTGTCTCTAGAGCATCTTGAGGTTTTCAAAGGACATTTGTTTACACACAGAGCTGTATGGAAACCTTAAAATGTAACTGTGTGAGCCCCTGTAGATCTGATGTACGTGCACTTGGTTTTTTTTGGTTTTTTAATTAGCAATATTTAAAATATTAGCCACTTCAGAGCTGATACAAGAATAACAGCTGTGTCCCTTCCAGATGGGAAGGAAAAAACCATGCAAACAAGTTAATACACACACATAGAGTGAAATATACTTTATATTGAAGGATTCATAGTCTGAATTTCAGGTTCCTCCTGTTTCTTGCAGACAAAAAATGAGCATTTTTTCATCAGCATGATGATAGAAGCATTAAGAATCACGTGAGAACAAGAAAAAGGGAGTGAAAGATGCGCCTAACTCAAAGCAAAGAGAAAAGGCACTGACGTGAGGGTGGGCTCCCATTAATGAGATGGTGATAGAGGTACAGAAGTGGGAGTCATTTGCAGAGCAGTATGGCAAGTTCTGACTGAGGGAAGTGGTGGGGAAGGGAGCTGTGAATGGTGAGGATAATTAATCATGTTTGTAGAGTTTTGGAAAGGCCAGGGGTGGATTATGTGCGTCAGGCTCCAACCTCCCCAGCAGCTTCAGAAGGATTAGGAATCATGTTGGCTCTGGCAACAAGGAGCGAGGTGATGGGACTCTCTGTTCCCTCCTGTACATGCATTTTCAAAAGTGAGGGGAGGAAGGACACTGGAGACTGGACAGGAAAATGCAAGATCTTAGCCCCTAGGCTAAGTGAAAGGAAAGCTGTATGGTGAGCGGGGACATTTTATACAAAGGATGGGGGATGTTCAGGCACCTTGTTCAGTGGGAGTCAGAAACTAACACAGCAGGTTGGCTAAGATGAAAAAGAGAGGTTTGTGGTTTAGGGTAATCCTTGCAATACCTGCTACTGGTCAGCCTTCCCCGAGGCTGGAAGTGGTAAAAGGAGCCAAGACACTGGCAGAGATGACCTCGGTAACTACAGGCCTGTCAGTCTCACTTCAATGCCTGCTAAGATTATGGAGAAGGTTATTCTGGGAGCTACTGAAAACCACCTGAGAGACAGCACAGTCACTGGTCCCAGCCAGTAGAGGTTTATAAAGTGAAGGTCCTGCCTGACGAACTTAATATCCTTCTATGACAGGGTTACCCACCTAGGTGACCAAAGGAAACAGTGGATGTAATCTTTCTGAACTTCAGCAAGGGCTTTGATCCTATCTTTCATGGCATTCTCTTCAACAAAATGTCCAGAATCCATCTGGATAAACACATAATGCAGTGGGTGAACAATTGGCTGGTGGGTCGAGCTCAAAGGGTCACAGTGAAGGGGGTAACATCAGGCTGGCGCCCCGTCACCAGTGGGGTTCTGCAGGGATCCATCCTGGGGCCAGTGCTCTTCAATAGCTTCATAAACGACCTGGATGCAGGACTCAAAGGTTTAGTAACCAAGTTCACCCATGATACAAAAATGGAGGGAGCTGTTGACACTCTTGAGGGCAAAGAGGCCCTGCAGAGGGATCTGGACAGGTTGGAGAGCTGGGCAATCGCCAACTGCATGAAGTTCAATGAGGGCATATGTTGGGTTTTGCACCTGGGACACGGTGACCCTGGCTGTCCACACAGACTGAGGAGCGAGAGGCCAGAGAGCAGCCCTGCGGAGAGGGACCTGGGGGTTCTGCTCAACAGCAAGTTAAACGTGAGCCAACAGTGAGCCATGGCAGCCATCAGGGCAACCTGGGGGGCATCGCCAGCCAGGTGAGAGAGGGGACTGTCCCGCTCTGCTCTGCACTGGGGAGGCCCCACCTCGAGCACTGGGGGCAGTTTTGGGCGCCACACTATAAAAAGGATGTAAAGCTACCAGAGAGTGTTCAGAGGAGGGCACAAAGCTGGTGAAGGTTCTGGAGGAGAAATCATATCAAGAGAGGCTGAAGTCACTGGGTCTGTTCAGCCTGGAGGAGCCTGAGGGGCGGCCTCATCGCAGTTTGCTGCTTCCTCACAAAAGAAGGAGGAGGAGCAGGCGCTGAGCTCTTCTCTCTGGTGACCAAGGACAGGACCCCAGGGAATGGCAGGAAGATGCCAGGGCAGGGTTAGGTTGGATATGAGGAGAAGGTTCTTCCCCCAGAGGGTGGTGGAGCACGGGAACAGCTCCCAAGGAAGCAGTCACGGTGCCAAGGCTGACAATACTCCAGAAGGGTTTGGCCAACGCCCTCAGCCACACGGTGTGAGTGTTGGGGTGTCCTGTGCGGGGACAGGAGTTGGACTCAGTGATCCTTGTAGGTCCCTTCCAGCTCAGGTCACTCTGTAACTGTGCCGCGGGCCGAGGGCGGTGGCGGTGCTGGGCTGCAATCAGGCGAGGGCGGCAGCGAGCACGGGGCGGGGCCTCCCGAGCCACCGACACGAGCGGAGGTTACTGTCACAAAATATTTTTATTTAAGCTAAAGTAGAATTAGTTTTTTATGGAATTAGTTTTCTCACCAACTTCAGTTTCATCGAAGTAACTGCATCTTTTGGAAGTTAGACACCATGTCCCTCTGGTGGCATCTTTTCCTGATAGCATGGTTTTTGAAATAGTGTTTTTCAGATACTGCTCAAATAAAAACGATAACGTCTTGTGTTCAGTACGGTCTGTGCTGAGCAGACCTGTCTCCCTCTGTTTGCAGTCTTTCCCTGTCTAAAATACAAGGTCAGAGAGTGATACAAGGAGTAGCTACTATCACAAAAAGGGGAATATTTTAAGTGAAAGTTTCACGTAAGTAACTGTATTTTTTTGTCAGACAAACACACACTCAGTCTCATAGCATGTTTTCTTGATAGCACATTTTTTTTAAAACAGTGATTTTCCCTGACACCATTTAAAGGGAAATATTACCTTGTGCTCCGTATGGTCTGTGCTGAACAAATGTGTCTTCTGTAATCACCTTTATTTGCAGTCTATCTGAAAATGCAAGGTCAGACAGAGCTGGCTCCAAAGCTCCAATAAGCAGAGATTTGCCTGTGGTGAAGTTCCTAATAACACTAAAATTAGTCTTTGGAAAGAACAGAATACGCATGAGACCTCTGGGAGAATTTATGCACGTGAAGTGGGAAATACGTTCTGTCCCAGCTCTCGTTACACACGGTTGAAGGGAACATCCCCTCACTTGCCCAGCGCTGCAGTAAAGGCTGCTGCTTTCCGAAACTCCCAGACGAGTCTGAGAGGGCACATTTGCCGGCGCGCTCAGAATCCCTGACCCCCCGCTCCCCCGCGCGGCGCTGAACGCTGACAGGCGCCGAGCGCCGCAGGCGGGCGCTGCGGGGCGTGAGGCCGGGCCGCGGGGCGGGGGGGGCGAGTCTGGGCCGCCGCGAGGGCAGGGGGCGGCTCTGTGAGGGCAGCGCGCGCTGCGGTCCGCCCTGAGAACGCGGCGGGGGGCTCTGCGCATGCGTGAAGGCCGGGCAGGCGGCGCGCGGGAGTGGCTCTGCGCGGGCGGGAGCGGGCGGGAGGCGGTGCCGCGGGCGTGGGGGAGGTGAGTGCGGGAGGACTGGGAGTGCTGGTTGGTCCGCACGAGCCGGCAATGAGCGCTCACAGCCTGGAGAGGCAACCCTGCCCTGGGCTGCATCCAAAGCAGCGAGGCCAGCAGGGCCAGGAAGGGAGGGGATTTTACCCCTCTGCTCTGGTGAGCCCCTACCTGGAGTCCTGCGTCCAGTTCTGGAATCCCCAACATAAGGAGGAGATGAAACTGTTGGAACAGGTCCAGAGAGGGCCACAAAGATGCAGCAAGGGCTGGAGCCCCTCTGCTGTGTGCACAGGCTGGGAGAGCTGGGGAGAAGAGAAGGCTCCATGGGGACTTCATAGCAGCCTTCCAGTACCCGAAGGGGCTCCAGGAAAGGTGGGGAGGGGATTTTCACAAGGGCCTGGAGTGACAGGTTGAGGGGGAACGGCTTTAAACTGGAAGGGAGAAGATTTAGATCAGACATTGGGAAGAAATTCTTCACAATGGGGGTGGGGAGGCCCTTGGCCCAGGTTGCCCAGGGAAGCTGTGGCTGACCCATCCCTGGAGGTGTTCAAGGCCAGGTTGGATGGGGCTTGGAGCCCCCGATCCAGTGGGAGGTGTCCTTGCCCATGACAGGGGGTGGGACTGGATTGGCTCTAAGGTCCGTTCCAATCAAAACCATTCCGTGATTCTATAAGGGTGGTGATGCAGAGGGATGGAAACAGGGGGACTGAAGATGAATAAAGGAGATCTGCAGGTGCAGCAGACCTCTCCAATCCAGCCCAACAAGCCTCATGGCAGGACTCAGGGCACACAGCCTTGCTCCTGCACAGGATTGCTGTGAGCTGTGTTCCCACAGCACTTGCCTGCATCGTGGTGAGCACTAACTCGCCTCTATTAGAGACAGTTAATGTACTATTTTTGGTGCCCTTAGCTCCACGGCCCAACATCCAGAGGCTATGCCACTGAAAGCCACTAGCTCTGGTGTCCTCTGAGACAATGATCCTTGATCTGCTGCTAGTGTCCCCTGTAACAGCAATCCCCAGTCTGTTGCTGATGTCCCCTGGAACAGTGTTCACTCCTTTGCTTCTGGTGTCCCCTGAGACAGCGATCTCTGGTCTGCTGGTGTCCCCTGGGACAGTGATTCCTGTTGTGCTGCCTGCTGCCAGCACAGTAAATAGCACCATCCTGTAAAAACATAAGACAATGCAAAGCCTGAAAGCCCTGCAGAAAAGCACAAGAAGCCCAAGTCAGTGTACAAACATAATCACAAATTTGACACATACCAACAGGGTGAAGGAGAACATGCAAACCACAAAAATTGCCCCTCTGCCCCATTTTGAAGACTGCCATAACATTTCCGTTTTCTGCAAGAAAGAAATCGGACTCAGTGGTCCTTGCAGGTTAAGCTTTCGGGAACATCCTGTGTCTGCATTTCTGCCTGACCATGCTGTGCCCTCTGCCAATTCAAGCACCCACAAGCAGATCCACTTCTTCCCTTGCCTGGTTACCCACTGTGCACTGCCTGCAGTTGGACCACAGAGCCAAGCGCTGGCTGGCACCCAGGGAAAGATACAAACCAGAGATACAAACCTCCCGGAGTAGTTGGCAGTTCAGGGTTCAGGGCTTACAATTTATTATCTAAGGATTTGGGCCTTTTCATTTAACAGTAAGCTGTAAACCCTGATCTTTAATTGTTAAACTGCGTATCTTGGAACCCAAATGATCGTTGGCACTTTACAGCTCAGGGATGAGGTTAGATTTTAAATCCTGTGCTCTGGTCAGTGAATAAGATGGATAGATACAGCATCCCACAGAAATGAATAAAGTCATAAACCATAACCCCGGAGTGAGAAACTACAAACAATGAACTCTGAACAGCTGATGGCACATGAGTGACTGAACCCTCCATTTTGAGCAATACACACCACAGGCCATGAAAGCAGGAGAACAGTTAAAAGAACTTTGCTGCTTACAGCTTTCCAAGCTTTCATTTCCTTTGGAAGTGTAGCAGAACAGGAGCTTACACACCAGGAGCGTGTTACAGATGCTGTTCACAGGTCTGACTTTGGCCACCATACACAAGGATCAATCCATAGGATTGCTGTGAGCTGTGTTCCCACAGCACTTGCCTGCATCGTGGTGAGCACTAACTTGCCTCTATTAGAGACAGTTAATGTACTATTTTGGGTGCCCTTAGCTCCACGGCCCAACACCCAGAGGCTATATCACTGAAAGGCACTAGCTGGTTTTCAATTAATTGTCTTGTCCCTTCGCAGTGCTCTCAGCCGAGCCTGCTGAGTGTCTGCCCCCACAGCCGCTCCCTGGCATTGCACTTGCGCTGGCCACAGATCAAGGAGGAGAGCATGTTCCTGGGCACTGTGAGGTACACTGAGACCTCCAACTTCTTTCTTCTGTCTCATATGAGACTCCTTGAGAATTAAGGTAGCCTCCTCTATCTTCTGCTTGCCAGTCTGAATACAGCACATGCAAACTGAATAACTGTGTTAGCCATAAAAAGAAGGCTGAGGAATACGTTACTTTGATTTAAGTTGTATTTTTCCCAGATCTGCATAGTAGGCAGAGAAAGTCAAGACTGAAGATACACAACAGCATGTGGTTTGAGAACAGTTCCTCTTCAGTGCAGTATTTTTCAAACCTAACATCTGTAAGTTATACCAGATACTTTAACCAAATCTTGCACAATAAACAATTTACAGTGGTCAGTATTTAAATAAAAAAGCAAGAACAACTGAATGCTCTTCATGGCAAAATGAAAATCTGTTTTTGACCAAAGCTTCTCACAGCAGCATAGCAAAGAGGACTCCAAAGATAATCCATCTTCAATAAGAGTGCTTTCCTCATCCATTCTTAAAAATATAGTTGCATTCAAATCTTTACTCATAAAATGACAAGTATTTATGAGGAGAGATTGACCATACAGGCCCAGCATCAAAATCATACATAGCATTCAATACAAATGGAGTTTTGACAACATATACCATTTGAACACAGCTAATAAAATCTGTCAGCATTATACACCAAATCCAAGACATATGGATTAAAGCAGAAGAGAAGAGTCAATTTCTAAATCTCTCAAAGCAAATGTTTCAGTTCCTACAAGGAGCAATGGCTGAGGAGGTCCTGGAGTGGTTCAATGTGTTGCCCAGATTTGGATTTCCTCCTCCTGCACGCTGATGGACAGGAATTTCTCTTCCATGTGGGGTACATTTTATACCGTATGACTAAGTACAGGGTAGCTTGAAAGCATATTTTTCCTGAAGTCTTAGTGTTCCACAGGCAGGGCTGTTTCTGATACAGGGCGGGCTTTCCATCAAAACAAAAAAGGAAAGATTCAGTCCACAGTACAAGTACAATTTCAAAAGTGACAGTGCCTATGTATGTCAGTTTTCAGATCCATACCCTGTTTGAGAAAAAAAACTTATGAAAATTTGAAGCTGAATTTTCAGATTTTAATATATTCACTTGGAGCCAGATCAGATGCATACTTGCTTCTTGCTATTTCAGCCATTAGTAACAAGAAGGGTAATGTTATCTATGTACTGACTTTTATCATCATACTAAATGGAAGTATAATGTAAGACAGTGAAACGTATGCTGACAGTGAAACGTATAGACCTACTGAGAACTGTTCCAGCTAATTCCATTCCTTTATTGGAAAGTGAACAGAGTAGTAGCACTGATAAGGAAAGGTGGAGCAGAAAAGATCTAATTGAAGCAAAGTGGGACGCAAAGTATCCTGCAGCATTAGTAGCTGTATGCCCGCCCCGGTAAAACTGCTGACTGTATCTCACTCTTGCATATCACAATCCACTGGCTTCCTAAGGGCATCTTGCTATAAAGCTTGGCTATTGCCCTTCTTATTTTCCAAAAGTCTTTCTGGGCAATTGTTTCAAAAGACACTGCCAAACGTCCCTACCTAACGAAGCACTCCAGCCTGTCTTCAGACTTCACTCCCATACAATCCTTTAACTTCCCTATTCTCTTAGCATCAGCACTGAAGCCTTTTTAAAATTCATGTCCTTCAGTGTCCAAGCTGAAGTCCCTGATTTTGTGTCTCCTCTCTTCACTACACCATTGTCACCTCATCACCAAAAACCCCAAACCAAAATGTTATTTTTAATCTTACAGGTCTCTTCCTTGTCCAGCTCCTAAAACTCTTTAGAGCTGAAATTCTTCTCAGCCTTTCTTCTCTTTCAATTTCATTTATGCCCTCCACAGCCTCTCCTCAGTTTCCATAAATCCTCTCCTTTTCCCAGGCCTACCTCATGTTTTTCTTTCTCTCAACCATTTCCCTTCGCAGCTGATCCTGCACTTCCACTCACTATCTGGATGCAGAGAAATTATTTTTCACTCCACTGCAAGCCCAGCAACCAAGTGAGTCTCAGGCCTATTCAGTTCAGCTCAGCCCTATCGTTGTTTGGCCTGGCAACTCTCTTCCTTTCCATAATAAAATAAGTCAGGGAGCTAGGCCACAGCCTACAGAAGCTATTACCCGCTGAATGTTCTCTGTCTTTGCTGAAAAGAAACTCTGAGAAATCCAACAGACAGTTTCAGCTGGGACTGTGAGGGAAAAAGGTAGATTGAGGTTTATGTCTCTCTAAAATTACAACTGGGGCAATCTTGAAAACAAGAATAAAAATATTCCTGTTGCAATGCCCTGACATCCTGAGTCATTCAAAGACTGCAATGTAGCAACAGAACAGATGCTGAGAAGGCACAAAATACTCAACCTGTTCTGATTTGATGTTATAAAGGACACATTATCATTGAATTTTTGTCACTGCATGTATTCTTAGCAAACTCAGCCATATGAAATAGATTTTCAAAGAACTAGAAGTTCTGCAGTGGAGAAAGGCTGGGAAAGGCAGATAGAGGAAAAACGACATTGGAAATGTGCATGACTTACGCCCTTTACAGATTCATCCCAAGGCGATGGAGGTATCATTTTACTGGTTTGATCTGATACTAAATGTCTGGCAAGAAAGAAGGGCTGGAAACAACCTCAGTGGTGGCCCTCGCATGCGCAGGTGTCTTTGCTTGACCAGGTTCATACATAGTCTACTCGAGAACCAAACTGGGGTCACCCAGTAGTGCCAGGGGGTGGTAACAGGTGACCTATACAAATACTGACAGCCCACCTGCTTGAATGGGCTAATAGGCTGTTCTTCTACAGCGGGTTTACTCCTATAAATGGTGTGACTGAATGAACAGTACTAAGCTGTAGAAACACTGGGATGGTCAATAACCTTGTTGTTGCAAAGGAGAGAAGAAAAAGCTGTAGAAGTTGCACTACATCCCAGCACATTTCAGAAGACCATACACTGGAAGGCAACAAATACAAGTTTCTGCCCCACTAAGCTCACCAGAGTACAGCCAAAGGTCTCAGTATTAATGAATATAGGGGTAAGAAGTGCACTTAAACCAGAAATAGATATCAAGATCTGTCACAAATGTTACCCGACTGTGGAAATGTTTTTGCCTTCACAGTGTTCATAATAAGACATACCTATATTAGGGATTAGGAAGATCAGCATTTCTGGACTGCTTTCTTGTATGGTAACCAGTCCAATTGCGAAGTTTGAAGACAAAAGTAAAATGTAATAGTTCTTAAATGACTACAACTCCTGTTGCCGCTGTTTTCTGTCTAGTGAGTCCAGTAGGTGTTCAAGTGTTTCTTCATTTGTTTCCTCATGCCTCAAAAGTCAGTCAGTAGATTTGCACCAGAGGTGTCGTGCTGCATTAAGCCAGCTGCTATAGCTGTAAAAAACCAGACAAGCTTTTGAACACTCAGAGGCCTTCGTCAAGTCCAAAATAGATGTGGCAGATCTAAATGATTTTTTTAAATTTAGCCGAGTTAAATACAACTAGAAAGCAATTGCTCAGAGTTTAGCTAGGTGCATGTCAGCTAGATTGTCTCCAAAAGACAAGATAGCTGACAGTGTTGAAGTAAAAGAGAAGTTATTGAGGGGATAAGAGAGGGGACAAAGTTAGGGAAGAAGAGAAGCAGGCAGTTTGTTAACAGAGAGGTTAATGAGGAGGTATATTACGATATGCCATAAAACCAGTGTGGCTATTGAGTCCGTGGTTTTATTTGAAACTAAAGAAGGGCTAATGTATCCAAACAATTGTCTCCTTTTTCCTTTTAAAAAGCTAGATTAAAAATTTAAAGAATCCTACTGTGATACATAACTTCTGGTCCTGCCCATCTCCACTTCCAGTTTAATGAGCACATTCTCCAGTGTGACTCTGCAGAGCATAAGAGCTCTCCTAACGATTATCTGACATCTCCCAGCCCTTTCTCCTATCACTGATGCTCCAAATCGCTACTCCAACTTATTGATCTTTTTTTCTCTTCTTATCTGGACCAATGCACAGCTTTGTTCTGTCTTAACTCTCCAAGTTCAGCTAAGAAGTAATACAAAATGAACAGAAAAACAGTGTATAAATAGTAATCATAAATGCAGTGCTCTCTCCTTCATTTCTATTACACTAGAACAAAACTTTTCTTTCTAATAAAAGTAATCATGAAAGGGTCTCATTAAAAATGTCCACATAATATTTGAAGCCTACCAGTGGCTCTAAATATACCTACAATGTTGAAAGGAAAAAGCATATTAATTTAAGTGAAGCTATGGACGTTAAATGTGCCAGGGCTGAATTTGATGCTGGAACAAAAATACTTTCTACTACGATTTTCATAATTGTTACTGGCTTCATAAAGAGATGTTTACTCTGCTGTACCTTTTCCTAGATGAAACACATTTCCTCAACATATGTTCATGTAAGTGATACCGTGTTTAGTCCAAATGGCCCTCCTGGACATCAGCCGTATCAATGTTAAGTGCTTAATAACAACAGGCTAAATCCTATAATCTCTCAGCTGGACAATTTTACCCATTAAACATTTAAATAAAACAATTTTCAACTCCTGTACAAGTGGGGTGGTTTTATTTTTTTTTTTAAAGCGAGGATCATCTCACAAATAATTCTATACTATAGCTTTTAACAAAATCTATAGAATATACATTTAGATGGAAAATAGCGGCTTGGAATTCCTACCTACAAAATTTTTATGCCTCTTGTAGCAGAGGACACAGCAATAAAATCCAGGAACTTCACAGCAGTCATCCCTATGTGATCTAAAATATGCAGAATATCCCTTGTAAATTATGGTTTTTACAAGAACACATAGCAGCCTTTCAAATAACAAAGAAGGTGCCTTAAACCTTCCCTGGAACACTAAAACTGTCACTTTAAGCAGGGCTTCTGATACTGGAGAGCTACTGGCTAAAGCAAAATGGGAAGGACCTGTAGCCTATGCTTAGCACTGACAAAGTGTTGAAGCAAACCAGTGGAGTTCACTTCAGAAGACGTTAAAGCCAAAAGTATTGCAGGGCTTCTTTAAGTTTTATATATTTACAGAAAATAAAAATACAGCCACAAAAGCAGTACTGAATAGCTTTTAAGGTCCAAAACCTACTCAAACCCACCTGCTTCAGATCTTAAGTGCTGGCCACAACAGCTCTATCAGCGTAAAGTGCTATAACAAACTGCTCGTCAGAGGCAATAGGCTGCATCAAAATATAAACAATCACTAGAAAAAGTATCAGAAAGAAGCAAATAGAGCTTAGACCTTCTTATTACGTCAATTGTGGCTTTTAAAACAAAACCCCAAGTGTCCGATCATCCCCAGTTAGTACTGGCTATAATTAAATTTGTCTTCCTATGAGCAACTAATGTAAAGAATGCAGGGCATGGGTAACGTGATTGCTGTTGCCCAGCCCAGTGAACAGAACTGCTGCATCTGCATTGTGAACAATCTGGAAGCTGGGGGGAAACATTGATGAAAATCCTGATAAAAGACAATGAAAAAATAACCAGACTGTACAGTGAGAAAAGCATGAGATGATGTTTCAATGTTTGCACAGGTTAATAATGCTATGGTCTGTGTGAACTGTGCAGCTAGAAAATCAGTAAGCCACGCCTGATATATGGGGACCGATTCATAAAAGAAGGCATTGTCAAGCTAATTATGCCCAGCTTCCTAATGTAGCACAAAACATTTCTAAGAAACCCACTTCATATGGCATCTACTGCAAGGCAGCCACATTTGACAGCTATTGCAACTAGGAGAGGGAGTAAACTTAAGGATCAACCTTTTAACACGGGGATATTTACTCGAAATTACCTGAGACAACAAACACACTCAGCACAGCAAACAGAGATGCTGTAAATATGATGCAGTGAGAAGTTTTTTCCTGCAGACTTTCAACAGAAAAGCAATTGCCCATCTTTTAAGTGGAATTTAGAACACTATGGCACACAACCTGCGTGAACGTGGAATTTTTAAGGATGGATCTGTTAGCACTCCTTTAAATGATCACTGGATGCATTTCTGTTTATATCCAGCCTAAGTATTTTTCAGCACTGTGACAAGACCTCTGTCCTTTCACATGAGTAGCTGGACAGGAGCCAGCAGTGTGCGCTCACAGCCCCAGAAGCCAACCCTGTCCTGGGCTGCAGCACAAGCAGTGAGGCCAGCAGGGTGAGGGAGGAGATTCTGCCCCTCTGCTCTGCTCTGGTGAGATCCCACCTGGAATACTGCATCCAGTTCTGGAGCCCTCGGCACAAGAAGGACATGGGCCTGTTGGAGCGAGTCCAGAGAAGGTCCCACAAAAATTATCAAAGGCCTGGAGCACCTCCCCTGTGAAGAGAGGCTGAGAGAGTTGGGATTGTTCAGCTTGAAGAAGTCTCCGAGAAGACCTTATTGCAGTCTTTCAGTACTTAAAAGGGGCTGATAAGAAAGATGGGAAAAGCTTTGTTAGCAGAGCCTGTAGCGATAGGACAAGGGGTGATGGTTTTTAACTAAAAGAGGAGAGGTTTAGACTAGGTACTAGGAAGAATTTTTTTTCGCTGAGGGTGGTGAAACTCTGGCTCAGGTTGCCCAGAGAGGTGGTGGATGTCTGGGTTTGTCTGGTTTGGAGAGAAGGAGACTGAGGGGTGACTTCATTGCTCTCTGCAGCTTCCTGAGGAGAGGACATGGAGAGGGAGGTGCTGAGCTCTTCTCCCTGGGATGCACAGACAAGATGTGTATGAATGACTGAAAGCTGCGTCAGGGTGAATTCAGACTCAACATTAGCAAACTTTTCTTTACCGAGAGGGTGGTCAAACCCTGGAACAGGCTGACTAGAGAGGTGGTGCCACGTGGTGGTGCCTGCTAGTGTCTCAAAGGCATTTGGGCAATGCCCTTAATACCAAGCTTTGATGCTGGGTCAGCCCTGAAGTAGTCAGGCAGTTTGATCAGATGATCCTAGTTGGTCCTTTCCAACTGAAATATTCTATTCTATTCTATTCTATTCTATTCTATTCTATTCTATTCTATTCTATTCTATTCTATTCTATTAGTATTGATGCTATGATACTTCTTTAGCTATGAAAGTGGTTGAAGCATCTGAACTTAATGGTACTAAGGTTACCCAAAAGGGAGTAACTGAATTCACTTAATATTAATCAGAAATGTCCTTCCCAGTATATCATCCTGTTTTTTTCATTAAATACTTCACACAAGACTAAAGTTAACTACATGGCCTAAACTGGAGGAAGTTCTAACTTGAAATTCAGCCCAACTCTAGCATGGAACTAGAGCGTTGTAAGTCTGAGTAACTTTGTGGCAGTATTACCATTGCTTCTTTCCAAATCCCTGCTAGAATCTCTACATCATGAGAACTTTGCATCTCCAGGAGTTTTATTATCTGCTAGTCTGTTTGTTTCGAGTATTAAGAGTTTGCTGTATTAAGGAATGAAAAGCATGTTAAGTGGGGTACTAAAATTATTCTGTATGGGAGACTTTAACATTTTGGTCAGCACATCTGTGCAGTAAAAACCTATAAAATTAATTGTTACCTGCTGAGGCAGTAGCTCCTACAGCTTGGATATGTGACCGTACAAATACATATCAAGAGAGATGGACTTACTCTTTTTAGTCTTTAGATAAAGAGAAGAAAAAAAAGGAAACAAGTACATAGCTGCATTGCCTACCCTTAGCGTAACGGCAAATGAGGAGTGGAACTAGTGACAAACCTCTGTTTTCTGCTCTCAGCCACGTGTCCTAGTCAGTAAGTCTTGCGGCCTCCCATCCAAGAAGAGTCACTAGCAAAGGGGAGCAAACAGAAATGGAGTGGAGGGCAGGTCAGGGGTAAACCACATGTACAGATGCCTTGTTAGCCTGTTTGCCAAAGAAGAGGCTTGTGAAATCATTTGTACACGGTTCTGTGTTCTCCACTGACAGACCTTTTCATTAAGTTTAAGGAAGCAGAGAAAGCTCTCCGCATTAGTACTTTTTAACAGTTTTGTAAAAACTGATGAGAGAGGTAACAATTTCTCCAATGAGAAAAAAAGGCTTATCATCTATTTACTTCTTAATAGATGCCAAGTTATTCGTGCAACCAGGAGAAAAGCTTCTCTTGTAGCTTGGTTTATAGACCTCTGAGATTCAACCCAAAAGATGATACAAATCAAAAGAAAGTGAGACCTACTTGCTTCACTGCTTATAAGAGTTTATTTTATCATGTTAGCTAGAAGAAGTCATAATTCCTTAATCTGCTAATCAGGTGCTCACTGCCATGTGTTAAGTAACACACACAGAGCAAATGTGAGATTTACAAGACAGAGCCTCGATTTTCAGAAGCCTTTCGTGTTTCTGTAACTGGTGGAATATTTTGGAAGGAATTGAGGCCAAAACTCTAACTGGCTCTGAAACAAGCAAAGAGAATTCCCAGTAGGAAAGAGGAATATGAAAGGCTAAAATAAGCTCGAGTGACAGCATAATATTTTGACTATTCAAATAGAAACACCAAAGCCTTTTCAGTACTGTTGGACAAAGTCACATTATATTGAAATCCTGGCGTCAGGAAGCAGTTGTGCCAAATTTTAAAATTCTGTGCAGACTATTCTAAGTTCTCAAATAGTGTATGGTCAGCCTAGCTTCACAGTAAGATCTAGATGAGAAGGGCTTCAAAAAACAGAGGGGATGACCCAGAAGAGCTTTAGTCATCAGGGAAGTTGACAAGAGAGCAAGATAGAGATGGCAGGAGAAACACAGAATCAAACCTCTCGGTGTAGTCTTGAATCAAGCTATGTTTGTTTGTTCTGTTCAGCTATGCACTTCACACTGTGGAATTCTCTTTCCTAACCAGAGAGATTACTGTTCCAGGGGTAGTGTTGTAAGAATTGAATTGCAGTACTTGGAATCAATGCACGGCATTGACTGTTTTCCTTTATTTTCCTCCAGATTTTGCAGGGACCAAAATAATGTTTCCCAGAAATGATTTAATGGTTGGACTCACTATGCACATTTGCGAAATTATTATGTAGCTTAAGTGTAAATGGCTAATTACGTGTTTTAGAAGTTTACACTTACCACAGTCCAGTTACAGGGGTAGCAGTTTCTGTTCTTTCTATGTAAATCCTAACTATATTTCAAAGCTAATTCTTAGTGTTTGGTGTTTTGAAATGTCTTTTTACTGCAGTTATAGACAAGCTTCTACTAAAATAACACTATGACCCAGTCATTCAAAGTAGGAAGTTCTACAATGTGCAATTTTTATGCCTCTTGTAGCAGAGAACAAGGCAACAAAATCTAGAAACTTCATAGCAGTCACCCCTACATGATATGAAATATACAGAATCTCCCTTGTAAGTTATGATTATTACAAGAAGATATAGGACCTTTCAAATAACAAACATGATGCCTAATTTGAACTCTTTGACATGCATTGCAATATAATTTTTTTATTGCATGATCACAGGTTCATTTTCCACTTTGCACCTTGTTTGCTGAGCCAGTGTTCACGTAATAAGCTGCTACGCAGCACTTTGTTCTTTCTAAATGCTGTCTCCTTATCCAGCAAAATCTATTCCTTCCTCCTCTTCATCAGATTTTATTAAGTCCTATGGTGTGCTAACGAGCAACACAGTTTCTCTGGCAAGTTCCCATCCTCACATACTTATCTTTCACCTTAGACTTGAATTTCTCCTCTTCCATCAAAATTGAGGCCAAGATTTTTTTTCACTCAGCTTGTACTAGGCTTAGATGCTTTCCTTTCTCAGCCCTCCTCATGAGAGCTAGTCCTGAGCATCAATCTCATATTTTCCCAGAATTTTCCCTTCTTGTGTCACATGATCTTATTTTCCATTTGACCTGGAAGCCAATGGGACACCTGACTGTCTCTCAGGTTCTTCCCATGATTTCTCATCTCCAAGTTGTGGGGAAAGAAGTATAACCAGTCAGTACAGGGGCATGCATTTATGTGCAATCCAGTCACACAAGGGAACCACAGAATTTACAGCCTGTTCAGACACAAACATCTGCCATTGGGCTGGAGAGAAACACCCTCTGCTCGGTAAAAAACTGGCTGGATGGCCGGGCCCAGGAAGTTGTGGTAATCAGAGTCAAATCCAGTTGGCGGCTGATCACAAATGGTATCCCCAGGGCTCAGTGCTGAGTCCTGTCCTGTTCAATATCTTTATCAATAATCTGGACTAGGGGATTGAGTGCACCCTTAGCAAGTTTGTGGGTGGAAGTGTGGATCTGCTTGAGGGCAGGGAGGCTCTGCAGAGGGATCTGGACAGGCTGGATCGATGGGCTGAAACCAACGGGATGAGGTTCAACAAGGCCAAATGCTGGGCCCTGCAGTTGGACACAACAAACCCATGCAGTATTACAGGCTTAGGGAAGAGTGGCTGGAGAGTTGCCTGGCAGAGAAGGACCTGGGGGCGTTGGTTGGCAGCAGCTGAACATGAGCCAGCAGTGGCCAAGGTGGCCAAGAGGGCCAGTGGCATCTTGGCCTGTGTCAGACCCAGTGTGGCCAGCAGGAGCAGGGAGGGGATTGTGCCCCTGTGCTCAGCGCTGGGGAGGCTGCACCTCGAGTGCTGGGGTCAGTTTGGGCCCCTCATTCCAAGAAGGGCATTGAGGGGCTGGAGTGCATCCAGAGAAGGGCAACGAGGCTGGGGAGGGGCTGGAGAACAAGCCCTACGAGGAGCAACTGAAGGAACTGGGGTTGTTTAGCTTAAAGAGGAGGCTGAGGGGAGACCTCATCCCTGTCTACAACTGCCTGAGAGGAGGCTGTGACGGGGTTGGTGCTGGGCTCTTCTCACAAGTGACAGCAATAGGACAAGAGGAAATGGCCGCAAGTTGTGCCAGCGGAGGTTTAGACTGGACATTAGGAAGAATTTCTTCACTCAAAGGGTGTTCAGGCACTGGAACAGCTGCCCAGGGAGGTGGTGGAGTCACCATCCCTGGAGGGATTCAAATGATGGGTAGATGAGGCTGGACTTGATCTCAATGGTCTTTTCCAACTAAACAATTCTATGATTGTATGATCTGGAAAATCCCCCAGAAGAACATGCAAACAGGTGTGTGCACAGGGGTGGGGGGAACATTTATCTGTCAGACTTTCAAGCTTCACACTGACAAACCTAGGGTTTTTGTTTAGATTGTTTTCAACATGGAAACCAGAAGGAATAATGGTCTTTTGCTTTGGCTCTAACATAATACAAAGGAGCCAGGAGGGCAGTCACCAACAGTGGTCATTCTGTAGTTTTCTCTCAAAAACTTGGCAAAGCAACAAGCTAGAGGTGGCTGAAATATGTTGGCTAAAAATTGCTCAAAACTTTAATCTGAGACAGACAGAAGCCATACCCAATCCCATCACACAGGAAGTTTATCAGATACCTAAAAAAGGCTGCATATCAGAAAATATTAGTAAACTATACTCCCGTACAGCATCGCCTATAATTATGATTAATGCATTTTTATGCATGTGATGTTTTATAAATTACCGGTATGCTCTAAAAGCTTTTTATTTTGTGGATCAAGGAGCTCTTCCTTGATTTTGGTATTTTTAGAAGTAAGCCACTTGATTTTAAAACAGGTCTGCAAACACGGTTCCCCATATTGGGGAAATTTGGAGGTGGAATGTTTCTGTTCATCAGTTTGCATTTGAGGATTTGTTTAGTTTTTGAATCGTTTCATGATAAAAAACATTCGCTATTTCAGGTTAGAAAGGAATCCTCTTCCTAACAGACTTTTCCCAGTTTATTCTGATGAAAAAGCAGGGATAGGTCATTGTCTTGAGGAAGAAAATGGATTGCCGAAAACGACCTGATGGTCCTGGTAAAGTTGAACAGGAGCCAGGACTGTACCCTTGCTGCAAAAAAAGGTCCTTGGTATCTCGGGATGCATTGGGCAAAAGCAGTGCCAGCAGTCGAGGGAGGGGATCCTGGATCCCTCTGCTCCACCCAGCAGTGGTGGGGCTGCCCCTGGAGGGCTGTGTCCAATGCTGGGCTCCCCAGGAGAATCATGGAATCGTCTAGTTGGAAAAGACCTTAGAGATCATTGAGTCCAACCACAAAAAGAGACATGGCCATACTGGACAGCCCAACAAAGGGCCATAAGGATGAGAAAGGATGAGAAATCATGTCATCTATGAGGAAAGGCTGAGGGAGCTGTGACTGCTCAGTCTGCTGATGAGCAGACGGCAGCGTACCTCACCAATGCGTACAAACACCTGCAGGGAGGGTGCCAGGAGGATGAGCCAGTCTCTTTCCAGTGGTGCCCAGTGACAGGACAAGAGCCCACATGCACAAACTGACACACTGGAGAGGCCCTCTGAACATCCAGAGACACTTTGTCACTGTGAGAGTGCCCAAGCCCTGGCACAGGCTGGCCAGGGAGGTGGTGGAGTTTCTATCCTTGGGGATACTCAGAAGCCACCCGGTCCTGGGCAATTGACTCTGTGTGTCCCTGCTTGAGCCAGAACTGGAGATGATGACCTGCCAGCCTCAGCCCCTCTGCAACTCTGTGATTCTTCGGGCTAACTCATCTATTCAGTTAGGGTAATTAGTACATTTACAGCTTTCAGTAGTTGTCATCATCCTTACTTGCTCAGTTTTGACTAGTAGCTAGGTAGTCGTGTGAATAGCAAAGGACCTTTACTACAGTCATAATGCTCATAATTCCTCAGCACAGGAAAGACAAGGATCTGTTGGAGCGAGTCCAGAGGAGGCCATGGAGATGATCCAAGGGCTGGAGCATTTCTGCTGCGAGGACAGGCTGAGAGATTTGGGGCTGTTTAGCTTGGAAAAGAGAAGGCTCTGGGGAGACCTTGGAGCAGCCTTTAGTACTGAAAGGGGCTCCAGGAAAGCTGGGGAGGGGCTTTTTACAAGGGCCTGGAGTGACAGGACAGCTTTAAATTGGAAGGGGAAGGTTTAGATTAGATGTTAGTTGAGATGCTGGAGTGTGTCCAGAGGAGAGCGACGAGGATGGGGAAGGGGCTGGAGCACAAGCCCTATGAGGAGCGACTGAGGGAGCTGGGGTTGTTCAACCTGAAGAAGAGGAGGCTCAGGGGAGACCTTATTGCTCTCTACAACTGCCTGAAAGGAGGTTGTAGTCAGGCAGGGGTTGGTCTCTTCTCTCAGGTGACCGGCGACAGAACAAGAGGACACGGTCTCAAGCTTCGCCAGGGGAGGTTTAGGCTTGATATTAGGAAGAAGTTCTTTACTGAGAGGGTGATTGGCCATTGGAATGCGCTGCCCGGGGAGGTGGTGGAGTCACCATCCCTGGAGGTGTTTAAGGAGAGATTGGATGAGGCACTTAGTGCCATGGTGTAGTTGACAAGTAGGAGTAGGTGTAGGTGTTGGGTCATAGGTTGGACTCGATGATCTCAAAGGTCTTTTCCAACCTTATGATACTGTGATACTGTGAGACATTGGGAAGAAATTATTCACGATGAGGGTGGGGAGGCCCTGGCCCAGGTTGCCCAGGGAAGCTGTGGCTGCCCCATCCCTGGAGGTGTTCAAGGCCAGGTTGGATGGGGCTTGGAGCCCCTCGATCCACTGGGAGGTGCCCCTGCCCATAGCAGTGAGCAGAACTGGATGGGCTTTGAGGTCCCTTCCAACTGAAATCATTCCACGATTCTGTGATCACGCTTGCAAAGGTGACAAAGAGCGCGTTAGCGCCCTTCCCGTATTCCTGAAAAGGTACAACAGCGATGCTGTGATGGGGGCTGAGAGCCCGGCACCGGCGATGGGGCATGAGAGCTCGGTACCCCTGGCTCCTCGCTCGCCCCCTCCCAACGGTCTCCGCCCCCTCTCAACGGTCTCCGCCCGCTCAGTCCCCTCAGGACCCGGTCCCGGCGCTGGCCCCGCCCCTCCGTGCCCGCGCTGGCCCCGCCCCGGGCCGGGGGAGGTGACGTGCGGCCGCGGCGGCCGCGCATGGCGGGGGCCCCGCCCCGATATAAGGGCGGCGCGGGGGGAGCAGCGCTTGAGCGTGGCCGCCGCCTCAGCCCCAGCCCCGCGGAGCCGCCGCCATGGCAGGTCAGGGCCCGGGGAGCGTGGGCCGGGGCGGGCCGGGGGCTCGGGCCGACGCGGCCGGTGCCGTTGTTTCCGCCGGTGTCGGTGGGGGCTGGAGCCACCCGGATCACCGTGGTGTCGGGAGGGGCCCGGGGCGAGCGGCTCTGCGGAGCGAACGGCACCGCGGGGAGCGCGCAGCCCCGGCCCCGGTCTGATCCCCGCTCTGTGACCCCGGCTCCCGTCTCACCCGGGGCCGCTGGTTTCGCTGTGGGGACGGAGCGATGCGGGACCGCGGTGCTCCGAGCTCTGGAGCTGCGTGCCCGCACCCCGGCACGGAGCGGGGAAAACGGGCTTGGGAAACGCCTCCCGGCAGGGTTCGGGCTCTGGGAGCCCTTGGGATGCTCCTGGCGCGCGCCCCGTGACGCCTGGGAAGCAGCCGGGGCCCGGGCGCGGCGGCTCCTGAGGGAGCGCGGGGAGAGCCCGCAGCCCCAGCTCTCGCGGCAGGGCGAACTGACGCGTCCTCCCAGGACTTCCATCCTGAGCAGCAGCTGCTGCTGCCCAGGTGGTGTCTGGGCAGGGTGAGGGGGAACGGCTTTGAACTGGAAGGGGGAAGGTTTAGATCAGACATTGGGGAGAAATTCTTCCCAATGAGGGTGGGGAGGCCCTGGCCCAGGTTGCCCAGGGAAGCTGTGGCTGCCCCATCCCTGGAGGTGTTCAAGGCCAGGTTGGATGGGGCTTGGAGCCCCCTGATCCAGTGGGAGGTGTCCCTGCCCATGGCAGGGGGGTGGAACTGAATGGGCTTTGGGGTCCCTTCCAACCCAAACCATTCCATGTTTCTCTGATGTGCCTGACTGCGCTTGTGGATGCGCTGCAGAAAAAGCATGAAACACCACACTGCTTATTCAAAACTTTGGAAAGCTATGCTGACTTGGATGCTCTACTAGTTGCCAGTACCCTCCTCCTGACAAGCAGTCATGAAGTGTCCTGCTGCAACTGGGATGTAACAGGGACCTCCTTAGCCTTTACTCCATTATTACATTGACTTTATTTGTCTAAGACCTTTCTGTGTGAATGCTTGGCTTTGGTAGGATGAGCACATGTGGTTAAGTGTCCCTGCTCACAGCTCCATGAGAGACTCATCTTTCAGTGGCAAGGTCGCTTTAAGAGTTGGTCCTATAATGCTGGGAAAAAACCCCACACTAACGTTCAGATGAATGCTGGGCACAATCCCACTTTGTCTGCACTGGGTTTTTATTCAGCTATCTGTCAGCATAGAGCAGCAGACTTCCATTTGTCGAGTAGTTGAGGAGTAACATGCAAATTAAGTAATGAAAAATACTGCCCTGATATGGGGATGTTCACCCAGCTTAAAATGCTACGCGCTTGCCATTTTAAAGCTGCAAAGAAACCCAAAATTGTTCTGTAGATTTTCTGAATTACGTGAATTGTTACAAATTGGTAGCTAAAGTGAATTGAAAAAAAAAAACAACCAACCCTTTATTTCTGGCATTGTAGAAGCTTTTTTGAACTTTGTAGTTGACCAGTATAATCTAAATCCTTTGGGCCTAACTGGTTTTGCTGCTAAGCAAAACAGAAGGTTTTGTAGCTGGTCTGTACAGCTTGCAAACCAGGTTTGTGGAGCTTATAGACAACTATGGTACATGACTTTGTTGTTGGCTGTTATGATGATATTAAGTTAAAAAGATATTGATGCTGGCTGTCTTGTGGGTTGAGGAGTACCAAACAACAGTTTCTCTGAGAGCACAGCAGTCAGTGTTTTAATCTTACTACTAGACTTGATAGTGAGCCTTTAAGTGCCCAGAACCCTTGCTCTCAGTCCTGATGTAACCTAGTTAACTTTTAAGAAATCCCAGTTGCTAAAACAAATTTTAATGTGAAAGTCTACTCCCAAATTTCTTAGGAACAAATTTTGTTGATGGTGTCAAAGTGGTTTGGTAGAAAAGAGCACGCTTTATAAAGTGCTGTGGCTTGGCGAGGAGTGCTACATGACCGTAGTTAATAGTGAACTGAAGAATTTTAGAAGATACTTGTTTGCTTTTGTCAGTCCCACCCTGGCAGTTTAAAACAACATGACAACTGAAAGAATGCGAAGCTTGTATTACGTGGCCTCAACGAGCAGTACATGGCAAAGTGATCCAACTTAATCTATTTTTAAGATACAGCTGGAGCAGAAGATCATACTTTATAGTAATAAGTTGACCTTACCTGTTTTTACTTCAAGAGCAAAAACCATTGCTCTAAGTCTTAAATTGCTTATAATGTTACTGGTTACTTCCCATTTAAATCTTGCATTCTTGTGATAGAGCTGCAACCACGGGTGGCAGAACAACGCATCTGCAAAATCCTGAGCTAGCAAAGCTTAATACTGGTGTCTAAGATCTAACTCAATGCTTACTTTCATTTGAAAATTACACTGCTCTCACTTTAGGGTGTAGAGCTGAACCTGGACTAACTAGAAAAATTTGCTGTTACTAACTTTAAAGCAAATGCAAGCTTGTGGACTACTAGTACTTATAGCTTAAAAATAGTATATTAAGGGCCAAAGTAAGGCTCTTTAGAACTTTTAGATTGTCTGTAACAGTTGGTGTGACTTACTTAACATGTGGCGAACAGGGACTGCTTTTTCTCTTGCAGTGACCTTAGTTTTGGATTTGTTTTTTTGCTGCATTTTTGTGTGTCAAGTTAATAGCAAGTACAGCTGTGCAAGTATAGTCTGCTTTATTCAGCCATGTAGGTAAGCTCAGTATACAGAGTTAAAGGAACTTGGAGGAGTCTCAGCATGATTACCTAAGAGTAGTCTGTTTCTAGTAGATCTGTCTCAGAATGAAATAGTGGATCATGCTAACTTGACCAAGTTCATTTCTTCCAGACCAGTCTTTTGTGACTCTAGCCACAAATGACTCCTATGTGAAAGGAGCGCTGGTACTTGGTTCATCCTTGCAACAGCACAGAACAACAAGGAAGCTGACTGCACTCATAACTCCTCAGGTCTCAGATCTTATGAGGTAAGGACACTCAAATACTTAAAACTGCTGTTGCTCCTGCTGATGTGAAGGTTGAAAAATGGAAGCTCAATTCCTTAATAGTAACCTTCCAAAACTCTGGAAGCTTAACAGCTAAGCTTAGCAGAACTCAACTTATACTGTCTGGAATTCTGCAAGTTCTTCAAACAGGAAACTACAGTGGTTTTTTTATTTCGTTCATGTGATGAGTTAACAAATAGTCTGTAGTTAGAGCACTAGGCTGTGACTTGATATTCCAACTGGATCTCTGCTCTTTTGTGGTCTTATTTAGAACCATCAACAATGATATTGCCTGTGTGTTCTTTACTGCTCTGTGTATGCTCATGGAGGTGGGAGTAGGGGATTGGTATTGTTGTCTTGCAGAAGCAGTGCAGATTGTGGTAATGTGATATGAACTCTTTTGGAAGTCTAGCAGACATTTAAAGTTTTGTCCCAAGAGAAGAAAATGAGCAGACCTGAAGTAGCACCAAGTATTTCAAACCAGCAGATCAACAGATGAATCCGAGGTCACCACAGTACAACAAATTAAATTATCAGGCAGCTGCTTCCTACAGCCTGTTGAGAGTAGTCTGTGTGGAGCACATTGTGTGCTTTCCCACACGTAAGAGGGGGATAAAAAAACCCCCACCAAACAATTAATAGCTGCATGATTCTCTACACGAGGAAGTTGTTCTGAAAGTGTCTCCATTTATAGAGAGTAGAGAAGTGACTCAATAGTAAATGAAGTGACTCTCCCTGGAGTCTCTTGGCAGTAAACAGCTTTATCAATATAAAGATGTTATGTGCAGGGACGTCCATTCTAGCCTATTAAGTGAATGTGTTCTTGTAAGATGAATGAAAAATGTGCTTATGTGCTAGTGCAAACCAGCTAGTAATGTGCCCTTAGACCAGCGATACCCACCTGCCTACTGGTGTAACTGGAACCTGTGTTTCTCACTCTGTATGCCCTCACAGAGTTCAGAAGCAACTGTCTGTACCAAACTGCCATGTAGAGACAGCCTTGCAAGGCAGAGTTCTGAAACTCGTTTACCAGCTGTGGCTCACCTGGTACTGATAATTGCCAAGCAGTCCAGATATGTCGTTGAATAGTGAGGCTTCACAGATGCTTCATGCTCTGAGCAGCATGAACTCCTTAACCTCTCTTGAA
Source organism: Neomorphus geoffroyi (assembly GCA_033558235.1). NCBI lineage: Eukaryota > Metazoa > Chordata > Aves > Cuculiformes > Neomorphidae > Neomorphus > Neomorphus geoffroyi. Next base: position 9,847,625 of record JAUMJM010000012.1, read on the forward strand.
CTAATGGTAACTGTATATGGATGGTAAAGCCAAGTTGGGTATCTGCCACAAAATATCACTGCACTGTCTGAAAGTTTAAGTGTGACCCTTAGATGAACCTGATACTGGGTCACAATGCTGCTGGATTATGTGAGTCTTTAAAACTTTATGGGATAAAGAAGGCTTTAGCAACTGTGCCTTGTCAGGTGTCCCAAACAGTCACAACTCCAGAAGGGTGTTGTCATAAATATTGCATTAACTTCTGTTTCAGCTGTTTAGGTTACAGCTACTGTCCTGCTCAAGCTACTGTAACAGCTTCACATTTCTTGATTGCCCACTCAAAGCAGATTGTTAACTTGCCAGAAATCAGTATGGCTGAAAAAAAAGTTTGTACTGCATAGCTGTTACCTGCTGGACTTGGCAGCAATGCTAACTAAAGCCCTCTTTGTGGAAGGAAAAGGCCCGAACAAAAGCTTTGTTCCCCACAATGTGCTCATTATGAACTACAAACCTTGAGGCAGCCAGGTGTATGGGTGCGCTCTGACACACGCAGCCAGCTCTTACTGATGGCCTAAGATATCCTGCCAGGCTCCCTGTTATTCCAGTTCTCTTTATGGGATCTGTTATGTGGTCTGATGCTGGAATAACAACAGAACTGGATCTTGGCAATTGACTCTTTACGCAGGAAAGTGCTGGAAAAAGTCTTTGATGAAGTCATATTGGTAAACGTCTTGGATAGTGGGGACTCGGCACACTTGGCGTTAATGAAGAGACCTGAGCTGGGTGTCACACTAACAAAGCTGCACTGCTGGGAGCTGACGCAGTTTTCAAAATGTGTTTTCATGGATGCAGACACAATGGTAAGTGGTCATGTCTGTCTCCAGGTGACCTGGCATGGGGGTGGTTACATTTATTCTGTAGTTCGGTTGGGGTTTTGTTGTTTGGGTTTTTTCTGGGAGGCAGATGGTGTTGGTGATATTATTTTTTTTTTTTTTAAGAGGAGGGGCAATAGGGGCCTTTCTGCTATTTGGACTAGCAACTCAAACCTTTGTGCCTTTGTATCTAAATTAATTGTAACATAGCCTGTGGGGCCTGTCTCCATGAAGTATTGTCTTCCATAATTCAAGAGCACTGATAGGAGAACTTTTCTTTCATCTCTTAAGGTGGATGTCAAAATCCATTGAAACGTGATACTGCAGTTCCTTACCTACACCCCAGAAAATTGTTTTTTTACCTCCTTTACAACTAGGTTTTGTCAAATATCGATGAGCTTTTTGAGAGAGAAGAGCTGTCTGCAGCACCAGATCCAGGCTGGCCTGACTGTTTTAACTCTGGAGTTTTTGTTTACCGGCCTTCCATTGAAACATACAATCAGCTGTTACAGTTTGCCGCAGAGAACGGCAGCTTTGATGGTATGTATTAATTTGCATTGCTCTATGTTAGACCAAATAGCAGTAGTGGCTGGGATGGCTCAGTCGCTACACAGGTGTCTTGGGGACTGTGCATGACAGAATTCTGAACTTGGTGTAACTGCACAAAAATGATCCTCTCACAGTTGAGGCTATCATTACAATATGCGGTAAAACTACTTTTTTCAGACTTCCTGAAATAAAAAGCCCTAAGGGCTTGGCCTCCAAACTAGCAGCTGTGAGCATTAGCAATGGAGAATCATGTAACAAGGAATCTTAAGATGTTGCAAGCGCAGTGTGTGCGTTAGCACATGGGGCTGTGGTGCTATGCTTCACGCATTCCTAACCCTTAAGGCCTGCCTGTTCTGTCCTAACTCAAATTGCTGTGGAAAAAAATAGTGCTGATCAGCTTGAGTGCAGCTTCAGAGAAACAAATGCTTGAAGATGCAACTCACTTCATATGCTTTGTGTTGTCTTCCTGTCATTATAGGGTGGTGGCTGTCTGTTTGCCAATATCAGGTGCGTGTAGCCTTGGCTGCTTCCCACTATAGGTCACTTGGGATTGGCTGTAGTGCCAGACTTGAGCTTGAGAAGCCAAGTTTTGCTGTGCTGTACATCTCCTAAATCTATTACTATTGCAGTAAAGCAGGTGTTGCTTGAAGATTGTCAGGTTCAAGGCTTCTGAATGACTATCACTGTCTCCCATCACTAAATTCTGTTCTGTAACTACTGTTGTTCAAAACTAAATCTAACTGAAAAAGCTATAGAAAAATACATAAGACCATAAATTGGAACTCTCAGTAGAAGGTAATTTGCCTGCCTGCTGACTTACCTTTCAATACTTTTTAAAAAGTAAAAATTTTAGATGTTACTCCTAGTCTGCAGAATAATCCTTGCAACTGTCCAGACTCCTACGTGTGTTCTGAAGAACATTAGTCACAGTTGGATGCTTAATGCTACCATAGAGATAAACTCCAGTGAAAATAAGTACTGAAATGTAATGGAGGATCTGTCCATGCTTCGCTGCTGTCAAGGTAGCAGTTGGGTGCTCCCAAATGCTGTGTGTAAATTGATCACCAGCTATGGCAAAAGCTGTGGCACAGTAACAAATTGTGGCATTTTTTAAAAAAAACAAACAAAAACCAACAACAAAAAAAACCCCAAACAAACCCACAACAAAACCCCAAACAAACAGAAAACCCAAATGAAACTTGCATCTTGTGAAAACTGCTGTTATGTAGTTACAGGAACATCTGAGACTTGGTGGCTGTCTCTGAGCTTTGTGCTTGACTGCTGGCAGACCCCATCTTATAGGTTGAAGGCCCCCTTCCCTTTAAAAACAGAGCTGCTTCCTCAAACTTTGACTTGAAAACTAAAGCCACGTAATGGTGTAACTTCGTCAGTGCCCTAAATGTGAAGCAATTTTTGCAGCTCTTACAGCAAAAATACTGTGTTAATGATTTAGGTGCCTTATTTCTAGAGCTGTAATTTGTGCTTCAGCTTTAAAATTTATTCTGTGTTTATTAAGTGGTAGCACTGATCTGAGTAATGAGACCATGGAGACTGACACTGCCTGCACAGGCTGCTGCTGAGCTCATGAGCTCAGTGGGGAGAAAGGGGATTTAAACTAAGTTGATCTAGACAGTAATGAAAGTTTCTAGGAAAGGTTTTATAAGAGAAGTACTTGTGAAAGGTCACTGCCCTTAACAGGGTATGGGGATGCAAACTCAGCAAGCTAAAAAACTAATGAAAGTCAAGCTCTAAGCACCCCATCTGTGATACCAGTAACCAGGGAATGCAAGATTTTAGAGTACTTCATGTTTGTAACAGCAGACAGAGGCCTCCTGTGTAATGCTGTTGTCCAGAAATGGTAGAGCTATGGCTACCTACATAGGCAACTCCTTTGTCTCTGAGCTTCATCTTTCTGGGCAATGAGGGCTATGCAATGCAGTAATTCTAGATAGCACCTAAAAGTAGTGGAGGGGGGAAAAAAGTTTGGTTTTAAAAGAAATGTAGTAGTGCTGATATATTAAGAACACTTCTGTTGCTTCAACAATCCTCTTGCTCTTTACCCTGGCATCTAAAATGGTTGCTTTTGTATAGAAAGACACAATGCAGCAAGATCCTGTCTGTAAATATGAAGCTAATGTAACTACTGCCCAGTTCCTTCACCTATGTCTAAGGTCCAGTTTGTATGCCAGGACTGTTGCAGTCGGAACTAGGACAGCTGGATGCCATTTTCAGTGGCTGCTTTGGCACAAATGCATGCAATCTGGAAAAAAAAGCTGAATATGTAAAACAGTGAGAGAAAGTCCTGTAGAATAAGTTGAACACTTTATTGCTGTCACTTCAGTTAAAACTTCTCTATTCTGAGAGGGCATCCCAGACTTTGTTTGCTTTTAAATGACTTTACTGTGACCATAGGCATTCTTAATACAGCGTCAAGTTAGAAGCTAAAATGAAACATAGCTGAGTAAAGACCAGGGGACTGCTTTGGTTTCTTTGACTTTGTTCTCTTGTGATGGGCATGACTTGTTCAAAATTGTGTTCCTTTATGGGCTGAGAGGCAAGTCAGAGGTTTGAAATGAGGGGACTGAGTCTCTCAGCAGTTCCTCAGCCCGCGATCTGCATGCACGCTGACAGCTGTAACAGGACACTTGAATTTATATTTGTCAGTGTCCTGTCTGTGTGTATCGGTTTATGCCCAGGGTCCCAATATTTCAGCTGCAAAAAAGCAAATTCTGCTGAAACTGCAGTGAGGATGTAAACCTTACTGCCCTAAATCTAATCGTCAAGCAATAAAAACCACCTTTCCTGAGTCAGCAGAGACAGAGCGCTTTACAAAACTGAAGATTAAAGTAAAACCTTGTCTCTTTTCTATTGGCACAGTCTGTTTACTCTAGCAGTGCTGCTTGTGAATGCAGTTACTGTGAAGGGAAGACCGAATCCAAGTGGAGGGGAGTCCCTTCAGTCTCCTTGATAAGAGGAGCTATTAGCACTTAAAGATGAGGTATATTCAGTGCAGTAAGAATGAATGGCTATAGTAAGTAGTTTTTACTTCTCTGTAGCAACTTTTAAATGAGTTTGCTTTGGCCCAGAGGCTATTTTTTTTTTTTTTACCTACTCTACTACTGACTCATTTGACCTCGTTACAATCTTTGGTAAGAGGTGACTTCTCCCAACACAGTAGGTCTGGCCATAACTTAGATGGTTATCCTCACTTAGGGGTTAGTCAGCAGCTTTTGAGTACAGAACTCAATGCCTGTTGCCTGTTAAGGGTTTTGATGAAGTTCTACTTTAGTTGTCACCAAGACTGAACTTGCTTTCCTTATTGCATCCTGGTGTAAATAGATGCACCAGTGGCACCCTCACTCTGTGTTGAGATGTTGGTCTTGCGTCTGTAAGCATAAGTAGTAAAACTAACTGTTTGCTTCATGTGCTGAGCTACAGCTTTCCTGAAGCTGAACAGTACTCGTCAAGTCATGGTTTTTGCAGCTTTGTACAGCTTGAACTTAAGCTGTAAAAGAAACTGAATGGCAGGGTTTGCAAGCAGCTTGCTGGCTTTGTAGTGAAAATAAGCCCACATGTACTATCTTTTTCATTCTCTGCTTGTTTTTGGGGGTTTTAAAAGGCTGCAGGGTTTACAGGGTTGCTCACAAGTAGAACTCTTGGTGCTTCTGTACCAGACTGCTCTTGGACATGACAACTGCACTACCAGCTCTTAATTAGTGAAATGATTGAAAAAGCTCCTGAAACAGCTATCTGAGCCTTGTAGCCTATTAATGCTTTCTGTTTCAGGTGCAGATCAGGGGTTATTAAACACCTTCTTCAGCAGCTGGGCAACAACAGACATGAGCAAACATCTACCTTTTATTTATAATTTGAGCAGCACTTCTGTATATTCCTACCTTCCAGCATTTAAAGCGTAAGTTCAAAATTCTTAGATGACTTTCAGAGCTTGTAAACTGATTTCTTGTAACAGAATGAACAGGCACAATGTGAACTTAGTTTTTCTAAAGAGAAACCATTATTGTTCACTGTGAGGGTGTGGAGGCCCTGGCCCAGGTTGCCCAGAGCAGTGGTGGCTGCCCCATCCCTGGAGGTGTTCAAGGCCAGGTTGGATGGGGCTTGGAGCCCCCTGATCCAGTGGGACGTGTCTCTGCCCATGGCAGGGGGGTGGGACTGGATGGGCTTTAAGGTCCCTTCTGACCCAAATGATTCTATGGTTGTTACTAAAAGAGGTATAATGGTTTCTTCTCTTCAAAAAAGTTTAATACTAGTTAAATGCATAATCAGAGAAAGCTGTATCTGTAGCTTAAACCACTTGTCCCCAGTGGTAATTCTGAAGCTGATTTAGAGCAAGCCCATTTGACAGGTTACTTGCACAAGGAAGAACCACTGCTCCAGTATGGGATAATGTAAACTACAACTCTAACCAAAGGTTATCCCACTGAGATCACTTGCCCTTTCTTCACTCACATTACTTAGGGTACGTAACAACCAGTAGTTACAGTTCATCTAATCAAACTATACCATTTAAATAACCATGGTGAGCAAGGACTTGTATAAAGTTAGAATTCTCTCCCAACAGTCTTTCTAGATCTTGGACAGATCCTTAAGTAATAGCAAGATGGAACAATGAAAGGACTGCAGCCACCCACCATGTCTTTGCATGTTTCCTGTGTAAGGAAAACAGCCGTCCCCTCACTAGCTGGCAGGATTAGATTTGGTGTGTGAGTAGACTTTGTGTCAGTGGCAGGGTCACTCAGTGTTGTAATAAACACAGGAGGAAGGGGGCAGACATGGGAGGCTGAAATGTTACACAAAGTCTTATTTGGAGCTACAAAAGTTGTGGGAGGGAGGGAAAGTACCAATTGCATAAAACCGATCCGATTGCTGAATGGCATTGGGTTCCCAGTGTCTAAAGCAGCAGCCAGCATGAGCAGGACTGCTGCTGGCTCAAGACCAAACTATGTCTTGTGATCAGAATACCATTTGGAATCCTGTCATGCTAAAAGTGGAACACTTATTTAAAGAAATATATGCAAGCCTAAGAATGACTAAGTAGTTGGATAGCATTTGATAAGCTAACACCTATTGTGAAGTACGTCCTCTTCCCATGGCTGGTCATTGGTCACGTGGCCTTGTTTACAAATGACCTTGTTGCCACAAAAAACTGATTGGATTTGGGGACTCTTGACAAAAATTCCCTTTAACAGATAGAATCAATTGCCTAAGTGAACTGAGCAGACCTTCAAAAGCACAATGCCCTGCTCAGTAGGTGGAATGGTTTCCCTAGGTTGGATCAGCAGTTACACTCCTGACAATCGGTAGTTGGAATAAGTGAAATTTAAAGCTACTGACATCAATAGCTAAGTTTTTCGCAGCTTTGTACAGCGAGACTGGATTTCACAGCAGTCTCAGTAATCCTTTTTCCAAAGGAAAATGCCAATTCATGACAAATGCTCTCTAACTTCAAAACATTGATGGAGGACTTTTCTGGGAAATGGGGAAAGAGAGATTAGTTGCTGAGGCCACTGTGGACATAAAGCTTCCTAACAGTTGAGCTTAAATGTCAAAAGAAAGTATTGCAGATCTAGAAAGTATCTAGAAAGCAGATACTGAAAATGCTGCAGCAGCTTGGTGTCTGTCAACTGTTGCACAAGTCTTAAGTGGACAGAAGGCTAAGAATGCACTTCATGTGCAGCAAGTGTAATTAACCCTTCTTTGGCATTCTCTAGCTTAAATAGTTGTGGTTTTTAAACAATGACAAGTTTCCTCAGAGGAGCAGCAGCTTAAGAGGCAGCAAGCTCAGGCTGTTAAGTAGTGCTGTGACAGCTAATAAAACTAAGGTCCTCTTATGCCAAATTTTAACATATGGAGTTAGACTTAAAGCCCAGGAACAGTCCTCTTGAAGACAGATTTCTTTTTTTGTTGCAATTAGTGCAAATACTTGACCTGGTTTCACACATGCTTGGGTTTTCATTCTGCAGTAAGATCAGTGGCATTCAAAACACTGAGCATTAATATTGAACTACAGTCAAGGATCTTAGTAGTACAACCCCCTTCTTTGGGATACACTGCCTTCTTTGGGATGTTCTAAAGGGTTTTTTTAAGTGCACCTGCATAGTCTCAATATGTAAAACTTAAACATCAGAGTCCTGGGCAGAATGATCAGGGTGTGCTTAACAACATTAGACAAAAGTATTTGCATTATCTGCTTTAATCACTGTATTGAGAAGAAATCCTAATGGTTGCAAACTAAACTAGGTAAGACAGTTGCTGTTGCTCATTCACAAAGCTCACTCAAGCTGAACTCTAGTTCTGGAACCACAGCATAATGGAATGAGGGTGGCCTCTTAGTGTTAAGCTCTTCAAAACGGGTGCATCTCATTTACGCTCTTAATGCAGAAGGACATACTGGTTACATTTGGGACAAAGCAAGAAGTTCATACTGAAAATGGAGTGAAAATATTTCTAAATAGAAACAAACACCCCACCCATGGCTAAACTCAGGTTATTTAGAAAATAATGGTTGGTTGTCTAGCAAGACCAATATCAGAAGTCCTCCAAAATGGCTAGGTTACACAAACCTCCTACTTTGCAGGGACACAGTGCTTCTGCAGCAGGGACTTCCAAAGAGCTTTCTCTACAGGGCTGTAAACTGAAAGGGTAACTCTGATGCTGACCCTTTTCTACGTAGTGCTTGTAATGCCTAACTATCTGGATCACTGACTTTGGAGTAGAATCTTTTTCACTTTTAAAACCAGTTCCGATTGCAACGGCTGCTTGAGACTGCTCTCTCCTGAGCTATGGACATCACTCTACCTAAAGACTTGAGTTGGCTGTAAGTACTTCAATAGCCCAGACCACTACGTTTTGGCTTTAGATGGTTATATATGGACTAGTATAATGTAGAAAACTTCACTTGCATTTTCTTTGTTGTATAGTGATGCTTTTGGTCCCAGTAGGCATTGGCAGTTTGATCACTTAGCCTCCTAAATGTATTGATATTTCTGTTTTCTGGATACCTACAGAAACTGCAGGTTAAAACCAATAAATGTCTGCCAGTCAGAACTCTTGTTTTCTAGACAGCTGCACAAATGGTGGGTTCTAACTTTTCCTGTCCCACAGGTTTGGTGCAAATACTAAAGTGGTGCATTTCCTGGGAAGCAGAAAGCCATGGAACTACACATATGACTCCAGAACAAAAAGCATAAAAGGCAACATGGATGACCCTAAAGTAGTTCACCCAGAATTCCTCAACCTGTGGTGGGACACCTATACAGCTCATGTGCTACCGTTACTAGAATACCATGGAATTGTAAATCAATCTACTACAGGTGTGAACATGGTACGTGATTTCATGTTCTTGTAGGAACTGCTTAAGTATGGATAACAGGTTTTTCATCGTTCCACTGATTCCCCTTCTATCTGTCCAGCTCAAAGCATGGGTGTGGTTTAGTTTATGGGATACAGATTATTTTGGTTCTGTTCTTATAAGCTTGGAGTAAATAATACTGCAGAAGAGCAGCATGCGGTAGTGGTCTTGAACGTAGCTGTCTGCTTGCCTAAAACAACTGATGGAAGTAGCTACTGGTGCACCAGAAACTCTAATAAACTCTTTAGTAGGCATAGAGGGAGGGCCCCAACTAACTCGTAGCGTGTTTCAGCTAATAAGGTTCTTGAGCAGAACCAGCCCAGTTCAGCATGCGATGTGTACCCGCAGGGCTGCATGGTGAAACAAGCCTAGGGAAGCCTCGGGTGATCAGGGAATGATGGTCATGCAGCCTGGCAGAGAGGAATGCCAGTGCTTACTGAAGCCAAAGTAATGCTTCTAACGCATCTGTGGAATTCCGTAGCTGGCATCTGACCACAGACTTGAGAGTCTTAGTTTAGTACGGCAGCCAGTTTAAGTTCTCAGCCTTTCTAAGACCAAAGTTACTGATCTTTTAAAGTGTGCTTTCTCTTGTTAATCTTGCGTCTTTCTAATGAACTGTTTGCAGCTTTCGGGCTTGGTCTATACTCTGGCTTTCTCTTGTGGCTTCTGTAGAGAGGTATGAAGAACTTAAACTTCTCTTTTTGCTTTTCCCTTCCCTGCTAACTTCTGTAGCTTGGCTCTGTTAGTTTGCTAGGACAGCGGCACAGTCCCTGCCCACTGGCAATGCTTGCTGCAGTGCATGACAACATCTTCATTGTTCCCTTCTGTGGCCTGCTGCCCACTTTAGCGGTGCAAAGTACTTCTGTGTTCACTCTGCCTTTCCTTTCAGGCAGAGGTGACAGAGGCAATGTCCCACATATCAGTATCGGCACCATCACCAGTATTACCAACTGTATCTTCAGAAGAACGCAAGGAACGGTGGGAACAGGGCCAAGCTGACTATATGGGAGTGGATTCCTTTGACAACATCAAGAAGAAACTCGATACCTACCTTCAGTAGAAATGCCTGTCTCAAACAGTGGTGATGCAAGGACTTGTTCCAGAACTAACAGCTAGAAAGGTATAGATGGTGGTCAGTTACACTTGCTAGTAGCTTGATGAAAAACTTCTTGGCTGAAGGCCTCTGCAGTGCTACAGATGAAGACTGAGCAAACGCTAGGAAGCAGAATTCCTTGGGCCACCTATAACTGCCCGATTTCCAATTCTCCCTACTAGATAAAACCAGGTATTTTCAGCTTAAATTTTCTTCCGTTGTGATCAATTGGCTCAACATATTCCCTGGAACTGGGTTTGTTACCTCGCCTCATTAAGGAGATTAGCATTGATTCCTTTGCGTGCTGTTTTAGATGTAAAATCTAATCCATGGGATTGCTCATACATTAGAGTGGTAGCCATTCTGCTTTACCATAAATGTACCGATGCCACTGGGATACGTACAGATGTCACAGTAACAGCACTGCTTTGCTCTTCCAGTCACAATTGCACGGAGGTTTTGTCCAGGTTCTTACGCACAGTGCCTACAGCATGGCAGAATGCAGTCTCAGTTCTGTATACTACGGGACGAGTCAACCGAGTTCTCTCTGTTACTTGCAATGTTGCACTTGATACAAAAATAAAAAGTTGTCATGCATTTCTGGCTTCCCTAAACTCTTCAGTAATTAACAAAAGAGGGAGCTCTGAAGCAGTCCAACTAAACTGTTCACCAGGAGTAACCTGAAACTTTGCTAATGCCACTCCAGCTGCCATTGGCAAATGTCCTCAAAGCTCTGTAATTCTGGACAGAGTCTCCAGGCAGGGGCCAGGGAGCTTTTTAGGGCCAAACCCCATATTAGCTTGCCCCAAGTATGGGACAGGGCAGTGCAGGAAGGACCTGCTCAAGCCACTCACATAAGCAATGTGGAGCTCGGGAAGAGGGAATCTTTCTTTAGTCACCAAAAGAAACATCATCCCTAAGGTAAGCCCTGTGTGCTTATTTTTAAACCCGATGGTGACGCTCTTTTGGCAAAGAAAGACTAAATAGCTGCTGAAGTGACTCAACCTGCTCTGACTAGGAAAACTACTTTTTCCATGTATGCAGAGTAAAAGAAAGTGCTTTTTTTGCCACACTCAGGCCATGCGCTGTGTTCTAAGGCACCTGGAAAAGCAGTAAAGCCACCCCAATACCAAAAGCATGCTGAAGACACATTGGCTGTTATCTGTACTAAGTTTTGGATCCATTCTTTAGCTTCAGGTCTAAACAGAACCAATTAGCAAGTGTTCTGTCTGAGAGCTGCACTCTGTACTTGTCAGGAACACTAAAAATATTAGTTCAGTGTTTCCTAAAAGAAGAGGATTGGGGCAGGAAGCTAGTGAGGGTGCTGGAGATAAAATAAACAGTCGACAAGCTCTCGCCATTTGCTGGTAAAGCAGAAGGCTTAATCTGGGAATGAGTTAGTTTCTTTTACCTTGTTTTCACTACTTAATTGCTCTAAGTTTCCTTGGTCACTGTTTAGCAAAGATGCTAAAGGTGAGGTCCAAACCAAAGTAGCTGGTAGCTATTTCGAAGTACGTAGCATCTGAGCTCCCAGTTGTAACTAGGGCTCTCCTGCCTGGGTTTTTCTTTTGCTGTGTTGGGTTTTTTAACAGATAGATTTGAAGTTGTGTGAAAGCAGGAAGGGTCACTACTTACAGTCTGTAGTGCCAAAGGTATTTATCCAACAAATACAGATGCTGGAGTTCTGCATGCTCACGGAGTACTCTATGAAAATGGTAAAAGACTTTGGAAGGCAGCTGAACAGTTGTAGTTTGGCTCCCCTTGTCTGTGTTTGTGCTAGAGAATAGGCAGGTTAGTTCTTTTTAAGCTTAGCTGGAGAGAACTGAAAGTGTAAAAGCATGAGACTCTACCAATCTGAAAATGTGGTTCAGTGTGTAAGTTTTGTTACGTTAATACAAGAAGATAAGGAGAGATGCTGAATAAGATGAAAACCTGCATGTTTTGGGTTAACAAATATAGTTAGTAAAGAAAGAAAACCTATAAAACCACTCTGTCCAAGCCTCTGTGACTCATACTGTGGTCAAGTGTTTACCCGCAGCCTCAGGAAAGCAAAAGGTATGACATCTATACCAAACTCTATGCAACCTATTTTCAATAAAATGACCTTTATGTCATTATCTGCCACTATTTCCTTCCTAATTACTGCAGGCAGCCTTTGCAGGAAAATGGACATCCCTTTTTATCCTGCATACTAATATCACCTGATACACCAAACACCTCTCTGCTCTAAACTGTAGGCACTCAAAGCAGTAACTGAATGAAAGCACTATACTGAAAACATTGTTATTCAAAAGAATAACTAAGCCCTGCTTAGATCACAACTCAAATAATTAAACTCTTGTTTTTCTTTGAAAAGTATTTGTAATGTGACCTTAGATGGTGACAACTCAGAGCAACCAACCCTTAAATGTTTAGAAGTTTGTGGTTTGTTTTCACTTACATCTTTATTTTATGTAGGTGTTAAATAAAAAAACCCAGAGTGACAGAGTACAACTCAGTCTTTGGCACCAATGATGCCCAGTCTGTAATTTCCAAAGGGCATTCCTAGAACCTGCCACAGAACTGGGGGAATACCAGTACCCAAACACCATGTACAGATCATGAGAAGCAAAACTAAACCCTCAAACAACTCTTAACACTGTGGTTTTTAACCACCTGAGCAACCAAACAGCTCCATCAAATCAAACAGGACTCTTCCACTCTCAGCTTTGACCTTTAAATGTTCTCTCAGCTACATTAATGGTGTTCATGGAGGAGACTGTAACTACCCCTGCAGCTTAGTACTAACCCCTGTAAGTTTTAATTTGGCTTTATAACATGGACACCATTATTTAGTAGAGGAAAAGTGATACTAGTAACTTTTCATAATCATAACTCAGTCACTCTGCAAAACATCTGCATATTTTCACACAAGAAAGGATGTAGTTTAGTAGCCATTGGAATGGGTCTCTTCCTCACAGAAGTTTAACTTGGAAAATTGGAAGAATGCCACCAAGCCAAATCTCTCATCAATAATTAGGAATTATTTCTGCAGCTTATCTCTAAATCATCAGAATCCAAACCACAAAAGCCCAAAAGAGAGTTTAACTTGCACACTCTTTTAATCAGGTGTACCTTTGTTTCCTTGTCCTTTCATCAACTTCCCAGTGACCCAGTTACTGGGATTTGCACTGTCTCCTGTCATTCATGTCTTTTTAATTCTTTCTCTACCAGACTTAAAATATACTTTTCTTCATAGCCAAGATGCTGGCTCCCCAAAAGTGGCATCAGCTTGTTAGGTTACGTGGTTTGAATACCTTCCTCACTCCTTCCCTTGGCTCACTGTTCCTCCAGCTATCAGACATCTGCCCTTTATTTCTCAGCCCTTCACCACTCAGCAGCTCTTAGGTTCTAAGACCTAAGAAAAGGTAAAAGGCAATAGAAGCAAATCAGCATCTGTTTCTCTGCTGCCAAATACACTTCCCGAATCTAAACATAGAATCAAAACAGGACCTAAAGCAGAGCAGTCTCTGCCTCCAAGTCTGAGTGTTCCAACAGGGAAAGCAAATGCATAACGAAAGGCTGAACTCAAATGGAAAGAGAGAGAAGGAACAGACAAGAATATTCAACTGAGATTCTTCAGTGCTGTTTATTACTTTGCAGCACACGAAAAGAGGAGTCTACCAAGTTTCCTCTGTAAATCATAGACTCACAGAATGGTTGGAAGAGACCTTAAAGCCCATCCAGTTCCACCCCCTGCCACGGGCAGGGACACCTCCCACTGGATCAGGGGGCTCCAAGCCTCATCCAACCTGGCCTTGAACACCTCCAGGGATGGGGCAGCCACCATGTCCCTGGGCAACCTGAGCCAGGGTCTCCCCACCCTCAGTGTGAAGAATTTCTTCCCAATGTCTAATCTAAGTCTTCCCCCTTTCAGTTTAAAGCCGGTCCCCAAAACCCAAATGAAGATGTGTGCCCAGCAGCATTCCATTGTGATGAGCATGGGATTGGAAAAACGCTCAGCAGTGCAAGAAAACGGTTAGAAAGCTGGCAGCTGTTAGAATAACTCCTATGTTGTTCATTTTGCAAGGGTTAACAGCGTCACTGACAAGGAAGTGGGCAATATTCTGCTTTCATACAGCACGGTCGTGTTGTTCAAAGCATGTGCAGAAGTTATTGGAAAGCGTCTTGTCAATAAGACCCTGTGATTCTAGCATTTTATTCAAATCACAAAACCTTCACTTTTACAAAAAAACAGTGGAATTCTGCTTAAGGAAAGCAAAATATGAAAACAAAGTGTTTACAAATTTAAGTACTTTTTTTTCACCAGCTCCTGGGAAGTATCCGACAGAGAAATTCTCTGCTGTGTCTGAACGTTACTGAGAGATAGTAAAAAAAATTTGAAAATTTGCAAAAGAAAGAACTTACGAAGTTGCACGAAAGTAACCAACACTGAAGAAATGAACACTGGAAAGACTTCAGGAGTTCAAAACAAGTTTGTGTTTCTAAATTAACATTTAGGAGCAAATGCATGTTTTGACCACGAAGCATGCATGACCTTGAAAACGGCAAAATTAAAAGATAGCATGAGACATGTAACTTGAAGAACAATAGTAACTACAATATTAAAAATATTATTTACCCAAACCGCCACAGTTTCAAGCTATAAATCAATTATGGCCTTAATTTCATTAATTTTGGTTTGTTTTACTTCACTTGATGAAGGCTTCTTAGTAGCAAAGGCTCCTGCTGCAACTTTCCTCTTCTTGTTCTGAATTTTCAGCATGTTTTCTTCCACTGAATCCTTCACAATGAACTGAAATACAAGAAAAGCCCCACTGAATAGGAGTTGGGCTCGATGATCCGTGTGGGTCCCTTCCAACTCAGGTCATTCTGTGATTCTGTGAAATGAAGGGATTCTTTTTTGAAAAGAAATCCCAGAAGTTTAGGATGAGAAATTTAGGTTAGAAGTTAAAAAGCTGAGTACCCTAAAGCACAGTTACTTTATTTTGTTATGACTTTGGAAAGAGAACACAAGAGGGAAAGGTTTGGCACTTTATTAATAGTTTTGCCTCTTTTTTTTCTAAACACCTGCTGGCACAATCTCTCTCTCTTCTTTGCTCCTTGTATGAGAACCTGTCTTCAGTTCCCCAAGTAATATTTTTGTGGCTGGGTATTGATGAGACAGAGCTGCTGCTCTTCCATAGCCAAACAAGCTGCTATGACAAAAGCAAAAGCATTCTATATACCTTCAAGACAATAAACTAATGTCTGGGCTAGGCCACAGCAATCCCAGTCCATCCAGCTCACTCCAAACCACTCAACGGGGACACCTACTTTCTAAAATTAGTATTTCACAGGAAATAGGCTACATTTAATAAAATCTTACAATCCAATGCCCACACTTCAAAAATGACACCACAATTTAAGTTTACTGGTGAGATGTACGCTGTCACAATTCTTTTAAAAATACAGAAAAGCTCTTTGGAAAATAATGGCTGCATTTATAACCTGGAAACTGTTCAAACAGATCATCTCTCAACTCACCTTAGTAATAACGACATCGTGCTTCTGCCCCAGCCTGTGGCACCTGTCAAAGCACTGGTCCTCTGCCGCTGGATTCCAAGCCTGGCAGGAGCAGCAGAGAACAAGTTAAGTAACCTCCCTCCAACACAGCTAGCAAGGTGCACCTGGAATCGCACAGACATTATCGTACCATCACCTCTTGAACAAATACTGCTTGCAGATTAACTACTCCCAACCTAATATCTCACTCTTTAAGCATCCCACCACACATCAAGCTCTGAGAACCTCTGGTGTGTGTTCCTAACATGCAGGAACTTCAAGTAAACTCTTTAAGAACTAAGGTTGTCGTGAGTCCAGCAGACAAGAAAACCACCTCATTAGCAGTTTAATTCTGAAATAAACACTGCATAACCAAAGGGCTCAGCACCCTTTTCCTGATCGCAAAACTTGGACCAGTTGAACACAGTTATTGATGAGGAGATGAAGCCCCTCGGCTGGTAAGAAAGTCCGTGCACTCCCATGAGTGTACGCAGAGATCTCCAAGTTAGGTAAACGAGCTAAACACAGAATGGCACTGTAGCTGTTCCTACTTATGCTTAGGATATAACAATAAATAGAAGGATTTGTGAAACGCCAAGGCTGTGCTCCACGGTTTTCCAGCGTGGTTTTTTGTATCTAAAGGTACAGGAGTACCAGTTCCTACAGAGCAGGGCTGTAAATCTACCTGAAATGTCACCGTGGTCTGTGATAAGCAAGCCTGGTGTCAAGGGCTCACATTGCCACGTCACCCACAAGCTGTACATTACTTAGGAACGCCTCTTAGTGACTCCGTTCTATAGAAGGGAGAGAACCAGTGCTAGGCTAGCAAAAAGACATCATTTTAGATGCCAAGTACCCTGAAGACACCAAACTGCAAGAGAAACGCCAGACAAGTCTTGTTTCTCCCACCTAAGGCAGTGAGCAGAAATGCAGGGGATGATACATCTGTCACTGCAAGATGAAAGTTGCTCTGTTCAGCAAACCGTTCTAATGCTTATCTGACTGTCCAAACAAGACGATGTCTGGAGGAAATACTGAGCCCAAACATGCACAAGCACGTTTCCATTCCATCTTTGCTACAGTCGAGGAGGACTGAAGTGCACTGCTCTCGTTCTTCTTCTCTCATCAGTCTAACAAAGGAAAACTGAGTTGCAATATCTATCTCTGACTTTCTGCAACGTCTCATCCAAAGGATACTGTATTTTACAAGGGAGAATATAAAGAAACTTGAGCTTTGGAGGAACATCTGTGTTCTTGTGATACTCTCGTATTAAAGGTTCATATTTCTTCCTAAAGGTGAGAATTCAGCAGATATGGTTCTATTTAAACAAACAAATAATTTAAATAAAGGGAGGGGGAGAAAGTCTGAGGTTGGATAAATGTTCCTCCCTTGCACTGTGTACTTGGAGAAAAAATGCCAACCTCTAAGCTACAGTTCTACACAAATCCACAGAATTGGAGCAGAAAAACTGGTTACTCCACTGGCTCCAGAGGCATTTCTGCTTTTTCAATCCTTATTGCAGCTGATTCACTTCAAGGAATGTTAATGCGTTACCAAATCTCATTTGGCACTGAACATTCTGAAGCAGGATCATAAAGGACCATGTGGTTCCACTTCTTCATCAAATCCAACAGGATGGTTACCATCACGGGATGGTTACCAGCAGGACGAGGGGGACGGCCGCAATTATATTTGGCTCTGGTTTGTGAGGTGTAACTATATGGTAGCTGATTCAGTGTTAACGATGCTTCGGTTATTTTCAGACACCTGCTTGCCGCAGGACAGTGCATTGTACCCTGTTAATTACCTTCCCAGGACACAAAGATTCTCTTGGACTTCCCACAAGTTCTCTCATTCAGAGAACTGTTAAACCAAACAAAGCAGAGGTAGCTGAGATGGTGGTCTAGGTCCCTTCTAACTGAACTCTATTCAATGCAATACAAACACTAACAGTACTGGTGAAGATGGCTGTAAGTCATGAAAAACTCTTTTCCAAGGCAGCTTCCCCATACTCTCACTCATGTTTAATTCCTTTAGTTTAAGGGAATAGCTTGTCTCCATGCTGCTGTACTCACTACCCTGATGTCCAAGCTAGTACTTTTTCTTTACTATTGGTGTTACTAGATGCTGGAGTGCAAAGCTCTACACCACTATTTTCATTTACTTTGGTTCTGTTTTCAAGTGCACAAACTGCAGAATTTGTCTCAGTTTCCAGCTGCCAGAAAACGACATCAGAGCAGGGGAGTAAATAGTGGGGAAGGGAGGAAGTGAACCGAAAAACTTGGATTTTGTACACAAGACAGAATTCTATTTTGCTATCAATAAACCTAATTTACGTTTTTTTTCCTTACAAATAATTTTGCATTATTTAGTGCTTCAATGAAAGGATAAAATTTCCTTAATTTAGCTATCACCATCTTTCTCAGTCTCCTACAACCACTAAAAGTAACCTCAGACTACTGACTTTGTAACTAAATTCACAAAAAATAACAGAAGAGACTGGAGCAGAGAAGAACTGAACATATTAAAAATATACACTGTTATTGAAATTCGACTTTATGGCTTTTGGATTTATTAAATAGAATAAGCAGAAAAAAAACCAGAAAACATTCAAAAGTATCAGAAAGAGAAAGAAAGAAGGAGCAGGTATCAAATGTTAACAGTGCCACAAGCATTCTTTCCATTCACAGTAAATGAATGGGCAACACAAAAACAGTGAGTTAAAACAAAAACATGCCAGGGAAACAAAGGAAGAAAAGCCCTTTTTGCCCTTTAACAGATACTCATCAGTGTTGCTCATTCACACAGGGGTTTACCTTCTACCTCTGAGGAAAACGGAGCTCCACCTAGGTTAAGCCAGATCGTTACAAATAACCCATTACTCACAGGATCCATTAAAAACACTCGGGAAGCTGCGGTCAGATTCAATCCAACTCCACCTGCTTTCAGAGACAAAAGCATTACAGTTGGGGATCCTGCTTGGCTGCTTTGGAAACACCGAATTGCTTCCACTCTTTTCTTCTGTGCCATTGACCCATCCAAACGAGTAAAGGCAAACCCTGATTCTCTGAAGAGAATGGAAAAATGTTCAGTTTAACAATCCATCTTCTGTGACAACAGGAAATAAATATATTAAAATCCGGACTGCTTTGAAATGCATATTTAAAATCCTGCATTTAACAGGTGATACATTACAAACAACAAGAGTGAGATTCATGGCTTTATTCCACTAAACAAAGTATTTAAGTAATTTGTTCCTCTTCTGAAGTTCTAAAAGTCAGAAGGATACTGTATTCCTTGAGAGATCTTTCTAAAACACCATGTTTATTAAAAATGACAGTAGTTCTACTTACTTCAGGGGATTTTCTATCAGTGACAGAAAACTTGTGAACTGAGAAACAACCAGACATTTCGCAGCTGGATTTTCCCTCCGTAATTCGATCAAAGCGTGCATGAGAGCATTTATCTGAAATAAAATGAACGGGTGCAGCTTATTCTGACTCGGTTAGATTTCTCTCCTGCAGGTGCTTTGACAAAGTGCACATCAATTGAGACATCACTGTTCAGTAACACCTCTTAAATGAACTCATCCTGCATTCCCTGGGTAGGGTTTCTTTTAGTTTCCAAAGGAAACTGAGGGTTGAGCACCTTTAGGTGCTCACAGACTACAGGGTGATTAATGGTGGTTTGGGGAAGAGGATTCACAAACCCCTTTCCAGACGTATGTCCCGCAAGTTCCCTGTTTCTAGGGCACATGGAAAAGAAGACGCAGAGTACTGGAACCCTGAAAAGTCAGGCTTAAGCAAGGGACAGCCACAAAGCAAGTGGTCTACTGTAGCAACACTTCAGCAGTGAGGAAGGCTTCCCCCAGAAATACTCAGGGAAAGAAGCTCTGAAGGGCATTCGCTGGGTTTGACAGAGGATAGGAAGCAGCAGAAGCATTCTTGGGACCAACATGAGAACAAAAGGAGCAAGGAATTGGATCTGAGGCAGGAGAACACTGCCAGTTTTCTCCTGCAAGGTTTAGCTGTGATGAGGTGAAGAACCACCAAGTGAGACTGCGAGAAACTGCAGAAGGTAAAAAAATACATTCAAAAAACATCTTCATTTGTTTCAGAGTGCAATGTCCTAAATCAGACCTTGGGTCTCCATGAAAAGACTTCTAGGGAATAAATTTATGACCAGCTTTTCAAAGAACAATAACTTCACTACAAATTAAAATTAACAATTTAATGTTTCAGAACAGCAATCGCAAAACCAAAAGGTCAAAGTACAAGCAGGAACATTTAGTTTCTGGCAGAGAATGGACAGTGAAGGTGAGGCAAAAAACACTGGGGCAGCCCTTGAAAAACAGGTCTGCAAAGTAAAATAAAAATACCTCACTAGTTTATCTAGAGAAGTGTTACACTGAACATCTAATGCCCATCTAGTCTTCCTCTCTGGAGCAGAATATACATTCTTTAACAAGTTTTAAGAACAAAGGATTTATTTAGAATTTCAGTTTTCAGCAAATTAAAAGCTGAATAGTTTCAGTGGTTACAGAACTACTCTGTCTTCAGAAACAGAAACAAAAGGCAAAACAACAGCTTTTATTTAACTAACACACACCTATGCATGTACTGCACGATGACCAGCAGAAAACTACAGCTGCTGCTCCTTCTGTCTTGTTTCCCTGCTGCAAAATTTCTTTGTGATGAGATTTCGTTAGGCATTTTTTCCTGTGCTGGCTTAACACGCTGTGCAGACTTTGAAATAATTTGAAGCATGGTATATTGCATATGTAAAGTACGTTCAGGAGATTTACATAAGAATTCTACAGAGTGCTCTACAAAAGCATAACGAAAGCCACCACAAACCTTTGAACTGGATATCCACTCCTGATCACACTTCTTTCCATCACTGGAGTCAGTTTCCTCATCCAAGGAACATTCCACCAAGTGCTCTACTCGAACCTCATTCCTACACAGAGGGCATTTGGCATTTGGCTATGAAAACGCCCAAACAACATTAGAAGAAACATATTAAATAAAATTATTCAAATTATTCAAATTATTATTAATCAAATTATTATTATTTTCATGAAATTACTATCACGGTGTTCATACAAAAAACCCTCGAGGAGGGTCACTTGTAACACCCTGCTATGTCATTCCTGACATCACAGAATCATAGGTTTGGGCTGGAATCCCGTTCCAATCGAGACATCACAATCAGGATATTTTATAAGAACATTAAGCTGACATAAATGCCACGTGTTTTAAAAACACTCAGCCTTCCTTAAACAGGGTGTTCTTTCTGAGCATATTTATACTTGAAATAATCAGCTCAAGATTTAAAAGCAAGCAAATCCTTAGGCTATAGGAGAAGACTATTTAAAATATCAGAAAACCAAAGCTTCTCTCAGAGACAAGATCTTTCTTAGTTAAAAACAAAGAACAACCTTTTGCCCCTTTTCTTCAAAGCCTGCACAGCAATAACAGTGAGCTGATGAAACATGCTGTGTCAGGCCAGACACTGGGTATCTTCTCTTTTCCCCCAACAGACGTGAGAAATGAAACATCATTTATAACACCAAAAGCTTTTTTCACTTTGAGGCACGCTCTAGATAAGGCAAAGTTTAGAATTTATACAATAGCGCTTCCACAGGAGCACTCACCAAATGTAACAAAAGGCTGTGTGCACTACACAAACACACAGCTTTGCGAAGCAAAAATGACAGGCGGTAAAAACTTCTGCCCAACAGAGCAACCCTTTGAAACGAGCTAACTCGGTTTATACAGCGAGCTGGCCACAGAAACGAGGTGTCTTCCGCAGGGGAGCACCAGGGGCTGCCGGCCTGGAACCGACCTCCAGGCACTTCATAGAACCGTAGAATCTGTTGGGTTGGAAGGGACCCCAAAGCCCATCCAGTGCCACCCCCTGCCATGGGCAGGGACACCTCCCCTGGATCAGGGGGCTCCAAGCCCCATCCAACCTGGCCTTGAGCACCTCCAGGGATGGGGCAGTTAAAGGGGCCGGAGTCCCAGTCTGCACGTGCCAATTTGTTGCAGCAGTAAAGATATTCCTTTCAAGAGACAGAATATCAACACAAATTCATCTGAAATAACGGTCTGCAAAATGTAGTTACAAATGGATTTGTGATTTGGCAGCAATCCAAAAATCCTGTGATGCAACTAAATAAATGATTTCTTAATAAAACTGAAAAAAATTTCTGGAAAAAATTTCTTAACAGAGCTCATAAAGACTTTTCTTCCTTTTTTTTTTTTTTTTTGGTAACTAAAAGCCTCACATCATCGACTTAGTACTACAATCAAAACCAGCTGTCTAGTGGGAGGTGTCGCTGCCCATGGCAGGGGTTGGAACTGGATGGGCTTTGGGGTCCCTTCCAACCCAAACCATTCACTGACTGTACAAAACCCAGCCCACCACTAAACAGTGCCAACATAGAGAGGGAAAAGCTGCAGCAAAAGCAGATAGAAGTGATGGAAAGTGCCTTGCAATCAACTAGGAGGAAAAAAGCAATGTTCTGCTGCATATCTGGCCAGCTTCACTACCCAGCTCTGGTCCCTTTTAAGCACAACATGATGTGCAGGCATCACATTATGTACGAGAAGCAAAGAGGCGTTCACCATGGGGAGGCACACAACACTGCACTGGATGCCATCACTTTTACCCCAGGAACAAAGCAAGGTGAGAACTATGGAAAAGGTCTTTGAAAATACTGATGGGACCTTTGCATCGCTCAGTTTGACAGGGACTCTCTCTGGAGATTTGACTTCAGGCCAATAGTTTTTATAACCCAGCTGATAACTAGTTTTACACTGTTCACTGATTTAAACCAGGAGTGTCAAACTCCCAGCTCCCACCGTGCTCGTGCTCCTGCTCCTGCAGCGTAATGCACGTCACACACCGCACAGGCGCACTGCGCTGGCAGGAGCGCAGCGGCTAGAAACAAGGTGGGCCAGATAAAACAAGGTGGAGGGCTGGATTCGGCCCGCGGGCCATGAGTTTGACACCCCTGGTTTAAATGAACAATAGCTACACGGCATTTCTGGTGATACCAGCTCATTGCTTTTCAATAGCCATGATAACTAACTGTAACCATGGAGCAACCAACCTGTTCACTTCTGATGACTTCAAAAATACACGGCTTACAAAACACGTGCGCACAGCGTGTTATCACAGGAAGAGTCAGTGATTCCAAGCAAACTGCGCATTCTTCATCTGAACCAGAGCTCAGAACCAACTTCATTTTATTCACTAATCTCTCACGCAGTTCTTCAGGAGTTTTATTATCTGCAAATAGAGAAAGATCCTTAAAATCAGAGGTTTCCATACAGGAAACGCTCTGAGCTGGCACACATCAACACAGCCTCATTGATCAGAACACAATTAGGACAGTCTAAACACAATGAGGGTGTAGCCTACAATGCCTGATGGGAACAAGCAACTTTCACATGGCAGCTGTTCACATAGTAACAATACTACAGAGATGACCCTGTTTATAGATACGAGGGCTTTAAGTAAAGAAATTCAAACTCTACTTACTACTTAATAATTTCCAAGTAACTATTGAAAAATTTCCCAATCATTTCTCCATCCTGTATTTATATAGATATAAATATATAGATAAATAGCAACTTCTAAAAAAGGTTCTCACCATCTTCCATTTGTTTTTTGGTATCCTGAAAAAATCACACCCGTACCAATGGCACCCCAAAATAGGATTTTTCAAAACACTAAATCAGAGAATTTTAAGATTTAGAGTGTTTCAAGCAGCCTATACTTTCTTATGAAAAACATGAATATTATTTTTAACTACAAAGCTGTACAGTTCTGGTTTGTCAAAACTAAATTTTTGCTCTCCTTTCAGTGATCTGTGCCCACCCTTCCTTACAGCCAACAACAAAGCCAACAGTTTCCTATTCTGCTGAAGAGGCAACGGTTCTGCTGACAGGGCTACCAATCTACAAGCCCGTCCCCAGAGCTCCTCTACATCTTCTCTCCTGAGGCAAAGAAAAACATTTGCTATAAAAGCACTTCTGTAAATTATTACAACAACAGCGACCCTGCTTTTTAACAAGCCTTCTGCGTTTGGCTCTGCAAAGCTCCTCTTCGGTCACTTCTGTGCAGGCTGTCAAAGCTTATTAACTCCTGCTTCTGGACTTCCTAACTACTCGTACTGCACTGCTTTCATTCATATTTGAGTACGTGCTCAGTATCCACTTCTCAAACGTATCCAAACATATTATGGTATGAAAAAAATTAGAGTAACAAAGCTAAAAGTTCAATAATCCAAGCTGAAAAGAGGAAGGCTGAAACTAGAAAGCTGGGAGAACAAACAAACATGTTTCTGTTCTTGAATACAAAGTGCAAGACCTGTACCAAAAGCATTCACTCACCAGCTGAAAAACTAGAGGACGACGAATTTATACACAGATGAGGATGACAACAAAGCTGTCTCAATCTGAGCAGGACACCAAGGACATCAGCATAGTGAGCGAGTACGGTGCCTTCACTGAAAAATCTGAACAAGAGTTTTATTGTTAGTGTGAAATGCTGCAGCCTGAAGTAACAGGTGACATCAAGTCATAGAATCACAGAATGACCTGAGTTGGAAGGATCCTACAAGGATCATCAAGTCTAACTCCTGTCCCTGCACAGGACACCCCAACGCTCACACCGTGTGGCTGAGGTCACTGGCCACGCTAATCAACAGCTGTTGATGGCACACAAACTGAACCACTTGGCCACCAGAAATTACAGGATCAAAACTGTGAAAACACAAGTTTGTGACATCAAACTTCAGCCTTCAGGATTGAGAAAGCCTCCTACTCACCTGCTAATAGCAGCCTTGCCCTCCTTCTTCACAGACTGATAGATTTGTCTCTCTTCCTCTGTCAGCGTCACGTGCTGAATAAGTACTTTGCGTTCTGGTAACTCCAAAATGGGTTTTCCTTTAACTTTACTTGTTTTAGTTCTTCTAAGGGTAATACTCCTAATCAGAGACTGCAAACGCCTAAAAATACATAGATAGACAATATATTACCCAGCTGGGCTTGGTTTGTTCGGATTTCTTGTCAGCTCACTGCATAACTATGTGTTCTGCATGAAATCTAAGATCAGTAGTACAACATAATTCATTAATCTGAAATATGAAATTACTTGAATCATTTAATATTTCTTAATTTGAACTCAAAAATAGTAATGAGAACTGACAACACATGCATTTCAAAAATTGCCCAAACATTGCTAGCCATACTTGTTCACAAAACCTTTGGGAACACTTCATACCCAAGTCCTCCTGGAGCTCCCACCGTGACTGGACGTTGAATTGTTCTGTGCCACCATTCTCGATCAGTAAAAGGTTTCAGTTTCAAGAAGGAAATAAGAGACCACAAATCCTTTACAGAATTTTGAATAGGAGTGCCTAAACAGAAAACAAAAACAAAGACTGTAAAACCTGAAATTAAAAATTAGTAATTTTTAGCCAAAGTTCTATGCTTTCGCCACACCATGGACAAGGTCTCTCATAATTTGGTTGACATGTCATTGAGTATAATAAATATTATTTTTTAATTAAAATATCACACAGCATTTAAATATGTGAGAGCAAGAAAACTGCAGCTCTCAGTGCCGGGAAGTACTGGATGTTAATCTTTCCATTTCGGCTTCACCAGCAGTGGTAAAATCACAATCTTCTTTAAATTACATTTAAGGATCATATGCTTGCATACTGCCTGGCAGTTTTCAGCATGACTATTACATTTTTAAATGCCACTGATGTTTGGATAAATACATAAGAGTGTGAGCTCCTAACCAGACGGAACATGCCACTTCATAAATATGTCCCTTCTTACTTGCACTTCCACCAACCCAGAGTATCAAAACTAATTTTAAAATTTGTGTCTACAAACTGAATAAAACCAAAAACTAAAATAAAACAACTACCAAAACTCAAAAGGAAGCAAACAAAATCAAAACCAACTAAAAGACACACCTAAATCACTGCTCAAAAGGACATGGGACACGGCGACCCTGGCTGTCCACACAGACTGGGGAGCAACAGGCCAGAGAGCAGCCCTGCGGAGAGGGAGCTGGGGGTTCTGCTCAACAGCAAGTTAAACGTGAGCCAACAGTGAGCCATGGCAGCCATCAGGGCAACCTGGGGGGCTTCCAGTGTGGCATCGCCAGCCAGGCGAGAGAGGGGACTGTCCCGCTCTGCTCTGCACTGGTGAGGCCCCACCTCGAGCACTGGGGGCAGTTTTGGGCGCTGCACTATAAAAAGGATCTAAAGCTACTGGAGAATGTCCAGAGGAGAGCACAAAGCTGGTGAGGGGTTTAAATGGGAAGTCATGTGAGGAGAGGCTGAAGTCACTGGCTCTATTCAGCCTGGAGGAGCCTGAGGGGGGACCTCATTGCAGTTTGCTGCTTCTTCACACGGGGAGGAGGAGGAGCAGGCGCTGAGCTCTTCTCTCTGGTGACCAAGGACAGGACCCCAGGGAATGGCAGGAAGATGCAAGGAAGGGTTAGATTGGACATGAGGAGAAGGTTCTTCCCCCAGAGGGTGGTGAAGCATGGGAACAGCTCCCAGGGAAGCAGTCACGGTGCCAAGGCTGACAATATTCCAGAAGCGTTTGGCCAATGCCCTCAGCCACACGGTGTGAGTGTTGGGGTGTCCTGTGCGGGGACAGGAGTTGGACTCGATGGTCCCTGTGGGTCCCTTCCAACTCAGGTCACTCTGCGATTCTAAATACAAGTTTTAAAAGAATCCTAATGAATCCGACACAGACAGACGTTAACTATCTCCCAGAAAATGCCAACACGGAAACACCAAATGGGAAACACGAGATGATGTTGCACTGCATTTCCTCTGGTGTCCAGGATTTTACCTGTAAGAACCCATCTTCTGTGTCCCTGCAGATTCAAGGCAGCTTTAGTCTGCTGAGCATTTGGATTTCGTACAGTGTGCCCCTCGTCCAGCACGACTCTCAGCCACCTGACTTTGTGTAAAGGGCTGTCACCTCCACTCTGAAACACAGGGCGTTTTTTAATCTTTCACGCTAATTAAAATACTTTTTTGCAATTTGGATTAAGTAAGCTATTAATATAGTAATTCCACAAATAATAATGGATAATATTATTCACATCTTGTCTATTTATCAGCACAGAAGAGCAAAACTAAGAATGAGGCCTTCCTTCTTTTAAACTTAATGATTCCTCAAAAACATTACCAGTCTTCTCATACTTGAATACGAGGAAACGTGCTACAGCAAAAATAAGCTAAGCCTGAAAAGAAGAAAGGCTTCAAAGACACAGAGAGATTAAATTAGAAGTTTATATTCTATTTAAAGATGTAACCTCCGGGCTTTTAAAATGGCTGGAGTTTCTATGAAAACATCACTTAACGAATGCAGCTCGTGCAATCAGCTACCTGGTTGCAGCCCATGTGCAACAAGAACTATGGAATTATGTTTTTATATGCTCCATATTCTTTGGCTTTGACAGGGGAAGGCAGAAATGAGAACCTCATGCCACTGAGATTTGGGGAGATTTACATACTCGCCATCCTTTTCTATCCATAAAAAGTCTCTTCCTTAAGGTGTCATAACCACAGCCAAGTAATTTTCTCTAAGGAACGATCAATAAAAATCTCCCTTCGTTAACACACTGAACCCGCAAAATGTATGTAAAACAAAACTACAGCTACAGCCTTTTGATTGTCTACCAGAACAGCACTGGAACAGACTGCCATCATCAGCCCAAGCACCAGGAGTCCTGGACAGTAAAGACAGCTTCAAAGAACAGTCTTCCTCCTTTACTTACTCCGTAATCAGTAGCTAAGACATTGTATGTTGTCAGCACGACGTCTTGTTCTGAAAGAACTGCTGGGTCTCTGCTACGGTCAGAACCATAATAAACATAGATATTTACATGAAAATCTTGGTGGATGTGCTGTTCAAACTGGTCCTGAAAGAAAAGTTGTCAGAAGTCATCCAAAAGACACTGTGTTCCTACATCGCTGTTCAAATACAATTCTTTTAAGTTGCCTTAACAAAACCCCTCATCCTCTAACTCTGTGATGTTCTGCATCTGCTTACAGAACAAGCTGGAGAGCTGGGCCTGTGCAACCCTCGGGAGGTTCAACAAGGCCAAGTGCAAGGTCCTACCTGGGCTGGGGCAGCCCCTGGTATCAATGCAGGATGGGGGACAATGTGATTGAGAACAGCCCTGCGGAGAAGGACTTGGGGTGCTGAGTGATGAGAAGCTCCACACGAGCCGGCAATGGGCGCTCACAGCCCAGAAACCAACGGTGTCCTGTGCTGCATCCACAGCAGCGAGGCCAGCAGGACCAGGGAGGGGATTCTGTCCCTCTGCTCTGGTGAGACCCCACCTGGAGTCCTGTGTGCAGTTCTAGAATCCCCAACATAAGAAGGATACAGAACTGTTGGAATGAGTCAAAGGAGGCCAAAAAGATGATCCAAGGGTTGGAGCCCCTCTGCTGTGAGGACAGGCTGAGAGAGTGGGTCTTGTTCGGCCTGGAGAAGAGAAGGCTCTGGAGAGACCTTAGAGCAGCCTTCCAGTACCTAAGGGGCTCCAGGAAAGCTGGGGAGGGGCTTTTTACAAGAGCCTGGAGTGAATGGACGAGGAGGAGTGGCTTTAAATTGGAAGAGGGAAGATTTAGAAAAGACATTAGGAAGAAATTCTTCATTATAACAGTATCACAGTATCATAAGGTTGGAAAAGACCTTTGAGATCATCGAGTCCAACCTATGACCCAACACCTACACCTATTCCTACTTGTCAACTACACCATGGCACTAAGTGCCTCATCCAAATTCTCTCTGAACACCTCCAGGGATGGTGACTCGACCACCTCCCTAGGCAGCGCATTCCAATGGCCAATCACCCTCTCAGTGAAGAATTTCTTCCTAATGTCAATCCTAAACCTCCCCTGGCGAAGCTTGGGGGACGGTGGGGAAGCCCTGGCCCAGGTTGCCCACGGAAGCTGTGGCTGCCCCATTCCTGGAGGTGTTCAAGGCCAGGTTGGATGGGGCTTGGAGCCCCCTGATCCAGTGGGAGGTGTCCCTGCCCATGGCAGGGGGTGGAACTGGATGGGCTTTAAGGTCTCTTCCAACCCAAACCGCTCTGTGATTCTATTCTATGAGAAAAAGCAATTTGAATTTGAGTTTCTTTTCACCTCTGCATTCACGTGAGAAGAGGGACCAGGAACAGCCACCTCAGTCATGTAACAGACACCAGCACATGATAACTGTAACTCCAGCTCTTGTCTTCCCCATCCTGACGGCATAGGCACTTCAAAATCCACTCTTCCTCCCAAAATGGAATGGAAGAACTTTTATGTTCTTTTTCACTTTCTACCTTCATCTTCTCTTTCTTTATTCTTTCGCTGTTCATTTACAGCTTCTTCCCCTCACTGGGTTAACCAAAGTTTTAACATAAGTGATGGCACAAGTATTAAAGTATTAATTTTATAAGCAGTGTTTATCTTCCCTGCAGTTGTTCTGTGAAGCACCTAGCATACAGGCATCTTGACAGCCAATAAAAATTAACGCTTTGATTTCTGAAGCACTGATTTTACTTTTAAATACTTAATTTGGTTTTGAATTGAGAAAGAGTGCTTTTGGTTTTTACACTGTTTGATGTTCACTAATCACACGATTTTCATGTTTCAGCCACGGTCTAAGATTAAATTGTTTCCTTTTCTTATTAATGTTCTAAACACAGCCAGCAAAAACTTCCAAACAGAACATAACTTGAAAGTTAAAGATGTTCCCTTAATATTTCTATTCAAAATGTCATGAAAACAGAAAGATTTAACTAACGGAGAGACAGAGCTAGAAGGGCGCCGCAGCCTGTCCACCCCAGGCTCCCACAGATCACCCACAGGATCGCCACAGTACTGAAAACTCCAGTAAATCAAATGTAATAGATGTTATCAATAAACTATAGTAATATTTCCTTCTAAGCATGCAAGGAGGACATCTCTCCTTCACCTTGCTCATCTGGTTTAAGGAGTTAACTCACACAAGTTTCAGAAGTGCCAAAAGGAATCTGCCCAGTCAAGAGCAAGGAATAGGAAGCGAGCTCACTACTCCAGAAACCGCACTCTCAGTTTCTAATTCCTATCAAACAAGCCTCCCTTGTGAAGGCAGCTCTGTTTCACAAGAAAAGGAAAACCATGACCTTTGTTAGCATGAAAGACTACAGGGAGCACTAATAATTATAACCAACCCGTATCACATTTACGCATTAGAACAGCTTGGCACTTACAATCCAGTTGCTTAGGACAGACAGTGGACACACGATCAGCGTTGCTCTGGGGCCATCAGCACAATGTTTCTTCTCAACTGCCTGAACAGCAGCGGTACCTGAGAACAGAAGTGATACTTAGCAGCATAACAGTTCACTTTAAAGCAAAGTAGAAGTGCAAGAAAATTTCTAAACTTCCTTTCTAAACTTTTTCACCTGTCCAGCATCCAAACAATTTACAAAGACATAAGCTTCATTTATTAGGTCAAATATGTATAAAACTTCAGCTTCAAAAACCTGAGAAATTAATATTATCTGTTTAACCCTTCATTACCTTTTCTCTTTGTCTTTCTTTTTAAACAAGTAGATGAAGAAAGAAGAGCAGATGCAAAGCCTGAATCTTCTTGGATAACACAGGAAGTTGCTGCAAAAACCCAGACATAGATTTTTCACTCCTAACAAAGCATATGCATGCATTTATTTTTATAAGTTTTACATATGAAAGTTTTATACAAGTCAAATCCATTCACCAAATTACTTTTCTCTGATACAATACTGTAGAATATCTCGAGTTGGAAGGGACCTAGGGGGGTCATTGAGCCCAATTCCTGGCTCCTCGCAGGATGACTTAAAACTAAACCAAATGGCTAAGAGCATCATCCAGATACTCCTTGAACTCTGGCAGGCATCAGTACCTTATACATGTATTTCAGGTTATGAATCCTAAGAGGAATGCTGTTTACCAGTCAAGAAAAAAATATTTAGTATAGGTTTAACTTCAAGTCCTCTAAACCTCAACTGCTTACTCCAGAGTACCTGTAGTCCTTCATTTTTCCTATACAAGACACTCAGTTCAACAAATTGCACAGGTTCCTGTTGCTTCACGATCACATTTCAGGTATTTACCACAAAAGACTTAATTTTTTTAATTTGTTTTTCCAGTCCTACTGCCTTGACATCAAGTCTATTTCAAATTCTAGAAATCCTAGTAATTCTGGATTTCACTGTCCATTTGACACCGCTCATAGCTTGCTACATGACCACCTGTTCAGGTAAGGGAACAAACTGTAACACTTAAGACTAAAACACTGCTTACCCTAGCAGTAATTTCTAAAATTTTCTGATGAAAGTTTTGGTTAATTAAAAAACCAACCAACCAAAAACCCAAACCCAAGTAGTTTAGTTAATTCCTTTCCAGTTAATTAGAAATCTTTTTCAGTTTGGCTTCAGAAAGGAAGATACCAGGTGTTACAGCAACCAATCAAAAAAGCAAGTTCCTTGCAACTTACTTCCTGTTTGTTGCAGCAGCCGTTCTTCAGACTCTCCGAAGTCACTGCTTTCCGAATATCTGGGTTTCTTGGCTTTATCTCTAAGATATCATCATTAAGAAAGATAAAAACGACAACTCTATTACTGCTTGAATTTACATATTAAACCTCAAGCATAAACCACGTGAACTTGATATTGCAAATAAAATACCACTGTGATTTGAAATTTTTCTCTTTAGCAGGGTTAGGAAAAGGGAAAGCACAGAAGACAGATCTGCAGGGTGAATGCTGCTCACAAAACTTGGTAGTTTATCACTCAAGTTCACAGCCATTACAAGAGGAGCCCAGTGTGCCCTGAAGGTTCAAACACATTAGTAAGATTTACAATTCCATCAGCTCAAAGGTGCCTCTGTGACAAGGAAGCCTGCAAAGTCTTTCTTAATCACTTAAAAAACGAGCTGATACCAGAAGAAAGATTATTTCACAGCCAGTATTTCAGATGCCACATAAGGTATTAGACACCTTTACTATTGATGGAGACATCCAAGCACGCAGTCACACAAACCATGCAGAATGTATTAATGCATTTATAATACATTCCAAAGTGCAACACAGATGCAGAACACTTATGATAAACCTAAGCAGAAGTACAGCACACTGTGAGGAGAGAGCAGGAACACGTTTTAGGCTAAGGTTTATCATAACTAAATACCACTTCATTTTTACTTGAAATCTATGTGGCAAACCAACTAAAAGGAAAACATTACTACAGCCATCTACCTTTTTGGAAGACTATTTGAGTATTCCAGTGGAGTAGTTTCAGACTTTTTCACATTAGAAACACCAAGCTCCATCACGTTGCTAGAGTCTTCATAAAAAAGAAACCAGTATTTATGAAAAGCATACACAGCCTTCAGCTTGATTATCAAACCAACTTTAGCATAACTTGATCAAGAACAAGAAAAAACTTTCTTTGGAACAACCTTAGCTCTGCAGGGGGACAATTCCTACTCATGCTGCAATCACAAATGCAAAATAAAAATACTCTATACTAAATATTAACGAAGTCATAAAATGTGCAGTGAGTTTGCAGGTGGTCAAAACCAAATCGTCACGAGAAGGGAAAAAACAAATATAAGCTGAACTGTTAACAGTAAGGGTAAAGTTCTACAAAGGTGTTTTAAATAATGCTAAAGGGTAAAGGTTTTTTACTGGTCAAGCCTTCTCAAAAATGATTTCTACATTGCCTAAACCTAAATAACTACAACACTAACAGAGAAAATGTGGTAACATCACAGATGCGCGTGGGGGTTTGTGGGGGTGGTTCTGTTTTGTTGGAGTTTATTTTAAAGTCTTCTATCAGGTAGTGAACAAAACAACACCTCTGCGCTCTGCCAATATCAGCGGATCAGGAGCAAAAGCAAAAGAGAAAACACATTAGGACAGAGCTGATATCACAACTGAAGGCAACAGCACCTGCAGAAGTCTTGCTATAAGTCAGGTAAGTAAATTTGTGGTTGAATTCCAGGCTTGAACTCCAGCAAAGATTTCCTTTTAATAGTAAAAAAAGTTTAATACAGTAAAGTTAATAATCCTGAAGATAGAACTTGCAAGACCCCAGAAATATTACTTAAAAATATTAAAAAAGTGACTTAATACAGGTTAACTACTTACACGTTAACTACTAATGCTTACTCTTTTAACAAACAAGATTCTAACAGACACAGAAGTGCTCCTGCTTTATCCACAAGGAAGGAAAAAGGAAAGCAAAAGGAAGACAGAATCCGTTTCCTATATGTGGCAACTTGCCTGCAACTTCCTCATTTAATCTCCTGTGTCAACTGAAACATCTTTAAAGGTTTGTTTTAAACACTTCCCCGAGATACTCAGTTTGTCAAGAGTTTGTGAAGGCCACCACTGACCACAGACCAAGAGTACCCAGGCAATAATGTTCATTATCATGCAAACATGACTTCACTTCTCATATTTGCTATCACCTTTATGTAGTCTGCGTCCACCGTCGTTCGTGCTGGTCGTACCAGATTCCTGTTGAGGAATAGAATCTTTTATTCTTTAATAGAGCAACTGGAAAAAAATGCCAATAGCGTAACTACACTAATCTGACCAGTGACTGCTGCTCCAAAACATGAACGACTTGCTTTGTGGCAAGCCAGTTAGTCACAAGGCGCTGAAAAAGCTGTACTTCTTTTTCAGTAGCCACAGAGTTCAAATGAAACTGTGGAGAGGCAGAGGAGAGAAACTCTGTGTACACAGCTGCCCTAGAAAGAAAAACACACTAACATCGTCCAGTCCACATTCTGCCAAACACAAAGCATTATTTTGTTAAATTTAGAAAAGTACGGTAAAATGAAACAAACCCCCAGCCTTAATCATAGACTTATAGAATGTTCTGAGTAGGAAGGGACCTACAAGGATCACCAAGCCCAGCTCCTGTCCCTGCATAGGACAACCCCAACATTCACACCACGTGAATACTCGACACTGTCAGGGAACACTGCATAAGAAAATCACCCAATCCTACCATTTATTTTATTTCATTGTCTCAAAAATTATGTCATAATGAAAATCAAAAGTACTTGAACTACGCTATCTAAGCAGAGTTTGGAGACTGGTGTTGGTTCACTAACTGTAGTCTCCCCTCCTCTCTTCATTTCAAGCATCTGGCAAAAATATAAACTGAGATAACTGATCTATTTATGTGCTTTGCACCAAGACTCTGTGCTTGCTACTTGTGTTGTTTTGGGCACTTTCCCCAAATAAACACAGGAACTGTGCTTGCACACCACTTCTACTTGCGCTATCACAACTTGCCTACAGCAGAAATTTATAAGATGCTTAAGAATTTATAAAACTTAACATTGATAATGTTTATGCCTTCATAAATTCTTCCCTGGTGTATATGTAAGCATGGACTCTCAAGATAACACAGTCTACAGGTCCATTACACACTCTGAAGTAACATAACCCAGCCCTCATCTACACTGGATTTGCTCCTATTTGATGGACTTGAGTAACTTTTTCTACAAAACGTACACAAAATTCACCATACAGAAAGCTACCAGGCACAGGTGTTTTTTATTAGCTGCTATATTAACTCGGTTAAAACAATCTTTGTTTCATCTTACCTCATAAAACTTATCCTTTGTGATCTTTTCAACAGGAAGAGGCTTGCCATCTTGAAAATTTGTGAGAATCAGTGCAATAGTAGTAAGTGTTTTACCCTGTGTAACAGAAAAGAACACTATATTTTCCACAGATTAAAATTAACCAAATGCTCACCCAAGACACACACACAGGCTCTATAAAAACAATACAAGCTTGGCAAGTACTATTACCAGTCCCATATCATCAGCCAGTATTCCTCCAAGGATATTTTTAGGTCGCTGCTTCTCTGCAAAATTTGTAAGTATATTGTAGAAGAAGCCACTTCTTTCTTCCCAGAATGGTGGCAAATCAGTACTGTTTTCACGGGAAACCATCCAAGCTAAAGCCTGCTTCTGATGGGGAAGCAAGAGTGTGCCAACAGCCTGCAGACGAGAGAGATACATGATGCACTATTCACATACTAAATATGACGTGCCATTCCTGAAAGAATTTTTATAAAGTTTTATAAAGTCCTTTGTATTTAGTAACAGTTTCCCGATTCAAGCATCTCCTGTGCCCAGACAGCAAAGTTAAATATGCATCCAGATGTTGAAGTGTTTATATATTTATAGAAAATAACTTAAGAAATACCTCTGCTCCTTCCATTTCGCAAGTTTTGTCATCTTCTTTCAGATCCTCAAACAATTTGTCAAATTCACTTTTAAGCTGCATAAACGAATAAAAAAACTGCAATTAAAATTACTGCAGTTAAAAATAACCTCAGTAAATAATCTCTGACTCTACCAAATTACAATTACCTGTCACATGATAATCAGTATACACAGGTTTATCCCTTTAGACTCGAACATGTTTATTTGCTACTTCTATATAAGAATTCTGTTCAGCTTTTCCAAGACAAGCACATGCCAATACAAGCAAGAGCTTGAGAAAGGATGGCTTGACATCCTTGTACAACACTTAAACTACTTCACTCCAACTTGAGAGAGCAAATAAAAAGTAAAACCAAGCTACTACCCAACCCTTCATATATCACTCTGGGCCAAATCTGCAGATAAACGTCTGGAAGTCTGATTTTATTTTCACTTGAGAATTTAACATATTTGTTGTCTGGAAAACATCAGGACAGAAAAAAAGAAAACACACCATTGGAGTGATGTAAAACAATTACAGAACAACTCAAACCTCCCCAAACTACATGGGACTCAAGGCTGTCACGGCTTAAACGTCTGCTCAAAGTGTCAAAACTCAAGAGTTCAAAAGGTCAAGATGATTTCAAAGTAAATCTGTGGTTCAGAAAAGAAAAAGCAGCGAACTTCCACTTCACAAGCACTGTTATATTAATGAAATAGCTAAAAGGCCTAAACTGTTAAAATTCCAACTTCCAGGCATTTAAGTATGAGAAGCTTGATGTGAATCGGCAATGTGCGCTCACAGCCCAGAAGATCAACCATGTCCTGGGCTACATCCAAAGCAGCGAGGCCAGCAGGGCCAGGGAGGGGATTCTGTCCCTCTGTTCCACTCTGGTGAGACCCCACCTGGACTCCTGTGTCCAGTTCTGGAATCCCCAACATTAGAAGGAGATGGAACTGTTGGAGGGGGTGCAGAGGAGGCCACAAAGATGCTCAGAGGGCTGAAGCCCATCTGCTGTGAGGACAGGCTGAGAGAGTGGGTCTTGTTCAGCCTGGAGAAGAGAAGGCTCTGGAGAGACCTTAGAGCAGCCTTCCAGTACCTAAGGGGCTCCAGGAAAGCTGGGGAGGGGCTTTTTACAAGGGTCTGGAGTGACAGAATGAGGGGGAATGGCTTTAAATTGGAAGAGAGAAGATTTAGAACCGACATTAGGGAGAAATTCGTCACAATGAGAGTGGTGAAGCCCTGGCCCAGGTTGCCCACGGAAGCTGTGGCTGCCCCATCCCTGGAGGTGTTCAAGGCCAGGTTGGATGGGGCTTGGAGCCCCCTGATCCAGTGGGAGGTGTCCCTGCCCATGGCAGGAGGGTGGAACTGAATGGGCTTTGGGGTCCCTTCCAACCCAAACCAGTCTATGATTCTATGAAATGCAAACCTGCTCGGCTGTCAACTGCACAGCAGCGTGAACCGGAGCACTGTAACTTGGAGCAGCTTTCCCAGAAATCCACTTCGATCCAAAGCCACGTTCTGAACCTGCGTGCCATTAAAAAGACAGCATTTTGAAACACAACAGCACAATGACTTCCCAGTGTCAAGCTTTAATGGCTCACGAGGAACAATGCTGACCAGACTGCGGGCTACCACACAGCATCTCTCACCATTTGTCACTCAGCCTCAGTTTATCCTGTACTTTGAAAAGGGTTACAAGGGCTTTCCACGAAGCTTTGTAAGACTTGCAAGTAATGAACTACAGGTTAGGACCCTTTGAGGTGGCAACTGTGTTTCTTAAAAAGTGTTGTTGTATTACATGAAATTTGTCTTGGTAACAGTGACCGGTAATGCAAAATACGTTTTTACTCCAAATGCTTTTTCTGTTAACCATGCGCAACAGAACCTCTAAGATACAACCAGAAATCTTGCTATAGATAAAATAGATTTGTCCCTCACCGTTTATTTCTGCACTGTCCTTACTCCTGACACCCACTGCTTCTACAAAAGCTCAGCTCCAGGAGAAGAGGTGCTTTCTGAGCAAGGCTGACTCCACAAAGCATCAGGTGTGCTAAGCTTATTTGTTCAGAGACATCTCATCTCTATTCGCTCACATCTCACAGCAGAACAAGCAGCCCAGCACTCTAGAAAGCAGCCCCGTCCCCAAGCCCTCACCCTATAAAAGTGTCTAACCTGTTTCTTGAAACAAATTTCTTTTCAAGCCTGGAGAAATATAGGGAACCATGGATTTTCCAGGAACTTATGGAACTGAGTAGATTTCTGAGGTTGCTCAAGTGCCTCTCCAATTGCTGGCAGGTAACATAAAAGACAGGACACAAAAGTATCCTTCCTATGAAGTTTAAAATTAATAGCTGTAGGCTCTGCATTATTCCCCAACTAAATTAGAAAAATCATATTGTGAGAGACAAGACTATGACAAGGACTAAGCCCTTAAACATTTCTTTTAACCATTGGCAAGTTCAATCTGAACATTTTAAAAATGAAAAAAACCCCAAGATTTCAAGGCTCACCTGTCAGAGGAGGAGCCAATTTAAATCCGTGCCTTCTTAGCTGATCTATCACTGCTTTCTTGTTTTCTTCTCTCCCCCAAAAGCTCATTTGTAAAGGCATGGTAAAGGCATTTTTTGCTCCATAAGGGATGACTCTGATAAAAAGCAGGAAAAAAAAACCCCACAGCAATAATCTTTTAATCACTTATTTTTTTATAATAAACGTTGTTGTTTCTTCAATAAGATGCTTATTTTCATCAAAACACAGAACGTTCCAGATAGGTGTTAGCACTTACACTGCGTAAGCCTTTTACACAAACCACCACATACAGTTAATTTAAGAGTTCCACAACAAGCTCTAAGGAATTTGCTCTCACTAGCACTTCTACATCTTATCACATGCAGGAAAGCACGACCTGTATGCAAGTAGCTCAACAGAAGATCAGAGTCTGAAAATGGGAACCTTTAATCACATTACGAAGAGCTGCCATTTCTGTCAAAAGAGAACTTGCAGTTTTCAGTATTCACTAGTGCAGCAATAAAAAATGTTTCCATTACATTCATGGAACCAGAAGCATAATCTTCACACTTGTAGAATCACAGAACGATCTAAGCCGGAGGGGACCCACAAGGATCATCGAGTCCAACTCCTGTCCCTGCTCAGGACACCTCAACACTCACACCATGTGGCTGAGGGCATTGGCCAAACGCTTCTGGAATATTGTCAGCCTTGGCACCGTGACTGCTTCCCTGGGAGCTGTTCCCGTGCTCCACCACCCTCTGGGGGAAGAACCTTCCCCTCATGTCCAACCTAACCTTGCCCTGGCATCTTCCTGCCATTCCCTAGGGTCCTGTCCTTGGTCACCAGAGAGAAGAGCTCAGCACCTGCTGCTCCTCCTCCCCATGTGAGGAAGCAGCAAACTGCGATGAGGTCCCCCCTCAGTCTGCTCCAGGCTGAACAGACCCGGTGACTTCAGCCTCTCCTGATATGATTTCTCCTCCAGACCCTTCACCAGCTTTGTGCCCTCCTCTGGACACTCTCCAGTATTTAGATGTCCTTTTTATACTGCGGCGCCCAAAACTGAGCACAATATTCAAACTGAACACTTACCCTTCAACCAATGCCAATTTGTTGTCCATAATGCCTGCCAACGCTGCCGCAAGTTCCTTTTTTATATGGCCTACCTGGTCTCCATTCACATTATTTACTTTTACTGCATTTTTATCATAAGGATTATTGGGCTCCCTCTGAAGAGCGACCATTTCGTGGTTGTTAACCTAACAAAACAAAGGAAACACCAGAACACATTCATTTAGTTGCAAATTATTAGCAGAAATAGCTAAGAAACATTCCCCTAAATATCGTGAAACTTCACGATGAATTTGGTATCGCAGTCTGTTCTGCCAGTCTAATAAACTCCTACTTGTTAAATAGACTGAAAGCGTTCCAGAAGAGCTACCTGACAGACATCAGCAATTTCAAAAGTACTCTAGAGAGCGAGAACTACCTTCAACTACTGACACATTTTGTAAGGGGTAAACACCCCTTTCTGTCAGTATAAACAGTTCAAAGACCTACCTAATGTCTTCCTTTCAGTCACTCTCATTTGCCTTACGTGGCTGAGCAGAGCTACCAAATAACTAAACCAGATCTGAAAGCTGGATACCTTAATTAAATTTTGAATTAAAGATTTAGATAAGTGATTCCCATGAAGAATGCTGAATACAGCAAGTCAGGAAAAAAAAAATTATTAAATTATACTTGGTCAAAAGTTCTATGAATTTTCGAGATTGACTTAAATGTATTTTTTCTGAAGCTGACAACAACTTTTTCCTGCACTTTACAATTTATCCCGCGCTTACAATCCCCGTGTAGTATCGTAATCCAACAACACTTCCTCGCAAAGTTCCATATAAGACAGCTGAGTCTGTATCCTCCTCTGTGCCAGAAGCATCCCCTGCAGACAGGAAGTCTTCCTGCCCAAGACTGGAGTAAAAGTCAGGAGAGGAAAAACGGGAATAGTTTCTCTCTGCTCTGCATATGTTATATTGAGAGCATCCTCTCGTAGAATCTCTGTGGAAAGATAAAGTAGGAAACATTTGACAATTACTTTAATGATAATAATAATAGAACTATTATTTCCCTGTAAACAATTTTCTCCTTCATATAAGGCTACCTATAAACCCCAGTTTTACAGCTTTATTCAGATATTTACCTGGAAATAGTCAAAACAAGCTTAATATTAGCAGAAAACTTTGCCATTTTCTACATCCCCAATAAATTAGTTTAAGCCAATGGACAATAAAGAGTTAACAATTTAATGGACTAAAAGATGGCATCTGTGCATTCCGCCATACTTTCCTCAAGGGATTATCTTTGTCAACATTAAGAATTCTCCAGATTTAGTTACATCTCTAATTATATCCAGCACACCAAAACTGCCATCTACTTTCCTAACACAATTTTTTCTCATCTAAGAAAAAGGTTAAAACCCCTGTTTGTAACGGACCAACCCTGTGCAACCCCAGGCCGGTATCCGTAGAAGCCAGAATGCTGGAACAACCCTGTACTTATCAAGCTTCCCCTCACATCCAGATGTGCATCATCCATACTTTACAATAACTGCACAGCTCACCCGCTGCCCTGGCCTCGGTGACAGAGCACC
This sequence comes from Neomorphus geoffroyi, assembly GCA_033558235.1. Lineage (NCBI taxonomy): Eukaryota > Metazoa > Chordata > Aves > Cuculiformes > Neomorphidae > Neomorphus > Neomorphus geoffroyi. The sequence goes on from JAUMJM010000012.1 coordinate 9,887,488, forward strand.
CTGTACCGACGGACCCTGCGGCCCTGGAGCCTTTCTCAGTAACTCCTCAGTGCTTAAGAAGTCTCTTGCAAGGTTCATTTCCACAGGCACTGCAAGAAGGCAGGCAGGCAGGCAACAATGCTTTATATCAACACTGCTGATGCTTTATGAAAAGGAAGACTTTACGGAGAAGCAGTGGTAGCACTTCAGTGCCTCAGTACATAAAATAATTGATGTTGTTCTGCTTTCCCCCTCACATTCCTTACTCATTCCAGCCTATTACACTTCATCGAGTCCATTCTGGAACATGGAGACAGGATCTCTCCTTTCCGCTCTGAAAAACCATTTCAGAAACCACTTGCCCAAGCCAAAAATAACAACGAATGCCTGAACGTTTTCCCTGGTGACGGAAGCCATGTGGGGCAGTTGAGTGTGCGACACCCTGGTAGCATCATCTCTCTGATAAATCCCAGGAGGTTATGAGCTGCTGTAGCTCCGCTGGTAAAATTACCGAGGCCCTAGATTAGGGGTGTGAAACTCCCGGCTCCCACCGTGCTCCTGCTCCTGCAGCACAATGCACATCACACACTGCACACGTGCCCAGCGCTGGCAGGAGCGCAGGGGCAAGTAGCTCGGTGCTGCTGCCGGGTACAAACAAGGTGCTGGGCTGGATAAAACAAGGTGGTGGGCTGCATTTGGCCTGCAGGCTGCGAGTTGGACACCCCTGCCCTAGATGAAGCTTTGTGGTACCTCCCAAGGAAGTCTGCATCCAAACTATTTTTTCTAATCCTGACTAATCCCTTTCCTCCACAGCTCCAGCCCGGTTGAGAGCTTGCACTCAGGTATTAAAACTCGCCATGTGGTGGCGTCTGAACCTGTCATAAGCAGGTTACTTGAGAGGATGTGCTAGTGATAGGGGTTGTGTTTCTCCTCCACTGACCTTTTGCAAATCAGGACTTGATTTAAACAACTACACTAGCCTCAAGAGCAGGAGCCACTCCCGGCCTCACACCCCACACCACACCAGGGTGCTGGTCTCCCAGGTGACAGGATGAGAGGAAAAGGCTTCAAGTCACACCAGGGCAGGTTCAGATTAGACAGCAGGAAAAATGTCTTCACCAAAAGGGTTCTCAGGCAGTGGCAGAGGCTGCCCAGGGAGGTGGTGGAGTCCCTATCCCTGGAGGTGTTTAAAAGACAGGTAGATGAAGTGCTTAAGGATCTGGTTTAGTAGTGGACAGGTACAGTTGGACTCAACGATCTCAAAGGTGTCTTCCAACCAAATGATTCCATGATTCAAGAGTGGAAGCAGCCCCGGCCTCGCACCAGGCTGCAAGAGGGTCACACACCAAGCGTTCTCACTAAGTCATAAGTGACAATAAAATCTCAGCACAGGTTTCAGCTGACACTGCGCGACCATTGCCTCTGGTGCAGCCCAGAGCTGCCCTACTGCGCTGGTGCCCGCTGTACCAGAACTGCCAATTAAAGTTATCATCCCATACACAAGCCACGCATAAACCTGCGGCCTCGTGGACACCCACATCTTCTTGGAGCCGCAGGACAAAGAAACACTGGATACAACACACGAAGCAACTATCTTTCATCTCTTCTATCTCTCTTATAAACTCTTTTCTCTCTCTCTCTCTTCTCATTCTCTCTTCTTTTTTTCCTTTTCCTTGTAACATGTGCGGCCGCAGGAGGCTGTAGCAGGCATTTTTGTTTAGCTTTGATTCTGACAACATCAGCCTCTTTTTCTGTTTTTTTGTTTCCACTAAGCAAATTGTTACATAGCGTTACCAGTGTTTCCAAGTTTTGAATTTTTACCGTAACATGGGCTTTTGCAGGTTCTTACCTGTTCTATCATACGAGTCATCAATTGTTTGTATCCAGTGTTTCAGGGTATGCACTTTTTTCAGTAAAATATTGTTTAAATCAGAGGTGTCAAAGTCCCAGCCCGCGGGCCAAATCCAGGCCTCCACCTTGTTTTATCTGGCCCAGCACCTTGTTTGCACCCGGCAGCAGCACCAAGCTCCTTGCCCCTGCGATCCTGCCGGCGCTGGGCACGTGTGCAGCGTGTGTGACGCGCGTTACGCTGCAGGAACAGAACGGTGGGAGCTGGGAGTTTGACACTCCTGGTTTATACCCTCCTCCCAAGCGATTTGTGTATCTCTTCCCGCCATGTCGATGACTCCAAAGGGCTCACTTTAAGTGGGACACAACATCTTTCTAAAATTGGTACTGAAACAAGTAGTAACTACTACAGAAAGTGGAATATTTTTATTTAAGCTAGATTAAAATTAGTTTTTTGTAGAAGTAGCTTTCTAACCAACACCAGTGAAGTTTCATCTAAGTAACCATATTTTTTGAAAGTTAGATGGACACAGATTGTTCCTCTGCTAGCATTTTTTTTAAATAGTGCTGTTTCCACACAAAACTGTCTTTCCCTTTCTAAAAATGCAAGGTCAGACAGAGCTGGCTCCGAAGCTCCAATAAGCAGAGATTTGGCTGTGGTGAATTCATAAAACATTAAAATCGGTCCTTGGAAAGTAACAGAATATGCATAAGGCTTCTGGGAGAATTCATACACAAGCTCCCAGCGCTGCAATAAAGGCTGCTGCTTTCTAAAACTCCAAAACGCGTCTTGCCGGCATTTTCTGTATCAGTACCAAAAGCACAGAGGGGACGTGACACGGCGCAGCCCTCACCACCCCCCACTCACCTGGGCAGCCTCCCCGTCATGGCAGCAGCAGCCCGTGCGCCACAGCCGGAAGCAGCAATAACCAATCGGTGCCCAGACCTCCCGGGCACTGGCCAATGAGAGCGCGGCGAGCGGGAAGAGCCCACCTCGTCCCCCGCCGCCCGCACAGCCCCTCTGAGCGCCAGAGCCGGCAGCAGTGACCACCAATCAGCACCCAGACTTCCCGGGCGCTGGCCAATGAGGGCGCGGCGAGTGGAAAGAGCCCGCCTCTCCCCCTCCCCCCCCTTCCCAGCGCCCCCTGCCGGCGGCGGCAGGAGCTGCCCGCCCCCGGGCCGGCAGCGCCGCCTGAGGCAGCGGGGAGCGCTGGCTGCCCGGTTAGAGGGTGATAGCGAAAGTGCCGGCAAATACTCTCTCAGACTGGTTTGGGGGTTTCAGAAAGCAGCAGCCTTTATGGCAGGGCTGGGCGCATGAGGGGATGGTTCCCATCGATCCTGTGTAACGACTGGAAAGTAACGGAATGTGCATGAGATTGCTGGGAAAATTCATACGCGTGCGTCTAAGTGGGAAATATGTTCTATCCCAGCTCTTGTCTCGTTACACACGATTGATGAGGACCATCCCCTCATGCTTCCAGCGCTGCCATAAAGGCTGCTGCCTTCTAAGCCCTGGCCGCCGGGCGCAAACACGGCTCGACCGCTCGCAACACTTGCCTGCCCTCACCCAACATGGCCGCCGCGCGACTGCGGCGCACGTGAGGCGCCGCTGGCCTCCGCTTCCGCCCTCTGCCGGTCACGTGACGTGCGCCCCCGGCCTGGCAGCCCCTTACGGGAGCCCAATGGGGACAAGCGGCTCGGTGTCTGCGTCTCAGTAGGGCCGCGGGTTGCGGGCGCGGCGCGTGGCTTAACGGCTTCCCCCTCCCCCCGCGAGAGCAGCGGGCGGCGCGGCGGGACCCGGCCCCGGCCCCGGCCCGCCCGGCGGGTGAGTGCGGGATAGGGTCCTGCGGGAGCTCAACCTGCCCTCGCCTCCGCATCGGGGCTTCCCACGGGCTCCTGAACCCCAGCCCCGGGGCTCCGCTCTGCCTCTCTATCTCCCCCTGCGCCAGGGTTCCCCTCCGGCTCCTGAACAACCCCCCGGGGGTACCGTTCCACCCAACCCCTCCCCCGCCCCAGGGCTCCTGATCCCTTTCTACCCCGGGGCTGATTCCTGATTTTCCCCTCTGGCTCCTGAACCGCCTTCCCGAGGCTCCTTCCCCCTCCCTCCCCCCTGACCCCGGGGTTCCTGATCCCCCACACAACCCCAGGGCTCCCCTCCGGTTACCGATCCCCGCCCCCCCCCTCCCCCCCCGGGCTCCCCTCCAGCTCTCGAGCCCTTCTCGTGGTTTTCCTATTAAAACCGAGGTGTTTGGCGTTAAACCCTCCACCTGGGCTGAACCGAACCTGAGGGAACGCTGCGTGACCCCTGGTTCGTGCCTGACGGCCCTTTCTCGTCACCCCTGAGCTGAGGGTAGGGCTGCGGTGTTTTGGGAGCTCTCCACACGTAACTGCTGGGCAGAGCAGCGTCCCACACCTTGCTCTCCTTTCCCTCAAACCCTTCCGTTAGTGCTTTGTCACCTGGGGGCCTGTGGTCTCGCGTGCCTCTGTGATCCATGCTCCGGTGTGTTTAGCATCCCGTAACGGGGCCCTCTGGGTCCTACTTAGCTTGGCTTTAAGTCCTGCTCTTCCCTTTTAGCTCGTGGAAGGCTCTCTAGACAGCAGCCAGAGGAGCCCCGTGTTGCTTGTGTGTGCTCCAACAGCCTGGCAGTAAAGCGACCGTGTCGGGAACCAACAAGTAACGTAGCGGGAGAAACTCCAGGGAGTTTGGTGTGGGCTATCAAACCTGCTCCGGTCTTAGCGCTGGCACGGCTAGGCTGTTCCCTCTGCTCATCCTCGTGTATCTCGGAATAACTCTGACAGCTGTGTGTAACACTCCTGGCTGCAGCACAGGTATGGCCAGTGCCTGGTTATTGCCAGAATGCTGGCAAAAAGTCATCTCTCAGATGCATGTGCGACACTTCATCCCCATATCTTCTGTTCCCAGTCTTGTTTGGGAGAGGGGAGAAAGAGGTACCCTGTTTCTGAACCGTCTTTTTGAATGCATATAATTCACATTATGTGACTTCCCTTGCTTTCTATTCTCTTATCCCCCTTTGGATTTTCTCCTTCCTTTCTCTCTTTTGATAAGTGCCACTGATGCTCGATTGGTCTTTGGTTGCTTTCTGCCCTCTATTGATCCTATATTTCTGATTGTGTTTTTATTATCTCATCATTCTCAGACTTTGATTATCTTTTGAACTTCTTGTGTCTGCAAATACAAGTATTAAAATCCTTCTCCCTGATTTATTATCAATGTCTTCTGTAAAATGCTTTCTCTAACAAGAGTGCTATGAAAACATAACTTTGATTTCTGTTCTCTTTAAATAGTTGGGGGTTTTGTTAAGAAGCTCCGTTTAAATATGTAAAGTTTTATGTTACTGAATCTCGTCGTTTCTTGGTTTGCTGCTCTCTTGTAAAATGGGACGTGAATTCGAATCACTTTGACAGAAATATAGTTCTCAGTTATGCCAAATAGAGGAGAAGTCAGCAAGAGTAGGAAGATGTGGAGGTATTGTATCTATAGGTCCTTGGCAAGTGCAGCTAAACCCACACAGTGATATTTAGGTTATAAATAGTTTATAAAGCGGCTGTTCTAATGCAGCCCTTTTCTGTGTCTGTTTTACTGCACAGCTGCAAAGCAGTTGCCATGCAGCCCTATGTACAACAGCAGCACCAGACAAGGGAGTCTGGGGTGTAAACGCTGCTGCAGTGTAGCGTTACTCAAAGGCAAAAATCAGAGCCCTAGGAGAAAGTGAACAACCAGCAAAATACCTTCTGTCACGTCTTGTGAGCAATAACTATTCTTTAAGCTGCTGCTAGAAGACATGCTGCGTACTTCAAGTTCTTAAAACTCCGTCTCTTTATTGACATTCTGATTTTTACTCCTATCGATCGGAAAATGGTTTGCTGATTATAGGCTATGTTTGGAAATGAAAAGCACCTTTTGGAACATGGAGATGAGGGTCCCAGGATGGATTGCCAAGTGGATCACATCTTGCATACACCAGATGCATGCATTTAATATAGCATTACACAGTCCAGATCCTTCTGTGTGCTGCTTCTAAAGGTTACTGTTAGTTTGCAGTTCTGTCGATAAATACGGGAAGCGTTGCTGCTGTGTGATGGTGGGAGGACAAGCTTGTGGTCCATCTTGCCTCCCACATTGATGGTTCGCACTGGGGCATTTTGTTCACAGCCTTCTGCGTGCTCAGCTTCTGAAAGCACTCAGGCAGCAACAGACATAGCCTTGCTGCCAAAAATAGTAAAAGAATGTACTCACAATTGTAGTGGCAAAGCCTGGATGCATCAGTTGGTTTGGGGAACTGCTTCAAGGGACACCACTGAAATACTTCTTACTGGAGGGAGCTGTGCTTCCCATAGGTGGATTTGCCAGGATAACTATATCACAGAATCACAGGATAGTTTGGGTTGGAAGGGATCTTAAAGCCCATCCAGTTCCACCCCCTGCCATGGGCAGGGACACCTCCCACTGGATCAGGGGGCTCCAAGCCCCATCCAACCTGGCCTTAAACACCTCCAGGGATGGGGCAGACACCACTTCTCTGGGCAACCTGGGCCAGGGCCTCCCCACCCTCAGAGTGAAAAATTTCTTCCTAATGTCTAATCTAAATCTTCCCGCTTCCAGTGTCAATCTGTCCCCCCCATCCTATCACTCCAGGCCCTTGTATATTTATATTTAGCTATTGTGTGTACATATCTGTATAAAAATATAGATTTCTCTCAATTCTAACCCTATAAACAACTGTTATCTCAGTCTCAGCTACCGACCATGCCCCTCAGCCATTGGCTGGATGACAAGTTTCTCACAACCAAGTAGTCCTTGCAGCTCACTGCTTTCTCTGGGAGCCTCTTTCCAGCCCTGCTCTAACACAGCTCCAGGATGTGTCTCTCACAACCAAGCCCATAACCATAATCTCTTTCTGAGCCATCAACAAGGTTCCACTGCCCTGATAAACAACTTCTCTCATCCATCTGACTTTCCAGTCTCAGTTGCCATCAGCAGCGCCTTTCCAGCCAACCTCCAAGTGGAGCTCTAGGATTTCTTTTTCTCTCATCCTTAAACCTAACCTCAACCTGGTTATCTTGGTCTTTGTCTTTGATCTGGCTCCCAGCAATTGCTGTGTTTGTGAGTTGCTCACAGCCCAGTTTCTAGGAAATTCCCCACTGCCTCACATAAAATTCTCCTCTTTTTATAGGAAAATGTACGTATGAATTATTGGCAAACCCTTTTAAGTTTAAATGTAGTCTTATTCTCTTTCTGCTCACCTTGTATCTGTTCCACAAAAGTAAGATTTTAATTTACAGGAAAACTCAGAAGTGAGAAGTTTTCAGAATTGCTTCTGCTTGGGAATTGGTGGTGATCATGCTGAGCTTTCACACGGATTGCCAGGCTGTTCATAGGGAACTTTGTAAGAAGAACGGAGATCTGGGTGGCTGGCAGAGAGCAGCAGCAGCTGCCCAAGCGAAGTCCTTTCTTTTGCTCCCCTACATAAACACGCAACTTTGCAAGACTTCATCCATTTTCTGGAATACTGGGACACTGGATCTGTGTAAATACGGATCAGTGTTGTGGATTTCCTACCAATTCTTTTTGGTTTGTTGGTTGTTTTCCTTTTTCTCCTAGCTAGCGCAGAAATAGTGTATTATAGGCAGAATTTCTAGGTATTTTTTGTCATGGCTCAGTTTGAGGACCCTCAGTGCAGCTTCCAGTGTTGCCTACAGCACCGCTTTGCACTTCTGTCACTGCCATCAGCTCCTTGTAACTGCACTTCCCATGAATTTTATCATATGAGTTGTTTCTCTAAATAAGCCTGTTCTGTAGGCTTATCTGTCACGTGACCAGGAATGAGAACAAAGAGTTTCCTTCGTGCACTTTCTGCTGGTTTCCTCTATTGCTATGATAACTTCTGGTTTTCTTTTGCTAGAATGAGTGGGGCTGCATTCCCATCCCCAGCTGCCGAGATGGCAGAAATTAATCGCCTTCAATATGAAATGGAATACACCGAAGGAATTAGCCAGCGCATGAGAGTTCCAGAAAAACTCAAAGTAGCTCCTCAAAATGCTGACCAAGAGAAGGGCATCCAAGAAGGATTTCCAAACACCAGTGTAACCATGCAGGTTCCAGAGCGGATTGTTGTGGCAGGTATGATTGCATCTCAATAAAAGAAAAAGAAGTGAAAATTTAAATTAGTTCCCCAAATTTCTGGATGGACAAAAGATATGTACTGATATTTTCTTAAAAGAAAAGCCTTTTTTTAAAAGAAAATGCTTTCAGTTATTGCTCATCGACTTTGACTTAGGAATGTCTTAAACTCTAAAAATGTTTCATGAGTAGTTTTGGAATAGCTTCTTGTGGAGACAGTTAACCAATTAATTACGAACAGAAAATTTAATTGCTGACTTTTCATCTTAATAAAGCATTTCTGGAGAGAAAAAGAAAATGTTTATTGATTTACACCTGATTTTTCTTAATTAACTATAAGCTAAAGTATGTATAACAAGTTTGGGGGATGCATTATATATTAGCCATGCGAAATGTGTTTGATTGAATCCTAATGCTGGGTGGACTATCAATATACTTCTTTAGTATTTGTGGTCATGGGCTTTACAGAGACAGACTGGGAACTGCTGAGGGCCCTCCAGTTTGCAAAATGTGTGACGTGTATATTTTACGCTTTGAAAGAGTAACATCTTCATCTAAATAAATTCACCTTTAATAGAACTGTCTTAAGACTTGTAACAACAGCTGGTGTTGCTCAAGATTACTCTGGGTCATTGTTCTCAGAGAAACTGCTCAAGTAAGTGTCAGTTAATGTGGTCTTTATGAGAGTTTTTAACATACAAGCCCTGTTAAAGAAGAGGGTACTCAATTATTTGACGTAGTCAGGGGAAGTGACTGATGTGATGTGAACTTTGGCTTTAGCCCTCCGGCCGCAGAACAGCTTGCTTTTTATTGACAGCTGATGTTCTTACAGGTAATAGTGGAGACATTCCATTGTCCAGACCACCAGATCTTGACATTCTTCAGTCTTCTTCATTCAAACCACTGGCATTGAAAACTCCTCCCCGTGTTATTTCTCTTAGTGATCGACCACTAGATTTTTTGGACCTAGAAAAACCTCCGCAGCAGACACCTCAAAATGAAGAGGCTAGTACATGTTTTGCTTTTTTCTTAGTTGAGAAGCATTTGACTAAAGAAGGTGAAATGACCCATGATTTCTCTACTGTGGTGCAGATCTACTTGATGGTGACATGTTGGGAAAACATTCAAATATTTTTATTAGTAGTTCTAATTATGATTTTATAGTTCTATATTTAACTGGCAGATGGCTGGTCATTGCCATGCTTAGTAAACTTAACGATACTTGCAAAAATAAAGTCATAATTAGAACTTCTCCGAATACTTCTAACAAAAAAAATCAGTTTGATTTGATGAGAAAGCTGCAAGATTTTTTTTTAATTTGCCACTTATCGGAAAATTAATTAAGATTCTTTGAACAGGTTTAGTCAACCTTTGGAATTCACAGCCAGTTGATATAACATCACACAGAATTAGTAAACATTAACAGAACTCTGAAAACCAACTTCAAAGAATAGTATAACACTGGTATCCAGGTGGATGATGTGTAATTGATACACATCAGTTGATATTTATGAAGCTGCATATTCTATAGACTTATAAAATACGGTAGAAATGTATTTGTCTCTGGTGATAGGAAGTAATATTAAACATAACATTGCTTTCTTACATGTTCAGAATTCTGTTTGTTCATAGTTTTGGGATCAGATCACATGGACAGATAACTACAGGATCGCAGTAAGTTGGGACCTTGGTTTTACTTGTACCAGCATCAGATCCTGTCACCAGTTGTTTTCTTAACACCGTGATAACGTGCCTTTGTATCTGAGGGCAGGTCAAACTTACAAATGTCCATGGCAAATGATACAGTGTCTCCTGCAATTCCTTGGCTTATCTCCCTCTTTTTCCCCTTTTACGCAGGTCCGTTCAGTGGGAAGACTGAAGAGAGAACGTTCCCTGAGTGAAAATGCCACTCGACAGAATGGCCAGCTGGCCCGAGATGATTCCATGTGAGTAGAGCAACAGGGCTCAGGGACACAACTGCAGCTTTGTTACAGATTTCCTTTATTCCTTATCTCCTCTTTAATTTTTTTTTCTAACTAGTATTTTGTGTGTTGTGGCAAGTACATAATTTTAAATATTATAAAGCCAGGATTTTTCTTAATGCCTATGCTTTCTGTTTAATGAGGTGACTAATTTGTGAAGTATTTTCTTGCAGTGGTTGGGTGGCTAATGTTTGGAGTTGGAAACTTCATCTAGTGATACCATCTGAGGTAGCAACTCTTATGGTGCTTTCTGAAGATAGAGAGGCCTGTATATTTTTATTATATATGATAGTCTTTGAGTAATCACGGTTTATTCTGAGTGACAGCATCTTTCCACCTGGCAATAACTGGTTTTGCAGCACAAGACTTAAATCTCCGATGTAAAAGATTACTAATACAGCTACCATAAAGAATACCTTCCCTTGTTGCAAGGATCTTGGATTTAAGACCTAGAAGATGGGATTCATCTGTCCCAATGTGGACTGTATAACACTGTTGCTAAATCACCATAAACTTAATTTTCAATAACTAGAGGGAAACAAGTGCATGGCCTACTTAGGGTCTGCCTATTTTTAGTCTAAAATAGATCAAGTGAATTATGTCCTAGATATGTTTGGTTTCTTCTATTTACAGCAGGGGTACAACATGTCCTGTATATCTGTCACCTGCTGGTGTCCAACTGGTGGCATTCACTCTGATGCATGTTCCAGACATGTTGTAATTATTCTTCTCTTTCTCCAAATCATCACGGAAATATTGTGGCATATCTTCCTCTTCTTAATCAGAATTTTGGTTCATACCAGCTTGTAGATTGCATGGTTGGGTACTCAAGTCTGCTGAGTCATATACATTCACTAAGCTGGCAAAACCAGATTCACATCCTTCAGCTCCTGATCAGCTCCAAATATTCTAACAGCGCACTAAGTGCCCAATTCCCCGTGATATCGGTCATCCGGGTATGTCCGCTTGGACTGGACATACTAGAATTTCACTGCAGGAATGGCCTTCACGTGCCTGTCTGCACGTGATGTATGCTGGAATAGATGACCTTCATGTGATGGAAGCTGCTTGTGAAAACATTTCCTCTCTGATATTACCAGCTCTGCTTTGCCAGACTTGAAGGACATCGTTACCAGATTAAAGGAAAACCAGATGGTGTATGAATTCTTGAAATTTCTTGAAACCACTTTATCCTTGTTCCCCAAGTTAGTTTAGTCTTCCAAAACTCGTGAGCTGTGTCTGCCCAGCCAGCAATTTAGAAACTTGCAAGATGAGCTCTCACTGGATGTGTATCCAGTTGCTGTAAAATTTCTCATGTAGTCCTTGAATCTGAAAATCTGAAATTTGTAAAACTCACCTGCGTGCTTTGCTTTTGCTCAGTAGCTATAGAATTCCTGGTTTTAAATGGTCTGAGTATTATTTGTTGTCACAGTTTATTAATCTGCCAGCAGCCCTTTAGAGGCTTAAGCCATACAGTGTGCACCTGGAATCCTTCAAATTTATGAAGGATGCGATCAGTGAACATATAACTGGTAGCCTGCTGTGACTCGGTTTATCATTGAGAAAAGCCAGGAAATTATGACATATCTGGAGATGACTTCTCTGTTGAGGCTCATGCTGGTGCCTGCATAATGTCCGTCAAATAAATCAGACTTCCAGTGCCAAGCCGTTTCCGTTACAAGGAAAATGATATAAACGCTAGTTTCATCCAGGATCTCTTCTCTCTTGTTTGTATGAAAACCAACAGCTAGCTATTAGTGAACCTGCTGGTTGCGCGCTCTCTGCTGCCCACGTGGAAGATGCTGTCTTTCTTCACTGCGACAGTCCACACTTGCTGACCTGCAGATAACGTATTTGAGAACTTCATTTGTCTCTTGTCTCTTCAAAGTACTTGTTTTCTTATGACACAAGTTGTGCTGTGCCTAAAGTGTGGCTCATCTGCTTTGAAACCATTGAGGTCCTAGAAAATGTTTCTTTTCCTGTCATCATTGCTTCTTCTGACTCAATATGATCCAAAAAAATAAACCACTTTGAACATGCTGTGGCAGTCTCAGGGATGCTGAGTCTGGCATTTCTCCCTCATCCAGATTTTGTCAGTCTCCAAGTTGGAGAATTTGACTGTACCGGACTAAATCTCAGGAGAATGTTCTGTGAATTCAGATGATGAAAACACTGTGTTCGAGGTGGAACTTGCATGGCTCACACAACTGCATGAAAGGCAATTCTATTGTACTTGGTGAAAAAGGTACCTCTGCTCTTCTTTCCTCACAGTTTAGGCCTACAGAACACACACTGTAAACTGCCAAAAAAATATAAAATTGCAGGTTTCATGTAAATAAAACCAATCCTACAAGCAAAACTGATAACGTGGCATTCTGTTTTTCCTGTGGGAGCTACATAAAGAAGCTGCCCATGTGGAAGTGTTACCGTGTAGCTCAAGACAGGCCATACAGGCAATCAGACTCGCTTGATGTCAGTTATGCTACCTCAGATGGTACTGGGTGTCACCAAGCTCATAGTCTACAACTTCTGTTAGAGACTTATGGTAAATGAGACGCATGTCTTCTAAGTTTAGCTTCTTTGTTGATAAATTAGACCATTTATGTAGATGAATTCTACCGCAGATGTATTCTTTGCACTACAGAAACTGTAATTGTACATCTGTTATCTCATTTATATCACATTGAAATTATTTTTTCCATTAGTACAAAACTGCCAGAAACCAGCTGCTCCTAAAGGTCTTATTTCCAGTGTTGTTGGCTGAAAAAAACACCTTTGTTCTGACTGCTGTAATGATACATTTCTGCTTCATCAAAACTGGCTTGACCTTTAAGTTCATATCGTGTCTAACTACTTTCCTTCTGCAGTAACAAACACTGTGATGCTCTAACTTGGAAGAGATCAGCTCTCTGTTCCTGTGCTTGTGTGAGTCTGGTTCACATCTTCAAATTAGAAAGAGAGTCCACATTTTAATTCAAATATTTAATTCTTGTGTAGAAAGTAGCTTTTTTTAAATGCTTGTTTCTCATACGTCCTTGATGCAATTTCCTGTTAGACATGGTGGTCTACTTGGATGGCTTCATTGAAGAGGCACAGGGAGCACTGCCATTTAGAAGCTTTATTTCCTAACTAGGACTATAATCCTCAAGTTTATATCTAGGACACTGTTGTCCTTCTTGGAGAAAACGTGCAGATCTACTCTACAAAATTCCAGTGCTCGACCTACAAAGTGACAAAATTAAACATTCTGGAATAGATTGCCAGATTGAAGCAAAAGACCTGGCTGGCCTTCCTATCACAGTGTTCTCTACATGGTACAAATAGTTGTTTCTTTTCTGTTGTGTTTCTCTCCCTGTCTTCCAGCTGCTTGCAGAGAGAGTTCCAAGAATTTTTCAGGAGTTGGTCTTGACTCAAAACAATAATTCTCAAATGCTTTTAACAGACCTGAGACTAACACATAGGCACCTGCCTATACAATAACTTCTTGTCAGCATAGCAATAACGACAAGTCTCTAAATTACAATCCCTGTATTTATAAGGATGCTTACTTAAGAGATTGCAATTATTATTGAAGGTGGCACAGATCAGACACTGTCCCAAGAAATAAAATGCCACGGTTCCAGTCACCTCTTTCAACTAAGGATTGCACGTAAGCCTAAATGTTACCTGGTATATGAAAATCAAGAGTGTGTCTAATTACATACCTCTCGGCCATACTAATTTTCTGACTAAATATCTGTAGTTTAGAATATAAAATTTGAAGCGGCCTTTGCTACACTGAATGTCTGGTTTCTAATTTTGCTTCAGGGTTTCTCAAACTCTGCCAAATTGTTTCCCTGTGTAAAGAACATGGGGTCGGGGGCGAAACCTGGTGGCAAAAGGAAAGGGACAGCTTTAATTAAGAACCGATTTGTAAAGAAAAAATAAATTTCAAGATAGCTTTAGTTTGTTTGATTCTTTGTTGCTGGCTGGTTTTGAATAGCTGGAGAAACAGAGCTTTCTGTTGGCCATTGCCAGCCAGTATTGAATGCAAGGATTCCATTTCTGCATCAGAAGTCAAGAAGCAACCAAGAGTGCATGGAAAAGGGGACAGCATTTAATTTTATTTCTGCTTCAGCCTTTCCCTTAGAAAAACACATCTGTAGAGAGTTCACTTTCATAGTTTGAGAAATTCTGTTCTTCATGCAAGTTGTGGTGGGAAAGGTGTTGTGTGCACGGCTTTAATGACAATACAGTCTGTCTGTGTGGCTGAATTTAAAGTAACCTTGAGTCGTTGAGTTGATTTGCCTCATATTTCATACTCCCAGAACTGTAAATCAGAAAAATACCTGAAGTAAACCCTGTGTTCATCACAAATGTTTTGAGAAGGTTTAGTGGCGATTACCACTAAGCTAAGAACTCTGCACGTGGTAGAATGTTACTGTCCTCTTCCACAGTAACATCTCTAATTCCTTCTTGTTTGTTTTGGTTCCAAACTCTGGAATTGACTGGTGTTTGTAACCAGGGAGTGCTTAAACAAGTGGCTGGAGCTAAACAGAATTCTTTTCAGAAATTTGAAACAAATTAAACTTAGGACTAAGACCTAACCACAAATGGAGGTTATCTAATGATAAGTAGCAATGCTAAATGTTAGAGACTATTTCCTTTATGTTTGAGATTTTATTCTTATCAGATATACAAATCAGCCAAAATGATATATTTGTTTCATAATATTTCTTCTGTGTGGTCTCTGAAATAGTCCGAACTATGACCATATGTTTACAGGGCAATCATTTTGAATCCTGCAAAAGAAGGATAGAAGAAAAATTGGGCTTCTTACTTGTTTCTGCCCCTCCACCCCACCCCAATCCTGACATTTGAGGCCTTCATAGAACAGAGAGTTATTTTCCCTTGCAGGCAGAGAGAGGTCTCTCAAATTATGCCCTGTAGAAGGATGTTAAAATTAGCAGTAGCCTTCATTGAGAAAAAAAATCAGTAATTTCATGTAGCTGTACAGTTTAGCTTATCTCCAGAAGCAAATAAATCGAAACTATCCCCTAACTAATTAAACCATTTAAGAAACTAAGTTAATTCTTACTTAAAAAAATATTAATATCTTCAAATGAATGAAGAAATCCCTTAAAACTGCCTTGTCTTACAAGCCACCAATGAGCATAAAGTAGTCCAGGGACTAGACCATAGGGTTAGGCATTATCTAGTTCTGAAGTCTGCCTTGATTTTTCTTTATTGCCCACACTTTCCATTTAATCATCACATGTAAGTTTGTACAGAGAATTTTGAGCAGTTTGAGTTAAAAAGTTTTGGGGGATTTTTTTCAGTATCTGCATAAGACTTTGTATGCCATGAACATTATTGTGGTATTTACAGTAACACCATTCCAGACAACAGGAATTCCACAATATCTTCTAGTCGTCAGTATGTCTAAATGTTGTATGTTATCTGCTTTTAAGCTGCAATTCAGCCTATTCTGTAACTATCTGGAATTATGAACAGGAAAAGTTACTTTGAATGTAAAACATACTCTGAGTTCTTCTTTCATTTCCCACAAGTCAGCAAATTTGCAAAGAAGTAGAAATTCTCATAAATTCACTTCACTGGCAGTATTTCCATACTTCCCACTGCTTCTTGGTGATTTTCTAGTGAATATTTGCATTACCAGTGCAATTCAAGAGGAAAATGTGTGGGTGTGACCACTCCCACTGATTGCAAAGTAGAAGTCATCATAAATACGAAAGAAATACGGATTTTGGAAGATGACAGAAGCGAAATAGATGTTTCTTTATCTCCTCCATTTTACTTTCTCTCCTCCGAATGTACTGTACAGCAGCATGAAAAGAAATTTGCAGTTCAGGTAACAATGCCCAGTACCAGTCGAGCACCAGCCACGGCTGCCTTTGCATGTCTCTTGAAGCACAGGATGCTTCAGCTCTTCTGTGGGTGAAGAGACATCCATGGAAGATGATCTGAATCTGTCTTTTCCATTGAATTTTCTTTCTTACTTGGTTTTGTGATCTTGGTGCCCAGCCAGTTGCAGAGCATCTCTATTCAAAATAAGAATATCCATAGAATTATGTCCCATCTAGAGATGATCTAAATATCAAACTAGCTTCCAAGCACTTGGTTACTAATGCTGGGTTTAATTTCTTAAAATTGCCAAAAGCAGAAAGATTTGCATTCTAACTCCAAAAAATACTGGAGCAAACCACAAGTGGCAAGAATAAAGGAAATGTGTTGAATTATGGATGCTAATTTTGGAATAAAAATGATCCCAAGATTTAAAGGGTACAGTGACTTGTACTTCGTTTGCATTTGTGTTAATATTTACAATCAGGTTAACACAAACTACTATTAAAAAAGCATCTCACCCATAATTAAAGTTTCTTGATTTAAAAAAAAAATTAAAAACATCTTGATGTGTGAGGGACAATGTGGATAAACTCAGATTAAATGTAAAGAAACACGAGCAAATCGAAGGCAGTTTATCAAAACTAATTTCTGTCTGATAGACATGAGGTTTGTATAATACAAGTGATTGTGCTTATATTTCAAGCCTGTATATTTTAAATATTTTTGCATCACAGTCAAACTCAGATCATGTAATTTCTTGTCACTGGGATACAAATTAAATGCCTTAACTTTTTAATTTCTTGCACTTACCTTTAAACTTGGTTCAGATGCAAATCAAATACTGTCTTGATATTTAGTCACAGTTTGAAGAAAAATTGTTGAAGAGGCTGTGTGTGAGACTTGGGTTTTGAAGAGATAATGGGTAGGATTTTTTTTTTAATGCAAATGGTTGTAAAAACACTTTTCTCACTGATTTCAGTTAGAATCTGAATATCGACCTCAGCAGGTACAGATTTAGCTGGACAAGGACTTTCTAAAATTAACTTGTATAACAGATGAAAACTGTGTCCTTGGGTTATTGCTTGTGTTCGCTTCTGAAGAACATCTGTACACGTAGCTTGTGATCCCTATGCTGCTGCAAGTTGGGAGTGTTGCCTTTTAGTGGTGGGAGAACAGTAAACCAAAAGCAAGCAATGAGCATTTTGGAAGGGGGGTCTATCTGAAAAGCTTTTTTTAATTTCAAATCTGACTGTAGTGTTTCTCTCTCCATTTACTGTGCTTGTACGAACAGTGTGACACCATCACTGCAACAGGCTCGTGTCTGTCCTCCCAGTATGTTACCTGAAGACGGAACTAATCTTTACTCTGCTCGTGGCATTTTGTCGTTTATCCAGTCTTCCACTCGTAGGGCTTACCAGCAGGTCTTGGATGTGCTGGATGAAAACCGCAGGTGATTGGTTGTCCCTGATTCTGCCAGCTTTTGCTGCTTTGTTTTTCTCTTCTTTTCTCCTTTTTTAGTGGAGTTTGATTTCTGTTTACAGAAAAATGAGATGAAATGATTTGCTTTTGCTTTCCTTTGCTTTCACTATTCATAAGCAATTTAATTGTCCAAAATTCACATTTCAGAATGCTTCTGTTTCAGTTAAATACAGCATTGTTTTGGTTTCCTTCCAAATAAAAGAAGTGTTAGTCTGTGATTGCAAGGGGTTTTGCTGTTCCCAGATTGTCAGCGTTTTCTGCAATTAACACTTGACCTCAAGCCTACAAATTTTTTAGCCTTGTTTTGTGCTTTTCTGTTGGTGAGCAGTGGTGCAAATCAATAAGATTGGGTTGATGTTGTCATAAAGCATTAAAACAAATGTGCAGGAACAGGGTAAAATATTCATGCAAGGCCTTGTCAACATGGCTTTTGATTTTATGCTGGGAATATTTATCCCTGGTCAATACCTGGCTGACGGTGACCCCTCTGCTGCATGCTGAGAGCAGGAAAGGCAATGCACGCTAAGAAGCTGGTTGCTTCTCTGATTAGTGCTGGTTTTATGGATAAGCTGATACTTCGAGAGGTAATGGGCCAAAACAAGCCTTGTGGCCATCACTGGGTGGTATTGCAAGGTTAATTTCCCAAAAGTAATTTTCAATAGTATGCTAGCACAGAGGTTCAGGTAAAAATTGCACACAGTTAGTCCCTAGTGCAGGGCTATCTGAGACCTCTAGAGCTTGCCAAGAGGTCACAGCATCACAGTATCACAAGGTTGGAAAAGACCTTTGAGATCATCGAGTCCAACCTATGACCCAACACCTACACCTACTCCTACTTGTCAACGACAAAATAGAGGAGAGAACTGTCAGGAACATGGGGAGGAACCACTCATTCCTCCTGCAGCCCTTCACATGGCCTGTGCTAGGAAGTTCTTCGGAATTTACTATCTGCTCCTGGTTGCTAATATCCCAGCAGCACTCTTAATGTTTTGTAGTGTGAAGTTAAATGATTTGCTTTCTAGTTGTTCTGGTAATAAAACAGGACTCTCAAGCCAATCTTATTGTGAATGTCTGTGGGTTTGCAGCCACTTTTCAAACTGGCACCTCCTGGAGCTCACCATAGTTGCTGACCTGACAGGATATAAACACCCATATTAGCATTCCTGAATTGTAGAGAACTCCAGTCTTTCTCGCCTTTGTGTTCTTAACCTGGGACATAAAAAAATCCAAACAGACCCCCACAAAGAAATTATCTGCATAGTTCACTTTGAAATTCTGCGAGTTAGGTGCTTGACCCTGACTTGATTCTATGAAATTTCAGGCTGTAGCTGTTAAAATGTGGATGCCTGTTAACATTTGGACAGCAATGCCTTTTTTTCTTATCGATATTAAAAATTAGATGGAATTACAAGTTTGTTTCAGGTTACAAAATTAAAGCTCCCAGATAAGGAAGAATTCTACTGTCTGTGAATAACAGCACCGATAGATACTGTGCCAGGAGTCCTTGTTAAAATACAGACTGGAATTCTAGCCCATTCCCCAGTCTGCAGTGAAGCCAACAGGTTTTATGCCTGGCTTCCAGTAGGCTTCCAGTTCTTGCCCATGTTTTCTTGGATTCTGGAAAACATACACGTATGCATACGTACACTTTCAACTTGCTTCAGTTATCAGAAAGTTTCCAGGGTTCTGAATGCTTCAAAAATTGTGTTATTCTTCCCAGTTTGGGTTAATTTTTAAGGTGTTCTAACTAATCTTTCTATAAGAAATGGGAAACCTGTCTCCAGTCACCTCTGAACAAGTAGGTGCTAAAATAATGAACTTTTCAATTAGGTGAAAATGTATTCTTTGTGCTTGGGTGTTTAGATACCCCCCGTTACTCTACAGCTGGCGTAGGAATGTGAAATTTGGATGATCCACTTGCATGGTTGCAAAATATTCATTTTAAATTGCTACAAACCTGCACTCTCCTTTTTGCTCTGTGTAATGTGCTTCCTATCTCAAAACCTTATCTATTTTAGCATTTTTGCTTAATACTAGAAGATATCTTTTTAAATGAACAAATTCTGCCCATGTTGTTATTCACTGGAAATATTTCTCACTTGTTTCATGGCTTGCTTTTTTTTTTTTTTTTTTAAATATTTTCCAATCTACAACTGCTGCCAGTAGGTGCTGATTGTGCTGCTGCCGGTAATGAGTTCTGCCTAGTTGAGCTGGCACTGCTCACAGAATAGGTTATTTAAATGGGCAACAAGTTAATGATCACTGCTTACACTGTCTGTTTACTCTTGCATTTCCTTCAGTTTGGACAAGGACAATAGGTCAGTTTTGTTTTCCAGTTCTAACCATTTTTCTGTTTCAATTTTTGTCAAATGACTGCAGGGCCAGTACCCAGTGATCTTGGGTGCTCTAGGGAACAAAAAAGTAAACCCCAAACCTCTGCATTTAAGGAGGTTTTAGTAATACATTAAATGCCATAAAAAAAGCAGTTTCATACCTGAATAGAGTTATATTGCAATCTGTATTTTACCTGAACTGTTCTTCATCTCTTGGATTGATATCTTTTTACTTAAGAGGAAAAAGTATGGAAATTTATTACTGTTTCTTTTCTTCATGATAGCTCTTTCTAAAAAGCCATTTTGCCTTCTTAAATGCTAAACATGATCCACATAATCATATCCTGCAGTGTTAGGAGATCACTTTTTATATTGAGCAAGTTAATTATATTTTTCAGGGTAGAAATAAAATGAGATGTGAGTTAAGACCATTGCAGAGGGCAACACTACTTTGGATTGGGATAGAGTAGTTCAGAAGGCAATGAAATGGGTCTGCAAATGTGAAGGAGCTGAAAGCAGCCTGAGCTTTAAGTAACCACTTCGAGCACTGAGACAAGCAAGGAGAGCAGTTTCATCCGGTCACTGGTTCTACAATGCCCAAATCCTTTCTGTAGTGTAGAAGCTGATCTTCTTACCCAGTTCACAACCAAAATGCCCATAAAGTCCTAGTGCCCGTTCTTACGGCTTTTTTGAGATTTCCAGAGGTGTTTTAAAGGACAGTGAAAGGTGAACATAGCTCCTACCTCAAGTGAACAAAGAACAGGTGCTGTCCTCAGCCCCCTGTGCTGTGGGCACAGAGACAATGGAAGGTGGACTCGGATACCTAAATTGTCCACACCTTGTTGTTCTCCCAGACCTTGTGTTTCTGATTGCATCATTACTGTGGTATTTCCAGTGCATGCTCTGCCTGAAGCAGAGGAAGCCAGACCAGATTCATTTGGTCATTGCCTTATTGCCTGTTTTTCCACTGCCATTAAATTG
Source organism: Neomorphus geoffroyi (assembly GCA_033558235.1). Lineage (NCBI taxonomy): Eukaryota > Metazoa > Chordata > Aves > Cuculiformes > Neomorphidae > Neomorphus > Neomorphus geoffroyi. Next base: position 9,908,079 of record JAUMJM010000012.1, read on the forward strand.
TATTACTGTGCATTCCCTTCATTTTTCAGGCTGCTGTAATATTTGCAGTGAAATAGTTAAATGTTGAATATACCTGGCCTTGGAGATACGGCTACTTCTGATCATGTGTTAATGTGTGTAGGATGGAATTGATGGAAGTAGCCAGAAAATTCAAAGATTTATCAAAAAACTTGCTGCTGATTTGGGGGTAAGGTGATCCCAGTTATGAGGCCACTGTGATCTATATGACGAAGATGATCTGAGGGCTAGAGCCCCTCTGCTGTGAGGACAGGCTGGGAGAGCTGGGGTTGTTCAGCCTGGAGAGGAGAAGGCTGTGGGGGGAACTCACAACAGCCTCACGGTACCTGATGGGGCTCCAGGAAAGCTGAGGAGGGGCTTTTTACAAGGGCCTGGAGTGACAGGATGAGGGGGAACGGCTTTAAATTGGAAGGGGGAAGATTTAGATCATACATTGGGAAGAAATTCTTCACAGTGAGGGTTGGGAGGCCCTGGCCCAGGCTGCCCAGGGAAGCTGTGGCTGCCCCATCCCTGGGGGTGTTCAAGGCCAGGTTGGATGGGGCTTGGAGCCCCCTGATCCAGTGGGAGGTGTCCCTGCCCATGGCAGGGGGTGGGACTGGATGGGCTTTAAGGTCCCTTCAACCCAAACCGCTCCATGATTCTATGATTTAAAACCAAGCAAGTAAAAAGTGGGAGAGGCACGGGAATATTCTGGTTATCCTTTTTGAGTCCACCTGTAAAGAAACAAAATGTGAAATGCAAAGAAAAGAAAGAAATTCATGTGCAGCTTCTTGCCAGCGTGGCTATGTTGGGAAGTGGTATTAAAGACTTGTCTTTAGATAGATTCAGTTTCTGATTTGTACAGATCCCAGAGCTGCTCTCTCCGCTATCTCCAAGCCTGTGGCCTTCCCTGGGAAGGGCAGTGTGGATCAGTTAGTATTGATTAGTTCTACAACAGCTGTAAAACTTTGTTAACACCACAGAGGCCAAGAGTTTAGAGAGCATTTGAGACCTGTCTTTCTCATTGCACAAAATCCAAATGTTATTGTCCTGTGTCAGATGGCGTGGGAAATGCCTGCTGGATTCTGACAAGCTGGCATTTGCTGGCGTTCGCAGATCTGCTAATTAATTACAGGCGACTTATGTTCACAGAGAAATTCTGCAACCTGCTCTGCAGCTGCTGTTTGCTGAATTTCTTCTGCTTTCTTAGAATATTTAATTCTAGAGTCTATCAGACAAGACTTTAGCTGAATTATTTCTTGATTAAAAAATAGGGATACCTTTTTGATAACTTGTCTGCGAGACCCCATGCATTTAGGTAAGAATATTTTTAACTGTACGTATTGAGAATGCGAGTTTGTTTTGTAAAACACATCGTGCTGGCTTATCTTGTGTGCTAGATGAAAAATACTGTGCTATGCAATTAACGGTGCTGATAGAGTAGGACTTAGTCCCAGAAAGGATTGTACCACGTAGTAGAGTTTACTGTCTCCTAGATCCTGTTCCTTATAAATGAAACTAGGGGTGGTGGTGGTTTTGCATGGTTCTTGCTCATTTTCAGGCCTGGCCACAGTGCTCTCCCAGCCACCTCAGCACCAAGCCTTTGCCTCCTACCTGTACCTGCTCTAAAGATCTTCATGCCTAGATTCTCATTGTCTTTAATTTTATGGCCTGGAATATACATGGGTTAAGTGCACGGCACCAGTACCTGCTCTTGGCACTGGGAAGGTGGAAGAAATTAAGAAAAGATTCCAGGCTTTTGTCAGTTTGTTACACGTCGTGGACGTGGAGCACTACTGCCTTAGGACCAGAGGCACAGGACACGTGGCACTGGCTTTGCCAGAAGGTGCTGCTGGTGTTCAAATCTTCTGTAAATTGGGACACAGTAACTTCTTACTGCAAAGTTCATGTATATTATATAGTCGCAGCAACTTAAATAGCTCTGCCATTCCTTTCTGCCTGGAGAAAGGAAAGAAAAAGAAATTGAAGGAGCAGCACTTCCAAGGATGTTCATACCATCCACTTGAAGTTTGTAGTCACTTCTTCCTGGAGAGATCTGCCTCTCTTCGGGCTATGTATGGTGTTCAGGCTACCAGCCCAGGTGTTCTGAGCTACGTCTAGCATAGATGAATAAAGAAAAGACAAATCTCCCCATTTCCTAGAGGTACGAGAGGATGATTAAAAAAAGGTTTTGTTTTGAGGGGGGAATTTTTTTTTAAAAACCGAAGTTTCCTGTGTTTTTTTTTTATAAAGCTGGTGCCCTGTGCCCAAATCCCTATTCCAGCAGTTTGTCTTCCATAAAGGAAGCTATATCATCAAATTTTTGCCTATGTGTCTTAACTGCATAAACATTCAATGTTGATTAAATTTGAGTAAGGGAAATACAAAATTTGCAACAAAACGAACAGCTATTATATTGTATCGAAACATTATACAATATAAGTGGAAGTATTTTGATGTTCCTTTGTTCTGTGTGTTTTACCTCTTATCTCTGTTTGTCACTTCCTGTTTCTGTCTATCTTTCTATCTGCAAAAACCTGCTGTAGGCCAGTGTTACGTGGCGGGTCTGCTGCTATTGCTTCCTCTAACCCTCATCATGACAACTCCAGGTAAATATTTTTTTGTTAGTCATGATACAACAGTTGAGATTTTAAAAGTCAGAGCTCTCTTTCCCTGTTTCTAGTGTCCTTATTTTAAAACGCAACATTTATTTCTGTTCTCCCTCTCAGCTCTTGAAATATTTCAGGCCTTTATTCCTTCCCCTTTATTCCTTACCCATCCCAGTCACCTGCAGAGACGTCACTCGTGTGATGGATGCAATGTGCTGCAAAATTCTGGCCGCAGTCATGTGCAAGGGGAGGCTCTTAAATTACATTTGCAGCATGCTTCAAGTAGTACTGACTTTCATATTTTTTTTGCTAGAAAACTGGCCTTGCATCACCTTATTTTTTCTAGGCGTTGTGAGAAACACGCCTGGGATCATTAGTTGTTGCTGGATGTCTTTTCTCTGCCGTTATTTTGGTGGACTGACATCATCTCAGTGGAGCTGGATGTAAGATTGACATGTAATGATGGCTAGGATGAAGGAAAAGAAAAATAGTCCCTTCCACATCTGTTGTTCCCATCTCCCACCACACTTCTGTGTTTTAATCACACTGGGGGTTATGTTAACCTAGAGAAGAGAAGGCTGAGGGGAGACCTCATCACTGTCTAGGACTGCCTGAAAGGAGGCTGTGACACAGTGGGTGCTGCGCTCTTCTCACAAGTGACAGGACAAGAGGAAATGGCCACAAGTTGCACCAGGGCAGGTTCAGATTAGACAGCAGGAAAAATTTCTTCACTGAAAGGGTTCTCTGGCGCTGGCAGAGGCTGCCCAGGGAGGTGGTGGAGTCCCCATCCCTGGAGGTGTTTAAAAGACAGGTAGATGAGGTGCTCAGGGATGATTCAGTAGTGGGCAGGTACGGTTAGACTTGATGATCTCAAAGGTCTTTTCCAACCAGGCGATTCTAGGATTCTATGATTTGTGCTTAAGGAGATGCTGGATGCATACAGGTGGTTGCTATTTAAATCAGGAATCTGGGTTTTGTTATGGTCCAAGAGATTATCTCAAGGGATCAATGAAATCAAGGTAACATTCTTGATTGAATATCTGGAATGTTTTGGAAGTTGGTAGAGCAGTGGGGATACACTGTGATATTGTGACGTTATATTAAATGTGTGTGATCTGGGAAGGTGGTGTGATCAGGTCACTGAAATTATCAGCCTCTCTGCTTTTCTCAAGAGCCAAGGAGAGACAGCTGTGCTCTGCATCTGGGGAAGCCTCTTATTTTTTTTAACACCTACTACAAATTAAAAAAGAGCTAGCAAAAGACCCCCTTTGGCTTCCAGAGGACCTGTAGTCATAAAGAAATCTTGATTTTTGTATGTGCAAAGCTTCAGATTTTTAACACTGGAAATGTTCAAATTGTTTTATAGTTAACTCAGGTTTATTTTAAAATAACTTTGCTGAGTTACCAATATGAGCTTCACAGCAGTTTCAGGGGGGGTTTAATTATTGCCCAAACTGAAAGAACTACAATTAGTAAATAGCATAAATTTTAGCTAAGTGAATGTTTGAAGTCTCCTTAGAATAAAAGAAATTAATAATGGTGTGAATAAGAAATGTATTTCTAACAAAACGCATTGCCAAAACTCTTGGGTTTGTCTCATACTGTGTTTTTAAAACAGCCGTGGCTCTTTTGACAGACAGTTGCTTGACTGTTCCCTTACTGAAAGCTGGTTTTATCCTGATCTCACCTGGAAGAGGTTTCTCTCTCCCTTTATCCCCTTTAGCACAAAAAACACAGATCAAAACATAATTAACTTCCTATCTTTTATACAGTGCTGGTCAAGGATCTCATTGTAAGTCCATACTAATGCAACTCTCATCTGGGAACACCAATTCTTATTTAGAAACAATGTATTAATGAGCAGTGCTACAAGGAAACTTGTGACAAGGTGCCTGTTGGCAGGGGAGACTCTGCAGGAGCTGAGGGCACTCTGTGAAAGTCTGCTGAGATAACAGAACATGCAGTGCAGAAGCAGTGTCCACACTAAAGTGCGCTCTGCAAGCTTCAGGAATTCTGCTCTCATTCATTTGACCACTGTCATTAAATGCTAAACAGTCTTTTAGGTGTATTTTCTGTGAATTTGTTAGCCTTGACATTAGTTCAGTTGTCTAAGCTGTTTGCAGCAGTTGTTCATATCTCCTCGTGTGAAAGCAAGTCAAGGGAAGCTGATGTTGGAAAGTGAGGTTTTCAGGTAGAAAGCAAGAAGCATAGTGGTAGGTGCAGCATCAGGAACTGCTTTTACCTCTTAGTTTTAGAAGAGAATCTGGTTAAGAGGTAGCATTTGGAAGATCAAAACACATTGTGTAGACTTCCCAACTGATAATAGATGTGCTGTATTTAATTAGCTTGCCTTGGAGTTAGAATTATGATTTCTCTGAATTGCTACATAAAGAAAACTGAGAGCTGCTCTGGAAACAAATTTTTAATGCATGCAAACTGCCTTTGCCTAAAATACTAACATCAGTGTGGCTGAAATCATTAGTCTCAGTAGGTGTTTAGGTAGATACCAAGCACAAGAGATCCAATTCTTTCCAAGTCTTCATTTGGCTATTTCTAATCTGTTGCAGGTCTCTTGCAACCTTGGCACATTACCTCGGGCAGTTCTCAGGTTTCATTAAGCAGTCAAACAGTTTGCAAGACCCAATGAAGTCCTTATGCATGGAGAATCTTTGAAAATATTTAAATGTGGAGACTAGGAAACCCAGATTCAGTCAAGTGCTTACCCACTTGGGTCTGGGCCAACTCTCCATGGGGACAACTCTACATGGGGAGCCCCAAGCGCCTGGCAGCGAGCGGTCTGGCAGATGCTGCCAGTCCTATCCCCCTGGCACGTGCCAAGCTCCGCAAAGCCCTTGACCATCAGGAGATCTGCATGGCACCACAGGGAGCCTATGGGGCTTGCCACGGGGAGTTGGCTCTTTCCCTACCCACTTCCTATGTGTTTCTGTTTCGTCAGTTCGGAACCTATTGAAACAGGCAACTCTGCAAAAGGTGGAAAAGAAGTTTTATAACTCATCACCACCAAAAATGCATCTACTAGAATGCTGATATAATATGGTACTTGCTAATCTTTGCATGGACGAGACAGCTGAGCTCTCTCTCTCTCAATTGATAGGTATGGTCTTTCCAACATGGATACTACATTTGAGGGAACACCAGATGACATGACAGTTGTAGATGCTGCTTCCTTAAGGCGACAGGTATGTAAAGCAGAGTCATTGATAATAGTTAGAAAAAGCTGTAGCAGTAAAATGGAGAGGCAGGTTTTCTGTTTGGCTGCAGGGGTGTCCATAAAGGATATGGTGAGGGACCCTCTCTGTACCTCTGCTAGACTGCCCTCGTGTGTCCTGTATTGTTCTGGGAATCTGAAGAGTCCAACGCCATTTCTGTTCCTACTTATTAGAGACAGCAAGATCTGATCACTGGTGATTGAAGAAGGAAAACCAGTATGTCATAGAATCATAGGCCCATGCAGTTCCAGCCCCCCTGTCATGGGCAGGAATACCTCCCACTGGATCAAGGTGCTCAAGACCCCATCCAACACCTTTGAACACCTGCAGGGAGGAATATCAGGTGTTTGCATATCAAGTGTTTTTAAGCCATCGCTGTAAGATACTAATTTTACATGGCTATTCTGAAGCTTCTAGAAATTCTGGCAACTTTTAATGAAGTATTAACAGCCTTTATTTATTTTTTTAGATAATCAAACTTAATCGCCGTCTACAACTTCTGGAAGAAGAAAACAAAGAGCGTGCTAAAAGGGAAATGATCATGTATTCAATTACGGTAGCTTTCTGGCTACTCAATAGCTGGCTTTGGTTTCGGCGCTAGACACAGCTCTCAGAAGGATTTAATAGTTGAAAACAAGAACAATTATTTGTTTATGTTTCTGAATTGTATGCAGTTTTATAATTCATACACTGGAAACTTGCGCCACAGACAGAAGCTATGGAGCTGCAGTGTTAAAGGGACATCTTGTTCAGTTGTAATGTATTTAATAGATTTGTGTTGCAAATCCTTGCAGTATCCTTCTTTGCATGCTTCAGTGTAAATATGGGTCAGACAATACGAAGTTTGCTTCATGCAGCATAAAGGCAGTAATCTACAGGAATAGCCACAGGATGCTTTGTTGTGGTTGGATGAGAAGAAATGGAACGAGGATAGGAAGAATAGCAAAACAAAGGAATAAAAAGTGGGTTTTATTGTTCTGTTGTTAAATGTAATTAAACATAATTGCACTAGTTTTCCTTTAGTCTGAGTAGTCTGAGGTGTGCCATATTCAAAGAATGCGTCCTGTTTCATGAGTGTGTTCCTTGTTTAATCACATATTCAGGTCAAACAATAAAAGGAATTCTTTGCTAACATGCAGATTGTCCAGAGCTGTGTAATATGTATTTCTTTTTTTAGCTTAAATTTTGCAGGTTTTTTTCTATAAAAGACACTTTTAATTGTCTGTCTGTGAGTGAACAACAGATGATGGAGTACAAGATACTGATGTGTAGTATATTTAATAAAACTCTCTCTGAAAAAAACCCCCACAACTCTGTTTAATCTTATTTTAAGAAAATATAAACCGGGAGTGTCAAACTCGTGGCCTGCGGGCTGAATCTGGCCCTCCACCTTGTTTTATCCAGCCCCCGCACCCTGTTTGCACCTGGCAGGAGCGCCGAAGCTCCTTGCCCCTGTACTCCTGCCGGGCTGCAGGAGCCGGAGAACGGTGGGAGCCGTGAGTTTGACACTTCTAAACCATCTGATTTTGAAATTAGTAGGGATGAACTGAAGAATTCAAAAGTATCAGGTGGGCAGTCAATAGCCTGCTGCAGGCTACCATCCCCTGCACGTCGTGGGCTCGTCCTCGGCATGCACGATGAGTATGCAGGGGTGAGAAGCTGGCCTGGTGTCCCCAGGTACTGTGGTCTGGTTAAACATGCCCACCTCAGTCCCATGTCCCACCACCTTTTTTTGGTAGCTAACAGCTGAGGGGGCACTGAGCTCTGCACGGTGCTGCTGGGGGGACCTTGGCCAGTGGGCAGAGAATGTGCAAGGATATCAGAGCAATGTGTCAAAGTGGACCTTCCCTGGAGCAGCTTGACCTGGCCCTTGCGCAGGACCATTCCTGGGCTCTGCAAGTACACAGGCTGGTGAAGAGAGGGTGGTCCCCAGCAGCTGCAGACGAGAAGGATGGGGGCCACTGTCAGCAGTGTCCAGGGCTCAGCTGCCAGCAGCAGAGGCCACTGAGCGGTACCAGTGCTGCCTTTGTGATGTGGGGAAGGTGGCTAGCACACTATGGCCAGGGCTGCGCGCTTGGGTCTGGCAGCGGTGGAGCTGGTCTATCAGGGAGCAGCAGCAGCAGCGCAATATGTACACTGTGAGTGCCCCATTAAGGAATGCTGTGCTCATGTATCTCAGATGCTACCATGTCAAACAGGTGATGGTAAGTTGAACATGAGCCAACAGTGAGCCCTGGCAGCCAAGAGGGCATCCATGTCCTGAGGGGCATGAAGCTTGGCACCACCAGCCGGGCAAGGGAGGGGACTGTCCCACTCCGCTCTGCACTGGTGAGGCCCCAACTTGAGCACTGGGTACAGTTTTGGGCTCCACTGCGTAAAAAGGACCTAAAGCTACTCGAGAGCATGAAGAGGAGAGCAATGAGGCCAGGAGAGTGTCTGGAGCACAGAGCTTATGGGGAGCAGCTGAGGGAACTGGGGTGGTTTAGTCTGGAGAAGAGGAGGTTGAGGGGAGCAGCAGCAGCAGCGCAATACGTACGCTGTGAGTGCCCCGTTAAGGAATGCTGTGCTCCATGTATCTCGGGTGCTACCACGTCAAACAGGTGATGGCAGCTCTATGCAGCTTCCTGAAATGGCCTCAAGTTGTGCCAAGGGAGGTTTAGTTTGGATATTAGGAAAAATTCTTTTTAGTGAAAAGAATGGTGAAGTCCTGGCAGAGGCTGCCCAAGGACATGGTGGAGATCCCATCCCTGGAGGGGTTCAAAACCCGTGTGGCTGTGGCCCTTTGCAACATGGTTTAGCAGGCATGGTGGAGTTGGGCTAATGGTTGGACTGGATGAGTTTAGAGGTCTTTTCCAACCTCAATGACTCCATGGTCCCTGCTCCCAACCCACAGCGGCTGCCGGCCTGGGATGCAGACACCTAGATTGCGGGCACCTGAGCTGCGGCTCTCTTGCTCCTGCTGGGCTGGGAGAGGGAGACAGGAGTGCTGAGGGCAGTGTCTGTGATAGCAAAATGCAGTCAAATAAAGTCTCTAAGATCCGTTTTGGAGTTTTAGAAAGCAGAAGCTTTTATTTCAGTGCTGGATGCATGAGGGGAATGTTCCCATCAACTGTGTAACAAGACAAGAGCTGGGACAGAATATATTTCCCACTGACACACAGGTGTATAAATTCTCCCAGAAATCTCATGCATATTCCATTACTTCCCACAGACCAATTTTAATGGCATTAAGAACTTCACAACAGCCAAATCTTTGCTTATTGGAGTTTTGGAACCAGTTCTGTCTGACCTTGCATTTTTATTTAAAGACACCTTTTGAACAGCGTTGTCTGGAAAAGCACTACTTAAAAAACCACACCATCAAGAAAACATGCTATCGGAGGAACAGTCTATGTCTGTCTAACATTCAAAAAATACAGTTGCTTTGGTGGAACTTTACTTTAGCTTAAATTAAAAGATTGCACTTTTTATAATAGTAACTACTTCTTGTATCAAGAGGTGATTATAGAGATTAAGTGGTTGTTATTGCAGAGAGTGGAATATTTTGACTTAAGCAGAGTTGGTTTTCTAACTCACTTCAGTTAAGTGATATCTAAGTGAAAGTTAGACACAGACTGTTCTTCTGATAGTATGTTGTTTCAAATAGTGCTGTTCCCACACAATATTTCTTCTCTGTTTAAGAATACAAGGTCAAACTGAGCTGGTCGGAGATAAAATGAGCAGAGGCTTGGCTGCTGTGAAGTTTATAGTAAAATTAAAATTAGTCCTTGGAAAGTAATAGAAAATGCATAAGATTGCTGGAAGAATTTATACACCTGTGTGTAAGTGGGAAATATCTTCTGTCCCAGGTTTTGTCTTGTTACACATGGTTGATAGGAATCTTTCCTTCCTGTGCTCAGCCCTGAATAAAGGCTGCTGCTTTCTGATATGCCAAAGCGAGTCTGAGAGAGTTTATTTGCCAGCATTTTTGGTATCAATAGAAGACACAACAGTTCAGCACAGACCATACTGAACCCAAGATGTTACCATTTCTCAAGGAACAGAGTCTGGAAAAACACTGTTGGAAAAAAAAGCACATGCTATTTAAAAAAACCCAACCATATTGTTCAGCTTAGAGAAGCAAAGGCTGAGGGGAGACCTCATCCCTGTCTACAACTGCCTGAAAGGAGGCTGTGACGGGATGGGTGCTGGGCTCTGCTCACAGTGACAGCGATGGGACGAGAAGAAATGGCCACAAGTCGTGCCAGGGGAGGTTTAGACTGGACATTGGGAAGAATTTCTTCACTGAAAGGGTGGTCAAGGACTGGCACAGCTGCCCAGGGAGGTGGTGGAGTCGCCATTCCTGGAGGTGTTTAAAAGACGGGTGGATGAGTTCCTTAGGGACAGGGTTTAGTGGGGAGACAGGCACGGCTGGACTCGGTGATCTCTGAGGTCTCTTCCAACCTTGTGATTCTATGATTCTATCAGAGGCACATTCTGTGTCTGTCCAACCTTCAAAAAGTACCGCTACTTAGTTGAAACTTACTGTGACCTTGTGAGGGGGGGAAACAAGGTGAACATTTTAGTCTCCTATAGTTCTATGATTTTAAAGGAGTTACATGAATTTATTTCCCGTTAATTTACGTTAGATACAAAATTAATTGTGTAGAAAAACTAACTCTGCTGTAGCTTAGGTAAGAACGTGCCCCCCCCGACAACACCCGCCCCGCCCCCGCAGGCCCTTCCCGCGCTGCCCCGCGGCCCCCGGAATGCCCGTGCCCGGAACTGGCGGGGAGGCGCCGCGCGCCCCCTATCTCCGCCCGCCCGCGCCAACATGGCGGCGCGGCTGCTCCTGCGCGTGGCGCGGTGGCTGCCGCTGCCCGGGCCCGGCGCCGGGGCCGCGCGGGGGGCCGTCACTATCCTGCAGCCCCGCGAGAAGAAGCGGTGGCTCCGCGCCTACCTGGAGCAGCAGCGGCTGCAGGAGGAGCCGCGGCGACGGTGAGAGCGGCCCGGCCGGCGGCAGGGAGGAGAGCGAGCGAGGAGTTGGGGGGGGGGGGGGGGAGGGGAGGGGAGAGAGAGGAGTTAGAGGGAAGGGGTGAGAGAGGGAGGGAGAGAGTGAAGGAGGGATGGAGAGAAGGAGAGGCGTTTACAGAGGGAGAGGGCAAGGAGCTGAGGGAGGGGGTGAGGAACCGAGGAGCTGAGGGAGGGGGTGAAGAAGGGAAGGGATGAAGAAGGGAGAGTAGAGGAGGGGGGAGGGAGCGAGGAGGTAAGGAAGGGGAGGTGAAGGGGGGACGGAGGGGGGAATAGAGGGAAGAGCAGGAGGTGGGGGATGGGAGAGAGGGAGGAGATGGGGGAAAGGAGGGAGGGAGGGGGGGGTTGAGGGTGGGGAGAAAGGGGTGCAGCTGAGAAACCAGAACGCCTGGGCCCCTTCTCCTTGCAGAACGCTTTTGGCTCCGCAGGTGGGGGTAGAGATGGCTGGCAGGGCCAGCTCTGTGGTGAGCACAGGGTTGTGGGCAAACTGGAGAGAGCTTTATCTCTGACTGCAGGGTTTATGGGCAGGGATCAAGCTCTAAAAGCAATTCCTTCTTTCTTTTCCTTTTGACCACCTGACAGATGTGATAGTCACAGCACAGGTAACTTCTCAGTCTGTTTCTGAATCTGTTTCCTTTCCTGTGTCTGTAGGTCGGAGAAGCCCAACTGGGATTACCATGCAGAGATACAAGCTTTTAGTCACAGGCTACATGAAAATTTTTCGCTGGATCTGCTCAAGACTGCGTTTGTTAATCCATGTTACATTGAAAGTGAAGAGGCAAGACGCCGAGAACTCGGGATAGGCAAAGAAGCGGTTGTGCTTAACCTACAGGATAACAGTAAACTCGCTGAGCAAGGGCTGTCTTTATCACGCGCATACCTGACGCGATGCTTTGAAGGTGCCTACCCAGATTTGCCTGCACAGGGAGTAGGAGCACTTGTTGATTTTCTCACTGGTGAGGAACTTGTTTCTTATGTGGCTCAAAACCTGTCTATACAGGACCTGACACTTTGCAAAGAGTTTCCTGTCCCACCAGCTGTGCTGCAGAGGACATTCTTTGCTGTGATAGGAGCCCTGCTTGAAAGCAGCGGACCCGTCAAAACAGAGATCTTTGTCAGGGTAAGTTGTTACTTATCGTATGGTTTTGTACTGGCAAGGATAACGTGAAGGTCTCGGAAGTTACAGGGGAAAAAAGACAAAAATTAAATACTGTCTTATACCTTGATGGCCAAAGATCCAGGGAGATTGGGAGACATTTGACAGTACCTGTAACCAGACAATTTAACAGTGAAATATGTTGGAGAGGTGATGGTCGGGTGGGGTTTGGGGGTTGTGGGTTTGTTGTTTTTCCTTTAAAGTGCATGGGCTGGTCAAGTATATAAAATCTTACAGTTGTGGTTTATAATGGTGGTATTTTAGTATTTGCTGACACTTGCTAAGGGAAATAGTCCACACACTGTGCTATTAAATAATTAAATTATTCCATGTGAAATCACATGTATGTCCCATTGTAAAAAAGCATTTGATATAAGGCAGGGGCTGAGTCCATAGGTTTTGTGTGTAGGAGTGCAGGCACCTAGAGGTATTTCACACAAAAATGTTCAATTACACTGCAGTGTAACAAAGTAGTTGTAGCAGTTGTTGTGCTTTCAGTCATTCTTTTCACTTATTTCTAGTTTTGCAATGGAGAAATGTTTGTTGAAATCTTATTTCTGACACAAGAGTGTTCAGAAGCCTTTGTAAGAGCACGTAGCAGTCAACAGGGAAGAGTTACCTGAACTGGTGAAAGTCCTGTAGGTCTTTATATTCCCTTCAACTTGCTTGCAGAGCCCTTCTGGTGTGTGACTTCTTGCTTGGAAGCAACACTGAGTTGCTTCCCTGGTGCTCAGAGCTGTGCTTAAGCATTTTATAACCCCTCTCTTGGGCCACACTCTTCCTTTGTTACATCTGGGAGCTCTTCCTTCTTTGCATCTGGGCGGTTGACTTTGTCCGAGGTGCTCACCCTGAATCGGAACCAGGTGTGCTGAGCATAGCAGCACTGGTTTGCTGTGGTTCGCCATGGTGGAGCACTCAGGCAGTTGGATTATTCATTTCAGCCATTTGTCGTCAGCTGTATTAATGCCTCTTCATGCTGTGCTTTTATTAGCAGACACCAGGAGCTGGAGCTGTTGTTACCTTTCCCGTTAATTGTACTTCTGTATATTTTTGTTTAGGATTTTTTTATTCCCGAACTGATTGGAAAAGACCTGTTTGAGATCTGGGAAGTTGTAAATCCTATGGGCTTACTAGTGGAAGAACTGACCAAGAGGAATATCTCTCCTCCAGAACCAAGAATTACCAGGCAGCTGGGAGTCAGCACAGTTCTGCCACTGTACTTTGTTGGGCTGTACTGGTAAGTACAATATTAATTTGAAGTGAAATGGATTTATCTAGGGGGAGGGGAAGGAAGACGGTCTTTTATTTTTCTGCTTGTGCTCTTTGGTCGAGTTATTACAGAAAAGAAACCTGACAGTGACTTCCATATAAAATCAGCTATTTAAGCCTGCTAAGATTTATTATCTTATATAAAAGAAAGGAATGCCGATTATTTTTCTTATGGAATCTGTGGTGTTCAAGAAAGTGTTCGTAGATGTTGATTAAACAGAGCTGAGTCCATACTTCATAGCACAGAGAACTTCTCTGAATACTTTTGAAGCAGGTTTAAAAGAGGGAGGAAAAAAGAAGCATTTCACTTCTGTGTTTAAAGTGAACCAGAGTAATGATTTTGCATATTTTTAACAGGGCAAACAAACTGAACACTGTGAAGAATCAGCGATATGTTAGGAATCTAAATGAACAGAATGGTGTTCTATCAGGAAACTCACATATTTCTGATTAGAGTTTCCATTGTTGAATGTACCATCACTTTATCTTTCAAGGAAAGACCAACGGAAATGTTTACATTTACATTTTTACTAGATAGTGTCCAGGGGAAGGGGTTAGAGGGGAAGCCGTGTGAGGAGAGTGTGAAGTTACTTGGTCTGTGGAGGCCAAGGAAACTGAGGGGGGACCTCATTGCAGTTTGCTGCTTCCTCACAAGAGGAGGAGTAGGCACTGAGCTCTTCTAGTGACTAAGGCCAGGACCCGAGGGAATGGCAGGAAGATGCCAGGGCAGGGTTAGGCTGGACATGAGGAGAAGGTTCTTCCCCCAGAGGGTGGTGGAGCACGGGAACAGCTCTCAGGGAAGCAGTCACGGCCCCAAGGCTGACAGTATTCCGGAAGTGTTTGGCCAACACCCTCAGCCACATGGTGTGAGTGTTGGGGTGTCCTGTGCAGGGACAGGAGTTGGGCTCAGCGATCCTTGTGGGTCTCTTCCAGCTCTGTGGTTTCTGTGTATATAGAAATTACCTTCAGTATGCACAGACATTGGAGAAGAAAAAAATCTAGCAGCCCTTGTTCATGACCCATAGTTGTGCTTAGGATTTCATGATGAAAATGTTTTTAATTTTATTTTCTTTCCCCAAGTGATAAGAAGATCATAGCTGAAGGTCCTGGCGAAACGCTGCTTGCTGCAGAGGAAGAAGCCGCACGCGTGGCACTGCGGAAGATCTATGGGTATACAGAGAACAGGAGACCTTGGGATTACTCAAAACCCAAACAAGGATTGGCAGCTGAAAAAGCTGTCAGCAGCAACTAGCTAATAAAAGACATTTCTGATTTCTCTTAAGAATGAATGCGTTTCCATGCTGAGTAGAGATGTGTTTAGGAAAGCAAAATTCATCTTGATTTTCTGATCTTAAATGCTTGAAATTTTAAAATCAAATACAGTGTTAAACAAAATCTTCTACTTCTGTGCAGTGTTTAATATTTGCTCATTTTCCTAAGCATAACAAAAGCACCTTTTTTTCTGAAGTCTTTTGGCTGAGCTTTTCCGTACATCCCAGGAGACTGTTTTTACTGATGCTTAATAATGTGTGACAGGGTCTCACTGTATAGAAAAAGGTCTCATAAGTACTTCCTTGGGGACTGTTAATGAGTTGAATTACATTTGCAACATCAGCCCTCGGATTGCAGCTGGGTTCATTTGCCCTTGACCTCGTGAAAACACGAAATGTGATGTCGATGATATTGATGCTGTGGTGGTCCCATTTAAAATAAAAGTGGAATGGTGCTTTGGAGGTCTCACTGCTTGCATGCACATTTGCCATAGAAATTGGTTTGTGTTGCTGGAGCACGCTCTGAAAGGGAGGGTGTTTAAAAAACTGTGAGAAGGAAAATAAGGGTTGTGAAGGTCTTTGGTTAACAAAGAAACTGAAGAACACTGTTTAATGCCAGGCTGTTAGATAAGCTACAGCCTTCTCTTTCTTTGTTTTTTTTTCTTGCTGGTACTTTCTCTGTTTAGTGCAGGCACTTCCTTTTCCTTCTGTCTTTGACTGCTTGGTTTATGCAGTCATATGACTAAAGTATGGGATTCAGTGAAATCTGCATTTGTTTTCTTTGCACCATATGCTTCAAGGAAAAGGAAAGTCACTTAGGAATAACTCAGGTGCCTGCATGATGTTCCTATTAAATGTCACAGAAACTCAGAATCTGTGTACCAGGAGACAACAGAGACATGAGAACTGTGGCTCTTGGAATTGTTTGTTTGAGACTCTATTACAAACTGGGACTCAGCCCTCAAAGGAAGAAAGGCAGATGAATGTAGGACAGTGGTTAAAGAAGCCTTTCCTGCCTTAGCCTATTCTGAGCACTGGTTTTAAAATGACAACAGGTAAATGTGTCTTTACTAACTGGGGAAAAGAACCCAGGCTGGTTGGATGGTACCATCCCTAGCAGTGTGCATGCACTGCTGCAGGTCCCCAGGATGGGTTTGTGTGAAGAGCTGAAGTGGTGGCTGCTCAGCAGCTCTGTGGTACAGACCCCAAGAACGAGATCTACCTCTGCGCTGCTTGATGGAAACAAAATCATTGAAAGAACTGGTTGTCTGTGATCTGCGTGTGTCTTCGGTGTTAGCTGTGATGTGCATTTTAAACGGATGTGAAACATTTGTGTGGCTGGAGGGCAACAAAACCTTTCCTCTGCTTTTTGGCATGGGAGAGTACGTGTGTGAAAGCTTCAATATAAAAATGAGAGCAGAGAGATAGGTCTAGCATAAAATATGCGTAAAATTGCTTGTGTTCAATCAAAACTTCCAGCTAGGTAATATAATATTGCTTATATAAGCAAAGCCAATAAGGTCACTGTATTCCAGGGGAATAAAGGCAAAATCTGAACGGAAGGTACAAATTGTTTATGTTATTTTTAGTTTCCAGATAAGGTATTTCTTACCTATTTTAGAAGGACAATAGCAAAGGTGGGGTTTTTAATGTCCAGAGCATCTCTGGTTTTTGTATACATATTTATGTATTTTAAGAGAGAGAGAAATGCAATTTTCTGGGAGTTTAAAAGAATATTTAAAACCTGGTTACTGCGGCTGTGCAGTTTGGGATATGGGCGTGTGTCCTAGGATTACTGAATGGTGTGCTGAAAAAAGCTGAGTAATGCAAGATAAATCAGTTTATTGTGTAGAACATGTATAGAATGCTCAAATGGCAAGACAGTTTGGGGACATGGAAAGAAAGGACTGGGTTTTTGTAAAGGGGTGAGGAGAAAAGGAGTTTTTATAAGAAAACACGTCCTATTTTCAAGCTTCCAGAGGTCAGAAAAGCATTTGATGTGGTATCAGTGCTTTAATTTCTGACACTGAGGCACATATTCAAGTATTTTATGTTGTCGTGGTGGGATCATTTACATACTTCAGAGTAGTAGCTTGTTTTTATTCTCTGTTCTTCCTTTTTTTCCCTGAATCCATAGCCATAAACAATATTGAAGTGACATTAGAAGATTGGTTAGATATAACAGAAATCGGTACCTACAAAGTCTGGTGAAAACGGCAGCTTTTCTTCTACTGGGAACATTGTTCATGAAATTCCACCACAGTTTTCTTGTCTGAAAAGTACTTTGTAAGCTGCTTGCATTGGTTCTGACCCAGGTGCTGCCTGTAAGTGCATTTCTGTCTCGCAGAACTGTAGATTAAAATACAATCACTGTACAGTTCTCTCTGTGGTAACTCAGAGTTTGAAATTGCTGGTGAGATGTTAAAGCTTTGATTGACATTTGTTATACCAAACTTTTTCCATGATAAATTAAAACTTTAAATAAGCCACTCTGGTGTTGTGTCGCTATAAAAAGCCATAAAAGAAGCCAATACATCAAATGATGTGTTGTTACTGTTTTTTGCAGGGCAGGGGGAGAGGGATGATGCAGTACAGAGACGTTAGCAGAGCCCTACTTTTTCTTGTCCTTTCCTGAGTGCTGTGGCAAACTTTGAACAGGCTCTGAACTACTTGGTTTCTCCTACATCTGAGCTTTGAAGTTCGTATTAAGAGATGCATTTAGTGTAGAGAAACAAACATCTAGGGGCAGATTGGTTTTGTCTTTTCAAATGGATTCCACTGATCTAATGACATTTGGTTTATGTGTTTACCAGTTCAGCTAGTCTAAGAAATTGTTGATAAATCAGGAAGAGGGAATGGTCAGTAAAGAGCCACCATCGCAGTGCAAAGTCGCTTAGTGGAAACACAGTTGATCTGTGTGACAGAATTGAGAGCAGTGAAGGCTGCCGGTGATCCTTTAAATGACGGGGCATGCTGCAGTGCAGCTCTTGTGGTGCACATAAAAACTGGGGCTGGTCTGCTTTGGGAAAAGGGTAGCCCTAGGGAGAAGGTAAAAGTTATCATCCCGTGCTATTTTTGTGTAGTAAGTGTAATGTTTCTGCTGGTCTGTGGCAGTTACGCTTGTGACTGTGCTTGAGCTTCCAGTTTTATCTTCCGATGTTATCTGAATTACTGCAGTGCAGGTGTTGTACAGGGACCTCCTGGATCACCAAGCCAGTCCATCACCACAGTTCTTCATCAGAAAAAAATCCATGTATTGACATTGGGAGAATTTTGCATTTGATTCCATTTCATTTCATTGAGTTTCAGACATGCTTGAAAGTTCCCCGTTACAGGGCGTTGAAATAGCTCTGCAGTCCTGTGTTTTCCCTCAGTTAGCCTGGGATACTTACATAAATCAAAGCAATGTTTATTTTTGTGATAACTGGTTTAATGTATTACAGATTAATGATTACCTGACATTTGTAGTTTAATACTTTTTCTCCTGAAGGCATGATGTTGGTTTAAAGTATTTCATTTTGGTACTTTATATAGGTGGCCAAAATTAATCGCATCAAGAGGTAGGTGTGTTTGTTTAAAAACAGTGTTCTCAATAATCATTCAAATGATTGGCCAGTTTGTATGTAGTGTTTCTTTCTAACTGTTAAAAACTTGCAAAAAACCAGAACTTTTGAAAGAATGTTTTGATACCCAGCTTCAAAGAAACTTTTTAAACTATTTAAGGCAAGTTGTTTCAGGAGAGAGAGACAATAGCTCTAGTCCTTTGACTCTAGCAACAGATTCTGTAGTTTCACGATCCACACGTATTTAGATAAATACTGAATCACATCTTTGGCTCGTCAGTGCCGGTGTGTTAGGCTCTTTCTGTGGCCTGTGGCTCGTGCTTAGGTGGAGTGGAAAAAAACATGCTGCTAGCAAGTGACAAGCGTTAGGACAAGAGGAAATGGCCGCAAGTTGTGCCAGGGGAGGTTTAGACTGGACATTGGGAAGAATTTCTTCACTGAAAGGGTGGTCAGGGATTGGCACAGCTGCCCAGGGAGGGGGTGGAGTCGCCATTCCTGGAGGTGTTTAAAAGAAGGGTGGATGAGTTCCTTAGGGACAGGACTTAGTGGGGAGACAGGCACTGTTCGACTTGATGATCTCAGAGGTCTCTTCCAACCTTAGGATTCTATGATTTTATGATTCTATGAGAAAAGAAACACTTTTGACGTAGGACATCAGTTTCTGAAGTTTCTACGTTTGCAAGTTTTAAAATGTTCTCTTGCTTATTTGCCCACTCCTAGGGAGTGGTGCCACCGTTTGTCACGCATGGTGCAACACTGAGCTGACAGTTTTGTGGGGACATGCCTGGATTTGTGATTAATATCTGAGGTATTGCAGGGATATCACCAGATCAAATAAATAATTAAATGAAAACTCGGCGTGTTCCTCAAGGCTGAGGGAAGCACAGTAGTGCAGTGCCACTGTCCCACACTAGACCTAAAGCAGGGGTGTCAAACTCCCAGCCTGGGGGCCAAATCCAGACCTCCACCTTGTTTTATCCGGCCCAGCACCTTGTTTGTACCCGGTGGCAGCACCGAGCTCCTTGCCCCTGCACTCCTGCCAGCGCTGGGCACGTGTGCAGTGTGTGACATGCACAGGAGAATGGTGGGAGTCATGGGTTTGGCTCCCATGACCTAAACCTATGAGAGAAAATGCAGAGTAACTACAGCTCGGATATACCACTCCGCAATCCATTCTTATGGGTTGTCTCCATGGAGGCAGCCCTACGAAATTAAGAAAATACTAATGAAACTGAGGAAGTGTTTCAGAGTTAGTGCTGTAGGAGCAGAGGATTAACCGAGGGGAAGCATTCCCACCACCACAGGGCAATAATTTGTCTAAAAGTTCTGGCTTGGTCCAATTAAGAAATTGTTACTTTAATGATAATTTCAAAAGAAAGAACTAGGAGGCACAACTTTATCCCCTAAGTTATTGGCAAAATTATCAGTGCTTAGGATGATAATGTCACCAAACAATTTGTAGAAACATGTATGTTTTCAATCAGGCAGGCACGTTCCAAACCTGTACCCATCAGGCAATGAGCCAGCACTTTAGGGGGGCAAAACCCCAAATGGATAAAAAATTACATTCGTATCAACATTTAGCAGATCCCCTCGTGGCCATTCTGGCAATGCTTTATTGCTTCTTCTGCTGCTTTTATTACTTCAGGATGAACATACCCTAGTGCACGTACATAGCTGTGCTTCAAGGCCCTTGGCATTGCATATTTTAATCCCAGCTGCAGGGAATCTGCAGTGATGCTGTGTCCCGTGACTTCCAGCATGATGTCAAATGCAGCTGGTGATCGCTTCCTCGATTCAGGGTCTGATGCATGAACAGCAGGCAGGCTGCTGTAGGTCATAATTGATTGCTCACAGGTTTCAGAGGGAGGTAACTTATTTCATGGTTTATTTCTTCAAAAGGTTCTTGTTGAATTTTTCAGTTCTTAATTGGTTATTTCAGCTGCCTACTGCAAACCTGGCTGTAAGATCAAGTGTTTAAGAGATGATGGTGGATCAGATTGAATTTGGTTGATCTCATTACCTTGTGTGAGATAAACAGGCAATTTAAAAATAACAAGTTTGAGCATTTATTTTTGACTGGAGTACCATAGTCATCATTTCCTAGTAACCAAAAACAACTGGATGATCTTTAAGGTCCCTTCCAACCCAAAGCATTCCATGATTCCATGACAAAATTTTTAATAAGCTTCAAAATTTTCCTCTAGAGAAAAATTCCCTGAGTTGCAGCAGGCAGTGGCAGTTTGTGACAGAATCCATCACTGGATTGTCTGACTCTTACTAGAGTCTTTTTGAAACCTGCAATGAAAGCTTTTCATATTTCAACATCTTTTCCGTTTTTGAAGGATAGTGATACATTCTTTTTACATGAAGATGTCATTGTATTGACAAACAGAGATTTGGATTTCACTATACGAGGGGATGCAACTGGCTGTAGAGAGGACTGGAGGCAGTTATGGCCATTGCTTGGCAGTGCCAAGAGGCAAAAAGAGCAAACACATGGTACTTCAGAGCAAAGCTGAGCTTGTGGACAGCAGTCTGGAAATTCATTGACTCTTAGGTGCTCAGTTTAAAATGAGGATGAAATAGAATTGTACAGTGATCTCTGTTGATGATGTAATGAGTAGAAGTGTAAAATAAAAGTTCACCCTGGTAAATGCCTAGGTCAGCAACAATGGAAACTTAATTAATTAATATGAGACCTTTCTCTGTTAGTTCTTATGTTGCTTAAATAGTTTTATTTCTGACTGTTTACTCTTACACTCCTGATTCCGAAGGGCCACAGTTGTGGTCAGGGCCCTACACCGAGAGCTGACAGCACAGTGGGGCTGGCAGCTTCTCAGCTCCACTGGGCATGTGCCTCCGCTATCGCGTCCCTGCATGCCCCCACAATTTGGTTGGGGCAGTTATCTGTCTGCACAAAGGTACATGCAGGGAGGGAGAATATCAGCTGAAGGATGGTTCTGCCGTCAGAGCGATGTGTATAACCTGGCTCATTGATAATTGAGAAAGTCAAAGGGGAACTTAGAGCTCTAAAGTAATTACACTGTCACAAATGGTAACAATTTCAGGAGACTTGATTAGAAGTCTTAAATAGTAAGAAATACCATGCTTACCTAATAGCTTCTGTAATATTTCTCTTTCCATATTTGTGATGATTTATTAACTCTCAGATTCCTTTACCCCTCCAGTTTTCCTCATCCATGGTACTCTGGAGAAACTTGTTTTAGTGGGTTTTTTTTCATTTATTTAAAAATCTCTTGACTTTTGAGGACTATATTTCTCAAATTCCCCTTAGTGGATGTTATCCCAAATTTTCAATTCCCTGTACTCTTTCAGAATATGTATTTGCTGTCTTCCGTCAACTCCTTTGTCCACAAACCAAACTGTAAACACAGGTCCCCAAAAAAGCTTTTGTTCTAGTCAGGCTGCAGTAATGTTCTGAACACTGGCTCTTCCCTAGTTCTGAATACGCAGTACGTAGAATATCACTAACACTATGTCCACCATGCCTTAATTGTTAATTTGTTTCTGATTGTGTTGTGATCCTTTACGAAATTTTAATTTATTTAAGCATGTAAGCAGTAAATATTAAGTATTCCTGTCATGTCACGAAAAATGCTTCTTTGTCATGTCATTTTTGTTCTCACATGCTGATGAGCCTTTCTCTTTTTCCTTTTTTTTAAGAAAGACTTTCTTCTCTAATTGACAAATACTTTAAAACTCTGCATTCCCAGTTGGAATTCACACACGTTGTGCCGGAGATCCCTGCCTGTCTTTGCCTCTCAACCAGAAAATGCATTCTTTAAAGAACCCTTACATTTTTTTTAAGCTGTTGGTAGCTGCAGCGATGACTTGCAGCGTTGCAAACAGTCAGTTCGAGGTTAACTAAGGTGCTCTTGCTGTACAGCAGGATGTGCAAGGAGGCCTTAATGTCAGGGGACCTCCTTTTCATGTTAAATTCATTAAACAATTGCAGAGTTTGTCCTTTTTACTTTTGAAGTAAATGGCATGACAGAAAGTGCTAAAATGTTACTAGTTTTAGCAGTATTTTTCCCACATAGGGATTGAGATCAGGCTTCTCCTGCAGAAACCTCCCTTAAGAGGGTATTTGCAGCTAGCAGGGATTATCCGTATCTGGTCACTGCAGCTGCACCAGCAGGTGCTACATTCTCCAAGGGACTTTTTGTTTGGTTTGCATCTTGTTAGTGCTCTTACTTTTAACACTACCAGTCCGAAAGCCCTTCCCTCTGCAGTTTGGACAAGACAAATTCTCAGGAATTAATAGAAAAAAAATCTTGGTGACAATATCTCAGATTTCAAAATTACATTAATGCGAAACATTGCATTGAATTTGAAGAATCGGTTTTCCTTGTGTAGTCCACTTCAAAAATATGTTCTTTTGGAAACACAGTGATTCAGAACTTAATTTTCCCATATTCACATTAAATAGCTTATTTTCTTTATTCTTCTATTTGAATGTCCGACATCTGAAAGCTATCTCCCATATTTCCTTTTTCTGTTATGTCTGTTTTCATTGCTTTACTCTAAGATACTGTTCTTTTTCATCCCACTTCAAATCCAGCTGGATGTTTCCATGATCTTCAGTTATTCTGATACTTGTTATATTCATTGATTTGCTCAGTGCAGCATACAAAGCTCTCTGTTTATCAGGCAAGATTCAAACACTGCTACATTAGGGCCACTGATTTACCATCTCAGCGTATCAGAGTGCACGATAGGTGTGCCATGGCTTTTATTAGCATTTTAGGCTCAGCCCACATTTTTCTTAGAATCATGGAATGGTTTGGGTTGGAAGGGACCTCAAAGCCCATCCAGTCCCACCCCCCTGCCATGGGTAGGGACACCTCGCACTGGATCAAGGGCTCCAAGCCCCATCCAACCTGGCCTTGAACACCTCCAGGGATGGGGCAGCCACCACTGCTCTGGGCAACCTGGGCCAGGGCCTCCCCACCCTCACAGGATAACATTTCTACCTAATATCTCATCTAAATCTACCCTCTTTCTTCTTTTTTGACCTTTTTCATTCCTTACATATTCAGGTTGACTTAGAGCATTAGAAAGTTTTGGACCTGATTTCTGTGTGTAGATTCCAGTTGTAAATCTTTGGAATTGCCACAACCACTAAAGGATGCCTGCTCAAAACAGTTAATTCTACTCTAGCCTTCCCCAAATTAGCCTTCAAGTGATATTTATTAAAATAATTAAAATTTTAGGAAATTCTGAAGGAAAATACGTGAGATTTGTAAAGCGCAGGCAAATACAGGACACTGAGAATATTACCTCTCCTGTCTATCTTAATACTGTGGGTTTTGTGCTTGTCAAATTACCTGTAATTCTTTTTGCTGAATTTAAGGCAGTTCTAATACAGCACTAACTGATACTAGTTTCCACAAATTAGACTGACTAATCAATAATTTAGATTCATTAGTGGAGAGGAACAAAGACTTCTCTTCATTCACGTGGGAGTTTGACAGAAAACAGGCAGGGAATGGTCATCATCAAGTGGAAAAGGAGGAACTGAACTTGAAAAGACACTGGGCTTTAAGTGCAAAACTCATTCACAGGTCAAGAAACATGTTATATAAACTTTAATGTGGAAAATTAAGTTGTTGCAGTGAGCTGGGAGAGTATTTTCTGGTTTAGTGCTTTATGTAGCCAAATAGTACCAAAATTGTTGGTGGTTTAGATTTCTATTTAGCTTGTGCCTCTCCCTCTTCTAATTAGAACCAAAAGTTAGGCAGTATTGGACTATCTTTTCACCATCGAGGTCTGTCTTTCAGCTCTTTGCCTCCTCAGGTCATTCATTTGTTCTCTTCTTGCTTTGTTCATATCCATTCCACAACCTTTCTCTTCTCCCTGTAGGCTCTAGGCTGCCTCATGTATTGATCACACACATGCAGTTCCAGCAGAGGTAAAATATGATACGGCTTACCATTATTTTTCTATTACTGTTTATAGGATCAAATATGAATATACTGTCCTTTCAGTTTAAAGGGTTCCACTCTCCTATGCCATGTTCCTCTGCACCAAGCGGTCACTTTGAAAAAAGTGATTTGCGGTGCAGTTTATAAAGCATCATTCCAGTACAGGATCTCATAGAATTATGATAAACCAATACAAATCAAAATCAGTGACAGAAACCTTGGCACATACGCTAAAGTAAGGAAAAGGTACTGTAAGGATGAACTTAAAAATAAAATACATTCACTTCACATACAAGATATTCCTATGCCAGACGTCTTGCCTTCACTGCAACTGTATATAGTCGTGTTCTTTCCACTACTTAGCCTGTGATTACAAACTGGAATACGATCTCGTACACTTAAGGCATGATGGAAATTCGAGAACTGTGTCAAATAAAGGGGCAAAGTTGAAATATTGATAACCTCTCAATGTCACTGACCGAGCTAGAAAGCAGGAAGAGAATAATGCCTCCTTGGCTGTTGCAATTTCTCACTAAAATTAAAAAATGAAGAGGTCTTGTAACTTTGGAATAAGTCAGTCTGCTGAAATGTCCTCCCTGGAGCTGAAAACCTCCTGTTGAACTAGGCTAGATTTCACTCTTCAACTATTTCCCTGCATTCAAAAATCCCCCACGGAAGAAAATTAAGTTGTCCTTCACTGAGCACGGTGCCTGAAGGAGCTTATAAACCTTAAGGCAGTAAATTGATTGTAATCTTAGGCGAGACAGGCTCCCAAAGTCCCCTGGTAGTTCCAGTCCAGCCAGGAGAGCACAGTGTTTAGTTAACAAATATAAACACAGTTTAAGTAACACAGAAGCTGCTCACTGTTCTGAACAACTTTCTAAACAGCTAAAGTTCAATAACAGAATTTATTTCTTTATCTTATCTATGGATAAGTTAGTTTTATGAGAAGAAAACAAAAGCAGAAGATGAAGAAAGCCTAAGGAGAGCTTTTCCATGAGAGAGATGTTAATAGTTTAGTTAACTTGAAAAACTGAAGAGAGGTGGGTGTGCTGGATAACTAGTGCTACATGGGAGTCTGGCCAGGAAATCTCAGTCCTTTCCACTGAAAACCTTAATGATGAGGTAACAGATCTAATTCAGAAAAAAGAACCATACTTTTAACAGCACTAACTTTAGGATGTCACTGATTTGATTGATTTCAATTCAGCTTTTCCACTCAAGCAGTTTAGAAAAATTCATAAGTGCAAGAATTGTAGTTTACAATAGAACCTTCACTCTTAGCAATTATCACCAAGAGCAGAGTATTGGACTAAGAGGAAAGATACTTCAGGCTTTTTAAACACCGCTGATGTTGATCTGTTGGGTTAACTGTGGAAAAGCATTCTATGCCTTTATTATTGTTGTCTTAAAACCTGTCTGGTTTGTTCAGATTAATAGGAAAATTGTAGTTTATTTTGCAGCAAGGAAAGGATTTGTCTCACTATCAGTGCTTGATACCTGGCCCTGCACAGCTCTGATCTATCTCACTTGGAAACTAAAAAACAGGCCATAAACTCTTGAGGTCTAAAGAAGAATTGCTTTTTCTGTCTTATGTTTCTTGGCCTTTTTGATACATCCCGCCTTTCTGCTAGCTCTAGTTTTCATGTCTCTCACCCCATCCATACCTTCAGCCTACTCCTTGTCAACTTCAGAGCCAGCCCTTCTGCACTGCATCTCAGACTTTCATTGCCGTGGTGGCTGAAAATTACTTCGTACCTGGTATCACTCAAAGCGATTTAGGTGTATGTCACACTAATAAAACATGAAATTTTAAAAAAATAAATAAACTAAAGACCACTAACTCGTGTGTTACAAAAACCCCCAGCTCATGTGACTGTGCCTTTCTTGTTATCATGAAGTCCATTCCTATGGACAGTTCTTTTGGGTAAAGGCAGGGCTATCCATCATTTACCTTTTCTACCATGTTAATGTCAGAGCAGTGGGTGGGAAATGTCAAAGGGAAATGGTATTTCAGATAAAAACAATTTTGTAATTCAATCATATTTGTCTGACTTCCCTGCAGTTGAATTCTCTAGATTTAAGTAACTGTCAACAATTGATAACGATTTCTATACACAACACTATGACTTTCTTTTTTTGATCTCTTACTAAACACATCTGTTCATTAACAAGAAGCTACAGCATAAACAAGGGTAGGCACAGTCAGACTAATTTATGCTCTGTTGACTGAATCTTTATTACAGCCTATCTGTGAATGTTCCTGTCAGGTACACCTGTTGTGTTCTTTCTTAGCATTTTCAGAAAACCCTTCATACACAAACATTGCAGCAGCAGTTTACCACAGATCCGATATACCTAATCCCAGGATTAATTTCATATGCCCATCAATAGCGAAGCAAGATGGATTTAATAGCCCATTAGTCCTTCAGCATGACAATTTTCACATCACCTAGCCTGCTGGGTTAATTGCTTTAAAATGGATATTATTGACCTCAATCCTAGTAACAAACTGAGAATGTCTTACTCATCTCCCACCTGTACATTCTTAGACTCTCATTTCTTTTAGTCTTGACAATAAGTCCTCTAGATTATGTACTTGTACATTATAATTTATACCTTATTAGCCCATATTTAAGGGCTCACTGAAGCAACAGCATCTTTCAGATATTATGAACCATGACTGGATATTTATGGATTATTATCCATCCAACTATTGCATTTTCTGTTTTAGGTGAAGAGTTGCAATCGTAAGAAATCATTGTTTTACCTCTTGTTGAGAAATTAATTTTACTGCTAAAAAGCTATAGCAGGTGCAGCAGGGATTAAGCACATTCAGAATAAACAGCTGGCCAGTACATTTCCAACCACAAAAGCCTGGTCATTAGGAGGAGAGAATGAAGAACAAATTTGGACAGAGAAGCTGTAGGAAAGGAAATTCAGGAACTAGGGTAGAGAAACAGAAAAACACATCAGGAAAAAGAAACAGAGTAAAGCTGAAGAGTAAAGATTTTATTCATGTGTATTATTTACGGTTTTTTTTCCCCTTTAGTAATTTACAGGAAAAAACAAGCCATCTGCTTTGAGGAAAATAATACTAGCTGTGAGCAGCACAGAGTGGAAAAGGAGGGAGTAGAAGAGCAGCACAAGTTACACTATTACTTGCAGGGAAGGTGAAACAGGGATGGAAGTTAATGCAGCCAGATTTCAAATCCATATATGTCAACAACACAACACATATATTTACTCATAGGTGAATATATTTCTCAAGCACAGGTTCCTATGGGAAACAAGATGGTAAGATATAGATGCTCCATTGTGGGAACCCAAGATTTGGAGCAGATGTGCTCATAGTCTCTAGAAGAATCCATATCCCACAGAGCTTATGGATATTTGTAAAAAGGTGTATCCTTGCAACCCTCTGGACACATTTTATGTAGTTTCTTGGGGTGAACTGGCTTACTAAGACACAGAATGGGGAGGTTTTGTATTTTTAAAGAGTGATTTCTAAACCAAGTTAATATCATTAAAGGTCGTTTATCTACTAGGATAAACCCATCTTGGAGCTGACTGTGAATAAAGTCAGAACCGTTTATTCGTGACATAGGGGAGAGCCTGCTGTAGTGTAATATGAAATCCATAGGACTCCTACCCAACTTTGTGGGGCACTTACGCAGCACTAGGATTTTCCCTGGGAGCTCAGTACTGCATTTTAATTGCAATGGTATAATTTTTATTAACAACTATTAATGTAAGTACATTTATGACACAAGTAGCTGCAGTTGGACATTCTAGCTTCCGTTACAAAGCACCTTTGATGCTTGTTGAAGCAAAACCCACCTGCATGTAGCAACTCTCCTCTACAGCAAGGTGTTGTGGGCAACTATGGCTCTCCGGAGTATTTTCTAGGAAAAAAAATATGTTTTATAATCTTTAAACTTAATTTTTTCTAAATTTACATAATCTCCTTTTGGTCATTTAGGTCACTGGCAAATCTCCAATATTAGCATGTTTTGTATAAGGCAAAAAACCCGAAACCTTCCAAAAACCAGGAATATCTGCCTTTCAGAGAGAAGTAAAAAAGAAGAGGAAGCAGTGAGAATTTGATCTTTACAAGGCTGGAAATATTTTATGTTTAATTTCAAGAATGCTTTTTATGCATTTATGATTATTTAATGATTTAGCAATATTTATTTTTCACAATGAACGGCTCCTGCCATCTGTATTAGAAAAATATGAGATCGGTGTGTTCTACTCTGGGTTTAAAACTTAGGACTGATTGATCAGCTCATGGAAATCAGCACATGCAGAGGAATCGGAGGAGGAGTGTCAAATTACTGATGCTGACCACCTAGTCCTAGGTTTTTTTAACTGAAACTATGAGGAGGATACAGCTGCCAAACATACGTTTTTTCCCTACAAAGCTGCCTGAGGGACTGTTTTCCAACAGAGTGCAAAGTACTTCTAAAGAAAAAAAAATCCAATGTACTTAATCTGGTGATTTGATTTGCAAAACTGCCCAGCACCACTAAGTTGAAAGAGAGGAGATTTGGATGAGGGTTGGAGCCCCTCTGCTATGAGGACAGGCTGAGAGAGTTGGGGTTGTTCAGCCTGGGGAAGAGAAGGCTGCGGGGAGACCTTAGAGCGGCTCCCAGTACTGAAAGGGCTCCAGGAAAGTTCAGGGGGGCTCTCTTTGTTAGGGAGAGCAGGAACAGAACAAGGGAGAACGGCTTCATAGTGGAAGCTATAAGATTAAGATTAGACATTAAGAAGAAATTCTTCCCCATGAGGGTGGGGAGGCCCTGGGCTGGGTTGCTCATAGAAGTGGTGGCTGCCCCATCCCTCAAGGTGTTCAAGGCCAGGTTGGATGGGGCTTGGAGCCCCCTGATCCAGTGGGAGGTGTCCCTGCCCATGGCAGGGGGGTTGCAATGGGAAGATCTTTAAGGACCCTTGCAACCCAAACCATTGTATAACTCTATAGACCATAGAACCACAGTGGATTCTATGGAATCCGCTGACAAAAACTGAAATCCGAAGCCTTGACTCAAAAGAGATTCAACAGATATGTTGTGCAAAAGCATTTATATTTACTTGCTCTGCACAGTTTCTTAATTCTGCATTGATTGTTACTTTGATGGAGTAGCTATGTCCCATGGAGGCTGTGCTGGTTGGCAGCTGAGTCCTTCTGCGGGCTCTTTGAGTTTCATCCTGGACAAGTGGAGACTGAGGGGAGACCTCATCGTCATCTACAACTTCCTCACAAGGGGAGAAGGAGGAGCAGGCGCTGAGCTCTTCTCTCTGGTGACCAAGGACAGGACCCCAGGGAATGGCAGGAAGATGCCAGGGCAGGGTTAGGTTGGACATGAGGAGAAGGTTCTTCCCCCAGAGGGTGGTGGAGCACTGGAACAGCTCCCAGGGAAGCAGTCACGGTGCCAAGGCTGACAATATTCCAGAAGCGTTTGGCCAACGCTCACAGCCACACGGTGTGAGTGTTGAGGTGTCCTGTGCAGGGACAGGAGTTGGGCTTGATGATCCTTGTGGATCCCTTCCAGCTCAGGTCATTCTGCGATTCTGTGATTATTTCAAAGCAAACTGAAATATTTTACAGTTATGCTTTTGCAAGGAGTATGGAGTTGGAATTGGTGATCCTTGAAGATCTCTTCTAACTTGAGATATTCTATGATTCTATGATTATTTAAAAGCCAACTGAAATATTTCACAGTTATATGAAGCTATGTACAGTTATGCCTCTGCAAGGAGCAGGGAGTGGGACTTGATAAGCCTTATGGGTCCCTTCTAACTTGAGATATTCTATGATTCTATGCTGATAATGGCCACAAGTTGTGCCAGGGGAGGTTTAGACTGGACATTAGGAAGAATTTCTTTACTGAAAGGGTGTTCAGGGATTGGCACAGCTGCCCATGGAGGGGGTGGAGTCGCCATCCCTGGAGGTGTTTAACAGACGGGTGGATGAGTTCCTTAGGAACAGGGTTTAGTGGGGAGACAGGCAACGGTTGGACTCGGTGATCTGAGAGGTCTCTTCCAACTTTAGGATTCTGTGATTCTGTGCTTATTTAAAGGCAAACTGAAATATGTTACAGTTATACAAAGCTGCACAGGAGGCGCAGGGAGTGGGAATCGATGAGCCTTGTGGGTCCCTGAGTCTACGCTTATTTAAGAGCAAACCGACCCCGCGCCGCCCCGTGTCGCAGGACTGCCCGGTGCGCAGGCCCGCGGGGGCAGGGCCCGCGCGCCCTCCGGCCGGCAGGGGGCGCTCTGTCCTGCCGTGGCGCGGGGCCGCCCCGCCCCGCCGCCCTCTCCGTCAGCTCAGAAAGGTGGCGCGCAGGGCCCGCCCGGGCGCGTCGCTCCCCGCGCCGGGCCTGGCGCCACCGCCGGCTGCTCCGCCCGCCCCTCCCCGCCCTCTCGACGCGCTCCCGGCTCCCCGGCCGCCCTCCCCGCCCCCCTTTCCCCTCGCCGCCGGGCCCCGGGCACCCTCGGCCCCCCCCCGGCCGCGGGGCCATGGCCGCCAGCGCCAAGCGGAAGCAGGAGGAGAAGCACCTGAAGCTGCTGCGGGAGATGAGCAGCCTCCCGCCCAACCGCAAGTGCTTCGACTGCGACCAGCGCGGCCCCACCTACACCGACATGACGGTGGGCAGCTTCGTGTGCACCTCCTGCTCCGGCATCCTGTGAGTGGGCAGCGGGGCGGGGCAGGGGCTGCTGCGGGACAGGGGAGCGGGGGAGGCCCAAGCAGGCGAGGGAGGGGGCAGGAAGGCAGGGGTTTGGGGGGGGGGGGGGGGGGCAAAGGCAGAGGTTTGGGGGGGGGCAAGGCAGAGGTTTGGGGGAGGCAAGGCAGGAGGAGGGGGGGCAAGGCGAGGGCGGTGATAGCAGGAGGGGGGAGGCCTAAGGCAGACCTGAGGGGGAGGCAGGAAGACAGGAGGTGGGGAGGCAAAGCAGGCAAGGGGGCGGGACTGCGAGACGAGTGGAGAGGGAGTGGGGTCAGCAAGGCGGAGAGGGTGAGGGTGGGCAGTAAGGTGGGAGGTGGAGAAGGCCAAGGTAGGCGAAGGAGGGGGGCAGGAGGAGAGGCTGGGGGGGGGGCAGGGCAGGAGGAGAGGCTGGGAGGGGAGGGCATGGCGAGAGAAGGGGTTGAGGGGGGGGCATGGCGAGAGAAGGGGTTGGGGGGGCGCATGGCAGGAGGGGGGGAGGTGGAGCCAAGGCAAGAGGAGGGGGGCAAAGAGGGGCTAGGGGGACAGGAGGAGGGTTGCAAGACCTGCAGGGGAGGGCAAGGCAGGTGAGGGGAGGAGACAGGAAGATAGGAGGTGGGGGCAAGACAGGAGGGTGATGTCAAAGGCAGGTGATGGGAGGGGAGCGGGAAGGTGGTGAGGGAGGAAGTCCAGGTGGGATGGGGGCTAAAGTGGGCTGAGGATGATGCAGGGCAAGGGGGTCAAGGGCGGTAGAAGCAAGAGGGGTGTGCAAGGCAAGAGGGGAGGGGTCCCAGTGAGGCAAGCAAGGTGGGAGGCCAAGGCAGCTGGGGGGATTGGCTTAAAATGCTAGGGGTTAGGGATGTGTGAGGCTGGGGGGTTTTCCCACAGGGAGCATGTACACATGGAGTGAGGAGCACTACTGCCTCCCAGGAATTGTGCTTGGTTAAACAAGCATTTGGGGGTGCTTGTGGAAGGAGCAGGAGGCACATGGCTGAGCAGCTCGCTTCCAGGGCAGTCAGAACTGTCTCCCCTCTTCTCCCAACTGGGAATAACGAGTTTAATACTTAGAAGTCTTCAATACCGAGTCAAATCACCAGCCTAGCCTTTTGTGTACAGAATTATGCTTGGTGGTAGTTTAAGACAACTCTCTAAACTCCAGCTTAGAGGGTGAACTATACCGGTCAGAGAAGTAGTAGAAGGTTTTTCTCACACCTATTATTTCCTACAAACTCTTTATAAACCTTAGGCAGGGATTGGCTCTGATAAAGTGGATTGCATTTTTCCTGTTCCTCATTCCTCCGTGGGCCTCCCCACTACTCCTCCTCCCTTTTCCACCCTTCCTCCTCCGCGATACTGTGTGTGAAACCGAGTGTTGAGATCAGTCAGTTCTGAATTTGAACTACATGTACACATCCTGGGGAAAAAACCCTGCTGTCTTTAGTGTTGCTGTTTCCCCAGCTGAATCCGTTTGCTTGTTTGTGTTCCTGTCCTTATGGAATGGAGCAGGATCAGACAGTGGCCAGAGAGTAACAAATAGGATGTTGAAGGATGCAGATTTGCATTTAAGCGTTGGAGTTCTTAAAAGCCGTTCAGGAGCCTGAACTATTTTCTGTCCCTTTGCTGAGAAGGACTCGATACCCCACGCAGGCCTTCCAAGTGAGGGCTGGTGTGTTAGAACAGGGTTGGTGATTATATTGAGATGCAAAACAAAGCAAACATGTTAGCTCTGTGCTGAATTTACATGGAACAAGCTGCCTTTTATACCACTAGACAGCTAATTAGTCTTGGTGGTTTTTTTTCCCCTTCTTACTTCTACTTTGTGTAGACTTTTGAACAGGCTTGACGCAAATACAGAAAATACATTCAGGCTGTGGAACTAAAGAGTTGAGTTTTTGACATATACAGGCTACTTAATCAACTAGCTCTGGCTATTGTTTGCTCTGTTAGCAAACTGTTATTTGTGCTGGCATGTGAAACTATTTTAAGCTACTGCACAAAGCTTATTTAATGGTTGCACATGTTCTTGCTGGTTAAACTGACAGTGTGGTAAAACTGCTCTGTGAGAATATCTTCCTTTATTTTTTCAGGCTTCTTGACCTTAATAATTGACAGGTACATCATGGGTGCTGCTGAGATGTTTAGTATGGGCTTAGTACGATGTGGTTGTTTTATCTGCTGGCTGGGAGGTACACGCTACTAAAGTCCATAGTTCACAGTAACCAAAAGGACGCACATGCAGGGCAACTGCGAGTATGCGGGGACATCTGTCACTTGCTGTTAAGTTGGTCATCGTTTGGAAGTTTATGTTCTTCAAGGAAGAAGAATTTTTCTGAACAGTTGTTAATGTATTTATAATCTAATAAAATGCAAATAGCTCTTTCATTCTAAACGTGCAGTGGTGTTGTGCTGCTAGAAAAAAGAAACCACAAACAAACAACATTTTTAGTTGTTACAGCTAGTAACGCCTACACTTAAAGCTGGAGTGAGTAATGGACTGTTAAGAGGACTTAGCTTTCTTCTGAAATAAATTTGGACTCGTTCTTTCATGTTGACTTGGAAATGCTCTCATAAATTGTGTGCGCAGGATCATATGCATTGGTTAACACCTCAGAACCTGACTAGAACTAGAGTGGGATATTTTTGTTAGTGATGAGACTTAGAGATGGGTCATGTCTGTTTCATAACTGGAAACTGTTATTTTTAACATTTCTGGCACAATAGTCCTTCATACAACTTGTTTGTTTCCAAATGCTTTTCACTGTAGAATTCCACAGTGGAGGGAAATCACTTGGGAAGAAACCACATAATGGCAAATAAGTGTAAAAATACTTCTGCCTGTGTAATTCTTAATGGCTGCTTGCATCCTACCTTATAATACTTGCTTTACAGCAAGGCTTTAATAATCTTATTATTCATCTTGTTTGTATGCTACGTGAATGACTTGCATTGCTGTTTGTTCCTATTAATTTTTTCTGATCTGCTACAGGAAGTGTTCTTGGAGTCATGTGGACCAGTTTTTTCAAGTATTAAGTGCCCAATGCAGGATTACAATGCTAGTACACTAACAAGTCTCCTTCAGAAAGGTTGCTCAGTTAAGTGAAGTGGTTGCTAACCTCAGTGTTATCTTAGACAGATACAGTTAATTCTGTTCTAGATACAGTTAATTCTAAACTTTCAAGTTTAGAAGTTGTAACTTTGCTTTTTTTGCCACTCTACCAAAGTGTTTATTCATTGTCCTGTCAAGGACAGTCTTTTCAAACCCAAACTCTTCATTCTGGATTGGTCATCAGTTTCTATTAATGATTCTATATGTAGGAAGGAGCGCTATGCTGTTTATTACTAGGTTTAGCTTTAAAAAAGTATGATTTGCTGAACTGTTTCTAGAAGTGGTATGTTGGGCTTGTTCAGGCTGCCCAGGGAGGCAGTTGAGTTGCCATCCCTGGAGGCATTTAAAAACCAGGTAGATGAGTTTCTTAGGGGCATGGTTTAGTAAGGGAACAAGAACAGTTAGACTTGATCTCAGAAGTCTTTTTTCCAACCAAATGATTCTGTGATTCGAGTACTGCTTAAAAATTGAGAGATCTAGTGGTTTTGCTAAAAAGATCTGTTTGACTTTAATGATGAGTCCTGTGAAGTTGAAAATATGAATAATGTAGAGGAGGTCCTTCTCTGCAAGACCTAGGCTTTAAGTTTTTCCATCACATTGGATTTGCCAGAGCAAAGGTTTAGCTGTGCAAAGTGGTGCAGGCAGGAGAAAGTTCATGGATAGTGGTGTGGGTAGTGGTTTCCTCTCTTAGAGAAGCCATCTTCTCAGGTCAAGTGTTATGGTGATACAAAACCAGAAGACTTCTCGTTATTATAGCAAAACTGCATCTCAGGAAATGTTAGCAGATTGATTCTGTCAGTAGCCATGTCTGTGTTTCTGGATGCTTCCGTGTGTCCTGTGGGCTGTGACACCCTTCCCTTTGGCTTATCAAACACCCCTTTGCCTTGCTTCTCCCCTGGCCTTGCCTATCTCTACCTTCAAGCGCTTCTGTACCATCCCTGGTCAGCCTGCTCCTAACTTTGATAAAAGAAACATGCTTTTGAATTCTCAAATGGAAAATATTCCTGTTTGACCAAGTCCACTGCCACAAGTTTTCTACTATAGAAATGTTTTTTTAGTTGGTTTTTTTTTTTTTTTTTTTTTTTATCTGCTGATGTGTGAGTCGGGACACTCCTTCCCTTTTCCTCGCTGCTGTTGTCTTTACTCCTCCGTTCCAACTTACTGAGGAAGTCTCTTGTTCAGATGTTTGCACTTCTGGCTTGTGTCAGGAAGGGGCAACAAAGAATGTTTAGATCATATGGTTACAGCGGGGAATGCTAAAGCCCTTTTATGCTGTTTCTTACAATTACTGGATCATGTGGCTTTCTTTTCGCTGCTTATAATACTCCTAGTTGAAATTTAAATTTAAAATCTTCATGGGTGAGGGGACCCCTGTATCAGCCAGATTGGAGCTTTTGATAGCAAATACTATGAAAAATAAATCTTAGTGTAGTGGCCATGAATTATTTACCCTTTCACTAAAAGTTTTGCATAAAAAAAAGTGGTCTAAATAGACAGTGTTAGAGTGAAGATGATTCTGGCTGTGTTGGCATGACTTTCCAGTCCTTTTTTTTTTTTTTTTTTCCCTTTGAAGCATGGTTGGAAAATGGCTGCATGTGTTATGTGTAAGTGTATATATTTTGTTAAAGATATTTCCTCTATTACTATATTCCTTATTTTCTGTGTCATGGTGGGAAAGCAAAGGAAACGTCTGTACCACAACGAATACTGTGCGCTTCAGAAAGGATGTTTGGTCTTTAAAGAAAAAAGTTAAATTAACCTTGACTGTGCTTCTAAATATGTGCATGAGCCTTTTGCTGTTAAAAATAAATGAGCTTGTAAGATGGTGAAGGGTCTCCAGGGAGGTCTACAAGTCTCGAGAATGGCCAGTACTGCTTACCTTGTCTTTTGCTGATAACAGTGACAGAAATAATAATGAATGCCATGACATTGGGTTTTCTAAAGCTTGTTTTCCAGACATCTAGGATGTAGGGTGCTCTCTGATGGCTTGGCGTTCGACTTGCCTCATTAACGTTCTCCTTCTTAGGGGATCGGATTTTGCTGGCTTAGACTTGAGATCAGGTTAGAATCTGATACAGGGGGACATGAGCGGTGGTGAGGAGCTGTCTGCCCACTGTTCCTACCACCAAAGTGACCCTCTTTTCCAACAGAGCTTACTTTCTAAATTTTTCTCTCCTCCCTCTGGCCTTTGCAGACAACTTTGCTGACATTTGCTTGATGAATGTAGCAATGGCTGCTCTGCCAACAATCACAAGTTCAAGCATAATTTGCTACCGAATTATGTTAGTGACAAATGTTCAGCGCTCGTTGACAGTGTTTTGAATGTTTAATGTTCAGTTGCCAGACTAAAGAATCTTGTGTCAGTGGCCTTAAAGCTTCCTTTGTTTGTGAGAGCATTGGTTTTAACAGTGCTCTCTGTGGAGCAGAGGTCTCATGTTCGGCCTCTGTTCTCAGGAGCTGCCCCTATGACAGGCTGTGTCACCTGAAGCTTGGACTCATCAGTGGAGGACAGTCTCACAGCTGGAAGTTCTGGTGCCACTGCTGTTCAACAGAAATAACCATTGCTGAACATGAAGTTGACAGCAATGAGTGGGATCTACGTGTGGGATGTTGTAGCTGTGGTGTGCCGGCTGAGTGCAAATGCAGAATAGCCTTACTCGGTCATCTTTCCCAAGGGCCTCTCAGGAGGTGGCTGTGGTCTAGACTAAGTGCTGAGGTGATGTTTGGTTGCTGCCTTCCTCGGGAGCTCTGTAGTAGAGAAATGAGTAACTGTTACTGCTACACGGGTTACAGCTTGCAAATGTTTGTTCAGGGTCTATTTAAATTTAGGCTTTACTAATTTGGACCGAGGTTCTATAATCCATTTTGTCCCCTGTTAAATAGGGAATACAGTAAAGCATTAGAACTGTGCAAAACACTTGTCAAATACTTGGAAAGAAAGTGGTAGATACATTTTTCCTATTAAAAAGAAGATTTGTTAGTTCCTGAAGGGATAATTGTACTTGACTGTCTACCAGTAAGCTTCCCCCATGTGAAGATGAGTTGTTTGTGAATTGGTTGGGTCATCAAATAATCTCTGTAGGTAAGGAAGATGTAAAATATTTTAGGATTTTGAAGTAAGAGTAGCTTAAGTACTTGGCCTTGGTTCTAGAGTTCTACTTTATAAATCCCACAGCTGCTCTGTTTTAGGGAGATTCTAGTCAATTAATAGGTATAATGTTAATGAACAGGGCTCATGCTAGTTAGAAATCATTAAAAATAGGGTTTTAGCTGTTCTAATGGTAGAATCAATAATTTATCTAAGGAACATAATGCGTAGGTTTTGTGTTGTATTTGTATGCTGTATAATGCAGCCTCCTCTTGAACTCCTTGTTCCTGTCTACTTATCCCATTGCTTTAGTATAAAAGGAAGTTTTTCATAGGCTTCCCCCCACCCCTTACCATGTTATATAAACATAAGTTACTTGTGTATGTAGTACTGCATCTTGATAGCTAATTTTACATTTATGGCTATTAAAGTTGTGTTCAGGATTTCCAGTCTTCCTGGGCCGCCAATGTGGGGATGTGTTTGATCATGCATGATCTTTAGGAGTGGGGTCTGCCTTCCTCCTTTAGCAGAAAAGAAATGAGAAATCCTCTTACACGTTATATCCATGATGTGGCATGAGTCGGGGAGCTTTATAACCTGAACCTTAAAACTCTAGAGCAATCTTTGCTGGAGAGAGAGGCATGTAGGAAGTCTCCAGTTAGGCTAAACAAAACCTAGTCCATGCTTTAAGTGCACCTGATATTGCTGCTTAACAGAAGTGAGGATGTTTGCTGGTGTAAATGCTTTGAAGAGCCCTGGTAGATCAGTATAGAGTAGGTACTGATTAAATAATCGAAGTTACAGCTCTTCAGGCTAAGCAAAGGCTTCTCTAAAGTCTCACATCAGTGCCGTTAATTGCAAACACGGGTACGCACCTAAACTCTACTTACTACAAAAATGAATTTCCTGCAGAAGGCAATGGGAAAGCTTGGATATGCTGCCTGTGCTGAAACCCTTGTGAACCTGTTAGTGAATAACCCTGGCTTTTAAAATAGCTATTAAATCGTTTACAAGTACCTAACTGTGCATCTTCCTTATCTGCTCGGAGGAGAGTAAATTGAGCATACTTAAGCAGGCAGAACTGCTTTTATATTCGGTGTAAAAGCAAGGGACAGGGATTGTCATCCAATGTTTGATAGAGCATACTTATGTGGAATGCCATGTGGATGCCAGCTTTGTTTCTCTGCTGTCACTTAATATGTGATTCTGTGCAGTTGCTTAGTGAAATGTCGTTTCTCACATGCATAGACCTAGAAGGTGTTTAAAAAAACCACCCTGAACCAGACAAACCCCAGGCAGCCAAACGTAATAGTTGCACTGGCTCTGAGTGTTTGAACTGTGTTAAATTATCACAGACTTTTTGATGTTGCATCACCTTAAAATGAGTATTTACTGCAAAAAAAAAAATAAACATCTTGGCTAATAATACAGTATTTTAGTAAGTGTTATGTTTGTGATGTAGATGTGGGTATGAGGTACAGCTGGGTGAAAGATGTTAAATTAATTTCAACTTGCCGTGAAAATTAAACATCTTGAGACAAGAAATTAATTTGCTGGTGGTGGAGTTGAATAAGCTATCTTGAAACCTCTAGCTAACCTTAATAAAACTTCTTCTGCCTTCTTGTTGAGGTGTTGAACCACGGAGTCTAAAATTAGATGCTCAGATTTGAAAGATTTGCATAAGCAAATAGCATTCTGTGAAATCAGTTGTCATATGGCCAGAGGTCTGTGTATTATTTGTTTTCAAAGTACTCTTAAGTTCATTGTGTTTTTCTAGCAAAATACAATGCATTGCTTATTTCAATTCAGGAGTTTCAAACACTGAATGTCTTAAATTTGTTTTTAATGAAACTTAGGCTAAAATGTTACTGCTTAGTGTTGGAATTAGTATTTAACTTTCAGTTAAAAATGTGGAAATTTAACACTGGATAAGAATTGTCGTCTTACAGGTACAGTGTGAGCTTGAGTCACAGTGAATTTGCAAGCTAAATCCATAAATTTTTTTTCTCGTTATACTCATTTAGAAACTCAGTGTGCTAAAAATATTCTTTAAAAGTCGAGTAGAAATTGTTGGTATTTGGAACATCAGATTTTTGTTGTTTGCTGTTTCGATGTATAACAATTTCATTTATAGTTGGTATTCATTGGATAATCCCTAGGAGTTGTCTTAAATTGGGTGCTAGTGATTTTTTTAATTGTTTGGTCTTTAATTCCTAAAAGCAATCTGAATCAAATTTATAATTAAAACAAAGTAACAATTATAAGCCATGGAGTGAACTTACCACTTGATTTGTCAGTAGTTTTAGTCCCGTATTACATTCCTGGAAAGCTTCCCCTGACTTCCTTTCCAGAAACTTTCTTCTCATGTATATAACCTCAAAATTCTGTGTTCTTTGATAGCTCATAGTTAATGTATATTTATTTTTTAAGATGGTACTGCATACATTCAGGCCTGATTACCATGAATGTTAAGCTAACCCTGCTGTATTGCCAGAGTTAGTGTCTCCACTCTGGCGTATGTGGCATGTAAAGCTCTTGTTTCCATTGAGCAGAACGCGGCTTGATTTTAATTGTTAGTATTTGTGGGCAAGAGCAGTAGTTAGCATGTATTTAAAGAATGAGACTGAAGAAACAGAAAGCTTTTTCTTATCTGGGCACTGTTGCTCAGCAGGGTTTTTCTGTGCTTGCAGATTTTTGACAGTAGCAGGCTTTGGCAGCACAAGTGCTGGGAGTTTCTGTTAGTTCTCTTCCAGCAGTCTGTGGCATAGATGGGAGAATGGTGCCAGTCTTTGCTTAAGGCAGAGCTGCTGAAATCTTGAGCTGCTGTGTTAGTAATCATAGAATTGCTTGGTTGGAAAAGACCTTGGAGGTTGAGTCCAGCCATATCTGTCCACTACTAAACCAGATTCTTGAGCACTTCATCTACCCAGCTTTTAAACCCCTCCAGGGATGGAGACTCCACCACCTCCCTGGGCAGCCTTTGCCAGGGCCTGAGAACCCTTTCAGTGAAGAAATTCTTCCTGCTGTCTAATCTGAACCTTCTTGGTGCAATTTGAGCCATTTCGTCTCATCCTATTGCTTGTCACTTAGGAGAAGAGACCAGCACCCACCTTGCCACAACCTCTTTTCAGGCAGGTCTCCCCTCAGCCTTCTCAGGGTTTTCTCAGCCACTCCTCGTAAGACTTGTTCTTCAGCCTGTTCCCCTTCTCTGGGCATACTTCAGCAACTCAGTGTCCTTGTAGTGAGGGGCCCAAACTGAACCCAGCACTCAAAGTGCAGCCTCACCAGCGCTGAGCAGAGGGGCAAAATCACTGCTCTGCTCCTGCTGGCCACGCTGTGTCCGACACAGGCCAAAATGCCATTGGCCTTCTCATTTGAGAGCAAAATAAAACCATTGTCATTTTGCTTTTGTTGCTGTCACTTGTGTAGTGTTGAGGAGGAAGAAGACAGATCTGGCATGGAGGGGCAAAAAGTAAACTAGAAGAAGATGCTGGGGGGGGGAAATCGGAAATACAGGTTACAGCAAGAGAAAAAGAATCTGAGCTGGGGAGTTCAGCTTGGAGAAAGCTTGTCATTGGCAGTAGAAGCTGGAGTAAGAACAGTTTGAAGGGAGGGGGGAGTTGGAGGGAAAGATGACTACACCATGGGGGCACGAGATTGCGAGAGGAAGGGTGGAGGCAAGGGTGAACAAGTTTGGGGAAGTAGATTAGGGTTAAAAAAGTTTAATTATGTTTTCACAAATTTGTGTAGAAAGAGTCAGAGTGAGTTTACATGCGCAGTTACCAGCGTTGGCTGCCTCTAAAGCTCCACTAATTGACCTTTTGTGTGGAGCATTATGTTTAGATGAGCTTACACAGCCTGGAGTTGTATGGTAGTACCAAAATGAATGCATTTTAGAGATGGCTCCTGAGTTTAAAACTGACTGACTTCTGATTGTAATGTTAGAGGTGATTGTACAATGACAGATTTCCTGAATACCAACTACTTCTTGCTGCTTCTTTTAGGCGGGGCTTGAATCCACCCCACAGAGTGAAGTCTATTTCAATGACTACCTTCACACAACAGGAAATAGAGTTTCTGCAGAAACATGGAAATGAAGTAAGTACTTGGAGAATATCAAGTGGTTTTGACACTTTATATTAAACTTTAAAACAGTACTTAAGGAAAATGTGATATTTCTTTTGTAGAAAAAAGACAGAGGTCTCTTAAAGCCAACATAATTTGAAGTGATGCTTCTGAAGTGCTTGTTTCACTTAGGTAGCTGATCATCCTAGTGTTACGTGTTATTACCCAATGCAGACAATCTATATTCACATGATCAGTGTTTTTAAATTTGAATTTCCCTTTGCTTTTGTGTATGTATCAGTTTTCTGGGTGTTTTTTTCTGCAAGCCCAGACCTCGAGTCTGATTGCAGCAATGTTTCATGAAAGAGAACAGAGACACAATTCTGTTGCTTGTAGCTGTATTTTTCAGAGTAGGTGTCAAAGTCTTCTGGTAGTTGCAATAGTCTCTTTCTTTAATGAAAGTATATCAGTGTTGAAGGTTCCTGAAGAGAGAAAGGAAAGGATTTTTTTCCCCTCTCAGGATTGTTATCTAATAATGTCTTTACATTGAGTGGCATGGGGCAACTCTGAAGACATAAAATTCTAGCATACTGCATTTTGTTCCTTCTAGTAGATGAAAACTAATTCTGAGGTAAATGTTGGACTGGTTCTGTGGGGCCACATGGAGCATGTTAACCTTGGGATGTTGCTATTGCTGTCCTCTGTTTGAGGATGAAGTTTGTATTTTAATACCGTACTGTAGCATTGAGAATTTTGGAGGGAGCTTTTGCTTCAGTTCTGATTTAGAAAAAGTTCTATTTTACTTTGATTTGATCTGTATTCTTTTAGAAGGATATTGATTGTAGGCTACAGAGTGTCTTATCAACACTCTTGTGAAGCTTTATGGGGATAAATCCCATCATTAGCTAAAATGCTGATACTTAACTTTCTTAAACTTAGCCCGTTCCTAACTGTCAGGTTGAAGAATGGAAATAGAAGTAGCAGTTCCTTTTCTATCCTGATAAATGTGTTATTGAAATGACTGTCAGTGGATGATTCCTCTAGACAGAGCTGGAACAAGGTCTAAATTCTTCCAGACATTATAGAATGCTCTTAATGACTTTGACTAGTTTTTTGGCATGTTATAGCTGTATAAAATTGCACATATATGTATATGCGTGTGTAGCATATTACTGATTTTTTTGCACAGAGAGAATAATAGTCTTATATGTTCAAATACAATATGTTAGAGTCTCTTTTCATAAGATTAGATTGTAAACTCCAGTTTTGCTTTATTTAAGCTTCACAAGTGTAAAGGAAAATGTATGTG
This sequence comes from Neomorphus geoffroyi, assembly GCA_033558235.1. Classification (NCBI taxonomy): domain Eukaryota; kingdom Metazoa; phylum Chordata; class Aves; order Cuculiformes; family Neomorphidae; genus Neomorphus; species Neomorphus geoffroyi. Next base: position 9,950,401 of record JAUMJM010000012.1, read on the forward strand.
TGTGTCCCTCCCTTCCTCCCTGCATTTGTTCTAGTTTCAGACTTTCACTGAATCTGCAATGGATGGAGAATGCTACTAGTTTGATTTTTAACTGATAGGAAACCTTAAGTGAACCCTTTTCAGTTGATTCATGTAGTTGTCCTTATTATAGACCTGACTGGTCTGCCAATTATAATGATTTAGTTGACGTGTAATTTATTATTGACATAAAAAGCTCACAGATCTCTGCAATGCCAGTGTTTCAAAGGCAGGTGTCTTTGTGTTTGTAGTACTCATTCCTCTAATTCAAGAATTGCAGTGATTTAAATGAACTACCTCATAAGTGAAGATACCCTACAGCCCAAAACTCACGACAGCAGTTCATCGCTGTAAGTCTAAAGCAACACTGAATAGATAGTCGTGATTGCAGATGGTGCTTAAACACTGAACAGAAGTGATATTGTTTTAAATGCTGTCAGAAGTTTAAGACTTAATTAAGCTCGTTATCACTTTGTCATGCTGTGTGTTGCGGTTAAATAAGCATTATGCTTTCCTTTGTTGATATTGGACTTCGGAGTACTCACCTGCAGATAAGTGTTGGACAGATGAAGTTCATCTGACCTCATAAAACCCCTGTTTTGCTTAGCTTGCGCTCCACCATAGGTGGCTTCTGTGTATGTATTAAGAAATGACGTTTTTACGATAAACGTGTTCAAACATGGAATTGTCCAAGGCTTTAATATGTGGAAATGTGAAACAAAGTAGTCACTGACTGGTTTAGATGTAGCATTCAGTTGTTCTAGTCTGCAGCTATAGATATTAAAAAAACCCTCAACTCCTTGCAATCTAGTATGTCAAACTTGCATTTTTCTGTAGGTTCCATTCTCACTTTGTCCTCCCAGTCTTTCTCCAACACAGCCAAGGCCTCTAGCTTTGTTGCTATCAGATCATGACGTACAACAGGAAACTTGGTCTGAATAGACAGGAAAACAGTGAAAGAGCTTCCCTGAGATAAACTAGTTACTAAGGTGGTGAATTGTTCTTCGAAGTGTGTTTATAAGGTCAATGTATTAAATGACATTGACTTTCTCTTAAAATAAATAAGCATTTCCTAGTTGCTGAAATAGCTTTTTTTTTTTTTTTTTGACACAAATTGCCATCTTTGTGGCACATGTGGTTAAAACTTCCAGTTACTGAAAAGCTTCCACGAAGCGACTGCTTTGGTAAGAGATTAGTCAGAGCAGCTTCTCTGCAGATCTGAGACACCATCTCCTTCCCTGTACCTCCAAGGAATGTCTTTCTGGCAAAGGTAACTTGGACATTTTTTTTGGATGAGTTTTTACTGCTTCAAATAGAGATTTAAATCTTTTTACTGTATTGGAAGTGTTCTGTATTTTGGTGTTGCTTACTCACCTGCAGGTATAAGCAGATGTCTAAGCTCTGGTTTTGCTAATGTTTGGGTTAGCTCACTGTTGCAGCAATGGATGCATTTTCAAGCTGATACTCCTCATGTGCCTTCTGAAGCCTGTTTGAAGGATAGAGGTAGTTCTGAGTTGCAGGGCAGGATTTTCCCCCTTCTCCTTCTCTTCATGTAGAGCAGTGTGAGGTGTGCTCACACTGTATTTGCATCTTGGGGAATAATGAGAAGAGAATGGTATGGAGATAGTTCTATTTGAATACTCATAACCAAATGATGCTAACGTTGATTAAGCCTCTGATTCAGTAGCGCGATGATAGTAGAAAGTGAACTGACTGCAGAAAGTGGAGGTGGTACTCCTCTCATGTTGCCATTATAGTTGTGAATATTTATTCAGAAGCTTTCCCCCTGAAGCTGAAAAATAGTATTATGAGGAAACCAGTTACATAGTTAATTTTTCCACTACACCTTTGAAAAGTGCCATATGTTTTATAACCTTTCCAAATAGCATATTCTAATACACATATGGTGGAAGAAAATTATCTGGGAACAAAGATCGTGTTTATGTGAGCTGATGAATGCTATGTGGCTGCACTCAACTGCCTGGGATTAGTTTTCAGTGCTCAATTTTGGTTTTGTGCCAGTCTTCCTGACTCTTGATAGTGCCTCTGCAAGTGTCTCTTAGCAGTTCCCTGCACTCTGGATTCCAGGAGAACCTACAACTGAGCAACTAGTAGCAGTATGGAGCTAGTTCAGAGCCGGGATTGGCCTGACCAGAATCCCTCCCCAGAATCTCCTTGACTGTGGGATGTGGCCTAGAAACCCTGGAGTTGAAACAGCAGTACTAAGCTGGAGCTGATGAATCCTGACAGCATGAGCTGCACAGTCAGGTGTCCTTGTAGTACATCCCTGGTTCTGCTAATACGATAGAGATACATGAACTGATTGTGTGTAGAACAATGTCTTTGTTAGCAGGATATACCAGCCTGGACTGTGTGCTTATGAAAGCAACTGTAGCTTCTGGACCCAAAGTGGCTTTGAAATTACTCTATTGGCAATATAAAATTCTTTTAACCTACAGAAATTAATGAATAATATTGACATAAGAAGTGCTGAATAACTAAACAAAGCTATAACTTGCTTATATAAGGGAACTGTTTCTAAGTCTTTCTTCCTGTGGTGAGTGTTATGTTTTGGAACATAGTTTTGTTGTGTAGTAATTGGCAGTTCTTTGCACAGTCAGCATTACATTTGGTGCACAACTGAGGGTATTTTATTGGCGGGAGGGAGAGATGAAGAAATCTGATTTGACATTTGTCAGACTCCTGAAAGGTAATATCTCATTAGAGCTTTCTAAACTAGACTGACGTGTAGTCTTCCTATGAAATGTTATGTCTGGGTCTAAACAAGAAGTGCTTCATAGCTGTCAGTCTGGTAGTGGGCTTTCTCTAGTTGGTTGCAGCTTCTGCTAGCAGTGCTTTTTCTGTTAAGGCTTTTCCTTGCTGTGCTGCCTTCACTGCCCACAAGAGAAGGTGGCTTCATGAGCAAAAACTTAATTTTGCTGGCCTAGTGGAATTTTTATTATTCCTAAGCAGCACGACTGTGCTAACAGGAGTTTAAGTGTGGTGGCTCAATGTGATGTGTAAGCAGAAGGCCTTTGCCTCTCCTGTATCTGCCTTCCCACACACTGGAGATGTGTATCAGTGAAACAGTTATGACATGGTAAAGTGTTTGGTAGTTGAAATATGTAGCACTGGAACAGAAATAACTGAAATCTCAGATTGTCTCAGGCTTTCTCCTAAATTCTGGTTGATATTGCTGAGGTTTTTTCTTTATTAGCAGCTTTCTAGTGTGCATGTCTTTCCTAGCTTTGTAAAGATGTGTGTAAAAACCCCAAAACATGACAGCAAACCAGAAGCAAACCCAAAAGCTAAACAGTTGTAGAAAACAGATACGTTTGTGTCCCGCTTAGCCCTGCTTGGAACTCCTGGAAGCATGAAATGTTAGTATGAAGCTAGGTTTTAAACCGGCGGCCTTTCGGGTCAGCTTTGTGTGGTAGAGTACCAAATGTGCGATGAATGAAATGAGTTCTTTGTTCCTTTGTGTCAAAGCTGAAAACAAGGGTAATGACTCAAACTACCAAGGTAAATAGTGTATTGAAAACAAGATAGGTAAATTCAGTTATTCCAGGAAAAACAGTTTCTCTCTTGAACAGAGTAGCTCTTAAGTACAGATTCAGGGAAAGCAATGATATGAAGATAAATATAGGTGAAGACTTTATTATAACATACAATATGCACTTGGCCCAATTTCTCCTTCTAAAGATATATTTAAGTTATGGCAACTTGCAGTTTCTGCCTTGCTACCTCCTGGGTTTTTATTTAGGTCAGGGTGAGTAGGTTGAAGCTGGTTGTGATTCTTTTTCCCTCTTTGATTCATGCTGCACTTACTGATCAAATTCTGAACTTCTCAGTATCTTGTTGCCAAATATCTAATGACATCCCTTGCAGGATTGGAGTTTGTTGGCAGAGAACAATTGCTGTTCTTCCCAAGCCAGTCGTAAAAGTATTCTCATGAACTTTTAAATTTCATGAAGGTAACTGCTACGTTTTCTACTTATTGTTACCTGACAAGATAGAACTTTGCTTTGTCTTATTACTTTGCAGCTCCCACAATGTTGTAGAGATAGACAAAACTTCAAAGTCTTGCTGCTGTCAACCCTTCAACAAAAGTAGACTTTCAAATGCTGCATTCACTTAATCATCCTGACTTCAATGCTGTCTTTTTTCCTTCTTGCTGCATTGGTGAATCAGTGGGACGTGGACTAATTATACTTTTCAGGGACAGTGGACAATGATTATGGATTGTTGGACGTGTTCCACTGTTTCTAGGGGCTTCCACATAACTTGAATGTTTACTCTTGGCTCCAGCTTGCCAGGCTCTTCTCCTCCTAAGCAGAGCATTTTATTTAACAGAGCTGTGGTTACCAAAAGGAGGAGTAAAGCAAGGCTTGTTGGTGAATGAACAGAGCTTTTGAGCAGAGGGTTATTTGTGCTGCTGTTGCAAAAAGAACAATATTAATATTAAATGGATGAAACAGAGCATCCCCAAGAAGATGATGTGATCTAGAAAGCCATAGAATTTTTAAGCCTGGTGCCTTAATAGTAATGTTGTGTAACTTCATGGTGAGTTGGGATGCTTCCTTATGTGTTATACGAGAAAGCAAAAGAATGGGTAATTCTGTTAAAATGGAGCTTAAGAGGTATTGGGGAAACTTAGGCAGTCACGTTTTCTGATTTGGCTCTGCAAGTCTGATCTGTGTATGGAGTACTTAGTTGTTCTGAAATGTGCGTTCTTTGGGATTTCAGATTTCTCAAAGCTTATATTGATCTGAGTCTTTGCTTCTTTTGAAAGTTGCTTCCTTGTGTTTTCCTGAAATAGTAAGTTTGTATTAGAAAACTAAGAGGAAAACTTCATGTTTTGTAGAGCAACTGATTGCTTAAAGCTTGGCTTTGTGAAAATTTATATACCCTTTACTGCCCTTTTGCACTCTTTCCCCCATGTCGTGCAAGTAATGGCTGGGCCACAGTACATGCTGGGAATAACTGTGCTCACTTTTCCAGGAGTTCTGCCTGGGCAGCTGTCAGACCAGACAGAACAGAGAACACAAGCTCATGGTGACGTATTGGCAACTAAACTGCCAATCTAATTTTTTTACATTTTTGTTATTTGTTACAATTACTCTAAATACCTTAAGTGCTGACAAATTCAGATGTGGATTTCTAAGCTGTGGTTAGTGGGGAATGATCACGGTACCACAGATAAAAATGCTGAGCGATCACTCCCCACCATTACTCAACAGCAAGTTGCATGGCATAAATTTCCTTGATACCTTTCGTTGATCTTTATCATGAGTAACTTCTGAATAGCTTTGAAATAAAAAATGTAATGACCTAATCGGTAAAAATATTCACATTTCTCACAGCAAACTTTTCTTTGCACAAGATTCAGTACTGTTAGTGATTTATTTTAAGATTATGGAAAGGTAACTATTTCAGTGGCATGGTGATGTGAATTCTGTCTCTGACAATAATCTTTTCGAATTTGATTTCATCCCATGGTGTTGCACAGCACAATGCCATTTCCGTCTTTGTAGATAGCTGAAAATTTGTATTATGGCTTGCTTGAAGCATAATCAATGCGGTATTGTGGGTCCCTGTCAAGTCAGATGATGGTAACAAAAGTATGGCCAGAAAGAGCATGCAGGTCACCAGCAAACAAGACAAGACAAGGGGCCTTTTATCGTGTTCTAAATGCTTGCTTGGAATGGCTGCTGATGTTCAAAGCATTGTGTGGTACTCCAAACAGAAACAGACAAATCTGTGCTTTTTAATAGTTTCTTGTGTGATATTAAAGCTTTAAAATTTGACTTTTTTTATGGACTTGTCGGTATTTAAGACTTCAAAGAAATTATACTTTCTCTGAGAACTCTTGGTCTTTTCCAACCTTGTGGTACTGTGATACTGTAAAGAAAGTGATGTGAAATTTAATTTTTATCTGTGGTGTGGTAAAGTGAATGTTTTAACCTGTGTTTGCAGAGTTACTGATCTCAGACTGTCAAGATGAGAAGCTCTTGCTGAAATGTGTGTGACTAAGTCTAGCTTCTCCTGCTTGGTGGTTGTGTTGCCCATTAGTAATCCTGTTCTCTCTGCTGCCAGTAACAGAGAGCCAGCAAAGAGTGCCTGGCAGGTTTAAATAAGTTAGAATAATGACTTAAGGCATAGTGCAGTTGTTACTGCTTTTGTGTTAAGTATTTAGAAGAAAGAGGTTGCTCCAGGAAACACTTTTGGAAGCCTGCGTTCTTAAGGCTTGCAAACATTGCAATGCAAGTCAAGAACTGATGCCCTGAAGCTTGCAGCATTTGAAACCAACTGTGTTTGGATAGCCCTGTCCTTCGTACCTGTCTGCCTATTCATGCTGCTGTTAACTATGACAGCTGCACAGCTGGAAAGTATCTCAAGTCACACAGGACCCTGTTTTCTGATTTTTTTTATTTTTTTTATTTTTTCCTTTTGACCTGTAGTGCTCAGAAAGGCTTGAGGCTACTTGGCATGGAGTTGCTTTTTGGTTTGGGTGGGTTTTCTTCAGGGTGAAGATGAAGCAGAAAGCAGGGAGGGAGAAAGGTGAAAAACTGAATTGTGCTGTAATTGTTGCTGTGAGTTGATCTCGGCACAGGTTTTAGTGGTACTAGTGAGATAGCTAATTGCTATGAGTTTCTTTGGTTTGACTTGTTTTGAGTGCTATGAGAAGGGGGAGTGACTTGGTGGCCTGATAAGTGGTGGGGAGGAGGAGCTCCTCTGTCACTGACTAGCAGGGCTTACACTGGATGCAAACTGAGAGTCATTCCACTAGGTGTGGGGTCCAGTAGGGGCTGCTTTAACACTTGCCCTTTCTGCTTGTCTGAAATTAGGCATAACTTCTTTTTCTTGGTTGTTGGGAAGAGCAGCAATAAAAACACTGAAGTGTGTGTGACTGTAACTGGGAGAGTAGATCCAGACATAACCAGCTCCAACTGTCAGGAATTCTCTAACTAGCTGTAGACATGGCTTCTCTCCCTCCTAGCAATCCTGTGACTACCAGTTGGTGCGGTTATACTTGCAAATCTTAAGTATAGCAGTGCTCCCACTGGCCCACAGCACTGTCAGCCGCACATGGTTAAAGCGATACCCATGGATGTTCTGGTTTTATAAATGCTGTCAGCAAATGGCAGTGCTTTTATGTGAAAGGTTGCTACTATTAAATTAGTGCTTCATGCTGTCGGCTATTATTTTAGACCACAATTGTGACTTTTGACTAAGTTTATATATTTTTAACTTTGTATGAAGATGTATTATATACCTTCAGTTTCATTTAATCCACTACTGTCCTGCAAATAAGGGCTGTTTACATTTCTGAACTGAAATCAGTCCATTGAACTTAACCCTTTTGTGGAGTTCAATAGCTGAATGAATGCTGAGTAGCTGAGTTTATTTGATATAGGAACTACTGATCTTACTTTTAGATGAGTATTTAAGTCACTGATTTAGAGCTTTTCTTTGATCATCAGATCTGTTTCCCACTGCTGTTGTTTGTGTCTATCCAGTATGTGACAAGAAAGACTGCAGAGTGTTAGATATGCAAGCAGGCTGTATAAAACAAGGCATCGAGTATGAAATACATACTTATGGTGTCTGTCTGATCTCTCTCATCCTGAGCAATGACCTATAAGATTTATCACGCTTTAACTAATGTTTCCAAAGATGCCAAGTTGCTACCATTTTGGTGAAGTTAGCTGGAAGATGCAGTGAAAGTATCAGTTTCTACCTTGATTTGCTAACTTCTAGGGCAATCAATTTGTGCAGCTCTTGCTTGTTAAGAGCGTGTGCTTCCTCTGAAGCTCCTTGGGGACAATGCTGAAAACCTGACACTGTTCCAGGAATAGAGGGCAACATTTGTAGGAGGCATGTAAGAGGGATGGTCAGGACTATTTTGGAAAGGGTGTGGGAGGAAAGGGTATCCATCGTAAAAACAAAACATTTCTGATTCCGCTTCTGGAAGAAACCTGCTCTAAAATGGCAGTCTGTTTTTAGAGCGCAGCTAATGTTTGCTGTATTACTTGGGTGCATATTCACCTTACTTGCAGCGTGGTAAGAAAACATTTTGTGTGACTCCTGTGTCTTAGTTCTGAGAATAGTCGCCTTTGCTCTTGTTTGGGAATTGAAGCTGAACATACTGAGAATTTTGCAACTAGTTGTGAGTTGCAAAAGTTGAACTACAATTAGAAAGTTAAAGCAAGTACGTTTTACCGTTCTGTCATACCCTCACTCAAATTAAAAATATACGATGCCATAGAAGCTGCATCATGGTAAGAAGGGCTGTTTAAACAAAAAAAGTTCCTATACTCAAATTGTAATTTGAGTAAACAAAGTGTAAACACTAAACCTCATATCCTTTAAAAGCTACTATATGGGGATTGTGGAATGTGTTGAAACAATTTAAACCCTGAATTGCAGGTAAGGGAACATGTAGAATTAGGTGAAGGAGAACATTCTTAAAGATTGGAGGTAGAAATAGAGTGCTTTGCCTCTTTATACTACAAATATTTTGTGAAAGCAGTATTTGGTCAGAGCGGATGCTGGGATTTGCTTGCCCCGCTGTGTCAGATTGGCAGATGGTCTTTCAACTTGAAGTATTTAGACCAGTATGTGGTGCACCAGTCCGTTGTTAAAGCGGCTCAGTCTGGAACAAGAAATGCGCAGCCACACACATTTTAATGGTTTGTTGCATTAACGATTGTGAACTTTAAGTTTTGAATGAACATATTTTCCCTTACTAATCTGTGGTTGGTTTTATTTTTTAAGGTGTGCAAACAGATTTGGCTAGGCCTCTTTGATGATAGATCATCAGCAATTCCAGACTTCAGGGATCCACAGAAAGTAAAGGAATTTCTACAGGAAAAATATGAAAAGAAAAGATGGTAAGATAGCTCTACAATTGTAAAGATTGCTTCTGTGGCAAGAAGTGAAGATGGATTGTTATCCTCACATTCTTGAGTGTGCTTTCCTCCTTATGTGCTCTTTGGGTTAGCACTGCTCTGTAAAGTGAAATGATTTCTGAGCTTTATTCAGAGCTCCTACAAGAAGTAGAAAAGATGAGCTATTTAAAGTTTCTCAGTGTATTGTTCATATTCATGGATCAGAAGTTGATTAAGGGGGTGTCAACAGCAGCATAAACTAAGGGTTTTGTAGGCTTTTAGAGGATGGAAGATGTGGTTTGTATTAAATACATGCTATAAAATATCGGTGACTTGGAATTCCAGTAGATTTTTTTTTAAACATCTGACATATTTAAGTAATGACTATTTTGCAAACTGCTGGTAGAACTTGTTGCAGAGTCAGTGGTTAAAATAGAGAAGCTGAGATCGACCAGTTCTCATACTTGAGATTTATGAATGTTGAGCAGAACTTTGCATCTTAAACTTCTAAAAACCATTGTTGTTTTTGAATATAGGTATGTTCCTCCAGAGCAAGCAAAGGTGGTGGCATCAGTCCATGCATCCATATCGGGGTCTTCTGCTAGTAGTACAAGCAGCACACCAGAGGTGAAGCCACTCAAATCCCTCTTGGGAGAAGCTGCACCTGCACTGCACTTAAACAAGGGCACACCCAGCCAAGTGAGTCAATGAGAGCTGAGGAGCACAGCTCTGGTCAGCAGCTCTTATAGTGGCACCAGAATTCAAGAGCAACTGTTACCTAATACTATGATCACCAAATACAACTTTATTTTAGGTATCTTGTTGAAGATGCTGGCAGGTTAGGTTCTAAATGAAGATGGCTCCTATTGACCAAAATTATTTTTCTTTTAAATGGTTGTTTTGAGTAAGCAAAATTTTCCAGTGTGATTGATAAGTTAAATTATCATTGTCTTTTTGCATAAATATCTCTAAAATTTGAACTTAATGTGCTATATTTTAATGTTTGGTTTTTATTTGAAAGCAGTAAAATGGCTGATACTGTTAACTGTGACATTAGTAGTGAATTTGTAGGTGAAAAGGATTGCATGTTCATTGTTATTTAGAATTATAGAATGGTTTGGTTGGAAGGGACCTTAAAGCTCATCCAGTCCCACCCCCTGCCATGGGCAGGGACACCTCCCGCTGGATCAGGTTGCTAAAGTTCCTATCCAGCCTGGCCTTGAACACCTCCAGGGATGGGGCAGCCACAACTTCTCTGGGCAACCTGGGCCAGGGCCTCCCCACCCTCATTGTGAAGAATTTCTTCCTAATGTCCAATCTAAATCTTCCCCTTCCAATATAAAGCCATTCTCCCTCACCCTGTCACTCCAGGTCCTTGTAAAAAGTCCCTCCTCAGCTTTCCTGGAGCCCTTTCAGTACTGGAAGGTTTTCCCTGGAGCCTTCTCTTCTCCAGGCTGAACAACCTCAGCTCTCCCAGTCTGTCCTCACAACAGAGGGGCTCCAGCCCTCGGATGATCTCCGTGGCCTCTTCTGGACTTGCTCCAATAGTTCCATATCCTTCTTGTGTTGGGGATTCCAGAACTGCACACAGGCCTCCAGGTGGGATCTCACCAGAGCAGAGGGACAGAATCCCCTCCCTTGCCCTGCTGGCCTCGCTGCTTTTGATGCAGCCCAGGACACCGTTGGCTTCTGGACTGTGAGCAAACATTGCCGGCTTACGTTGAGCTTCTCATCATTCTGCACCCCAAGTACTTCTCCGCAGGGCTGCTCTCCATCACGTTGTCCCCCAGCTGTATTGTATTGTAGAAGTCATTTTGGTAAAATATCCACTTTGATTAGCTAATTGACCTGTTGTTTGTAGTCTCCTGTTGTAGTTCGATCTCAGGGACAGCAGCAACAAGAAAAGAAACAATTTGACCTCCTCAGCGACCTTGGCTCAGATATTTTTGCTGCTGCTCCTCCTCAGTCAACTGCTACAGCAAATTTTGCTAATTTTGCACACTTCAACAGTCATACAGGTAAGTATTCTGAGCAGTGCATCCCTTTTAATGTATAAAATGTAGTTTTAATTTTTGATGACTTCTTCCTGAGGTGTATGTGGTTTGTGCCTCGAATGTTGTGTTGCTCAAGATTTCCTTTAGATCATTATAAAGAAAGTTTGAAGACATAAAGGCTGATAATCTTGCTTTTTGAAGTGGGAGTTGCTGTAGCTATTTTCTATGATATGTATGATTAGGCTGTTTCTGCCTACTACTAGAACTTTAAATTCTTTGGGTGAGGGAGTGAGAGGATGAGTAACAATGTAGGGAGAAGCTGCTATTAGACCTTCAGTTTTCTTTCTGAAAATTATTAGGAAGAGCATTCATGGGGAAAAAACCCCAGATGTAGAGACTTTAAGGGTGTTCAAATGCACTGACAAGAACTGTCAGTTTAAAAGAAAAGCAGAGGCTTCCTCAGTTTAAAGAGTGACCTCGTGTGTGTGTGTGTGTGTGTGTGTGAGAGAGAGAGAGAGAGAGAACCGAACACTACCTGTGTGGGTAGCAGTCTGTAGTTTCAGGAAGAATAAACAAGCTCTGAGCATGTGTCTTGACTGAGGGTGGGGGTGAGCCTTGAATTCTTAAAGAATGACTTCAGTGAAATGTATTGAGCCCTCAGGGTTTGTTTTGAGCCAAAGATCTTGAGCCATGGAAGTCTATCCTAAAGAAAAAGTTGATTCTGTGGTCACTGAAGTACGTTGATGCTAACTTACATTGTAATTGTGGGAAAGTACCTTTGCCTGCCTTGTGTGAATGGGCTTTTTGTCTTGTTTTTTCTGGGAGAAGCTGTGATGCTGCTAAGCCAACAGCAATAAGATAGTTCATTAAATTCAGTCCTGCTGTTAATAGCTGAGAGGAAGTGGGAGGAGGGGACTTGAGGAACACCTGAGGAACTGAACAAAGTACCAAGGCTTTCTCAAAGTTTAAGAAAAAAAGTTGTGCAATAATTGGCTAAATTCAGTAATACAGAGTGAGAATTGCTGTGGCAGTTTATTTTGTGAAATCCTTAACCTACGATTTCGTGTTAATCATCTTTTTGGAGGTATATTTAATCGGGAGAACTTGTACTGAGCAGCCAGTGTTGTACACTGTTACTGAAGAGGCTGCAGATATTTAATTCTTTCTAATAACTCATTTTTTCCAAATTTGTTGCTGAATGAGTCTATTTATATACACTTAATATAAACAAATGTCTTTGAGTTTCAGGTGTTGAAAATTTCATTAAAACAATATTTCAATACTGTGTTCCAAATCCAGCTAAAATTATACTGCATCTCTGCTGGGTAATTTTTCAAAGGATATAAAAAAAATGAACACTTGAGAATAAATATAATCTTACAAAAGAGTTTGTTACTTCTGGTTGAAATTAAGTGCTGAAAATCAAAACTGAGAGGAATACCCAGCTGGACCAACTAGTTTTCTGTTTCAATAATCAACCATTATGGTGGTTCCCGTAACTCCTTTCCATAAGTTTTAGAACCCAAAACAGTTTCAGGTTGGTAAATCAAATTCTCTTAGGCAGAAATCTTGTTCTTAGCATGGAGAAGCTAAATGTCTATTGCAGGCTGGCTCACTTGAAGGTGTTTTCTGACTTGCTGGGGTAAAACACTTGTAAAGCTTTCTGTGTGCAGTAACCACAGGGTAGTGTTAACTGAAACCAATCATGAAATGTTACAGACTCTTCCTTTTGGAGCACAAGGAGGGTCGGTCAGTCCACCAGCTTTGGCAAAAATTAGTTTAAAATGCTCATTTCAGGAGCTGTAGGAACTCCTGTTAGCAATCACACACTACAGCAGGAGATGGAAGGACTTGCACTTAGTCCAGCACTGCTTTCTTAAAACTTGTGGCTTGGTGTGCTGGTTTTAGGGCTTGGTTTTAGCAGTGTCTACAAGGGATGTGCTTTTCTTTTCCTTCATATATGCTATAGTAACTGAAGAAGTCACTGAAGACCATCAGCAAATTTAACATCTTCCAGTATGTTACTGTTTCTGCAGTTAAGGCCTAACTGAGTGCAGCAGCTGAGAGGAAAATATTAACAGGCTTGTACTGTGATGTGTGAAGTCTAGGATGTAAAGCTTAAGTTATGCAGGAAGTGCAGCTTCGGGTATGTTCCACTTTCTGAGTTTTCTAATGCACTGAGATGACTCGGTGTGTGTTGAAGGGGAAATGTGCTGACCTTATGGTTGCTGTTGGTATTTAATTTGCAAAGTTCCATAACTTATGCAAACTGAGATTTTTGAAGATGGTGGTAGATAACTGCTCTGTAGTTAATGGAATGGTAATAGCAACCAAAAGATAATTTAAGGCACGCAGACTTTATATAAACTAATGGAGCAGAAGACCTGCACAAAAGATTCTAAAAAGGTGTAGTGACACAGCACAACTCTGCTCTGGGTAACATGGAAGAAGAGGCTTTACCCCCCCAAAATAAAATAGTTCGATGTAGTTATTGTCTTCTAGATAATTGTTTTCGGTTTTGTAATTTAATATATTGGGTTTTTTTTTGATTTGCAATGTTTCATGCCTTTGCACAGTCGGTAGTGCAAACCTCACAGAAGGAACTGTGCAAAGGTTGTAGGGCAGCTTGCGTTGCTGTGACTGGTGGTGTCGTACTTGAGCTAGCTTTAGCCAGCTAGGTTTTGTACTGCCTCAGTGCTCTGCAGGCACAACAGCAGTTGTAAATCCATGCCAATCTGCAGTCCACTGTAGCTTTTTAACTTCCCTGGGATTGTTCTCGGGTTTCTGTGCAGAAAACTGAATTTTGGAATTGCCAGTCTGTCCTTAAAAGTATGGTGTGCGTATTATTCAGGGACAGGAACATACAAGTCCCTACCTTCATCACACTTTGACATAGTTTTAAAATTTACCACATAAAATAAAGCAAGATTAACACCTGAATAGTCTGCAGAAGAGTCTTTACAGTGCTACAGTTTGAACATGGGCTCACTTGCAGATAATTTATGGTGTCAGCTGATTCAAAAAAAGTTAATTGGCCTGTGATGTAATACTTTGCAGTTTTTAAGGTTCTTGACCTGGTATTCTGTTTGTGTGAGTAGTTAACGTGAAAAATATTGAAACAAATTTGGGAGTGACTTCATCCTATTTGGTCAACTAAACATCAGTCTCTGTGTAGCTCCTGTCTAACTGACGCATCACAATGAAAGCATTACTTTTGTTTTAAAGCAAGGTGGAATTGAATTCTTGTTCTGTTCCTCTCAAAGAGCTACTGGTTTAAAAACAGAACAAAAACTGTGGATGTTTGAAGTCTGTAGAAAGTGATTTGAACCAATACCAATGGTAGAGTAATAGAAAATATTTTTCTTCTGTGTCAGCTTTTCCTCCTTGGACATATTAAAAGGGAAGGTTTTAGGACAGAACTTGATTTTTTTGTTTGTTTGTTTGTTTCTTGTTGACACTCATGGTGTGGTGGGTTGATCTTGGCTGGCCACCAGGTGCCCACCAAGCTGCTACCCCTCCTCTGAAGGATGCGGGGAGAAAATACGATGAAAAAGCTTGTGAGTCAAGATAAGGACAGGGAGATCAATTGCCAGGTACTGTCATGGGCCAAACAGACTTGACTTGGGGAAGGTTAATTTACTTTGTCAATTTAAAATAGAGTAGCATAGTGAAAAATAAAAACCAAACTAAAACCATTTTCATCCAAGCTCAATTTTGCTTCTTACTCTGAGGGGATGGGGTATGGGGGTTGCAGTCAGTTCATGACACTTCATGTCTGCCATTTCTTCTCCTCATATGGTTCCCCTGTTCCATCGTGGGGTCCCTCCCGCCAGCAGGTTATGGTCCTTCAATGTGGGCCCTTCCCGTGAGCTGCAGTTCTTCAAGAACTGCTCCAGCATGAGTGCGTTCCATGGGGATACAGTCCTTCAGGCACAGACTGCTTCAGCGTGGGCCCCCACAGTTCACAGCTCCTGCCAGAAAATCTGCTCCTGTGTGGGCTCCTCTCTGTTAGCCATGGCCCCAGCCATGTGCCTGCTCCAGCACAGGCTTTCCACAGGCTCCAGCTTCCTCTGAGGCATCTCTGCCTGCTCTGGTGTGTCGTACCCACACTGCAGGTTGTGGAGAATCTGTTCCACCATGGTCCTCCATGGACTGTGTGTATTTCCCCTGTGAAGGGAAATACAGCATTGTGGAATGCTGGAGTTTGTGTAAAAAAAAAGTCCTTTTAGTTTATAAATCTGTAGTACAGGTGCCTTTAAAATAGAAATTAAGTGAAATAATGCAACTTTTGATTAGCATTATGTAGCTATTAAATAACAGCACTGAAACAATCAGCATAATTTATTGGGTTTGTATATGCTTAACCTGCAAAATCCCTGCGGACTAAACAAATCCTGCTCCAAAAATCTAATGTATTGCCATCTACTATTTGAGAATGTGTCGTGTGGGCTTTCTTTAGATCGTTGCTTGACTTGTCTATATTAGGGGTTTGGTTTGTGTTAGATTAAAAACATATTTTTTCTCTTACTCCTTGCTTATAGCAGTGTTGGATTTTCTGTGGAGCTGATCAGGCACACAGTTTCCATTATATCTGTAGATGCTTGAATGTCCAGTTGTTTGAAATCAGATAGGTGTTGACTTCTATTTTCTCCTATGGTATGGCACAAAAGGAAGGCAAATCCTGAAATTCTATTTGAAATTTCCTTGAATGTTACCTTGTGGATACACGAATGCTCTCTTGACATTGGTGTTGATTTTTCCATATTTATGCACTCTGATATAAGTTTTTAAAACATGAATTTCTCAGTGAAATGAATTTATAATCCTAGCCAAAACTATTCAAGTGGTGCCAAACTGAATTCACCCAAGGAAGAAGCACTTTGTATACAAGTAATTAAAATTGTCAGTATGGTACGAGAATACCTTTCAATTTCTATTCCCAAAGAAACGTTCAGTTAGTCCACAAATTCTGGTTCTGGAAACCAGCATTTAGAATGTTGGTGTTTTGGGTTCTACAGGTGTGCATCTGGTATTCTGTACTGTTTGACTGTTCTTCCTTGACCAGCCACCACTGCAAACACTGTAGGGCTGAGTTGGATTTCATCAGGTGTTGCTGGTGTGAGTAGTAGAGTGTGTGAGGAAAAGTAGCATTAAGTGGTACAGCCCTGTGAGGGTAACTCCTGAAAGCTTTTTTCAAAGACAACTTCCAATTGTAGAACATCATGTATAATTTTTTCATGTAAAAAGAAATGACAAGGTAGGACACAACCCTTGGAGGCTACCATGACCATGAATTCAGTTAATACATCTGTTTGTGTTTATTTCCCATATCCATTAACATGTTTTGTTCCTTTGCAATTTACAGCGCAGAACTCTGCAAATGCAGATTTTGCAAACTTTGATGCATTTGGACAGTTTAGTGGCTCGAATAATTTTGGAGGTTTCCCCACAGCAAGTCAGTCTTCTTTTCAGCCCCAAAATACAGGTAGAACTCCTAGCACTTTTGATTAATACTTAATTGAAATAATCCTGACCTTTTTGTTGGAAGGTACTTAAGTTGAGTTTTTCTTGCATCTGCCTGCTTTAATGCAATCAAGCAATCTAAAGCTCTGGGGAAACTCAAAATCAACTCCTTCTGTTTGGTGTCGATTTTGTTTGTTTTTTTTTTTTTTTTTGTTTTCCTAATGCTACTCAGAAGTCTGATTTATGGCGCTATTTGTTTGTTTGCTCTACACCTGAAATAACTATGGACAGATTGAACCGCGATGCTTTTAATAAATATGGAATTGACTCTTTACCTTGTAAGAGAAGTTTTAGTAGATCCCAAAGCGTTTCCTGGTACCAAAGTGTGTGTCTATGCGTATGTGTAAAATATGCACACACTTCACTGTGTTTGACTTCACGTGTAGAGCCTATTGCTGAGACTTGTTTTGCTTTCCTTTAATTTGATTGTGCTTTAGAACTCTGTTTGAGCTTACACTTGCTGTTTGTCTAGATCTTTGGCTGACTGACTTTCTTTTCCTTTTTTTTTTTTTTTTTTTTTTCCTTCTGAGTGTGGTGTCGTTTTAAACTTTTTTCAAATTTTCTTTCTCCCTTCTTATGTTAACTTTAACCCCCACACAATTTCTGGCTGTCCAGCGTTCAGAACGCTTTCATCTAGCTGCAGTTTTGGTGAATTTACTTCAGCTTTTCCTCTCCAGGCTGTACACAGTAAGTTCCACGCAGTGGAAAACTCGGCTTGCTTCATTTTATGCCATTGTAGTCTAGCATTTTCATTCCTACTGTTGCATATTTTTTAACTCATTTATTATGCTATTAAAAATTGTTTTCTGTAGCATGAGTGGAATCCTCAACCAACTGTTGTAAAATTGGAACAACTAATTAAATATAAGTATGTGATCTGCCTAGTTAAATTGTTGGGACACTGAAGAGATGGAGGCTCGTGGTTTCATATTTGAACTGAAGTTCACTTGTGTGGACCTAAGATGACTTTTAAAATTGACTTCTGTATATCTGATGTCAGTGGAGATGGTATAAAAAGAGCTGTGTTGTCTTCCCCTCACCTCTTTCCTGATTGTGTAGTATAAAAATTAGATAACTGACAACCAAACTCTTTCTCAACCTTGGCATGAAACCATATTACTTTTGGACTTCTAGGCACTGTTTTTTGCTTAGGATGGTGACTGACATCTGAAAAGTTTAAACATTGAACCATTAAGTAGATGCAAATCATAGCTATTCATTAGACACATCTGACAGTAAAGCAAAGCTTCTGTATTTTGAATATTAAATATGCAGTTAAATTCTCATTTTTTTTAGCAGACTATTATTGAAATCAACAGCTAATAAATAGCATATAGTTTTTCAAGATTAAATTACGACAGCGGCTTAAGATGTTGATGTTTATGGGGTTTTTGTTCCCCGATCTGCAGAATGAAAAATTTAAACTATTTTTTTCTGATGACGTAATGTAACTTTGAAGGAAACGGGAAAGATTCTTGAATGTGTGGGATGGAGTGAGGGGATATGTTGCCTTCTGTAACCACAAAGAAGTGGGATTATTGTGACCTTGGTTATGGTTGGAGAGACTTTCTCTAGCTTTGGAATGTTGATCTTTAACTTAATTTGTTACAGGTGGAGGTGCAGGATCTGCAAATGCTAACTTTGCTCACTTTGATAACTTCCCCAAATCCTCCAGTGCTGATTTTGGAGCCTTCAATGCTTCTCAGAGCAACACAACAGCAGCTGCAGCTGGTAAAGCTGCAGTGAATAAACCCAATCTCCAGTCATCTGACAAATATGCAGCTCTTGCTAATTTAGATAACATCTTCAGTGCGGGGCAAGGTACTAAACTTTATTCCATCATGTGCTTATTCTACAAATGTATTCTTACCACAAGGATGGCTGTGCTTGTTAAAATAGTAACCACATTTCAAAATGTCCTTTCTTTAAGTTATCAGCAGATCTCACATCAGTACCCTTAATGTGCAAGATGTCAGTTTTAAGACTAACATCACTCCAAAAGGATGTCATCAGAAGTCTGCTTTTTGGGAACCTGCTTCCTGTCAAGATGAACAACTCTAAGTGGACATATATAAATCACTATTACTGCAATGATGAAATTATAGAAAAAATATAAACATATGTTTTTGTATTTATGGTAAAACTTAGAGTGAAGGCTTTTGAATGGAGAGCTACAGTCGTTGCAGAGAACTGCCAGAGTAGCTTTCCTGCCTCTCTGCCGCAGAAGATTTGGCTTTAGTTTTTTATCAAGTAGTAGCAGTGATACTTGGGTTTAGTTGGTTTTAAGTTAAGGACAAAACACTAGTTATTCTGGAACTTCTTACTTCTCAAACTTTGTATGAAGTCTTGGGTTGGTTTGTAATGTAGATCCTTATTCTGAAAAGGATTACTTGAGGATATGTCTTTTGTTAAATTTTCTGGTTGAAGCTGATGGTAGTATTGAATCACTATTTTCCAGGGCAGCCAGAGGCTCCTTGGAGCTGCACAATAACTATAGAAACAGACATTTTGCTCATAGCTAATGGCTTGTTGCACATTTTTCTCCTGTATTCTAAGTCTGAACTTAAACTATCAATGAACTTTCATTTAGTCCTCAACATTGGCAGGGCAGAAAGTGAAACCATCTTCATCACTTTTAATCTGGTTTCTTTCTAGGTGGTAGTGAGCAAGGAAGTGGCTTCAGTACAGTAGTGTCGGCATCAGCAGGTCCTGCTTTGTCAGCCCCAAATCAGTCAAGTGCATCTTCAGACAAGTATGCGGCTCTGGCAGAATTGGACAGCGTTTTCAGCTCCACAGCAACCTCTAGTAATGCCTACACTTCCACCAGTAACATCAGCAGGTACTGTGTTAGAAGTAGCTAACTTTTGACATTGGCAAGATGCACGCAAGTAACTCTAAGTTGTTTCTCAAATCTGGTTTTATTTCTTACTTAAACAGGGAAATGTTGAAGGAGTTTAGTAGTACTACTGAAACTGCATCCTTTGGTTTAAATAACAGTAGTACTGTCTGATAGGATATAAGATAAAATTAAGAATACTTTGTCAGCAGAAAGTTCTCTGCCCATTTCTAGTCATTATGTGCTAAACCTGTTAGATGGCAGCACTTTCCTGTACAGAATATCTGCGTGCATACTGAAAACCAAAGCATCGTCCCTGGCATAAAAACTTAATGTAAATGGTGCCAGCCACTTCTTTTTGAGATCATTAAATTAGTGAGTACCAAACGCCTGTTACAGCTCTGCTCGATACTGCAAGTGCCCCTAAAGCTTCGGCTTTGCTGGCCTCGGTTCAATATTCATTGCTCAGCACTAGTTATGGTCTCTGACCCTGGTATCAGGGAATTATATTGCAGTTTGCAAACTGCACGTAAGCATTCCTTTGCTGTTCTTCTGCATGCCAACAGTAATTGTAAGTTGTGTTTAATTGTTAAACAAGCACTTCTGACTTGACTGAATGTATGAATTATTTTCAGCAATGCTTTTGGAACAGTACCCGTGGCTGCTACTGCACAGACACAGCCTGCATCTTCAAGTGTGCCTGCTCCGTTTGGAGGTATAGAAGTGTTACTGACACCTTTTGGGGACTGTGAGCAAACATCTTACTGATTTTTAATTGATAGTGCTACACTTTGACATTAGTGATACTGAAGTTACTAAAGGATGCTAAAGTACTATTGTGATGCATTTCAAATGAAGCCTTTTATTATCAATTTCTACTTTTCACATTATCTTAGTTATTTATGTATCTGTATAGGAACTATAAACTTAATGTGAATCAGATCAGCTATTTTTAAAATAATTTTTTATATTTAATTTTATTAAATAAAAATGTTTTTAATCTTTCAGCAACACCTTCCACAAATCCATTTGTAGCTGCCCCCGTTGCCCCAGTGGCACCTTCAACAAATCCATTCCAGACCAATAGCCGAGGAGCAACAGGTTAGGAAAAAACACCAAGTGTTTGAGAAGCTTTCTTTCAAGACTTGCACTGACTTTTTTTTTCCATAGCTGTGTAACTTGTTCCTTAAAGGTTTTCCGTATTCCCTGTCTCCAGTCTCTTTGGCGTGTTATATGTTGGCTCAATGTAGAGTACAATATTTATGAATAAGATGCAGAAATCAAATTCAGCTTTTTTATTTGAGAAGTGATGGGTTTTATTGGAATGAGGACATTATTTTCCTGTTTCTGGCCCAATCCTAGGATTTTAAAAAGTGGCCATGTAAAAGGTCAAAATTTATCTGGTTAAGTTCTAATACTACCTCAACTATTTGTAGTCTGTGTATGACTAGTTGGGTACCTTCCAAGATGATAACTTTGGCTTTGAAGCATGCTTCATAGCGGGTTGCCCTGAAATCAGGGGTCTTGAAAGCCCTGTTGCTAAGCTGAGGCACTTGCTTTTTTAATTCCTTTTATTTCAAAAGCCTGAAAGCCCTCAAAACTCAAGAGCTGTAGCTATAACCAGGAAAGACAAGGCTTCTGGACTGCTGGTTCTGCACCGGATTTATTCATTACATTGGTAGTGTCCCTTGTCTTTATCTTTTGTAACAGGAAAGCCTATGCTTAAATATCTTTACACTCATGAATTACATTAATTTTCTGGGAGAGGATTTTGTAGCATCATAATTCTATAGACAAACACTGATTCACTTTTTAAAAAAGCAGACTCGTACTTTTCTTTATAACATGGAGCTTGGATTTAGGTGACTGCTAGACGATGCTGGTTTTCTTCTCCAAAGACACTGTTAAATTTTGGCCCTTAGGTCTATTAACTGGACTTCCAGAGTCTGCTGTTGTGTGCGTTTTAACATTGAATTGTGCTTTGCTCAAAGTTTTAGGTTGAATTAAACTAATCAGACTGAGTTAAAACCGAATTGATCAAATTCCTGTCCTCTGCTAAAATGAATCGTTTATCCTTTTTGAGATACTGTGCAGTTAAACTTGTTCCACTATTTAATGCCCCAAGTATCTTTTTCCTTATTTCACTTCCATTCTTAACTGTGCTGTTTCAGATCATCTTTAAGAACTTGCAGCCTCTTTAGATAAATTGGTTTGAATATGGCAACTCTGTCCTTTCAGCTTCTAAAAGGCTTGCAGAGTTTCCAGCCTGTTGACAGCTATACTGTATGTATAATATGTAACATTGTTACATACTAGGTGACAAGAGATAATGACTTAAAGTAAAGATAATATTCTAGCCCTTTCAGTGTAAACTTGTAGCTTGTCCATTTATGCTAAGCTTTCTTTCTGCATGAACTTTGCTTTTTATTACATAGGAGATCTGTTTCATAGTGTTTATTTCTAATGGTTTTCTTCACTTAATCTGTTGCTGGTCATGCTATGGATTAATTGTTTGGGACATGTGTATATTTATATATATATATAACTAAGAAATGACTGTTCAAGAGTGTATAAATGATTTGACATTGTCTGGTCTCTTTGTGGCTTCCATAAGGCCTCTCGGGAGCAATGCACTCTCACATATTTCCTCAGGCTCATTTTGGTAGGTGGCCACATTTGGTATCAAGTTTCTTGTGGCTCATTGTTCTTGCTTGTAAAAGCTTATTGATAGCTATCTGGTTCTCTGCACATAGAATTTTGGAAGACTTTCCATTGTTTAAAATGGACTGAGCGTGGGTATTTGGCAACTGGGTAAAGAGAGAAGAGCATATGTAGACAACCTATTAAGCAACTAAAACAAAACCATTATTGATACCCTCCGTGGTCACAATATAATGTAACAAGTTGAGTGACGGTTCTTCTACCGATGGTAACTTGGCCTTTTGGGATATCCCAAATCACTGCTCATTTTGTTGTGCTTTTGTTTGCTGTTTTAGCAAGTTTTCCTGTTGAGTGGCTTCTCTCTAACTGTGACTTGAGAGCAATGTCAGTACTTCAGTTTTTCACATACTTTGTCAACAGTTTATGTAACACGTCTCTCTTGAATACTTTTGGGATAAATTTTTCAACTGATAATTAAGCTAAAGTCATTAAATATATAATTTTTCTAAAACAGTAGAGCTTGCATAACATCTGCATTCTGACATTTCAAAAGAAAAGTCCTGTCTAATGTTTAACTAGAATAAAACGCCTAGTGACTGTGTTTGTACCAAAACCTCCTTCTACACCTTTCTCCTTCCAAGCTTGACTCCCAAAAGACTGAATAATGGTTTTGTTACTACATTTCTGCACGTAATGTGCTCCTGTTTATTTGCTGAAGGCTTGTGGAATTGTATACGAGCTGTGTGTTCTTTACTTGAAATGTTCAGCAGAGAATCAGATGAAAAGTTTTGGGTTTCTTTTTTATTTTAAGTCTTACTTCAACAGTAAGAGCGTTTGGAACTTTGTGTGCAAATAATGTGCATGGTCAGAATTTCCTTTAAAGTGACATTAAGGATGGGATGAAGAGAGCGGGGATGCATATATCCCGTATGGGCTGGGGTTTTTTGACTCGTAACTTCCTGTAATGCAGCTTGAAGTAGGAAGATCCTTTCATGCTTTTCTCAAAAGGAGAAAAACAGAGTAGCTTATGCTGCCTGAAAGTGCCTGCTTCTGATGTGTACAGCCTGTTGCCAGAAATGCTCTGGGGGAAGTACATGATAGTGTAGAGAACCTGAAAAATACTTTCTTCCTCAGAAAGAATTCCTGAGTGTGCTGGGTCTAATAAGTTAAATGATTCCATTCATTTTTTAAGTGCAAAAATAAATTATGCACTCGGTTGTGATCCAAGCTAACAAATCAATTCAGTGGCTGTAGAAGTTGAACTGAACTTCTGTAGAGTCACTGAGGCATTAGGAGACTTCTTAATGTGGCACTACAGTAATTTACCTCATGAAAAAAGTGATTTCTTGCAAGTAATTGAATGTTATCTTTTGCCTACCAGCAGCAACATTTGGTACTGCATCCCTGAGCATGCCTGCAGGATTTGGAACTCCTGCCTCCTACAGTCTTCCTACTAGTTTTAGTGGCAACTTTCAGCAGCCCACGTTCCCAACCCAGGCAGCTTTCCCTCAACAGACTGCTTTTGCTCAGCAGCCAAATGGTAGGTCCCTACGTTCCAGATAATCTTGTTTAA
Source organism: Neomorphus geoffroyi (assembly GCA_033558235.1). NCBI lineage: Eukaryota > Metazoa > Chordata > Aves > Cuculiformes > Neomorphidae > Neomorphus > Neomorphus geoffroyi. Next base: position 9,973,897 of record JAUMJM010000012.1, read on the forward strand.
CTCAGCAACATGGAGAAAATGATCTGTCTATAAATGAGTAATAATGGGTGCACATTTGTTTCTGTATGAACTCGATAATAGTCTTGGTGAGGGGTTTCCACATTCTCTTTGGCTCTGTAGTTGAGCTTTCTGACTTTACTGTGTGTGATGACATAACTGAAATTTTACCATAATCTGAAATTGTAAAGTGACAACTGAAATTGTAAGTATTCCCGGGCTTTCATGTGTGAAGGACTGTTCTGTCTTCATTTTTTGTGTCTGCAGCCAATTATAACACTTTCTCTAACCTCATAAACAAGCAAGAGAAAATTGGAAAGTTTTTTCTCCCTAAATTTAAATGGTAAAATAACCTAGAAAAAAGTGCATATTTAGAAATTGGAAATGGATTAGTTCTGAATGGTTGAAAACAAGCAAAAATCTCAGCCGTATTTTTTTTTAAGCTTCCTTTCCTGATAGTGTTTCATCTTGTTGATTGTGCAGTCCAAACTTCTGCTTATTTATGTGTGGGAGCTGCAGCAAAGAACTTTCTTGACATTGGTTACCAGTGTTAATAATTTTTTACTTATTTTTCCAAGGAGCAGGTTTTGCTGCATTTGGACAGGCAAAGCCTGTAGTAACTCCTTTTGGACAAGTTGCAGCTGTTGGAGTATCTAGTAACCCTTTTATGGTAAGTGAGTTCTTGCATGATATTAATAACTTCTGTATGTCTGAAGAGGCGTAATCTGTAACACTTAATTTAGAGACACAAAGAGGTTTTCTTGCTTCACATAAGGGAAGGCAGCATGTGACTCTCCTAAATGCAATTCAGTATTACAATGACGTGGCGTTTGCAAGGCTGTTCAGATCAAAACAGAGATGCCTGTATATGATGCTCTTACAGCGGTGTAATTTCAGAGAACCACCAAAAAAGGGGACTGCAGCATAAACCAGAAATATTTCCTAATAGATTGTTTTTTCTGTATCCTGCATCTATGATTTACAAGATAGGGAAAAATGTCTTAAATGTTTATCTTAATTTTTCTTCTTTTGTTTTTCCCCAGGCTGGTGCACCAACAGGACAATTTCCAACAGGAAGCTCATCAACCAATCCTTTCTTATAGCCTTATAGACACTTTACCCAAAAGAACTCTTATGTGGTCACATAACATCTCTGCGCCTCTTGCACTGTTGTCTTGTTTCACTGATATTAGCTTTAAACACAAAAGAAGTCTTTAAGAAATAAAAATAAAAGCCTGCATTGTGTATCTTTAAAAACGTTTTAAAAGAAAAATAAATACACGAAACCTGAGAAAATCAACCCCCCCACCAGGTAATAACGTGCAAAACAGAGGGCTGTGGTAACATCCTTGAACCTGTGAACTGGCAGGTAAAAAGTAGCGGTATCATGTATATTACAATTGGCTAATAAGTTATTGCAGATACCACATTCGTTATGCTGCAGTACTGTACATACTTTTCTTAGAAAATAGCTATTTGTGCATATCAGTATTTGTAACTTTAACACATTGTTATGTGAAAAATGTTACTGGGAAATAGATCAGCCACTTTAAGGTGCTGTTGTATCTCTTGGAATGAATGAGCTACATCACTTTAACCGTCGGTATTGGAAGTCATGAAGTTAAATTGAAGGTTTGTTCATTTCTCAAAATGTTTTCTTTCCTAAGAGCTCTTCTATTTATACATGCCTAAATCTCTAATGTTAGAGGGATACCTGTCTGCATAATAAAGCTGATCATGTTTTGCTACAGTTTGCAGGTGAAAAAAATAAATATTAGAAAAAACCAATTGTGTAGCCGTATTTCTGTGCGGTAACATTTTTTTGGGTTAAATTATTCATATTTAGTCTCATACAGATGAGTTATCAAAAGCAATTTGCTTGAAGTTGAGTTAAGCTTAAAATTTTCATATGCCTCACTTGGATATGTTTCTTTGTGTCCTTGTGATTAAACTTGCTGTTCTGGCTGAAGTGACCTATTGAACAGGAAAATGTTAAGTGAACTTGGATTATTTTGTCAGAGCAGCTGTGTGGTGCAGGACCCTGGAACTGCTGAGGAAGGTGGTTTCTGTTTGTCTGCCAGTCTTGGAACAAGGCTTAGTGTGTGTGTAATAGCAGGCTAAGGTACCACAGATGGAATAGCACTTTTCTTAAAAATTATATGTATTAGTAAGACCTCCTGGGGAATATTAAATTCATTACCTTTTTCTTTTTTTTTTTTTTTTTTTTTTATTTCCTGTCATTCTGTACTAGAATGGGATTTGTAGAGGGGGAAATGTCTGTCTTGTCTGGTCTGTGCTAGTAAAAGTCTAAGAACAACATGATCAGAGCACTTGGTGATAGTGTTTTAAACACAGAGGTGACTTAAGTCCAAGTGTAATACTGGAATTACGCAAATAATATAAATACATAATGAATACATAAACTGCAAACTTAAAAGATTTCTCACCAGCTGGAGAATAAAATTCTAACAATCTTCAAGGTAACAGGAATAAACAAGGTGATTTTTGAGAAAAGGATGCACAGAAATGCTTGAATGTAAGACATCTCTATCTAAACTGTAAGTCATGTTGTGAGTAAGACAGTCTGTAGACAAACCGAAGTGTCAGGGTTTTTACCTCCAGAGGTAAGTGTGTGTGTGGGTCATGGCAATTATTGGAAATAATGTGTATGCTTATCAGACTCTGGAAGGGAAGGTTTGTGTTGTGTTCATACACCTTGAAAAAGCTTGCAGTAAATCCGTTCATCAGGTGCAGGTTATCTGTATATAATGAGGTGTTCTCCTTACATTCCTGTAACTTCAGGTTTCTGAGGAGTGCATGTCTCTGGGAATCGGGGATGTCTGCATTTGACCGTTTGTAAGCTCAGGTGGCAGTACTGCTGTGCCTTGTAGCATTGTAATAACTCACCTGTGAACGTACGGAAGGAATGTCTCTTGGTAAGAAATGGTTTATTGCTATTTGTTACTCGCTTTAAAAATGTGTGTAGCAATGTCCAGGTGAAGTATTAAGTTTTCAGAAGGCTTTTGTAGCAGGCTTTCATCTTGATGCTGTGGGGCATCCACTTTAGATTGCCTGGGAATGTTTGAAGGCCTTGTGTCTATGACTAAATTGCCTTTAATTGAAATGATCAGTAGAAGTGACTGTTCAGAGGTGTTCTATAAGCTGTTCTGTTGTGAGTTTCAAGCACCTGTAAGGACTTCCTTGTTGTGAACATTGAGCATTAATAGAAGCACTGGTGTCAGATCACTGAACTTGAGTTGAAATAGAAGGTTGAGGGTTGTTTGGTGTTAAGCCGCTAGTGAAGCGAATGGGCAAACAGCATCATCCTGTTGGGAAAGCTCTTTATGCTGTAGGTTCATGAACAGCCTGTTTCATCACTGACAGGTCTCAACTGATTGAGCATTGTTTCTCCTAATACTTTGTCCAGGTGATGCAGCCGCCTGCACAGTCGCTTGCCACGGTGCTTTTTGTCCCCATTGTTACTGATCAATGCTTTCACCAGTCGCACTGGTATTCCTGCATTTGGTGGAGGTAAAGCTGTATATGCTTCTGATGAGGAAAATTCCAGCTATGAGTGTAAAGTAGCTGCCATAAATGAGAAACTGGGAAATGGAGGTGGGAAGAAGGAAAAGGAAAGAGTCAAAAACTGCTTTTGCTGTTTGGTGGTGTTCCTTCACTGCCGCCTTCCCTTCCCTGTCACCTGTGCCCTGAAATTATTCCTCCTTGAAAGGATTCAAGAAGTCTCGCTGCTTGACTTTATCCTGTAGGATCTCTCTGGGTGTAAAAGTAAAGGAGGAAGGCAGCTGCTGTGCACTTCCTGGCTCTTTGAAAAGATGAAAGCTGGAGGCCTGGACCTAATTCAGTGTATAAATTTAAAGTTTAAATGGAGAAATTTAATGGGGCATCACAAAGTTAGTTCATTTCCAGAGTTTACAGTAACTTACAGGTGAATCCAGTTAAGTTAGATAGCTTGGAATTATGGAATCAGAATGGTTTCAGTTGGAAGTGACTTCAAAGCCCATCCAGTCCCACCCCCTGCCATGGGCAGGGACACCTCCCACTGGATCAGGGGGCTCCAAGCCCCATCCAACCTGGCCTTGAACACCTCCAGGGACGGGGCAGCCACCTCTGCTCTGGGCAACCTGGGCCAGGGCCTCCCCACCCTCATCATGAGAGAATTTCTTCCCAATGTCTGATCTACATCTTCCCCCTTCCAATTTAAAGCTGTTCCTCATTCTGTCACTCCAGGCCCTTGTGAAAAGCCCCTCCCCAGCTTTCCTGTAGGGCCTGTAGGTTGCTTTTCAGCGTGCTTCCTGCTTTTGGTTTGTCTATTTGGACAATAAATTTGTGAATAGTAAGCTTGTCAATAAAATAAAACCTTCCTGAGTAATAGGTGGTGGTGTGTCTTACCTGGGTGCTGATATCCAGTCCCAGACCTTTTGCATCTACTACAACAACTGTTAAAATGGTCTGAATCAGCAGGGCGATGAAGTTGTTGAAGCCAAACATCAAAGCATAACGCTCCATGCTCAGACTGACAGCAATCTGAAACCTGGAAATGAATGCACAGCTTAACTGAACCATGGATAACAAGGGGGTTTGCAATTTACTTATGGGATGAAGTTTGAGAACAACTTAATGGGCACAGTGGAGTCTTGGATGTTGAGCTTTAAGAGCTTCATTTTTTGTTTTGGCATTTTTGTGCATTCTACTTAGCTTTTACGTACTTGAGTGGATATTTTTCCTAAATAAAGACGTTCATTTGGTCGTTTAGAGAATATTTGCACATAAACAGTTGAACTGCTAAATGCAGGATAAGGTCGTTTCTGGCTTGATGTAACCTAATGTAATGGATAAGGCATAATTTTAAGGCTACTTTTATATAAGCTAGAAATATGTGCTGCTGTCATGACTTCAATCTTAGTTTTAGGGACACTTCTAGTAAAATTTTGATAGATTTAAAAATGTGTTACTGATTTTAATCAATTCACTTAGAGCAGTTGTGTGTGATACTTACGTTGCTATTGTTATGAGGAGCATATAGCACGCTTTAAACACAAGGTAAGCAGCGTAACATGCCCAGATGTTGGTAGAGAAGTGCATGAGAAACAGAGAACCAGCATCCATTGCAGAGAAAATTCCCAAAGCCAGTTCTCCAGAAAGGTCCCAGTTCACTTGCATGTATCCAACTGCCATGGATGTTGCTGAACCTAAACATTTAAAAGTAATTGTTAAAACTCTGAAATGCTGTCCTTCTAGACCTGTTGCGTAATGGTGTAAATGGATCATGCCACGAGTTCTTGGGATTGTTTTGGTCACAGTGGGCTTTGGTAGTGCTGTGGCTTTACTTTCTGTTGGTGGTGTGGGAGTCTTCTCTTTGTTTGGGTTTTTTCCTCCTTGCTTACAGAGCCTTCACAGATTGAAGTACCCTGAGGAAGTGCCTCATGCCTGAGGCTGGAGGCAAGCACTGTGTGGTCGATTGTTACTCCATTGCTTGACAACTGTGAGCAAAGAACAGAGCAATCCCACCAAGCATTTTCTGCCAAAATATTCATAACGGTTGGACTCGATGATCTCAGAGGTCTCTTCCAACCTTATGATTCTATGGTTTGTTCATATAAATATCTTTATCAAATGAAAATCTATTGCGCTTGCTTTTTTAATGAAAGCACCTCTTTGGTTTCTGGTGAAAATTCTTATGAACTGCACTTGCTAGTGTGTTATTGACCATCGCTTGCAGCAAAAAGCCTTGCCTTGGGTGTAACATAGGACAACAAACTCCAGTGCCTTGAGGCTGGATTTGTTTGGTTTTTAATCTCTGCAGTAATGACGTTTACTTTTCTCCCGATCTTAGTTTTGGAGAAAAGCTTGTAAGAAGGTTATCCAGCTGTTGTGTTTTTCATAGAGTCACAGAACAGCTAGGGTTGGAAGAGACGTTTAAAGGCCATCCAGTCCAACCGCCTGCAGTGAGTCCATCCCTGCTCTAACCAGAGGCTCCTGGCACTGCGAGTCCTTTTCGTACTCTGAAATAGTACCGGATGCCAGAGGGTGTGAAGGTGAGACAGCCTTTGGGAAATACTGCTCAGACCTGAGAAGTCTAGGAGTAGCATCAGTAAAATGCATTTTCATATGGATTGCAGGGAGGCAGAGTAAAGGATGGCTCCCTGTGGAAGTGTGAGAGATGGCTCCTGCTGTGGAGGAGGAGAAGACACAGCTGTGTAAATGTGAGCTTGAAAACGTGGCCCTGTTGGTGCAGCACAGCTGTTAAAAGTTGTACTTTTTACTCAGGTTTTCTGATGTATAGCCAAGTAACTATAATTAGGATGAGTAAGGTTGGAAGAGATGTCTGGAGATCACCTAGCCCTGCTAAAACCGGGGTCAACTAGAGCAAGATGCTTGGGATGACGTCTAAGTTTTGAATATCTCCAAGGCCAGCAGGTCGAGGGAGGGGATTCTCCCCCTGTGCTCTGGTGAGACCCCACCTGAAGGCCTTTGTGCAGTTCTGGAATCCCCAACAGAAGAAGGATATGGAACTGTTGGAACGGATCCAGAAGAGGCCATGGAGATCATCCGAGGGCTGGAGCCCCTCTCCTATGAGGACAGGCTGGGAGAGCTGGGATTGTTCGGCCTGGAGAAGAGAAGGCTTTGGGGAGAACCTCCCAGTACTGAAGAGGGGATCCGGGAAAGCTGGGGAGGGGATTTTCACAAGGGCCTGGAGTGACAGGATGAGGGGGAATGGCTTTAAATTGAAAGGGGGAAGATTTAGATTGGACATTAGGAAGAAATTCTTCACCCTGAGGGTGGGGAGGCCCTTGGCCCAGGTTGCCCTGAGCAGAGGTGGCTGCCCCATCCCTGGAGGTGTTCAAGGCCAGGTTGGATGGGGCTTGGAGCCCCCTGATCCAGTGGGAGGTGTCCCTGCCCATGGCAGGGGGTGGGACTGGATAATCTTTAAGGTCCCTTCCAACCCAAACTATTCCATGATTCTATGACACCTCTGCCCAACTTCTTCCAGTGTTAAATCAATCTTAAAATATAAATGTTCTTGTATGCTTAAGCAGAATTTCCAAGTTGTGGCCCTTGCCTCTTTTCCTGCCACTGGGGACCACAGTCTGGCTCCATCCTCCTTTTTTCCCCCTTCAGGTCTTTATGCATGAGTAAGGTCCCTTGTTATCTAAGGGCAATGCAGTTACTGGGCTCTTGGCCTCTCCTTGTGTGTCACAGCCAGAGGCAAACTCCTGGATCGGGATACAGGTGCACTCACAGAATATTTGTTCAGAAGCCCTTGTCCTGAAATGATCTTTAATCTGCTGCCTGCACAGACCACCTAGGGCAGCACAGCTGTTGATGTGCTCTTTAAATTCTTAAACCACCTGGCTTAAGGTGTGTTTGACGGAGGCAAGGTGCCACTGCACCGGGGTTTTGAACTGCTTATTTGGGGCTAAATTAATTGTCTGAACAGTCCTGTGAACTTAAATTCTTAAAATAGTCTTTAATTAGACTCTTCTAAAGAGGAAAAACTTTCATCTAGGTATTTTTTAACATTGTTTTTAAGATCCCACTGGTAATGTACAGTAAAAATGTGCTTTGCACACTTTGGGTGTTACATATTGGAGGTTGTTGCTATTGACCTCTGTCCTCATAGGAGATAACCAGAAAGGGACTGAAGATGCTGCTGAAGGATCATCAGCACAGCATGAGTTAGAAAAGTAGTCAGTAATAACCTTTGACTTACCTAAAGAAGTTGCTACTGCTTCAACGGCTCCGTTGTAGACCGCAGAGCTGTGGGAGGGGGCTCTGAAGTCCCACAGCACTTGGATGTAGTTCAGAACCTGGTTGAAGCCTGCGGTGGCCAGAGCCCACCACAGGGACCAGCAGAGAAGTTTCTTTGAGCTGTAGCAGTCCCTCAGGTCCTTGCTCAGCTGCACCAGCACTCTGAGCACGTGGCTCAGGGGCTCGGCACCACCAGCCGGCTGCTCAGGCATTGGTCCCCTCTCAGCAGCCACGGAGCCCTCGTCCTCTTGGCAGCCCGAGGGCCGGTCGGAGCCGAGCGGAGCCACAGCTTTGCCTGGTCCTGGGAGAGCTTCTGGGACGTCTTTCCTGTGGAAGAACAAACTCTTTTCGGGCATTGGGAGGGCGATGGAACAGACAAATGCCAGGGACACGGAAGCCAAAGTAATGACGTTAAGGTGAAAGTAGGATACGTCTGCTAAGGAAACCAGCAGCTGTCCCAGCACCGCCGCAACGGTGGCCGCCACAAGGGTGATACTTCTGCAATAGCTCGTCACCCTCTGATAGCGATCGGTGCTGACGACGCTGTAGATGTAGGCGTAATAGGCGACCTCAGTGGCTGTTGCCAACCCGTAGAAGAATTCCACCAGCTGCATGGCCACCAGTCCACGTGCAAAGAGGAGCAAGAGCCAAGTGACAATGAAGCTGATGCCCTGGAGGAGGAGGACGGGCTTGTAGCGCACATAGTCTGTGATCAGGAAAACTGGGAAAAGGAGTGCGAGGTAGGAGTAGGTCCAAACTGGGAAAATCTGGTTGGTGACCTAGAAAAGAATGAATGAGGAAATACTTTTTTGGTTTTGTTTTGTTTGCACCTCATCTGCTCTTTTTTTAAACCTCTCCACAAGTGGAGATTCAACCACCTCCCTGGGCAGCCTCTGCCGGTGCCTGAGAACCCTTTCAGTGAAGACTTTTTTTCTTGATGTCTAATCTGAACCTGCCCTGGTGCAACTTGAGGCTGTTTCCTCTTGTCCCACCACCTTCTATCTTCACCATGTGTGTTTCATTATATTTTAATGTGTAAAGACTAAGCGCATCTTTGGTGAAGCACTATTTTGGTAAGTTCCAGTTGGCTTTCAACATATAGATGCTCTGAAAAGAAATTAATTCTCTCTTTTTAGACCTGATTTGCATTCAGGTTGGAAGGTGCTATTTAGTGTTGCTGCTGAAGCTCAGTGCTCACCTAGGCAGCTTGCCTACAGCTCGGGGGGCAGGGGGGCATCCTTATCTTTAGATACAGCCATAGAAAATGTTCACTTTGTGACTTGCAAGTTGCTTGTTTTGGGGAGGTCTTTTCCAATAACTGCTGGACTTGCTTAGGTATCTGCTCATCATCACTTGCACTCTGCTTAAGCAGTTAGACTTGAAAGGAATTGTTTCAAATGCTGGAGAACATAGTAGGTGGTTATCTTTTTACTTCTGAACTGGTAGTGAAGTGAGCTGCATGGTGAGTAGCAGGTTCACTGTATCCTTCTGGGTGATTTCTTTTGTTTCTCTGAGCTTTAATTAGAATATTTAAGTGTTTGAAAGAAACTTAGGGAACTAGCTCACCAGAGGCTGGAAGAGCCGGTATCTGTACTACATTTATTTTTGAGTTAAGGATTCTTGCTGAAATCAGAACAAAGGCATCGTATCAAGCCCTGTGTGTATTTCACGTGAGAGAGAAAATTTTCCTTTGTAGTTAAAAAAAGGGGGAGGGGAGAGGAACCCCCCAACAATCCAAACCATAAAATACCTTTTTTCAGAAGAAGTCTTAGGTTCACACTATGCTGGCAGGTTCTGCCTTAACATTTGCTGCTGCACATCAGGAACGACTGCTCTTTGTGCTGGCTGTATGTGGGTTTACCAAGCTCATGTTTTCCAATTATACCATTAGCTCTGTGACTCAGCCACTTGTCAGTTACATCCCCTTTTGTTGGGAACTCTCTTCCTGAAGCAGCTGGTGCTGAACAGAGGAGCAGCGCAAAGAAGCTTGCAGTGCATGCTTGTGTCAAAAAAACCCCAAACCAATGCTTTTTTGAATGTGAATCTGACCTCCGTAGGTTAACGAATGTGCAAAAGAGCCCTGCAGTGCAGGTAATAATCTAACAGCTCATAAAGGAAAGTCTGCTTGGTTTAGTTAGGATTTGCAATCACTGCATCACTGTCAGCTTAACGAGTTTTACAATGAGTATAAACGCATCTTACTGTGGCCCCTCCTCTGGGGTTCCTGGTGGAGAGGGGAACTCGCTGAACTGATTTTGCTGAAAATATCAATTTATTAAAGAACCAAAGTAGGTTCAAAGTCCTGAGAATGTAGGGTTTTGACCTTCTGCAAAAGAGTCACCTCCTTACTCTTTTCCAGAAGCATTTTAAACGTGAGTCTCTAGGTAAAATATACCTGTGTTATTGGAACACTTCTTCTCCCCTTCAGTTATTGCTGTAAGACATAATGCTTGAAGCATTTTAATTATTACTTGATAATTACATACCTCTTCAATCGTTAGGTTTTTGTCTGGTCCGGTTAGGTAAGGAGTGAGAAAAGATTCTGATGGCCTCATTGTGGAGAAAAACCCATTCGCACAGATGACCAGCGTGGGATAAATCCAGCTGCTGCCTACGGTTCCCTTCCAGCAATCCATAGTCTAACTTAAAAAAATAGTGAAGATATGAGGAATTTCTTGAAGATGTTCTTCAGAGTGGTAAAAATTCATTTGTGAGTTTATTTTTAACTAACCCTCCTTCAGCTCATGTTTCTCGCACGAAGCCTGCCAGCGATCATGGCTGCAGCTTGTAAATCCACAGCCTGGATCAAGGTGTGTCGGCGGTGGGAAACTCCCGTCTCTGTACCCTCTGTCAAAGGTTGCTCTTAATGCCGTGCTTCAGACTGAGTGGACGTATCGTAGTGGAAGAATTAAATTCCATTAGAATCTCATTTCTGAATCAATGAGTGGGCAAACTGTGAGATTAAAGTTCATTCCCAGCTTGCTCTGTTGATTTGCAGCCTAAGAGCTAAGTGGAACAACAGAAGTGCAAGCATTTTTGCAATCCATAAAAGCCACCACCCAGCTCATAACCCCCTGTGAGCTCGGTTTCTTCAAAATGCTTTAATACTGGTATTTCTTGCACTCCAGTCACTTGAGTGGGTAAATAAAAAATGCAGCAATGCTCTGCTTGTGGGACCTGCTCAGACTTACAAAACAGGGGTCTTGACTTCAATTTTGAAAATGAGAATCAAAAGAATGAGACTTGTTTCTTTACAAAAAGAAGTCTAAAATGTTTTATTTTCTTTAAGTTTATTTGACTTGTTTTGTGTTAAAAACACAATTCCAGTGTTCCTGGAAAACAAGTGAAACAGCAGAGGATGAAAGCAAAGCGCTGACTGATGTTTAATGAACTCTTACATTCTATTTCTTTTAAATTGTTGAATTCCATTTTATAGCAGGAACTTTTCCAAAAGTGCTTCTATTTGCCCTTTGAGATCATATTTATTAAGTTAATAAGGCAATATTTCTGTGACCTCAGGGGAATGTTACAAAAACCAGCCCTAGCCTTGGAACTTGACTTTAAACAATTACCCTGGTTGTCATAATTCTCTCTTTTTGTCTATAAAACACAGCCTGTATTATCCTTAACTCTAGAGTGGCTTTGAAATGATTGGTACCTGTTATTTTTTTCAAAGTAAAAATATATTAAACCCTGGCTGGATCAATAACATCAGCATAAATCTTGCATCAGTTTTAAATGCACAAGTGAGTGGCCAGCACGCTTCTAAATAATCCCAAAGGTAATGAATCGCCTGCCAAAGCTGTGGCTGTGACGCATTTGCTCTGGATTTGTGTGCAGTTTCCTCTTAGGAGGGCTTTGTCCTGTAGAAGAGAAGCCAGAAACTACCCTTTAGAGATGGAGGTAGTAAGGAATTTCTGTATCTTTGTTTCCTGACAGTTCTTACTGATCTTGATAAAACAATAACAGAACTTAAATAATATAATTTTTCACAGCTCTTTTTTTTCTTGCAGAACTCATCCACAAGGGTTGCGGGGAAGTGTTCTCCTTTACAGGTTTTGCCAGCAGGCTGAGTTCTAATTTTAAGATAAAGCTTTAAGACTGGCAGTAGCTAATGATTAATAAAAACTGACATGGCAAGGAAGCAACCACTTGCTGGCATTTCTGTGTTAATAAATACCTTTAAAGACACAGCACCTGCTTTACAGTTTGGGCTGGCACCGACCCTGCCCTGCAAACAACGCAGGGGCCTCTGTGCTCCAGGGCCCTCTTCCGCCTGTGTGGGCTGTGCTGAGGGGTAGGGCATGGAATACCTTGTACTATTCATTGGCCTGAAATTACTTCTGTAGTCTGTCACGTACGGGGCAAATGGACAAGAAGATAAGAAGCTTCTAAGCCCCCAACTCAAACCAGAACTGTTTCAGAGAAATGCTGTTGCTCAGCTTTCCTTTACGCTCCTGGCCTCTTCCAAGGTTCATCAGTGGAGGGAGTTGACCCTGAAGCCTGTTGGTGGGGTGTGTGTTGACACGGGGCGCAAATGCTGTGGTCCTGGCAGGAGGGACCCCATGTGCTCCCTAGAACAGCTCTGTGAGCTTAGCAGAGCCTGGTCTTGTCCAGCTGGCATGGAACCTCCTCGCCCTGCTCCTAGTGCATGACACAGCCAAGCAGATGAGCATTCAGAGAGGCTGGGGTGCCTCTGTGTGCTGTTCTCTGTGGTGATGACTTCTGGGAATGGAGAAGAACCAGGGGGCAGATGCTGCTGGCTCGGCCTTGCTGAAGGGTGGCTGCTGGCTGGTGTTTCCCTGGTGGCCCGAGCAGTGCTTGCTCCATCACCTGCTCGCTTTGCATGCCAAGGTACAGTTTGTTTGCTGCTTTGCTGGCCAGAACTGCCTTTTTCAGCTTGCTGGACTGAGTCTTGCGCCCAAGCCCACTTAGTGTTGTATTTAGAGGGGGTTACAGCTGTGGAGAGCCATGTGCTCAGCTCTGGATTTCCATATTTACCAGGAATCTTTCAGCCTGCTGGGAGAAAGATAAACACTTGCTTAAAGCTGCAAGGAGAGGTGGAATTGTTCAGTTTCCTTTTCCTGCAGAACTACAGAGCTTATGGTTTCAAGCCTTGCTCGCAACCTGCAAAGCCTTGGCTATCTCCTCTCCAAAGAGCGTGTACGTATTCCCGTGGATGCTGAGGTGTGTGGGTGCATCTGACTGTGGTGGATGAAGTCACCAACCAATTGTGGGGTTAATACCAGCCTCACCTTTCTCTTGCTGTTGTTTCTGCCTCTAATGTATCATGCCCTTCCCAACACTCGGTAGAGACACCATCTTCCTTCCCTATTTCTCCCCCAACACCCCCTCCCCCTAGCTGCCAACAGCAGAATCTTTCTTTTGGGAATTAGAGAGAAGAGGAATATCTTTTTACTTTTATTTTTTATTAAGACTTATGTTTCCTGAAGAGAGGATTCTCTACAGCTGAAAACCGAATAGATTGTCTGCTTGGTTCCTTTACTCTTTAGTGGCACCCCAGGTGCACGAAAGGCAGTGAGCTCTGACCAGTTCAGAACAGAAGAACTTTTATGGTTATTTCTACAAGTTTACTACTGCCGTTAGTTTTTTAACAGACAAAGTTTCATGGTCTTGATTCCTTTCATTAGATGCTGCATAGAGACATATATTTGTTAACTTTCTGTACCAAAAGTAGAGCTGGAAATACTAAGTTGCTCTTTTCCATTTAAACACAAATTCTAGTTGGCTTCCAGTCCAGGACTTGCCTCTAGTTCTTTACCTAAATGCATCAAAAGAAGATCCTGGGTCATGCGGAGAAGTAACACAAATTAGTCCTCGCTCTGTTGGACTTTGTCTTGGTTTCTTCAGGCAGGAATATCACACCCTCAGTTCTTCCGCGTGTACTGGAAGTTACCTGCTGCTTGGTGGAGACTGGGTAAACCTCCTGCTTTTATATTGGCATCGGTTAAGCTGTTACACTTAGAGCCAGATTACAACAGAGATGCCCGCGCAATGCCCAAGAGTAAACAAAAAGTGTTGAAAATTAGCTGGGTCCATTTGGTCAAATCCCACCGACTCTTGTGACTCGAAGCAAATTGCTTCTCTACTGCCTGCTCTCGCCTCTGGGCGGTCTGTCTGGTTGCAGTATGTGACAGCTGTATGAAAAGCACATACATTGGTACAAATGAGAGCTTGTGTCACTAAGGAAAAAATATGATACTATAAGTGCTAAGTATTTTCTGGTTTTATTCGTTAGATGTAGGTATTGACAGCGAGAAGCAAACAGCAGTACAGAAATAACTTTAACATATGGATATAATTTATATTAAATTAGGGTTTCACTCTGCAATCTCCATATTTTTTTTCTTCTCTTGGACTAACTGTCTTCTCTGCTGAAATAAATTAGCCAAAGGACTTCAAGACACTTGATAAATTCTGAGATACCGACCCTGCCAAATCCTTGCCCAGGGTCAGTGGACCTTCTCATTTGGTACTCAAAAGCACACATGATGTTAGCGTTTTTGTTTCAGTTATAAATCTTCTTGGATATTTGTGTTAATCTGCAGTTTTCCTGTGCAGAACCAACCAAATTTCTCCACAATGTACTTCTTTGGTCTTAGTCCATACTACTCAATCCCTTTGATTACTTTTTTTCTTTTGCCGTTGAAACAGGAAAACACTCAACCCTGAATTTAGTTTTACTGGATGCACGTGGAAATGAGTGGGGCTTCTTCATTTTGTTTTGACTCTGAAGTTTTTCCCTTCCGGGCCAAGATTGCTATGGACTCAGCACAGTGCTTAGGTTGCAGCTTTCCAATGTGGGCCAGGCAATAATTACAGCTTTGCAAGTATTTCACCGCACCTTCTCAGGTAGGTTGGGCAAACCCTCTTTTTTGCATCATTGTCTGCAAAATGCCTGCATCTGATGTGGGCTTTTAAATTAGAAGGGAGGAGTCTGTCACTGAGTCGCCTGCAGTTGGGTAAGAAAGAAAATCACGATGCAAACATAGTCTCCTTTTTCTTGGTTCAGAACAAGGTATGTGCAAGGGGATGGAAGACCCCTTGCCCACAGGCACGAGCGAACGGAAGCAGCTTGCCAACACCGTACACGAGAGCTGGAACGAACAAGGCAGAGCCAGCCCCAGTCTTTGCCCTCGTGCACAGCGGGATGCCGAGTGGTTGCTCTGTTCTTGTGTGTAAATTACTGCCATTAAGGTATTTGTAGGCAAGTAAACAAGCACTGTAAGCAACTTATCTTTTATTCTTGGCCCAGTGACATTTTGGCGGTCTCTTAGCCGGCGTGTGTCGTAACGAAGGGCTGTAATGATTCAGTGTAGTTTTTCAGGGCTGATTCGTAGGTTCTTCTTGCGCTGCTTGCTGCAGTAGGAGCTCTTCTCCCATGAGGGCCTGGCCACGTGAGCCTGTCTGCCGGCCTCCTACAGCCGTGTCGTATCGCCCGTTACAATCTGCTCTTTCGATCCATGCTCAGCACAGTTCGAACGCTCTGTGCAAGATCCTGCTATTTTACTCTCACATTTGCTTGAGACAACTGTGCAAATGCTTCTCATCAAGAAAATCCCAGCTATGACTGCGAAGTAGCTGCCATAAATTAAAAACTGGTAGGGAGAGAGAAAAAGGCAGGAGAATTAATGAAAAACACATTAGGGAAACACTGCCTCTTCTGGAGATGACAGACACCGTTTTGTTTACCCATGTTCTGCCACAGTTTCCCTCCGTTCAAGTTTTTGCTTTGTAAAGGAAAATCTTAGCTTTTCCAGCAAACAGCAGATCTTTGAGGAATGAAGAACTGCCCCTCGCTTCTGGTTCTTGTGCCTCTTAATAAACATCAAAGGGGGGAAGGGACAGGAACAGGATTTTTTTTCTATTAGTACAAAATATAGAAGTAGCTTCATTACCCACATAATCGTGAATAATGTAAGTGAAGAGGCTGAGATGGTCATTTTTTGCTCTTACTTGCACATTTCAGTGCAGTTACTACACTGGCTTCAATAAATATACCAGGACTTTGTATCAGGATTTCCAACAACAGTGGCAAGACCGCTTATAAAGTCCTAAATAATATTGTGCTTAATTTTAAAGTTTTAATTTTTAGTGATTAATTCAGTCTTTAATCTTTTAAAGTAACTTTTGCCTTCTCTGTGCAGAATATTTGAATAACTTTAGTCTTCTTCAAATCCATGGGATTCGGAAACTGCCCCAGCTGAGAGCCCACCTGAGAAAATGCAGAAATCAATACATTTTGGTTGGCTCCAAGATGAGTGGAATTGGACTGATTGAAGCTAGGGACACTGTGAGATAGGACATCCCACCTCAAACTAAATGCCCAAACTATGGGCAGAAAACTCTATTATTCACATTGAGATACAGACCAGGTTTGCTTCTGAGAACCAGAAGGCAGGTGACCTTGTCACTTGAGCTGAAATAACTCCAGTAACCCACGCTGCGTCTTATGGTCTTGAACTCCCCTAATAACACATGGTCATCTTGATCCTGCATCTGAGAATTTCTGGACAGAGAGGGTGTTATTCAGTGTCCTATTAATCAGCAAATCCTGGTCAGATAGCAGGGCCTGAATATTTAAGTTCTGGTGTACCTGCCTTTAAAAAGTTAAAGACCAGAATCCATCTTCCTAAGTGTTGCACTAAAAGGGAAAAAGGAAGAACGATGGCTGGCACAAGGTAAGGGCAAGATGTCTAGGTTTCTGTAGAAGAAAGAGGGAGTTAAACTGTCCCTTGGCACAGCAATTTCTTGGTAAACTTTTGAGGATGAACTGGCTAAGCAGTAAACGTGATGTAAGTTATCAGCACTTACCTGAGTCACTATGTCCAGTCTCAGGCCTTTTGAATCCACAACAACCACTGTAAGAACAGTCTGAATCACCAGTGCAACAAAGTTGTTGAATCCAAACATCAAGGCGTAGCGCTCCATGCTCAGATTGACTGCAATCTGGAACCTAATGTGAGAGGGGTGGGTCAGTTACCGCGCACTGGGTGGAAGCTTGTTCCTCTCTGTTTGGTTGATGAAGAGAAATGATTCAAGCAGGTGACGCATCAAGGACGGAGTAAATGGTTCTTCATTCGTTTGTTTGCTTCCTCGTTTCCTCTAAGCTATGTCTTGACCACCATAGCGTATTTTGATTTTATTTTTTACTTTTCCCTGCTGCTTTTTCAAAAAGCATTATCAGGCCATCTGCTTTATCCAGTTAGGAATTGGATCTCTTGAATAACCCCCTTTGTTTCTTCTCCAAAGACTGTGCCAGACGTGTTGTCAACTCACCATGGAGGCTTTGAAAGACACGACCAGACAGAACTGTGACCTAATCTGGCATTGACAGGAGTTCTGCCCTGGCTGGGACTTTAGACTAGAAGGTCTCCACAAGTATCTCCTAACCAGCTTTTCTCTGACGATGGGAATCATTTCTTGCTTTGTCTTGGCAGTGGAGCTGCAATACCCTTTATTTCTGTCAAAAACCTGTAGATCTGCTTTGCAATGTCTTCTTTGACAGTAATCAGAACATTTTCCTTTGCAATGTTTACCTTTAAACTTTCTGTCTGAACGAATATGTTATTCCCACTGCAGCCTTTTAATAATTTCTATCAGGGCTTTTTTTTGTGCAAGCTTTTACTTTTGTTTTGCAGTACATGTTGAAGCAGTCCAGGTGTGACTCACTATAATGTACTAACAATCCCCCACAATGAAAATAGATTTGTTTGGGCTTCACTCAAGACAGGCATAGTTTTGTCATGCATTATAGTTTTAGCAGTTTTTTGAAATAGTATCTGAAAAATCTTGGGGTTTGACGTAAAAATTCATCACATATTTTTATTAATAAAATAGTGTGGTATCTCTAAAGACATTCCAGTCAATAAAACAACTGGAGTACTAAAAAATTTTTCTTTATTACACAGATTATATATTATATTTTTTATTCATATTATATTTATTTTTCTATTTCTGACAACAGAATAGAATAGCGTGGTCTCTTAGACATCTTTTCCGCTTTTATATGTCCAATGTTCTCTTACTCCTTTTTTACATCATAATATCATTAAGGGTTATATGCATAAAGTTATGCCGGGAACAATCTGTGCCATATATTTTTTTGCATTCATGCAATTTATAACTTTCTAAGTGTATCAGCAAGGTGGTTTAGACACAAGGGGATCTTAAAGAATGGCTCTTTCTCCTGTTTCACTTTGCACCTTCCATGCCAGGCAGAAGGAAAATAGCTAATACATTTTGCTATTACTATTGCCTGTAGTAATAAGGATGTCTTATGCCTTGTTTAACTTCTGCCTAGGTGTGCGCTCAAATGTCCTTTTGACAGTTTTTATTTTATGGTTGTTTAGAAGAAAGAAAAAAACCTAACCAGATATTTAAGTGTCCTTAATGGACACTTAATTTAACACATTTAAGGACACTTAACCTAAACAGTTATGCCTGGTATTAGATGAGCTACCTCTGAGTAAAAGGAGGGATACCCAGACCCAAAGCCTTATTGGTGTTCTGTGCGTGATAGTAGCACTGTAAGGTTTCATACTTACGTTGCTATTGTTATAAGGAGCATATAGCACGCTTTGAAAACGAGGTAGCCGGCGTAACATGCCCAGATGTTGGTAGAGAAATGCATTAGAAATAGAGAACCAGCGTCTATTGCAGAGAAGATCCCTAAAGCCAGTTCTCCGAAAAGGTCCCAGTTAATTTTCACGTATTGTACTATGAAAGCTGTTACTGAGCCTAGAGAAAGAGAAAAAAAATATTTAAACATTGTATTTGTTCTATAGCCCACAGCACCAGGCTTTGCCACCCTCACCTGCTGAAAGGCAATGCTGAAAAACCAAGTAGGCTCATTTGGAAGCCTTTGGAAGCATTTCTTATTGCTTCCGAGGTTGTGCAGGAGACTGGTCATTTTTAGACAAATGCATGAATCCAGGCTCTGTCATTCTTGCTTCATGGGGTTTTTTTTCTCCGCTTCACAGGCTAAACTGTTACGTAAAAGGATTTGTTGTTTAGCTGTCTGTACCCAGCATGTATCTCTAGGGAGAGAATTAGGAACACGGTTTGGAGCTCAAGAAGAACAAAGCTTGTATGAGCTTACTTCATAGCCAGGCCAGTAAACAGCTCCCTTCTAGCTTAGCAGTTTAGCTCTGTGTGGCTCAAAAAGGGGTTAAGCTGTCAAAAAAGGGACTCCTGTAAGGTATCAAATGAGTAGAGTCAGGGAAATGAGGAAGGATGGGCATTGTGTGTGTGTTTGGCTGGCCTGCGGCAAAGATGCATGTGTTGAGAAGGTCCATCACCTGACCACCATCTCAGGGCCCTCAAACGATTTTAAAACTTCTTCACCTCTACATTGAGGAACAAGCCGTTCCATGAGAACGAGGAATTCATCAAGGAGCAGACACAATAGGAGTAAAGTGCTTCTAGTTTGTGGATCAGTCAGTTTGTTTAGTTGCCTACATCAAGACGAGAGTAATTTTTAATCTTAGAAGTATCTGTTTCTCGTTAATGGCTGTAGGGTAACCTGGATCACTAGGTGTGACATAGACAGGTTTATTTTCCCTGGTGGATCACACCCCAGTGTCTTGTGCAATTTCTCTACAGCAATACAATATGAAACATTGCCAAGTCAGGGCATATCCTCTGATGTTACCTTTCGATAACACCCCTTTCCATAAGCAAATGTGATGTGGACATCTGGTTCTGGTGCAAAACACTAATAGCTAAAATCAGTAGCGTAATGAATTCAAGAAGGTCTTTTTTCTGCAAATCTTCGTATTTTTGAATGACTAAAATTCTTCTTCCCCTCCTGCTGTGCAAGGGTGTTTCACTACAGCAAGATCTTAATTAGAGGATTGTGTTCCTTTTGTATAGAATATTTATGAAAAACTTCTCTTATCTGAGAAGTAAGTTGAGACCATTGTTATGGGAACTACGCAAAACTTGTTTGGGGGAAAAAACCCACCCCAACAACCTCATTAAAAGAAATGCAGGTGCCTCTGAATGGATTTAGCAAGGTCTTTGCGACTTGTACACTCTCTACATAATGGTAGGATAAAGTTGGTGTCCCAGGCATAAAGAAAAATAGCACAGCTCACATCTGCACAGTTTTATACACCAAAGAACTAGATTTTGAACGCACAATGCACTGGCTTCCTGGAGAATCTGCAATGGAGCGGCACTTTAAAACGTTCTCAAATAAAACTTTAGAAGCCACCTTTGTGATTGATGCTTAGACACCAACTTACTCAGAAAGGTTGCTACTGCTTCAACGGCTCCGTTGTAGACCGCAGAGCTGTGGGAGGGGGCTCTGAAGTCCCACAGCACTTGGATGTAGTTCAGAACCTGGTTGAAGCCTGCGGTGGCCAGAGCCCACCACAGGGACCAGCAGAGAAGTTTCTTTGAGCTGTAGCAGTCCCTCAGGTCCTTGCTCAGCTGCACCAGCACTCTGAGCACGTGGCTCAGGGGCTCGGCACCACCAGCCGGCTGCTCAGGCATTGGTCCCCTCTCAGCAGCCACGGAGCCCTCGTCCTCTTGGCAGCCCGAGGGCCGGTCGGAGCCGAGCGGAGCCACAGCTTTGCCTGGTCCTGGGAGAGCTTCTGGGACGTCTTTCCTGTGGAAGAACAAACTCTTTTCGGGCATTGGGAGGGCGATGGAACAGACAAATGCCAGGGACACGGAAGCCAAAGTAATGACGTTAAGGTGAAAGTAGGATACGTCTGCTAAGGAAACCAGCAGCTGTCCCAGCACCGCCGCAACGGTGGCCGCCACAAGGGTGATACTTCTGCAATAGCTCGTCACCCTCTGATAGCGATCGGTGCTGACGACGCTGTAGATGTAGGCGTAATAGGCGACCTCAGTGGCTGTTGCCAACCCGTAGAAGAATTCCACCAGCTGCATGGCCACCAGTCCACGTGCAAAGAGGAGCAAGAGCCAAGTGACAATGAAGCTGATGCCCTGGAGGAGGAGGACGGGCTTGTAGCGCACATAGTCTGTGATCAGGAAAACTGGGAAAAGGAGTGCGAGGTAGGAGTAGGTCCAAACTGGGAAAATCTGGTTAGTGACCTAGAAGAGTAGAAGAAATCTCTGTGTCGTTGTCCTTGAGGAAAAGAAGTTCATTTATGTTAAAAGGCTTTGTACAAGAAAGTTTTTGCGCTGAAGAAATTAATAAAATACATAACCACAGTTAGGCAGCATATGACTGTTAAGCAGTCAAATAGATCTTAAACCCATTAAGTGGATCTTATGTATGTCATCTGCTGCAAACAGTAACCTGCCAAAGCTGGTTACAGTGTGCTTTCCTTTGGTTTTATCTTTTTTTTTTTCTCTCTGCTCCATATAGAGAAAAGGTAGAGCAAAAACATACCTCATCTATGGTCAAGTTTTTATCTGGTCCTGTTAGATAGGGGGTTAGGAAGGGTTCTGATGGTTTCATCATGTAGAAGAAGCCATAGAGGCAAAGAATCAGAGTGGGAAAAATCCACGTGTTACTTTTCTCTTGCTTCCAGCAGTCCATGGCCTCTGCAGCAAACCTGGGGAGGACGTTTGTTAGAAGGATGATGACGCTCCTGCAAGCACAAAGATACCTTGTAACTGTTTTTTATTGTGTGATTTCTGATGCTAAACAGTGCTCTTTGGTGGCTGGCAGTTGGAAAACATTTTTCTTCATAACCTTAAAGTGAACATCTTCTTACATTTGCCTGCTCTTTTGCTGTCTTTGAAGACAGGGGTGTAAAGAATGGCTTGGAACATCTTCAACAGGGAGACAAACTACACTTTCATTCAGTCTGCACTGACCGAGCTAATCAGAGGAAAAGCTTTTCTAGACAAAAGTGGCTGAAGACAGCTGAGCACTGAGATTTCACTCAGCACCAAGCCAAGCACTTCGGGAAAGACAAGTAACTAAATAACAACTGCTGCTTTTTTTCCTCCTTCACCTCCTAGATGTGCGTGGCTTTTCCTGTTCTGAAGACGTGGTGACTCTGGAGCCAAGCAGGTGTGAGTTGCTGGTAAATAACTGCAACCAAAGTCCAGTTTGGATATAGACGTTCTGTTTTCAACCTGTAAAGTACAGTTGTAGTCACTGAAGGTTAACAGTTCATGCTAAAATGAAATTAAGTAGGTATTTTTGCTCTTGTTTCTACTTGAGACTTATGGAATAAATGCAACTTTGCAGCTCTACTGGACAGAGCCCAAAGAGAAGCCAAAGTGGGCGTAATAGGGGGCACGCAAAGCAAAGAGATGGTAAGTTATACTCCACATTGCCATTCGTACAGGCAATGTTAGGAGTATAATCAAGTACAATTTATATTTCAGAGCCCTCTGGAGAGTGCTTGTTACCAGCTGGGATTCCCATAGCTCTGCTTTTGACTTTTACCTCCTGAGAACTTTTTATTTCAGGCAAAAGCTTTAATCTTAAAAAAGAAGTATTTTGCAGGCAGTGTTTTTCCTCGGAGTTTTTTTGTAAAAGCTGAAGAAAGGCCTCTTCCAAAAAAGCCAAAAATATCCATGTGCTTGTTGACTACTTCAGATCGGAGGGGCAGAGGACCCTCTTGTAGGATGTAGTATATAACGTACAAGGCAGGAGGTATTATGCATCTTCTTTTCTAACTTCACACCACCATAGCTCATTTTACCAATGGCCTGATGTGCAAAGAAATGGGTGCAGATCAAAGGGAATGTAAATTATTTAATTTTATGCATAACAGCTGAAACCATTGACCTAACAGGATTTACAGCACAGACAAAGTGTGAGCCACTAGAGGGCAAGGTGACCCCAGCAAAGTAAAAATCTGTGCGGGGGGGTGGGGTGGGGGTGGGGGAATTTGAGACACCTCCACTGTGCTCAAGGAAAACAGCTTTTCTGCCCTTCCTTCCTTCCCAGTTGGTGTAAAAGCTTCTGTTCCAAATAGGGGCCACGAAGGTGGTGAAGAGCTTAGAAGGGAAGCTGTGTAAGGAGAGGCTGAAGTCACTTGGTCTGTTCAGCCTGGAGAAGAGAGGATCAAGGACAGGACCTGAGGGAATGGCAGGAAGATGGGTTAGGTCGGACATGAGAAGAAGGTTCTTCCCCCAGAGGGTGGTGGAGCATGGGAACAGCTCCCAGGGAAGCAGTCACGGTGCCAAGGCTGACAATATTCCAGAAGCGTTTGGCCAACGCCCTCAGCCACATGGTGTGAGTGTTGGGGTGTCCTGTGCGGGGACAGGAGTTGGACTCAGTTGTGGACGTTTTATGAGATGAAATATCACTTTGGCAGGACCAGTTTTGACTCTGCCCAGGATCACACTCACTTAGTCACCATAAAATCCCCTTCTCTCCTTTCACATGATAATCATTAAAGCATTACAACACTAATGCCACGTGAATGCCTCATGTGGTACCTAGAGGTTCTGAGAAAGGCATTGAGAAAAGGGTGGATGAAAAGCATCCCTAGCACTGTAGCGAAGAACCCTTGCACAAGTTAGTTCACTTGCCAGCCTAGGTTCTCTGCCCCAGTCTCTTTCAGGTCTTGCCATGTTTGCTGTCCCCTGGCAGGCTGCATGACCCAAAGGCAGCAGGTCTCACGGATTCTTTCGAAATGTCCTGCACCCTGGGAGATGAGCGGGGCAAACTGCGGTATTTCCAGAGCTTGCAGTCAGATGAGAAGTTCCCCACCTGATTTAAGCAGCTGTGCAGGAAGGCCCTGCCACTGGTGCTGAGCTGGGAAATGCAGTGGACGGGCTGAGGGCTCGCAGGGGCAGCCTGCCCTGCCCTTGGGGAGTAGGAGGTGGGTGCTGCTCCATTCACAGCAAAGTGTGCACCCACCTCACACCCCAGTAAAGGGCTCCGCTGCAGCCCCAGCTCAGCTCTGCCAGCTGCTGGCACAATTGCTCCTTTCTCCATTCATAACCATAAAGCTCTGACAATCAGATCTGTGCCTTGGTGTTTAAGGGGGAGGGATACAAGTTGTTCCCATTCAGTCACCTCTTACGGTCAATTTGTCTCTTATAAATCTAGGTTTTTCTTAACTTTTGGAGAGATGGTGGGATGACTTGGTGTCATTCTGCAGCAAAACAATTCTGTTTCTTGTTTCCCCCATCAATTCTTGGAGCTGCCAGCTCTTGTCCCGCACAGCTGTGTCCCAGCTTCCCAGTTCCCCACGCGACTGAACTCTTCTTTCCTCCCTCTTGCCCTTGTCATTGCAGGATTTCTGAAGTTCATATGTAATCATACCTTGTTTGCTGGAGCTCTTCTTCTCTTACTTCTAAGGGAATGGTGCCCTTTTAGTACCTCCAGTCTTCTGTCTGTCCAGTGTGTAATGCAGCTACTGGACTTTATTTGGGGTTTGTGCTTTTCCTGTTCTTCT
This sequence comes from Neomorphus geoffroyi, assembly GCA_033558235.1. Classification (NCBI taxonomy): domain Eukaryota; kingdom Metazoa; phylum Chordata; class Aves; order Cuculiformes; family Neomorphidae; genus Neomorphus; species Neomorphus geoffroyi. The sequence goes on from JAUMJM010000012.1 coordinate 9,998,028, forward strand.
GGTACTGCAGCTTGTTCTTATGACACCTCCCTTGAAAATATTTCCAGCTGGCTTTCTTTCAGCATCCACTTCCAGTTCCCTTAAAGGAACAGCCAGATAATCCTGGCCTGTCCTTGGCCAAAGGCAGCAGTAAATCAAGACCCAAACTATGGGTTTGGTGCTTGACTGGTACAAAGGCAGTAGAGTTGATCCTAGTTCCAAATAATTTTGGATCTATTTGGCAGGGTTTCTTGTCTTAGTGCCTATCCGTGCTTGAAACTGGTCTATATTAAAGATGGAGCCATAGCTTTGCCTAAGTAATGACAGAGATGAGAGAGCACAAACACCAGTGTTATGAAGTTCATGTGTTTCCCCTTTAATACAGGGGGATTGCATTATTCTAGCAGGTTTAAAAGGTAAATCACTCTGCTCTACTTCACCTTTACCATTGTTAGCAGATTTCTCAGATCCTGTTCTTAGGAGGACAGTGAGAACTTGCCTAAAGATAGAGATGGCCCTGTGCTCATCTTCAGAAGGTCCTGCAGAACTGACAACAGTGAAGGATTCTATCTGAAATGTACAGATTTGCAACAATAGTATGTACCTAAGAATTGAGATCCACCCCTATCCCAGAGTCCTACAACATATAGGTCCGGAATGAAGGACACAGTAATTACTTAGGAAAGCAAATAATACAGTAGGAAAATGATAAATTTATACATAATAGTGAGTTATCCAATAATCTCAGAGGAAGGTGGCTTCTTAATTCATCCACAGTAAAATGGTAGAATAACTTTAGAATAAGGAGGTATGCATACGTAGGAAAAACATATGAAATTCTCTGCTGAGTCAGATGAGCTGCCCAGCTAGGCCAGTGTTTTGCCCTCAGCCTTGGCCACATTTTTCAGCCTTTTCTCCTCCTACTCCTCAGCATGCAAAGTTATGGGATTGGTGATGATAGAGGAGCCAACCCTGCCAGTTGCTTTTATCATTTATTTGTTGACTTGCTGTCCATGAATCCGGGGGGAATTTTAGGCTGGACATTCGGAAAAGGTTCTACACCTCGAGGGTGGTGAAGCACCTCCCCAGGGAAGCAGTCACAGCCCGACAATATTTCAGAAGCGTTTGGCCAATGCCCTCAGCCCCACGGTGTGAGTGCTGGGGGTGTCCTGTGCAGGGACAGGAGGCAGGAGTAGGACTCAATGATCCTGGCGGGTTCTTTCCAACTCAGGACCTTCTGTGATTCTGTGATCTGATCCTGCCCCAGACACTGCTTTATACTTGTGCGAGCTTTTGTGATGTATGTGAAACCAATGCCTGAAAGGCACGCAATAATTCCTTTTGGCAGCTTCCAAGCCTTTGATCACTGCCTGACTCTGATTCCAGAGCTATTTTGGTTCTACTTTGCTGCATGTTTAATTGAACCTGTAGCTGTAGAAGGTTACAGTCTATCTAAGAGGAGACTGTGCAGACTTGCATTTGATTTTATAGTATTCTCGAAGGCTCTTGCTAGAAATGCAGAGAACTTCTGTTGAAGTGAATAGGGTCACTCTGGGCTTGCATTGACTTAACTAAGGTAAGAATCCAAATCAGATTTCTTGGCACCGAAAAAACCCCCAAACTGTGTTTTCCTGTTATGTAATAATGAGAAAGAATGATTTAAATAACTTCCAGTTATTGATGTTTGGTTTTGTTTCTGCTTTCAGATCACCTTTTACTCTCTGTTAGCGGTTCTTTCCACAGTCTTTAGTCCATCCATTTTGTAACTAAAATTTCATCTGTTTTCACTGATTCACATCTCAATGCCAAACAGAAGACAGGAAAACAGAAGAATGCAAAACAGAAGCAAGTAAAACTTGCTTAGGCAAGTTTTTTGAGTCCTATAAGCTGCCTGCAGCAGAGCTTACCTGCTAGGTTTGAAGGGGACCATGAGCTTAGTAATACTGAGTTCAAATATAGTCTCATTTGAAGCAGAACTGTTGTTCTGCTTGAAGTGTGAACTGGGGGATCTGTTTACAGCTGGCATCTCAGTTCCATTCAGGTGGGATAGGGAAGACTCTAAGACCTGGAGAAAAGGTGAGTTTTATGGTAACAATGTATCCTAAAGAGCCAATGCAACGTGGTCACTGATGTGTCAAGGAGACAGGAAAATTCTGAGGAGAGAAGGGGAAGGGAAGGCAGTAAGAGATGAAGACTGCAAACCTCTATGATCCTGGTACCTCCTCCTGCCTCTGCTGCCCCTTGGCCTCGATCCTGGTATTATCTCTGGTGCTTCACAGGATGGCACCAGGGCTGAGAGCCCCACCTCAGTCTCTCTCCCTCCCTCAGACTGGTTGGGTGCTGATTCACAGACTTTCAGTCCCCAAATCACATCTGTTTCTTGACACCTGCCTAACCTGGGAGAAGAGACTTTGCAAATGAAACTGAAGGCTTACACTTGTTGAGGACTGTGTACAATACCCCCTTAGAGAGTGAGAGCAAGGAAAATATACTGTGGCTAATGCCAGAGATTTTTCTTTATTGGTGGTCAAATACACACACAAAGGTTGCAATGGCAGTTATGAAGATTAAACTGCCTCTTTGTTGAATTCTTCAGAGCCAGGAGAATTTGAAGGGCAAGTTCAAGTTCACTTTTTGATTTATGAATGAGCAGATCTTTATCTTTTCTCATGCACTACACGTCTGTTTTGGGAATGAGCTGCTGCTTGCAATCTGAGCCCAAACCCCGCAGTGCGTGCGTGAGCGTTTCTATAACTCACCTCTCAACTGAGTCTCGTGCAGGGTTCCCAAGGTAGGGAGATATTCGCATGCTGGGCTGGAAAGATTTTCATCTGAGACACTTAAATGTTTATGCAAAAGTCTAGTTCACAATGCTTAGCTAGAAATTACTGACTGCATTACTCCAAGGGGTAAATTAAAGAATACATTCAACTAAACTAATGTTTCAGTTATTTAGTTTAAATGTAGAATGATGAGTACCTCATTACAAAAAGTAATGACATAACATTTTCACTACACTTCTACTCACATAAGGCTAATGTCCTTCCGTTTTATCCAGTAATTCTCCCAATTCACATCACTAGAGTGCGCTTCACCATTTGCACTGTGCAGGGTAGTGGCCACTGGGAGCAGTGCAGGGTCTGGAACCAACACCTGTTTCATTCATCACCACACTTGGACATTTTGAGGGAGTTAAAATGTTGCTTTTAAGAAAAAAGAAGTAGTGGTGGCACACTTGGATGTTTGTGTAAGTGAGACCTGGGGCTCTTGCTATGATGCGCTACCAACATAGTACAGCACACGCAGGGCTTTTGTGATGTGTTCATAAAGACCAGTTGAACCTACTTTGCTTGAAGAGCCAGGCTTTATGTCCCCACTTGTCCACTACTCACTTTGGGTCTGAGCTGGGTGGAAAGGAGTGCTTTACCTTCGTAATCTCCTGTTATTGACCATTGAAAGTTAACTTCAATATCTTTAGCTTTCTACAACATAAATCATTGGTTGGATTTTCTCCTCTTTTGGTTACAGTTTCATTGTTGAATTAAATCTAGGTGACAGGTCAACACCACTACAGTTGTAAGAGGCCAGGGAAGTAGCATCCAATTTACACTGGGTGTCACCCTGGGAGCTCTGCCAGGACATTAGCGGGATGTATGGCATGCTTATTTGCATAGCAGCGACCTGTATTGCAGCTCCCTGGTTTGCTCCGTCTCTCTTGTGAAAACCTGTCAGAGACACTGATATGTTTCCAAATAAAGGTGTTTCACATTGTCAGAGGACTAGATTTGTTAGTTGAGCAAGATCCCCCTTTTACTTTCTAATTAGCACAAAGCACACTCAGCTCTCCCAGCGGACATGTGCAGAGAAGCCACAGAGCTGAGCCAGAAAATGATCCAGCAAATGAAGGTTTCTGCTGATACCGTTCTGCTACAAAATTCATTGTTAAAACTGAAGATGTTTGTGAACTTTGCCATCTCTTCCCCTTTGATTTACAGATCTAAGAATGCTGGAAAATAAATCTTTAAAATTTTCAACCTTGTTTTTTATGGTTGAAAACTAATTTTGAACAACAGTACAGAAACATCAAGCAGGAAAATTGAATAGATGATAAAACTTACAGGCTTAAGCAGAAAAATGACAGAGAATCATAGAATGGTTTGGGCTGGAAGGGACCCATCCAGTTCCGACCCCCTGCCATAGGCAGGGACATCTCCTACCAGACCAGGCTGCTCCAAGCCCCATCCAACTTGGCCTTGAGCACTTCCAGGGATGGGGCAGCCACCACTTTCCTGGGCAACCTGGGCCAAGGCCTCCCCACTCTCATTGTGAAGAATTTCTTCCCAATATCTAATCTAAATTTTCCCCCTTCCAGTTTAAAGCTGTTCCCTCCCATCCTGTCACTCCAGGCCCTTGTAAAAAGCCCCTCCCCAGCTTTCCTGGAGCCTCTTTCAGTACTGGGAGCTGCTCTAAGGCCTCCCTGGAGCCTTCTCCAGGCTGAACAACCCCAACTCTCTCAGCCTGTCCTCATAGCAGAGGGGCTCCAGCCCTTGCTGCATCTTTGTGACCTCCAGTGGACCCGTTCCAACAGTTCCATATCCTTCTTTTGTTGGGGATTCCAGAAGAGGACATGGGGCTCCAGGTGGGGTCTCACCAGAGCACAGCAGAGGGGCAGAATCCCCTCCCTCCCTGGCCCTGCTGGCCTCACTGCTTTGGATGTAGCCCAGGACACCGTTGGCTTCTGGGTTGTGAGTGCCCATTGCTGGCTCGTGTTGAGCTTCTCATCACTCAGCACCCCAAGTCCCTCTCCACAGGGCTGCTCTCCATCACATCTTCCCTCATCCTGCAATGAAACTGCAGATCGCTCCAACCCAGGTGCAGGACCTTGCACTTAGCCTTGTTGAATCTCATGAAGTTCCCACAGCCCCACTTCTCCAGCTTGTCCAGGTCTCTTTGGATGCTATCCCGTCCTTCTGGTGTGACACCAGCCCCACTCAGCTTTGTGTCATCTGCAAGCTTGTTGAGGGTGCCCTTGATCTCGCTGTCTGTGATATCAATGAAAATACTGAACAGCACTCATCCCAGTATGGACCCCTGAGGGACACCACTTGTCCACAGGTCTCCATCGGGACATCAAGCCTTTGACCACTACTCTCTGAATGCGACCATCCAACCAATTTCTTATCCACCCATCACATCCATATCTCTCCAATTTAGAGAGAAGGACATTGTGGGGGACATATCAAAGGCTTATCTTATGCAGAGCTATGTAAGGCAACCTTATGTACTGTCTCCCTCTTGACATTGGGGTATATTTTAGCCCTAGCAGCCAAATAATTTTCTGTTGCCATTGTACTAATAGCAAAATACTGTCTCAAAACTTTTAAAACAGAGGACTGAAATTCAAAACCAATGTGATCCAATGTTTACTGGAAGTTGGAGAAAATCTTCCTATTGCATTCAAACAATGTTACAACAGGGCAAAAATTCTTACAGAAGAAGAGGTTATACCTTAAGTAGTTCCTTTACTTTTCCTTACATTTTCCTTCCAGATTATCCACAAGAAACACTATCTTCTCAGCGGGCTTCTCTGGGGATTTTCCTCTTATTTAAAATTTTATGTGCTGGTTTCTGTAGGTCTGGAGATGACTTTTGTGCAAGTGCTGTCTGTGGGTGGGTGTACTGGGCTTTGGTTTCCCTCTGCTCCCCACACAGTATGTCTGGCAGTTCTTCTACTGGCACTGAAGCCACCAGCATTCAAAGGAAGAAGAGCAGTTTGACGGTATTTCTGGACAAAGGGCAAATGACCCTGGCGAGAAACAAAGTGGTTGAATTTTTGTTGTGACTGCAAAGCTTTCACCATCACTTTAAGAGAGCTGATGTGGTTCACAAGTTGGCTTTGAGCTCTTCACTTCTGCAAACAACGTGGTCGAGAAAAACATGTTTATTTTCTGGGGCTAATAAGAACATTTTGCTTAATAATTCCTTGATATGAGCTGCACGTTACATGTAAGAATGAAACAATGGCTTTCATAAAGAACCAAATGCTTTAAAAGTTGTGGCGTGTTTTCTCAGCAGTGCCAACCACAGATTGCTCCCATGACAGCTCTGAGCTCCACATGGTCAATGAGCCAGCCAAAGTCTACAAGGCAAATAGTGTCTGGATACAGAGCTTGTGCCAGCTCTCTCTGATTTTTTTTTTGGTATAAATGAAAAAAACACAACTTTTTAATTCAACGCAATTATTGTTCAACACTGTAATAATAATAATAATAAAGAGTAAAAATCGTGCTTATTTGGAGGACATTCCAATCATGGATGGATGTGTGAAGTATGCATATTCCAGCACCAAACTGCCCCTGTTCTCCAAGTTTGTTTCTTGATAATTGGACCTGATGATGGCCATCCTCTTTGTATTTTTTGTAATGATGCTATACAACCTAAGTCAATGCGCCCTCTTATCTTGTGCTTTAGCCTCTCTTTGCATACTTTCTTCATCTTCAGTCAGCAACAAAAGGAAATTATATATAGGCCAAAGAAATCTTCTTTAAAGTGGTTAATGCTTCTAGTGACTAATTGTGACTGACTGTGGATTGCCAAAGAGAGATGAGAGGAAAAACCTGAAAATATTTTTAAGTAACTTTCCATGTTGAAAGATCCCTTTCTGAGGCGTGTTCCCCTGTACACAAATCCCACAAACCTCCCATTACTGGCAGATTTTGCCCTGTCGTCATGGACCAATATCTCGTTTCAGAGATGCAAATTTGCATTTGCACAACTTGTGCGTGTAGTAAGTTTCACCTCAGCACCTCCACTCTACCTTTTTTTTTTGGCCCTCAAGGTGCATCTCACATTACTAACACTGTGGGAGAATGAATCACTGCAGCAGCCCGGGTAGTGTAAATCCCTCCTGGAAAAGCATTTGTCACTTTTGGACAAGTGCTTATAATTAACTGGAGCTTCATTTAATACTAACTCTCTAATGACATTTGAGAGAGACTCAAAATAAATGCATCATGCTGCTAGTGTTTGCTTGAAAGTTAGAAGTCTTGTACTCAAAATATCCTGGATTTTTCTAATATCTTGATTCCTTGCCAACCCAGAAGAGTTTGGATAACAGAGTCACCAAACATTTGCAGTGTACTAGGGAATTTCTGGGGTTGTGTGTGGGTTTGTGTTTATTTGAGTCATTGATCAATTGATTTTATGTTGGATTGTGTCCTTTTCTTGAAGATTACATTTTTTTTTTTATGTGGTCCAGGATTTTTTCCATATGCCTTCCTCTTCCTGTTAGTTCTTTGAAAGGCAGCAGTTACAGTGCATGTGTGGTAACCTGAGGTTGGTTCCCTGGTCCCTCAGTGCACTAGGTTGTGGGTAAACATGAAGCAAATAAAGACCATTCCCCAATCTGAGGAAGGTTAAGGCTAGTAACTGGAAGTGAAAATGTTCTTGTAAAAAAACAATTAATCGTGGAATAGCAGATCCTTGTTACTTCCAGCAGCCCTTGAAGCTTGCGAGCAGTCCTGCATGGCTGGGAACAGCACCTTCCTTAAAGCTAGCACCTTCCCGGGCAAGGACCTAACCAACAGTGTGCTGCTCTGGGACTGACTGGAGTTGTGCCGTGGGCTGACTAGAGTTGTGCAGGCCAGCAGTAATGTGAGAAAGTGTTTGAAAATGAGGACAGGCAAGATTTGCTTGAAGCAGTCAAGGGAAATCTCGCAGAGAGGGAGGAAAACAACCCTGGCAGGATGTTTCCTTAATGGGAGCTGGACATTAAGACTTCCCTAGTTAAAGCCTTCAAATGCCTCTTATACAAATTGAGAGGAGAGGGCTAAGCCCCAGAGGAGGAGTTTTAGGGGATAAGAAAGGCAATATCTTAGTTGTGCACTGGAGAAGAGCTTGTAAGAGTTGGGATGGGAAGATCCACGGCCGTGGTTTCCTTGTAAAGACAGCAGGACTCCTGGACAGAGGGAACTCTGAGCCAGCTGGTTTGGGTGACTGTGGTTTAAATCTCCCCATGGGAAAGTCCCTCTAACATAACTATGTAGTGCTGAAAAACTACAGTGATTGCAGCACTTGTCTTGAGAAGACTTGTGTCCATGGCTACTCTGTCAATGGTCATGCCACAGCCACTCAATAGCGCTAAATAATATTTATTAAAACCAAACCTGTTTGTTCTTTGTTTGGCAATCCAAAATAAGCAGGTGTTACCGGATGTTTTTAAGCTTGTCTTCCAGTTATACATGACAAAACACCAGCTGCATTACGTATGTACTAAGTAATCAGAAGTGAGCAAGTGCTCTATATGTCAAGTGTGACTTAGTAAACTTTTCAGCCAATGAGTTCTCTTGGTCAACTTAGAACTTTACCACTTTACGTCACTTAGTTCTTCTTTCTTCTCTTTCCTTTTTAGGGTTTGTTTTATTTGTTTTAGGTTAATTTGAGGAAGCACACATGGAATCATAGAATGCCAGGTTGGAAGGGATCTCTAGGGTCATCTGGGCCAACTTTTTTAGGTGATCTATAGTTCAAATGGGATGGCCCAGTACCATGTCAAGCTGAGTCTTAAAAGTCTCCAGCATAGAGGAATCTATTGCTTCCCTGGGGAGATTATTCCAACGTTTAACTGTTCTCATGGTGAAAAATTTTCATCTGGAATCCCCTAGAAAAGGAGGAAAAAAATAAGCTTCACATTTTCTGAATTATTCTCCTCTGAGTTTTAGACAAAACTGTTCACTATGTCTCAATTGAATTAATGAAGAGATTCAGCTCACCTAAAACTGCACTTCTGATCCAATTTTTAAGTGTCAGATTTTTTTGCCCACCTCTATTGTCTGCTAATTGCCAAAATCTGGAAAATGTCAAGAGTAGCTCTTTCTTAATTGCCAAGGAATTGTATGTTTTTCTCCACTTTCTAAATTAAATTTTTTTTAATTGCAAACCCTCATTTTTTTTAATACTGGAAGTTCCTTGATGTTCAGGCTATGGATATTTCCCCCCAGCCACTGTCCTTTTCCAGACCTTCTTGGGGATCTGTACATCTCTGGGAAACTCCCAGCCACACTGAGAAGCACTGGCTGACATGCATAGAGGTCATGAGGTGGGAGCCATAGAAAACCAGAAGTGTCAGGGGTTGTATGATGACTCTAGTGCTAAAAGCTTGATGTCACCTTATTTTGTGAAGATTCCAGGATGTTAGGTCGTACTAAATCATTCTAAATAACTTTTTTTTTGCCAGCAGGTTCTTTTCTGTCTGCAAATGACACTCGGGTGGTCTCAGTCCCTGGCATGATACATGTATTATATCCTCTCAAGCAATTCCTCCCCTTTCCCGCCATGTTTGTAACAGTTACACATAAAATTGGCACTTTTCAACTTCTTACATGGTCAGAAACATATTAGCCTAAATTTTAGCCTACAGGTCAGCTTGGTAGACAGTTTTTAATTGTTTCTTCTTTTGACTATTTTTTTCTATCCTTCTTTCCAACTATAGGTTTTGCCTTCCACTTTGAGGGGTCCATTTCTGTGAAAAGGTGGTTGGCTACCACAAGGGGCTAGAGAGAGAGTAAGGTTAATTTTGAAATTGAGAAATCTGCCCTTAGAACACCAGATATTCACGTCCCGTGTGTATGTAGCAGCAAGCAAGCACCAGCGCTAGGATGGGTGCTGGGATGTTCATGGTAGATGTGCCAGTCCCCTCAGAAACTCCACTTCTGATAGATCAGAGGTTCGTTTTGCCTGTATAACATGTCCATAATTACACAAACTAATGTCATTTGACGGTATTTTTAGATCTGGTCTTATGAAGTGCAACATATAATTAGCGAAAATTGGTTTCTTCCTTCAGACGAGATTTTTGTCAGTCATGCAAACATTGAAATGCACGAAATCATTGACTTGCATCACAGCCTCTAAAGCTCCAGAGATATTGAGCAAGTTACCTGCGGAAATTTTATGCATGGGATTTACTATGTATTTCACCATCGAGGATTACGCAATGATTAAATCCCTGTGTTTGGCCCTATGCCTTTGAACTGGTGCCTTCTCCTGCTCTTTGCTCTGTCAAAGGTCAACTAACCCTTTGGAAACTACAGAAGGGAATTTCTCCTGTTTGGTTCTGTCCTTCCTTGTTTATCAGCTGTATTGCTACAATGCTTTATTTTTAGCAGTCCCAACAAGGACAGTAGTATGTAATAAAACAACATCTCTTTGAGAAGATGAATAAAAATGGAAATTTGGGTAAACTACTACCAATCAATTAAAACCATCAAAAAGTTTCTCACTGTAGGGAACAAGTAAAGATAATATAGGCAGCATCTAACATCAGAGTAGGTAAGGGATGCTTGTTTGTTCTAAATCTTTTGTGTATAATATTAGACCTAAACCCATGAAAAAGTGACCATAAGCTATACTCCATCAATTAAATATTTAATGATTATAGCATTTCTTCTCTGTGTCTCTCTTCAGAAGTTGATGGAGTGCTTTAAGCTTTGCACCTATGTACCTGTTTTGTGATCTCATAGCAGAGCTGCGTAGTCAAATAGATTACCATGGTGGGGCTACAGTTTCAAAGTATTTCAAACTGCTTTCCAAGTCATGTATGGTTATGAGTTTCCCATGTGCATACCACTTCTTGTATGCAGGATTCTGAATGAAAACACACATAGCTTTATTGACACTACTCCATGTGTACCTGGAAACCAGGTGGTCTGCTCCTGTGCTGCTTGGCAATAGGGAGAATGATGGGCCAAACCCATCCCTCAGAAATAATGCCCATTTTTGTACAGAGGTATTTGTCAAGATTGAACTATTAAGATTTAACTTCCATGAGTAAAAGCCCTTTGGGACAAAAGAGAGGAAATGTATTACCAGGAGACAATAGCCCAGTGGCCAGGAAAAGTGGCCAGAGAGAAGCTGTAGCTTTGCAGCTGGTGTCCAAGAGCAGTCCAGCTCTCCAGCTCTCCTATTTAACGTCCCCAAACTGTACAGAACTATTAGTTTGCCAATGTTAACCTGGAAAAGGCTCAGTTCTCCTTGCTGCATTTCCTCTCCTTTCCGTGATCTGTGTTCTGGAGCTTTGTCTTATGATGAGAGCAGCAACAGGGAGGGAGAGCGGGGTTCATCAGGGGATCTGAGGAGACAAAGCAGGATGGAGGGAAGCTGAGAAACTTATGACAAAGGCAAGTCAAGAAGAGATAAAGAAGTTAGGAAACTAAAAAGAAGAAAAGGAGAGTTAGACGTGACAAATTCAGAAAAAGTAATGTGAGCTTGACTGTGGCTTGGGAAGTGTAAGATCATGCTAGGGCAAGGCCATATCCAGTTGAACTTTGAGTATCTCCAAGGATATTCAAACAGGGCTTTCACATCTGCTCCTGGGCAACCTGCCCCAATGCTTCAGTCCCTTCACTATGAAAAGGGTTTTCACTATTTCTGATAAGAATTTCCCTTTTCACAACTTACGGCTGTTGTCTTTTGTGCTTCAGCTCTGCCCCTCTAAGGAGACTCTCAGCACAGCCCTCTCTACGCAGCCTTGTGGGGCCCAATGCAGGGAAATAGTGGTCTCCCTTGTCGTGGCAGACTCCTTGCTGACCCCCAGTCTGTGTGCAGCCTCCTTAATGCATCAGTATTAGGACACTAAACACAAGGTATTGGCCCAGCAATGACCACCGACACATGGCCCATGAACAGACTCTGGGGTGCTGGTTGCCACCCTGGAGCCTGGTGGCCCAGTCTTTCACCTGCATTGCAGTCCCTTATCCAGTCCATATGGGCCCATTTGGTCACGTAGGTGCTACGGGAAACCAGGATGAAAGGCTCATTGGATTAGGGTGGACAACAGTTGCCATCCCCTCAGCCACAGGGAATAAGCATTTCCCTTGAACACGTGTTCATGTTTATGTAAGCACTTCCTTGTTTTTATATTTTTTTGTCTTCTGTTTGTATTATGGACTTGCAAATGTAAAGACTGATAAGACATTGTTATGACTCACATCAGGACCTAGTGGGCAACTTTCTTCAGCCATTTGCATTAAAACTTTTTTGAATTTGTTTTTGTTTTTTTTTTAACCACTTTGTGCAAATAACCTGAAGGTACCTTGTACACGCTAAGTACAAAATAAAAGGGCAGTGTTCCTGAAATTGAGGCCTTACTGATGACTTTTGTTTTAAATCTTAACCTGATCTCCTAAATCAAACAAACCATGAGATTAAATCAGTATCATTGGCAAGAGTCCTGCTGCGACACAACGCACACCACCAGCCATGGTCTGTGGCAGGGACCTGGAAACTGCCTGAGGGCAGAAGTATGGGGTGAGCACTCCCTGGGTGAGATCAGTGCCCTGGTACCCAGTAGGGTAGGGTAGGGATGTTGAAGCTGAGGTGACAAGATTCTGCTCCATAAGCACTGAAAGGAGAAGAAATAGAGCTGTAGTCAGAAGGGAGAGCTGAGACGCAAGACCACCTCCATGTAGCTAACACTATCACTAACCACATTAAACTAGGAAATGGCAATAAGAGATACCAAAAGTGGGCACACACATAATAGATTTTGGAGAAAAAGGAATTAGGGGTGAATTGTTTATTAGAGGAGAATTTGGGCAGAAGGAGGGAGATGCAAGGGCAGAGGAAAGGTGAGTTCAACACAAGAAAAAAATGGGGAATAAGGTATAGAATGGAGAAAGGGAGCAAGAAATGGGAAGATCTTGCGACAGGAGGAGTGCAAGCTGCCTCGTGGTAGTGGTAAAGCTGATCTATTGGGCTTAAGCTCCCTGGGATGCTGGGGGCAACCACTGTGGACAACCCAACAGGCCCTCCACTACGTCTGTGTCTGAAAGACAGTGCAGTGAGGGGCGAGTAAGAAGGGATAAACTTGTAAGGAAGGATAAACTTGTATCTTAACACTCAGTGCAGGAAGCAAGACAGCAGAATTGCAATTTAATAGCACTTACCAGTGATTTTTCACTTTTCTTTATAATAATTTAACCAATACATTAATGTAACAACTTTATTAATACTAATAGTAAATAATAGAATTGTAACTCTAGTACTTGAAATTATATAATTGTGAAGTAATATTGCTAATAATAGTGGTGTTTTTATTAGCCAATTAAGGTACCAGATTTTTTTAAAAAGATGTGCTGACTAATCAATAAACATAATCACCAGAATAATTTATGTCTAAAGTTTCCAGACTAATGGGGTAGAACTGAACTTACAAGGCTACAAGTACATTAGCAAAATAGGAGAGAAACTGATCTCTTTTTTTAGAAGGCTTTGTTAGCAATTTTTTAAATTATTGTTTGCCTACTGCTTTTGATGCTCTTAACACTAATCTGGGGGTAAGAAGGTATGGTTATTATCTTGACAATCTTAGAAAGCTCTCTTTCTAAAGTAGCTGGAGGCTTTCCTAGTATCAACTTTGGACTGAAATAGGAAGGTGGAAGTGGAGGAATGTGAGTTGACAACCCTGTGTCTAATTTTCAGATCTTCTTAAGGGCAGTTGCTTGATAGAGACTGGATGGTGCGGACTCCTGCTTAAAAAAGAATAATAATAAAAAAGTAGTGATGATGGGGAAGATACAGAATTGCTTAATGCCAACCTGATGCTTCTTGATGCCTGCTATAAGTGATTTGTGTTAAACTACTCTTATCTTTATGGAAAGGAAAAAACCTATCAAGCCAAACTTCCATAATCTCAAGTGTTATTATTCTAGTTAGATATTTTGTAACATTGTCTACACTGACAGATTGTCCTTAAAATAGTTCAGAGCTAGCTGCACACTGAGAGCATTGATCTTTATGTATTTTTATGGCATTGCACTATGATCCATAAAACAGTTATAAAAAGCAGCATATGTCAGGCCATGGAATCTTTATTGCCTCTTCCTCTGTCCCTTGACCAATGGCAGTGGCTCTGAGAAGCATCATCTCTAGCATATGTGACCTCACGCAAGCTGCAACACCGCTCATATGTACCCCAGTCATAAAAGCTTCCCTAAATTCTGGCTATGATATAAAGAAAATAATTTTTCTGAATAACAATCTGTTCTAGAGTTCAATTTTTTTGCATTTCTAGGACAAAATAATAGGAAAATAGCTTTTTTGAGTGTTACTGGCAGTCTGAGAAGAAAAGCAGGTACATAATTATGAACTAACTATGATGGTGTCCCGAAGCTCTGCCTTAATGAGGGGTGGCTGACAACCACTTGGAGCTGACAGCGGCTCCTGTGTACAGCAGCTGGTCTGGATATGGTCTGCAGCCATCGCATTCATTTCACACGGCTTACCAAACACACTGGAAAGTAACAGCCTTCAGCAGCAGCTCGAACAGTGCACTGGCAGCCATGACTGAGCCTCTCTCTGGGGTTTTAGCCTGGAGCATGCGAGGCAGTTTTAAGATTGTGTGTATTTTAGCGGAGTGTTTAGGATTTGCAATACTCGAGTACAGTTTGGCATTGGGAAAATAGCAAGATACAGCTATTGCTTATGAAGGAGCGCAAATCCATTCTGGACTGTGCAGGTTTAGTAGAAAATATAGTCCTATTTCAAGTTGCCTTTAAACTAACTGTGCTTCAGGTGAAATAGTTCAGATGTGTGATGAACTGGCAGAAAGTGATGGCAGTAAATATATGGTGCAAGAAACCCATTTCTACGAATACTCCGTGTTGCCCACATGCACCCCCCATCCCGATACTACAACCTAGAGCTCAGAAAGCAGTAACTTTTGAAAGCCTGATGCTACTGTGTTGGCCAACCAGTAAATATTAATGTAGTGCTTTGGTATCACTGTAGAGAGTCGTCCAGCTCCTGAGAGCATGAATGTTTGGGTTAGGCCCACCTCCCCCTCCCCTAAGCTGAGCTTATTAAACCAGACCTCAGCAGTTTCTGTAGGTAACTGAGAGTTACCTAGATTTTACTTTCCTCATTTCACAACCCACACTCCTACCCCTAAAAATACGCAGGCTTCACCCACAGAACCATTACCTCACAGCCTTGTATTTCCTTTTCTTTTTGGCTGAATCTTCTAACCTACTTTAAAAAAAAAAAAATCCCCAGCATGCTATAATCTCCAGTTATAGCACCAGGAAGGTGTGCTGGGGCCGCACTGGCATGATGGAATTTGCCGTGGGGAAATCCGCTGATAAGAGTGGAACCCGCCCATGTGTGAATTCCCGCGGCTCCTGCCACCCCTTTATAAGCAGGTGGAGGTGCGGCAAGGCTGGCAGGACACGCAGGCAGCAGCAGAGCACTCCTTGGAGCACAGCTGCTGTGTGGAGTGGCAATGGCTGGATTCAGCAGCAAGAGCTTCATCCTGGTTTCCCTGTTGGGGCTCCTGGCGCTGCTCCTGTGCGGCACCACCGAAGGTGAGTGAACTCCAGCGTTCAGCCCCAGGGAGCGGGTATCACCAGCCACGGCGCGCTGTGCCCATTCACAGCTGGCAGCAAGACAAGCAAGAGAGGTGGCAGGGAATTATTTCAACAAAGTATGCTGCCTAATCCTCCCTTCTGTTGACGGGGAGCTGGACAGCCAAGAGGTTGACCAGCAAGCTCCCCAGGCAGCGTGGCAGTGGGGTCCAAGTGCGTTTTATTTACTTTCTCACTTTTCTTCATTCTAGCACAAAGCAACCAGGATTGCTGCCTGTCTTACAGCAAGGTGCGTCTGCCGCGGTGGGCCCTGAAGGGTTACACTGAACAGCTACCCAGTGAAGTCTGTGACATCCATGCCATCATGTAAGTTACTTTTCAGAAGATCCTCTGTTTTTCTGTTGTGTGTTATCTTTAGGACTCCTCTTTGGGCAGAACCAATGATTTGAATGACATAAGCATGTTATTTCTTGCTTTTACAAAATGCTATATTAACTGCGTAAATAGCATATCAGTCTTGTGAGCATAACACACAGCCTGGTGCTGATAGGGACAACTAACACCATGTGTACGGACAGCCATACAATGTAAACAATAAATCTGACTGTCTAGGAATCGGCTGTGCAAACAAACACATGCTTTATCTCCAGCCGAGGGCCAGTCTAGCCAACACAGGTTATTCCCTTGCCAAAACTGTTTTCTTAAAAGGAGTATTTTTCTTTAAAAAGAGTTTTCTTGATTCACAGAGATTGGATTTTTTTTTCATAAGGTTTTAGCCCTCTTAAATGTTGTTCTGTCACCTTAGCTCGACAGCAGCTGTTGTCCTTAGTCACACAAATGGTTTTTGGCATCCAGCAAAGTTCTTTGTTTCAACAGTTCAAATAAATCGAACACAATTTTATGGTGCAAAAAAAATGATCCCAGAGATTGAAGCAGCTATTACGTTTTTATGTCATTAGGTGTTTCTTTTTATTCATATAGTGTTGGAGGGGTTGTGGAGCATGCCATCTCTAACTGGCATTTACAAAATCAGTTGCTATTGTTGATTATATGGAGTAACTAGGATGCATGTTTTTGACCAAATGCATCTTCATTGTATTTGCTAGCAGGGATTTCTAATGATCTACTCATTTCTGTATCATCATTTCTTTTCCAGTTTCCACACCTATGGCGGACTGAATGCCTGTGTAAATCCAAAGGAAGGCTGGGTCAAGAAGCATCTTCTTTTCCTGAGGTAGGGATCTAAACATCTAATTACTACTAGGCTGGTGAAAATTGAGCATGTATGGAAGCCAGTTTCTTACCTCTTCCAAACATCACTTCTGGTGACAATGCTGAACATACTTGTCTTTCCATCTCCTGTCAGAGATGGGTACTCCTTTTTGGAGTCTTCTCAGGACAGACGTGTCATACATCCCTTTTTTCTGATTTAGCTATTCTCTCAGAAGGTGCCATATCTTGGAGATAAATTGGAGACCTGTGGCTGAGGTAATTTATTTATGTGTGTTCTCTTGTTCTTTTAACAGTCACAAGCTCAAGAAGATGTCAATGTGATACGGTTTCCAGCAGGGAACTAAACACAGATGGGGCTGAAGAACCACGAGGTTCAATGTCTTGGCTGAGATCGTCGTCTTGTACACTGTTGTGTGCTCACCACCATCCCTGGATTCTTTGGAACCGTTGAACTCCTTGAGTTGATTCATATTGCATCGCTGTTTTGCTTGAATTAAGCATTTTGTTAAAGTTTCTACTTCTTATAATGTGCATATGTTACTAACATGACATAAGTACTATTTATTACGAACTACCTTAAGCTGTTGTACAGACTATGAATTTTATTTAGTTTATTGCATGTTATTCTTGTTTTGTTCAGCATGTGTAAACAGGGTTATTTATTCTGTTTATTTTGTAACTTCTTTGGCACTGTCTTGTGTCGAAATGCTTCCTTTCAGCTGCAGTTAGCATTATAATACTTCTTGAGTTATTGTTAAACAAAGTCTGCTTGTAGAAAAAAATCGAAATTGGAGTTTTAAAAAAATAAATGCTAAAATCTACACTCTTTGTGTGATACGCTTTTTTTTGGTTGAAAAAATTGATTTCCCCTTGAAATTCATTCTTTTGCTTATGAGCCTCCAGCTGAAACAATTACCTCAGAGTATTTACACCATTTTCCACCTTACTCACCCTGCGGTGAACTAGGAACTCCATAGGATATAACTCTTTCCTTCCCCCTAGACAGCAGCTGTAAATGAAGATTTTGCTTAACATGAAGACCTGTTCTTATCTCAGTTTCATATTAAACAAATTTGAGGGAATTTCTTTTACCAATTTCTCTATTTGTTTAGGAGAAAAATTACACATATTTTTACGGGGCAAGATTCTAGCTTATGCACCAAGAGGGATTACATTTATGGTAAGACGGTCTGCTCTCAACATCAAGGGCTATCTCTAGAGAAGAAATCCACAGTGCTTTCTTCCCCTTTATGAGTTTCCTACAGTATCTTATAACTCCTAGCATAATGACAGTTTCCTGATGCAGGATGTGTCTGACGGAGGTCTGCAGAGACCGCTGTGTTACAAATGATGCCCGATAAAAGCAATGGGACTTCATGGAGTAGGGAGGATGTGGATGCAGGTTGAATGGACAAGGCTGCTCAGCTTTTTAGGTACTATTACATGACCCATATGGACTCTGGGGATGTAAGCAAGTAGGCTGTTTAGATGTAGCCCTCTCATTGTCAGCATTGGAGTCCTGCAGATAAATCTACACCGTGGCTTTTTGTAACTTTTAGTCACAGAGATAGAAGCATTGATTCTAATGTAATATAAACTTAAAAGCAAAGTGGTTTTTTGTGTCCTTGAGAGAAGAACTGAGAGGCATTGCGTTTTCTAAGTGATGTTCATGACTGTAAAGCTGTTATTTTCTTGTTTCAAAACTTGCTAGAACTTAAGCAACTTGCAAACATGGGAACCGGCAATTCTCTGTGGGTAAGGCTCTAAAGGAGCAAGATTAATTGGCTTAATTTCCAGCAGGTGGATTCCATGACCCTGACATTAAAGATGTAAGAAGCTATTGGCTTTCCAGGGAGGAGTGTCGACCTAGTGTGTTTCCTGGGGATTCCCATAATTTCTGGCCCGAACTGCAGAGCTGTGCCTCATACTTACCAGGTTTGCTGTGGGCTCTTGTTTAGGCTCAAATAGTTTGCACCAAAAAAATGGCATGGCTACAACAAATGGATTTGTGTAAGAGCATCAGAAGATTCCCCATGTCTACACTGGGAATCAGTGGGCATTGGTGGAGGTGTAAGGAACCAGAGCTATCGATGAACTTGATATAGAAAAGCCTAGAGTCCAAGCTAGCAAATTCAAAGCAAAGGAGCAAAATAAGAAAGTGAAGATCTATGTGTGAAATTCTGTGGGTGGCTCTTTTTACTCCCAGGTAAGGCCTGTTGAAAGTTTTGTACTGCTTCTGCAATTTGTCCTTCCTCTTGTCAGCCATGGCTCCATCACCACAAAACCCAGACCCTTCATCCACACAGCTATGACTTGTGGGTGGTTTTTTTAGTTCCTCTTGTTCTAACAGCTCTGAAAATCACGACCGTTTCTAGGAAAACCTTAATCCTGGCTACTTTGGTGGAGCTGTTCTGAATTTGTGTAGGTAAGTTTATTTTTCCTCTAGATCTTTGGCCTTCAGCTCCTAATTCAGTATCTGCCATTTTGTTGAATAATTAGACGTGCAGTATTAGATGGTCATTTGGAGACTTTTTCCTTCCCTTTGCATAGACTTTTTTAAAAAAATCAAATTATTTTTTCTTGTAAAATACCGAGGAGGCTTTTTATTAGAACTTGGATATAATTTGGATAATAGATGTGCAAGTTCTCCCTTCAAAGTCTCAGCACAACTTTATACTTTAATTCTAAAGTCTCCTGTTCTCGCTGTACTGAAACCAGTCCTCAGTGATTCCCGTGCCTGCTGGAGTATTATTACATGCTATTTGTATATTAATATGCTATTTGTGTATATTCTTTCTGTGGTTTTCTTTTTTTACTGTTGTTGTTTGTTGTTGTTTTTGCAACTGTTGTTTTGCTTGTTTTGCAATCTCACACCGTTCCCAATCAGAAAAGCAATTCAGTA